>CM016626.1:35843678-37269354 GCA_005393395.2 Gossypium australe | reverse complement strand
CAAAACTTATCAACCCCATAAACAAAACCCAATTACAACAGACCCAAAACAAGCATTACAAGAGCCCAACCCGAATGGCCCACTAAAACCCCCATCAGACCGGCCCAAAATCAGAAAACTTGTGGAACCTAGGGTTCCTCCCCATCCCAGCGCCGCCGCGCGTCCCCCCACGCGCCCTGACATCGCTTCAGCTCCCAGGCGCGTCGTTTCCTGCTTCGCACGCCTCTGACATCTCTGGCACCACCAGCGCGCCCCGATGATGCCACCCCCACTCCCCTCTGTCACCACTACGCCATCGCCCATACCTGCGGAAGAAGACGAAACCACGACAGCAAACGCGAACAAAATTTTTGTATTCTTTTAGTTGTTTATTCGGCTATAAAGCCATTAGAACTCAATGTAAACAGGATCTTTTTTTTTTGGAGAAAGAGATAGATACGAAGCATTTTCTAAAAATAAAAACAACAGCAAACATTGAGAAGCAGAAATCCATCCATAACCAGCGATCGAAGCGGGCACGAAACGAGATCCGAAGGACTTTCCATTTTATATATATATATATATATATATATATTTTATTTTCGAAATCATCTATATCGATCCATCTGTTAAAATACATATACATAATATAAAAGAATAATAATAAAAAGGGGGAGAAAACTTACCTGTTTGGTGGGTTTCGGCCACCGCATGTGGTGGCCGACGACGGCGGCCGGAGGTGTTCATGCGGCGTCGAGTGCTAGGGGTTGAAACCTAGCAGAGGAAAAGGGGAATTTCCCCTTTCTGCTTTTGGACGCGCAGCAGAAATGAAGAAAAAAGGAGGAAAATTCGCTTTATAGGGTACCCCGAACGGCGTCGTTTTGGGCTTGAGTCCCATAGCCAAAACGACGTCGTATTAAGCCTATGACCCGCGCACAGACCCGACCGATCTGAGGTCCGCGTGTCTTTTGAGCAAAAGGGGTAATTACCTTCTGGTCCCTCCTCCTTTGTTGTAATTTTTGCAATCAGGTTTTCCACCTTTTTTAATCTCCCCTCTAATTTCAATTCTCTTTCATTTTGGTCCCGAGTTAAACGCAGCATTTTAAGGACACGGGAAAATTTCCTTTTTGCTCCTTTCAGTTTTCGCGCATGTCGCAAATAAGCCCTTCTTCTTTCATTTTACTTCTAATTAATCCCCAAATCCTATTTTAAATGCAACTTGATCCCATTTTAGTTATTTCATAATCCTCAGTCTTTTATCACGTTATTATTATGTTTTAATTTTTACTATTGTTATTACCATATTATTTTGTACATATCTTGTATTATAATTAGTATTATTTCTATATTATTATTATTATTATTATATTATCACTATTACTATAGTTACATTTATACATCATGTGTATTGTGCATTATTATCACTATTATTATTATTAGTAGCAGTAGTAACATTATTAGCTGCATGTATATATTTATACTATTATTTTGTTATTATACTATTATGTTATTTATACCGTTATATTATTATTATAATTATATTACTATTTCCATTATTATTACTATCATTACTATATTCATATTTTATTTTCATTATATATATTTCAAGTTATCATTATTACTATTATTATCATGTCCATTATTATTAACATCGTTTTCGTTTTGAATTCCTTTGTTATCATTATCGCACTTCATTTCCTGCATTTTGTTACAAATTCGTGCTCCATTTTTTACAATACAAAATTGATTTCTTTCGTAAAGGCAACATTTCGTATTTAGAAATTCGGGAAAATCGTGCCTTAACTTACTAGGTTTCGATTTTCCTCGTTTAACCTAAATAGCGAAACGTCTTCTAAAATAAAAAAGTTTTTAAATAAAAATAAAAGCTTATTTTCGATAATTCGACATGGTATGTCCTAACTTACTGGATGTGGCATTCCGTTATTTCGAGATAAGATTTTTAAACGAGACAATATTCATCTTGGATTTAAGGAGTTTTAAAGGAGATCATTTTTAAAATCTATTTTTCGACTTTCAACTTTCGACATAAGGACACTAATTGATCAATCTGGTACCAATTTTTGGGCGTGACGAGGGTGCTAATCCTTCCTCGCACGTAACCGACTCCCGAGCCCACTTTTTCGAAATTCGTAGACTAAAAAATTTTATAGGTGGCCCGATCGCACCTAATAAAAGATCGGTGGCGACTCCCATTTTTTTTATTTTCAAAACCCAAGTCCGATTCCCGCCTTTTCAAAAAAGGATGGTTTCGACAGCTTGGCGACTCCCTGGGGAATTTTCGAGAGTCAGGCCATAAAATTGATTACTTTTTGTCCTCTTGTCAAAATTTGGAAAATCATTTTCAAAAATCATTCTCCTCTTGATCTAAAGTAAAAAAAGCTTATCCTCGAGAGTACAAAGTGTTGCGCCCTAACTTACTGGGTGTGACATCTCGTTACTTCAAGATAAGAATTTTCAAAATAACAATGATCCGAATTACTTTCGAGAATTCGGCGTGCTGTGTCCTAACTTACTGGATATAGCATTTCGACACTTCGAGAGGAGAGGACTTTTTATTCCAATTCGTTTGAGTGTTTTAAAATCAATAAAATGATCGTTTTCATTTGATCTCGATTTTCAATTTTGTGGGTGCTAGATTGCAATAATATTGATATTTCTGCATTCATATCTGCATGACCATTCGGGTCACACCCTTAAGTGGGAGCGAGAAGCTATGCCTTCGTGAGGTTTTCACCTCCGCATGGGCTAGTGGACTGCTTTCGGGATACATCCGTACCTATGTCTTCGTGAAGTTTTCACTTCCGCATGGCCATAGGGAAATGTATTCCCCGAATCGAACTCGGCCCATATGAGCCTATAATGGGTGAGGATCGAGGAATCTGCTGATTCGGGTACCTTGAAATTTAGAACTCAACCACATGTAGAGAGCCTAAGAACCCACCCTGAGCTAAACTATGTCAAACCTTAGTAGCCACCCGTATAGGCGTTTGTTTATTTTACTCGTTTGTATTCCATGGTACTAACTTCTTGCGTTTTATTCCCTTTGTGCATATCATTTCATATTTCAAAAGGCGTCGATTCACGGTCAGTTTCTGAGTTAGAAAGCTGGTTATGGAAAGCAAATTCCTTGATAAAGTGGAAGACAATGCGGTCGTCCACACGTGGTCAGAGCAAAGCCAAATAGAAAAAGGGGATAGTTTAGCTGAGGGGTATGTGTCGGAACTACGAGCTTTCACCAATATCAGTGTCACTCAGAACGAGCTCCATGAGTTGAAAGAGATCTGGACTCAGTGGGATAACGAGACGAAGCAATTGTTCCATGGCACTTACGGCGACCTGCCTTACCTGATTGACGTCAAAATGGATAAGCACTTATTCCGAGCAATGACCCAGTTCTGGAATGCTGCTTATAGCTGTTTTTCCTTTGGGAAAGTGGATCTAGTTCCCACGGTAGAAGAATACACGGCCTTGTTACGTTGCCCAAGAATTCAAGTGGACAAAGCCTACTCCAAAGCAGTTAACGGCCCAACCTTGGTGAAGAAATTAATGAGCATCACCGGAATGAGCGAACAATGGGTCTCGGCCAGAATGCAAAGAAAGGCAGAGGTAAATGCATACCCTGGATATGTTTACGAGACTTGATCTTGGTGCATCCCGATGCAAAGAAAAGGATTGACGTCTTTGCTCTGTGTGTTTACGGTCTGATAATCTTCAAAAGCCTTGAGGCACATCGACGAAGCAGTTATTGATCTATTCAGCCGATTAGACAAAGGGGTCACACCGGTACCTGCCATCTTAGCTGAAACGTTCAGGTCTTTGAGTGCATGTAGGAGGATGGGTGAAGGCCGGTTTATCGGATGCGCGCAGCTATTGTCGGCCTGGTTCCATAGTCACTTCTGGAAAGTGGAGAGAATATCCTATCGATTTATGACAGAGAACTACTCCCCGTTAGAAGAAATAGCAGCTACACCTAGAAGAGAGGATGTGTCCGAAGAAAGTTGGATCGCGCTATTCCAAAATCTTCAAGAAGACGACATCGGGTGGAAAGTTCCGTGGTTGATTACCGACGAAATCCTTTATCGCTGTGGGAGCTTCGACTGGGTTCCTCTACTGGGAATTTGGGGTGCCACTGCATATGCCCCTCTGCTGGTCTCGAGACAATACAGTTCAAGACAGTTCGTGCCGACGACATACGGGTTGGCTCAATGTGAGTTCTCATATGAAGGGGGGAGCTATAAGAAAGGGGTTAAAGAGATCTCTAGTGCCTGGAATCAGATTCATAGAATGAAGAGACTATCCATAGGCCCGATGACGACCTCGAAGTATAGAGAATGGAGGACTAGGAGGATCAATGACAATATCCCTGAACCAAATCCCGAGGGTGCCCGGTCGAGAGAGGAGTGTTTACGAGTAGCCCCATTAGAATTGGAGATTGTGAAACGGGATTTCGAAAGGATGAGTGCGGAACTTGAAAGGAAAATAGAGAGGCTAGAAGAAGAGAAGATGCTCCTCAAGTTAGACGTAGATGGACAAAAGTCGGAAGCCGAAAAGGTAAGAAAGGAAAAAGAGAAAATAGAGGAAGACCGAGATGATCTGAAGATGGAGTATAAGAAGATGCGTCTGACAATAAGAAACGCGGGATTGGGAAAAACTCCTGAGCAATGGCGACGCGAGATTCAAGAGGAAAAAACCAAAGCTAGCAGTTGGGAGAAAAAGTTCCAGGAAATACAAACACAAAATAAGATCCTAAAAAAGGATGCTGCAGAAAGCCACAAAGAAAAGAAAGGATTAAAAGCTAAGGTGGCTGAACTTGGACGGGCCCTACATCATTACCAAGGTTGCAATTCAGAAAACGAGTTGAAGTTGAGTCTAAACAAAATCGAAGAAATGAAGGGAAAAATCGAAGGGTTAGAGACAACATTACGCGACTGCGAGCTCCGAATTAATCTTTTAGAAGCACGAGAAGGGCAATGGAAGGAGGAGCTTGACCATTCCCACAGGCAAGTTAGAGATCGAGACTACCTCATGGGCGAAGCAATAGTTCAGATTCGGGAAGTGGCTGATCACCTGCTAGCCCTGGCGTCCCAAGCTGAGATGGTGAGCATAAAATACGAACTACTGGCGGATCGTAACCAAGAGCTGACTTCTTTGCTTAAGGAAATCAAAACTTTGGGCTTAAGGGCCAAAACGTATTTGTAATCCGCTTTATGTAAAGGATCTTGCCTTCTAATAAAGTCTTCTAAAATGAAGTTGATCAGAATCGATGCCTTCTCTTTGCATTCACGCATTTGCATTACATCATACACGTCGAATCGCACAAAAGGTCTCCTAAAGAAGTTTCCTATACGAATTTGAATCATAATTGGCGTCTTTTACATTCATACATTTGCATTACATTGCATCGTACACATCGAATCTCACAGAAGGACCCTAAAATTATGGCAGTTACCCTGGAACATCACTACGGTACGAGAGGAAAAACGAGAATAATGGATCAAAAGATGGAAAAACTAGAACAAATGCAAAAGGAAATCCAGGATCAAATAAAAGAACAAGCGCAACTACAAGAGCAGTTGGCCAAAACCCAGAAGGACATGATGGAGCAAATGCAAAAATCCCAGGACAAAATGGTGGACCAAATAAGGCAGTTACTGTCCAAAGAACGAGGCACTGCTACTAGTTCAGGGAACGGCAGTGATAACCTCGCCCTTCCCCCACCAGAGGCCCAAACACCACAAGATGCGCGTCCCCAAAGGGCGCCTGTCACTATTAGGCCACAATATCATGCTGAAACCGCAACACTGACACACCTCCCGACGGGTTCGGGCACTAACCCAGAAGAAAATCTGGTCAGTCTCGGTGTCCCAGATCTGGATGAAATGGCTGAAAAAGCAAAACAAGAACTGCCAAAATGGGTGGAGGAGAGATTCAAGGCTCTGGAAAACGCCGGTAAACGTCGAGGAATAAAGGCCAATGACTTAAGCTTAGTCCCCGACTTGGTGCTCCCATATAATTTTAAGATACCCGAGTTCGAAAGGTACAATGGGACGAGTTGCCCAGAGGCTCACATTACTATGTTCTGTAGAAGGATGGCGGGCTACACCAACAATGATCCACTGTTGATCCACTGTTTCCAAGACAGCCTGATAGGAGCTGCAGCCAGATGGTACAACCAGTTGAGTCGTGCCGAAATCGGGTCATGGGATGATCTGGCTCAAGCATTCTTGGAGCAATACAATCACGTAACGGACATAGCCCCTGATAGGATTACTCTGCAAAACATGGAAAAGAAAGGGAATGAAAGCTTTAGACAATATGCGCAGAGGTGGAGGGAGGTTGCCATCCAAGTCCAGCCACCGCTTATGGAGAAAGAGACCACCATGCTCTTCATCCGCACGTTGAAGGCCCCATTCCTCATGCACATGATAGGGAGTGCAACCCGGAGCTTCTCAGATATCATAACCACGGGAGAAATGATCGAGAATATTATAAAAAGTGGAGGGATCGAGACCGCGGAGAGTGCCAAAAGAATGCCCCCACGAAGGAAAGAAAGTGAGGTGAATAATGCGAGCATGGGACACCCGAGGTCAATCACCATAAATCAGCCAAAAGTAACGACCGCGGGGCAACAAGGGCTACCCAAGAAAGAACCCGGCACCTCAAGACAAGATAATGAGAAGCCCCAATTCACACCGATTCCGATGACGTATAAAGAAATGTACCGAACCCTGTTCGATGCACATATTGTGTCCCCTTTTCATCTCAAACCTATGCAACCTCCTTACCCCAAGTGGTACGATACGAACGCCCAGTGTGAATACCACGCAGGAATCACGGGACACTCAATAGAGAACTGCCTGGCTTTCAAGAAATTGGTAGAGAAATTTATCGGCATGGGTGTGGTCGAGTTGGATGACATGCCAAATGCAGCAAATCCTTTACCTAATCACGCCAAGGGCGGAATTAACGCGATCAGCGAGAGTGTAGAAAAAAGGATCAAAACAAGCATCGTAGAGGTCAAGACTCCCCTGAGACGGGTCTGGAAAGAAATGGTCAAACATGGATTGGTTGTTGCGGAAGAAAGTCAAGAGGAACTCACGAACTATTGCGAGTACCACCAAGAGTTGGGACATGAGATTCAGACCTGCGGAGAATTCAGAGCTCTGATACAGAACCTAATGAACAATAAAGAAGTCGAGTTTTATGAGGAAGGCACAGAAGATAGAAGCATATGCGCATCAGAGTCAACAAGCTCAAGAGTTAACCTTCCGATGATCACTATTTCCCGTCCCAAAAATGATAAAACAGGGGCGCGGGTAGCACCGAGAGTAGTTATACGGAGGCCCGTAGCCGTTGAAGACAATAGGGAGGCTTCTCAGAATCATGGATGTGAGGTAGTAGTCTCCGTAAAGGAGAGTCCAGCCAGCAACGAGATAGGAACACGGGTGACGCCGAAGGTGATAATACGGAAGCCCGCTGCATTCGCCTACAAAGATAGCAAGGAAGTTCCCTGGAACTATGAGTGTAATGTAGAGGTTGCAAAGAGCTCGACTAATGTGACGAGGGAGGATTCAGATGAAGGCTTCCATACTCGAAGCGGGAAGCGCTACGACTTAGTAAAGGGGAAAGCTCCAATGGTGGAACCAGAGAAAAGGAGGCCAGCTGAACACGAGCCGAAGATCAAGGAGCCTGTGACTGAGGAAGAGGCTAAAGAGTTCCTGAAATTTCTAAAACATAGTGAGTATTGTGTGGTAGAACAGCTACACAAACAGCCAGCGCGCATATCCGTATTGACCTTGCTCCAATGCTCAGAAGTACACAGGAACGCACTAATGAAAGTTTTAAATGAAACCTACGTCACTAGCGACATCTCGGTCAACAAGTTGGATCGACTAATCGGCCATATAAGCGCCGACAACTTCATTCATTTTAATGATGATGAAATACCCCCAGGGGGTAGAGGATCCACCAAGGCATTGCATCTTACCGCTAAATGTAAGGGGCACACGTTGCCAGGGGTCTTGATAGACAACGGGTCTGCGCTAAACGTGCTACCCTTATCCACCCTCAACAGGTTACCGGTGGATAGTTCATACATGAAGGAATGCCCGAGTGTGGTAAGAGCCTTCGACGGGACTCAAAGAAAGGTCATGGGGAGAATTGAGGTGCCCTTACTGATTGGTCCAACTATTTACGAAATAGATTTTTTGGTCATGGACATCGAACCTTCCTACAACTGCCTATTAGGGAGACCGTGGATACATTCGGCCGGGGCGGTACCTTCATCACTACATCAAAAGGTGAAGTTGATAGTGGATGGTCGACTAATAACGATAAAAGCTGAGGAGGACATCATCGCCACTGTGACTGGTGACATGCCTTACGTGGAGACAAACGATGAGGCAACAGAATGCTCGTTCCGATCTCTCGAGTTCGTGAACGCAACCTTTGTCATGGAAGGAAACAAGATCCTAGAGCCAAGAATCTCGAGGACCACAAGGATGGGTCTGAAAATGACCGTGGGAAAAGGCGCTTTACCGGGAAGGGGGCTTGGAAGATACCTTCAGGGGGGAATAGCAGCCCCAGTACTGAGAGAGAAACAAGATCACTTTGGCCTAGGATTTAGACCAGATGCAAGGCAAAAGAAGGAGGAGTTAGAAAAGAGACGGGTAAGAAGACTCACCCGTTTGAGCGGGAAAGAAACCAAGGGGGAACCCATGATAATCCCGCACATATCCAAGACCTTTGTGTCGGGAGGGGTAATCCACTCTGAGCAAGGGACACCAAAGGAAGAGGATATCGCGGCAATGTTAGGCAATCTCTATATTAGCGCCTTATCTGAGGAGGTAGTTGGCGGAGGAGTCTTGCCGAATATCCAGCCTTACGAATCGGAAGACATCTTGAACAATTGGACTGCGGAAGAAATCCCTGTAGTGTTTAAGGCCCCATCAGAGTAATGTTCAGGACACACTTGTTGCTCCGAGCCTAAGAGCAGCAAGATTTCTTTTGTGAAATAGGCGCATGTTTACTTATCGTTATATCAATAAAATGCATTTTTCGAAGCAAACATTTTCTCTTTTTCTTTTCCGGACATTTTTCAGCATTGTCATACATACAACTGTTCATCCGCAAATTCATTCATTCCACCCGTATTTTCTTAAAACTGCAACAGGTCCCCGGATGTCAATGACTTGAGCAACGCTGCCTCGGATTCGGAATATCCTTTTGAGCAGGGTATGTGCCTAGGAGATCTACAAGATTTCGAAGATGACACGGACGATGACCTGTCTCATGATTGGTTAAGAATGGAAGAGCAAGAGGAGAGACAGATTCGACCCCATAAGGAGGCAGTAGAGACTGTGATGTTAGAAGAAGGGAAAGCGGTAAACATTGGGACATGTATAGCTGGAGAAACGAGGCAGAATCTCATCCAATTATTACAGGAATTCAAGGATGTCTTCGCATGGTCTTATGAAGATATGCCTGGTTTAAGCGCCGATATCGCGGTACATCGCTTGCCCATAAGGAGAGATTGCAAGCCAGTTCAGCAAAAGCTCCGAAGAATGAGACCTGACATCGTGCTGAAAATAAAGGAAGAGGTCCAAAAGCAGTTCGACGCCGGATTCCTGCAAGAAATCAAATATTCAGAATGGGTAGCCAATATCGTACCCGTCCCTAAAAAAGACGGAAAGGTGCGAATGTGCGTGGATTATAGGGATTTAAACAAAGCTAGCCCAAAGGATAACTTTCCTTTGCCTCATATTGACACGCTGGTCGACAATACGGCAGGTTTTTCACTATTCTCCTTCATGGATGGCTTTTCCGGATACAATCAGATAAAAATGCACCCTGAAGATATGGGAAAGACCACCTTCATAACACTGTGGGGCACCTTCTGTTACAAAGTAATGCCTTTTGGATTGAAAAACGCAGGGGCTACGTATCAAAGGGCCATGGTGACCTTGTTCCACGATATGATGCATACAGAGATTGAGGTTTATGTGGATGACATGATTGCGAAGTCTAGAACGGAGGAAGAACACATACAAGTCTTGCAGAAACTATTTCTGAGACTGAGAAAGTTCCAATTGAAACTCAATCCTACGAAATGTACCTTTGGAGCTAGATCTGGCAAGCTGTTGGGCTTCATAGTCAGCAAGAAGGGGATCGAAATCGACTCAGACAAGGTCCGGGCTATACAAGAACTACCTCCGCCGCGCACTCAGAAAGAGGTTCGAGGTTTCCTCGGCAGATTGAATTACATCGCCCGCTTTATCTCACAGCTAACTGAGAAATGCGATCCCATATTCCGTCTTTTGAAGAAGCATAACCCCGGCATATGGAATGACGAATGTCAAGAAGCTTTCGACAGGATCAAACACTACTTGGCGAACCCTCCAGTACTGTCGCCCCCACGCCCGGATAAGCCACTAATCCTATATCTAACAGTACTTGGCCATTCTATGGGATGCGTGCTAGGTCAACATGATGATACCGGAAGAAAAGAGAAGGCGATATACTATCTCAGTAAGAAATTCACTGAGTGTGAAATGAGGTACTCACCAATTGAAAAGCTGTGTTGCGCGTTAATTTGGACAACCAGAAGATTGAGACAATACATGCTGTATCACACGACCTGGTTAATCTCGAAGTTAGACCCCCTAAAGTACATGATGGAGGCGACCGCTTTGAATGGGAGGATGGCTAGATGGCAAATCTTACTGTCCGAATTTGATATTGTATATGTGAGCCAGAAAGCTATAAAAGGGAGCGCGATAGCCGACTTCCTAGCTAGCAGAGCTTTAGAAGACTACGAGCCATTGAACTTTGATTTCCCCAATGAGGATTTAATGTATGTGGCAGCTACGGAAGAGGACACGGCAAAGGATGACCTTTGGAAACTGAATTTCGATGGAGCATCAAATGCTATTGGAAACGGGATTGGGGCAGTCTTGGTATCCCCAAAAGGTGCTCACTATCCGTTCACAGTTAGGTTGGATTTCGATTGCACAAACAATATGGCAGAATACGAAGCTTGTATCATGGGACTCCACGCTGCTATAGAACGAAGAATTAAAACGCTGGAAGTATATGGAGATTCCGCATTAGTGATCTACCAACTAAGGGGCGAATGGGAAACAAGAGACCCCAAATTAATCAACTATCGAAGGATAGTCATGGGACTAATCGAGGAGTTCGACGATATCACCTTTAGTTATCTCCCACGAGAAGAAAACCAAATGGCAGATGCTCTGGCTACTTTAGCCTCCATGATTAAGGCAAGTAAGCAAGAAGATGTAAAGCCTATCCAGATGAGTATTTACGAGACCCCAGCTTATTGCTGCAACGTAGAAGAAGAGGAAAGCGACAATCACCCCTGGTACCGAGATATATTGCGATATGCGAAAAACCGCGAATACCCAGCTCACGCAACTGAGAACGAAAAAAGGACGCTCAGGAGATTGGTCCTCGAATATGTGGTAGATGGAGACATTTTGTACAGAAAAGGGAAAGACCAAGTATTGTTGAGATGCGTCGATGCTTTAGAAGCCAAGATGATCCTAGAGGAAGTCCATGAGGGCATTTGTGGAACACATGCTAACGGATTCACAATGGCCAGGCAAATAATGAGATTTGGATATTTCTGGTCCACCATGGAAGGAGACTGTATCAGTTATGCCAAGAGATGTCATAAATGCCAGATCTATGGAGACAAGATTCATGTGCCTCCATCTCCCCTACACGTTATGACTTCCCCATGGCCCTTTTCTATGTGGGGCATGGATGTTATCGGACCAATCTCACCGAAAGCGTCAAACGGACACCGGTTCATCTTCGTGGTGATCGACTACTTCACGAAGTGGGTAGAAGCGGCTTCATACGCTAACGTCACTAAATCGGCGGTTAGTCGATTCTTAAAAAAGGAGATCATCTGTCGATATGGGATGCCCGAAAGGATCATATCAGATAATGCTTTGAATCTGAACAACAGTACGATAGCGGATGTTTGTCGTCAATTCAACATTAAACATCATAACTCGTCTCCATACCGTCCGAAAATGAATGGGGCAGTGGAAGCAGCAAATAAGAACATCAAAAAGATAGTGGGAAAGATGACAGAGACTTACAAGGACTGGCATGAGAAGCTACCATTTGCTCTTTATGCTTATCGAACATCCGTCAGAACCTCTACCGGGGCAACACCCTTCTCACTGGTCTACGGGATGGAGGCAGTCCTACCCATCGAGGTGGAGATACCCTCTCTTCGGGTTTTAACAGAAGTGAAGCTGGATGAAGCTGAGTGGATTCAGGCTCGATACGATCAGTTGAACCTGATCGAAGAAAAGAGGCTAAAGGCTATTCGTCACGGTCAGATGTATCAAAAGCGCATGATGCGAGCCTACAACAAAAGGGTTCGGCCAAGAGAGTTTCACGAGGGAGACCTGGTATTGAAGAAGATCCTCCCCATACAAAAGGATTTCAGAGGGAAATGGATGCCGAATTGGGAAGGACCGTACGTGGTGAAAAAGGCTTTCTCCGGAGGCG
The DNA here is from genome assembly GCA_005393395.2 of Gossypium australe. Lineage (NCBI taxonomy): Eukaryota > Viridiplantae > Streptophyta > Magnoliopsida > Malvales > Malvaceae > Gossypium > Gossypium australe. The sequence continues at coordinate 37,256,808 of CM016626.1, read as the reverse complement.
CACTGATCCTAACGGAAATGGATGGGAAAAGCTTACCCAACCCTGTGAACTCGGATTCAGTCAAAAGATACTTCGCTTAAACAAGCTGAGACAAAAAAAACCACCAAGGACACCTTGATTTCCCAAAAAAAAAAAAAAAAAAAAAAAAAAAAAAAAAAAAAAAAAAAAAAGGGGAAAGGCCAAGGCGAAAACCCGCGAAGGGCGCTTTGAGACCAAAAGGAACTTGAGTCGAAAACCTAAAAAGGCGACTTCAATTGTGAAGAGAATCTCGCTGCTCTGGAATGGACAAAGATGAGGTATGCTGCGTCTCGAGGCATCAACAAAATACCCAAAGATCTCCTAAAGCACATATCGAACTCAAAACGATTTTCCAAAGTGCTAAGGCGGAGAAGTCTAAGTTGTAACGTCTGGGGCACCTAATTTCCATTCTGCCTGTCTTTGTAATTCGTAATTATTTTATTTCAATGAACTACTTCCTTGATTGCATTTGCTGGTTTGATTAAACCTGTTTTATTTTGGGGTTGCACTCCCAATCCCTCCTAGGCATTTTATAATGAAATAACGATTACGGAACTAATAATACTTTCATAAAAGGAGTCCTACATATTACTCTGAAAACCTCTGAATAATACAAGGCCTTGAAACAGGACCTTTGTTCAAAATCCACCTAAGATTCAGAAACGTTAGAAGAAGACAAATGTTACTCCCCTAAGGTGGTAGTGAGTAATATAAACTCTATGTCGCGGAGAGTACAAGGGAAGGAATAATGAAATCACAGCGGGACAAGCTTGCTTCTTTAGTTCCCTACGTCTGCCACAAGTCATAATGCATTAGTGATAGAATCTTGCTGTGAGCAATGAGAACCTAAATCATAAAGGGGGTCCTTCTCACGCATCCATCCAGTCAGGAGCATTCGATTTACTTCGATTTACATCCTAGTTATTTTTACGCTGAGAAAAAATCGTCATTCACATAACATTCAGCACGCATATAGTTAGGAGCATTTGAGCCATCTCGATCATAGCATCCTTGTTATTTGCGTAAGCACAAGCATAGTCTACGTGGCAGGTCCTTCAAAAAGGGGCACCACCACGTCGAAATTCGGATTTTGCTCCAGCGGAGCGGTCTAAAGATCGAAGTCTTCCTGAGGGTAGCAGGGAAGCAAGTTGAAAGTTCAGACTTATCATTGTTCGTTTTCAAGAAGTTTTCAGCAAGAAGACTCGAGTTGTAGGTCTCTTCTGGATCATTGTTCGTTTTTCAAGAAGTTTTCAGCAAGAAGACCCGAGTTGTAGATCTCTTCTGGATCATGGTTCGTTTTCCAAGAAGTTTTCAGCAAGAAGACCCGAGTTGTAGGTCTCTTCTGGATCATTGTTCGTTTTCAAGAAGTTTTCAGCAAGAAGACCCGAGTTGTAGGTCTCTTCTGGATCATTGTTCGTTTTCAAGAAGTTTTCAGCAGAAGACCCGAGTTGTAGGTCTCTTCTGGATCATTGTTCGTTTTTAAGCAGTTTTCAGCAAGAAGACCCGAGTTGTAGGTCTCTTCTGAACTCCTAACACTGTTCGTTTTTCAAGAAGCTTACAGCAGAAGACCCGAGTTGTAGGTCTCTTCTGCATTCCTATCATTGTTCGTTTTTGAGAAGTTTCGGTAAGAAGATCAAAGTTGTGGATCTCTCTTTTCTGAATTTTTATCACCCCAAACCCCCAGCAGAATGAATCGAAGAAAAGGGTTGCAACAAAGTTTGGAGGCATTGTAAAAGGACGCGAATCAAGAAGCCAAGGCTTAGTTAGGCCCGGGCAAAATTGGTTCTTTTATTGTCTTTGCTCTATTCTCGTTCCACGACAATGAGCAAAGAGGGGCAGCTGTAATACCCAATTTCTGCCCGGGCCCAATACATGTTAAAGGCCCAAATAAAGTCAAAAATAAAATAATAGAGATAGTCCTTTTATTAACAGCCCATACCCAGGCCCATTTAGCCAAAAATAAAACCAAATTAAAAACCCAAAATAACATTAAAATGTCCAAATTGTCAAACCAAAGCCTGACCCATTAATACAAGTAACAGCCCAAAACTTATCAACCCCATAAACAAAACCCAATTACAACAGACCCAAAACAAGCATTACAAGAGCCCAAACCCGAATGGCCCACTAAACCCCCATCAGACCGGCCCAAAATCAGAAAACTTGTGGAACCCTAGGGTTCCTCCCCATCCCAGCGCCGCCGCGCGTCCCCCCACGCGCCCTGACATCGCTTCAGCTCCCAGGCGCGTCGTTTCCTGCTTCGCACGCCTCTGACATCTCTGGCACCACCAGCGCGCCCCGATGATGCCACCCCCACTCCCCTCTGTCACCACTACGCCATCGCCCATACCTGCGGAAGAAGACGAAACCACGACAGCAAACGCGAACAAAATTTTTGTATTCTTTTAGTTGTTTATTCGGCTATAAAGCCATTAGAACTCAATGTAAACAGGATCTTTTTTTTTGGAGAAAGAATAGATACGAAGCATTTTCTAAAAATAAAAACAATAGCAAACATTGAGAAGCAGAAATCCATCCATAACCAGCGATCGAAGCGGGCACGAAACGAGATCCGAAGGTTTACTTTCCATTTATATATATATATATATATATTTATTTATTTTCGAAATCATCTATATCGATCCATCTGTTAAAATACATATACATAATATATAAAAGAATAATAATAAAAAGGGGGAGAAAACTTACCTGTTTGGTGGGTTTCGGCCACCGCATGTGGTGGCCGACGACGGCGGCCGGAGGTGTTCATGCGGCGTCGAGTGCTAGGGGTTGAAACCCTAGCAGAGGAAAAGGGGAATTTCCCCTTTCTGCTTTTGGACGCGCAGCAGAAATGAAGAAAAAAGGAGGAAAATTCGCTTTTATAGGGTACCCCGAACGGCGTCGTTTTGGGCTTGAGTCCCATAGCCAAAACGACGTCGTATTAAGCCTATGACCCGCGCACAGACCCGACCCGATCTGAGGTCCGCGTGTCTTTTGAGCAAAAGGGGTAATTACCCTTCTGGTCCCTCCTCCTTTGTTGTAATTTTTGCAATCAGGTTTTCCACCTTTTTTAATCTCCCCTCTAATTTCAATTCTCTTTCATTTTGGTCCCGAGTTAAACGCAGCATTTTAAGGACACGGGAAAATTTCCTTTTTGCTCCTTTCAGTTTTCGCGCATGTCGCAAATAAGCCCTTCTTCTTTCATTTTACTTCTAATTAATCCCCAAATCCTATTTTTAAATGCAACTTGATCCCATTTTAGTTATTTCATAATCCTCAGTCTTTTATCACGTTATTATTATTATGTTTTAATTTTTACTATTGTTATTACCATATTATTTTGTACATATCTTGTATTATAATTAGTATTATTTCTATATTATTATTATTATTAATATATTATCACTATTACTATAGTTACATTTATACATCATGTGTATTGTGCATTATTATCACTATTATTATTATTAGTAGCAGTAGTAACATTATTAGCTGCATGTATATATTTATACTATTATTTTGTTATTATACTATTATGTTATTTATACCGTTATATTATTATTATAATTATATTACTATTTCCATTATTATTACTATCATTACTATATTCATATTTTATTTTCATTATATATATTTCAAGTTATCATTATTACTATTATTATCATGTCCATTATTATTAACATCGTTTTCGTTTTGAATTCCTTTGTTATCATTATCGCACTTCATTTCCTGCATTTTGTTACAAATTCGTGCTCCATTTTTTACAATACAAAATTGATTTCTTTCGTAAAGGCAACATTTCGTATTTAGAAATTCGAGAAAATCGTGCCTTAACTTACTAGGTTTCGATTTTCCTCGTTTAACCTAAATAGCGAAACGTCTTCTAAAATAAAAAAGTTTTTAAATAAAAATAAAAGCTTATTTTCGATAATTCGACATGGTATGTCCTAACTTACTGGATGTGGCATTCCGTTATTTCGAGATAAGATTTTTAAACGAGACAATATTCATCTTGGATTTAAGGAGTTTTAAAGGAGATCATATTTTTAAAATCTATTTTTCGACTTTCAACTTTCGACATAAGGACACTAATTGATCAATCTGGTACCAATTTTTGGGCGTGACGAGGGTGCTAATCCTTCCTCGCACGTAACCGACTCCCGAGCCCACTTTTTCGAAATTCGTAGACTAAAAAATTTTATAGGTGGCCCGATCGCACCTAATAAAAGATCGGTGGCGACTCCCATTTTTTTTTATTTTCAAAACCCAAGTCCGATTCCCGCCTTTTCAAAAAAGGATGGTTTCGACATGGATTATATTTGATTCTTAACCAAAAGCAAATTGTAATGACGGAGTATTTTTTTCACTCAATTCAATTTGATTGAACGCTCACTTCTATATTAATGTGCTAAAAAGAGAAACTAACCTCTTAAATTTTAATGATACAATGTTTTTAACACATTTAACCTAAAGCTATTATGCATTAGGTACAAAGTTATTTCAAAATTTTATCATGCATTTTAAATAGGAATAATTTTCATGCACCCCCAGTGTGTTAGTACAAATCTCCGGTGAGGAAAATCTCGAACACACGAACGAAACTCGAACAAAAGAAGAAATAGAACAAGGCTCCAAGGTGTGTATCAAACCACTATCTTTAATGTTATATTCGCCCTCACCTATCTTTGGTGTGCAAACGAGTTCCAAGCAAATTAACCTCGAGGATACAATGAAGCCAATGACTATTTGCGTTTTGCACTGACGAGAATAGCCCACTACACACTGAGCAATGTATGACAAGAAACTCAATTTCTATAAAGGATTTCTGCAGTAATACTTTATAGAATAATCTAATAATATTAGAAAATGAAGGAAGGAAAGAAAGAATATTAGAATTTGTTGGTGTATCTCCAAATGAAATCTCATTCCTATTTATAGGAATTTTCATGTCTCTTCATAGAGACATCTTTCGTCAATAGGTGTCTTTCTGAATAATAATGTCTTTAAAATAAATACATAATTATTCATTTAATTATAACTATTCAAATAATATTATTTAAATAGTTATAATTCTTTTTCAAAAAATCAAATAATACAATCTTTTGATTAATTACACTCATTCATTTATAGTTATTGGAACACTATAAATATTTGAAAATGTTCCAACTATCTCCCCCCATTTTCAAAATATTTTAGATTTTGATATTCTTGGAAATCATTTTGCATAAATGAAGGTATCTTACGATTGAACCTTCACTTAGTGAAAATATGTTAAAGTTAATCGAAATTGCATGGTAGACTAAGCTTTGAACCAACTATTTCATTTGATTAACCGAACGCATCTCACACAATGATTTCAACATCGTTCAATGCATAGTATCTAGGGACACTATTATGGCCATGTGTCTGTGTCCTCTTTTCATGAGTGCTGTTAGAGCCAAGCCCTTGAGCTCCTAGAAGCGGCCACTCTTCCACTCACATAGGTAGATCCCATCAAGAGTGTTCCCGTAATTATAACACTCTAACATATTTATGTTATGGGTCCATTAAGAGTACAGTACTCATCCTTCCCTTATCATTACGGGTACCTAGCACTTTAATCTTAGGATGGATTTATTTATAGTGCCAACAGTCACATACTAATGATGTACTTTATCTCATTGAACTCAAGACTTGACGTTATACTAAGCGTGGAGTCGAGTTTCCATCATGGATGACTCTGATTAATGGGCTTGAGTTCCATCCATTTTGAAGTCCTTTTTATTACATCTTTAGCAAGACTTTTTGTCAAAGGGTCTGACAAATTTTCACTTGACCTCACATAATTAATAGTGATCACTCTATCGGAGATTAATTGTCGGACATAACTATGTCTTAATCCAATGTGTCTAGACTTTCCATTATATACTTGGCTATATGCCTTTGCTAGAGTAGCCTCACTATCACAACGGATAGAAATAGGTGAAATTGGCTTAGGCCATAAAGGTACATCATAAAGAAAATTTCTTAACGATTCTACTTCTTTAGATGCAGAGGCTAATGCAATAAATTCTATTGCCATGGTGGAATAAATAATACATGTTTGTTTCTTGGAACCCTAAGAAATGACTCCTCCACCAAGAATAAAGATCCATCCACTTATAGATGCATGATCTTCCAAACTTGTAATCCAACTAGCATTCGAATACCCTTCTAAAACTGGAGGAAATCCATTATAACACAATCAATAGTTAATAGTTTTCTTTAAGTACCTAAGTACTCTATTCAAAGCTTGCCAATGCAAACTACTTGGATTACTTGTGTACCTACTCAATTTCCAAACAACATATGCAATATTTGGTCTTGTACAAGTCATTATGTACATAAGACAACCAATTAGCCTTGCATATTTCAATTGATCAATTTTCCTACCAGCATTAGATACTAATTTTATTTGAGGATCCATGGGTGTAGATGCTGGTATACAGTTGAAAAGATCAAACTTTTTAAGCACATTTTCAATGTAATGTGATTGTGATAAAGCTCTAGTGCTTTCATCTCGGGTTATTTTAATCCTAAGAATAACATCTGCTACACCCATATCCTTCATAGCAAAGTTGTTTGACAAGAATTTATTTGTGTTTTCTATTTGTTCCAAATCCGTGCCAAAAATGAGCATGTCATCTACATATAAGTAAATTATGACACCTTTTCCATTTTCAAATTTGCTATATATGCACTTATCGGATTCATTTATTTTATAGCCACTAGCTAAAACAACATTGTCAAACTTTTGGTGCAATTGTTTTGGTGCTTGTTTAAGTCCATATAAAGATTTAACAAGCTTACATACCTTATGCTCTTGTCTTGGAACAACAAATCCTTCCGGTTGTTCTATGTACACTTCCTCTTCCAATTCACCATTTAAAAATGTAGTTTTAACATCCATTTGGTGAACAACCAAATTATATATAGAGGTAAATGATATTAAGAGACTAATTGTAGCAATTCTTGCTACTGGAGCATAGGTATCAAAGTAATCAATACCTTATTTTTGTGTAAAACCTTTGGCTACCAATCTTGCTTTAAACTTATCAATGGTTCCATAGACCTTCATTTTCTTTTTGAAGATCCATTTACAACCTATTGGTTTGGAACCCGATGGAAGATCAACTAAGATCCAAATTTGATTTCCCATTATTGAATCCATCCATCATTTATTGCTTCTTTCCAAAAAGCAGAGTCTTGAGATTTCATTGCCTTTTCAAATGTAATAGGATCAGATTTCGTATTATAACAATAAGGTATCTTATTGCATATACTTTCACATTTTCCTTTTACAAGAAACATAATGAAATTTGGTCCAAAATCTTTAACCTTTTTAATCCTCTTACTTCTTCTTAATTCTTGACAAGATTCATCATTATTATCAATTTGTTCCAATGGAATCTCATTCTTATTTGAAGAATGAATCAATTGTTGTGGCTATAATTGTCTTAATATAGAATTAAATCTATTTTCATCAAAAATAACATCTCTTAATTCAATAACAGTATTAATTGAAATTGAATAATTTGGTTCAATTACCATGAACCTATATGCCTTGCTATTATGTGCATATCCTATAAATATGCATTCAATTCCTCTTTCACCTAACTTTTTATGTTTAGGTGTTGGAACTTTGATAATAGCTCTACAACCCCAAACCTTCAGATAATTAAGGTTTGGTTTCCTTGTCTTCCATTGTTCATAAGGGGTTATTTTAGTTTCCTTATTAGGAACTCTATTCAATATATGACAAGCTGTTAGAACAGCTTCTCCCCAAAAACCTTGTCCAAGACCTGAATATGATAACATTGAATTTACCATTTCAGTCAATACTCTATTTTTCCTTTCAGCTACACCATTTTGTTGTGGTGTGTAAGGGGCTGAAACTTGATGGACAATCTCAGTGGATTCAAAATAACTTGGATTATAGTATTCTCCACCTCTATCCGATCTTAAGCACTTGATAAATGATTCACACTGAAGTTCAACTTTAGATTTATAAACTTTAAATTTATCAAACGCTTCATCTTTTGAATGCAATAAATATACATAACAATATCTAGAACAATCATCAATAAAAGTAACAAAATATTTCTTTCCACCTAATGTAGGAGTATTATGCATGTCACATAAATCACTATGTATCAAAACAAGCAATTTTGTTTTTCTTTTAACCTTAGGGAAAGGGTTTCTTGTAATTTTAGTCAACATACATGTATTGTATTTTTCAATATTATTATTAAAAATAGGAATTAAATCTAACTTATACATGTCATTCAATTTTCTATAATTCAAATGACCTAATCTATAATGTCATAAACAAAAATATTCAACCATATAAGCAGAAATAGTATTCTTATTCTTATTAATAATATTCAGTTTGAATATACTCTCATACATATACCTTTTCCCTACAAAAATTCCTCCCATAGACAAATTAAACTTATCTGCCTCAAAAACAAGTTTGAAACCAAACTTATTTAATAGACTTCCAGACACTAAATTCTTACTAACTTCTGGTACATAATATACATCATTTAAGGTTAAAACCTTTCCAAAAGTGAATTGTAGTTCAACAGACCCTTTGCCTTTGATTGCTGCGGTGGAAGAATTTCCCATGTAGAAGACATTGTCATTTTCACATTGTGTGAACTTTGTGAACATGCTTTTGTCTTTGCACACATGTTTGGTTGCTCCGGTATCAATCCACCGTGTATTATCGTCTTGTGCCATATTAATTTCAGATATCATTATAACGAGCTTTTCGTTATTATCAGCCTTAGAAGATGATTTCTTCTTTAAAAATCGACATTCATTCTTGAAATGTCCCGGCTTACCACAATGATAACATGAGCCCTTTTGTTTCTTTTTAAACTTAGGTGCTCTATCAGTCTGTTTGAACTTTCTCTTGAATGGTTTAGTAGTCTGTACTTCCTCCGTAACATGCACTTTGCCTCCAGAGATATTTCCTCTTTCTTATGTTTAGACTTCTTTTAAAGTCTTTTCAAGATGGAGGAAGTTTGTCTATTATGGAGGATACAACAATCATTTCGTCCATTTTCATATCATATTGCTTAAATTGATTCAACATCTTTTCAATATCACGGAATTGTTCCATAACAGAATGACCATCAACCATTTGATAATTATTGAAACGACTGACAAGAAATTTCTTACTTGTAACATCTTCGGTCATGTATCTTGTCTCCAATTTGTCCCATAATTCTTTAGCGGTGACCTCGTTTTGGTAGGTGTCGAACAAACCATCAGATAAACCATTCAATATGTGGCCCATGCACATGTAATCAGCATTGTCCCATTTTTTTCTTTCTCGGGTTGCAGCAACAGATTCGTTTTCAGTCTCGTCAGGTCTTGGAGTATCCAAAACATAAGCAATCTTCAAAGTTGATAATAATAAGTGCATCTTTTTCTACCATCGTCGAAAATTGCCACCATCAAACCGATCAAGTTTGACAAAATTGGAAGCCAACTCTCTTAATGTTCCACTTTCATGAGTTGTGGTAGTCATCATGAATTATAACCTTAAAATTGTTAGTACAAATCTCCGGTGAGGAAAATCCCAAGCACATGAACGAAACTCGAACAAAAGAAGAAATAGGACAAGGCTCCAAGGCGTGTATCAAACCACTATCTTTAAGGTTATATTCACCCCCACCTATCTTTGGTGTGCAAACGAGTTCCAAGCAAATTAACCTCGAGGATACAATGAAGCCAATGACTATTTGCGTTTTGCACTGACGAGAATAGCCTACTACACACTGAGCAATGTATGACAAGAAACTCAATTTCTATAAAGGATTTCTGCAGTAATACTTTATAGAATAATCTAATAATATTAGAAAATGAAGGAAGGAAAGAAAGAATATTAGAATTTGTTGGTGTATCTCCAAATGAAATCTCATTCCTATTTATAGGAATTTTCATGTCTCTTCATAGAGACATCTTTCATCAATAGGTGTCTTTCTGAATAATAATGTCTTTAAAATAAATACATAATTATTCATTTAATTATAACTATTCAAATAATATTATTTAAATAGTTATAATTCTTTTTCAAAAAATCAAATAATATAATCTTTGATTAATTACACTCATTCATTTATAGTTACTGGAACACTATAAATATTTGAAAATGTTCCAACACAGTGAATAATAACATAACACATCATCATTGGGTAAAATGAAAAATAATAGACTTATAAATAAATAATAAATTTATTTAAGCATAATTAAATATTAATTATAGTTTTTTTTAAGTTTCGATTTTAAGTGTAGAGTTTATTGTATAGGATTTAGGTTTACTTCAAGTTTCGAGTTTAAGCTTTGAATTTAGGATTTATTGCTTATATCAAGTTTAGATTTTATGTTAAAATAAAATTATTAATATTTATTTATAAGTCATTCATTATATTTTATTTCATCATTGATGAGGTGTTGTGTTATTATTTAATGATGATGCATGAGATTCATGAATTGTTAATTTATCAAATGTTCCTCCTTTTAATCTAGAAAGCATTCTACACCATGTGGAGTTGCTTTGGAAACAGAAGGCTAGATGCGACTGGCTTGTCATGGGAGACCAAAACACAAAGTTCTGCTATAGACGCACCCTTCAGCGAAGAAAACATAATAAGATATCAGCTGAAGAATGATCTAAGGGATTGGGTCTATGATGATGAGACCTTTTAGATGGAAGCTATTAATTTTTTCCAGCGGCTTTATGAGGAGCATCTGGAACCCATGCTAGGGCTTCCTCCCTGCTTTTTTCCTAAATTGTCTCCAGAAGACATATAGTTTTTGGGTATGACAGTCACTGATGAGGAGGTTAAGGTTGCTTTATTTGACATTGCACCCTTAAAAGCCCTAGGGAGTGATGGTTTTCATGCATTATATTTCCAAAGCTAATGGGAGCACGTTGGTAGTTCAGTTTGTAGGTGGGTTAAAGAATCTTCGACGAAGAAATTATTGATTCAAATCTAAACAACAGTTTAGTTGTTCTTCTTCCTAAAGTTCATGCTCCAAATTTTTTTTCCCAATTTAGGCCCATCAGCTTGTGTTCGGTCTTTTATAAATTGATTATGAACGTCATTGCTAATCGCTTTAAATCGATTTTTCCAAGAAGTATTACGCAGGAACAAGCGTGTTTCATAGCATGGCGTAATATTACCAATAATGTCATTGATACACAAAGAAGTCATCCATTTTATGAGGAGCAAACAAAAGAATAGGAAATGGATAGTTGTGAAGATCAATTTGGAGAAGGCGTATGATCGAGTTTGCTGGGAATTTATTGAGGCTTCTCTTAAAGCCACATGTATCCCTGATCTCTTTAATAATATTATTATGTCTGCTATCTCTAATTCTTCTATGCAGATTCTTTATAATGGTGTTCTGTTCCCGAAATTTAAACTGGTAAGAGGCATTCGTCATAGGTGCCCTTTATCCCCGTATTTATTTGTAATGTGTATGGAGTGGCTAGGACACAACATGCATTCGACAATTCAGAGGGGTTAGTGGTTGTAACACCCCTAACCCGTAACCATCGCCAGAATAGGGTTAAGAGGCGTTACCAGATATTTCAAAACTTTTATGATCATTTCACAACATAAGATATAACATCATCATATCATAGCAAATCATATACAAAGAGTCCCTTTAAAAGGTCTACGAGACCTTAAACATGCATTGGAAAATGATCGGGACTAAACCGAGCACATACAAATATTTTTCAAAAACTTAACATTTTCAAAGTTACAGAAGTCACACGCCCTTGTAGGTAGGCCGTGTGCCTCACACGGCATCAGACACACCCGTGTGTCCAAGCCGTGGCAAAACAGGGCATACATACTGACTTGTCCATACGGCCGAAGACACGTCCGTGTGCTTGACCCATGGGCAACACTGACTTAATCCACACGGCCTGTCACACACCCGTGTGTCTGGCCCGTGTGCGAGACTGACTTGATTCGAATTACAATATTAAGGGACATAGTCGAGAAACACGCCCGTGTGCTCAACCGTGTGGGCAAATATAGGCCATTTGCTTGGCCAATTTGCCACCCAAATTTTGGGTCAAACCTACAAGCATCAAACTAATAAAATTTAATACCTCAAAGGCATCCAAATCATACCAAAACATGCATGATTTAACTCTTAACATCATCATTCATTTTATATACAAATCTAACTCAAACATATCAATTTCAAGTATCAATTATACATCAAGGACATATAACTAATACTTCATCTAACCAATTCAATTCATAGCAATTTCTCATCATTTGCATATCCAAAATCAACCATGAACTCACCTATATATGTACCATTTCATTTAGCTACTTATGAGCACATTAAAACTTACCAACTTTTGCATCAATAAGAATGAACAAAACTCATTCATAAACACATCCATTAACTAGCCATATCACATGGCTATTCTTACATATCACAAAACATATTCTAAGTTCTCTAGACTGTACATGCTATACTTTAATATATACATTCTCAAAAGGTACCAAAATATAGTTCGATAGTGTGGTGATGATCCTCGACAATCCCCGAGCTTCACGTAGCTTTAACAATCTATAAAACAATGAAAAAACATACACACAAAGTAAGCTATCATAGCTTAGTAAGTCATAAGCAAATAATGTACAAATAAACATTTACATTAAGTCAACTAGCCAAATCAAAACAAACTTAACCAAATGTACATCTATTATATTTGCAACCTCAAATATTATCACATTTACATTAACATTATAACATCAATAGCCAAGTGCACATATACTAAATAGCACATATAAATTTCCCTTTTATCATAACTAATTCATATATTCATCTCAATCACAAATACTTACCTTACTTTCATATTCATATAACATAGCACGTACTTGAATCTTTTAGTTCATTTTCACATTCGATCTCATCTCGTTAATGCCCGTTGAACCATTCAAAATTAATAAGGATAGTCGGAAAGTTCGTACAATGCCAACGTCCCAGACGTGGTCTTACATGTAATCACACATCGATGCCACTGTCCCAAACATGGTCTTACACGAATCAAATACGATGCCAATGTCCCAGACATGGTCTTACACGTAAACACAAGCCGATGCCAACGTCCCAAACGTGGTCTTACACAAAAACACATATCGGAATCCTATGTCATGACATATGTATCCTAACTATTCCTATGGTTCGTACGGGACTTTCGGACGTCGTAACTCGATCATTTCAGGCTCGTGAATATTGCTCCCGTGCTCAAGTCATTTCAGTATAATATATACACAAGTAACAATTCTATTTGGCACTATTAAAATGAATACAATAGAATTTATCGACATTTATTTACTTATGAACTTACCTCGGATAACGACAGATGAAATCGACTACTCGACTACTTTCGACTTCCCCCGATCTAATTCCGATTTCTTCCGTTCTTGATCTAAATAAATTCAAATTTAACTAATTTAATCACACATCCATTCAAATTCATCCAAAAACATATAAATGGGTCAATTACACTTTCTCCCCTTTCATTTCACATTTTTCACAAATTGGTCCTTATTTCACAAAACACAAAATACACATAATTTCACTAAACTCTAGTATAGCCGAATTTTCCTTTAGCTTATATAAGTCCATACATTTCATTTATTTGACATTTTAGTCCCCCAATTTATTATTTTCACAATTTAGCCCAAATTACTCAAATTCATCAAAAATCCAAAGACAAAACATTATAATCTATCACATATCTTTTATTTTCCATCATCAAAAAACAAAAACCACAAGCTATCATCAATGGAAAAACACAAAATCACCATCAAATTCAAAAATTAAAACATGGGCTTAATAGATTTCATAGCAACGATCTCAAAAACATAAAAATTATCAAAAACCGAACAAAAACGAACCTTTAGTCAAGCTAGATGTTGGCCGAATGTTTCAAAGCCCTAACTCCTCCTTTTCTTCTTCAATTTTTGGCAATTGCAAAGATGAATGCCTTAGTTTATTTTTTATGTTATTAAATTATAACTTAATTCATCATTTACCAATTTGCCCTTAATGAATTAAACATTAAAACATTTAATGGTTGTACATAATAGACCACTGTCAATTAAAATGGTTTAATTACCATTTAAGGCCATCAGATGTAAAAGCCAACTCATTTAAACACATTAACATATAGAATGACACTTTTACCTTTTATGCGATTTAATCATTTTTGCAAATTAAGCACACAAACGATTAAATTAAATCACGAAAATTTCACACATGTCAATTCACATACTAAAAACACAGAAAATAATATTTAAATATTTTTCTGACTCGGATTTGTGGTCCCAAAACCACTATTCCGACTAGGGTCTAAACCGGACTGTTACAGTGGTAGCCTATCTTTTTGCAGATGACCTTATTGTTTTTGGGAAAGCAAACGAAAATCAAGCTAGATTGTTGGGGGAATTCTTAAAGAGTTCTACAATTTCTCCAGACATCGGGTGAATGTAAGGAAATCTTACATCTTCTTGTCTAAAGGTGTTAGTGAAGAGATAATGAAGATCCTTAGTGATATACTGGGGTTCAATAGGGAGCAAAATCTTGAATCTTATTTGGGGATTCCTATTCTTCATGAGAGAGTAATTAATAGTACTTTGAGATTTGTTGTGGATCGAGTTTGCACTAAATTGCATAGCTGGGAAGCTAGGAAACTATCCTTAGTAGGTAGGGCCAATTTTGCTCAGTTTATCTTATTAACGATACCAAGTTACTTTATGCAATCGATGAGGATCCCTACAGGCCTATGTGACGAGATTGAACAATTGGCTAGGCAATTCATTTGGGGAGCTTCTAAAAGGGAAAGGAAGATTGCGCTTGTAAGTTGGGAGTTTATTTGTCAACCAAGATCCCATGGGGGCCTTTGACTTAGGAGTTTGGAGGACCAAAATACATCCTTCTTGATGAAACTTGGTTTCAATCTTGTTCCCAATTCGAATGCTTTATGGATTTAGGTGCTTAGATTGAAGTATAGAGTACCTACTGGTCTACCTGAGTCCTTAACTCAAAGGCATCGCTCTTTTCTTTGGAGAAGTCATTCTAAAGGTTGGCCACTGGTCAGAGAATCTTTTATGGTCAGTTGGGGATGGTAGTTTGATCAATTGTTGGAGTGACCCTTGGATTCCAAAATTTGGCCATTTGTTAAATCATATTCCATCTCGTTCGAATATGGAAAGGGAGAACATGTTGAGTAGTATGGTTTTGGAGGATGGGTATTATAATCTTGATTTATTTTGCCTATAGGTGTCAGAGGATGTGGTTAGGCGTATTATGGGTATTCCTCCACCTCAGTTGGAAGTCGATCCTGATAGGATCACTTGGGCAGGATCCTCCAAAGGTTATTTTTCAATCAAGAGTGCATTTTGGAAAATTCGAGAAGAGACTTGGAATCCCAAGAATGACATATGGAAATTACCTTGGAAGATTCAGAGCCCTCAACGAGTTAGATATTTTATTTGGCTCGCTCTTAAAAAACATCTTCTAACTAATTCTGAGCGTGCGAAAAGAGGACTTGGGTCAAATGGTTGTTGTGGTATATGTGGCAATGAATGTGAAGACATTTTACACGCCATTAAGGATACTTGGAAATAGATTATTCCAGTGACCAAATACAATTCTTTTTTTTCTAGGTGTTTTGCAGGATTGGATTTCAGCTAACCTTCAGAATCATCTCAATTTGCATTTGGACGGGATAAACTGGCAATACTTCTTTGGTATGGTAGCTTGGCGGATTTGGAAAAACCAGAACCTCTTTATCTTCCAAGGCATAACATGAAGTACTGAGGAATTGATTAAAACCTCCTTTAGTTGGGCTAAACAATACACATCAGCTCTTAAGGTAAATATCTCCAACTGTCAAGTTCCAACAGTAGCTGTGCCAAAGATTGGGAATTGGATTCAATTGAATTTTGACGGAGCAGTAAAAGAGGAATCCAAGTTTGCCATAATCAGGGGAGTTCTTCGTGACAGATAGGGCGGCTGGATTATTGGGTATAACAGGGGTGTGGGCATATGTTCAGTTCTCGACTCTAAGTTATGGGGCATTTTGGAAGGATTGACGATAGCTATGGATAAGGGTTTCAACAGGGTGTTAATCGATTTCGACAGTCATGAGGCGGTACAAGTCATTTAGGGGAGTACTACAAAGGTGTCAAATTCAAATTTGGTCAGAAGAATTAATCTTCGTGTGGCTAAATTGTCTCAATGGTCGATTCAACATATTTCCAGAGATTTCAATAAAAAAGCAGATAGTCTAACTAAAATTGATGTTGATAATAAGAGTAGTACCCAATTTTTTGAAATGCCTCCAAGGAGGCTTGGTTGTATCTATGAATAATTTTTTATAATGAAATTTCATTCACAAAAAAAAAAAATAAAATCATCCTTTTAAATATGCATCATGTTAGATTCGAATTGATACTTAAATGCTCAAATCTAATATATCTATTCTATAACAAGATTTTCTTACATATATGATTAGTTTTAGTTCTAGAGTAGTTCTCCAATTGCCATGTGGGACCAATGAAATGTTGACATCTGCTAGTTTAACAATGTTTCTAAGAAGCATTTTTGGAATAAAAAACATTTTTGTGAAAACGCTCAAATTTTTTGCTTCTGCATTTGATTAGTTTTTAGCATTTGAAAAACATTTTTTTCTCTCAAAATTATTTTGTTTAATAATGTTTTTATCTCAAAAGTATTTTTTATCTCAAAAGTACTATTTAAAAACATTGCTAAACTAACCATCGATAATTAATGATTCTTTTATACATTATTAGTATTTTAGTAAGAAATTCCAAAATATGTCAATGACCTAATTTGCGCAAATATGCAAGCAAGAATTATGAAATCACAGTAAATGTTTTAAAAATTAGAATCCAATTTACGAAATAATTGCAATTGGAACTTTATTTTCCATAAATTAAAACCAAATGTGAATTTTTAAAAATAATTTTGACTATTGAATTCAATTGTATCAATTTAATAGTATCAATTAAATGCATAATGTTTTTGGTATATAATTAAATGCATAATTGAGAGATATAACAAATGGAAACAAATAAAAATTATTTTAATATCAATTACCAAAAATTTGGGGATTTACTATTAAGATTGCCCCCTTTCTTTTTTTATATATCTTTTTGCAAAAGTTTTAATTTGGTGTTTATGTTTGTGGAGTGTACCTTGCATTTTGGACAAAAAAGGATCAACGTCATTATGAGAAAGAGCAGACGTCTCGACGACACGATACGCAACGTCACGACTTGGCGATGTGTTCCCTACTTAATCAAGTTTATTCTCCTAGTTAAAATCTGATTTTTTCTAGTCAAACTTTGATTTATCCATGACGCTTTAGTTATATTTGACCTCCGAATTTGGCTTATAAAAGGGCTTTAGTAACTTTAGAAAGGTTGATGAAAAATACAACATAATACAATCAAGAAATAGCTTTAACAAAGCTTTAAGGGAAATTTTTGTTTTAGTCGAAGGGCTTTGTATTTGGAGTTCAAGGTTTGTTTTTATTATCTCCATCTTGTACTTTTTATATTTCTTTCTTATTAGTGAAATCTCTTTTGTCTGTGGTTTTTTATACTCTTTGTTGAAACCATTTTAAAAATCGGGTTTAGAAAAATGGGGATCGACTTTTAAAATAAAAATGGGAGTCGCCACCAATCTTTTTTACTTAGGTGTGATTGGATCACCTTGTAAAATGTTTCATTTAAAAAAAGCATTCAATTTTGGTCCACAAAAGACAAGAAAACGGGTTCGGGAGTCGGTTACGTATGAGGAAGGGTTAGCACCCTCATAACGCCCAAAATTGGTACCTAATCGATAAAATCATGTCCAAATGTTGAAAATAAAGAAAGTTAGAAAATATGATCCTTTTATTAGAGAGAAAATTAGGACTTACTTATCACAAAGAAATAAAGTACTTTACCTAATAAGTTAAGGTATAGTACCTCATGACTTTGAAATTAAGCTCGTCTTTATTTTAGAAAATTCCTACCTCGAGATTCAAAATGTCGAACCCAGTAAGTTAAGGCACAACAATTTGAATTCCCAAGAATAGATTTTTTATTTTGAAATTGATAAATCTTAAATTTCTTAAAAAAAGCAGATACGTAATAACTAAAGTTTCACGAGAAAAATCGAACCCAATAAGTTAGGGCAAGATTCTTCTCGAAATTCCCCAAATATCACGTATCATCATATTTTGAAAATCATTTGAAATAAATTTAGAAAATGAAGATATGTAATACCTAAAGTTTCACGAGAAAAATCGAACCCAATAAGTTAGGGCAAAATTCTTCTCGAAATTTCCCAAATATTACATATCACCATATTTTAAAAATCATTTGAAATAAAATGTGTCGATTCAAAAGATGTTTTTATAAAAGATTGATTTGAGTGAAACATAACATGAATATATTACAACATATATATTTAATAGCAATTTTACAAAATTACAAATAAATAATAAAAGGATAATATAACTTAAATATATAACAGACTATGTTAAACAATAATAAATGATCTAAAGAATATAAATAAACATGTAATATAACAAATATTGAAATTTTCACGAAATAACAAAATTAAATGAAAAATGGAATAACATATTTAAACATTAAAAAAAAGAATGTGGTGACTTTTAAAATGATTTAATATATATACATTAAAAGTAAAAAAAAAAAACTTATCATAAATATATACATAATTTAGTAATCTAATACATGTATAAATAACTACATATAATAAAAAAATAATTAATAAATAGTATGTAATAATTTTTATATAAAACACACATATATAATATATTAATCTATTATAACAATTTTTTTTAAAAAAATAAAAAAAGTATAAAAATGATATGGATAAAAAAAAAGTTATAAAAAATGCATAAGTCAACCTTACTACCGCAATATGAAGATTCAACGAAATTTCTCCACCAAAATCTAACTTGAACGGAAGCAACTAAAAAAAAACGAAGATGAGTGAAGAACAAAATAAGAACAAGCCACAGAAAATAAGAACGCAAGAGGGAGAGAAATTTGAGTGAATGCTCTCAAGAATTTTTATTGCTTTCCAAACTTTTGTGTCCTTTACAATGAAGGGAGATGCTTCTATTTATAGTTGAGCCTCCCTAAATCAAACGGTACAGATCAGTTACATCAACGGCTAAGATTAAAAGGTATCTACAAATTAAGTCTCTAAGATTACAAAATCATATCTTTTAATATTACATACCATATCTTCTAAGATTGCATATAATATCCAAGATTGCATACCATATATTCTAGGATCACATATCATATCTAAGATTTGTGTATCATATCTAAGATTGCATATCCTTGAAGATTGTACTTCCATATACGTCAAGCTTGTAGATAGACTTTCAATCTTTTTAAGTAATGGGCCATTTCGATCGGGCCAAATGATATATTTTGGATTGGACTTGGACTTTGTTTTACTCCAGCCCGGTCAAAATTGGGCTCTTACACTCTTAATTGAGGGTTTTTCACGTAAAATTTGTGTGTTTGATTTTCTCTACATTTTCTATAATATTATTTATACGAGTCAATCCCCAACAATGTATTATGAAAAACCAAAAAAAAAAAAAAAATTGAAAGCCGAAAAACAACACTTAAAACATTCGATGACAACAATACCCTCGGTTTTAGCTCTACTCAACGTGATAGATGCATAGATGGGGTGAAATTTATTAAAGTCAATTTAACTAAGCTATCAATTTTCAAATTTAAAAGATCAATGGACTTGTGTCAAATTTTTGGATAGGATTCAAGCATTTTTGGATTAAGATGTCTGCATAGCATTTGAAGAGCTATTTCTTAGCTTCAAAACACACATTGAATCACTTAATTTTGAAATTGGGAGTTCAAATTATGATCGTTTTAGTAAAGACTATTGGAAATTATGAATTTCGAATTTTAATTCGAGTTTAAATTATATTGACTTCAATTTGTTAACTTTTTATTTGTTTTTATATATGAGACTGATATTGGTTTATTAGATTTTATTATTTTATTTATTTATTTCAAATTTTATTATTTTATTGGTTTAAATTTATTGGCTTAATTTTTATTATTTTATCATATAATACAGCATTAAATTAAATACTTCAAATGTATTTATTTTTTTCTTTTTCATTCCAGTAAATTCAGAATTAATCATATAATGTATCTTTCCATCAATAAGAAAATTGATGGTTGGCAAATATTTTTTTTTTTTTGAATAATCTCATTATAAGTTTTGATTATATTTGATCTTTTTACAGAGAATTATGCATAACTCCTCCCCAACCCATAAATAGAAGGATAATACGCTTCAACGCACTTAAACTCATGTTCTCCTCCAGTGGTAACAATGTTCATGTCAATCGAGTTAAGACTTAATCGACACGGTCAGCAAATAAATAAATTAATTGAAATAATAAAACAATAAATACAATATTTCATAAGTTACCCTTGACTTTCTTTTTCAAAACAATAAACAAATTAAAAAGTATCAACAATTAAAGAAATAATATAGCAAATACCATTTATATCAATTTTGATAATAAGCAAACCATTGGGTACAAATGTTTTATACGAGAAGTCCTGCCCTACAAAAATTCAAAGAAAAATGTTTTATTGGTAAATTTCTTTTTTCATGTTATTTTAAGATTTTTTTGTTTATGTTAATCATTTTATGTATTTTAATATTTTTTATATTTTATAATTTAAAGCAAAATCCGGAGAAATATATTGAAGACATCAACTTCCAGATGACTCCAAAAAAAAAAAACATGTATTTTTATAATACAAGCTATTATAATTTCAAAAATTAAAAATACTGAAGTTAATACTACAATTTAATCCGATAAAAATTAGTTAACAAAAGGACTTGTAATAGTAAATACTCAATCAAAATGTTTTGAAAGTTTAGGCACCGATTTCAAAAAGTATGCCATGAAAGAAACTATGATTGGATATGACAACTAACAAAAGGAAAGGCAATTAATTCATTTGACATCACCCAAGAAGAAAAGATAAAGTTATTAAGAAACATGGACGAGAATCCATTCCCAGTTTGCTGTCAAGAACCGTGTCTCAGCTGTCCAGCAGACCAGTCAACTAGTTGGAATTGTTTCCAAGTTGATAGAGCAAGAGTGCCTCCCATGAGGGGTAAGGGTTCATGATTTGATAAACATCTTTTACTTCATGAAAAGAAACTGCCCAAATACGAGTTTACGTACTATTTAACTTTTGGAAGACTCATTGGTGAATATTTCTTGAATAGAGTCTGTTCAAATTTGATTACCTGTTTTAATTATTTTTGACATTTTCGACCGGCAAGTTGGCTACTAACAGAAGAAAAAAGACAAATTTGTTGTTTTGGCATCACCCAAAAATCAAATTGAATTATTAGTATTAAACAACACATGAGCATCCCTTCTCAGTTTTTGCAGTCAAGAATCGTGTCTCAGCCTCTCTATCGCCGCCCTCGGTGTTCACACATGGCAGCCATAGCTCCAATCGGTCCTCAGCTCTCACAACCATCCCTTTCTCACCCACCCACCGCCACCGAAGCTAACGACCGTTAAAGCACTATCCGAATCGCCCGGACTTTCTTCCATCCCTTTCCATTTACACCTTCCCAAAACAAATTTTTGAAATGAATGTCAGTAATAAATATAATAATTTCTTTTTGGATATTTGAAGATTTTGGCATATTTCTTAAAATGAATATTGCATATAATTTTTTAGAAATTATATTTATTTTGTTGACTTAGTAGCATTATAAACTTCACATTGATTTAGACATTTTCAATAGTAAATGTTATAATAGTACTTATATGTGAATACAAAATAAAAGAAATGATAGTAAAATTATCAATTTGTCACAATTTATATTGACATTATTAGTACAATTGAAATGCATGTTAAAGTAAACCGGAAGTTTATTGATACAAATGCATTTACTACTTGGCGTGACTAGTTAGACCATCCTGTATCATATATGATGAGAAAATTAATTGAGAATTCATATGGGCATTCATTAAAAAACTAAAAGATTCTTTAATTTAAAGAATTCTCATTTGTTACTTGTTCTCAATGAAAATTGATTCTTAGAAATTCACTAGCTAAAGTTGAGATTTAATGTCTTGCATTTCTGAAATGAATATGGGTCCATTCATTCACCATGTGGATGATTTTGATATTATATGATATTGGTAGATGCATCTACAAAATAATCACATATGTGTTATCAACTTGCAAAATGTCGCTTGCAAGATTACTTGTTTAAATAATTAATTTTAGATTATGCAATTAAGACAAGTCATCTTGTTAATACTAATGAGTTTATATCTCAGTCATTTATTGATTGAGTTTTAAAAACTTTTGTAAAAGTTTATTATTTATACGCATAATGTTTAGATAAATTATTAATTGAACGCCTCTAATTAATGTCTAAATCATTACATATGAGAACTAAACTTCCTATTTCAACATGAGATTATGTTGATTTACGTGTTGCACATATCAAACCAATAAGTTATAAATACTCCATATTATAATTGATTTTTGGGAAAGAGCTAAATATTTCTCATCTTTGAATTTTTGTATGTGCGTATATATTCCAATTGCTCCACCACAACAAAGATGAGTGAATACTAAAAAAAAGTTAGAAATGTG
This sequence comes from Gossypium australe, assembly GCA_005393395.2. Lineage (NCBI taxonomy): Eukaryota > Viridiplantae > Streptophyta > Magnoliopsida > Malvales > Malvaceae > Gossypium > Gossypium australe. The sequence goes on along the minus strand of CM016626.1, from coordinate 37,233,985 downwards.
TATTAATTACGAGTCTCCTAGTCTTATTATATGTTTTAAATGTATTGGAGATTCAATTATGACATAATTTGTGATTATTATTTTGATTCAATAGTTTTCCCGATATTAGGGGGAGAGAAATAATAACTTGTAATGAATTAGGGGGTGAGTAATTTGAACTAGAACTTCAACAAGGAAAACTCATTACAAGTTCCAAATATGAAAATTCGCATAAAAGAAAATAATAAATTTAGATGGTCATATAGTGAAGGCGAGTGCTCCAGAAGAGACCTAAGACATAATTAAAACTCCAGAAGAGATTTAGTTACCTGAAACTGAAGGTCAAAGTAGTGAAAATAAAGAAATCTCGATAAGTTATGTCAATTCGAGAAAATGTGGAACCGATAATAAAAGTGGTCGACAATGGTTTTGCATACAATATTATTGTTGAAATAATGAAATAAAAAGAGAATCTTGAATACATCTATTGAGAAATATAGATATAAAATAGATTGTTCAAAATAGAAAGACGCAACTCAAGTACAATTAAATTCGTGAAGCATTTGGACTAGTAGTCCAAATATCTAAAGGTATAAAGCCAGTGAGGATGCAAATGAAATAGTTTTACAAAAGTGGAATAAAAATATGAAGTTTTTCACTAAGTCCTGCCATTGATTATGAAAAGATATAATATTCTTTTGTGGTGGATGCAAAAACCTTTAGATATATTATTAAATTGACAATTCATAAAAGATTTAACTTGCGTTTAATGGTGGTTGTTACAACTTTTTATGAATCACTATATAGTAAAATTTATATTAAAATCATTGAAGGATTTATAATGCTAGAAGCATATTGAAATTCTCGAAAAATTGTTAATTTATATGAATTGAAATAATTTGAACATACGTGGTAAATTTGACTGAGTGAATAGTAGTTGAAGGAGGATTATAAAATGATCCAAAATACCTGTTTATATTTTTATAGAAGAATCATGATTAAAATTTGTTATAATTATTGTTGAAACTCCTAAAAGGATTAAAATATATTTTCTCAAAATTTTCCCTTATGACTTTCAAAAGAATGATGATATAAATGCTTAGCAATACATTTAAATAGTCATTTGAAAAAGCTGATATTCAATATTGAATACGTAGAATATGAGATATTATGTGCTGTTTTCATGAAGGGGAATAAATACGCGTTGTACTCTTTTTTTCTTAACCAAGGTTTCGTCCCATTAAATTTTCTTAGTAAAATTTATAATTAGGTAGCATCTTATACGTATTATAAATATGTACTCTTTTTCCTTCGTTAGGATTTATTAACTATCTTTAAACGAAATTAAATGAACTGAAAATATTTGAATGGAATGGAATTGAGATGGTTAGCATTGATGAGATGGATGATCCAATTTGAGAAACAATGATTTAATACGACAAGTACAGTTTTGAAATGCACACTGTTATGGCAGCCACCCACAAACATCCATTATTAAGAACACATCAACACACCATACATTTCCACTTCACCCTTGTCGACAAAGAACCCTGTCTTAGCCTCTCTCCGTCGCCTTCGTCAGTCTCCCCATGGCCACCACTGCTCCGACCGGTTCTCCACTGTCACAACCATCTCTTACTCACCCACCACCACCACGGAAGCTAACAACCGTTAAAGCACTATCCGAATCGCCCGGACTTTCTTCCATCCCTTCCATTTACACCTTCCCAAAACAAACCTACCACGAACCAGTTTCAGACACGAAAGAACCAATCCCCACCATCGATTTCTCCCTCCTCATCTCTAGTAATCCCGATGAACGGTCTAAAACCATCCGAGAACTTGGAAAAGCCTGCCGGGACTGGGGCTTCTTCATGGTACAATACATATATACATATATATACATAGTTATGATTTTCAAAGAATTTTAGATTTTTGATAAAATGAGCATTATCAGGTGACCAATCATGGGGTGCCGGAAAGGATAATGAAGGCAATGATAGAGGTTTGTAGGGTATTTTTCGAGCTAACAGAGGATGAAAAGGGAGAATGTGAAGGGAAACATGTATTGGATCCTATAAGATATGGGACCAGTTTCAACCCATCAGTGGATAAAATTTTGTATTGGAGAGATTATCTGAAGATTTTTCAGCATCCTGCCTTTCACTCACCCAGCAATCCTCCTTCCTTCAGGTTTTTTCTTTTTATACCATTAGATTGGTTTCAGAAAACAAATTACGTAGCATTGTTTAATGAAATATTAAAGATAACATATCCATATTTTTTCCAATACAGTATTAAGAGTGAAAATGGGAGTAAACACTACTTAAATTCGTGTCAAAAATCGTTCCATTCAAATTAAAACAACATATCTTTTATAATTATAAACTGTAATATTTGGCATACAACTATGATGTATTAATTTCAATGAATTATTAGGTAAATTTTTTTTATAATATTTTACAAAAGAAGTGTACAAAAATATGAAATAATTTAATATAATTTTAATTAATATATACATACATCTGACAAGAAAAAAAATTAATATTAAAGATAATATAATTAAATTTCATAAGTACGGATCGATTCCATTCATAAGTTTTAAATTTTTATTTAAAAATTATATTAAAAATAGAATTTGAACTAATCCATATTTAGTAAAGTTGAACCAAATAGGGCAAGTAGAAGCCATATATACATAATTGGAATAAATATTAAGGAAATCATTGTACTAGATTAAGAGTAACTTAACCTCTCTCAAAATAAATAAAGTAGTTTAATCCTTATATTATTAAAAAGTGAGCGATTTAGTTATTGCTGACATTAATTGCTCTTGTTCATTCACTTTCTAAATAGTACTGTGTCTGAATTACTTAGTATTTATTCTAACATAATTCGATAATAACATCCATTAATCGTAGCTCATGTTGTCATACATATTGGGTACATATATATATATATATATATGATATTGATATAATCAATTCATCTAACATAAGTTTTGTCCCGATTTTTTATTTTTCTTTTGGCATAAGAGAAATTGCGTTAGAATACAGCAAAAGAACCCGAGGAGTAATGAAAGAAATAGTGAGAGGAATATCAGAAAGCTTGGGGTTAGAAGACAAATACATTGAGAAGGCCTCAAATCTAGAAAACTGCCTTCAGATTATGATAGCAAACTTGTATCCATCATGTCCACAGCCAGAACTCGCCATGGGGTTGCCCGCTCACTCCGACCATGGTCTTTTGACCCTTCTCATCCAAAACGACACCGTGGGGCTTCAAGTGCTACACAAAGACAAATGGGTCAATATCCACCCCATCCCGAATTCATTTCTAGCCAACATTGGGGACCATATTGAAGTACAACTCCCAAATTCTGCTTTTTTTATCTTCAACTTTTGGATTTACTCACTCTACTTTTTGATTTAATTTCATCTTTCTATTTCTATAATATAATTAGTTAATTAAGTTGTTTAACACCATCAACTATTTAGTTTAAATGTTGATTTGAAAATTTCCCACATCATCATGTTAATATAGATTTAGTATAGTAGAAGGACCAAAACCATAATTTGACCTTTCATTTTATAATTGGTTTTCAATTTTTTTCCAAAATTGATCTGAACTAAATCGTTATTTCTCCTAATTGATCGGGTATAATTTTAAATTTATGCAAGATTCTGAGCAACAGGAAGTATAAAAGTGTACTCCATCGAGCTGTGGTAAATGATAGAGATGTAAGGATATCCATAGCACTGGCGCATGGACCGGCCGCGGACGCCGCAGTGAGTCCGGCTCCAATGTTGGTGGAAGATGGTCAAAACCCATTGGCATACCGAGCAATGAAATATAAAGAATACGTGGAGCTTCAACAAAGCAACAAGCTCGATGGGAAATCTTGCTTGGAACATATACGAAATACAGGGATTTAATCTCTAGTGTAATATTTGTTTGCGTATGAGTAAATCTTCCTAAATTTGGGTTAATTTCAGGTTTGGATTATTTTATGTTCGAATAATTTTGAATTTAAAACTCTAGTTTTTGGATTAGATAATTACAATCACTATAAGTAGAGCAAAAAAATGAATCCAACTTAAATGAACGATCTTTATTCATGTTTAGTTTGTTTCTTTAAAGTAGGTTTAAATTTGGTTTCTCTTCATTAAGAACTTTATTATTGTGATTGAATTCATTATATTTAAAATTATATATTTTTATACTAAATTAAATAAATTTATTTTTGAACATTAAATAAATATGTTCACAAACAATTAAAAATTTGCACATGTACAATAACCGAACAAATAATATATTTCTAATAGTTTAGATATTAAATATAAATTTTAAAATAATAAAACTCAAACAATTGTTATAAATATTTTATTATTAAATGGATGTCTATCAAGATCTAGATAAGTTTTGATATACTTTAAATTCTAATAGTCATTAGAAGTAGAGTTCTGTTTCATTTATACTTCTTATGTCTATAAATATATACTTTGAAGAAGTATTGTAAATGACTCCCATTAATCGATAAAATACGCTCTTTTACTTTCTGTTATTTACTTTCTATCTTTTTATTTTATAATACTTTATCAGCACGATCCTCTTTTATTTTATAATACAACCACTCCAAATCTGCGCATGATTCTAGAGCTATTGCAATTTCAGTCTTCAATTGAGGCCTGCGCACTATAGGTAATCATTATCCAAAGAAATTTATATAATCCTTACGTGGGTGATGACGATGATGTTAAAGATCTTCAGGTATATTTTACTATGATTTATTTATTATATCATGTTTATTATAATTGGAGACTAATCATGACAACATGAATAGATAAATTTTAATTTAAAATTCACGTATACGTGCGATGGTGATTATAAAATAAAAAATCAATGTAGGCGTTTAGAAGTTTGTCCTACTAGATTTGTTGTATTTCCCGAAGTGAATGCAAACATAAAGAACATAAAAGATATAACCATGGACCACTAAAAGTGGGAACATAGTAATAAATTAGAGAACAATGAGAATTCTCAAGATAACTCTATAAAGGGTAAAGATAACTTATGTTATCAATGTGATATGAAAGATTATTGGCCACATATGTGGCATATGCCCAAATGTTTTGTTTCTATTAATATTCTTTAAGGAAATATATGAGAATGTAGTAATGAATTCTATCATTACAGATAAAAAATATTTATCTTATTTGGTATTGAAATAAACAAATATTATTCCAATAATTTATAGTACAAAATTAGTTGAACGCTCTAAAAGAGCTAATATATCAATATCTAAAAAAGCACAAAATTTGTGATGGTTAATGCATTAGTTTTGTAACGCCCCAAAATTTCTATTTCTGTTTCTATTAAAATAGGATACAAATGTGTATCTGCTTCAGTGGTTAAGTGTTCTGGGTGTGTGTGAGAGGTCTCAAGTTCAAGCCTTAGTTTTGGAAAATTTTGGTATTTTTCTGATATAAGCCTTATCTCTGTTCAGTGGACTTTTATTTAATTATTTATTAAACCATGTCAGAATGGGCCTGCCGGTCTGGTGGTTAAGTAGGGAGTCAGATTGCTGAAGGTCTTGTGTTTGAATCCTTGCACAAGCGTAGGAGTCTATTTTTGCTCGTTTGACTGAGAGAGTTTCAGTCAAACAGGAATTCCGAGTAATGGGTTAGTGGAGATTATTAAGGGATGTGGGGGAAGTTATCAGATTTTAGTTTGTTTTTATCTTTTTCAAAAATTTGGTTTTCTTTCTCAGTTCGGATGTTTTCAAAACTTTCTTAGGCTTCTCTGCCAAGTTTTTCTCTGCTTTCTTCCTCTCTTTTCCGGTTTTGCAATTGTCCTCCTTTTTGTTCGACGTTGTTTGCGCTTGTTCGGTAAGTAACTTTTCTGCCACTATCTTAAGGTTGAGGTTAGTGTTGTAACGGGGATTTTTTGTGCTTATTTTCGATTAGGGGAAAATTCAGAGGCTCGAAACCATTTGTAGGGGAATTAGTGGTGTGAAAGTACTGTTGTTCGATTGAAGGTAAGGTTTGGTTGCTCAATCTACTGAATAACTCATTTGGGATTGGTTTAGTTATCGTTTTAAGCAATCAATTCGAAGGCATTTCGGATGATTTTAGGTTCTGGAGTGCTCGTAGTTGCAGTAGCATCGAAATCGTACCAGGTGTGTACCCGAAAACTTAGAAAACGAGGTTTCAGCGAAAGCCAAAAACCCCACTGACGACGCCACATGGGCGTGTGGTCGCCCGTGTGGTAAGTCGTGTGCTATAACACGGGCGTGCGATTGACGAGGCTAGGCCGCGCGTGCAAGACACAGCCGTGTGATGGCCAAGTTTGCCGTGTGCGACACACGGGCTAGACTGATTTTGTAACATCCCGAAGTTGGGCCTAGTAAGATTGGGCCCAATGGGCCTTAGGAGTAGTAGCGTTTAAAATTTTTGGAAGAACAGGAGATCGGCTTTAGTACAAGTTGGACTTATTAGATAAGTGATTTTGGAAGGTTAGAAGGCTTCTATGAAGTCCCGGGACCGAACATTAGCTTTGGGGAAATTTTGGTTTTAGGCGAAAAAATCCCTGGAAGTTGGCAGGTAGGCCTTAAGAATAAAAAGTGGAGGAAAATGACACAAGTGGGGTGTGTGGTGTAGTGGCAAAGTGACGCCACATAAGAGACAAGGGGGTGACGCCACAAGGAAGGAAGGAGGTTCAAGTCTTGGCTTTTGCATTTTAGTTTCTTTTACTTGGATCTTAGAATTTGGGCCATAGTTTATAATTAGTTGCGCATGGTTTAAGGCACAAGAGGAGCTTGGCCAAGTGGTTAGCGGCGTGGATTATGTTGCAAGGGAGCTTGGGTCCGAATCTCATGAGAAGCAAGGGAGTATTTATTTTGCGAATTGGACGGCAAGAGTTTCAGTTGAATTTAAACTCTACTGACGAAAGGATCCCACATCAGAAAGATACAAAGAAGGAAGGTGAAGAGCTAGCTATATAAAGAGCATTTCAGGAGGAGAGTTATCATACCTGGTTGGCGTTGGGCAAAGGAGTGCTCGGAGCGCGGTTTAGCAGCTTCAGATTCCTATCAGGTGTGTAACTCTCTCTACTCTAGTTGTAGAGCAGCAAATGTCAAAGTGCCGGTCACGGCAATAGTAGCCACACGAGCGTGCAAGCGCACGTGTGGGGCTTCGACGCGATAGTTGAGGCCATTAGTAGTATTCTTGTGGGTTGGGGCTGCTTGGGCCGCGATGGACCGAAGTGGACCCAATGGGCCCGTGGGCCCAATTGAGCAAAATGTATTATGGTATAGTATATAGTTAACTAGACTAGGTGGAACTTATATACGTGGCTAGTTTTATGTTAGGTGGGCCACACGAGCGTGTGGGCCGAATGGGCCAGAATCGGGTTTTAGGCCCAATAGTCCGGTAAAGACAGAATTGGTAGTCGAGTCACTCGGGGCGACATTGGGCCTTCAGAAAGGCCATTCCAGGTACGAAATTACTGAAATACCCTTAGTGGGTAAATTACCAAAATACCCGTAGAAGGTAAATTACTGTTATACCCTTAGAGGTTGGCTTGATTATGTCGTATTTTTTATTCTGATTATGATGGTAATTCGTTTCATACGTTATTTGTGATATATGATTTGCATACATGTCATACTGCATACGAATTATTATGTCATATTGCATAGGTATGATGAGAGGAGGGGGAAGATATGATTCTAGACTGTCACCAGTGGTTTGGACCACACAGTGGGTTGGCCCCGCTTTACATATATTATTGTGACTAAGTCTTGTGGTTTTGACCACCAATGGTGTTGGCCACATCTATTATTTGTGACTTCGGTCACCAGTGATGTTGACCACATATAACTATTTTGTGACTCGTCCCTGTGGCTTGATACCACCGTGGGTTGGCCCCACATAGCGATACGGGATTGTCACCATTGGTGTTGACCACAAGGTGGGTTAGCCCCACCATAGTATATGTGACTCCGGTCACTAGTGGTGTTGACCACATGATTATTATTTGTGACTTCGTTCACCAGTGGTGTTGACCACACGTATATGATTTGTGACTCTAGTCACCAGTGGTGTTGACCACATGGGGTAGATACAAGAGTTTCGGATGGTTAGGTTTTGGGTTGCATGACATACATATTGATTTATGAACTGTGTAAGGGTTATATTTTTGGGATGGGGATTTACACACTGAGTCTCGATGACTCACCCCTTTAGTTAATTTTGCAGGTAATCGTTAGATCGAGGATATGGAGCCGGGGTGGACTCGAGGTGGCCATCCTCAAGATTGCGTTTCTTTCATTTTAAATGGGTACTTGGACTTATTTCATTTTATTTTAAATTTGGGATTTTGTTATGTAATATGGCCTATGGTTTTAGCTTTTAATTTGGTTACTGCTTATTATTGTGGAATGTTTAATTCGGGATTTTCCTAAAATGTTAATAAACCATTTCTTATTCAAAATTACTTAAAATTGATTTTTCACAACAAATATAAAGAATACGAAATTTTTAACAAACGCACAGTTTTTAGACATTCCTTTCATGTGACATGTCAGATCCGGTCGTAACGTCTAGGCTGGGTTTGGGGTGTTACAATTTGCTATTAGAGCCAGGTTCAAAAACTCGGCTGTGGGTTTGGGTTCAAAAATATTTTCAAAGGATGGTTTAGAAAATGGTTTAGAAAAATATATATCTCTTTTCTGGAAGTATGGCACCCGAGTCTCCGGCACCAAATTCGTAAGTTTCCTTTTTACTATATTCTAGTGTATGCTGAATGATTGTATTTATTCTGTGATGTGTGGATGTGATGCTTGAATATACGAATTGTATGTATGTGTGAAAAATATTTGTTTTCTTCGGTGTTATGTGAAGGGGTTCCAAGATTTAGTTAGAAAGTATATTAGTTTTATTAAGATCAGAGTGCGCAGCAAGAGCGTAGTGTGGTGGGTTAGGAGGTGTGACTGTTAGTTAGTTGGAAATTTCGAGGACGAAATTTCTTTAAGGAGGGTAGATTTGTAACATCCCGAAGTTGGGCCTAGTAGGATTGGGCCCAATGGGCCTTAGGAGTAGTAGCGTTTAAAATTTTTGGGAGAACAGGAGATCGGCTTTAGTACAAGTTGGACTTATTAGATAAGTGATTTTGGAAGGTTAGAGGGCTTCTATGAAGTCCCGAGATCGAACATTAGCTTTGGGGAAATTTTGGTTTTAGGCGAAAAAAACCCTGGAAGTTGGCAGGTAGGCCTTAAGAATAAAAAGTGGAGGAAAATGACACAAGTGGGGTGTGTGGTGTAGTGGCAAAGTGACGCCACATAAGAGACAAGGGGGTGACGCCACAAGGAAGGAAGGAGGTCCAAGGTTCAAGTCTTGGCTTTTGCATTTTAGTTTCTTTTACTTGGATCTTAGAATTTGGGCCATAGTTTATATTTAGTTGTGCATGGTTTAAGGCACAAGAGGAGCTTGTGGCCAAGTGGTTAGCGGCGCGGATTATGTTGCAAGAGAGCCTGGGTTCGAATCTCATGAGAAGCAAGGGAGTATTTATTTTGCGGATTGGACGGCAAGAGTTTCAGTTGAATTTAAACTCTACTGACGAAGGGATCCCACATCGGAAAGATACAAAGAAGGAAGGTGAAGAGCTAGCTATATAAAGAGCATTCCAGGAGGAGAGTTATCATACCTGGTTGGCGTTGGGCAAAGGAGTGCTCGTAGCGCGATTTAGCAGCTTCAGATTCCTATCAGGTGTGTAACTCTCTCTACTCTAGTTGTAGAGCGGTAAATGCCGAAGTGCCGGTCATGGCAATAGTAGCCACACGAGCGTGCGAGCGCACGTGTGGGGCTTCGACGCGATAGTTGAGGCCATCAATAGTATTCTTGTGGGTTGGGGATGCTTGGGCTGCGATGGGTCGAAGTGGGCCCAATTGAGCAAAATGTATGATGGTATAGTATATAGTGAACTAGACTAGGTGGAACTTATATACGTAGCTAGATTTATGTTAAGTGGGCCACACGAGCGTGTGGGCCCGAATGGGCCAGAATCGGGTTTTAGGCCCAATAGTCTGGTAAAGACAGAATTGGTAGTCGAGTCACTCGGGGCGACATTGGGCCTTCGAAAAGGCCATTCCAGGTACGAAATTACTGAAATACCCTTAGTGGGTAAATTACCAAAATACCCGTAGAAGGTAAATTACTGTTATACCCTTAGAGGTTGATTGGCTTGATTATGTCGTTTTTGTTATTCTGATTATGATGGTAATTCGTTTCATACGTTATCTGTGATATATGATTTGCATACATGTCATACTGCATACGAATTATTATGTCATATTGCATGGGTATGATGAGAGGAGGGGGAAGATATGATTCTAGACTGTCACCAGTGGTTTGGACCACACAGTGGGTTGGCCCCGCTTTACATATATTATTGTGACTAAGTCTTGTGGTTTTGACCACCAGTGGTGTTGACGACATCTATTATTTGTGACTTCGGTCACCAGTGATGTTGACCACATATAACTATTTTGTGACTCGTCCCTGTGGCTTGATACCACCGTGGGTTGGCCCTACATAGCGATACGGGATTGTCACCAGTGGTGTTGACCACAAGGTGGGTTGGCCCCACCATAGTATTTTTGACTCCGGTCACCAGTGGTGTTAACCACATGATTATTATTTGTGACTTCGTTCACCAGTGGTGTTGACCACACGTATATGATTTGTGACTCCAGTCACCAGTGGTGTTGACCACATGGGGTAGATACAGGAGTTTCGGATGGTTAGGTTTTGGGTTGCATGACATACATATTGATTTATGAACTGTGTAAGGGTTATATTTTTGGGATGGGGATTTACACACTGAGTCTCGATGACTCACCCCTTTAGTTAATTTTGCAGGTAATCGTTAGATCGAGGATATGGAGCCGGGGTGGACTCGAGGTGGCCATCCTCAAGATTGCGTTTCTTTCATTTTAAATGGTTACTTGGACTTATTTCATTATATTTTAAATTTGGGATTCTGTTATGTAATATGGCCTATGGTTTTAGCTTTTAATTTGGTTACTGCTTATTATTGTGGAATGTTTAATTCGGGATTTTCCTAAAATGTTAATAAACCATTTCTTATTCAAAATTACTTAAAATTGATTTTTCACAACAAATATAAAGAATACGAAATTTTTAACAAACGCACAGTTTTTAGACATTCCTTTCATGTGACATGTCAGATCCGGTCGTAACGTCTAGGCTGGGTTTGGGGTGTTACAATTTGCTATCAGAGCCAGGTTCAAAAACTCGGCTGTGGGTTTGGGTTCAAAAATATTTTCAAAGGATGGTTTAGAAAATGGTTTAGAAAAATATATATCTCTTTTCTGGAAGTATGGCACCCGAGTCTCCGGCACCAAATTCGTAAGTTTCCTTTTTACTATATTCTAGTGTATGCTGAATGATTGTATTTATTCTGCGATGTGTGGATGTGATGCTTGAATATACGAATTGTATGTATGTGTGAAAAATATTTGTTTTCTTCGGTGTTATGTGAAGGGGTTCCAAGATTTAGTTAGAAAGTATATTAGTTTTATTAAGATCAGAGTGCGCAGCAAGAGCGTAGTGTGGTGGGTTAGGAGGTGTGACTGTTAGTTAGTTGGAAATTTCGAGGACGAAATTTCTTTAAGGAGGGTAGATTTGTAACATCCCGAAGTTGGGCCTAGTAGGATTGGGCCCAATGGGCCTTAGGAGTAGTAGCGTTTAAAATTTTGGGAGAACAGGAGATCGGCTTTAGTACAAGTTGGACTTATTAGATAAGTGATTTTGGAAGGTTAGAGGGCTTCTATGAAGTCCCGGGATCGAACATTAGCTTTGGGGAAATTTTGGTTTAGGCGAAAAAAACCCTGGAAGTTGGCAGGTAGGCCTTAAGAATAAAAAGTGGAGGAAAATGACACAAGTGGGGTGTGTGGTGTAGTGGCAAAGTGACGCCACATAAGAGACAAGGGGGTGACGCCACAAGGAAGGAAGGAGGTCCAAGGTTCAAGTCTTGGCTTTTGCATTTTAGTTTCTTTTACTTGGATCTTAGAATTTGGGCCATAGTTTATATTTAGTTGTGCATGGTTTAAGGCACAAGAGGAGCTTGTGGCCAAGTGGTTAGCGGCGTGGATTATGTTGCAAGAGAGCCTGGGTTCGAATCTCATGAGAAGCAAGGGAGTATTTATTTTGCGGATTGGACGGCAAGAGTTTCAGTTGAATTTAAACTCTACTGACGAAGGGATCCCACATCGGAAAGATACAAAGAAGGAAGGTGAAGAGCTAGCTATATAAAGAGCATTCCAGGAGGAGAGTTATCATACCTGGTTGGCGTTGGGCAAAGGAGTGCTCGGAGCGCGATTTAGCAGCTTCAGATTCCTATCAGGTGTGTAACTCTCTCTACTCTAGTTGTAGAGCGGTAAATGCCGAAGTGCCGGTCATGGCAATAGTAGCCACACGAGCGTGCGAGCGCACGTGTGGGGCTTCGACGCGATAGTTGAGGCCATCAATAGTATTCTTGTGGGTTGGGGATGCTTGGGCTGCGATGGGCCGAAGTGGGCCCAATTGAGCAAAATGTATGATGGTATAGTATATAGTGAACTAGACTAGGTGGAACTTATATACGTAGCTAGATTTATGTTAAGTGGGCCACACGAGCGTGTGGGCCCGAATGGGCCAGAATCGGGTTTTAGGCCCAATAGTCTGGTAAAGACAGAATTGGTAGTCGAGTCACTCGGGGCGACATTGGGCCTTCGAAAAGGCCATTCCAGGTACGAAATTACTGAAATACCCTTAGTGGGTAAATTACCAAAATACCCGTAGAAGGTAAATTACTGTTATACCCTTAGAGGTTGATTGGCTTGATTATGTCGTATTTGTTATTCTGATTATGATGGTAATTCGTTTCATACGTTATCTGTGATATATGATTTGCATACATGTCATACTGCATACGAATTTTTATGTCATATTGCATGGGTATGATGAGAGGAGGGGGAAGATATGATTCTAGACTGTCACCAGTGGTTTGGACCACACAGTGGGTTGGCCCCGCTTTACATATATTATTGTGACTAAGTCTTGTGGTTTTGACCACCAGTGGTGTTGACGACATCTATTATTTGTGACTTCGGTCACCAGTGATGTTGACCACATATAACTATTTTGTGACTCGTCCCTGTGGCTTGATACCACCGTGGGTTGGCCCTACATAGCGATACGGGATTGTCACCAGTGGTGTTGACCACAAGGTGGGTTGGCCCCACCATAGTATTTTTGACTCCGGTCACCAGTGGTGTTAACCACATGATTATTATTTGTGACTTCGTTCACCAGTGGTGTTGACCACACGTATATGATTTGTGACTCCAGTCACCAGTGGTGTTGACCACATGGGGTAGATACAGGAGTTTCGGATGGTTAGGTTTTGGGTTGCATGACATACATATTGATTTATGAACTGTGTAAGGGTTATATTTTTGGGATGGGGATTTACACACTGAGTCTCGATGACTCACCCCTTTAGTTAATTTTGCAGGTAATCGTTAGATCGAGGATATGGAGCCGGGGTGGACTCGAGGTGGCCATGCTCAAGATTGTGTTTCTTTCATTTTAAATGGTTACTTGGACTTATTTCATTTTATTTTAAATTTGGGATTCTGTTATGTAATATGGCCTATGGTTTTAGCTTTTAATTTGGTTACTGCTTATTATTGTGGAATGTTTAATTCGGGATTTTCCTAAAATTTTAATAAACCGTTTTTTATTCAAAATTACTTAAACTCGATTTTTCACAACAAATATAAAGAATACGAAATTTTTAAACGAACGCACAGTTTTTAGACATTCCTTTCATATGACATGTCAGATCCGGTCGTAACGTCTAGGTTGGGTTTGGGGTGTTATAGATTTGGGTCGTGTGGGCCACGCGGGCATGTAGAAATTTGGGCCAGGCCGTGTGATCCACACGGGCCAAGGCCAATCGGTGCATGTGGGCCATACAGGCAGGCCATATGGGCGTATGATCCCATTTAACTGAAATGTGTTCTAAGGTTGCATGGGTCGCCCAAGTCGACTGTGAACCTACTGTAGGGTTGGTAAGCACTACTTAGACCCCTAAATACGTGAATTGTATGTATTATGTATGTACTGAGCACGATGTCTATATGAATGAATATTGAACTGTAAGTTTATGATGACGTCACGAACTAACTAAAGTACGACGAAGGCAAGCGCACCTATCGAATAGTAGTATAGTTATGGTGAGTCCGGAATATCGTATCCACGAGGACTAAAAGTACTAGTAATTACTAACTTTTTATTATTTAGCCTAATAATTAAATGGGTGTCTAAATTTTAACTAATTAATTAACTATGATCGTGACAGAGATAAAATTGGGAAAATACGAAGAAAACCAATAAGAGAGACAATACCCGAGGAGAAATCCACCTAGATTTCACTTATTATTATGATTCTGAATTAAACAATTTATTTACTTGTCTTGATCCGTAGAAATCCCTAAATTATGTTGATATCTCTTTCGAGACTAAGAACAACTGACTCTAGGTTGATTAATTGAAATATCTTTCTAATTAAAACCCCTATCGTCGTATTAACTCGATCTATGGATTCCCTTATTAGATTTGACTCTAATCCGGTAGCTTTATGTCGTCCTATTACTAGGGTTGCAATCAACTCCGCTTAATTAAGCTAGATCTACTCTTAAACAAGGACTTTTACTCCACTAAATAAGCACATCAAACTTGAATTAATATCCTGAAAATATTAAAGCAAGGGTTAAGAACATATAGTTAAAAACAAGTATTTATCATGTATTTCAGATAATTAAATAATAAGATTCATAATAGGCTTATCCTCCCTAGGTATTTAGGGAGTTCAGTTCATAATGTAAAAGGAAAACACCTCAGAATAAAGGAAACAACAAGACATAAAGAACCCAAAAACTTCTTAGGAAAATTAATAGAGATATTCGATCTTGAATGAGATCCTGCTTCTGAATTGATTCCGATGGCTTCCTTCGAGTAATTTCTTCATTCTTCTCTGCGTGCTCCGTTAGGTCTTCTTCTAGTATGTATTTATAGGCTTTAGAATGTTCAGAAACCCTAAAAATTGGCTTTTTTTTGCGTGAAAACGAAACTAAGTGCGACAGGGACACGGGCATGTGATCAGCCTATGTGAGAATGCCCAGGCCGTGTATAAATTTGACATGGCTTGCGATTGGCACGGGCTGGCACACGGGCATGTGCTCAGCCTGTGTGGTATTGGCTTGGCCGTGTGGATCCTTAAGATGGCCCGTTTTGTCCAATTTTGGCCCGTTTTCTGCTCCTTTCGCTTCCCTATACTCTCCTAAGTATAGAAACATGAATTTAAAGGATTAGGAGCATCGAATTCACAAAATTATATAATAAAACATCCAAAAACATGCTAAGCATGGGATTAAAATTTGTTACTTTTATGGTTTATCAGTTTAACTGATAATCATGTATTAGCATGTCATATACTGTATGTTGCATTGCATTGGGTTGGGATATTGATATTTGAAGGAAGTGTACTGAAAGGCTCTTAAGCCTAATATCTGGCAGCTCAGTTGTAATTTACTGATTATGTGCTGCATTCGGTACTACTTGGAGTGTAGGGATTAGTAGGTGTTTTAAACCCTACATGGAGCGTAGGGATGGACGGAGATGGTGTGTAGAGGCTGGTTGGGTAGGATTCTGTTATTGATAAATGTATATCTGATACTGTTACTGTGACGGGCTTAGGCCCTAATGCATATCTATTACTGAAACTGAAATGGGCTAAAGCCCGAACTACTACTGAAACTAAAATGGGCTAAGGCTCGAACTGCTACTGAAACTGAAATGGGCTTAGGCCTAGACTGCATTTGACTGTTTGTTATGACTGACTGTATGTATGTGATTTGTAGGGATTATGCACTGAGTTTACGTAAACTCACCCCTTCATGTTTTAACTGTACAGGTAATCCCTAGAATTAGACAGATCGGTGCAGCAGAGGACTCTACGGTGACCACACGGTTATTGGACTAATTTAATCTTTATTATTTCGAGAGTATTTTGTTGTAAATTGGACTTTTAGACTATTTGCTTTCGTTTTGGTTTATTTTACCGTTTTCTTGAACTTTTGAACTCAACGAAAACTCAGTTTTATTAAACACAATGTTTTCTTAAACGCGAACGATTTTCTCTAAATAACATGTTTTAAAAAGCTTTCGCTACAGAATATGTTTTTAAATGAATCAAAATTAATGATAAGTTTATTTTTGAAATTGACGAGAGGTAAATAGATGCTAATAAACAGAAACGACTTTAACTAGGTATATTCGATTTCAAATCCCATTCCATGTGATATCGCTAGATTCGACCATAACGTCTAGGCTGGGTTTGGGGTGTTACATTTAGTGGTATCAGAGTTAAGTTACAAAACTTGGCTGTGGATTTTAGGTTTTAAAACTTGGTTTTTAAGAACTGATTTTTAAATGATTTGAAATGACTTGATTGATATTGTGGTACACCGAGTGACCAGCGCCGTTCCTTTAAATATTTTGATAAACTACTATAGATAGTTTGCATTGAAACACACTAGTAGTGTATACTAAAACTGTAGTGAACTGAAACTGATAGAGACTGTACTGCGAAAACAAACTTTGAATTTATGATACTACTTTACATAAAACATCTGTTAGTAACTACTAAAACTGTAACTGATTCATAAAATTCATAATACATATAAATCCGAATAGACATGAGCGCACGAGGTATCCGTAGACATGGTACTAGAGGCCGTGGTAGAGGCCGTAAAGGGGCTCGAGCTAAGTCCTCATCTCTGGGCAATATGCCGAATCTGGATACATGTGAGACACCCGTGTCACCTGCTACTGAGACTGAGGATGATGCATTGTCCCAGGCTATGTTAAGGATACTAGAGAGGGTTGTTGGGCCCAACACTGGATCTGGAGGCTGAGGGTCGGTTATTGAACGACTCGAGTTCAATGGAGCTGAGTTATTTAGGGGTGTCACAAGAGTCGCCCCTAATGTGGCTGAATACTGGTTGGAGGCCACAAAGAGGATAATGGACGATTTAAACTGTACCCCTGAGCAGAAATTGAAAGGTGCTTCGCGTTGAGGCATATCAGTGGTGGCTGACCATTAAGGAGGGTACTTAGCCCGATCGTCTATCTTGGGAGTTCTTTAAGTTTGCCTTCCAAGGGAAGTATGTGATAACAAGTTACATCGATGCTCGTAGACGTGAGTTTTTGAATCTCGCACAGGGAGACCGATCAGTGGTCGAGTATAAGGCCAAATTTTTGAAACTGAGCCACTATGCGTGAGGTATGGTAGCTACTGAATATAATAGATGTATCTAGTTTGAGAACGACCTTAGAGATAATCTTAGGGTACTGATAGCTCCACAGAGGGAGCGAGAGTTTACTGTACTGGCAGAGAAGGCGAAGATCGCCGAAGATGTTAAGCGAGCTGAGCGCCAGAGTAGAGACCGTGAGAGGGGTAAGAACAAGAGGGATTCAGAGCCCTCGAGTTCGGTACAGAGGCCTAAGAAAAAAGCCAAGACTGATGGGCCGATTAGAGCTGGGCCCCCTGTTGCTCCTACTGGTTTGCAGCTGTGTGGGGATTGTGCTAGACGCCATCAGGGCGAGTGTTGGAGGAGGACTGGGGCATGTTTGAGGTGTGAGTCATTAGAGCACCGTATTCGGGAGTGTCTGATGAGGGCCGATCAGATACAAATTCCGGGTTCTGGTGCTGCACAGCCACAGAGGGTAGTTCAGCAACCATCGAGGGGCTGTTGTCAGGCTAAAGGTGATAACAGTATGGGCCGTGGACAGAGTGCACCAGGCAGAGGTGCTGACCAGACTAAAGCGAGGCAGCCTGCCCTTGTTTATGCTGCTCGTCACCGAGAGGATCGAGATGCTCCTGACGTTATCACTGGTACGTTCCTTATTTTTGATGTACCATATCTTGCTCTGATAGGCATAGGATCTACTCATTCCTACATACCCTGTTTTGTTTCTGAAAATCTGGGGTTATCGGTTGATAGCACTACGAGCGAGGTCAATGTACTAAGTCCGTTGAGGCAATCTATTTGGGTAAGCAAACTGTATAGAGATGTTCCTCTAGAGGTTCAAGGATCGGTATTTCTGGTTAATCTGATGGAGCTTCCATTTGGGGAGTTAGACTTGGTTCTAGGTATGGACTGGTTGGTCAAGCATCGTGTTAGTCTCGACTGTGCGACTAAGATGGTCGTTTTGAAAATTGAGGATAATGAGGTAGTAATGATTAGGGAATGTCAGAATTATTTAACGAATGTGATCTCTGAACTAATGGATGAGAAACTGGTTCGTAAGGGATGTGAGGCGTTCTTGGCCTATATTAGTGTTTCCGTTTCTGGGGACTCTACTGCAAAGGACATTAGAACTGTAAGATATTTTTCGAATATCTTTTCTGAGGAGCTACCAGGATTACCTTCGAATCGGGAAGTGGAATTTGGGATTGAGCTTCTTCCTGGTACAGCTCCAGTGTCTATCGCTCTCTATCGAATGGTACCGAAAGAGCTTACAGAGCTTAAGGCTCAACTGCAAGAACTTTTGGACTGTGGTTTCATCGTCCAAATATGTCTCTGTGGGGAGCTCCGGTCCTGTTTGTAAAGAAGAAGGACGGGGCCATGAGGATTTGTATTGATTATCGGCAGCTGAACAAGCTGACTATTAAGAATAAGTATCCACTTCTGAGGATCGACAATTTATTTGATTAGTTCTGAGGGGCTTCGGTATTTTCTAAGATAGATCATTATTGTAGGTACCATTAGCTCAAAGTTAAGGATGTGGATATTCATAAGACTGCTTTTAGGACTCGTTATGGGCATTACGAGTTCCTAGTTATGCCTTTCTGGGCTAAGGCCCGAACTGCTACTGAAATTGAAATAGGCTTAGGCCTAGACTGCATTTGACTATTTGTTGTGATTGACTGTATGCATGTGATTTGTGGGGATTGAACACTGAGTTTACGTAAACTCACCCCTTCTTATTTTAACTGTACAGGTAATCCCCAGAATTAGACGGATCGGTGCGGCAGAGGACTCTACAGTGACTACACGGTTATTAGACTGATTTAATTTTTATTATTTCGGGAGTGTTTTGTTGTAAATTGGACTTTTGGACTATTTGCTTTCGTTTTGGTTTATTTTACCATTTTCTTGAACTTTTGAACTGCAACAAAAACTCGGTTTTATTAAACACAACTTTTTTTTAAACGTGAACGATTTTCTCTAAATAACACGTTTTAAAAAGCTTCCGCTACAGAATATGTTTTTAAATAAATCAAAATTAACGAGGAATTTATTTTTGAAATTGATGAGAGGTAAATAGATGCTAATAAACAGAAACGACTTTAACTAGTATATTCGATTTCAAATCCTATTCCATGTGATATCGCCAGATTCAGCCATAACGTTTAGGCCGGGTTTGGGATGTTACAAGTTTTAAAAGATATTCATTATAATGAATATCATATTGACATTGTGAATGAAGAAAATATTATATTTCATGTGAATCACTATTGCTATAAATATCTATTTTGAAAGGATGAAAAAAAAAAAGGAGGATTGAGTTATTGATTATTCTTGTTATTAAATTGAATTGACTGTGACTATCTTTGTGATCTTCTTTTATCATCATCCTCATTAAAGGGTTGAAAGCAAAATATTTGATTGTGAAATATCTACTTATGAGCAATAGAATATGGTAATTCTATCTAAAGCTCGTTATGGTTGGATGCATCTGATGTTGCAAGTTTTTTTTTTTAAACTGTGAGTATAAGTCTACAGTATTGTAAAGCCCCGAATTTGGGCCTAGAAGGAATGGGCCTTGAGCTTATGTTGGCGCAGCATAGGGGGAATTTATTTTTGCAGCTAGGACGGCTAGAGTTTGTGTTGCAGTAAAAGTCTAATAGATGAGAGATTTGAATTGGTCAAGAGAGGAGATCAAGGGATATGTTAATGTTGGTAAGGTTATAGAGGAGATTTAGGAGGAGAAAATCAAGGAAATTCAAATGTGGGTGTGTTGTAGTCGAACTAGGAGTCTTAGGCATGCAAATTCGAATAGGGGGTTTCTAAGTGCTTTTCTTTGCTTTTGTTCGGTTTTTGGTATTTTTGTTGTTTTTGGGTGTGCCGAAACTTCAACTTACCACTCGTACATCTTTTTGTCTTGCAATTAACCATTTTTTTGTTGTTTCGGTTTTACACTTCTTCTTCAAACTCCTTGTTGGCCGAATCTCTGCTTCCCTCTCCCTCTCCCAACTTAAGCCGATACATTTCCTCTCCCTCCCTCTTCATTCATTTATTTTTTCTTCTCTTTTTTCCCTTTCTTCTCCTAAGCCGAATACCATCTCTCTCTTTTTTTTTTTCGGCTTCCTATTATCTTGTGAACCGAATCTTTTCTCTTGATTAGTTCTGTGGTGACCAAATTCTCTGCTTTCTTTCCCTCTCTGTTTCAGTTCTGCAAGTGTTCCTGAAATCGGTATTTCCGAGGAGTGGAGAAGCGCAGAAGTTACTCAAGTCGTCAAACCCTATCTTCCATTATTCAGTTAAGTTTATCGGCAAGAAAAGTGTGATCGGTTTTAGTCCACGAGCTAAAAGGAACAGGCCGTAGTTCGTTCAATCAAGGTTGGGTGCTCGTAGATCTTGGAACTTCAGCATTCGAGGCCTCACGGGCGTGCAATCGCTCGTGTGGTAAAATCAAGCCCACAACTGTGGGCGGTAGACTGAAGAGGCCACCACGAGTGTTCTCGTGCGCTTGGGCCGTTATGGGCCTCGTTGGGCTAAAATGGGTCGTGTGGGCCCAATGGGCTCGTGGGCCCTACACGTATAAAATTTATGAAAAGTGGAAGCAACTGGATTGGGCTAGGTAGTTTGCATAGCCGAGATTGAATTTGCGCCAAATAGGCCATACGAGCGTGTGGGCCTATTTGGGCTGAATATTGGGCTTTGGGCCCATTTATATCGCTTTGACCATATATGTTATATGTGTCGCTCGAGGCGACTGTAGACCTTCGGGAAGGTTGTTAAATGATCGTAATGCCTCTGTAGGGTAAAATGATCGTAATGCCCTTGTAAGGTAAAATGACCGTATGCCCCTGTAAGGTAAAATGACCATAGTGCCCCTGTAAGGTAAATAACCGTAATGCCCCTGTATGGTAAAATGACCGTAATGCCCCTGAATGGTAAAACGATCGTAATGCCCCTGTAGGGTAAAATGACCGTAATGCCCCCGTAGGGTAAAATGACCATAATGCCCCTGTAGGGTAAAATGACCGTAATGCCCCTATAGGGTAAAATGACTGTAATGCCCCCGTAGGGTAAATTGATCGTAATACCTCTGTAGGGTAAAACAACCGTAATGCCCTTGTAGGGTAAAATGACCGTAATGCCCCTGTAGGGTAAAATAACCGTAATACCCCTGTAGGGTAAAATGACCGTAATGCATCCGTAGGGTAAAATGACCATAATACCCCCGTAGGGTAAAATGACCGTAATACCCCTGTAGGGTTGAATGACCGTAATACTCCTGTAGGGTAAAATGACCGTAATACCCCTGTAGGGTAAAATGACCGTGATACCCCTATAGGGTAAAATAACCGTAATACCCCTATAGGGTAAAATGACCGTGATGCCCTGTAGGTAAAATGACTGTAATACCTTTGTTAGGTGAATTGATCGATATACCCCCAAAGGGTAAAATGACTATTTTGCCCCTCAAGGGTAAATGATTGATTTGTCTGTGATGTAGATGATTGATTTGTCTGTGATGTAAATGACTGATCTGTTTGTGATTTAAATGACTGATTTTATCTGTGATTTGTATAACTGATTATGAGCATGGCATTTTGCATACACGACATACTGCATGGGGTTGGGATACTGTTATGGAGGAAGTACTGTTCTGGTGGCTCTTGCACAATCACTGTTACTTGTAGCTTTGCCACATACACTGTTACTGGAAGCTTTGCTGCAACACTGTTACTGGAAGCTTTGCTGCGATACTATTGCTGGCAGCTTTGCTGTGATGCTACTGATGGCTGTGTGCCGATCATATCACTGCTACTGATGGATGTATGCCGATCATATCACTGCTACTGATGGTTTTATGCCGATCATATTACCGTTACTGATGGCTGTGTGCCGATCATATTACTACTACTGATGGTTTTGTGCCGATCATATTACCGTTATGATGGCTGTGTGCCGATCATATTACTACTACTGATGGCTTTGTGCCAATCATATTACTGTGGCGTTATAGCTATCCTGTTTACGGCTCTTAGCTATTCTAATTACCGGCAACTTTGTTGCGATACTGATTAGTGCCGCAACCGGTGCTGATATTGGTGTGTTGGCTGGGTGGGTCGATTTTATCCCCGTATGGTGTGTTGGTTGGTACGGGTGGTGTGTTGGCTGGATTGGGATGGGTTGCATGATTTCATTATTGCATTTCTGTTACTAATACTGTCACTGTTTTGGGCTTAGGCCCATATGTATTCTGTTTCTGATTCTGATACTGTAATGGGCTAAGGCCCACACTACACTGTTATTGTTTTGGGTTAAAGCCCACAGTGTTTCTGTTATTGAAAAGGGCTCAAGCCCAGATTGACTCTGTTTCTGTATACTGACTATTTCTTTAATAAGGGGATTACACACTGAGTTTTTCGTAAATCACCCCATTTTTAACCTTTCAGGTAATCCCCAGCGTTAGACGATTCGGTGCTGCGAGGGACTCAGAGATGGCCACACTACTGCTCTTGTTTTCGTTTACTTGGCTTTTATGTACTATTGGTTCTCTTCTGGGTTTTTATATTTGTAATAAGGCCTCTCCAATTTTATAGCTTCCAATCTGAGATTTTAATCATTATGATTTATACATGTTAGAAGTAGAACGCGGTTTTCCCAAAATGATAACTGTTTTCAAAATACTATGTTTCCGGAACGATTGTTAAGCTTCCGCAACAAACAAGGTTTTGGAAGTAATGACGATTTAAAATGATTAACAAAATGCTGGTGTAATATGAGTTCTAACAAAGAGGCTTCAACCTCCAAACGAGTTTTTATCAACAAGAAAAATGGTTTCCAAAAAGCACTCCAATGTGACACCGCCAGATTCGGCCATAACCTCTAGGCCGGGTTTAGGGTGTTACAAGTATTCAGAATAAGTTCTAAATTAACATTACGTGGAAAAATATTACTAATGAGAACTTGCAAGAGAGAAAACTTATGTATGAAAAGTCATTGGTTATGTACCTGTTGTACACCTGAAAAATAAGATCCACTCTCAAAGTTTGCTATTAATAGATTTTGATTGGATTCAAAGTATACTATTGGAGTTTAATTTGCTTACTTCTTGATAAAATCATCAAGACTCAACGCAGAAAAAAAAGTACATCTTTAAATATTAAATCAACTTGATATATGGTTTAAATATTTAAGATGGTCTTCTTTTTAAGTTTTGATTACATGGGTTACATATTGTTTTAAGCATATCATTTGTTAATGAAAATGAATAGTAACATATTTATTTATATTGCTATAGTATGTTTTATAATTAAATAATATATTTGATTAAAACATATCTAGTATGTAAATTTATGTTACTAAACCAATGAATTTTATGGTTACTCGAATTTGATTTAGTTCAAAGAATTGTTAAAGGTAGTAGTTCATACGTTTTATATTATTCCATGTGTTAATTATTTAGAGAAATGACATGAACAATTGTAAATGAAAAGTTCTATGAGCATAAATGATTGGATTTTGAATTAATTTCATGCATGTTTATGAAAATGGTTATGAAAGAAAAAAGAATTTCTAATTTTTCATTATGTCATATTTTTATGTTTGAGATGTCATTTTTATTGATATATTTAATTTAGGCTTGTTTCTATACATGACCTAGCCATTTGTTTTTTGTAGTTAATTGATTATGCAAAACTCTTGTTAAAAGGGCTTTAAAAGTATTTTGAATTGATCTTGTAATAGGCCAATTTAGCCCAGGCCCATAAAAAAAATAATAAACCCAAAATAATAAAACAAAGTCCAAGTTCAGTCCAAAATATATCATTTGGCCCAATCGGAATGGCCCATTACTTGAGAAGATTAAAGGTCCATCTATAAGCTTGACGTATATGGAAACATAATCTTCAAGGATATGCAATCTTAGATATGATATGCAAATCTTAGATATTATATGCAATCCTAGAAGATATGTTATGCTATCTTAGATATGATATGCAAATCTTAGATCTGATATGCAATCTTAGAAAATATGATTTTGTAATCTTAGAGATTTAATTTGTAGATACCTTTTAATCTTAGCCATTGATGTAATTGATCTGTACCGTTGGATTTGGGGAGGCTCAACTGTAAATAGAGGCCTCTCCCTTCATTGTAAAGGACACTTGAGTTTTGAGTAATAAAAATTCTTGAGAGCATTCACTCAACTTTCTCTCTCTTTTGCGTTCTTATTTTCTGTGGCTTGTTCTTATTTTGTTCTTCACTCATCTTCGTTTCTTTTTGAGTTGCTTCCGTTCGAGTTAGATTTTGGTGTAGGAATTTCGTTGAATCCTCCTATTGCGGGAGTTAGGTTGACTTATGCATTTTTTTTAACTTTTTTATTTATTTATTATTTATCCATTTAATTGCTTAATCATTATTTATTCATTTATTTTAATTATTTTAAACTTTTTTTTTCCTTTTTTGCTTTTCCGTACGATAAATTATTTTATATATATATTATTATTATTTGTTATATATTATCTATATATTATATTATTTAACTTTAATCATATTATGTATTAGTTGAAAATTTGTATGTTGTACATCATCTAAATTGTTTTATTATTAAGGAAAAATTTTCCATATATTGTTTATTTAAAATATGTATATTATCTATTTTTAAATGGTATATTATATACATATTATAAGTTATCCCTTATACATTTTTTATTCAAAGTTTTTTATATTATTTATTTATATATATTTATTTTTTTATGTATATATTAACTATTTTAGATTTTTCCATATTGTTTTTTATTTTTTTATTATTCCATTTTAAAAAAAATTGTTATAATATCCCTTTATTGTTTTGCATATATCATTTATCTTATATTGTTATTTTACTTTTATATTTGATTTCATATGTAAAGTTTCATATTCATTTCTTAGTTTTTTTATCTTTCGCATGGACCTTTTGAATTATTATTGCTTATTTTATATCTTTTATTTGTTATTCACGTTCTTTTATTTGCTTATTATTCTTATGTTTGCTTTAGCATGGTCATTTTATTACTTGTATCATTTGCTATTTTATGTTATTCTTTCTCTTAATTGCCTATATTAGTATTAAATGTTATTATATCATGTAATTGTAGTATATTGCTTTGGTATTTGTGTTTTGTAATGTATTAATGATACATTTTACTCAAATCATTGTTTTAAAATATATCTCATTTAATTGCCACTTTTTATCCAAAACTTTATTTCTTAAAATAAGACAATATTTGACATTTAGAGTTTTGAGGGAACCGTGCCCTAACTTACTGGGCTTCGATTTTTCTCATTAAGTCTAAATGATCAAATACCCTTTTTGAAATTAAAATATACGATTTTCAAATAAAAAAACCTATCTTTGTGAATATAAGATGTTGCGTCCTAACTTATTGGATGTGATATTTTGATATTTTGAGATAGGGATTTCAAAAACAAAACAAAACAAAACAAAGGATATTTGGTGTTTGGAAAATTTGAAAGGTCGTGCTCTAACTTACTGAAATTCGACTTTTCTTTTATCCAAATAATTGAATGTCTTTTTAAAGTTTATAAGTTTTGAAAAATCAAAAGAGTCATATTTTAAAATCTTCTCAAATTTTCGACATTAAGACATTAATTAATCAATTAGGTACCAATTTTGGGCGCTACGAGGGCACTAATCCTTCCTCGTGCGTAACCGACTCCCGAACCCGTTTTCTCGAATTTCGTAGACCAAAATCATTGTTTCAATAAATCAAAATGTTTTTTTATTAAAATGATCAATTTCAAGGTGACCCGATCACACCTCGAAAAAAGATTGGTGGCGACTCCATTTTCGTTTTTAAAGTCGATTCCCATTTTTTCAAAACAAAAAAGGGGTTTCGACAGATCTCATATCTCATTATGACTAAACAAAATAATTAGTTATTTGTTCCACCAAATTTTGCTTCATTCCCTAAAGTGAATGTAACAATTCATAACAATTATAAAAAATTAACTTATTGTCATTATTGACAAATAAATAAGAAGAAGATGGATGATTCAAAATGTTGCCAAATGTTTATTCTTAGTACACAATGTTCAATGGTTTATAGTAATTTGTCATTCCTTGAAGCAAATGATATCTATATAATCTTATTGGTAAGAAATATGATATATGCTTACATTATTGCTTGAATTACTTTTTGCACATTCCTTGAAATAAATGTATGCAATAAATATAATAATTTGGATATTTGAAGATTTTTTGCATATTCCCTAAAACGAATATTGCATATAATTGTTTGGAAATTATATTTATTTTGTTGACTTAGTGACATTAAAAACTTCACATTGATTTAGACATTTCCAATAGTAAATGTTACAATAGTACTTATATGTGGATACAAACTAAAAGAAATGACAATAAAATTATCAATTTGTCACTATTTATAATGACATTATTAGTATAATTGAAAAGCATGTTAAAGTAAACCGGAAGTTTACTGATACAAATGCATTTACTACTTGGCATGACTAGTTAGACCATCCTATATCATATATGATGAGAAAATTAATTAAGAATTCATATGAACATTCTTTAAAGACCCAAAAGATTTTTTAATTTATAGAATTCTCATTTGTTGCTTGTTCTCAATGAAAATTGATTCTTAGAAACTCACTAGCTAAAGTTGAGATTTGATGCCTTGCATTTCTGAAATGAATATGGGTCCATTCATCCACCATGTGGATGATTTTGATATTATATGATATTGGTAGATGCATCTACAAAATAATCACATATGTGTTATCAACTTGCAAAATATCGCTTGCAAGATTGCTTGTTTAAATAATTAATTTTAGATTATGCAATTAAGACAAGTCATCTTGCTAATACTAATGAGTTATATCTCAGACATTTATTGATTGAGTTTTAAAAACTTTTGTAAAAGTTTGTTATTTATGCGCATAATAGTTTAGATAAATTATTAATTGAACGCCT
Source organism: Gossypium australe (assembly GCA_005393395.2). Lineage (NCBI taxonomy): Eukaryota > Viridiplantae > Streptophyta > Magnoliopsida > Malvales > Malvaceae > Gossypium > Gossypium australe. The sequence continues at coordinate 37,206,638 of CM016626.1, read as the reverse complement.
CTAATTAATGTCTAAACCATTACTTATGAGAACTAAACTTCCTATTTCAACATGAGATTATGTTGATTTACGTGTTGCATGCATCAAGCTAATAAGTTATAAATACTCCATATTACAATTGATTTTGGTAAAGAGCTGAATATTTCTCATCTTTGAATTTTTGTATGTGCGTATATATTCCAATTGCTCCACCACAACAAAGATGAGTGAATACTAAAAAAAAAGTTGGGAATATGTATTAATTACGAGTCTCCTAATCTTATTATATGTTTTAAATGTATTGGAGATTCAATTATGACATAATTTGTGATTATTATTTTGATTCAATAGTTTTCCCGATATTAGAGGCAGAGAAATAATAACTTGTAATGAATTAGGGGGGTGAGTAATTTGAACTAGAACTCCAACAAGGAAAACTCATTACAAGTTCCAAATATGAAAATTCTCATAAAAGAAAATAATAAATTTAGATGGTCATATAGTGAAGGCGAGTGCTCCAGAAGAGACCTAAGACATAATTAAAACTCCAGAAGATCATTTAGGTACCTGAAACTGAAGGTCAAAGTAGTGAAAATAAAGAAATCTCGATAAGTTATGTCAATTCGAGAAAATGTGGAACCGATAATAAAAGTGGTCGACAATGGTTTTGCATACAATATTACTGGTGAAATAATGAAATAAAAAGAGAATATTGAATACATCTATTGAGAAATATAGATATAAAATAGATTGTTCAAAATAGAAAGGCGCAACTCAAGTACAATTAAATTCGTGGAGTATTTGAACTAGCAGTCCAAGTATCTAAAGATATAAAGCCAGTGAGGGTGCAAATGAAATATTTTTGCAAAACCGGAATAAAAATATGAGGTTTTTCACTAAGTCTTGCCATTGATTATGAAAAAATATAATATTCTTTTGTGGTGGATGCAAAAACCTTTAGATATATTATTAAGTTGACAATTCATAAAAGATTTAACTTGCGTCTAATGGTGGTTGTTACAACCTTTTATGAATCACTATATAGTTAACTTTATATTAAAATTATTGAAGGATTTATAATGCTAGAAGCATATTGAAATTTCCAGAAATTGTTAATTTATATGAATTGAAATAATTTGAACATATGTGGTAAATTTGATTGAGTGAATAATAGTTGAAGGATGATTATAAAATGATCCAAAATACATGTTTATATTTTTATAGAAGAATTATGATTAAAATTTGTTATGATTATTGTTGAAACTCCTGAAAAGATCAAAAAATATTTTTCCAAAATTTTCTAACTCATTTATGATTTTCAAAAGAATGATGATATAAATGCTGAATCATACATTCAAATTGTCATCTAAAAAAGCTCATATTCAAGATTGAATACATAAAATATGAGATATTACGCGATGTTTTCACGAGAGGGAATAAATACGCGTTATACTCTTTTATTCTTAATCAATGTTTTGTCCCATTAAATTTTCCTGATAAAATTTATAATAAAATAATATGTTATACGTATTATAAATATGTTTTAAGTGTTACTTCGTTAGGAATTATTAACAAACTTTATACGAAATTAAATGAATATTTGAATGGAATGGAATTGAGATGGGTAGCATTGCTGAGATGGATGATCCAATTTTAGAAACAATGATTTAATACGACAAGTACAGTACTGAAATGGACACTGTTATGGCAGCCACCCACAAACATCCATTATTAACAACACATCAACACACCATACATTTCCACTTCACCCTCGCCGAAAAAGAACCCTGTCTCAGCCTCTCTCCGTCGCCTTCGTCAGTCTCCCCATGGCCACCACTGCTCCGACCGGTTCTCCACTGTCACAACCATCTCTTACTCACCCACCACCACAACGGAAGCTAACAACCGTTAAAGCACTATCCGAATCGCCCGGACTTTCTTCGATCCCCTCCATTTACACTTTCCCAAAACAAACCTACCACGAACCAGTTTCAGACACGAAAGAAACGATCCCCACCATCGATTTCTGCCTCCTCACCTCTAGTCATCCCGATCAAAGGTCTAAAACCATCCGAGAACTCGGAATAGCCTGCCGGGACTGGGGCTTCTTCATGGTATATATATGTTTCTTCTTCAATCGATGTTAGTTTTATTGATCATTTGTTTTTGGTATTTGATTTGGGGATATTCTCAGGTGACCAACCATGGGGTGCCGGAGAGGATGATGAAGGCAATCATCGAGGTTTGCCGGGAATTTTTCGAGCTACCGGAGGAAGAGAAGCGAGGAATTGGTGGGAAACATGTGTTGCATCCGATTAGATTTGGAACCAGTTTCAATGAATCAGTGGATGAAATTTTATGTTGGAGAGATTATGTGAAGATATTTCAGCACCCTGAGTTTCACTCACCCAACAAGCCTCCTTCCTTCAGGTTTGTTGTTGTTCAATTTTATCTTCCGTCACCCATTAAGAAAGTGTATTCACAAACTTTTTCTCAAGCTCTCAAAAATCCCGTTAACGGTAAACCAGAAAACTCGAACTGAAATTGAAGGGCATATTATAATTATAAAGATAACCGAACCGCTATTAGTTGCGAACTTTCTTTTACTATTATTTAGTTACACTAATTTAGTTGAATACTTGAAGATTGTTAAAAGAATGCATTTAATCACTTTTAATTTGGACCTATCAATAGCTTTTTAAAAATAGAGGGATAAAATGTGTCAAATTAAAGTGTAGAAAAGAAATTTTAGCACAAGAAGTAGACCCATTCAAAATATTGCACTCCTTCTCTTAATTTTTATTTGGATAAGTTGGGTGTAAGTAGAGTTCATCATGGCCAATTCGTAACAAATTTTTTGATTTATTTTATGGCTCTACTCAATCCAAAAAATAAGTTTAAAATTTTGTTCAACTCCAGTCCAAATAAAAAAGTTAAAATCCAAATTCATCTGACTTGCCTTATTAATTATTTATATAAAAATAAATTTAAGAAATATAATACATCATACACAAAAAAAAATTAAAATAAACATATCCCAACAAATTAAAAATAAAAAAAAATATTTGTACGTAAATAGCACTAAAATAAGTGCAACTTAACAAACAAATACCTCTAAAATAGTAGCAAAATTAACAATAAAACAATAGTTATACATATCCAAACAATAACAACAAAATAATAACAATAAAATAGTGAAATGATAGCAAAATAGTGAAAAACGACAATATTTTTTTTTTTCAAATTCAAGCTAGGCCGATCTGGGTCAATGCCAAAAAAGTTTACCTGATACCCAATTTATTTTCTAAATGGTTTTTTTTTTTTTGCTCAAATACATTTTTTGAATTTATATTTTTATCTAAACCTTCTCATTTTTTTAGATAGGCTTTCAACTCATAAATTAGGAGCCATTAACTAAAATCCTAATTCATTAAAAAGGAAATAGGATCAAGCAACATAATATTTGCCATTGGTTGGTACCTCTCCAATTCGGTAAGAGTGTCGGGTAAGTGGATGTATCCTATATCAATATATTCAAATATTTTTGAAAAAAAAAAACTCTTTTATAAAGTTAAAACTACATTATCTTATTCTCAGTTTCGAATATGCGTACGTAACATAGATTACAACAGCATTTGCCTAATTTTTTCAGAGAAATTGCATTGGAATACAGCAAAAGAGTCCGGCTAGTAGCCAGAGAAATAATAAGAGGAATATCTGAAAGTCTGGGGCTAGAAAAGGACTACATTGATGAAACCCTAAACCTTGAGAATGGCCTGCAACTGATTGTAGCAAACTTGTATCCGCCATGTCCACAGCCGGAGCTGGCAATGGGGTTGCCTCCACATTCGGACCATGGTCTTTTGACCCTCTTAATCCAAAACCAAATAGGGGGACTTCAAGTACAACACAAAGGCAAATGGGTGAATATAGACCCTATCCCCAATTCATTTCTAGCCAACATTGGCGACCATATTGAGGTACAACCCCAAATTCCCTCGCACTTTTTATCCCCATCTTGTTTTGTTTTGGTTGATAAGATTCACATTTACTTCATATATGGTAGCCATATCATGCATAGTTTATCCAAGCTTAATTTGACACGGTTTATTTCTATGCAAGATTTTGAGCAACGGAAAGTACAAAAGTGTCCTCCATCGAGCTGTGGTGAACAACAGAGATGTAAGGATATCCATAGCGGTGCCCCACGGACCAGCATTGGATGCCGTTGTTAGCCCAGCTTCAAAGTTGGTGGAAAATGTGGGGAATCCACCAGCATATGGAGCTATGAAATATAAGGAATATTTGGAGCTTCAACAAGGTACCATGCTCAATGGGAAATCTTGCTTGGAACGTATACGAAACGGAGTTTGAGTTGATTTAAGTTAAGTGGCTGACTTCATTTTATGAGGAACCAACCACAACAACTGTATTTCATTTCACCACTTCTAAACTCCAATAGCCATAGGAAGATGAGCTACTATAACGTTTAATATTCACCAAGTTTCCTCCTTTTCAACCATTTATGATCTGCTCCAAGGCCTACATAATCCCTAACACCATGCTTTCTCTTCCTCACTCATAACTAGCTATTAAGATAACAAACTTTTGTTTCACACAATCCTTTTTCTAGGGCTAGCTTATTGACAGAAAAATAAATTAATATGATACAACATTTTAACTTACTAATTTTTAATTTGAAACCAGTTAAACATTATTCAAAGAGTTTTCTCGATAGCTTATTGACAATTTATAAGATTGGGTTCATTGAGATCGATGGTGAGATTAGTTTTGGTGAGACTAAAAATAACAATGATAATAAAATTAATTACAGTAACCGTGATATTAAAGTTTATATTATAATATGTGAATTCGAATGCAATCATAACAATGATATTAAAATAAAAAATGACTATAAAAATATTAAATTAAAACATATATAATATGTATATATAATAAATTAAATAAAGAATTACAAATTAGAGTTGAGGAAAAAAACCCACCAATCTTGTCTTGTGCCATTTCTAAATAATGTTTCTTGGTATTAACTTATGTTCTCACCTGACCCAGACAAAATCACTGCCACCTCAATTGGTAGTTCCAACTTCCAATTGCTTCTTGCTTGTAGGCAGCCTAATGCAATATGGCAGGTTTAACTTGGAGGCAGACTTGTTAATTTAAACTTTAGTTTTCGATTAATTTGAATTTAAACTCGATTCAATCCAATTTGATAACAGTTTAAACAAAAAAAAAAACATTCAAACTTGAAATAATTTGAACCTTAAATAACTTGAATAAACTCTAAATGATCTGAATCCAAGATAACCTACTTGAAAAACTCAATTGCCAAAACCGAATAACCCAAAGACTAAATTGGCATTTCATGTGAAAATTTTAAAATTGAATTCATCCGGTCCATATCAATCCAATCCAAATCTAACTCAACTCATTCAATTTGCAAGTATAGTTGAGGGGTGTATACATAGTTTCTTTATATAATCAACTCGAATAATAGAGATAATATTGTTGAGAAAATATCTATGAATCTCCAAAAAAAAATATTTTTTATAAACAGTAAAAGGTTATAGAGAATACTCTAATTCTATATATATATATATATATAATCAACTTTGAAAGTTATCGTCTCATGCGTAACGTGCTTGGGAAACTTTGCTAACTTAGAGGTTAGTCGAGGTATACTATTTGACATATTCTTAATTTAATTAAGAGGCTGACTTCATTACATGAGGTAGCTTCCATGCCAACCACAACTACTGCATTCACCTATTTTAAACTCCAAAATCCCATGAGAAGATGACCTACCAATACCTTCAATATTGACTAAATTTTTTCCATTCCAAACTTACGTGATCAAATATTACCAACTCCAGTGGCCTATTCCCACTGCTCCAAGGCCTTTATAAATCCCAACACCATGTGTAGCGACCTAAAATTTGCTCGGACGTTAATTGAGAAAATTATTGAAAAATTTAAAACAGAGTTTCGATTTTATTAAAAAAAAGGGAGTCGCCACCGATCTTTTTCTAGGTGTGATCGGACACCTAATAAATCATCTTTTTAAAAGAAAAATTATTTTTTTGAATTTTTTTTTAAAAAGGGCCGAGTTTAGGTCTACGTCAAAATTCTAGAGAAAAATAGGGTTCGGGAGTCGGTTACGCACGAGAAAGGTATTAGCACCCTCACGACGCCCAAAATTGGTATCTCATTAAATGCGTGTTGTCTTAATTTTCAAAAATACGAATTCAATTTAATATTTAATCGTGATCTGAGTGAAACACGAGATTTTTTTTTGAAAACACGAAAATTTTGAAATTGGAATTTTTTTTTTAAAACCCGAGATTTTTTGAAAACATGAAAATTTTTGAATCACAGAAATTTTTGAAAACATGAGAATTTCTGAAACACAAGAATTTTTTTTTAAAATGCGAAAATTTTGAAACTCGAGAATTTTTTTTAAAACCCTAAAATTTTTGAAAACACGAAAATTTTTAAAAACAAGAACAAATTTTGAAACTCGAGAATTGTTTTTAAAAAACCCGAGAATTTTTGAAAACACGAAAATTTTGAAACTCGAGAATTTTTTTAAACCCGAGAATTTTTCTTAGATTTTTTATTTTAAAAGGGCGTATCATATTTAACACGAACCGATGATATTCACCCAACATAGCGATGAAATCAACAACTAGTGTTAAACCGATTCGTTGCCCTATTTAATAAAATTATTAATAATTAAAAGTAAAATAAAATACAATTAAAAAATAAAAATGACAAAAATATTAATAATATTAAAACGAGATGTCATTAAGAATACACGAATTAAATTTAAAGTGGGAAAAAAATTACCTAAAAGCCCAAAATATGGGCCTGATCGAACGGGTTACGTGACTCGGTCTTTTTTCTTTCTCTTCTTTCTTTTTTTTTTCTTTTTTCCTTTTCTTCTTTTTTTTTTTTGGATTGGGCTGCTCCTTCTTTTTTTTTTCTTTTCTCTTTGGGCTTGAGGAATTGGGCTACTTTATTTTTTTTCTTCTTTGGGCTGCTGCGTTGGGCCTTCTTTTTTTCCTTTTCTTTTCTTTTTTTTGTTTCTTTATTGGGCCATTGGGACTTGGGCCTTCTGGGTGTGGGTCGCGCGGGTCGGGTTTGGGTCGCACGGGTCAGGTCGGGTTGGCCCGGCTACTTTAAAAAAAATTATATTTTTATATTTTCTTTCTTTTTTTTCTTTCTTCTTCTTCTTCTTCTTATTCTTCTTTCTTCTTCTCCTTTCTTCTTCTTCTTCAACCATCGCCGCCGTCGCCGCTTCTTCGCCGGGGGTGCGATACCTTCTCCTTCTCCCTCTTCTCTTCTTCTTCTTCTCTTCTCTTTTCCTTCTATTTTTTTTTTGCTCTTTTTTTTTCCGGATTATTTTTTGTTGAATGTGGGGGTTTGATTTTTGGGGAAAAATCCCCTTTTATAATGTTGTTTTTGCATATGTTAGGTGGCTAGGGGGAAGGGAGGCCATCCCTTAGGCTGGTGGCCGGAAAATCGGGGCGTAGGTGCGCAAAATTGGCCGGATTGTTGGGGATTTTCTGAAAAAAGGACTGAACTGTAAATGTAGTAAAATGTTGGGGCCAAAGTGTACTTTCGAGAAAAATGAAGGGTTAAAATATAATTTTGAAAAGTTTAGGGGTTAAAAGGTAATTTTGGAAAAGATAAGGGGTTAAAATGTAATTTTGAAAAAGTTAAGGGTCAAAATGTAATTTTGATTTTTTGTATTTTTCAATTTTTTTAAATTAAAATTTTTTAATTAAACACGAAACCGAGCCGGACAAAATTTAGTGCTTACAACTGCCCCTCTTTGCTCATCGCTGTGAAACAGGGATAAAGCAAAGACTTAAAAACACTAAATTTTGTTCGATTGTCCAATCTTTATTCTTTATTGAAAAACAGAAATGGAAAATAGCTTGGCATGCGACCCGAAGCTCAACTCACCTCTCGGATTATGAGTTGATCTTTGAAAAAGCAGAAATTGAAAATACCTCAGTGTGTGACCTGAGGCTCAACTCACCTCTCGCAATATGAGTTGATTTTTTTGAAAAACAGAAATTGAAAATACCTCAACGTGTGACCTGAGGCTCAACTCACCTCTCGCAATATGAGTTGATTTTTTGAAAAAAAGAAATTGAAAAATACCCTAGTGTGTGACCTGAGGCTCAACTCACCTTTTGCAATATGAGTTGATTTTTGAAAAACAGAAATTGAAAAATACCTCAGCGTGTGACCTAAGGCTCAACTCACCTCTCGCAATATGAGTTGATTTTTTTGGAAAACAGAAATTGAAAATTACCTCAGCGTGTGACCCAAGGCTCAACTCACTTCTAGCAATATGAGTTGATTTTTTGAAAAACAGAAATTGAAAAATACCTCAGCGTGTGACCCGAGGCTCAACTCACCTCTCGCAATATGAGTTGATTTTTTGAAAAACAGAAATGAAATAATTTTAAAAAATATCAGAATTTCAAAACATATCATCTGGTGGAACTCGACTGTCTTCTTTTTCCTTGATTCAGTACAGCTATCATCAAAACCTCTTACTATACTGGAGTACCTGTATATGTCATGCATGATGTTATCATGATATGCACGTGTTTGTCTTAAATGCTTTCATGCCTACATGATTATGCCATACGCATTGGGCTTGTTTGTCATATATCCCTTTTCGTTACGATTTTCGTGATGACCTGCATTCATTCCTTCGAATCTTGACTTTTCTTTCAGGTTTTGTACCCGTCCTCAAGCTTTACGAGTAATCTGCGTTTCTTGTATATCACCCTTTTGCCCCCTGTTGGACTTTGTTCTTGCTTTAAGTCTCTTGTACTTACCAAATTCTCATCCGGGTAATGCTCAACATTCCTTTTGTTTAGAGTATGTCATTTCACTATTTATTATTTAAATGAACCAAACATGATATGCTTGACAATGGCATAGTAGGTACGAAAGAAATACCTCACATTCATATTTATTTCAAAAGCAACAAGCAAAGAAAATTGACAAGGAATAGTTCAATAAATAAAACATTATGAAGAAAGGAAAGCAGATTCAATTGACAAATGCTCTAGATATCTAACGCATGAACTTCTCTACGTTTCTTCATCCTAGATCTTTTCGAGCAAAGCTTCTTGTATAGAAGATTTCGAGCTTCCAAGAATGCTTCAAATATTGTAATCTCGCCATTTGACTCCCTGTTCAAATCGCCTTGCTTTTTAAGCCCCAAATCTGCTTCATTAGGACGCCATTTCGGGTTTTCATCCTAATCCTTTTTGTTTATCAAGATGTCCTTTTTCAGGTTTTCATCTTGATCTCTCTTTCTTTTTTTTTTTCCTCTTTTTTTATCAAGACGCCCTTTTCGGGTTTTCATTTTGATCTTTTTTTCTCTTTTTTTAGGCATAGTACGTTTTCACGGCATCTGAGTTCACTGGATTAGGTAACTCCTTCCCATCCATCTCAGTTAGAATCAAAGCTCCACCCGAGAAAGCCTTCTTTACGACGTATGGCCCTTCCCAATTTGGTGCCCATTTTCCTCGAAAGTCTTTTTGTATTGGGAGAATCTTTCTCAGTATGAGTTCTCCCTCGCGAAATTCTCTTGGCTGCACCTTCTTGTCATGGGCTGTGATCATTCTCTTCTGGTACATCTGTCCATGACAGATTGCCTTCAAGTGTTTTTCTTCGATAAGATTGAGCTGGTCATATCAAGCTCGAACCCATTCTGATTCTTCTAGTTTTGACTCCATTAAGACTAGTAGATAGGGGATCTCAACTTCGATGGGCAGCACGGCTTTCATTCCATAGACCAGAGAGAAAGGAGTTGCCCCCGTAAATGTCCGCACAGATGTGCGATATGGATACAAAGCGAATGGTAGCTTCTCGTGCCAGTCTTTATATGTCTCAGTCATTTTTTCAATAATCCTCTTAATATTTTTGTTAGCCGCTTCTATTGCTCCGTTCATCTTTGGGCGATAGGGTGAGGAATTATGATGCTTTATTTGAAATTGCTCGCACACTTCTTTCATCATCTTGTTGTTCAGATTTAAAGCGTTATCTGAAATGATCCTCTCAGGCAAACCATATCGACATATGATTTCCTTTTTTAAGAACCTGCAAACTGCAGTCTTCGTCACATTAGCAAACGAAGCGGCTTCTACCCATTTTGTGAAGTAATCTATAACCACAAAAATGAATCGATGTCCATTAAAAGCTTTTGGGGAAATTGGCCCTATAACATCCATACCCCACATAGAAAAAGGCCACGGAGAAGTCATGGCATGAAGGGGCGAAGGGGCTGCATGAATTTTATCGCCATAAATTTGACATTTGTGGCACTTTCGTGCGTAACTAATGCAGTCGTTTTCCATTGTCAGCCAGTAATAACCAAGTCTCATAATCTACCTAGCCATAGTGAAACCATTGACATGCGTCCCACAAATTCCTTCCTGGACATCTTCAAGTATTTTTCTAGCTTCAACAGCATCCACGCATCTCAAGAGCACTTCTTTTCCTCTTTTGTACAGAATATCCCCATCAAGGAGAAATCCCACCGCCATTCTTCTAATTGTTCTTTTGTCGTTCTCATTTGCTTACTCGGGGTATTTTTGATTCTTGACATATTCTAAGATATCATGGAACCATGGCCGTCCATCTGTCTCTTTTTCAATGCTAAAACAATATGCAGAGACTTCATATATGCTCATTTGGAGAGGCATTATTTCTGTTTCTCTGTTGGCTTTGAACATTGAAGCCAGTGTGGCTAGGGCATCAGCCAATTGGTTTTCTTCTCGTGGGAAGTAGTTAAAGGTCACTTCTTTGAATTCTTTAATCAGTTCCGTAACTAGATCGCGATATTTAACTAATTTTGAATCTCTCACTTCCCAATCTCCACAGATTTGGTAAATTACCAACGCTGAGTCCCCGTACACCTCTAAGATTTCGATGTTTCGTTCGATAGCTGCACGAAGTCCCATAATGCAAGCCTCATATTCCGCTATGTTATTGGAACAGAAGAAATTTAATCTAGCAGTGAGTGGATAATGGTTCCCTTCTGGTGACACTAAGACTGCTCCAATCCTATGCCCCAATGCATTCGATGCACCATCAAAGCTCATCTTCCATGATTTCTCTTTTGATGACTCACACTCTTTTTCTGTAATGCACATCAAATCTTCGTCTGGGAAATCAAATCTTAAAGAATCGTATTCTTCTGTTGTTCGAGTTGCTAAAAAGTCAGCTATCACGCTCCCCTTTATCGACTTTTGACTCACATATATGATGTCGTACTCCGATAGTAGGATATGCCATCGTGCCATTCTTCCTGAGAGTGCAGGTGATTCCATCATGTACTTTATTGGGTCCAGGTTTGAAATTAACCACGTCGTATGATACAACATATATTGTCTGAGCCTTCGAACTACCCAGACCAAAGCACAGCAGAAGGGGGAATAATTATGAAGTTAATGAGAACGAAAAGACTATGACAAAATGCATCTCCATTAATGTTCATTTAAATGATAAAGAGCAAACATAAGCTCTTACAAAAGAATCCCACTATTACTTAGGGGCACACAAAAAAAAGAGTTAACATTAAGTATTACTCTGGAGAGGACTTAGAAACTATAAGAAGATCCACAGTAGTCCAATTGTTCAAAACAAATCCAGGAGGACTAGGGTGTGTCATTGAAACATCTTTAATTGCATCATCCCCTTTGTGAATAACATTTATACTAACATTCTGAAGACCCATTTCAATCAATAACAGCATGCTTCGTGCATTATCTCGCCCTGGGTACATCATTCCTGTAGATGTAAATGTTTTTGACAAAGGAGGATACGTTATGGGCTCCCATTCCAATTCCCGACCTGAGGCTCTTGCAATCATCCTTTCTTGATCTTTCTGCAACTGTTTTCTTCTTTGTCGCATGTCTGGCTTGAATCCTAAACCGCATCGAGCCTTGTGATGTACTGGTTTTAGTGCTCTAACTATCCCCTGCTGATTTCTTCCCAAACCTTTCTTCGCTCGGGCTCTTTTTCCCACAGTTAGCTTAATTCCCATCTTGGTATTCCTCGACAGCTTGGGTGTAGGAATGCTATTTCCTTTAGCAACAAATGTAGCATTGATAAATTCGAAGGAACGGAAGGAACATTCTACTGCATCTTTGTTTACTTCAATGTAGGGCACGTCATTAGAGATAGATGCAACAATGTCTTCTTCACCAGCGACCGTGATCAAGCGGCTATCCATGATAAACTTTACTTTTTGATGGAGAGATGAAGGAATTACCCTAGCAGAATAGATCTAAGGCCTCCCTAAAACGAAATTATACGAAGGCGTGATGTCCATGACCTGGAACTCGATATCATATGTACATAGGCCCACTTCTAGAGGAATTTCAATCTTTCCCATGACCTCTCGTCGTGTCCCATCAAATGCCCTTACTGTGGAATGGCAAGGCCTCAAATAAGACATATCAACTGGCATCCTAGAAAGTGTGGCCAAAGGCATGACATTGAGTGCAGATCCGTTGTCAATGAGCACATTCGGTATTATATAACCCTTGCAACTGGTTGTGATGTGCAATGCTTTTATGGAGCCCCTACCATTTGGCGGTATTTTATCGTCACTGAAAGAGATGAAATTATCTGCATTTAAGTTGTTCACCCACCTATCAAGCTTTTCAACAGATACATTGCTCGCCACATAAGCTTGATTTAACACTTTCAGCAAAGCATTCCGATGTGGTTCTAAATTCAACAATAGGGATAATACTGAGATTCGAGTCGGTTGCTTGTTTAATTGTTCTACGATGTTATATTCACCGTGCTTAATGAACTTCAGGAATTCATGTGCTTTCTCTTCATTCACAGGCTTTTTAACTTCTTGTTCGGACGGAGTTTCAAACTCGACCTCAGCCTCATGCATCGGTGCCTTTCCTTTTTGGTTCGAGTCACCAGTCTTCTTTCTTGGTTCAACCACCTCAGGAGAATAACATCTCCCACTGCGGGTAAAGTGTCCCACTTCGCCAATACTTCCAATCGCAGCTTTGGATTTTTCACCTTCGAGTATGATAATGTTGACATCATATTTCCATGGTACCGCATTGTTGTCCTTGTAAGGGAAAGGTGATGGTACTTCAATTATTATATTTGGTTTCACTTTTTCCTTTTTTGCCTCGTAATAGATCACCAAAGGTAGATCAGCGCTATAAGGGGAACCTAATGATTGATTATCAGAAGCGCATATTTCTCCTTCATCGATCTCTTCCACTCTGTTAAAGATCTCGACCTCCTTGTTGTCCATTCTGTCTTGAAGTAATTTATTGAATCCCTCACAAGACTGGATGTCATGCCCTTCTATGCCATGGAAGACACAAAAACTTTGACCTTTTGTACTTTCTTCCTTGAAACTTCTGTTGAGTGGATAGAACAAACCCTTCTCAGCCATTATTTCCCATATCTTCCACAAAGGTGTCTTTATTTCAGAAAAAAACTTTTGGCTCGCAACCTGTCTTACTTTTTTACCGCGCTCACGTTCCCTTCAGTATGGTTAGGGAGCGGATTTCCAGCCATATTAGTAGCACCATCAGATAGTAAAATGCATGTAACACCCCAAACTCGGCCCATTGGTTACGACCGAATTTGAAATGCCACTGCGGAACACTTTCGAAAATATTCTTACTTAACAGTAAAACCCGTTAAAAATTTGTTGCCTTCAATAAAACATTTTCGAGATTTAAAATATTCTAAGTAAAAATTAAGTTGTTATAAAAATACCGGATTCAAAACTTTAAGATGACTTTTGAGAATTAAATATCTTTTAAAATTAAACTTACAAAATATTAACTTAATTACAAATCAAACTGAAACATAGCAAAAATTCAAATACTTTAAGTGGCCCTTATTACAACAAATAACTATTCAAAATATTTAAAATACTGAAATTAATAAATTCTATTATATAATGAAAACAACTTCTTCTGCATGGGCCACCTTGTATCCATTCCAAACCCGGTCCAAGCATCACCTGCGATGTTGATAAAATTTTGGGTGAGTCATACAGACTCAGTGTGCAATTAGACCACTGAATTCCACCCACATGTCAAACCATATAATAACCCATATAACAGATATTAATGCAACTTAATCACATGCTTTCACTTATTGGGCTTAGCCCATATCCACATCACATAGAGTTCACATGTTGGGCTTGGCCCATAACCTTATCACATTCTTATAATAGTGTTTTAACCACATGTTTCCACATACTGGGCTTGGCCCATTTCCACATTGATCCACATATCATATTGGGCTTGGCCCATTTCCACATTTATTCATATCACATGTTGGGCTTGGCCCATTTTCACATATATTCACATACAAAGTTATGCAATTATGAAACCCAACCCAGCCTAGGGTCCATCCTCTACACACCCCCTTATCCAGCCTACCACACACCAGGGGATTATTAAATCACCCTCTCCTTTTTACTCCAATATGGCAACAAATGCCGTCCACGCGAACTTAATCGCAAATAATCCACAACGTGACCTCAGTCAACGTCAATCCACGATGTAGCCGAAGCTATCATCAAAACCACGATGAGCACAAAGCCATCAATAACCACGATATGGCACATAGCCTATATCAATCACGATGAGGCACAGAGCCATTCATCAAACCACGTACTCGAAGTACACCCTGTCCTTCTTTCATATTCATATCCCACCCATGCACATGCAACATAAAATAATGCCATGATAATGCATGTACATGTTATTTCGCATATTATCACACATTCATATCAATAATCACAATTCATCAGAGTTGGTACTTACCGGATTATCGACATACCCCACGAGGGTATCCATATCACAAATTGCCACTGCACTAGTTAGCACATTCATAGCACATACACAACATCACATACATAACATAAACCCGGAAAACAGTAGGCTAACTACACACCTGATAACCTGGAGAACTATGCTTTCGATACTGACGCTATCACTAATCGAGACTACGGCTATCTGCCTACTTTCTTGTTCTGACGCTGGTCCACACCCTGGTGGCCAATCCCGAACTGCAGAAACAGATCTCTTCTTAAACTTGGGGATAGGAACTACCCCTTGGCCTCCTTGACTGGTATTCACATTCATTAATGATATCTAATCAAAACCCGATT
This sequence comes from Gossypium australe, assembly GCA_005393395.2. Taxonomy (NCBI): domain Eukaryota; kingdom Viridiplantae; phylum Streptophyta; class Magnoliopsida; order Malvales; family Malvaceae; genus Gossypium; species Gossypium australe. The sequence continues at coordinate 37,191,436 of CM016626.1, read as the reverse complement.
AAACGATAATGTACTAAATCTTAATCGAATAAACTACAACTTATCAACCTTACCAGAGATAGATCAGAATCCCGAAGACTTCTCTTAACTCCTGTCATTTTGCTCCTAAGAACCATAATACACAATCGGTCATCACTTGGAACTCTTAATGTGGCCTATGACCGAATATCACAAGTCACTTACCAAGCTTACCTATTTCCCGAATCACCACTTATTCCTGTCAAAACCCCTGCTAAACAATTATTAGATTCGGCCAAACCAAAACCAAGGCCTTAAACACTTGCTTTCGGCACACAAATGGAAGAGAACCCATAACCGATTGCTAGGACAGAAAATACTTACCACAATCACCCGTTTGAAGTGCAAGAGAGAGTGTATTCGACAAAAGAGAGAAAACGCTTAATCTTCGGCTTTTGAGACTTGCGACAAAAGAATAGGAATAAGGGTACTTGATATTCGGCTATGGCTTTTTAATAAAAATAACATACAAATGGGAGTATGAGCACTTACAAGGTTCAGCTACGCCCTCTAATGAGGTTGGAATATTCGGCAACCACTCTTAATGGCAAAGGGGCATTCGGCTTTCAAGAAATAGGAAGGAATTTGGTGTTGAAAGAAAATAAGAAAGAAGAGGAGAAGAGTAGGGGAATTTCGGCATAAAGAAAATTAAAGAAGAAAAAGATATGAAGGATGATTACTCCCCCTTATAAAGAATTCGGCTACTACATCCTTGCTCTTATCAAACTCCAAATCCATCTCCTATTTTACCTCTTGATCACTTATTCAAGATAATTAAAATAAATCCATATTCATCTCTTCTTTATCTTGCACAAAATAATTAAATCCATAATTATCCTACCTATTTAAAAAAATAAACCACCACATGATCTTTTATCTATCTATCTAAAATAAATAAATATAATAAAATCTCATTTAATCTAAATAAAACCATAATTATCCTATATTAAAATAAATAAATAAAACTACAATTATCTATTATCTACCAATTTAAAATAAATAAAATAAAACTATCTTTATCATCTTAATAAAATAAATACTAGAAATAATCCCTTAACTATTTCCTATCAAATCCCTTAATCCTCTTCTCATTTATCCCTTTAATAAAATAAATAATTATCCATCACATCTATCTCTCATCTTCCCATAAATAAAATAAATAAAATAAAATAAAATCATATTAATCCAATTCTTCTAGCCGAAATTAAAAAGAAATAGCAGTGCTTATCCCTATCCATTTGAAAGACCAAAGCCGTCCAACTTCTCCCTTCCCTGCCTTGACGTAAAAGCAAAAGAAAACCACACCTTGTGCTGCCCACGTGAATCGAACACCAGACCTGCTGGAAACACCACACGCTACCAGCCACTTTGTTGCTAACTCCTTTGCGTCATAAACCCCCAACAATTCTTTTTAAAGCCTTCTTCTCCCTTAGCGCCAACTATAAAAAAAACTCAAAATTTTGCTTCCCTTGCGTCTTGAACTCATGACCTGCACCAAGCCCCTTTAACGCAAGCTTTAAAGCCCCAAACCACTCTGCCAAGGCATTTTTTTGTGACATAAACTAGCCCCAATTTCTTTTAAGACCTCCTTCACCTTGCTCCCCCCTTAACGCCAAAAGCAAAAACACTACTTGCTGCCGCCGTGTTTCGAACCAAGGCCCTTGTTGGCGTTATTTCCAGGCCCTTAAGTGGCGCCCTTAAGCCACTTTAACAAGCCCCTTTTTCATGTCCAAACACTCCCACAATTTTCCTTAAGCCTTCTTTAATCTAGTTTCCCTTTTAACACTTAAAATCCAAAAAGTTTCCAAAGCTTCCCTTTTTGTCCTAGAGTTTTAAGAACCCCTAAAACACATCCAAACCACTCTTAAAGCCTACTAACTCATGAATTATTCACCAATGCATAGCCCCTAATTTAGGATATTACAGTTCTACCCTCCTTAAAAATAATTTCGTCCTCGAAATTACTTACTATCGAACAATCGTGCATCCTTAACTCATCACACTACTCTATTGCTGCGCACTCTGATCTTAATAAAACTAACACATTTCCTTTGCATAATCCCAAAATTCACAATCAAGATTCCATACACTTCACTTACATCATAAGAACGAACTAACTCTAAAGCAATAAATAGTATTCCAAAGACAAGGAACTTATCCGCTATCACATCCTTGGTTGGCTCGCATCCGCACCTTCAGCGCCTCTGCTTGGGGTTCCACGACCTTGACCTTGAGCTCTATCCATCACTTGAGGACATTTCTTGACCAAATGAGCCTTAGATCCACACTTGAAACATGCCTTACTATTTCCCCAACATTCTCCTACATGAGCTCTTCCACACTGAGCACATAGACGACTCCGATTCTCAGCAACTGGTACAGGTGCACGCACAGGATTCTCAATCCTTGGTCTCTTCGGAAACTCTCCAGATGCTTCTGACGATCCAAAACTTCTCTTATTTCGGTTCCTATTCTTTTCTCGGTTCTGTCTCATAGTCTTCTTAACTTCTTCAGCTATCCGAGCCTTCTCCACTAGAACAGCAAAGTCTCTTTCTCTTTGCGGAGCAATCAACACTCGTAGCTCATCCCGCAATCCATCTTCAAATCGGACACACCTTTCATAATCAGTAGCCATGATTCCCTTAGCATACTGACTTAACCGCACAAATTCTGCTTCATACTCCGCTACCGACATACTTCCTTGTACCAAATTTAGAAACGCCTTCCTTTGCGAGTCCAAATAACTAGCTCCAACGTACTTTTCTTCAAACTTAACCTTGAAATACCCCCAATCCACTCGATTTGCAGGGGTACCTTGTCTGACAGTGAGCCACCATCGATAAGCTTCATCTCGAAGCAACGAGACAGCCCCCTTAAGCTTTTCCTCAGCAGTTAAATCCAAATCATCCATAATCCTTTCAACAGCCTCTAGCCAGTACTCTGCCACGTTCGGAGCTACTCCAGACACTCCTCTAAAAATCTCGGCTCCGTTAGACTTAAGTCTTTCTGGTATTGATTTCCGAGCTCCATTGCTCACACTAGCTCCTGCGACTCGCTCTAACACTCGCAGCATAGCTAACGATACTGCATCGTCTCCTCCAGTCTGATCTTGATCCTCCGCTCCCACTGCTGGCGGCGGTACATCGCTTTCTGACCCATGGCCAGACCCTACTGGTTCCGATACTGTCATTCTACCTCTTCCACGTCCACTAGAACTCATATCTAACGTCGCGATTTAATCTGATTAGAAAGTTTTATGCATTAGTACTTTGTTCCACTGTTTATCCGCGAACAGTTTTATGAAAGGAAGTTTAATAGTGGTTCTTTCGATCAATCAAAGTCTTAGTTCAAGTTCTCTATTCTAATTCAGAGAATCACATTCACATTCATATTCATCCATCTCGATAAAGACACATTCATTCATTCACATCATTCAACACACTATTATGGGCATTCTTGTCCATTCCCCACCCAGGGATAATTTCGTCATTTTTCCCTATAAGGGTATTTTGGTAGTAAATCGGGGTCAATTCTAAATCTTTACGAATCAAAAGCATTCTAAAATTTTCAAAACTCGAGGGTATCTTGAAAATTTTCTAAATCGAAAGTATGGCTGAAATTTTCAGAAAAATTGAGGTCATTTTGGTAATTTTAGAAGTCAGGGGCATTTTCGTAAATTTTCCCAAATCAGGGTATCTTGGTATTTTGAAAATTAGGGTTTTTGGACACTTTTGCAGAGTAAGAAAATTTTGTTCAAATCGAGGGTAATACGATAAATTTAGAAACCAAGGGCATTTTTGTAATTTTCCACTAGGGGTATTTAGGTAATTTTGTAAATCGGAATTTTTTTTTTCAGAAAGATTTCCAAAATACTTTTCCTATAATTCAAGGGGTAATTTGAGGATTTTTTTTAAAACAAGGGTTTTTATAAACTGTGTGGCTAGTCCCTTTCGGGTTTTAGTTATCGGTTTAGCCTGTGAATAAGTCCTCTTGGTTAGGGTGAACCGTAGCTACGCACCAGGTAGGATTCCAGTAAAGAGGAGGTGAGTCGCTAGGACTACTTAAGTACCAAGCTCTTACCGAATCCACTCCTAGACATGCGCACAATGGTTGCCACACCTTAACTCGGCGACTTACTTCACAGGTTTGTTTGATTGTCCTTAAGTCTTATGCATGTGTTTGAGTGCACTAGTCCTAGGGTCCAATAGCCCTAATATTCTAATCTACGAGCCCAAATAAGCCCATAACATTCGCATATTCAAATCACTTCAGAAGTCAGAGGTATTTACCTGGTGGACTTCGGGTCGGAGATACAGGTGCCATGCCAGAATAACCTGAAAATAATTCATAAAAATCCATATTTTTGAAAAGCCCATTTTGAAAAATGTTTTTGGGCCCAAATCCCTCAAAGCCGAGTTTTGAACCGGGCTCTGATACCAAACTGTACACCCCAAACCCGGCCCATTGGTTATGATCGAATTTGAAATGCCACTGCGGAACACTTTCGAAAATATTCTTACTTAACAGTAAAACCCGTTAAAAATTTGTTGCCTTCAATAAAACATTTTTGTGATTTAAAATATTCTAAGTAAAAATTAAGTTGTTATAAAAATACCGGATTCAAAACTTTAAGATGACTTTTGAGAATTAAATATCTTTTAAAATTAAACTTACAAAATATTAACTTGATTACAAATCAAACTGAAACATAGCAAAAATTCAAATACTTTAAGTGGCCCTTATTACAACAAATAACTATTCAAAATATTTAAAATACTGAAATTAATAAATTCTATTATATAATGAAAACAACTTCTTCTGCATGGGCCACCTTGTATCCATTCCAAACCCGGTCCAAGCATCACCTGCGATGTTGATAAAATTTTGGGTGAGTCATACAGACTCAGTGTGCAATTAAACCACTGAATTCCACCCACATGTCAAACCATATAATAACCCATATGACAGATATTAATGCAACTTAATCACATGCTTTCACTTATTGGGCTTAGCCCATATCCACATCACATAGAGTTCACATGTTGGGCTTGGCCCATAACCTTATCACATTCTTATAATAGTGTTTTAACCACATGTTTCCACATACTGGGCTTGGCCCATTTCCACATTGATCCACATATCATACTGGGCTTGGCCCATTTCCACATTTATTCATATCACATGTTGGGCTTGGCCCATTTTCACATATATTCACATACAAAGTTATGCAATTATGAAACCCAACCCAGCCTAGGGTCCATCCTCTACACACCCCCTTATCCAGCCTACCACACACCAGGGGATTATTAAATCACCCTCTCCTTTTTACTCCAATATGGCAACAAATGCCGTCCACGTGAACTTAATCGCAAATAATCCACAACGTGACCTCAGTCAACTTCAATCCACGATGTAGCCGAAGCTATCATCAAAACCACGATGAGCACAAAGCCATCAATAACCATGATATGGCACATAGCCTATATCAATCACGATGAGGCACAGAGCCATTCATCAAACCACGTACTCGAAGTACACCCTGTCCTTCTTTCATATTCATATCCCACCCATGCACATGCAACATAAAATAATGCCATGATAATGCATGTACATGTTATTTCGCATATTATCACACATTCATATCAATAATCACAATTCATCAGAGTTGGTACTTACCGGATTGTCGACATACCCCACGAGGGTATCCATATCACAAATTGCCACTGCACTAGTTAGCACATTCATAGCACATACACAACATCACATACATAACATAAACCCGGAAAACAGTAGGCTAACTACACACCTGATAACTTGGAGAACTATGCTTTCGATATTGACGCTATCACTAATCGAAACTACGACTATCTGCCTACTTTCTTGTTCTGACGCTGGTCCACACCCTGGTGGCCAATCCCGAACTGCAGAAACAGATCTCTTCTTAATCTTGGGGATAGGAACTACCCCTTGGCCTCCTTGACTGGTATTCGCATCCATTAATGATATCTAATCAAAACCCGATTAAACGATAATGTACTAAATCTTAATCGAATAAACTACAACTTATCAACCTTACCAGAGATGGATCAGAATCCCGAAGACTTCTCTTAACTCCTGTCGATTTGCTCCTAAGAACCATAATACACAATCGGTCATCACTTGGAACTCTTAATGTGGCCTATGGCCGAATATCACAAGTCACTTACCAAGCTTACCTATTTCCCGAATCACCACTTATTCTTGTCGAAACCCCTGCTAAACAATTATTAGATTCGGCCAAACCAAAACCAAGGCCTTAAACACTTGCTTTCGGCACATAAATGGAAGAGAACCTATAACCGATTGCTAGGACAGAAAATACTTACCATAATCACCCGTTTGAAGTGCAAGAGAGAGTGTATTCGACAAAAGAGAGAAAACGCTTGATCTTCGGCTTTTGAGACTTGCGACAAAAGAATAGGAATAAGGGTATTTGATATTCGGCTATGGCTTTTTAATAAAAATAACATACAAATGGGAGTATGAGCACTTACAAGGTTCAGCTACGCCCTCTAATGAGGTTGGAATATTCGGCAACCACTCTTAATGGCAAAGGGGCATTCGGCTTTCAAGAAATAGGAAGGAATTTGGTGTTGAAAGAAAATAAGGAAGAAGAGGAGAAGAGTAGGGGAATTTCGGCACAAAGAAAATTAAAGAAGAAAAAGATATGAAGGATGATTACTCCCCCTTATAAAGAATTCGGCTACTACATCCTTGCTCTTATCAAACTCCAAATCCATCTCTTATTTTACCTCTTGATCACTTATTCAAGATAATTACAATAAATCCATATTCATCTCTTCTTTATCTTGCACAAAATAATTAAATCCATAATTATCCTACCTATTTAAAATAAAATAAACCACCACATGATCTTTTATCTATCTATCTAAAATAAATAAAATATAATAAAATCTCATTTAATCTAAATAAAACCATAATTATCCTATATTAAAATAAATAAATAAAACTACAATTATCTATTATCTACCAACTTAAAATAAATAAAATAAAACTATCTTTATCATCTTAATAAAATAAATACTAGAAATAATCCCTTAACTATTTCCTATCAAATCCCTTAATCCTCTTCTCATTTATCCCTTTAATAAAATAAATAATTATCTATCACATCTATCTCTCATCTTCCCATAAATAAAATAAATAAAATAAAATAAAATAAAATCATATTAATCCAATTCTTCTAGCCGAAATTAAAAAGAAATAGCAGTGCTTATCCCTATCCATTTGAAAGACCAAAGCCGTCCAACTTCTCCCTTCCCTGCCTTGACGTAAAAGCAAAAGAAAACCACACCTTGTGCTGCCCACGTGAATCAAACACCAGACCTGCTGGAAACACCACACGCTACCAGCCACTTTGCTGCTAACTCCTTTGCGTCATAAACCCCCAACAATTCTTTTTAAAGCCTTCTTCTCCCTTAGCGCCAACTATAAAAAAACTCAAAATTTTGCTTCCCTTGCGTCTTGAACTCATGACCTGCACCAAGCCCCTTTAACGCAAGCTTTAACGCCCCAAGCCACTCTGCCAAGGCATTTTTTTGTGACATAAACTCGCCCCAATTTCTTTTAAGACATCCTTCACCTTGCTCCCCCCTTAACGCCAAAAGCAAAAACACTACTTGCTGCCGCCGTGTTTCGAACCAAGGCCCTTGTTGGCGTTATTTCCAGGCCCTTAAGTGGCGCCCTTAAGCCACTTTACCAAGCTCCTTTTTCATGTCCAAACACTCCCACAATTTTCCTTAAGCCTTCTTTAATCTAGTTTCCCTTTTAACACTTAAAATCCAAAAATTTTCCAAAGCTTCCCTTTTTGTCCTAGAGTTTTAAGAACCCCTAAAACACATCCAAACCACTCTTAAAGCCTACTAACTCATGAATTATTCACCAATGCATAGCCCCTAATTTAGGATATTACAATGCATGCATCAATAAGACCTTGAACCCTCCTTTTAAAGGCAAGACAATTTTCTATAGAATGCCCCTAGTTTCCAGCATGGTACATGCAACTAGCATTAGGATCGTACCATTTTGGGTATGGAGGCTTCAGGGGTGCCATATAATGTAGGGATATTAATTGTTTTCCCAATAGTTTTAGGTAGAGCTCTCCGTATGACAGGTGAATAGGGGTGAATTGAGGTTTTTAAGGATTGGGTCTTGTCTGTCTTTGTTCATTTTTTGGGTTGGCTTTGAGCAGGCATGGTATTTGGTGGGAACATGGCGAATAGTCTTTGGTTATTCGTGGTGTAGACGGGGTAAGGAGGAGGTGCTTGATAGTAAGGGCTTTGGGGAGGAAAATAAAAGTTTGGAGGTGGGCCATATCGAGGTCGTGGTTGGGTTGGGTACGGATTAGAAGTGTAGTGGCTCTCAATTCCCACCATATGGGTTTCTGCTTCTTTTTTCTTTATGGGTACTGCCCTTTTCGAACTCTCGGAGCCTTCCATCCTTCCACTCTTGATGGCATTCTCTATAGGTTCCCTAGATATTACAATATCTGTGAAGTCTTTCGTGGCGCTTTCTACCAATTTATCGTAAAACGACGCTTTCAAAGTGTTGATAAAGAGGACCGTTATCTCAGTTTTAGTTAATGAGGGTTCTACTTGGGCTGAGATATCCCTCCATCTTTGCGCGTATTGCCTAAAAGTCTCTATTGGCTTCTTTTCCATCATCTGCAGAGTTAGTCGATCAGGCACCATGTCGGATACATACTTGTGTTGTTCAGAAATGCTAATGCTAAGTCTTTCCATGATCGGATCCTTTCTCTACTGAGTTGATTATACCATCGAAGAGCCGATCCTACCAAACTATCTTGAAAATAGTGTATTAGCAATTTATCCTCATCACGTAACCAGTCATCTTCCGACAAAACATGATAAGATGCGCCTTTGGACATCTCGTTCCATCATATTTTTCAAAATCTGGCACTTTAAATTTCGGAGGCAGAACCAGATCGGGCACCAAACTGAGCTCTTTGGCACTCAGTACAGAGAAGACTTCAGTACCTTCTATCGCCTTGAGCCTTTCTTCCAAGCTCCTATACTTATCCTGGGTATTATGATCATCCATTTTCAACTTGGCTATTTCTACCGGATCATCCAAATCTGGAACAATTGGATCAGCAGGATTAGCCTCGGGGTTCGATACTAATATACCTTGCCCCTCTTGAGCAGGTGGTGCAGGTCGTTGCTCCAGGCCTGCAGGTTCCCCTTGAGGATATCCTCTTTGCATTGCATTGACGTGAGGTGGAGTGAATCCTGGGGGATAGAACGGACTCTGATTAGCTCTTGACTGTGGTTCTATGATATCAGGGCTTTGCATGGGTCCTTTTCCTTTGACCAAAGCTGTCATCATCTCCATCATTTTGGCCATTTGATCCTTTTGCTCTAGCGATTCCTCTCGAGATCTTACCATCAGATCTCTTGCTTCCTGCTGTGACTTGGTCAACTGCTCTTGTAACTCTCTTTGGATCCTTTCCATCCTTTCAATTCTTTCGTTGAGTTCAGCATCCATAGCTCTAGTTCTTAGACGCGTCCTATAAGAATGACGTGATTCCAGATTCGTGGTGTCGCAACTGTGGATTATACGGTTTTAGCCTCAGTGAATGATTAGGGTGATATGTACATGCAATGAATGGATGAATGGATAAATGACAACTAAATGTTAGTCATGAATAAATATGCAAGAATTTGGTGTTGATTTCAAGATAACCTCATACTTAGGCATTTCATTAATCAAAAGAGTCCATTACAAAACATTTTTCCATCTCTGATTTAACAGTTACACAAATTTCCTAGCCACATCGCCTTGTTTCTTCCCTCGTTCTAGGAATTCCGACATGCTTGATCTTTGGCTCGGAGGGAATTGGCAACTGAGAGCTTTGGCTTCATCTGATATTCACACAATTTGCACAGCCGCCTTGCGAATTTCATTTATCAAACTGCCGATATGCATATCTTTTTCTTGGAGAGCTCTTTCGTAGGCGCGAGTGTCTCTGTCATGCTGACCATTCTTTTCTTCTAGGGCTTTTAGGAGAGTATCCAAATGTTGCTGATGAGCTTGCAGCGTATTTTCTAAATCTCGTATTCTCCCACTTAGTTCCTGATGCTCAGACTGACTAGTTATTAATTCTGCATTCTTCTTCTTTAATTCTATCATAGCACGCACAACTTTTTCCTCTTTTTTCTTCGCTTTCCCTCTCCAGAATTCCATCCCACCTTTGATGTTGCTTAGTTCTTCCTTCCATTCTGCCGATGATTTGCCTAGCCCACTATTCTTTATAGTGCCTCTTAATTTCTTATTTTCCAAATGAAGATCTCTTAAGCCATTACTCATTATCTCAGTTTCTTTCTGGACTTTCTCGGTTCTGGATTTTTCAATTTGAACATCGATCTTCAGTTGGTAGTTTTCCTCTTGAAGAGAACTAATATCACGTAATAGCTTGGCTTTTTCACGTTCAAATTCACGTCTTGCCATTTCCAGCTCAGATGGCATTTCTTCTGTGAAAGGATTCTGGAAAGTGTAATCCATCGGTGAGATTTGTTGACTATTCACTCGTCGTTGTCTCCATATGTCATAATCTTGAGTGATAGTATCAGCATACAATACTAACTCCATTAGGTAAATTTCCTTCCAAGACTTTGCAGTATCTCGGACTTTTTTCATGTAACCTTCACCTATAAAAGCAAACTCCGACTGTACCAATCCTCCGGTAGCTGGTATGAATTGGCATGAAGCAAACTGCCTTTGAACCATTAACGGAGCATATCCAAATCCTCCCCATAACCCGAGTAAAGGCACCCAATCTTGGCTTCCGCATTTGTATAACAAAACCGAATGACGGATCCATGGTGCTCTCCAAGTTATGTCTTCGGCACAAAGGTTCTGAAAAACCGAAACCCAGTGTTGATCGGTGACATCCTTCGACCAATTTTTCCCAAGGTAAGCTTCCAATGGAGAGAATGTTTTTGAAAACATGTGGAAAGGTGTGCGCTCCACTTTCCAGAAGTGGCTCAGAATCCAAACATTAAGTAACTGTACACATCCGATAAAACGTCTTTCCCCTTTCCTCCTACAACTACTTAGAGATCTAAAAGTCTCAGCCAAGATAGTTGGGACGGGGTTGATTCCTTGCCTCAACTTTTCGAAAAAATCCACTACCGCAACTTCTATATGCCCAAGAACCCTTGGGAAGATGATTAATCCATAAATGGCCAAAGCAAACAGGTCCACTCTCTTCATAATATCTGGATGGTTTTGAACTAAGTCTCGTAGAGAAAACCACGGGACACAACTGACTTCGTTCTTTTTCTTTATCTGTTTTTCAGCCCATATATCAGTCATTCCCGTCAACTTCATTAGCTTTTTCTTGAAGGTCATTAGTTTGGGCTCTTTCACATATATCTTGTTGAATTGTACATTGTCAACGCGAAGCAAGGCGGCATACTCTTCTATGGTCGGAGTCATATCTTCCTGATTGAAAATGAAACATTGGTAAGATGGGTCCCAAAATCGAACCATGGCTTGAATCAAATGTTCGTCTACATTGACAGCAATCAAGTGAGTTATATCCCCGTACTTTTCAGTGAAGATGCCTCTAGTGTCTGAGTCCCACTGTTTCCAGATCCTAGTCAAGTCTATGAGGTTATTCTGACGAGCATTCGAAGTCACATGCTCGGGAAGATTGGAGATACATCCTTCCTTTAAACTGTCCCCTTTTGCTTTCTGGGTTTTCAAAGACCAGTCTCGAACCACTGCATTTTTTTCGGTTACTTGTGTAATTGACTCCTCCATTAGAAACCCGTTTTTGGCAACCAATCTCTAATCAACACCTTCCTAACAAGATGCCTATGATGCATGATGAAAAATAAAAATGAAGACAAATAACCTTGGTTAGTAATCACAACAAATATAAACGGAGAAAAACTATGGAAAATCTAACAAATTAAGTTATTCAATCATGCATTTTGGTGAAACTGACCTAAGTTTTTTTTTTTTGCCCCATAATGCTTTTCAAAAACCTACCCCACATACTCATCAAATAATCTACCCGATCCAATTTTATTAAACGGACCCAATTCCATTGCATAAAAAGTGTAAATGTAAAAGAAATAAAAGGTAAGAGGTGTTTCTCCCGTGTACTTATTTTGGTGACTATTAACGGACGAAGGTTCGGCATGGCTCTAATCGGGTGGCTCATACGGTTCACTATATGTGGTTTTGGTTCTAAAAAGTTACTCGAATTGTCCGTACTATCACCTACTAAGGCTAGTATGGAGCCTCGGTTATCGTCCATCATAGGCTCGCGAGCTCAATTCGAGGGATTACATTTACTTATGCCTATGCGGATGGACAAGTTAACTCACGAAAGCATAAGTCATATGTAACACAGAAGTATTCACTAGCCTATGCGGAGGGACGAGTTAACTCACGAAGGCATAACGTTTACTTCCACTTAAGCGGACGGAACCCGGGTAGAGAGCTCATGTTATGCAAAAATGCAAGTGCACGATGTGTGGGGAGAAACTCACAAACCTTTTCGTTTTTTATTTTAAAACTAAAAAACTAAAACCGTAAAACTTAGTGTTGAAAAACAAAAAGATAAAACAAGTTAGAAAAATATTAATTTGAAAACCGAATGCAGATGCATGACTTTTCAAAAATAAAATTCAAGGATCACGATTAAAATTAATTTGAACGAGGAATTTTGAAAATTTTGACAACGCGCGTTTAACATCAGACTCGACTCTCGAAAAAAATCCCCAGTGGAGTCGCCAGCTGTAGCGACCTAAAATTTGCTCGGGCGCTAATTGAGAAAATTATTGAAAATTTTAAAATAGAGTTTCGATTTTATTAAAAAAAAGGGAGTCGCCACCAATCTTTTTCTAGGTGTGATCGGATACCTAATAAATCCTCTTTTTAAAAGAAAAATTATTTTTTTGAATTTTTTTAAAAAGGGCCGAGTTTAGGTCTACGTCAAAATTCTAAAGAAAGATAGGGTTCGGGAGTCGGTTACGCACGAGGAAGGTATTAGCACCCTCGCGACGCCCAAAATTGGTATCTCCTTAAATGCGTGTTGTCTTAATTTTCAAAAATACGAATTCAATTTAATATTTAATCGTGATCTGAGTGAAACACGAGAATTTTTTTTTGAAAACACGGAAATTTTGAAATTGGAAATTTTTTTTAAAACCCGAGAATTTTTGAAAACACGAAAATTTTTGAATCACGGAAATTTTTGAAAATATGAGAATTTCTGAAACACGAGAATTTTTTTTTAAAACGCGAAAATTTTGAAACTTGAGAATTTTTTTTTAAAACCCGAAAATTTTTGAAAACACGAAAATTTTTAAAAATAAGAAAAAAATTTGAAACTCGAGAATTTTTTTAAACCCGAGAATTTTTCGTAGATTTTTTATTTTAAAAGGGCGTATCGTATTTAATACGAACCGGTGATATTCACCCAACATAGTGATGAAATCAACGACTAGTGTTAAACCGATTCGTTGCCTTATTTAGTAAAATTAATAAAAATTAAAAGTAAAATAAAATACAATTAAAAAATAAAAATGCCAAAAACATTAATAATATTAAAACGAGATGTCATTAAGAATACACGAATTAAATTTAAAGTGGGAAAAAAATTACCGAAAAGCCCAAAATATGGGCCTGATCGAACGGGTTACGTGACTCGGTCTTTTTTCTCTCTTCTTTCTTTTTTTTTTCTTTTTTCTTTTTCTTCTTTTTTTTTTTTTTTGGATTGGGCTGCTCCTTCTTCTTTTTGTGTTCTTTTCTCTTTGGGCTTGAGGAATTGGGCTGCTTTATTTTATTTCTTCTTTGGGTTGTTGCGTTGGGCCTTCTTTTTCCTTTTCTTTTCTTTTTTTTTTGTTTCTTTATTGGGCCATTGGGACTTGGGCCTTCTGGGTGTGGGTCGCGAGGGTCGGGTCGACTCGACTACTTTAAAAAAATTGTATTTTATTCCTTTTTTTCTTTTTCTTTCTTTTTTTCTTTTTTTCTTCTTCTTCTTCTTCTTCTTCTTCTTCTTTCTGCTTCTCCTTTCTTCTTCTTCTTCAACCGCCGCCGCCGTCGACGCCATCGCCGCTTCCTCGCCGGGGGTGCGACGCCTTCTCCTTCTCCCTCTTCTCTTCTTCTTCTTCTTCTATTCTCTTTTCCTTCTATTTTTTGCTCTTTTTTTTTTTCTAGATTATTTTTTTGTTGAATGTGGGGGTTTGATTTTTGGGGAAAAATCCCCTTTTATAGTATTGTTTTTGCAGATGTTAGGTGGCTAGGTGGAAGGGAGGCCATCCCTTAAGCTGGTGGCCGAAAAATTGGGGCGTAGGTGCGCAAAATCGGTCGGATTGTTGGGGATTTTCTGACAGAAGGATTGAACTGTAAATGCAGTAAAACTGTTGGGGTCGAAGTGTAATTATGATAAAGATAAGGGGTTTAAATATAATTTTGAAAAGTTTAAGGGTCAAAAGGTAATTTTGGAAAAGATAAGGGGTTAAAATATAATTTTGAAAAAAGTTAAGGGGTCAAAATGTAATTTTATTTTTTTGTATTTTTAAATTTTTTTAAATTAAATTTTTTTAATTAAACACGAAATTGAGCTGGACAAAATTTAGTGCTTACACCATGCTTTCTCTTCCTCAATCAAAATCTTTCTTTCATCAGCTTATAATTAGTTCCAAAATCTCTGGACAAAATGGGTTATTTCAATTGCTTTGCTTTGGGATTCTTCGTGGCTCTGTCGCTTGCAAGCATTGATGTTGGGGTTGCAGCTCGTCACCTTCAACAACTACCTCCAATGCCAACATTGCCTACAACCACACTCCCACCATTCCCATCTATCCCTAATATCCCACAGCCATCCATACCATCTTTCCCAAAGGCTTGGGGAGCTTCCTCCACTTCCTACCATGCCTGCTTTGCCCACATTGCCTAGTGTACCAAGGGCCACATTGGCCCCTCTACCAAGCATGCCTTCGATTCCCATAATCCCAACTACAATTCCCTCTATTCCATTCTTCTCTCCACCACCTTCTCCTTCTAGTCCTTAAAAATCCCTTTGGCTAGGTGATGGGTGGCTATTCCAATCCAGATCTTATTTTTTTTGTCCACCACTTATATTGCTTTGTATAAGTGGGAGTTTCCCCAATTCCCATGATTTTCTGTACTTTGATAGTTATTTTGCTATTATTGGATTATATACTTATTATATATATATATATATATATATATAATGTTTTCATTAACTAATTAATTATTGAATCCATTGTCAACACACGACTTTACCAAATTAAGATAAGAATGAAACAAAAAATATAGACAAAATAAATTAATTATGATGCAACACTGGATCAAATCTAAATTATTCTTCGAGAAAGTAAACATTTGACTAATAAGCCACAATTTGAGGTTAAACTAACTCAAATTATCTTGAGGTTAAACTAACCTAAAATATTCTTAGAGAAGATAAACATCTTGCCAATAAATTAACTACAATTTGAAGTTAAACTAATTTACATTTTTCAATGTTAAAGAGGATGAGTTTTTTATTAGATTTGAACCTTGATGTAAGCAATAGCTTATTGACAATTTTTGTAAGAGTGGGCCTGTCGAGATGAACCGTAAAGTTGGTTTCACTAAGACTAAAAATAATAGTGGTAATGAGATTAGTTATTATAGTAATGAAATTAAAATCAATCTTATAGTATGTTGAAAACCTTTTTTTTTAAAAAACGGGGTCGACTTTTATTTAAAAAACGAAAATAGACGGGAGTCGCCACCAATCTTTTTTATGAGGTGTGATCGGATCACCTCGTAATTTGATCGTTTTAATAAAATATTTTAATTTTACTAAAACAACGATTTTGGTCTACAAAATTCGAGAAAACAGGCTCGGGAGTTGATTACGTGCGAGGAAGGATTAGCACCCTCGTCACGCCCGAAATTGGTACCTAATTGATTAATTAATGTCTTAATGTCGAAAGTTGAAAACTCAAAAAGAATTTGAAT
This sequence comes from Gossypium australe, assembly GCA_005393395.2. Taxonomy (NCBI): domain Eukaryota; kingdom Viridiplantae; phylum Streptophyta; class Magnoliopsida; order Malvales; family Malvaceae; genus Gossypium; species Gossypium australe. The sequence goes on along the minus strand of CM016626.1, from coordinate 37,175,350 downwards.
TACGATCCCTCCTCTTATTAATGTTAATTTAAAAAACTTGAAATAATTGAAACGATTAATAAAGACCCTTTCTTCTCGAGATATCAAAATATCACATCCCGTAAGTTAGGACACGATACTTTGGACCCTCGAGAATAATCTTGCCTTTAATTTTTATTTAAAATTCACGTATTTTAAAAATTAAGAGAATGTTCGGCTATTTAGGATTAACGAGAAAATCGAAACCCCGTAAGTTAGGGTACAATTTCTCGAATCTCCAAAATGCGAAATATTACCCATTTTTTTTAAATTCCTTTTTATGAATTTAGGCGAAAGTTGATGAAATATTTTAAAAAAAAAGGATACATATGTAATTTATTGGAGTATGGCTAAGACGTAAAAAATCTCATATTGAACGAACGATAATACGACAAAAATTCAACAAACTAATAAAGCATGAAAATAATAATAATAAAGCATAACAATAATACGCATAATTGAACAATATTAATAATGAAAATAATAATAATAATAATAATAATAATAATAATAATAATAATAATAATAATAATAATAATACAAATACCATCAACAAAAACAATAATAGTAATAATAATAGTAAAGGCAGAGAAAATGCACAATATATAAAAGAGGAGCCAATTTTGCAATTAAAAAATAATCAAAAACTAATAAAAAGAGATTAAAGAGATAATAAATACATAAACAAGTTAAGATTTACAAAAAAAAAATTGATTACTAATTGAAAATAAAGAATATTTAAATAAATCAAATCAAATATATAAAACAATTTGAAATAAATAATATATAAAACAATTTAAAATAAATAACATATAAGACAATTTAAAATAATAGTATATAAAAATAATTTAAATAAATAATATATGAAACAGTTTACGTAACACCCCAAACCCGGCCCAAACACTACGACCAGATCTGGTATGCTACGGGTTAAACGTTAAAAACTTTGCTTTGAAGGGATTTGAAATCTCGGTTTGTTCATGTAGGTATTCGTTAAATAAGTGTTATATGCGGAAAACCTTTGTGGTATTTTTATTTTAAAACTTATCTTTGCGTTAAGCGTGTTTGAAATTCCCATCTCATTACTTATAATAATTAAGTCTTTAAAAATAAATTTGAAATATAAACATTAACACGTATAAATCGATAACCTAAGCTATGGGGCCTTATTACATAAACATTCCCAAAATTAAAACTTAAAGAAAAACCAGAAAAAATAATTTATGGAAATAGAAATTTGATGGCCCCTCGAGCCCGCCTCGGCTCCCATGCCCACGATCTATTGCTCATCTGAAAAGTCAGGAAAATAAAAGGGTGAGTCACCAAGACTCAGTGTGCAAATCCCGAAAACACATAAAAGGCTTGGGCCCACAAACACATTATGGGCCTTAGCCCATCCACAATGGCAACAAAATATTTACATGCAACATGGCCCAACCCAACCTAAAGATCCATCCTCTACACACCAGCCCGTACCAACCAACACACCTCGGGGATTTCTACAATCAACCCACCAACCGCTACACACCATATCGACAGCCATGATGCCTATTCCTAACAGTCAGGAATAAATTTAACGTGGCTTAGCCACTGATCACTATTGTGACCTAACTTTATAATTCGTGGTTTAACCACCGATCACCAAGTGACCTTATAAATCATTTGTGGCAGAGCCACCGATCACTACGTGACCTTATCACTTCCCCTTTTTCATATCAACCCCATCCCATGCATACATACATGCAAAATCAAAACAATATACTACCTAAAAGTTCACAGTCTATCACATACATCGATACACATAGAGAAGTTTCTATGATTACGTACCTGACATCCCTTGCCTACCCTTTTTGGGTAATCTGACTGTCTATATAGCCTTTTCCCGGCTTTTAGCCCATAACATATATTTAGTACATAATACTATATAGCCTTTTTCCAGCTTTTAGCCCATAACATATATTTAGTACAGATTAATTAGTGTGCTAGAGATCTACACACCTGATTACAGACAAGACGAGACTTTCTATGTGTAACATCCTAAATTTTTGGGCCTATGCGTTTAATGGGTGAACATGTGTAATGAGTTAATTTAAGTGTTAGGGGTCCAAATTGGGCTCAAGCTTAGGCAGAGGCCTTGGTTAAAATTATCTGTTTGGGCATTATAGGGTTTAAAAGGTAGTATCTGTGTTTAAAACATCAAAATGGGCTTGTGGCCCAGTGGTCAGTGGCGCCACTTAGGGAGCAAGGAGGTGACGCCACACAAGGGAATAAGGGGCCCAAATTTAAGTTTCATGGAGCCCAATTCTTTTAGTTTAAGTTAGCTAATTTTTGGCATTTGGGTTAGGTGGAGTGGATGGCAACAAGGCTCAAAAATAGGAGGATTTATATGAATAAGATAATGTAGATATTATAGTTGATAATATGGAAGATAAAAGAGAAGAGATAGGAGCTATCTACAAGGCTAGGAGTTAGCCAAAATTTCTATAAATAGGGAGGGTTCTCTTCTTTATTTTGCGACAATTAGGGATTCCACATTTTCTTTCTCTTCTTTCTTCTAAAAGCCGAAAACTCCATTATTCTTTTCTCTTCTTTCTTCTAAAAGCCGAAAACCCCATTATTCTTTTCTCTTCTTTCTCCTAAAAGCCAAAAACTCCATTATTCTCTTCTTTTTTCTAAAAGCTGAAAACTCCATTATTCTCTTCTTTCTTCTAAAAGCCGAAAACTCCATTACTCTTCTTTCTTCTAAAAGCCGAAAACTCCATTATTCTCTTCTGTCTTCTAAAATCCAAAAACTCCATTATTCTCTTCCTTCTTCTAAAAGCCGAAAACTCCATTATTCTCTTCTTTCTTCTAAAAGCCGAAAACTCCATCATTCTCTTCTTTCTTCTAAAAGCCGAAAACTCCATTATTCTCTTCTCTTCTTTCTTCTAAAAGCCAAATCTCTATAGATTTCTTCGAATCATCTTCTCTTCTTGATTTTCGCAAAAAGCCAGAATCTTCTGGGAGTAGCCGAATCTTCTCTAGTAAGTAGATCTCTTAGATCTAAAAGCTGGAAACACTAGTCCCTGAATCTCATATCTCTTTTCGGGATTTCAAGGCAGATAGCGGTGGTGTTGGCTACGATAGTGTCGACTTAGAGGGTATCGTTATAACAGTAATCAGGTGTGTAGATCCTTATCACATAATTTTTATTTTGTATTATACCTGTTAGGGGCTGAAAAGCCGGAAAATAAGGCTGTATGAACAGTCGTGTGTAGATCCTTATCACATAAGTTTTATTTTGTATTATACCTGTTAGGGGCTGAAAAGCCGGAAAATGAGGCTGTATGAACAGTCGTGTGTAGATCCTTATCACATAAGTTTTATTTTGTATTATACCTGTTAGGGGCTGAAAAGCCGGAAAATGAGGCTGTATGAACAGTCGTGTGTAGATCCTTATCACATAAGTTTTATTTTGTATTATACCTGTTAGGGGCTGAAAAGTCGGAAAATGAGGTTGTATGAACAGTCGTGTGTAGATCCTTATCACATAAGTTTTATTTTGTATTATACCTGTTAGGGGCTGAAAAGCCAAAAAATGAGGCCGTATGAACAGTCGTGTGTAGATCCTTATCACATAAGTTTTATTTTGCATTATACCTGTTAGGGGCTGAAAAGCCAGAAAATGAGGCTGTATGAACAGTCGTGTGTAGATCCTTATCACAAAAGTTTTATTTTGTATTATACCTGTTAGGGGCTGAAAAGCCGGAAAATGAGGCTGTATGAACAGTCGTGTGTAGATCTCTAACACACTAATAATCTGTATGAATAATGTATATGTATGGTTAGTGGCTGTGTAGACAGTCGAATGGGTTAGGCAAGGAATGTCAGGTACGTAATCATAGAACTTCTCTATGTGTATCGATGTATGCGAAAGACTGTAATCTCTTAGGTAGTAGATTGTTTGATTTTGCATGAATGTAGCATGGGATGGGTTTGATATGAAAAGGGGAAGAGCATGATTGGTCACATGGTAATCGGTGGTAGAAAACCCACCTAATGAAATGTTAGATCACATGGTGATCGGTGGTAGAAAACCCACCTAATGAAATGTTAGATCACATGGTGATCGGTGGTAGAAAACCCACCTAATGAAATGTTAGATCACATGGTGATCGGTGGTAGAAAACCCACGAAATGAAATGTTAGGTCACTTGGTGATCGATGGTAGAAAACCCACGTTAAAATTCCTGATTGATAGGAATAGGCAGTACGGCTGTCGTTTTGGTGTGTAGCGGATGGAGGGTTGATTGTAGAAATCCCCAAGGTGTGATGTTTGGTACGGGTTGGTGTGTAGAGGATGGAATTCTAGGATGGGTTGGGCTTTGCATCATTTATTATCTGTCATGGGATTATGATTGTTGCCATTGTGTATGGGCCAGGGCTCATAATGTGTTTGTGGGCCCAAGCCTTTTATGTGTTTTCGGGATTTACACACTGAGTCTTGGTGACTCACCCTATTATTTTTCCCTAACTTTTCAGATGAGCAGTAGATCGTGGACATGGGAGCCGAGACGGACTTGAGGGGCCATCACGTTTTTATTTCTATAGATTATTTTCGGTTTTTCCTTTAAGTTTTATTTTGGGAAATTTAGGTAATAAGGCCCCATAGTTTATATTCGCCTAAGTAGTTTTTTTTTTAATATTTGCAACTTATGAATTTATGTCAGGGGTTATTTATACCTAATAATAATAATACAAGGTTTCTTTTCAAATGTCACTTATTTATACAAATATTTTCTAATTAACTTACGATTTCCAAAACCAACTTAGCAAAAGATTTTAACGTTCAACCCGTAGCATACCAGATCTGGTCGAAACGTATGGGCCGGGTTTGGGGTGTTACACTATGTCGACGCTATCAGAAGCCGATACGACTGCTAACTGTCTAAGGTTTTGTTTTGAAGCCGGTCCACAACCCGGTGGCCAATCCCGAACTGCTGACACTGCTCGTTTCTTAAACTTAGGGATTGGGTTTACAGATCCAATCCCCTCCTTCGCCTGATCAACATTTGATTCCATTAAAAGACTTTATCAGTTGCTACCATCATATCATATGGTTAAGATCACAATTACGATAGCGAATCTGACGAGAATCTAAAGAGAACCCCTTACCTTGAAATCTTGAAAAGAGAGATATGAGGTTTAGAGACTAGTGGTTCCAGCTTTTAGATCTAAGCGATATACTTCAATTCCCGAATGTCACCCAACACATACACACAAGAAACCAACAATCCATTAGCCTTTCAGCTTTGTCTTCTAAAAATCGAAAGAGAAAAAGAATAGATCAGAAGAAATCAGCACCTACCTTTACAGAGAATTCGGCAACTCCTAGAAGATTTCAGCTTTTGAGAAGATCAAAAAGAAAAGATGATCTCAAGAGATCTATAAAGTTTCAGCTTTTGAGAAGGTCAAAAAGAAAAGATGATCTCAAGAGATCTATGAAGTTTCAGCTTTTGAGAAGGTCAAAAAGAAAAGATGATCTCAAGAGATCTATAAAGTTTCGGCTTTTGAGAAGGTCAAAAAGAAAAGATGATCTCAAGAGATCTATAAAGTTTCGGCTTTTGAGAAAGAGATGATTGAGAGAAAAGAGTAATATCAAACGTAAAGAAGTGATAGGAACGGTATAGGAAAAAGAAGAATTTCGGCAAGGCTAGGGCAGATTCGGCTATGGCGGACAAATGTGAAAAGAAAGAATGCTTAAGGGAGTTTTCGGCTTTTATTCAGAAAAGGAGGAAAAGAGAGAAGATGAAAACCCTAAATGCCGAAAATAAAGAAGAAAATGGGAGAATAAAACCCTAATGCCAATTTTAATTAAAATAGTTGGGCTTCATGCAACTTGAATTTGGGTCTCCTCAGTTGACGCCACTTCCCTGCTTTTAAGTGGCGCCACTTTGCCACTGGGCCACAAGCCCATTTGTATTTTAAAACACAGATAACATCTTTTAAGCCCTATCTTACCAAGCTTTCCACTAGAGTGTCCAAACAGAAAATTCGATTAAGGCCTCTACCCAACCCTGAGCCCATTCTGGACCCCTAACACTCACATTAAACATAACCACACATTAAATGCATAGCCCTACAATTTCAGGATGTTACAGTTTACAATAAATAATATATATAAAATAATTTGAAGCTAAAAGGCTAAGGATCGAATTGCAAATCAGAATAAAATTAGGGGCGTAAATTTAAAATTACAAAGATTAATAAAACACAAATTAGGATCTAAATAAACGCGTGAAAAATGACAGGGGACTGACCAGGAAATTATTCTCGAAGTTCCTTACGCACCGTTTCACGCAGGACTGAAATGTAAAAAAAATAGAATCGTGGGGACAAATTTAAAACAGCAAAAGAAATAAAAAGACCAAATTAAAAAAAGTGAAAAAAAAGCGGAAGGGCTTGGCGCGTAAATAACCCCAAAACTAAAAAAACACGCGGATCCCCTTTGCCAATCGGGTCGAGTTGCGCAGGTCGACCTTAAACAACGCCGTTTTGGCACTTAAATGGCCAAAGCAAAACGATGCCGTTTTACTTCCATTATTTAAATCAAATTTTTTTAAAAAAACTTCATTTTCTCACTTCAAAAAAAAAACATAAAAAAGCTCTCAACCTCCTCCTTCCTCCTGATTTCCGGTCAAGGATCTAGCCATTGGTCGCCGCCCACAGTGGCCAGAAAATCGAACGGAGGCTATTCTTTGGCTTTTCGACTCCCCAAGCCTAAAAATACCATCTTTTATCGGAGATGGTAACCTCGGCCCCCTTTTCACGACGGCATAATCGAAAAGGTAAGGTTTCGACTTTTCTTTTTTTTATTTTTCATTTGTTTCTTAAAAAACAAAATAAAAAGATGAAAAGAGAAACATAATAAAAAAAGAACCACCTTTAGAAAATTTTCTATTCTGTTTTGATTGCTGCGTAAAAAAATACATTGTGGTTGTTCATGGCTTTTATAGCCGAAAGAGAAAAAAAGAAAAAAAAATACAAAGTTTTTGTTCTCTTTTTTTTCTGTGCTGTTGTATTTTTATCTCGTTTGCAGGTACTGTTTTGAAGGTACGGGTGCGGACGTGGAGGGGCTGCGGTGGCGCACCTAGCTAGGGTTCCCCATTTCTGTTGTTAGGCTGAAAGCAGTTTAGGTTCGGGCTCTAGGGTTTTTTAATTGTTGGGTTATTTTGTAAATTGGGCTTGTAAAAGTAAACTTGGACTGTTAATTATTAGACCCTTTTTATTTTTTATTTTTGGGTTTTTATTTGGGTTTCTGGTTTGTAAATTGGGCCCAGGCAAATTTGGGCCTGTACTTAGTATATATTTAAATTCAAGCGCAACACTACTAGTGAGATCAAAATCGAAAATCACTATTAAGGATGTTAAATTGAAATATATATATATATGAAAATTAAATAAATAAAAAATTAATTAAATTATATTTGAGTTAAACTATAATTAAACATTAAATTTATAAAAAAACTTATTAAATTAAATAATATAAGAAATATATTATATTAAATCATAATGAAAATCATTACATTATAAATAAATTTCCATATACCAATGCATACTGTATAGGCCCAAATTTGCCCGGGGCCCAATAAGCAAATTAAAAGTCCAGTTTTTTTACAAACCCAATTAATAAATTAAACCCAAAAAAAAATAATAGTCCAAATTTACAAAAAAAAAACACAAGCCCAAATTTACTAAGCCCAACTGGCCCAACACTTAAACACCAAAATCAGAAAACTAAGAAACCCTAGCCTCCCTAACCCTCTTTAGTCGTCGCTACTCCTACACACGCCAGCCCCTCACTCGCACCACCGTACGACCTCTGTACCTGCTGACAAAACAGCAGCAAAAAAAACAAAAAAACAATTGTAAAATTTTTCTTTCGGCTATAAAGCCATGCAAAATGTAAAGGGGGACATTTTTGTTTGAAATACAAGAAACGAAGTCGAAGTTAAAAAGGTGTTTGTTTTCTTTCCTTTTCTCGTTTTTCGTTTTCTGTTCACCCTTTTATTTTTTTTCACACCTATTTTAATAAAAGAAACATGAATAAAAAGAAAGAGCTCACCGTCGATTCGTTTTTCGTCACCACCGAGGAGAGCTCCGACAACCCTTCGTGATCTATGCCCTTTTTTTGTTATGTGTTTTATTTTAAAACATAGATTTAGTTTTCAAAAGTTTAAAAAAAAAACAAAAAATGGGTTTGAAAGAAAAAAGACAACAAACTTTTGGTAGCCCCGGCCACCGTCTACGGAGGAGACGCGACAGAGGCGCGGTGGCCCATGGCCGGCCTTTGGGTGTGTAAAAAAGGGGGTTGAGAGAAAAGAAGCAACCCTTTGAATTTTTTTTTTTAAAAACAGTGGCAGAAATGAGTAAGAAGAACTTTTTTTAATTTTTATAAGGATATAAAACGGCGCGGTTTTGGGCCCAAATCACAGATACCAAAATGACTCCGTTTGGGTCCTATCCGCGTGTGACCCGACCCGCTCCGGGGGGTCCACGTGTTTTTCATTTTATGGGTTATTTATGCCCCTGGTCCCCCCGCTTTTGGGGTTGTTTTAATTTAGTCCTTTTTTGATTTTTTCTTTCCTTTTAATTTTGTCACATATTTTTATTCGTGTTTCATTTTAGCCCCGAAGAAAACGGCGCCATTTTGGGAAAGGGAATAATTTCCCTGATGGCCCCTCATTCTTTAAGCGCATTAATTTTCAGTCCTTTTTTCGATTTTGGCTTTAAATTTATTACGTTTTGTGCCTCTAATGTTGCTCTGATTTCAATTCAGTCCTTTGTTTAATTCATTTTATTATTTATTCATTAATTTACATATTATTCTTCATTTCTCAATCACCTAAGTCAGTATTATTTTTATTTTATATCCATTATTTATCATTTTCTTTTATATATACTTAAATTTTATATTTGTTTTTACTAATTTATTTATTTATATTATTTTACTTATAAAATACTTAAATCTAATATTATATATATCTGCTTTATATACTCAAACTTTATAGTGGTGACGATTTTAGAAATGAAAGAGAAGAGCTTTGGCCCCGCGAACCATCGTAACCGTGCAAACAAGGTAAGTTGGGAGGCAAGTCGAATGACTAACTTTTTATAATTCTTTTAATTCCATTGCATGCTTATTTAAAATATTAAATTAAAAAAAATATGTTTTTGACCCACACGGCCTGGACACACGGGCATGTCCTTGGCCGTGTGCATCAGGGAGTAATCGACAGTGAGTTACACGGCCTGACGACATGGCCATGTGACCCACATGGCTTGGACACATGGGCATGTCCTTGGCCGTGTGGATCCTGGGACTTATTTTTTTTTTTAAATTCGACAGTTACATGGCTTAAAATAGTCCGCACATGGGCATGGCCTAAGCCATGTGAACCTTCGTGCTATTTTTTTCAATTTTATTTCAAGTCAGAGAGTTACATGGGTAAGAGACATAGCCTTGTGTGAGTGAGATACGACCGAGCCACATGGGCGTGTGGCCTCTCACACGGGCATTAGAGAAGCGAAGGAGATCACATACGACCGTGCAAAGACTGGGCTTATATTTTAAATCGCACATGGGCTGGGAAGATCCACACGGGCGTGTGGCCCAACACAGGCCTCACACGACCGTGTCACCCTTAAAACCCTAGCCCCTTTTTCCTTTTTTTTTTCCTTCTTCCTCTCCCAATAACAAACCCTAGCCGTCGTTCCTCAACATCCCAACGCCACTAACCGCCATTCACCTCATCCTTTTCTACCACCGTCATCGCCCCTACCTTTCGTACACATCCCTTCGCGCTCGTAACCTCTCATCTTGCATCCCCTAACAACCACGACCCACACCCGATCCCAGCCTCACTGCACGACCCTCCCATTTTTCTCGCACCTCTTCCACCGTATGCACCCTTCCCTCTCCAAAGCCTCATCTCCCTTCCTTCCCATCGCCACGCCCACCTTCACCCTATTTTATCTTTTCCATTCTCATTCGTCGCGTCAGCTTCGCACCGCTGACTGGCCCGCCCCATCACCCACTGCCGCATACACCATCGCCATCCCCCAAACATTACCTTTTGATCTTTAACCTTTTCTTTTTATTTATTTATTTATTATTTATTTTATTCTTATTTTTAGTATTTATTCATTTACTATTATTTTTATTATTATTACGATTGTTTATTTTTATTTTTTTTAGTCTTCTTATTACTTAGCATTTTTTCTCACTAACATTGATTATTCTTATTATTATTAGTCTTAGTAGTGTCTATTATGTGATTTTTATTATTTCGTTTGCTATTTGTCCTATTAGTTTTTGCTTCTTGTTCCTATTATTTTTAATTTATTTTTAGTACTGTTAGTGATTTTTATTTCTGATTCTTGGTTTTTATGTAATTTTTATTCATCGAATTGTGGACATTGAATTTGATTCTTATTGCGTGGATTATTGGAGTATCCCTATTGTATAAATTCTTCCGATGATGATATGTGGTTATTCTATTTTCTTTCAGGAACATAATGACGAACACACGAAACAAGTCCAAGGTCGCCATCCCTGCTTCGAAAAAGCGAAATACCCCTGGCGTGACCTCTTCCTCGAGCGCTTCCGCTGAGGCCTGCCATCCATATATCCACTTTCCTCAAGGTCCCTAGGAGGACTTATATCAGCTTCTTCGTTCTATGTTGATTGAGCTTGAACAGTTAAATTCATATTTTCAGAAGAAGCTCGTTTTATTCTTGAATAGTTTTCAATTGATGTAATTATTTTTAATTCAACACTTATTTATTTTTTCTAGTTTGGTAATTTATTAATTCAATCTCGATTATAACCAAATTTTTTGGCCTTTCTCCACACCCTTAACCTAAGCCCCATTACAACCTCTTAAAGACCTTTTGATTTGTGTATCATCTCATATTATAGTGGTGGAGATTTGATTTTCATGCAAGCCTATGGTAATGACCTTTCTTATTTGACTATTGAGTGCTTATTTTTGAACCTTAAACACTTTGAGTGATTTGAGTGAATATTTAGTGAGGATGTCGATTCTTGTTGATTTTGAATTAAAGGTAATTACTTAGATAATGGGAGATGTAACAGTTCGTTTTTAGTCAAATTGAAATAGTAGTTTCGGGACTACAAATCAAAGGTCAAAATAATTATTTTAATTTCTACCGCATGATAGTATGATTGTGTGAAAATTTCGTTAAGAAATTTTATTGTTTGAAAACTCAATTTGATAAAAAGGACTAAATCGCGTAAAGTGTAAAACTTGTGTTCCATTATCTAAAGGTGTCTAATAGCTATAGAACCTTAAAAGGGGGGTCCTTATATGGTAAATAGCCCATTAATTAGATAGTGGATGATATTGGCTTGGTAATTTTTGTAACAGCCCGTTTACGACCCTAATCGGGACGATGGTTTCGGAACCACGAATCCGAAATTTTTTCAATTTGTTTTATTATTATTATTATTATTTTATGTGTTTAATAGTTATGCTTGATCATATACTAGAATTTCATGTTGTTAAATTCTTATTAACGTGAGTAATTTTAGTAAAAGACCAAATTGAACAAAAGGGAAAATGATAGCTATTGTGGAAGTTAGGAGTTAATTGAATAGGTTTTATTTTTGATTGGCCTTTAAGAGGTAATTTGGCCATTTGGAAGGAGAGTGGACGGCAACATGGCTAAAAAGCCATTAGGAAATATTTTTTATGTTATATTATTATATGATAGTGGAGGATTATAATAATGATGAATAATATTATAATAAGAAAGCCATTATAATTGTTTCATCTCTCTCCTTTCTCCATCTTCTTCACTGGATCCTCAAGGAAGGAAGAAGCTTAAAGCTTCCATTTTTATTTCGGCGGTGCATGTCCCATTAAGGTGAGAATTTGAGCTTAATTCCTATGAATTCTTGCATTTTTGAGTAAGTTAATTCAAATGCTTTCATATACATGTGAAAATTTTTGAATATGAGACATGTCTTAGATTCGGCCATGAATAAATATTTTCTTTTTGTTTTTGTTTTGTTATGTTTAATGGTTAAATATTAGATATATGCTTGAAATCAACATGGTTGAGTTTGAAATTTAGATGAATGGAGAATAATGGCCTAAATTATGAGGTTTTAAAATTAGGGTGTAAAATGCAAAACAAATGGTTGGTATAGATTTGCATAAAGATGGAGAAAATTTGGCCCTAAAGAGAAATATTCAAATTTCATGTATTTTTGTACTTTATGTTTTGGGAGTAAATTGTAAAGGATGTAACTTTTAGGGGTAAATGAGTAAACTCCATGATTAGGTGCTAGGATCAAATTGGATAACATTTTAAGTCTATAAAGAGCTTAAGGGACATTCGGCCATGGCTCAAAAATGTGCAAATTGTCCTAGTTTGAATGATTGGAAAATAGTACTAATTTGTAAAAATGCAAATTTTGAGTGATAGATTGGAAGGATGGTCCAATTATGTGTTTGAGTTAAAAATGAATGAAATTTTTGTTTGAATAAACTCTTTTCGAACCTTATTTTAGATCAAGGGTGGAAAGAACCCGAATCGGATCGGGGAAAGGCTAAATTGATCGTGTAGTCGGAAACTTTTAGTTCATCAAACACCAGGTAAGTTTTAAGCAATGGAATTTTATTGAAATAATATATAATTACAAGTTTGAGTTGAATAGTGATAGTTTAATTTAATGTATTACCAAATATATATATATATATATATATATATATATATATGAAATTGATAAGAGATAGTTGATGGTGATGGTACTTGGTTGTTGTAACTAGATGCATGAAATAGGAAATTTTATATAATGAGATTCAAGCACTCCAAATTGAGTTGATGATGGCTTGATGTGGTATAGGCCGAATGTAATATATAGTATTTGGGTTATTGAATACTTTGATATATCCATATATATAAGTGTATGTTTTGTGGGTAAAGTAAATGTGAATTATTTATATAAAGTATGCATATCAAATGAATAACAAGTTAAGAGAAGCATAAGTTGGGTGAAATGATTCGGAGATCATCCTATGTGTAAAGTTGAAGTAACGGCTCTATGTGAGCAGTACGTTACGATAAGCATGAAGTAACGGCTCTATGTGAGCTGTACGTTACGATAAGCATGAAGTAACGGCTCTATGTGAGCGGTACGTTACGAGAAGTATGAAGTAACGGCTCTATGTGAGCGATACGTTACGAGAAGTATGAAGTAACGGCTCTATATGAGCGGTACGTTACGATAAGCATGAAGTAACGGCTCTATGTGAGCGATAAGTTACGAGAAGTATGAAGTAACGGCTCGATGTGAGCGATACGTTACGAGAAGTATGAAGTAATGGCTCTATGTGAGCGATACGTTACGAGAAGTATTAAGGAATAGCACTAAGTGTGAGATGTTGCTAATCATATTGACAATATGTAGGTGTGAGGTTCGTTTTAAAGACTTCTATTATAAATGCAGATAAATATTAAGAATGATTGAGTATATTATCCTAAGTATTTGCATGCATGACTAAGTTTGGAAACGGTAAGTATACTTGAGGCAAGTATCACTTCTATAAATTTAATAGTGATATGAGTTGAGGTGTAAGTTGAGTACTTGCTAAATAGTATCATGTATATAAATTATTTAGAATGTGGTTATATATTCAATTTTTGGAGTTTTGATTATTCGGTCTAATGTTGATAAATAATTATTTGTTTCATTTGTATAAGTTCATGTGAACGGTAGATAATTGCTTAATTCTTACTAAGCTATGAAAGCTTACTTTGTGTTTTGGGTTATTTGCTAAACGCGTAGGTTACTTTCGAAAGCTCATTTTGTGCTCGGGAATCACTTCAGAAGCTCTCCATACTATCATCTCTTTGGTACTCTTTTGAAGTAGTGAACTTTGACCATTATGGCATGTATAGGCTAAAATATATTTTGAATTGGTTTCAATAGTATGTATAGATTTAATCTTTTGGGATATGTTTGAAAGACTTGTAAATGTATGTCTACATGCGCCATGCGAATATGGCTATGCTTTGTTATGCATGGTTAAATGTATATATTCATACTTATATTGTCTTTGTATAATGCTCAAATATGTATGAGTTAGTGATAAGCATTTAGGGTAATATTTTATGCCTTGACAAATTTTATATATGGTATGCGCAAATGCTTGTATATAATGTTCGATTTATGCATATAGTATACTTAAGAATTAAATGATTATAAGTACAGTTATTTGCATGTACGGTTTGTTAAATGCATAAATAAAATACTAGTTGAATTGATCTGGTGGAGTCTAGTATATATATATATGCAATGGTTATTGCCGAATGGAATGAGTGATTATGGAAATTGATGAATCGGTTGATATTTATGCACAGGTTATGCTCAAATGCGAAATAATTACCTATGTAAATGAATGTTTGATATTTGACGAAAGATACGGTTTTAATTTTTTTTTATACAGTATGAGTTGGTATACTTTATTAAGAAATGACTTTTACAAACTGCACTGATGTGTGATAGAGTCAGGTAATACCTCGAAATCCTATCCCAGCGACGGATGCGGGTTTGGGGTGTTACAATTTTGAATTTTGTGATAATTTTAAAGGTTAATTTTGGTATTTAGTAAATAAAGGTTAAATAAATAAAACAAAAAAATTTTATATTCTCTTATCATCTTCTCCAATCGAAACTAGGGTATAAAGAAGCCATTTTTATGCTTCAATATTCGGCTATCTTCATTTCTTGCAATTAGGTATGATTTTTGTTCCATTTTTAATGATTTATATGTTTTTGAGATTGTTGTAACCTAATCTAGCTAGCCTAGGGACTAATTTGCAAAATTTTTAAAGGTTTAGGGTTTTTCCATTGATAAATGTATGTGTATTTTGATGTTTAATGATATAAAATTTGTGGTTGTTGTTAAATAAACATTTGTAAAGTGATTTTTGGTAAAATTTCCAATTAGAGATTAAATCGAGAAATGTGATAAATTATGTGGTAAATGTGTGAAATAATGAAAAATATGGGCTGCCTATGGTAATAAGGGAAATTCAGCTAGCATGGGTAGGACCTAATTGCATGAATTTGTGTTTTTATGAGCTAAGGACTAAATTGTAAAAATGTTGAAATATTAGGGAAAATGTGTAAAGTTGACATAATATGCATCTTGGGCTAAATTGAATAGAATGAAAATTAAATAAGCTAAATTTGATTACATATAGATCAAGAAAAGCGAAGTTCGGATTTAGATCAGGGAAAAATAAAGTGTTGGACTAATCGATCATTTCGTCGTTTTTGCATTCGAGGTAAGTTCGAATGTAATAAACATTGTTACAATTATGTTTTAAATGCTTTAATATTGCATAAATTGTGAATACGACCTTGCAGACATATCCGACGACGATTCGGCAAATGTGAAATCTCGGTTAAACCTTAGGAATAGATTAGGATACTAATGACATGTCATTAGGGGCTTTGTGATTTGGGTGCTGGTCTGTACGTCCTATCGATGACTGAGTTATCTGGCATGTGTTGCGGATTCTCGTCAGCTTTTGTGAGCGGCACCGTGTAGCTTCGTCATGACCATCAGCTTGTGTGAACAGACCCGTTGATAGCTCGAGAGTGAGCATTGTATGTGATATGAGATTGAGATAACTTCGACTATGTATGTGGCACTTAGGGTGCGAGATTCTCGAGTATTCGATAGTATTCCTGTAACACCCCAAACCCGGCCTAGAAGTTAAGCCCGAATCTGGTGTGTCACATGGAAGTTTTTTTTTTTTCAAACCATCTTTGAGATTGTTAAAAACTTGTTTGAGAATTACAGCCTCTTTGTTAAAACCCAAAACACTTAAGCAATTGTTATTTACTTGAAAACGTAATTATCTTTAAAAACCTTTTTGGTTGTGAAAATATATTTGAAATAAACAATTTACGAAAATGGGACGTTTGGGAATAGAGTTTCAGAAGCATTTTGAAAGAAAATCCGAGGCCTGATTACAACATTTAACCCAAAATAGTAGAGTAATAAAATAAACAAGAAAGTAGTCCGAAGTCCAAATAAACCATTTCTAAAGTATGGTCTCCATCGAGTCATCCAAGGCCCAAGTCCACGTCACTGAGCATTACCTGAAAAGGTTAAGAGAAAGGGGGGTGAGTTACAAGAACTCAGTGTGTAATCCCCTTACCATCATCCACTGGGTCGGAACACACATAGCAATATTTTGGCCCTAAGCCCATTTACAATTATAACATAATAACATGTATATAATATGCATATGATATGCAAATTCCAAACCAAACCTAATTTTCATCCGCTACACACCACCCGTACCAACCAGCACACCTGTGGGGATCAAGTCAACCCACCCCGCCAACACACCAATCGCAGGCATAAAGCCATTTAAAATGTTTGTGGTAGAGCCACCGAACTAGATTGTGAAAGAGTCACCGAACTAGATTGTGGCAGAGCCACCGAACTGGATTGTGACAAAGTCACCGAACTAGATTGTGGCAGAGCCACCGAACTAGATTGTGGCAGAGCCACTAGCACTTCTCTTCAATTTTATCCCAACCTGTAACATCCTAGATTAGGGGTTATGCGTTCGTGCATAATTCATGAGTAGTAGGTTTTGGCAGTGTTTGGAAGTGAATTAAGGGTTTTTAAAATCCTAGGATGGAAGAGAAAGCTTTGGACAATTATTGGTTTTTAAGTTAAAAAGGGGGAGCTAGGCTAAGGTAGCCTTAAGAAAAGTTTTGGGGAGTTTAGGACACAAGAAGTGATGTGGAAAAGTGGCAAGGGACACCATCTAAGGTGCAAGGGTTATGGCATCAAGTGAAATACTTTGAGGGAAGAATCCCATTGTGTGCATTTTTGCTTAATTTTATGAAATAGCATGTTTACTGTGATATGGATGTGTGGTGTGCATTATTAGAATCTTGGAAATGTATGGATATGTATGGAAATGTATGGAAATGTGTGGAAATGTATGGAAATGTAAGGCAATGTAGGGAAATGTAAGGAAATGTAAGGAAATGCTTTGGAAACGTTAAGTTTAAAAGAGGAAAGTGAACATTTTTGGAAACTAGGGGATGTAAGGAAATGATGTGGAAATGATTCAAAAGAGGAAAGTAAACATTTTTGGAAACTTGGAAATGTAAGGAAATGTCAAGTTTAAAGAGCCAAACGAAAATTTTTGAAAACTTGGAAATGTAAAGAAATGTCAAGTTTTAAGGCTTAAAAAGAGAAAACTAAGGCAAGGTGGCCTTAAGAAAAATAATAGGAGGAATTTGACACACAAACAGGCTTGGAAAAGTGGCCTGGAAATGCCACTTAAGGCCCAGGTAAGTGACGCCACCTACATGAGCAAGTGGGCCTGAGTTCGAGTCACATGGGAAGCAAATAAAAGAAATTTTATTTTGCTTCCAGAAGAAGTGAGGTGGACGGAACAAGCTATTTAAAAAGGAAGAGTTTTATTCTCTTTAAAATTCGGCTAAATGATGGATAAATAAGGGATTTATTTATCATTATTTTCAAGAGATAATGGTTGGATTAAATTCTTTTATTTAGTGATAATACAAAGGATAAAGCTATCAAATAGAAGAGTGGTGGCCAGGTAAGAGACTCTAGCTAGTAAATTCGGCTATAAAAGGAAAAGAGAGGCCATTCTTCATTCATTCTTTTCTCTTCAAGGAAACCTCTGCCGAAAATTCCCTAGCAAACTTTCTCCTTTCTTCATTGTTTTGCCAAGCCGAAAATACACCTTGTGTTCTAGCCGATCCTCCATCTTTATTCTTCCTTCTCTTTTCTTTCTAATCCCTCCAAAAGCCGAAAGTTGTGAGAGCATCATTTAGCCATAGTCGAATCTCTGAAGGTTGAAGTGAAGGTGCAATCGATTTCTTCAAATAAGGGTAAGATCCAAGTTTGGTTTCCATTCTTTTATATTTTAGACTTATCGAAATTTAGGGACTAATTCCTATTATTGATCTTGGCCGAAACTTGGAAGGAGAAGTTCTTTTCCCGAAGGTACACCATAAGCCGCGTGTTCCCTAGTTATTCGGTGAGTTTCGGGATTTAAAATCCACAAGGTAAGTGTCTATAGCATTCGGCCAAGGCCTATTTTAGTAGTTAGATCTATTATTATGTGTTTTAAGCCGAAAACTAACAGATTCAAGGGATCTAGTGAGTAGCCGATTTCAAAGGAGAAGAATACAAGTTTTCGGGATTTGACTATAGTCAATTCGACAACAAGGTAGGTTTTAAGAATACAAATCCTACTAGGATTTGGTTTTATAGGCTTTATGCTAACATACTAAGGTTACCAAATGTAGGAATTGAGATCTAAAGCAATAGATCAGTTTTTTTCGGGATTTCAAGGAATTCGTTAAGCGAATAAGGTGTGTACCCCACACTATCTTTAATACGTTTTATGGCAATATTTAATATAAGTATGTATAAGAATGTGAATATGGCTAAGGTACCCTAATGTAGTACAAAGTACTCAGGTACGTTTCCTACTCCTACTAGGATTACGAAATATGTTATATTTTAACATGTGAAAAGTGACATGAATGTGAATTTAAGTATAATATGCATGATATAAAATATATATGGGGCATTCGGGTTATATGAGAAAGGGGAAGTGAACGTGGTGACTTCGGTCTCACTATCTGAATGTGGTGGCTTCGGTCACATTATCTGAATATGGTAACTTCGGTTACATTATCTGAATGTGGTAACTTCGGTTACATTATCTGAATGTGGTGTCTCATGACACAATTATCTGGTGGCTATGCCACGAATTATATATGGGCGATGAGCACGTCGACTGCAGCGACTGCCTTCGATGGTGTGTAGCGGAAGGAGGGTTGACTTAGTAGTCCCCACGGTGTGCAGGTTGGTACGGGGATGTGTAGCGGATGGCATCTAGGTTTGGGTATGGGTTGCATCATTATTTTATCTGTATATGAATGTGCATGTGATACGTTATGGTATGCCCGATCTATTAAATTTTAGTGTTGTGTACACATTGAGTCTGTTGACTCACCCCGTTGTGGGAACATTTTTCAGGTGATGAACAGTGATGGACCGGGACGGCAGAACTTGTGGTGGCCATGCTCAGCTTGAAGTTTTATTCAAAATGGACATTTTATTTTATTTAAGTACTTAAGAATTTTATTTTGGGATTATTTGATGTAATAAGGCCATAAGGCCAAAGTTGAATTTCCTTATTTCTTTTTTTTACTTTTATTTATTATGATTACAAATTTTTATTAAGTTTAAAGACCAAGTAATTTTTTTTTTTTAAAAAATATACTTTATATGTTTTATCACATAAAATTAAAAAGGGTTTTCTAATATGAAAATCGAATTGGTTTTCAACATAAGCCCAACCCAAACAAATTTTTTTCAAATCGCACAGGATTTTCACAAAGTAACAAAAGAATTTGAACCGGTTTATTTGAGGAACATACCAAATCTGGTCAAAGCTCGTGGGCCGAGTTTGGGGTGTTTCACAACCCATGCAATCATGTATGCATATACAAAGCATAACAATATTCATAGAATAATTTCATCATAAGGCCCATAATACAAGTTGGCCCATTAAGCAATCTAGCAATTTGGCCCATTAATCAATCTTAACAATTTGGCCCATTAAGCGATCTAGTAAATTTTGGCCCATTAATCGATCTAGCAAATTTTGGCCCATTAATCGATCTAACAAATTTTGGCCCATTAATCGATCTAGCAAATTTTGGCCCATTAATTGATCTAGCAAATTTTGGCCCATTAATCACACGAGGCCTTTTTTTTTTTCAAATTTCACACTTGGCCAATTTATCAAAATAATTCATATGGCCCAAAATATCACTTTTTGACAAAATAACCCATTAAGGGCAAATCCGTAATTCCCACAACCTTAATACCGGTTTCATGCATTTACACAAAAAGTGTTATTATACCGTATTTTCCGATTTTACAAATTTTACGATTTATTCTAATGCTTACGGTATAATATCTAACCCATGAGATAAGTGTGAAATTACACACTCTGGCCCATATCACAAATATCAAACTGCCCATATATCAAATATCACATTTGGCCCATAAAGGGTATTTTCGTAATTCGGTCCATAGGGACATTTCGTAATTCGGCCCATTAGGGGCACTTTCGTAATTCGGCCCGGAAGGGCATTTTTCATAATTCGGTAATCGTACCCATTAAGGGTAATTCGGTAATTTACTCTCTAAGGGAAATTCAGAAATTTTACCCACCAAGGGTATTTCGGTAATTTTGCAACCAAGGGGTATTTCAGTAATTTACCATTTAAGGGTATTTCGGTAATTTTGCAACCCAGGGGTATTCAGTAATTGCACAACCCAGGGGTATTTCGGTAATTTACCCTCTAAGGGTATTTCAGTAATTTCGCAACCCAGGGTATTTCGGTAATTTACAACCCAAGGGTATTTCGGTAATTTTGCACAACCCAGGGGTATTTCGGTAATTTGCACAACCCAGGGGTATTTCGGTAATTTGCACAAGCCAGGGGTATTTCGGTAATTTGCACAACCCAAGGGGTATTTCGGTAATTTACCTTCCAAGGGTAAATTCGGTAGTTTTACCCACCAAGGGTAATTCGGTAATTTACCTTCCAAGGGTAAATTTGGTAGTTTTACCCACCAAGGGTAATTTGGTAATTTACCTTCCAAGGGTAAATTCGGTAGTTTTACCCACCAAGGGTAATTCGGTAATTTACCCTCCAAGGGTAATTTCGGTAGTTTTACCCACCAAGGGTAATTCGATAATTTACCTTCCAAGGGTAAATTCGGTAGTTTTACCCACCAAGGGTAATTCGGTAATTTACATTCCAAGGGTAAATTTGGTAGTCTTACCCACCAAGGGTAATTCGGTAATTTACCCTCTAAGGGTAATTTCGGTAGTTTTACCCACCAAGGGTAATTCGGTAATTTACCCTCCAAGGGTAATTTCGGTAGTTTTACCCACCAAGGGTAATTCAGTAATTTACCTTTCAAGGGTAAATTCGGTAGTTTTACCCACCAAGGGTAATTCGGTAATTTACCCTCCAAGGGTAATTTCGGTAATTTCATATTCAATGGTGTTTCCGAAGGCCTACTATCGCCTCGAGTGGCACAGAATTCTATTTGGGTCTCTTCGGAACTATTGGGTCAAAAATCCATTTTAGGCCCAAACGGGGTAATTTCGCAATTCTGGACTTAACTACTAATTTGGGCATAAAAATTTAAAACTATCTATCTGCATCATACTAACTAAATTGATTATAACTCAAGTTAGGAAACTCGAAATTTAGATCAGTAAAATTTCCTTGAAACTAGACTCATATATCTCCTTACTGTAATTTTTCCAGAATTTTTGGCCTAGCCATTTAGTACAGTTTATTCCTTAAAGTTTCCCTTGTTTCACTGTCCAATGATTCTGACCTCTCTTACCTTAATTTAAAATATCTCACTGTATGGTTTTCATATACTGTTCCAACTTGTTTCTCTTGAAAATAGGCTCACTAAGGAATCCATACATATAAATTATAACCCATAATTCATTTTGTACAATTTTATATGATTTTTCCAAAACAGATCAGTGAACCCCAAAGTTAATCAGAACCAGTCTCACTAAAATCAAGATATCTCAGAATATAAAATTCTTTTTCCTTCTCCGTTTCTTCCATATTAAAATAGACACAGTAAGCTTTAATTTGTTATCTTATTCACTTTATAATTCCTTTTCTCCTATGTTTAGTGATTTTTCAAAAACACGTCACTGCTTCTAACCGAAACTATTTTATTACGAAATACGATTACCACGACGATCATACGCACACCCGAGTGATTACGGATGCCGGTTTTTAGTTTTCTTCGGTATTTCCACCGATTAACAGCATATTTCATACAAACTTTCAGAGAAGTGTGAGATTACACACCATTTCAGATATGTATATGGAAGGGTATGAGATTACACACCTTATTCGGAATCCGTAACGCGATACTCTCCGCGACACCAAAAATCCGAGTCACCTATTACGAGGGATAGGTTTTTGATTGAACCTTTGATAAAGTACTTCGAGACCTTGGAACCAGCATAAAATCTCTCATGGCAATTCCCTAGACTCTCAACCATGTTACAAATTAGTCCCCTCATTAGCTAGCTTAAGCTTTGGAGATTCCAAAAGTACAATTTTTTATCAAGCAAGATCATAAAAATCACTTACTTGTGAGGAGAAATGTTTGCTGAAAATTTTGAGCTCCATAACCCTTATTTCTCTTCAATTTTCGGTGGATGAAGATGTAGGAATAGTGAAAAGATGATAACATCTTTATTCCTCTTATTCTATTCATTTAAAACACCTAACATCACCAACTTT
This sequence comes from Gossypium australe, assembly GCA_005393395.2. Classification (NCBI taxonomy): domain Eukaryota; kingdom Viridiplantae; phylum Streptophyta; class Magnoliopsida; order Malvales; family Malvaceae; genus Gossypium; species Gossypium australe. The sequence goes on along the minus strand of CM016626.1, from coordinate 37,152,879 downwards.
TGACCAAAATAAATGCTCTTGTCCCTATATATATATATATATATATATATTTGGCCGGCCTACTCATTTATACAAGGCCAAATTGTACTTTAAGGACTTCCAATTAATATTTCTTAGTCAATTTGCACCTCTAGCAATTAAAATTAAACTTTAGCACTTTATGCGATTTAGTCCTTTTTTCGAAATTAAGCCCTCAATCGCTAAAATTGAGACACCAAAAATTTCATGCATGTTTATAAACATGTTACACATAGAATAACATGAAAATAATTTTCTCTATCCTCGGTTTAGTGATTCCGAGATCACTGTTCCGACTATCCCCTAAATCGGGCTATTACACCCTCCATGCATTTTTTTTCACCTACCCCATTCTTTCAAATCTCATCATTATATTTTTTTTCACCTACTCCATTATTTCAAATTCCATCATTATTATTTCCCACTTCTTTATTATCCTTTTTCTTTTATTTCTTTATTTTCTTTTTCCTTGTTTTCCTCCTTACCTTATCTTTTTAGTCATCATTTCATTTTTCTTTTATTTCTTTCCTTTAATAATGTCATGGTTGACACTTGGAAGAGCACACAAAAATAAATCCAAAATTTGCAAAAGATGGGATTTGAACCTCTTCCCTCAAGGTACTTCACTTGATGCCATAACCTCCTTGCCATATGCTCATTTATGCTAGCAATTTACTCTTTTATTTCCATAAGCCTTGATGCCACTTACTATCTCTCCTTAATAGGCTTAAACACAAACTTTTACTAAGGCCCAACTTGAACTCGAACCTTCATAGAACTCCGTAACATTCCAAAATCACCTTACTAATAAGTCCCACTTGAAATAATGCCCATAAATTTTAAACACTCCTACGCCCAAGGCCCAATGGGCCCAATCCTACTAGGCCCAATTTAGGGATGTTACAATTCCAAATGGTTCAACGGGTATATCAAAGATACGGATGAGTATGAGATTGATACGAGATGGTACAGGTATGTACATGAACCGTACAAGTATTGAATCGATGAAAGTTATGAAATTCATATTTAACCTTGAAAATTAAAATGTGATAGGTTGTGTATCATTATGAATTATATCATGATATGTTAAATTGTTTGAATTGTGTTTGTATGGTAAGATGAGTTTATTATTATACGAACTTACTAAGCTTTATAGCTCACTTTGTTTATTTTTCGTGTTTTATAGAGTAATCGGAGCTTGCTCGAATTTGGGAATCGTCGGAGATCTCATCACACTATCAAGCTATCACTTTGGTATTTTTGAACTTATGTTTTGGTTATATGGCATGTATAGGAATTATGGTCATTTTGGTATAGTATGGTAATGGATTTAGCCAATTGATTTGGTATTGTAAATGTTAAGTGTTTGGTTTTCTGTATAGCCATGTGAGTTGGCTTAATTTGGTATATTTTTGGTGATGTGTATATATGTGCAAATGGCCTTTGTTATGCATTTGGTAATTGCTATGTAAATGCTTGTGGTGAATGGTTGATTGTTAATTGGTAGATTGAGTATCATATAGTAGATAATTGAGAATTGGTATGCTTGTGATTTAGGTAATGAGAAGCACAAATGAAAGTGACCAATTGGATGAGTTGAGTATGTGAAATTGGCATGAATGGAATAGCATATTGTGGTACAAATGTGTCTTATTGTTATTGGTATTGAAATGGTATGAATTATGCTTGGTTGAAAGCCTATTTATGCCATATTATGTGCTATTTGGATTGTATAAGTGTATGCAAAATTGGGTGAGTAAAATGTCTTGGTAAATAGCCTATTTTTGTCCACATGGGCAGAGACACAGACGTGTGTCTCAGCCGTGTGTGACACACGATTAGGTGACACGACCGTGTGTCCCCTAGTGTTTAATTAGAAATCAAGTCAGTATGCTCCACACGGCCTAGAACAAAGGGTGTGTGGCTTGGTTGTGTGGCATAAGTTAGTATACCCTACAGGTTTGGCACGACCTAGCACATGGCCTGACACACGGGCGTGTGAGGCCATTTCGAAGGGCACACGGGCTGGTCACACGAGCGTGTGGTTGAAAGTGTGACCCAAGTCAGGGAGTTACACGGGGTTGGACACAGGCTGGGACACGACCATGTGATCCCATTTCAAATGTCCACACGACTTGTGACACGGGCGTGTCTTTGGCCGCGTGAGACACACGGTCGGGCCACACGGGCGTGTGTCCCTTGTATTTTACAAAATTTTCTAAGTTTTCTAAAATTTCCTAAGTTATTGGTTTAGTCCCGAACCATTCCCAATGTATGTTTTGAGCCTTGTAGGCTCGTATTAGGGACAATATGAATGATGTTGAATGATGATTACATGAAATTTGAATATGTATGTGAAATTTATGTTTAATTGTATAATAAGTCCGGTAATGCTCCGTAATCCTATTCCGGCATTGAATACGGGTGAGGGGTGTTACAGGAGACACCTATGTTTTCGTGTTTAAAAATGTTAGCTTGGATTGTTTGAGAATTTAGTACTCTTTTTGTTGAATTGCCAATGCATGATTTTTTGTAAATTATTTTGAAACATTATTTATGGGAATTACAAGTTGAGAAATGTTAATTTTAATGTGAGTTGAGGATTTTGCTTGAGAACAAGCAAACGCTTAAGTGTGGGGATATTTGATAAGCTATAAAAGTAACATATTTTAATCCTAATGCATTCTTAGATGATTAATTATGCAAATTAGTGAATTTGATGCTACTAATCCTTTAAATTCATGTTTCTATACTTAGGAGATCATTTCGAAGCGAAAGGAGCAAAAAACGAGCCAAAATCGAACAAATAGAGCTATTTTCAGGAGCCATATGGCCTGGGCATTTCCTCACGGGCTAGACACACGCCCATGTGCCAGCGCATGTCGATTTTGCATCCTATTTCCCAAATATGCTGAAAAACCCAATTTTTAGGCTTTCTGAGCATTCTAAAGTCTATAAATACCCATTAGAAGAAGACATAAGGGGGCAATCAGAGAAGATCGAAGAAAACACTCGAAGAACACCATCAGAATCAAATTGGAAGCGGATCTCCATCAAGATCGAAGATCTGCTTTTAATTTCTTTTGAAGTTTTATTGAGTTTCTTTATGTCTTGTGGTTATTCTGACTTTGAGATGTTTCTGTTCAGGATTATGAACTAAATTCCCTAGATACCTAGGGAAGATGAAATCTATGATGAATCCTTTTATTTAATTTTTATTTTTACGCGATAAATACTTGATTCTTGTTCTCAATTATATATTCTTATTTCTTGTTTTAATATTTTCGGGATATTAATTCATGTTTAATGTGCTTATTTCAGTGGAGGAAAAGTCCCTGTTTAAGAGTAGATCTAGTATAATTGAGTGGAGTTGCATGCAATCCTAGAAATAGGATGACATAAATCTTCCAGATTAGAGTCAAATCTAATAAGGGAATCCATAGATCGAGTTAATGCGACGATAGGGGTTTTAATTAGAAAGAGATTTCAATTAATCAACCTAGAGTTAGTTGTTCTTACTCTTGAAAGAGATATTAACATAATTTAGGGATTTCTACGGATCAAGACACAAGTGAATAAATCGTTTAATTCAGATTCATAATAAAAAGTGAGGTCTAGGTGGATTCTTTCCTGGGTATTGTCTATCTCGTTGGTTATTATTTGATTATTTCCTCGATTCATTCTCTGTTGCGTTCTTAGATAAATTAGTTTAGTAATTTTAGATTAAAACACAACCACTCCAATTTGTCAGCTAAATAATAATAAGACAGTAATTACTAGTACTTTTAGTCCTCGTGGATACAATACTCTTTACTCACCATAGCTATACTATTGTTCGATAGGCGCGCTTGTCTTTGTCATATTTACGGTTAGTTTAATGACCATCAATAATGACTAATCCCATCTTAAGATACCAAACACAACATTGATATCAATTCTTTGGACAATAATATTAACAGAAAGTGGTACTCTTGTTGTAGCAATCAAACATTGACAACAAATTATGTCAAACAATGAATTAATCTTTGAACTAACATATTACTCACATAAAATACCTTATAATTGTCATACATTTATCACCACAGTTGTCGTTGAAATTCTGCCAAATATTAACTTACCTTTGGGTCAATTAATAAACGCATGAATCACAAAAACATGTAATCATCTTAATATTTTAAATAAACTAATTTACACAAAAGAGGTCACTTTGGCGGCATTTTGTTTCAATTAATCTATTAAAAATATTAGACACCCTTAACTAAAAATCAAAGCAAAAATCTGAATTTATTTGTTTCAAAACATTTTTCTTAATTTCATCTTTCAATCAAATTAATAGATAATAGTATATATATGTATATATATTTATCCCAAAACAACATACAGTGATGTTGGCAAATATAATAATAGCTGAATAAATCAAAATAACCTCACATAAGACTTTAAATTTAAACCAAAATAATTTGAATAAAGGAAAACCTCATATCAAGATATCGAACACTCCATTAATATTTCATCTTTGGACAAAATGTTAACTTGTAAGTGATATCTTGGTGTAGTAATCAAACATTGACAATAATAACATGTCGAAACAATAAATCTTCCTTTAGGCCGATTTATTACTCACATGTAAAACTGAAAAATCGTCATATGTTTATTACCATAGTTGCACATGTAATATTATTAACCTTCATTTGGGCTGATCAATATTAACATAACTTAAGTTACAAGTACAAAACCTTTTATATTTTAAAACAAAGTAATTTATACAAAAAAATCATTTTGACGACTTATTGCTTCAATTAAGTTATTTTAAAAAAAATATATAATTATATTAATATTAAAATTTAAAATTTACCCAATAGTCAAAAGTCAAAACTAAAATTTCTGATTGCACTTCCAAAATAACCCAAAATAAGGATGTCTTAATAGTGCAATTAAAAGACCGAAAACATTAATCTTTGACTGCTTTTTTTTTTTTAAACTATATATGTCAAAACCAAACAGAAATAATGTAGTGGTTCAAGGTCAAATAATTAACGAGCATATATATTCATAATTTTGGCATAGATAAAAACACCAAAGCAATTCACGCATATACGTGTATTCAAAATCAAATAGAAAACTTACCTGCATATATTATGTAGATCCAAAATTGTATTAATGGTTAAACAGAGATTTGTATGAATACTTGAAAAATATATTCTAACTAATAAATCTAAAAAACAAAATTATAATAGTTGACATATCCTATAATTCATATTGTAAACCATATCAACATAATTTAACTAAATATTAGAAATAATAATATGCTAAACCCAAATATTATTCAACTGTGCTTAAAACTAAATTCAAAAATCATGATGAATTTGTATCAAAACATCCAAAAACTGAATAAATATTCATAGCATAAAATTAACAATTTCAACCAACAAATGGGTTTTAGGGAGCAAAAATAAGAAATAGGAATATAACACAATCATTGCTAGCAGCCAAACAATGAAACAATAAATCATAGGCTACACTTTCACCGTATCTTTAAAGAAAATTCAAAGCACGATGCTTTTGGTTTTACCGGTCAGCGAGAGACTAAACCAATATTTTTTTTAATTAAACGCATCTGTAATTCATGGTCCATTAGAAAGTAAGTATTCTATATATAAGCATCTGTAATTCAGGGAAAGCTAACCTTATCGAAGTTTTTCGTTACCATTGTACTAACCCATATAATTCAGCCCCAAGATAACATGTCTTATAAAAAGAACTAATAAATAAATTCATTACTAAATAAACTGAATTCAATTCCTTAACTCCATGGGCGATTATACAATACCAACCTAACAAGTAATTCTCACTAGGATGATTTCCTTCCATTATGAATCCAATAATAAGAAAAAGTTATAAACTAAAAGAAAAGGAGAAGTTTTAATATGGATCAAAACCCTAAAAATTCAAAATAATTAAGATCTAAAAAAAAATTAATTTAAAGAATCAAAAATTAAAAAATTTACCAAGAATCTCAAAGATTCAACATAGTATATAATCGTAATATCAAATCCATAAATTTTGAAAAAAAGAGTCAATCTAAAAATAATAAAGAATCAATTCGTTCTCAATAATTCAACATGACGAGGTTCTGATACCATTTGTTAGAACCGTAAATAATATCTAATATAAAATTATAACTGTAAATCATAATCTGTCATGTCAAATCATCAAGAATAAATCAAGAACAAAACTAGATGTGGAAGCGTATCTGAATTCATCGATTTTTTGAAATCTACGGATCTTAGATATTTGATTTTCCAAATTAGCACACAAGTAATCTTGAGAAGGTGGATGGGAATTAGAAAAGTTATCTTGTGTGTAATTTGTTGCCCTAATTTCTAATTAGCCCATCATCAATTAGAAATTAGTTACTAGAGTATCTACACATATTTGACTCATACTTTATTTAATAATTAAAACCCAATAAACATTAACCAAATTATGATAATAAATAATAACATGTAATTACCCTTATTATATATGTGATGTCTATATTTTCCAACAATTTGATCATAAAAGTTTAACAATTTTAATTTGTCTAATTTTAAATTTAAATTGATTTGAATTCAAAACAATCTAAATTTGAAATGATCCACCACTAAAATAACTCAAATTTAAAATAATTAGAACTCGAAATAAATAGAACAAATAACTTGAAATAACTTAAACTTGAAATGAACTTTGTCGAAACCATTTTTTGAGAAAACGGGAATCGAACTTGGGTTTAGAAAATAAAAACGGGAGCCGCCACCGATCTTTGCTTGGTGTGATCGGATCACCTTTGTTTTAATAGAACATTTTTGATTTACTAAAACAATGTTTTGGTCTACGAAATTTGAGAAAACGGTTCGGGAGTCGGTTACGTGCGAGGAAGGGTTAGCACCCTCGTCACGCCCAAAATTGGTACCGATTTGATCAATTAATGTCCTCATGTCAAAGGTTGAGAATTTTAAAAGAATTTGAAAATCCGACCTCTTTTGGAAATATTTGGGTTTTCTTAAGTTAAATCGAGATTTTTTCGTTTCGAAGAAATAAAATGTCGTATCCAATACTTTAGGACACGATAGTTTAAGTCTTCGATCTTAAGATCATCTCGTGATTTTCCGGAAATGCGAGTCGAGATTCTCCCGTTCCAAGGAATCGAAGTATCACATCCAATACTTTAGGACATGGTAATCCAAATCCTCGAACCCGAGGTCATTCCGTATTTCCCCTTTTTTTAAAAGAAATCAAGATTTTCTCGTTCCCAAAGACTAAAGTATCACATCCAATACTTTAGGACACGATAAGTTAAACCTTTGAATCCAAGATCACCTCGAAATTATGGATTTACATAAAATGACGCCGATAAAAACAATCGTAAGAATGTCGAAACAGTTGTAAAAATGATATAAAGTGTGGAAAATAAAACGCAAAGTTCTAACAAAAACAATTGTCAAAATGCTAGAATTAATAACAACGAGGATAATGGACATTATAATGTGAGCACTACCATATAATAATAATACTACTAATAATAATGATGATGATAATATGAAATATATACACAATAATAATATAAGTATAGTAGTATTAATAATAATAATAATATAATAATAAAAAAAAACCATAATATATACAATATACTAATATAAATATGAGAATGATAAAGTTAGCATATACATGCGATAATACCATAATAGCGATAATAATAATAGTAAAAATAATCATAATAGTAAAAATAATCATAATATAAAAATATGACAATGATAATAATAACGATATATATATTATAATAATAAGTGCAATAATAATAAAATAGTGGTATATAATATAATATAGAAATGATAACAATATGTATAATATAATAATAGTGAACACGATAATAATAAAATAATAATGAAATGGTAATAATAATAATAAACATGTACCATACGATAATATATAGTGGTAATAATAATGACAATAGGTATATACATATTCAGCTAATAATATGACTAATAGTAACTAGTAATAATGAATAACAATAGAAACATAATGATAATAGTATAATAATAGTGATAATAATATGATAATATAAAATATATACAATAGGCTGATGTAAATATCATGATAACAATAATATAATAATAATAATAATAATAGCAATGTAGTCACAAAATAAGCTGAGAAGGATTAAATTGGAAACAGAGTAAGATTAAAGGGGGAAATGCAATAAATTAAAAGAGCGGATGGGGATTAAAATTTAATGCGCGAAACTAAAGAGGACTGCGAGTGTAATTTGCCCGAGTTATTAAACTCAGCATTCGAATGAGGACTAGATTGAAGAACGCATAAAATTTCTGGGCCCAATTAAAATAAAAGAAAAGTCCAATTTAAACAATCTACAACGAAGGGGGATCTGGGGCGCAATTAGCCCATCAGGGGAGGGCGCGCGGATCCTGGACCGGATCCGGGTCGACGCGCGGACCCCCTTTGTATGAAACGGCGCCGTTTAGCTTACTATAAAAGCCAATCTTCCTTCCCCCTCTTTTTTATTTCTGCTGCGCTAACAAAACGAAAGGGGAAATTCCCCCACTTCCTCTGCTAGGGTTTCGTCCCTTAGCATGCGCCGCCCGAATGCCCCCAGTCGCCGTCACCGGCCACCGCTCGCAGGGCCGGAACTCACGAAACAGGTAAGTTTCCTCTCTTTTTATTATTAATCCTTTATGTATTGTACGTATTGTTAAAAATAAAGCGAATTTGTGGGTGATTTCGAAAATATAAAATAAAATGAAGTAGGGAGTGAACCTTCGAATCTCGTTTCGATTGCCTGTTATGGATGGATCCTGATTTCTGCTTCCCGTTGTTTGCTTATTGTTTATATTTTTGGAAATATTTTGCGTATATTGATTCGATCCAAAAAAACCAACCTCGATTACATCATTCTTAGTTGGCTTTATAGCCAAAAGATACAAGCCTTATCTATTAATCTATTCGTTTGTTCCATACTTCTCTGCTGCTCTGTTTCTCGACTGTCTTTGCAGGGTATGGGCTAGACGTGCGGGCAACGAGCGATGGTGCGCACATGGGGTTTGGTGGGTTGCGGCGCTGGAGGCTTCTGCCTAGGGTTTTCTTCCTTCTGCTGTGTTTTAATTTTCTTGGGCCGATCGGGCCAATTTTAGGACTGGGCTTGGGCCACATGGGAATTGGTCTTGGCCTAACGGGCCCGGATAATTTTGGGCTCGTACAAACTTAACTTAAAACAATTCAGACCTATAATGAAAAAATTGGACCTATCACTAAATGACTTAAATTTAATGCAAACCAAACTTGAAAGTAACCCAAATTTGAAATAACTTCAAAATATCAAAATCTTCATTAACTTAATTCAAATTAACTTGATCCAAAACCAAATAAACAGACACAGGTCAACTAAATTAATGTCCAACAAATTAATTCATGTAATCACATTTTAAAATATTTGACATAGTTAAGTAAACAACCCTATGTCGGGCTAGATAATAGGCAATTGGCTGAAACATTGGCTGGAAGGTTAATTTGATCAGCTATACAATTTGAGCTATTAATTTAATTAAGAGGCTAACCACAACAACTGGATTTAACCAGTTTTAAACTCCAATATCCATTAGAAGATGACCGACCAAATATCTTTATTATTGACCAAGCTTTCTCCTTTTTCAACCATATATGATCAAATATCACCAACTCCAGTGGCCTATTCCCCACTGCTCCAAGACCCTATATAAACCCCTTACACCATGCTTTCTCTTCTTCACTCAAAACTAGCTATTGAGATAAAAAGACTTTATTTCATCTGCTTAACAGAAATGGCATCTTTCAATTGCTTTGCTTTGGCATTCTTCGTGGCTTTGTCGTTTTCAAGCATTGACGTTGGCCTAGCAGCTCGTCACCTTCAGCAACTGCCTCCGATGCCAACATTGCCTACAACCACACTCCCACCATTCCCATCTATCCCTAATCTCCCATAGCCATCCATACCATCTTTCCCAAGGCCCGGGGCACTTCCTCCACTTCCTACCATGCCTGGGTTGCCCACATTGCCTAGTGTACCAAGGGCCACATTGCCCTCTCTACCAAGCATGCCTTCGATTCCCACAATCCCAATTACAATTCCTTCTATTCCTTTCCTTTCTCCACCACCTTCTCCTTCTAGTCCTTAAAAATCCCTTTTGGCTTATGGGAACCAGTCCAGAGTCGGGACATGCTACTGTTCTCATCTCATACAGGGTTGAAAATAGTACTTACGGACTCGAGTTTTTAATCAGCATATAAAGTAACTTATTTGTTTACTTTCTCTCCGAAGATCTTACAAGATTTGAGCCGTCTTTGTATGTTGATTTTTGAGAACTATTGTTTGTTTATTTTCACCACAAATAGTATTTGTTTGTACAAATGGGAGTTCCCATTATTTGGTGTACTTTTTTTTTTGGGTGTAAAAAATTATTTAAAGTAAAGACAGCTTCTTTACTGAGCAGATGTAACTAAGTTTTGCTCGGTATCATCATGTGAAGGTAGAGACGGATCCCACACAAGAGAATTGGTGTATTGCCTTGCCCAATAAATAGATATTTTTATGGTCTCTATGAGACTCCATGTCAAGCCTTGAAAAATGAATAGAATTTCTATTTTTTCATATGCGCCATACTATTAACCCAAAAAGAGTAGGCCAATAACGTTTAATGCGTGACAGCCATTCAAGGTGTTTTAAAATTTCCTCAACCCATTCAGTAATATTTCTTGAAAAGAACTTTGATATGTTATACTGCTTAATCTTTCCATTGTTAACATACGAATTTAGCAAATGAAGAAAAGAATGAAACAATAAATATAAGATAAAATAAACTAATTATGATACAACACGACAATAGCTATCAGATTAGAATTGAAAATGATTATTAAAAATATTAAATTGAAGTATATACATATAATACATTAAATAAAAAATACAAATACAAGTTATATTTATTTTAAACAATAATTAAAAATTAAATTTATAAAAATACACTATTATATTTAAGTTAAATAACATAATAATAATGTTATATTAATAATAATTAAAATCATTATTACATTAAAATAATGTTAAATGAGGTAAATATCAAATTTATACATGAACTTTGTTTCAATGTGTAATTTGACATATGAACTTTTATTTGGTACAATTATACAGATAAAACTTATATTGTCGTTAATATGTATATATGAAACTTAAATTTTGATTCAATTGTACAAATTTAAATAATATTTATTTTCATGTTGGATTAATATAATTATTTACATATGTAATATCCAATGTAAAATGATGTTAATTTAATAATGTTGTTAGTGATTTTAGAAAATTGAACCAAATCAAAATTTCATGTATAAAATCGTACAAAATAAAAATTCATATATCACATCGCATATTAAATCAAAGTTTATATTAATATTTATCTCTAGTAAATTTATGGAATAAAATAAAATTTTAATTAATAGACTAGTGATTGAAAAATTAAGAACACTCACCAATGACCGGACCTCCCATGACATCCAAAGGAGCCCTTATAATATGTTATTTGTAAAATAATTGTAACATAAAACATTATGTAAACATTTCGGATAGAAGGAGTTAAGGATTTATTTTGTTTTTAAGAAACATATTAATATATTAAATAAAATTACGTGTGTATAAAAATCGAATTGGAGATAAGGACAATGAAAAAACCCCAAATTCTATCATGATATTTCTAAATAATGTGTTTTTTTCGAGATTAAGGGGTATTTTTTAAAAAAAAAAACTCTTTTCTATCCTTATTTATAGAAATGAGCTATTTAAAATATTATTTATCGGAATGGACCAAAAAATAAAAAATGCATCTACGTGGAAGCATTTTAAGGGGAAATTTTAAAAAAGCGTGCTGATAAGGACACGCTTTACCCCGTGTCAACAAAAACACGCTGATATGGGCACACTTTTGCCCGTGCTCAGACTAAATTTTTATAAAATGTCATTTTTTAAAATTATTACAAAAATAGACTCTCTTTTTTTGAAAATTTATGAGAATAAGCCTTCGTAAAGACCAAAGTGGCAACATCATTTTATTTTTTTTTGTATTTGAAGGTGCCACCAATTAATATGTAAATAAAACTTACAAAATAGATCTTTATATAAACCCAAATTCTCATTTCCCTTGTTTTCTTAAGTAATATGGGATGAGAGATATGTGTATATATAGAGTCATGAATAGATTTGCAACTTGTTCCTAGACAATGTGAAATTTCTTCATATTTTAACTAACAACATAAGATTAAAGGCTACACTATATTTTATTTTATTTTTTTACAAAACAATTTCTATTTTTTTATATTTTGTTAACATTTTCTCATATTATAAAATTATGTTTTGAGAGTTTTAATCTTATTGTATTTTAGAATTGTTAGCATATACAAAAGGACTATTAAAAAAAGAACAAATTGCACATATGAAACTTGTACATGCAGTAATCTTCTATTCAATTTTAAATGTTTGAAGTTAATATCCATGCAATACTAACTTTTAAAATAATTTTCCATTATTTCAATTTAGAAGTTATACTTTTACTTTTTTTTATTATTTATTTATTTTATGTTATGAATGTTTGATTAATAAATAAATGGTGAGTATTTGGTACTCAATAGTACATTTTTTTGTAATTTTAAAAAATTAATATATCTTTTTTTAAATATTTTTTTAAATATTTACTATAATCATTAATTTTTAACCCTAATTTTAATTTAATTTTCATCACCTAATGAATGCTGATAAAAATGTTTAAGATGTATTTTGACTAGATAGATAATCTATTTAATTTAAACATAGTATATAATTATGTTAAATAAGTTTTTTATAGAAATATATAATATACATAAAATATAATAATTATTTTTCATATTTTTATATCTAGATTAAATTACATTAATAGTCACTTAACTATGACTTTTTGGCTATCGAATTAAAAATTTACAAAATGATCACTCAACTATTAGTAATTTTTTAAATATTTATTTTTTTAACATTTTACTATACTCATTTTCTATTTTATAATTTTTTTTACTTATAGAGTTTAAAAATTTTATTTATAATGTAACAAATATTAACTTCTTGTAAAAAAATTTAAACTCTATATGTAAAAAAATTATAAAATATAGTGTATCATTTAATTTTATGTTGTTAGTTAAAAGAGGAAGGAATCCCATATTGTATAGGAACAAGCTGCAAACCTATTTATGAGTCTATATATACACATATCTCACCTCCCATATTGCTTAAGAAAATAAAGGAAATGTAACACCCCAAAACTCGGCCTAGAAGTTTAGACCAAATTCCGGAGGTCACATTGATCACCAAAGTGATCGATAGAAAATTTTACAAAACAAATTGTCACAACGAACCAAAAACATTTGATCATTTAGAATTCAGTTAGAAAAAAAAAATTACAGTTAAGTTTAATATATGAACAAAATAAAATGTACGAGCGAAAAATTCCAAACAGAACTTGTACCACAGTTTTTATAAAACCCTACAGATCAAAACGGTAAATCCAAATGAAAACTGAAAAGATAACTGATAAATTATTTTCAACCGAGACTGTCCGAGACCTCCGCATACTGAGTCCAGCTACCGAAAATGGAAAGGTACCTGCAAGGGGAAACACTAATGGGGGTGAGCTACACGAGCTCAGTGTGAGTTCAAAACGACTAACAACAGATTCTAGAAGAGAACCCCATATGGCAGTTCAATAGCAAAACATATTTACAAACATATGCAGAAACAGAAGCCAAATACGAAACCAACACCCCAACAGACATAAGAGTCAGAGCACACCAAGTACACACAGAGTACTTAACATAAGTGTTGTTCAATCAAACAGAACACCTAAAAAGATGCATATGAATGCAGTTAAGTACTAAAACCCACCCATCCAGCCAAAACACCTCTTCGTACCTCGATCACACCCCAAAAGAGTTGTTAAAGCTCATCCAACTAATCACACAAAATAGGACCTCGAAAGACCCATCCAACCCTACACACAATGAATGTGGACTAAGCTACTTAGATAATAATACGCAGCAGGGCTAGCGTATATGCAGTACAATGCAATGCGGTAGTCCGCTGTACGAATAAGTTGTAGTAAAACTGCCAGATCAGATCAAAATCAGTCTCCCTTCTCTTCTCAAATTTACTTTATGCAAGTGTATGTATGCTACAATCTCAGAGAAACAATGAATACATTGACAGACAGTAGGACAGAAACAAATATGCACACATACCCAGCTAACCGGGTTCAGGATCAGACATCACAAACAACAGTCACATATAACACATAAGTCGAAGCCCAGTTCAGAGTCTTAATTACCCTTACTAAAGATTAGCCAAGGGTCAAAACACACAGACACATTCTTAGATAAAAAACATGCACAGAACCAAAATAAGGGACTTTGGACCACACGCCTGTGTGCTCTAACCGTGTGGAAAATCCTAGGCCGTGTGAGGGTCAAAATGCCCGTGTGGAGGAAGGCACACGGCTGTGTGAGCCAGGGACACAGCTGTATGAACAGGCCGTGTAACTCACTGTCCATTTGTGCTACAATAGAGTACAGGGTTGACACGGCCATGTGAGGGTCTCACACGCCCGTGTGTCCACTAGACACGGTCCTGTGTCCAAAACACATGCCCATGTGGAATCCCTAAATCCCCAAATTAGCCACGCGGCTGTGTGGCACCAAATCACTAAATCCCTAATTCCCAACCACATACGCCCATGTACCCAAGGGACACGGCTGTGTGAAAATCGACTAAAATCCCCAAATCGGCCAGATGGCCGTGTGGCACTAAATTTTGCCTGGAACCCTAATTCTTAAAGCACACGGCCGTGTGGACTACTGGTGTGGGGGAACACGCCCGTGTGGCCACCCATGTGATCACGAAACCACCCACAAACAACTTGAAAATTGAGTTTTCTAGCCACTAAATCGACCCCCAACCGATGGGATTCAGAAACACACCAACTTATACAAATTTCCATGCCATTCAACAGTATTAACGAACATCGACAACCAATTTCCAAAAGGCACATTGTAACAGCCCGATTATGACCCTAATCGGAACAGTGGTTTCAGGACCACGAATCTGAATTAGAAAAATATTTAAATATTATATTTGGTGTCTATGATTTATGGGTGTGCATGTGAAAAAATTTTCGTGAATTAATTGGACCACTTGTGTGTTTAATTTAAAGAAAAGGGCTAAATCGCATAAGTGGTAAAAGTAGCCATTTATCAAATTTAGTGGCTAAATTAATTTGTCTTCTTATGTATGAGGATTTAAGTTGTAAATTGACCACTTTTTGCATGCTAGTGGACGGCATTATACTTTTATAATGCATTTGCATGTTTATTTTATTATAATGATATAATATACTAACTATTATATTATGAACTTATTATAATAAAGAAAACATAAAGAAGTTGCATGCCCATCCTTATTACCATGAGATAGTGGACGGCAAACATGTGATATTATAAAGCTTTTATAAGTTATTTTACATGTCAGTGATAATATATATAATTTAAGAATTATATTATAAACATATAATATAATAAAACAAAAAAGGAAAAAGAAGGGATTGCATGTTCATCATTTTCCTTCACTTGACCGAAACTAAGAAGAAAATAAGAGAGAAAGAGCTTCATAGAGTTTCAGCACTTCTAGGGTTCAATTAAGGTATGTTTTAGCTTTAAATTTTGATAAATTTCATAAATTTATGATTGTTGTGTACTCTATTATCAAACCCATGTATCAAATTTGTATATTGATCATGCATGTGAGAAATTCCATTGAAGATAGGTTGAGCTATGTGATGATTTTTAAGCATTAAATGAAAGATTTATGTTAGGTGGACATATGTTATTCTTGAGTTTTGGTGAATGTAATTAATTAAAGATTTATTTGTGATAATACTTTTATGGAAGGGTTAAATTGAGAAAATATCGAGATATATGGACTTATATAGTCCTTGTAAAGATTCGGCCAAAAAGGGGAATAGTCAAATTTTGAGTAAATTGTGAGTTGTGTATTAGGGACTAAATTGTAAACATTGTAAATGTTGGGGGTAAAATGGTAATTTGCACAATTAAGTATTTATGGATTAAATTGAATGGAAATGTATTTAAATGAGTTTAATTTGAACTTAATTAGATCAAGAACAAAAGGAAACGGGATTGGATCGGGAAAAAAACAAAGTTAAACGAATAGACGGGAAGCTCAATTTGACAACTATCGAGGTAAGTTAAATTGAATTTTATACCATGTTATATGCTCAAGTTAGATGGTGGTAAGTGTATTGATATCACATTGCCGAATGTATCTATAAAATTAGTATAAGTAGCCGATTGTGTGGTTGTTGGAGGTTTAGATATATTTGTATGAAATGTGAGTTTGTATGATAATGATACTAATAGATGTGAGAAATACTAAATTGGGATATGAATAAATTCAATGAGTTGTTAGTTGCTTAATAATGTCAAGGCCGAATGTGATATTGGGCAATATATATATATATATATATATATATATTAGCCAAATTATGTGGTTGATTTATGTATGAATTTAATATACTTGAGATGGATAAATATTTATGGTTTGAAAAGTAGTTAAATGTGGACTTTGAAGTAGGTGAAGGTTGTAATTGGAATAGTAATTATATATATAAAAATGGTCATACATTAGATGGTTGAGATGTGTATAAAGATAGGTAATTTTTTACCAATGTGACAGAGTTAAGATTTAATAAGTGCATGGGCTGAATGTATGTTTGACTAATATGAAATCGATGATGGAGGTGATTGAATATGCAATTATGGGTTTAATTGAGTGTGACCGAATATAATGGTAAATTATAGGAAAAAGAATTTGGTTTGAAATATACATACTTGGGTTCGGTCCTAATTATAATGTGTGGATATATATAAATATATATATATATATATGAAGTATAAGAGGAGAAAATTTTATAATTAGCACTATGTGTGCGGATAAATTAGTAACGACTCTATGTGAGCGATACGTTACGAGAAATATTGTGTAACGGTTCTATGTGAGCGATACGTTACGAGAGTATTGAGTAACGGCTCTATGTGAGCGATACGTTACGGAAAATATCAAGTAACGGCTCTATGTGAGCGATACGTTACAAAATTTTATTAACAATTGTGTAAGTATAAGATTCGTTAAATGATTTATATGAGTAATGTTATTATGCATACGGAAATGTAAGAAATGCATTAGTACAGGGTATGTATGAACGATTTAGTTTGAATGGGTAAGTAAATTAAAGGTATGTAATATACCTATTAATTTGAGATTTTTAGTAGCTTGAAATGCAAATAGAAAATTTGGTAAGTATATGATATGAATATTAGTCATTTATCATGTGGTGTTGATATATGGAAATTGTTAGAAGTATATGATGTGATTATAAATTCAATTTTTATTATGGTTTGGGATGATTTGTATGGATGCTACCAAGAGTTTAGGTTTCGAAATTTTGAATGAAATTTTGTCTATATTATTCAATGAATTTAAATTGCTTAAACTTACTAAGCTATAATAGCTTACTTGGTGTGTTTTATGTATTGTTCATTAGATTTTGAAGTTGAAGCTCAAGCTCGAGGATCGTCGTCGAAGTCATTCACATTATCATCTCTTTTGGTACCTTTTTGTTTTTGAACCCAAGGTCCATGGCATGTATAAGCTAATTTACTTCTTGGAGTTTTGTATAAAAACAAACTTATAATGTCTGGAAGCCATGCGAAAATGGCTATACTTATATGCATAAATATGGCTTGATCATGCTTGAGTTGGTGATATTATATGCAGGGGAATAGTTGGACAGCAGCAGTGATGTGATTTTAAAAAATCACCAAAAATAGTATAAATGGAATTAGGTTGTGCATGAGATATAGAATTAAATCTTATTGAGCCTATTTTTATATAAAAAAAAGTGTAGGAAAAAGAGTTGTATTATATGAGATAATTGATTTTTTAGTGAAGAGAGGTCAGAACTGTCGAACTGTGTAATAGGGGAGACTTCAACTAATAAACTGTACTAATTGGCCACACCAAAAATTCTGGGAAAATTACAGTAAAAAGATTTATGAGTCTAGTTTCAAGGAAAATTTACGAATCTAAATTTCGAGTTTCGTAACTCAAGTTATAATTGATTTAGTGAGCATGACGCAGATGGACAGTTTTGATTATTATGTCCCGAACTAGTAAGTTAAGCCTAGTAATGCCTCGTGCTCGACTCCGGCAATGGTCTCGGGTAAGGGGTGTTACATTTGATTGGTATCAGAGCTACGATTTAGTCGATTCTCGGACTAACATAGCGCGAGTGCGAGTCTAGCTATACATGCCATGATTTATAATATGATAGTCTGATGACTTCTGACAGTGAAATGTGTTTTCTTCTTTCACATGGTAATTGGATCCTGATCCCGAGCGGGCTATAGCTGACGATGTCGAGAGTGTGGCACCCGTTCCCGCTCAAGGGATTGCGCCGGAGGAATCTCGACCAGCTGCGAGTAATCCCTATGAGGGGGCTAAACAAGCCTTTTATAGCATGATGAATGATTGGTTCAGTCAGTATATATGAACCAATCCGGCTATTCAACAACCCCTGAATCTGAATACTCCCCCTGTTGTACCGGTGGTACCTCGATTGTAAATCCTGAGAGAGCTAGTAAACCCCCGGTTGATCGTTTTAGAAAACACGGGGCTCAAGAATTTAGAGTCGAAGATGATGATGATGCAGAGCGAGCTGAATTTTGGCTCGATAATACTATTCGTGTTTTTGATGAGCTGTATTGCACACCCAATGAGTGCCTAAAGTGTGCCATATCATTATTGCGGGATTCTGCCTATTATTGGTGGAATACTCTTGTATCAGTTATTCCGAAGGAGAGAGTTACTTGGGACTTCTTTTAGACAGAATTCCATAAGAAATATATAAGTCAGCGATTCATAGATTCTAAACGTAAAGAGTTTCTCGAGCTTAAGCAGGGTCGTATGACTGTATCCGAATATGAGCACAAGTTTGTGAGACTTAGTTGCTATGCTCGTGAATGTGTTTCCTCTGAGGCTGCTATGTGCTGGAGATTTGAAGAAGGCTTAAATGAAGATATAAAACTTCTGGTTGGCATCCTTGAAATAAACGAGTTCGTAGTACTAGTTGAACGAGCTTGTAAAGCTGAAGAGCTAGGAAAAAAAATTCAAGAATGATGGTAACCGGTCCAAACCTAACACAGGGGTCTCTATACGAGAATGACCACCAGTGAGTTCTTGGGCTACATAAGTTGCTAGTGTTGGCAATACCTAATCGAGTAGGCCTGAGTGTCAACAGTACGGTAGATGTCATATTGGCGAGTGTTGGGGTAAATTTATTAATCACACTTGTTATAAGTATGGTTCACAGGATCATTTCGTTTGGGATGGCCCGAAGACAACTGAAAAAGGCGTTGTTCAGAGCGCGAGACCGAGCAACACTACAGCTAGAGGTAGACCATCTCGTAATATGGGAGGTAGGAGTGGCGCTCAGAGGGGAACGTCAGATGTGGCTATTCGATTAGAGGCCCGTGCACCGGCTAGAGCTTATGCCATCCGTGCCAGAGAGGAGGCTTCATCTCCAGATGTCATTACCGGTATTTTCACTCTCTTTGATATTAGTGTAACTGCTTTGATTGATCCTAGCTTAACTCATTCGTATGTGTGTGAAACATTAGCAACCAGTAAGACTCTACCTGTTGAGTCTACTAAATTTGTAATTTGGGTTTCAAATCCCCTAGATCAATGTGTATTAGTTGATAAAGTATGCAAGAACTACCCATTAATGATTCGAGATATGTGTTTTACGGCTGATCTGATGCTACTACCTTTTGATGAGTTTGATATTATTCTCGGTATGGATTGGTTGACAGTTCACGATGCAGTAGTTAATTGCAGATGAAATATCATTGATTTAAGATGCCAGAATAATGAGAGAATTCGAATTGAGTCTGCAGATTTGAGTGGACCATCTGCTGTGATATCTTTGATGATGGCTCGACATTATCTGAGGAAGGGTTGTGAAGCCTATCTAGCGTATATGATTGACAACAAGGTAACTGAAAAGAAGATTGAATTGCTACAAGTTGTTAATTGGTACAAGTTGTTAATGAATTCTGATGTATTCCCAGAAGAATTACCGGGATTGCCACCCGTTCGTGAGGTAGAGTTTGTTATTGAGCTAGTGCCAGGGGCAACTCCGATTTCGATAGCTCCGTATAGAATGGCACTGACTAAATTAAAAAAAAAGTTGAAGGCTCAGTTGCAAGAATTGACAGATAGAGGTTTCGCACGATCGAGTTTCTCTCCCTGGGGTGCGCCAGCCCTATTTGTGAAAAAGAAGGATGGAACTTTGAGAATGTGCATCGATTATCGGCAACTCAATAAAGTGACCGTAAAGAATAAATATCTGTTGCCACGTATCGATGATTTATTTGATCAGTTTAAGAGAGCTTCGGTATTTTCGAAAATCAATCTGAGTTCAGGTTACTATCAGCTGCGAGTTAGAGACTCGGATGTACCAAAGACTTCTTTTCGGACGAGATACGGCCATTATGAGTTTTTAGTGATGTCATTCGGACTCACAAATGCCCCTGCAGTTTTAATGGTTCTGATGAGTCGGGTATTCAGACCGTATCTAGATCGGTTTGTGGTTGTATTCATAGACGACATCCTGATATATTCACACGATGAAACCGAACATGCTGAGCATTTGAGACTTGTGTTACAGATTTTGCGTGATAAGTAGTTGTACGCGAAATTCAGCAAATGTAAGTTTTGGTTGAATGAAGTTAGCTTTCTGGGGCATGTTGTTTCAGCATCGGGCATTCGGGTTGACCCAAGTAAAGTTTTGGCCATACTTGATTGGAAACCTCCGCGGAATATTTCTGAGATTCGTAGCTTTTTAGGGCTAGCCGGATATTATAGACGCTTCGTGAAAGGGTTTTCTATGATAGCATCTCCGATGACAAAGCTACTTCAGAAAGATGTAAAATTTGAGTGGTCGGAAAAGTGTCAGAAGAGTTTTGATCAACTAAAGACCTTGTTAGCGGAGGCTCCGGTACTCGTTCAGCCAGAATCGGGTAAAGAGTTTGTTATTTTTAGCGATGCATCCTTAAATGGGCTAGATTGTGTTTTGATGCAGGAGGGTAAAGTTGTAGCCTACGCTTCGAGACAGTTGAAACCGCACGAGAGGAATTATCCGACACACGATCTTGAGTTGGCCGCTATAGATTTTGCTTTAAAAATATGGCGTCACTATCTGTTCGGTGAGAAATGCCACTTCTATTCGGATCACAAAAGTATAAAGTATTTAATGACTCAGAAGGATCTGAATTTGAGACAGCGATGATGGTTAGAACTGTTGAAAGACTATGAGCTTGTGATTGATTATCACTTGAAAAAGGCTAATGTGGTTGCCGATGCACTTAGCCGGAAGTCACTGTTTGCTCTACGCGCAATGAATGCAAATATAACTATGACCGGTGATGGTGTGATCATTGCAGAATTGAAAGTGAGACCACTGTTTGTACAACAGATTCGTGAAGCTCAAAAGGTTGATGATGATTTAAAAACAAAAGGGAGTTATTGTGGCTCGTGTGTGGATTCAGATTTTCAGATAGATGCTGAGGGATGTCTACGGTTTAAGAATCAGATATGTGTGCCTAAGAACCGATTCGCATCTTAGCTCGGGAAGTGAAAGAGTTGCGAAATAAGAAAATTTCGTTGGTTAAAGTTATGTGGCATAAGCACGGGGTTGAGGAAGCGACCTGGGAAACCGAGGAATCTATGAAAGAACGCTATCCACATTTATTTATCGGTAAGATTTTCGGGGACGAAAATCCCTTAAGGGGGGAAGAGTTGTAACAGCCTGATTATGACCCTAATCGAAACAGTGGTTTCGGGACCACGAATCCGAGTTAGAAAAATATTTAAATATTATATTTGGTGTCTATGATTTATGGTTGTGCATGTGCAAAAATTTTCGTGAATTAATTGGACCATTTGTGTGTTTAATTTAAAGAAAAGGGCTAAATCGCGTAAGTGGTAAAAGTAGCCATTTATTAAATTTAGTGGCTAAATTAATTTGTCTTCTTATGTTGAGGATTTAAGTTGTAAATTGACCACTTTTTGCATGCTAGTGGACGGCATTATACTTTTATAATGCATTTGCATGTTTATTTTATTATAATGATATAATATACTAACTATTATATTATAAACTTATTATAATAAAGAAAACATAAAAAAGTTGCATGCCCATCCTTATTACCATGAGATAGTGGACGGCAAACATGTGATATTATAAAGCTTTTATAAGTTATTTTACATGTCAGTGATAATATATATATAATTTAAGTATTATATTATAAACATATAGTATAATAAAACAAAAAAAGGAAAAAGAGGGGATTGCATGTTCATCTTTTTCCTTCACTTGACCGAAACTAAGAAGAAAATAAGAGAGAAAGAGCTTCATAGAGTTTCGGCACTTCTAGGGTTCAATTAAGGTATGTTTTAGCTTTAAATTTTGATAAATTTCATAAATTTATGATTTTTGTGTACTCTATTATCAAACCCATGTATCAATTTTGTACATTGATCATGCATGTGAGAAATGCCATTGAAGATAGGTTGAGCTATGTGATGATTTTTAAGCATTAAATGAAAGATTTATGTTAGGTGGACATATGTTATTCTTGAGTTTTGGTGAATGTAATTAATTAAAGATTTATTTGTGATAATACTTTTATGGAAGGGTTAAATTGAGAAAATATCAAGATATATGGACTTATATAGTCCTTGTAAAGATTCGGCCAAAAAGGGGAATAGTCAAATTTTGAGTAAATTTGAGTTGTGTATTAGGGACTAAATTGTAAGCATTGTAAATGTTGGGGGTAAAATGGTAATTTGCACAATTAAGTATTTATGGATTAAATTGAATGGAAATGTATTTAAATGAATTTAATTTGAACTTAATTAGATCAAGAACAAAAGGAAACGAGATTGGATCGGGAAAAAAACAAAGTTAAACGAATAGACGGGAAGCTCAATTTGACAACTATCGAGGTAAGTTTTAAGCAATTGGTTTAAATTCAATTTTATACCATGTTATATGCCCAAGTTAGATGGTGGTAAGTGTATTGATATCACATTGTCAAATGTATCTATAAAATTAGTATAAGTAGCCGATTGTGTGGTTGTTGGAGGTTTAGATTTATTTGTATGAAATGTGAGTTTGTATGATAATGATACTAATAGATGTGAGAAATACTAAATTGGGATATGAATAAATTCAAGGAGTTGTTAGTTGCTTAATAATGTCAAGGCCGAATGTGATATTGGGCAATATATATATATATATATATATATATATATATAGCCAAATTATGTGGTTGATTTATGTATGAATTTAATATACTTGAGATGGATAAATATTTATGGTTTGAAAAGGAGTTAAATGTGGACTTTGAAGTAGGTGAAGGTTGTAATTGAAATAGTAATTATATATATAAAAATGGTCATACATTAGATGGTTGAGATGTGTATAAAGATAGGTAATTTTTACCAATGTGACAGAGTTAAGATTTAATAAGTGCATGGGCTGAATGTATGTTTGACTAATATGAAATCGATGATGGAGGTGATTGAATATGCAATTATGGGTTTAATTGAGTGTGACCGAATATAATGGTAAATTATAGGAAAAAGAATTTGGTTTGAAATATACATACTTGGGTTCGGTCCTAATTATAATGTGTGGATATATATATATATATATAATATATATATATATATATATATATGAAGTATAAGAGGAGAAAATTTTATAATTAGCACTATGTGTGCGGATAAATTAGTAACGGCTCTATGTGAGCGATACGTTACGAGAGTATTGAGTAACGGCTCTATGTGAGCGATACGTTACAAAATTTTATTAACAATTGTGTAAGTATAAGATTCGTTAAATGATTTATATGAGTAATGTTATTATGCATACGGAAATGTAAGAAATGCATTAGTACAGGGTATGTATGAACGATTTAGTTTGAAAGGGTAAGTAAATTAAAGGTATGTAATATACCTATTAATTTGAGATTTTTAGTAGCTTGAAATGCAAATAGAAAATTTGTTAAGTATATGATATAAATATTAGTCATTTATCATGTGGTGTTGATATATGGAAATTGTTAGAAGTATATGATGTGATTATAAATTCAATTTTTATTATGGTTTGGGATGATTTGTATGGATGCTACCAAGAGTTTAGGTTTCGAAATTTTGAATGAAATTTTGTCTATATTATTCAATGAATTTAAATTGCTTAAACTTACTAAGCTATAATAGCTTACTTGGTGTGTTTTATGTATTGTTCATTAGATTTTGAAGTTGAAGCTCAAGCTCGAGGATCGTCGTCGAAGTCATTCACATTATCATCTCTTTTGGTACCTTTTTGTTTTTGAACCCAAGGTCCATGGCATGTATAAGCTAATTTACTTCTTGGAGTTTTGTATAAAAACAAACTTATAATGTCTGGAAGCCATGCGAAAATGGCTATACTTATATGCATAAATATGGCTTGATCATGCTTGAGTTGGTGATATTATATGCAGGGGAATAGTTGGACAGCAGCAGTGATGTGATTTTGAAAAATCACCAAAAATAGTATAAATGGAATTAGGTTGTGCATGAGATATAGAATTAAAGCTTATTGAGCCTATTTTTATATAAAAAAAAGTGTAGGAAAAAGAGTTGTATGTTATGAGATAATTGATTTTTTAGTGAAGAGAGGTCAGAACTGTCGAACTGTGTAATAGGGGAGACTTCAACTAATAAACTGTACTAATTGGCCGTACCAAAAATTTTGGAAAAATTACAGTAAGAAGATTTATGAGTCTAGTTTCAAGGAAAATTTACGAATCTAGATTTCGAGTTTCGTAACTCAAGTTATAATTGATTTAGTGAGCATGACGCAGATGGACAGTTTTGATTATTATGTCCCGAACTAGTAAGCTAAGCCTAGTAATGCCTCGTGCTCGACTCCTGCAATGGTCTCGGGTAAGGGGTGTTACACACATAGATTTTTGCATTCTACCAAAATCAAATTTACAATTCACAAATATAATTGAAAAGTCTTGAAACCCACACCTAATTCACAATCCAAAAACGCCTAGATGTTTACTCGACGGCAAAGAAACAAAACTTCCCCAAAACCACAAACACCACTATTTTTTTACCAAAAGAAGAAAATGAAGGAAAACATAAAACAAAAAAAAAAAGAGAAGTGAACTTAAAAAAAAAGAAAAGGAAATTCCAAAATAAAAATAAAAACTCAAATAAATAGATAACTAAATAAGACTAAATAATTATTTTTAAACTTAAAGCAAATCCACTATTTAAAAATATAAAAATATATCACTCAAAACTCACACATTCGGACTCGAACCCAAAACCCAGATGTTCGCTAACACTCACTCCACCACCTGACCAGTAGGCCCATTCTTACACTATAACACAGAAACTATTCCAAGTGTGCGACCTACTCACTGACCCTTACTAAGGAATCTCAAACTTCTAACCCCAAGAACCGAGGTGTTACAACTCACCCATCCTTAAAGAAATTTAATCCCCGAAATGTCCAACTTAATAGAACAGCGATATAACACAAGCTACATCACTACGCTCCCTCTGCGCACTCTAGCCCGAGCAGTACCATACCAAACTTAAGACCTCAAACAGACACCACGAACACTTAACCACTGAAGCAGATACACAGTTGTCTTATCACACACGATTATCATGCTCTAATCAAAGCATCAAAATATTTTCAACCATACCTGATTCAAACTCGTCGAGGACACTCCCGGACCCGATGTTCTGTGGACCCGCATTGAAAACATGCTCCCGCCTTCTTTTAGCAATTACTCGGATGACGCTTCTTACAGTGCTCGCAAAACGGAGCACTCGCACCATTATCTACACCCTTCGCAAAATCGCTATTGCCACTCAAATGTGTTCTAACACGCTTCATAGGCCGAGGCTCTAACCTCGAAGGGCTGTGATCCCTTTTCTTCCCACAATCCACACACCTCCCTTGAACTAACTCTCTATTCCTTTCTAAACTAGCCTCGAAGACTTTCTCTAACACCTCTCTCACCACACGAGTCAACACCTCAGTACCAACCTCCAGGTTATCGCTACCCGAAGCTAGCGAAACTGCATTGACTTCTGACTCCTGAACAAGCTCACGTCTCGGAGAAGCCGATGAATCTTCGAGAGACTCACCAAATTGACCCCCACGATCATGCTTACCATTAGAATCCATACCCGTCTTGCCACTAACTTAGAATATCTACATTTTCAGAAAACGTGTAACACCCCAAACCCGACCTAGAAGTTAGGCCCGAATTTGACGCGTCACATTGAAGAGTTTTTCGAAAACCATGTTTTCATTAGAAACTCTTCTTAAAGAATTTAAAACTTTTTGCTATTTGAAACCTCAGATTTCGTTTGCTTATTTCAAAATGTGGTTTATTAGAAATCATCCTTGGAAGACATTATTATCCTTAAAACCTTTTTGTTGCGAAAGCTTAATTTAAAACCGTTGCTGTCATTGTTTAAGAAGATCCAGAAATTTATCGTTTATAGTTTGTATATAACTGAAAATGGAAATTTAAAGAAAAATAAACCCCTTTGGCCTTATTACATAACGTTAAACCCAAATTAAAATAATATTTAAAATATAGTAAAACTGATTTTAATAAAGTTCAAAGGAAATATCTCCGATGTATAAAAATATTTGTAAAAGTTTATTTTGAAAATCCATTTGTTAATCGATTTTGGAAACCATTATTTAAGTTTTTCAGAAAATTCCCTTTTTAAACAATTTAAGAAAAATAATAAAAACATCCCAACCATAAAGCAAAATAAAAATAGTCTAGAGGCCTTATTACAACATTTAACCCAAAATAGTAAAGTAATAAAATAAACGAGAAAGAAGTCTAAAGTCCAAATAAACCATTTCTGAAGTATGGCCTCCCTTGAATCATCCATAGCCCAAGTCCATATCATCAAGCATTACCTACAAGGGTTAAGAGAAAGGGGGGTGAGTTACAAGAACTCAGTGTATAATCCCCTTACCATTATCCACTGGGTCTGAACCCGTTTAGCAAAAACTTGGGCTTGAGCCCGTTAGATAATAACTTGGGCCGAAGCCCATTTAACAATATCTCGGGCCTAAGCCCATTTACATAATAATGTATCTATAATATCATGTGAATGTAATGCAATTCCCAACCCAATCCTAATAATCCATCCGCTACACACCACCCGTACCAACCAACACACCTGTGGGTGATCATCAGTCAACCCACCCCGCCAACACACTATACGTAGGCATTAAGCCATTAATAATAATTCGCAGGCCAATGGCCATTTATAATATTTGTGGCTGGGCCACCAAAATCATATACGGTAATATAATCGGCACACAACCTTAATCAATATGTCACAAAGCCATATTTAAATTGGCACATAGCCATTATCTAAATTTGTGGCAGAGCCACCAGAATATGTGGCAGAGCCACCAGAATCAAAATGTGGCAGAGCCACCAGGCTACACTTCTCTTCTTTTACATTATTCCCATCCCATACAAAATATGCAAATGCAACATACATAGTAAATCATGATATTTATAAATATAAACAACAATAATTAATTCAAAGATTCAATACAAAAATTCGACCCATTGTAACACTTTGCAATTCGACCCATTAAGGCAATCTATCAATTCGACCCATTAAGGGCATTTTCGTAATTCGGCCCATTAGGGGTATTTTTGTAATTCAGCCCATAAGGGGCATTTTCGTAATTCGACCCATTAGGGGCACTTTCGTAATTCGGCCCATTAGGGGCATTTTCGTAATTCAGCCCATAAGGGGCATTTTCGTAATTCGACCCATTAGGGGCATTTTCGAAATTTCGCAACCCAAGGGTATTTCGGTAATTTACCCTCCAAGGATAATTCGATAATCTCGTAACTAAAACTTAACTAGTAATTTGGGGCATACAAATTTAAACTATCCATCTGCGTCATACTGACTAAATTGACTATAACTCAAGTTAGAAAACTCAAAATCTAGATCCGTAAATTTTTCTTGGAACTAGGCTCATATATCTTCTTACTGTAATTTTCCAGAATTTTTGGCCTAGCCATTTAGTACAGTTTATTCCTTAAATTTTTCCTTGTTTCACTATCCAACGATTCTGACCTCTCTTACCTTAATTTCAAATATCTCACTGTATGGTTTTCATATACTGCTCCTACTTATTTCTAATGAAAATAGACTCACTAAGAAATCTTTATATATAAACTATAACTCATAATTCACTTTGTACGATTTTATATGATTTTTCCAAAACAGATCAGGGAACCACGAAGTCATTCAAAATCAGTCTCACTAAAATTAACATATCTCAGAATATAAAATTCCTTTTTCTTCTCTGTTTCTTCCATATTAAAATAGACACAGTAAGCTTTAATTTGATATCTTAATCACTTTCTAATTCCCTTTATCCTATTTTTCATGATTTTTCGAAATCACATCACTGTCACTGACCAAAACGTTTTATTTCAAAAACATGGTTACCACTATGAACCTACGCGCGCCCGAGTGATCCCGGATGCCGATTTCCGGTTTTCTTTGGTATTTGGACCAAATCACAGAACATTCATGCAAAATTTCAGAGAAGTGTGAGATTACACACCATTTTAAACATGTATTTGGAAGGGTATGAGATTACACACCTGATTTCGGTAAGGACTAAACCTTCTTGATCGCCGGCACCTATGACACCCTAACACTCGATTAGAAAAATACCACGATGAGAGAAAGTAGTTGTTTAGGGGTAAGATTCGGCTTACCACTATTTCCGAAGGATTAACAAGTAGAGAATATCGAGTGATTTCGTCCCTAAAAATAATCGATTAGCCAACCTTTCAATCCGATTAACACTATAACCGAATAGCGATATCAAATGGACTATGAAAAGACTCCTTACCTTAATCGATGATAATCTCGATTTCCACCGATTGACTTATGGCTACAGATGAGACAAGGCTATAAAATCCGGCAAGAAGAAAGAAGAATGGAGAGAGTTGAGAATGGAGGAAAGAAAGACTAACAAAGGGAGAAAAGACCCAAAATGTCACAATTACACACTTGGCAAATGTTGTTTTTTTCTTCTTCAAAACCACACAAGAGAATTCGGCATACCCCTCAACAAAACCAAAAACACCCTCCAAAATAACACCACCCTCATGACCGAAACTCTCCCCATACACATCCAAAATTTTTGGCCAAATTTTTCCCCAATTCACTCTCCATCCTTCCTTTTGTCTCCCACTTCACTTTTTTTTTCTCCCCAATTCACTCTCCATCCTTCCTTTTGTCTCCCATAATCACTCCCTCACATACTCTACTAATCAATCATCATCATGCATATCTTTTTTTTTTTGGATGTTACAAAACGAACACAATTTAAATACAAAAATCTATATTTCTAATCTTATAGTTTTAAATTTCCACCTAGACCAGCATCAGAGTCTCAGACATTTTATTTTCGTAAAACGTTTCCAAAACACAATCATTTCCACTTACTGTGGTAAAATTTCTCAATTTTTTTTCAAAATGAGCACATGCATACATGGATACGTAAAAAAACAGGCTGAGTTTTTGCAAACTTGACTTTGATACCACTAAATGTAACACCCCAAAACCTGGCCTAGAAGTTTAGACCAACTTTCAGAGGTCACATTGATCACCGAAGTGATCGATGGAAAATTTCGCAAAACAAGTTGTCACAATGAACCAAAAACATTTGATCGTTTAGAATTGAGTCAGAAAAAAATTACAGTTAAATTTAATATATGAACAAAATAAAATGTACGATCGAAAAATTCCAAATAGAACTTGTACCACAGTTTTTAGAAAACCTGTAACACCCCTCACCCGTATTCACAGTCAGAATAGGGTTATGAGGTATTACCGATCAATACATATCATTTTATATACATAACTCATACATTTATGCATCCATTATCAAACACCATTCAATCATAATCACATTGTCCTTTATAAGAGCCTATGAGGCCTTAAACACGCTATAGAAGTGGTTCGGGACTAAACTGATAACATATAAAATTCTCAGAAAGCTTAGAAAATTTTCAAACATATAAGGGTTACACGCCCGTGTGAACAGGCCGTGTGTCTCACACTACTTCAAACACACCCGTATCCCAGGCCGTGTGAAAATAGGGCATACATACTGACTTGGGTCACACGGCTGACCGCACACCCTTGTGTCTAGCTCGTATGCCCTTCGAAATAGCTACACACGCCCGTGTACCAGGCTGTGTGCTAGGCCATGCCAATCTTGTAGGGTATGCTAACTTATGCAACACGGCCAAGTCACACACCTGTGTGCTAGGCCATGTGCCATTTAGGGGGTATACTGACTTGTGCCACACGGCCAGTCACATGCCCGTGTGTGAGGCCATGTGAAGCATACTGACTTCAATTCAATTTCAACACCAGGGGACACACGGCCGTGTAGCATGACCGTGTGTCACACATGGCTGAGACACACACCCGTGTCTCTGCCCGTGTGGACAAAAATAGGCCATTTGCAAGGCCAACTTGCTACCCTTTTCTCATGCCCACCTAAACAACCAAAATGGTACCATTTCATCATACAATAGGCATGCCAAAACCATCAACCAAGTGCACAAACCATACCATATCCATTTCAACCAAAATCAATATTCAAGTTTATACCAATTACCTATTCAAATCCTTATATCATCACACATTAATTCACAAGTACATAACTTCTCAAATTATCAACTTCAATCACACCATATAGATCATATACCAAACTCAAAATATAACAATTTGAGCAATTATGAAACCATAACCACATTTATAACAAAATATATCAAAATACGCCATCACTTATGGCTATATACATAAATCAAAACATATGCATTAACAAGCCAAATCCTATGGCTAAATTCACAATCAAAGTACCACATCTAGCATATACATGCCATATACCATATGTACAATTCAAAAGTACCAACTTAGATATCCGATAGTGCAATGATGTTCCCGATGACTCTCGAATCCGAGCTAGCTTTGATTCACTATAAATCATAGAAAAATAACACAAAGTAAGCTTCATAGTTTAGTAAGCTCGTATAGGAATAATTTAATTAATCAAATAGATACAAATCAACCAATTGTACATAACATCACCATATACACATTAACAAGAAACCTTTCTCATGTCTTAAAACATGATCAGATGCCATTTCATCAACTTTCTCTATTTAATACTCGAATAGGTTCTGTAAGTACCTGTAACGCCTCGTACTAACCTCTTTATCCACCACACCATTCATTTACCCGTTGAACCATTCGGAATAGAAGTCAGATACTCAAGAATCTCATCGATAAGTACCTATACCATTGCCCGAAGCCAAATCAAGGTAAATTATCCCAGAGTACCTATACCATGGCCCGTAGCCAAATCAAGGTACCACTCGCACCAGTAGTGTCGATATCATTGCCTGAAGCCAATACTTAACCTAATGACATGTCACTAGCATCCTAAACTATTCCTAAGGTTCAACTGGGAAGTTTCACTTGTCGATTTCATCATCGAACACATCTGTAAAGTCGTATTCACAATTCAAACATTATCCGTAACCTCATAATCACATTTTATGCAATATCAACGCATTTAAAATTCATTTATAATGAAATTACCACGTACGAACTTACCTCGTACTCAGAATTGAGGAATCGGTTGATTACTCGATAACTTTGCCTTTCCCCCGATATAATTCTGGATTCCTCTTTTCTTGATCTATATGTATTCAAAGTTAACTCATTTAATCACCTACTCATTCAATTTAATCCTTAAACACATATTTGGGAATTTTTACACATTAGCCCCTAAACTTTCACATTTATTCAATTTAGTCTCTATTTCACAAATACACAAAATTCAACAAAACCCATGCTTAGCCAATTTATACATAAACCCCTAGAAGCCCAAAAATTTTATTTATTTCACATTTTAACCCCTCAATTTATACGAAAATCCCTAAAATGCATTTTTACTTAAAATCACTTTACAAAATATTTAAATCTATCAACAAATAGTCATTTTCCATTATCAAACATTCATCCATGGCACTTCACGAATTCATGAGAAAATTTGAAAATTAAGGCACGGGTTAGCTAGAATACGAAGCAACGATTACAAAAACATAGAAATCATTAAAAATCGAGCTCAAAACTCTTACCAATCAAGCCTTGCAAGTGCCGAACCTTTGAAACCCTTTTAATGGTGTTTTATTTCTCACTTTCGGCTAAGCAAAGAAGAAAACAAGATGATATCTTGTTTTTCTTTAATTTAATTCATCATTAATACTAAATTACATTATTAACCTTAACTAAAACATTATTATTTCACATAAACCATGTCCATTAATTCCACTCATACTCTTAATGGTCTAATTAAAACATAAGGACCTTAACATTAATAAACCATAGCAATTAAACACCTTTAACAAGTAGAATGTAACTTTTGCATTTTACGCGATTAAGTCCTTTTTCTCAAATTGAGCTATTAAACGATAAAATTAGCTCCCAAAATTTTCACGCATACAAGCTGTCATATTGTAAACACATAAAATAATATTAAAATAACTTTTTGACATCGGATTTGTGGTTCTAAAACCACTGTTCTGATTTAGCTAAAACCGGGCTGTTACAAAACCGTACAGATCAAAACAGTAAATCCAAATGAAAACTAAAAAGATAACTAATAAATTATTTTCAACTGAAACTGTCCAAGACATCCACATACTGAGTCCAACTACCAAAAACAGAAAGATACTTGCAAGAGGAAACACTAATGGGGGTGAGCTACATGAGCTTAGTGTGAGTTCAAAACAGCTAACAACAGATTCCAGAAGAGAATCCCAGATGGCAGTTCAATAGCAAAACGTATTTACAGACATATGTAGAAATAGAAGCCAAACACGAAACCAATACCCCAACACACATAAGAGTCAGAGCACACCAAGTACACACAGAGTACTCAACACAAGTGTTGTTCAGTCAAATAAAACACCCAAATAGATGCATATGAAGGTAGTTAAGTACTAAAACCCACCCATCTAGCCAAAACACCTCTCCGTCCCTCGATCACACCCCAACAGAGCTGTTAAAGCTCATCCAACCAATCACACCAAATAGGGCCTCGAAAGGCCCATCCAACCCTACACACAATAAATGTGTACTAAGCCACTCAGATAATAATACGTAGAAGGCCTAGCGTATATGTAGTACAGTGTAATGCGCTAGTCTGCTGTACAAACATGTTGCAGTTTAAACTGCCAGATAAGATAATAGTACGCAGCAAAGCTGACGTACATGCGGTACAGTGCGGTAAACCACTGTACGAATAAGTTACAGTAAAACTGCCAGATTAGATCAAAATCAGTCTCCCTTCTCTTCGCAACCAACCCAAAAATTTACTTTATGCAAGTGTATGTATGCATACAATCTCATAGAAACAATAAATACAATGACAGACAGTCAGACAGAAATAGATATGCACACACACCCAACTAACCGGATTCAGGATCAAACATCTCACACAACAGTCACATATAACACATAAGCCGAAGCCCAGTTCAGAGTCTTAATTACCCTCACTAAAGATTAGCCAATGGTTGAAACACACAGACACATTCTCATATAAAAAACGTGTATAGAACCAAAATAAGGGACTTAGGACCACATGCCCGTATGCTCTAGCCGTGTGGAAAAGCCTAGGCTGTGTGGGGGTCAAAACGCCTATGTGGAGGGAGGCACACGCCCGTGTGAGCTAGGGACACAGCCGTGTGAACAGGCCGTGTAACTCACTGTCCATTTTTGCTACAATAAAGTACAGGGCAAACACGGGCGTGTGAGGGTCTCACACGCCCGTATGTCCAAAACACATGCTTGTGTGGAATCCCTAAATCCCCAAATTAACCAAACTGTTGTGTGACACCAAATCACTAAATCCCTAATTCCCAATCACACACACCCGTGTACCTAGGGGACACGGCCGTGTGAAAATCGACTAAAATCCCCAAATCGGCCACACGGTCGTTTGGCACTAAATTTTGCCGGAACCCTAATTCCTAATAGCACACGGCCGTGTGGACCACTCATGTGGGGGCACACGCCCGTGTGGCCACCCGTGTGGTCACAAAACCACCCACAAACAGCTTGAAAATCGATTTTTCTTGCCACTAAATCGACCCCCAATCGATGGGATTCAGAAACACGCCAACTTATAAAGATTTCCATGCCATTCAACAGTATTACCGAACATCGACAACCAATTTCCAAAAGGCACATAGATTGTCTCATTCTACCAAAATCAAAATTACAATTCACAAATATAATTGAAAAGTCTCAAAACCCACACCTGATTAGCAATCCAAAAATGTCCAGATGTCGACTCGACAGCAAAGAAACGAAACTTCCCCAAAACCACAAACACCACCATTTTTTTTTGCCAAAAGAAGAAAAAGAAGGAAAAGAGAAAACATAAAAAAAGAGAAGTGAATGTAAAAAAAAAAAAAGAAAAAGGAAAATCCAAAATAAAAATAAAAACTCAAATAAATAGATAATTAAATAAGACTAAATAATTATTTTTAAACTTAAAGCAAATCCACTATTTAACAATATAAAATATATCACCCAAAAAGCACACACAAGGACTCAAACCCAAAACCCAAAGGTTTGCTAACACTCACTCCACCACCAAACCAACAGGCCCATTCTTACATTATAATACAGAAACTATTCCAAGTGCGCAACCTACTCACTGACCCTTACTAAGGAATCTCAAATTTCTGACCCCAAGAACCGAGGTGTTACAGGAAATGTGACTTTGGGTCTATATATAATGATCTGTTTTGTAAGTTCTATTTCCACATTATTTGGTGGCACAAAAAAAAATGGTGCTACCACTTTGAGTCTTTATAAAGGCTTATTCTCGTAAATTTTTAAAAAAATTGTCTATTTTTGTAATATTTAAAAAAAAAAGACTTTTTGAAAATTTAGTCTGAGCACGGGCAAAAGCATGCCTATGTCAGTGCGTTTTTGCTGACACTATACATATCCATACTGATAAATAATATTTTAAGTGGCCCATTTCCGTAAATAATATTAGAAATAGGCCTTTTTTAATAAAATACCCGAGATTGAGAGCATTTTAAGATAAACCTCTCTAATAAGTGTGCTTTTTAAAGTTTTAACCATACATATCCATACTATCCAAAATTAACTTATTGTGTTTACAAGCAGGGGCGAAGCCAAAGGGGGGTTGGCATTGGCCTCACCCCCCTAAAATATAAAATTACTATTTAGGCCCTTAGAATTTTTTAAAAATTTTAATTAGTAAATATAAAATTGCGCTTTGGCCCCCCTTAAAATTATAAAAATTCAATTTAATCCTTTACAAATTATAAAGATATAAACTATAAAAATTTAAAATTTTATCCGCCCTCCCTAAAAAATTGTTCTGACTTCGCCCCTGTTTACAAGTATACAAGGGCGAATTTAGAGGCTAACCAACCCAACTCAACTTTTGATAGAATTTGTTTTGGGTAATTTTGTTAACAAAAAATACGAAGATAATTATTTGAATTTTTAAATTATATATAACATAGAAAAAAAAAACATATATGTATATAATTGATTAGGGGCCATAGTAGGAAAGAAAGGTTTATTAGGTGTCTAGATTACATAGTTTGTTTATATAATCAGCTTCGAAAAGTACTAGTGTTGTGCATGACATGCAAGGGAAACTTTGTTAACATGGAGGTTTGTCGAAGTATACTACTTCACACATTATTAATCTATAATATACATATATTTTATAGAATCTCGTTGTAGATTTTGATCATATCTGTTTTTTTGACATAACGCCTAGAACTATCAATAATCACTCTCCAACTCATAAATAAGAGAATAATAATAGTTGAAGACTTTCGAATTTTAAGATTTTAATTTATTTAATCCTTCAAGTAGATTTTCCACTTTGATGAATATTTAGTAATGGCTACATTCTTTCCATAAGGTTTTCTATTGTTGGGTTAGAATGAGTTTATGAGATAATGTGGTGAATGTAGTTTTGGGTGGTTGATAACAAAATCATTCTACCAGCCTCTAACTTTACTGCCTTTAACCAGTTTTTCTCAAGATTCATATCAGCGGAGGAAAGAACTGGTGTTACTTTTCAGGATTTCGCTGGCCAAGAATATTTTAAGACAGAATTACAAGAGATTGTACGAATTTTAAAATATGATGAGGAGTTCCAAAAATCAACATTTTTTATAGTTGGGACCCAAATATATATCCCATATAAGTAATAACGTATCAAAGTACAACAAATTTCAAGCACAAGAAATGATGGGATTTGGGAAACTCCCATTTATACAAACAAATATATGTGGTGAAAAAAAAAGAACAGACAATACTCAAAATCAAGAGACAAAGATGATCGAAAACACATTAAAACAAATCCAGTATGCAGCAGATAAACAAAAGGGTATTTCAAGGAGTAGGAGGAGAAGGTGGTGGAGAAAGGAAAGGAATAGAGGGGATTGCAGTTGGGACTGTGGGCATGCTTGGCAGAGGAGGCAGTGTGGCCCTTGGTACACTTGGCAATGTGGGCAACCCAGGCATGGTAGGAAGTGGAGGAAGCGCCCCAGGCCTTGGCAATGCTGGTATGGATGGCTGTGGGAGATTAGGGATAGATGGCAGTGGGGGGAGTGTGGTTGTAGGCAAAGTTGGCATTGGAGGCAATTGAGGCAGCTGCAGAAGGTGACGAGCTGCTACCCCGACATCAATGCTTGCAAATGACAAAGCCATCACGAATGCTAAAGCAAAGCAATTGAAAGATGCCATTTTTCTAGAGATGTGATCCAATTAAGCAGACGAAAGAAAGCTCTTGTTTTGATAGTTGTGGTGTGAGGGCGAGAAAGCATGGTGTTGGGGTTTATATAGGTCTTGGATCAGTGGAGTTGGTAATGTTTGATCATGTATGGTTGGAATGGAGAAAACATAGTCAATATTAAAGGATTTGGTAGCTCAACTTCCCATGGGGATTGGAGTTTAAAACAGGTGAAATGCTGTTGGGTTGGCATAGAAGCTTCATCCAGCCACTTAATTAAACAGTATACTAAAACAATCTTCCAATTTAGCAAAGTTTTCGCTAGTTGGCCAGATATCTAACAAAATTAGGATTTGTTTACTTAACATATAAATAAACTTTGTTATGGTTCATCTTAAAATGTTGGGCATTAACATACTGCTTCGTATAGACTTGTTAATTTTGGCTCGAACTTGAAATAATTCAAACAAACAAGTATTTTAAAATTATAAACAACTAACTCGGAATTACCTAAATTTGAAGTGACCAAGATCTGAAATAATCCAAACCTATAATAATGATGTCCACGAAACCAACTAAAAATTCGACGAAGGCAAGTATACTTATCAATTAATAGTATAGCTATGGTGAGTATAGACTTTGTTCCTACGAAGATTAAAAGTACTAGTAATTACCGTCTTTCTATTATTTAACTGATAAATTCAAGTGATTGATTAAAAACTAAAATTAACTAATTTAATTAACTAACGAATACGACAAAGAACAAAACAGGAAAATAACAGATTAGCAACCAAGAAGCAAAACAATACCCAGGGAAAAATTCACCTAGACTTCATCCTTCACTATCAATCTAAATTACGCAATTTATTTACTTAGTATCTTGGTCCATAGAAATCCCTAAATTATGCTAATATCTCTTTTGAGAGTTAGAGCAACTGACTCTAGGTTGATTAATTAAAAAAATTTTCTAATTAAAAACCCTATTATCGTATTAATTCGTGCTATGGATTCCCCCTATTAGATTTGACTCTAATCCAGTAGATTTATGTCGTCCTATTTCTAGGATTGCATGTAACTCCACTCAATTACACAATATCTACTCTTAAACAGGGTCTATTCCTCCTCTTATTTAAGCACATCAAACATGGATCAATAGTCTAGAAATATTAAACTAAGAAATTAAGCGTACATAATTGAGAACAAGATCTAAGTATTTATTGCATAAAATAAAAATCAAAAGACAAAATTCATCATAGGGTTCATCTCCCCTAGATATTTAGAAAATTAGTTCATGCTTGAAAAAAAAAACATCCCATAGACAGTATATCCGAAAGAAATAAAGAAACTCATTATAATCTCCTGAGAAATCAACTAGAAGTCTTCAATCTTGATGGAAATCTGCTTCAAAATCGGCTTCAATGGATTTTCTCGAGTTGTTTTCTTGAATATTTTATGACAACTCTCTCCTATCTTCTTATTTTTGTCATATATACGTTTTAGAATGCCTAAAAAAACCTAAAAATCACGTTTTTTCGATGCTCAAGGTGTAATTTAGTGAATTCGACACGACCTACCACATGCATGTGGCAGCCCGTGTGGCTCACACGGCCTTGTGGAAGGGATTAGCCCATGTGGCTCCTTTACCTTACTCCGATTTTCTGGTTTTCGCTCGTTTTTTACTCCTTTTGCTCCCAAATGTTCGCCAAAGTATAAAAGCATGAATTTAAAGGATTATGAGCATAAAATTCACCATGAACATCGAATAATTACCCAAAAACACATTAAGAATGAAACTAAAATATGTTACTTTTAGCACTTATCAAATGACTCAACCCAAAAAACTCGAGCCCCAATCCCAATTAAATTGAATCAAAATTATAATTTCATGTATACAATTGCACAAATTAAAGTTCATGTGTCATATTACACATATCAAAGTTTATGTTTCACATTACAAATTTAAGATTTATTCCCTTAATTAAAGTATCCTTTATGTTAGGTGAAGTTTATGTACATTACAAGCGAACTATATAATTAGAATAAATCTAAAGTAAGGCTCACAGATAATTTATTCACAAGGAGACTTAAACTCGGGCCTTCAAGATTTCACAGTCTCAATTTATGTTTTAAAATTTCAAGATCATTTGGGGTTTGTTAGAAAATTAGAATTGTTGTTTGAGGTGTGAATATCACTATCCTTAAGGTTCACGGATTTACGTATCTTCCAAGATTTAGCTTGTATCACGTGCAATGGAAAAATTGGGAAAATTTACCCATTTGAATGAAATTGAACTATTAAGCTCAAGACTAGTGCGCGCATACCCCTTCTCTTATTTTGAGTCTTATAAGTTTATAGTAACCAAATCTATATATAAACATCATTTAATAGGTTTATCTAAAGGACGTGGAATATGTGTAATTTTTAAAAATACATGAAAACTTCTAATAGGGTTTAAGTCATTTTTGGGTTTGTCTTATTTTATGTTCAAATTTGTCACACCTCGAAAATCGAGTTAGTAGAACTGAGTAATTAAAACGTGGACTCGAGAGAGATATCGAGATAGAGTTGTAGAAAATAAAACGAAATAAATTAATTAGTTAATAAAAATAAAAATAATCGGGTTAATAAATAAATGTTAGTAGAGATAAAATTCAGAACATATTTTAAATTAGAGGTCAAATATGTAAATTAAGAGTTTTAATTGAAATGGGAGCTATTAGAACAATGGAAAAATAGGAGGGGGCTCAGGGGTAAATAGCCCAAATTTTAAAATTTGGTTGGCTATATAAGACCACGCACCGTCCCTTCGCTACACACTTTCATCCATTTCAAAAATTTGTTAGATCTAAAATTAAGAGTTTTCTCTCAAAACTCCTAATGTAGTTCTAAACTAACTAAAAATCTAATTAAGGAAAGTGCACCTATCAATTAATAATATAGCTATGGTGAGCAAAATATATCATTCCCATGAGGACTAAAAGTACTAGTAATTACCATCTATTATTTAGCCGATAAATTTGAGAGATTGATTAACACTAAAAGTAACTAAATTAATTAACTACGAATGCGACAAAGAACAAATTCAAGAAAATAATCGATTAACAACCAATAAGCAAAATAATACCCAGGAAAGAATTCATCTAGGCTTCATCTTTCACTATCAATCTAAATTACACAATTTATTTACTTAGTATCTTGATCCGTAAAAATTCCTAAATTATGCTAGTATCTTTTTCGAGAGTAAGAGCAACTAACTCTAGGTTGATTAATTGAAATTTCTTTTTAATTAAAACCCCTATTATCACATTAACTCTTGCTATGGATTCCCTTATTAGATTTGACTCTAATCTGATAGATTTATGTCATCCTATTTCTAGGATTGCATGTAACTCCACTCAATTACGCAAGATCTACTCTTAAACAGGGTTTATTCCTCCTTTGACTCATGCTATGGATTCCCTTATTAGATTTGACTCTAATCTGATAGATTTATGTCATCCTATTTCTAGGATTGCATGTAACTCCACTCAATTACGCAAGATCTACTCTTAAACAGGGTTTATTCCTCCTTTGATTGAAGCATGTCAAACATGGATCAATAGTTTAGAAATATTAAACCAAGAAATTAAGCACACATAATTGAGAACAAGATCTAAGTATTTATTGCATAAAATAAAAATCAAAAGATAGAATTCATCATAGGGTTCATCTCCCCTAGATATTTAGAAAATTAGTTCATGCTTGAAAATAAAAACATCCTAGAGACAGTATATCCAAAAGAAATAAAGAAACTCATTATAATCTCCTAAGAAATCTACTGGAAGTCTTCAATCTTGACGGAAATCAGCTTCAGAATTGGCTTCAATGGTGTTTTTCGAGTTATTTTCTTGAGTATTCTATGACGACTCACTCCCATATTCTTATTTTTGTCATACATAGGCCTTAAAATGCCAAAAAAACACGTTTTCCCGTAGGTTTAGAGTGCAATTCGCGATTTCCACATGGTTTGGCACATGGCCGTGTGGCAGCACATGTAGCTCACACAACCGTGTGTCCAGGCCGTGTGGAATGGCCCAGCCCATGTGGCTTCTGAAACTTGATCTGGTTTCTTGATTTTCGTTCATTTGTTGCTCCTTTTGCTCCTCAATGCTCTCCTAAGTATAGAAACATAAATTTAAAGGATTAGGAGTATAAAATTTACCATTTTAAATCGAATAATCATCCAAAAATGTATTAAGAATGAGGCTAAGACATGTTACTTTTGGAATTTATCAATTCCCTCCATCCTTTTGATTTTCTTAGCACCCAAACCCTTTTTTCTTCTTCAATTTCAAAAGAAATCCATTCTTTCACCTTTAATTTTATATTTACACTTAGCTCATTTTTTGCTCAAATTGATCTAATTTCGTGGAGATCTTCGAATTAAAGGTAAACATTCTGATTTCTTATTTATTAAAAATTTATTATCTGATTTCAATTCGAGTTTTTATAGATCTAATCAAGAAAACCTAAGATCTATGGTTTTAAAGCTTGATTTTGATTAAAAATGGTGGATCTCGTAATAGTGAGCTAAGTGATGGTTTTAAAATGATTTTCAACTCATCTTGATGTAATTAAAAGGTTTACAAAGTTGATTTAACAAATCCTTAAAGAATTTGCATGAATCAAATGATTCTCTTCTTTGAGATTAAAAACGAACGTGATTTTTTGGAAAATGTTGACTTGTGAAATTGAAAGAAATTAATGACCTAGATTTGTAATTAAACACTAGATATGAATTTAGGAAGGATGAATTAGAGGTTTAATTGAGTTAAAATAAAGTAATTTGAAGATTAAGGTTATGCGAGATGAGCTCGCCAGATTTGTGTAAGTGGTGAGCTGTTGGATTGTGAGGGAGTGGCGAACTGCTATGATGCTAGGATAGTAATTCTGTTTTAGAACCTTAAATAATCTGTGTGTGTGGTTATGTGTGAAGCTGAAGATCGTGGTGGAGCCTTATTGAGAAGGGATAAAGGCAAACAGAAGGCAGTGTAGGTTCGACAATCAGTAGCGAACTACAAGTGAGTGTTTCTGCATATCGCACTTAAACACCAGTTTGCTTGTTAAGGAAGCCAGGTAAGGCATGCGAACCCTGTTTTCATTATGCTAACTTAGTAATACATGTGTGAGCCTTAATATGTGATTTGCGAACCCTGATTTACATTATGCGAACTCTGTCTTATATCATGCGAGCCCTGCAACAAAACTATGTGAACCCAACTATATGTATCATGCGAACACTATCACATGTATCATGTGAACCTTATCACATAAAGTATGTGAACCTTATCATAGGAATTATGCGAACCCTATCACATGATGTATGGGAACCCTATTACATGATGTATGCGAACTCTATCACATGCTATATGTGAGCCTATATATGTTGTACGAACCCCTATAATATGCGAGCCCATATTCATATGTGAACCCAATACATTGTGTGTGAACCCATATGATATTGTGATGCTATGTGTATTGCGAGCCTTGCAGTATTGCGAGCTCTACTTGAGAACTGTGCTATTGTGAACTATTATGTGCGAGTTCTACTGTATTACGAGCCCTATTGTATTGTAAGTTGTGAATCTGTTAAAAATTATATGTTGGCATTGTGAACACTTGAAACTATTGGATATCATTGGCATGCCATAGGATTGTGAGTACTCACCCTTTTCACTATGTGTCAAGGCATTGTAGCCTGGAGATAGCGTTGGAGAGATAAGGGAATGTCGAGCATAACTCTATTCATTGTAGATATCGTGGTGTGTTCGGAGAGTGTGAGCACTCATGCTACAGTTACACAGAGATAGCGTACGACTCTATGAGTCATTTGGCATGTTTGGAGATCCATTTATCCAATGCATATAAAATATGGTTATGTTTCAATTCACATGTTGCCAATATATCACTATGTTGTGTATGAATATTGTATTTTATGTGAACTATTATAGCATGTCTAACTTCTAGCATGATTCATGTGTTTATATGTGGTATATGTTTGAGCACTCATTAAGCTTCAATAAGCTCACACTCCTTGCATGTACCTTGTAGATAGCTAGTTCGCGGGATAGTGGTGAAGTGTGGCAATCTAGTGATCAATGCAAGGCAAAACCTTTTGTGTATGTGACGTGTTTTCAAACCCCAAAGTGGAAGGCAATGTGAGACTGTTATAAGGGATTAGATTAGACACTTTTAAATAATTTTTGATGGCTTGTAAATGGACATTACGGACTATTTAATTTTGGATTTCGGATTTTATAACTATTTTATAATGATTGGATTATAATACGTGATTTTTGTTTGATAAATTGCTGAGGAGATCGTCGGATCATAAGGTACGCCCTTGTAACACATGTTTGATTGAATTTAAATGATAGCTTGGTTTGTATGGAAGTATGTTGTATTATGTTGTAAACACCTATGAACTGGCTAAAATATGTGCTAATGGGTAGACAAGAAACATGTAGGGGTCGCAAGTAACAAAAAGAGATGTCATTCTGAACAACAAATAAACTAACACCTATGAACTGGCTAAAATATGTGCTAATGGGTAGACAAGAAACATGTAGGGGTCGCAAGTAACAAAAAGAGATGTCATTCAACAACAAATAAACTAACACCTATGAACTGGCTAAAATATGTGCTAATGGGTAGACAAGAAACATGTAGGGGTCGCAAGTAACAAAAAGAGATGTCATTCTGAACAACAAATAAACTGATAAGTGAAATAAACAATTCTGAGTAGGGTTCGCCAAAACATAGTGTTCACCATTAAGGAGCTCTCCAATAGTG
This sequence comes from Gossypium australe, assembly GCA_005393395.2. NCBI lineage: Eukaryota > Viridiplantae > Streptophyta > Magnoliopsida > Malvales > Malvaceae > Gossypium > Gossypium australe. Next base: position 37,108,833 of record CM016626.1, on the reverse strand, counting down.
AATCGCCAGACTGGGAGAGGTTCGCCAAATAAGAGGGAGTTCACGAAAGCGTAGTTTACAAACCATAGAGAGTTTGCCAAGGTAGGTAGCTCACCAAAGTGAAGGAGTTCGCTAGTGCACTAATCACAAAATGGTCTGTAAGTGTGAGGGGAGTGTTGTGTCTGTGTTCGCCAAATAAAAGGTGTGCGCCAAACATAGGGGATCGTAGGGTAAGATGCGGACTAGGGTCACCATTAGGTTGCAAATAGGGGGTTCGCAGGGTAGGTCGCGAGCTGGTGTCCACCAGGTTAATGCTAGCTGTTAAGGTTTCTAGATAGGGGTTCGCTGCGAGGTGAGATCGCGGGGGTCTAAAAATTGAGTTTTTGTTCTTTGTTCTAATGGTATGTTTAGAAAGGCATGCAAAAAAGATTACTATTTAATATGGATTATGTTACAATTGTGTGGTGTGACTGATTGGATGGTGTGTTTTGTGGTGAGTTTACAGCAAATCACTTTAGTGGTTAATGCAACGTTCAAAATTTGGGTCGGATCGAGCACCACAAAATCATTTGAATTTGAGGTTAACTTTTTCATGTCTAATCATTATTGATTCGAATCATTTTACATTTTAGTTATTTTAAGTTCAAATTGTTTTATGATCAAATTATTTCAAATTTAAATTGATTCAGGTCAATTTGAATTTGAGTTCAACTACGTAATTTTGAATGGAGTTTAGGTTGGAATTTATTGAGTCAGTGCTTTGCTTAAGTCAAAATTTAAAAAGCATTGAGATGCTTACGAGGAAGGTGGTGGTAAGGGTCTTCCCTCGGAACAACGCCAATTTGAAGTTTGAGAAAGAAATACATTTTTTATCCCAAGTCTAATTTTATATATATTAAATTTAATTTAATTTTTTAATTCCAACCTAAAAAAATAAAATATACCCTTAAGCGGTTCCATCCCAAAATTTTACATAATTTTTTATGTCATATTAAATACATGTAACGTCTTATAAAAATTGTCAATAAATTACACCAACTGACAAAGTTTTATTCAAATCTAATTTCTTTGCTAATACCTATTTCTATTTTTCTTCTAGTGTCTTCAACTTCAAATATAAACGTATTGAAATTTTAAGAATTTTATGTTATTTGATTTTTTTAAAAATAAATTAATATTTAATACAGAGTAATTAGTATCGTATTAGTAGATGTATAATTTTTTTATTGGAACTAATACGTATTATTTTAGACTTATCAATATTTAAAAAAATACTCAATATATGTATATAAATATATTACAAATATCAAATGAATGAAATTAAATAAATTTCAAATATAAAATATTCATTAGTTATATAAATTATTCATTAATAAACTCAACAAATAAAAATCTATCATTCAAATAAATTTAAAATTAATAATAATAATCCATCATTCAACATGAAATTTTAAGGATTTAGCTCGTTTCCTTAATAAAAGAATAGTTTTTTTGATAATCAGGTGAATGGTTTTTTCTTAATCATATTTTAGTTTTTATATTTTAAAGGTGAAATCATTATCCCAAAATTTTTTTATCTTCACATTTCGATACAACATTTTTAATTAGTCATGTTTCAATTAAGTTTTTAACATAATAGTAAATAATTAAAAATATTATATTTTTTAATATTATTCACGTACTGGACAATGCACTATGTTCCAATCGATGCAACCAAAATTTATCAGAATAAACTGATGCAACTGGTACGAACCAGAATTTTCACTAGTGCAGAAAAAGGGGGTTGGGTGTTCCGCAATGTTATTGAAACCGGACCGGACTGGCCGATATACTGGTCCAAAATAAGAGAAAGAACCGGTTAACCCGAGAACTAGAGTAAACTACACTTAAATCGCAAACTATCAACTGTTTGAACCAATTAAACCGGTTTTCACATTTTCTAGAACGGAAAAAAATTTCGATTTAGAATCAATGGTTAAATTGATTGGATCGAGAATCAATAATCTGATTGGTTTGATCATCAATCTGATTCTGAAAACATTGATATTTTGATTTAGAATTGATATGATACATACAAACCACTAATATCGGAACCGATGCAAAATCGACCACCATAGTTTACTACATAATTCGACATTCATATAAAATATTAACTTTGGAAATATATTAAAAGAGAAAAGTAATGGTATGTAAATGGATAACTTGAAAGAGATAATGAAGCAGGACTCATTAATATCAGCAGTGGCATCTTGTCGATGTATGGCTGCTCACTATCATAATTGCATTTATCGTTTGATTCTTTTTTTAATTAGCCAAACTCATGTTAACAATGGTATAACAGTAATTAAATACTTCATGGATAGAACATCAATATATAAATACCCCATATATAATAAGCAGCAACGTATCAAAGTACATCAAATAATGGGAATTGGAGAACTCCCATTTATACAAACAAATATAAGTGGGCGAAATCAATACTCATAATAAAGACACAAAAATGACTCAAAACCTTATTAAACCAGATCCAGTATGCAGCAAATAAAAAAAAGGGGTATTTCAAGGAGTAGAACGAGAACGTGGTGGAGAAAAGAAAGGAATAGAGGGAATTGCAGTTGGGATTGTGGGGACTGAGGGAATGCTTGGCAGAGGGGGCAGTGTGGCCCTCGGTCCACTTGGAAATATGGTAGGAAGTGGAGGAAGCGCTCCAGGGTTTGGGAGATTAGGGAAAGATGGCAATGGTGGAGAAGAGAAAGGAATAGAGGGAATTGCAGTTGGGATTGTGGGGATTGAGGGAATGCTTGGCAGAGGGGGCAGTGCGGCCCTCGGTCCACTTGGAAATATGGTAGGAAGTGGAGGAAGCGCCCCAGGATTTGGGAGATTAGGGAAAGATGGCAATGGTGGAATAGAGGGAATTGCAGTTGGGATTGTGGGGACTGAGGGAATGCTTGGCAGAGGGGGCAGTGTGGCCCTTGGTCCACTTGGAAATATGGTAGGAAGTGGAGGAAGCGCCCCAGGCTTTGGGAGATTAGGGAAAGATGGCAATGGTGGAGAAAATAAAGCAATAGAGGGAATTGTAGTTGGGATTCTGGGGACTGAGGGAATGCTTGGTAGAGGGGGCAATGTGGCCTTTGGTCCACTTGGAAATCTGGTAGGAAGTGGAGGAAGCGCCCTAGGCTTTGGGAATGATGGTATGGATGGCTTTGGGAATGATGGTTTAGGGAAAGATGGCAATGGTGGGAATGTTTTTCTAAATAAACTTGGTGTTTGAGGTAGTTGCTGAAGGTGACGAGCTGTAACCCCAACATCAATGCTTGCAAATGACAAAGCCATCAAGAATGCTAAAGCAAAGCAATTGAAAGAGGCCATTTTTGTTGGGAGATTTCAAATGTAATGAAGCAGATGAAACAAAGTTCTTTATCTGAATAGTTGTGAGTGAAGAAAACAAAGCATGGTGTTAGGGGTTTATATAGGCATTACCAATTCAGAAATAGAGGCGAAGTGAAAAAAATAAATTATATATTTTTATGATAGTAAAATACAATTATTTTATTTTAATAGTTTATTTTTTATAATTTTTAAATAATTTAAATAAATTGTTATTATTTTCGAGGAGTCAAAATATAATTTTATTATTACTAATTCAAACTTATATAAATTATAAAAAAATCTGAATTAAAAATTTTCCATTCATGCCTAATCGCAATGGGGATTGCGGGAAATAGAAATCCCTGCCCCTAAACAATGCCCCCGAAACAAAATAGCGCCATGTGTTTTTTTTTTTATTTTTTCCATTTTAATCGTAATTCATTTTTAAATAAAAACATTATAATGGTTTAGTTTAATTTTTAAATTATTATAAATTTTTTTGTTTTTATTTTATATTAATTTTACCTATTCTATAAATAAAAAATTTACAATGAATTGAGTTAATTTTTTATATTTATAACTGTTTTTTATATTATATTAATTTTAATATTTCTCCAATTAACATATAGTTTAAAATTTTAGTTACAATTTTATTCAAGATTTAAAAGAAAAAAAACACTTATTTTATAAAAAGATGAGTTACAACTAAAAGAAAAAAAAACATGTGGCATAACTTTACTAGCGAGCTAGATTTTAGTTGAAACTCATTTTTTTATGAAATAAAAGTGTTTTTTTTTTTTAATTTGAATAACTTTGTAGTTGATTTTTCAAACTATACTATTAATTGGAGAAATATGAAAAATAATATAATATAAATGCGAAAACAATTATAATAAATAAAAATTTAACCCCATGTCATCATAATTTTTTATTTATTTATAGAATAAAAAGTGAATATAGTCAAAGATTGGACAAGTTTAATAAGTTGAGTTATGAAAAGTTGATTATTACTTTTTATTTAATTCTCTATTAGACAAAAAAAAACTAAAATTGAAAATTTGATTGAGGGAAAAAAATGGAGTTTCTTGGTTTAGATTTGCTTTATATTTAAATTTTTTTTAGGTTAAATATAAAATTAGTATCCGAACTTGTCCACTTCTCCTAGATTTGTATTTATGGTTTTGTCTCAGATTGGTATACTAACTTTTTTTTCCGTCCACTATATTGGTACTTGAGTCTAAGGGCGTCAATTTTTTGCTGGCACGACAGTGCTGGCCAATCGCATGCCGCTACATGGCGTCGTTTTATATCTCTTTTTTGTTTTTGTTTTTCCTCCTCTTCCCTTTTTCTTTTTTTTTTTCTTATTTTTCTTTTTCTTGTCTGTTTCTACACTTCTTTCTTTCTTTTGTAAAAGAACCCATTTGCTTCTTCCTTTGCCTTTCTTTACAATCTCCATCATTGAAGAAGAAGATAAAGGAAACCTAATTTCTCTAATCCATTTCTTTGCTTCATTTCCCCTTAATCCCAATCCTACAAAAATCCCAACACAATAAATCCCAAAAACCCAAGCAATGGCCAGACTCTATTCATTCTTGTTCTTCTTCTTTCTCAAAGGTTGATTCAGTAGCTTCAATGACCTCCATGGTTAGTTTTTGTATTGCAGGTTATAATCCTGAAATGGATTCTTATGGGCCAGTCTTAGAAAGGATAGCTTCGCTCCTGGGCTCCAGGGACGGCTCCATCTTGGTTGTGGATCTAATGAGCTTCATCACACCGCTCGCCTCCACAGTGAAGCTTCCAGCCACTGCTTCTCACTTACATCTTGGCTAACTGATTCAATCCCTACATTTGGATTGTTTAAAATGGAATTGGATCCTGCACGAAATCGATTAGTAGTTCGACTTAGAGAGAGAGGATTTTGTGGATAAGTGGTGAAGATTTTGAAAATATATAATGGACACTTGGTACCATTAAACATGAATTATGATTTCACTAATGTTTCTAATCCAAATGAGAAGTATCTTTATTATACTATTGTAATTAGTCAATTTACTCTTGAAAAGCAAAGGAAAAATGGTCGATTAGTGTTGCTTGAAGATAGGAGTTTACAACTTCGAGACGATTGGTTAAAATTCGATTCACACATCTGTAATGGTAGAAGCACATAGAATGGTTGCGAGAGATAGGAATGACCAAAGTGTTGAAACAAAGGTGATAAATATGAAGTAAGAACCATACGATATACACATAAAAGATTCTTTTAATGACACATTATATGGAAACACCAGTCTTTCCTTGAACGATTGTAAGGACATATGTTGGAAAGTTGGAAATGATTGGGAGTTGAAGTGGGAAAGGACCTTGGTTGTTGATTTCTTTTAGGGCATTATGAAGAAGGTGTGTTGGATGGTTTCTCCCATTCCATTTAGGGGGGTTTTTGAAGGGGAAAAAAACAAAACAGATAGAAGAAAGGTAGAAGACGAAATGGTAAAAAATGGAAAAAAAAAAGAAAAGAAAAAAAGTTGTAATAGTTAAAGAGGTAGAAGAAGACGATGGGGAAAGGAAATTTCAAAGGAAAAAATAAATAAAAAGGTTTTTAAAAATATAAAATGATATAAAAATAATTGAAGGAAATAACTTTTTAGGCCAAAGGGAGTGACACGTGGCAGTGCGTGAGTGGTAAGCACTACCATGTCAGCAAAAACTTGACACCGTTAGTCTCAGGTACCAATATAGTAGATGAAAAAAAAGTTTGGATACCAATCTGAGACAAAAAAACCATAAGTATCAATCTGGGAAAAGTGGACAAGTTTGGGTACCAATTTTATATTTAACCTTTTTTTTTTTGTAAATAGAAACAACATTAAGCAATTACAAAAATAAGCATAAATGTGGCGTCCCAAACTCGGTCGGGATGGTTCGACCCGAATTTTGAATGCCACATTAACCACTGAAATGACTCTCCGTTTAGACCACCACAAAGCACACCAATCAACTATTCATACCAAACAATTATTCAAAGAACATTTTAAAAGTCCATAATCATGCTTCCGTTGTGCTACTATGATCATTCAATTAACAGCAAGAATAAACTTAATATCTAGCAAACAAAATACCCCAAAAGCTTCAGTTACACATATATGCATGCAAAAAGGTATTTTGAAAGGCTATGTTTGAAAGGATATTGGAAACCGTTTTATTTAAAAACATGTGATTAGATTTAAATCGTAATATAGTAAAAATATCGGAAAAACTCAATTTCACAAGGTTTGAAAATAGTATTATAGGATTATGCGTATAAGTCTTGTTTCGAAAGATCAATTAAAACATTACGTACAATTTCATAAAATTTGTCATTTAATTAGTTCGCAGACAACTAACAATTTACATAATTAGTCCAATTTTACATCTCATGCATACAAAGCACATGTTTGCTTTCAAAACACATATGAAACATTTCGGTCTTACCTCGACGAATAACAGCTCTTCCACCTACACTTACAAGTTAGTTGATCAATTAATCAAAACATTCACCAAGCATTCATAGTGTACCATTCAATCATCTATCTAAAGCAGTAATAAAAGTTCCAAGTCAAAACAAAGTCTAATCGTAAATCTCATATTTGGTCCCACATTGCCTTCCTCATTAGGGTTGGGAACACATCAACATACCCAGGTGTAGCCTTATTTTGGATCACTTGGATAGCTCACTTCCACACCTCCTCGCACGCTATATCATTGTAATGTTCTAAAAGGGAGTGTGAGCTTATTGAAGCTCAGTGAGTGCTCAAACATACCACAAATAAACACATCAGTCAGGTTTGGGTAGACATATCATAACAAGTCAAGTAATATTAGAGTTTATACAAAATAGTGACTCACACAACACAACAGTTTTCGTTAATAAGCAGTGCACAAAGACTAAACAATTTACATGAAGTAAGCTATTCACGTAAAATATAAGTTCATACCAAATAATAGTGCATGCAAATTAAAAGTTCATACCACATCATAACTCATATATTTCAAATGATGATAAGTTGGCATTTTGTGATTTTGAAACATATAGGGGATTCTATCACCACATATAAGTGAACTCTATCACTACATATTAGATAAACGGATCTCCATATAACACCTCGCTATTAACTTAAAAGAGCCTTGCGCTATCTCGGATATAAGTGTAGCATGGATGCTGACACTCTTTTTACCCTGACTCATAGAGTCTTTCGCTGTATCCGGATACAATGCCCATCACAATAAAGAGGGTGAGTACTTACAATTTGAAGAAAACAACAAGTTGTAGAGCTAATTTGAAGTTGAATGTGAGAAGAATAATGATGAATTTGATGATGATTTAATGATTTGTCTTTAAAATTGGAAGTGTTGAGGTGTTTGGATAACTAAAAAATCACTAAAGATGAGTTAATTTTGAAAGAAAATATCATATTTGAACTTGCGAAAAAATTTGAATGTGACTCTAAATGGGAGGGAAGAGACGTCGGGTTCTTAAAGAAAGAAGGAAGATGAATTATTTTTTTTTTAAATTATGGGAAAATTGCCTTTTAAAGACTCTGTTTTCCCTTGTTTTTCAAATCAGTCCTCAGTCTAATTAAAACACATTTTTCTCAATTATTTTCAAACCTGATTTTATTTTTAAGATCTATTTTAAGTTATTTTATAATCAATCACCTAATCCTAATTTTCACTACCTAATTTTAGGCACAATATGTAACATCCTGAATTTTTGGGCTTATGCGTTTAATGGGTGAATATGTGTAATGTGTTAATTTAAGTGTTAGGGGTCCAAATTGGGCTCAGGCTTAGGTAGATGCCTTGATTAAAATTATCTGTTTGGGCATTATAGGGTTTAAAAGGTAGTATCTATGTTTAAAATACCAAAGTGGGCTTGTGGCCCAATCTTAGGAGGTGACGCCACACAAGGAATTAAGGGGCCCAAATTTAAGCTTCATGGAGCCCAATTCTTTTAATTTAAGTTAGCTAAATTTTGGGCATTAGGATTAGGTGGAATGGATGGCAACAAGGCTAAAATTTAGGGGTTTTAATGTTTAAAATATGTGGATAATAAGCAGATAAAGGATATTATTTAGGAATTTATTTTATGTGGATAATAAGTAGATAAAGGCTAAAATTTAGGGATTTTAATGATTAAAATATATGGATTTTTAAGTGATAATATCATAGATAAAAAGGAGAAAAATTAGGAGCTTATCTCCAAGGGAAGAGTTGGCCGAAAATCCACCACCTAGAGGAGTGTAAAATTCGGCTACTGCATGGCAAAGAAGATGCCGAAATTCTCCTCTCTTTAGCTTAAATTTTAAGGGCGTTTCCGGTATTTAACAATAGGTGTCAAAAATCTATAAATAGAGGGGGCTAGCTCCTTGATTCTGACATTTAAAAACCCTAGTTTTCTCTATTCTTTGTGCCAAATTCTTTAGCCTCTCCCTCTCCAATTTCTTTCTCCAAGTTTCTTCTTCAATTACTTCAAAAGCCGAAACTTCTCCCCACTTTCTTTTCCCTTGTGTCGATTTCTCTAAAAAGCCGAAGCATCCATCGCTTTTTCTTTTATTCATCATATTTGAAGAATTGTTTTATACCTCCGGCATTTAAATCTTCCATTGGTATTGCCGAATTCTCTCCTTAGTGCTAGTCGAATCTCCTAAGTTAAGGTAAGGGTCGATTTTTGTTTAGTTCTCATAATCTATTCCCGGTTTTTGAAAAGCAAAAGCCGAAAGCTAATAGTTTAATGGTTTTCGGGATTTGAAGGAAGCTTGGTTGACTAGATCTAAAAGCCAAAAATCATTAGTCTTCAATTTCGGGATTTTAAGGTAAGAAGAATTGTTTATTTAAATACATAAAATTGGGTAGAACACTAACCATGGCCGAATATAGGAGAGGCCCTAGTTTCACATCCTTCCGGATTTTTGAGCAAGGTTGTAGATCGGTTTAGCGAGGGTATCAACATTAATCAGGTGTGTAGATCTCTAACACACTACTAATAAACCTGTATGTAAATCTATTTATGTATGTTATGGGCTAAAAGCTGTAATAAGGCTGTATAGACAGTCGAATGGAACCCTAAAAGGGTTAGGCAAGGATGTCAGGTACGTAAACATAGAACTCCCTATGTGTATCGAAAAATATATATGACTGCATGATATTTTCTTTATGTGTGTATGCATGGGATGGGATATTGATATGATGAAGGGGAAGTGCATGATAGGTCACGTAGTGATCGGTGGTAGAAAACCCACAAATATAAATGCTAGGTCACATTGTAATCGGTGGTTATGCCACGTTTAATGATTCCTACTTAATAGGAATAGGCAGTATGGCTGTCGTTTTGGTGTGTAGCGGATGGAGGGTCGATTGTAGAAATCCCCAAGGTGTGATGGTTGGTACGGGTTAGTGTGTAGAGGATGGAAACCTAGGATGGGTTAGGTTAATCATTCTTTATTGTTTATTATGTGATTATGATTGATGCCTTCCTGTATGGGCCAGGGCCCATAATGTGTTTGTGGGCTCAGGTCGATATGTGTTTTGAGATTTATACACTGAGTCTTTGTGACTCACGCTTTCCTTTTCTCTACTCTTCCAGATGAACAGTAGATCGTGGACATGGGAGCCGAGACGGACTCGAGGGGCCATCAAGTTCTTTTTCTACAAGTTATTTTCTTTTGAGATTTCTTTAAGTTTAATTTATTTCATTGATATTTCGAGATTATATATGTAATAGGGCCCTAGTTTTCATTCAACTAAGTCGTTTCAATGTTAAGCAATTGATGAATTCTATGATAAGATTTATTTATACATTAATAATACTTGATACGAGGTTTTATTTTATTTTTTTTTAAAATGCCGCTTATTTACTTAAATACTATAATTAACTCACGAATTTCAAATAACATCAAAGCAAAGGTTTTCAAAGTACAAGTCGTGACATGCCAGATCCGGTCGAAACGCATGGGCCGGGTTTGGGGTGTTACATTTTGGTATCAGAGCCCAGTTCAAAACTCGGGCTGTGAAATGGGTCTAGAAATATTTTAGAAAAAAAATTTGAATTTAAGATTTTGGTTTGAAGACATGGCCTTCGAGCCTACCGGCATCCAATCCACCCAGGTAAGTATTCTGAACTCCTGATTGTGATATAAATGTGGGCTTAGTGGGCTTTATGGGACGTAGACTATCTAGAGTAGAACTTGATGGACTCTAGGCTTAGACAAACAACTCTTCAAATCCATAAGACTTAATTTTCACTAAACAAAACCTATAAACAAGCCGCAAGACTAAGGTGTGGCAACAGGCATATGCATGTCTAGGAGTAGATCCGGAAGAGCTTGGTATTTAAGCAGCCCTAGTGACTCACCTCCTCTTCGCTGGAATCTTACCTGGTGCGTAGTGGCTGGTTCACCCTAGCTATAAGTACTTGTTCATGGGCTGAACCCATAATTAAAACCCAAAAGGGACCAACCACCCTATTTTACAAACAAAAACCCTAAGTTTTGTATACTTCAAAAAAAAAAAAACTTGATTTGAAAATGTTCACAGCTATGAAGAAAACTACCAAATTACCCTTATTTGGTAAAATTACCGAAATACCCCTGAATTTTAAAATTACCGGAATACCCCCGAATTTCAAAATTACCGAAATACCCGAATATTAAAATTGTCGAAATACCCCTGAATTTCAAAATTATCGAAATACCCCCGGATTTCAAAATTATCGAAATACCCCCGGATATCAAAATTACCGAAATACCCCCAGATATCAAAATTATCGAAATACCCCCAGATTTCAAAATTACCGAAATACCCTCGAATTTCAAAATTACCGAAATACCCTCGGATTTCAAAATTACCGAAATACCCTCGGATTGCAAAATTACCAAAATGCCCTTATTTCACAAAATCACCAAGGAACCCTATTTTGAAAATTACGAAAATACCCCTATAGGATAAAATTACGAAAATACCCCTGGGTAGTGGAATAACGAAAATACCCCTATGTATTGAATGTGGGTGTATGGATGTTGTCAGTTGAATGTATGTAGTTCTTAGAACTAAGAAAGGTGAACTTGAGACTGAATTGCGAATTCGAAAGAACTACTCTTAAAACTACTAATCATAAGACTGTTCGTGGATAATCAGTGGAAGAAAACTAATAATTCATAAAATTTTTAATCAGATAAACGCGAACCGATAGCATGAATACAAGGGGACGAGGACGCTCTAGATGTGAATACCGGTGCGTACTCTACCATAGAATACTAAGTGTTTATTTTGGGTTTAGAATTGGAGTGCGCAGCGAAAGCATGGTAGTGGGACTTAGGTAGTACGATTAATTGTTAGTTGGAAATTTCGAGGACGGAATTTCTTTAAGGGGGTAGAACTGTAACATCCTGAATTTTTGGGCTTATGCGTTTAATGGGTGAATATGTGTAATGTGTTAATTTAAGTGTTAGGGGTCCAAATTGGGCTCAGGCTTAGGTAGAGGCCTTGATTAAAATTATCTGTTTGGGCATTATAGGGTTTAAAAGGTAGTATCTATGTTTAAAATACCAAAGTGGGCTTGTGGCCCAATCTTAGGAGGTGACGCCACACAAGGGAGTAAGGGGCCCAAATTTAAGTTTCATGGAGCCCAATTCTTTTAATTTAAGTTAGCTAAATTTTGGGCATTATGATTAGGTGGAATGGATGGCAACAAGGCTAAAATTTAGGGGTTTTAATGTTTAAAATATGTGGATAATAAGTAGATAAATGCTATTATTTAGGAATTTATTTTATGTGGATAATAAGCAGATAAAGGCTAAAATTTAGGGATTTTAATGATTAAAATATATGGATTTTTAAGTGATAATATCATAGATAAAAAGGAGAAAAATTAGGAGCTTATCTCCAAGGGAAGAGTTGGCCGAAAATCCACCACCTAGAGGAGTGTAAAATTCGGCTACTGCATGGCAAAGAAGGTGCCGAAATTCTCCTCTCTTTAGCTTAAATTTTAAGGGCGTTTCTGGTATTTAACAATAGGTGTCAAAAATCTATAAATAGGGGGGGCTAGCTCCTTGATTCTGACATTTAAAAACCCTAGTTTTCTCTATTCTTTGTGCCGAATTCTTTAGCCTCTCCCTCTCCAATTTCTTTCTCCAAATTTCTTCTTCAATTACTTCAAAAGCCGAAACTTCTCCCCACTTTCTTTTCCCTTGTGTCGATTTCTCTAAAAAGCCGAAGCATCCATCGCTTTTTCTTTTATTCATCATATTTGAAGAATTATTTTATACCTCCGGCATTTAAATCTTCCATTGGTATTGCTGAATTCTCTCCTTAGTGCTAGCCGAATCTCCTAAGTTAAGGTAAGGGTCGATTTTTGTTTAGTTCTCATAATCTATTCCCGGTTTTTGAAAAGCAAAAGCCAAAAGCTAATAGTTTAATGGTTTTCGGGATTTGAAGGAAGCTTGGTCGACTAGATCTAAAAGCCAAAAATCATTAGTCTTCAATTTCGGGATTTTAAGGTAAGAAGAATTGTTTATTTAAATACATAAAATTGGGTAGAACACTAACCATGGCCGAATATAGGAGAGGCCCTAGTTTCACATCCTTCCGGATTTTTGAGCAAGGTTGTAGATCGGTTTAGCAAGGGTATCAACATTAATCAGGTGTGTAGATCTCTAACACACTACTAATAAACCTGTATGTAAATCTATTTATGTATGCTATGGGCTAAAAGCCGGAATAAGGCTGTATAGACAGTCGAATGGAACCCTAAAAGGGTTAGCCAAGGATGCCAGGTACGTAAACATAGAACTCCCTATGTGTATCGAAAAATATATATGACTGCATGATATTTTCTTTATGTGTGTATGCATGGGATGGGATATTGATATGATGAAAGGGAAGTGCATGATAGGTCACGCAGTGATCGGTGGTAGAAAACCCACAAATATAAATGCTAGGTCACATTATGATCGGTGGCTATGCCACGTTTAATGATTCCTACTTAATAGGAATAGGCAGTACGGCTGTCGTTTTGGTGTGTAGCGGATAGAGGGTCGATTGTAGAAATCCCCAAGGTGTGATGGTTGGTACGAGTTGGTGTGTAGAGGATGGAAACCTAGGATGGGTTGGGTTAATAATTCTTTATTGTTTATTATGTGATTATGATTGATGTCTTCCTGTATGGGCCAGGGCCCATAATGTGTTTGTGGGCTTAGGTCGATGTGTGTTTTGAGATTTATACACTGAGTCTTTGTGACTCACATTTTCCTTTTCTCTACTCTTCCAGATGAACAGTAGATCGTGGACACGGGAGCCGAGACGTACTCGAGGGGCTATCAAGTTCTTTTTCTACAAGTTATTTTCTTTTGAGATTTCTTTAAGTTTAATTTATTTCATTGATATTTCAAGAATATATATGTAATAGGGCCCTAGTTTTCATTCAACTAAGTCGTTTCAATGTTAAGCAATTGATGAATTCTATGATAAGATTTATTTATACATTAATAATACTTGATACAAGGTTTTATTTTTTTTTTAAAATGCCGCTTATTTACTTAAATATTATAATTAACTCACGAATTTCAAATACCATCAAAGTAAAGGTTTTCAAAGTACAAGTCGTGACATGCCAGATCCGGTCGAAACACATGGCCGGGTTTGGGGTGTTACACAATAATTATTTAATATTTTTTATTACCATTGTTATTTAATTAATTATTTTATCCTATTTTAATCTCTATGGTATTAAACCCAATTTTTTCTCTTGAGCCTACAACCAATTACCCAATTCTACTAACCCGGTGGTCGGGATGTGACAAGAAAATCAAAAGCCTATAATATCCGTTTGGATTAACTCCTGTACAGCTTGAGGAGGTTCAAAAAACACCTTTAGATTGGTAAAATTTCTACCAGCTTGCTTAGCCATGAAATCTGCAACTATATTATATATGGTCTCTAGCAATATGGTGGATATGGAATTTCTATTTCCTTTTTAGAGGGCTATCAATAAGTTTGCCTGACAAAATTAATTCCACCAAAAGAGCATTATTATATTCAAGTTCAACCTGTCGGTATCCATTTTCCTAAGTCAGACGTAGCCCTTCAAGTATATACCTCGCTTCTATCCTGAAAACTTCAATTTCTCCCTAATATCATCAAATAGCCACACAACAAATTACCATTCCCATCTCTAATGACTCCTTTAATTGTAGTCGAGTAAGAACTAAGTGAAACTACACCATTTGTATTGAGTTTAACCCATCCACTCTTCGACACAGAAAAACTTTATTATATAATACTTATATTTATAATTTGATTTATATATAAATAAATAAATTTAATCCATGGAAAAGGTAGTTTATTGGTTTTGTAACGCCCCAAAATTTTAGGAATTTAATTGTGAGAATCTGAAGTAATTAGATTTTTGTATCTGTGGTTCTGTGCTCTGCTTTTGTGTTTAGGGTTAGGAGTTCGAGCTGCATTGTTAAAAATTTTTGTGATTGTTTTTTTTTATTAAGAAAACAACCTTCATCTATGCGTTTCGTAGTTAAGTTCAATTCTGGGTAAATCAATGTTAGGAATGAGCCTGCTGGTTCACTGGGTAAGCATCTGTTTGTATTCTATCTGGTTCCGTGTTCGAATTCCACCGTAC
This sequence comes from Gossypium australe, assembly GCA_005393395.2. Lineage (NCBI taxonomy): Eukaryota > Viridiplantae > Streptophyta > Magnoliopsida > Malvales > Malvaceae > Gossypium > Gossypium australe. The sequence continues at coordinate 37,093,820 of CM016626.1, read as the reverse complement.
ACAATAGGAAATATATTTTTGCAAATGCCAAAAAGGTTGGTGGTTAATTTAAAACATTCTAAGGAAATGTTATCGTTCGTTTCTAAAATTTTAAGTTTTTTGTTTTTTGTTGTTCTTTCTTCTTTTTATTTTTCTTCTTTTTTGCGGTTGATTTTTTGTGAATTGGGAAGTCTTGTTGCTTGTAAGGTCGATATTGTGTAAGTTCTGTTGTGATTCTCTTTTGTTTACGATTTTTATTGTGTTAGCATTTTTTTTGTCGAAATGGGATTTTGCTCGTTTACTTGATGTTATGTTAAACACTCGATTGGTTACGTTGTTTAGGCAAGGATATTGCAAGAGACGTTAATCCATCGTATTAGTCTGATTTCTCCTGTTTCGTACGAGGTAAGTGTACAAATTGAGTTGGAATTGCCTCGAATCTTTCGACATAATCTTAGCGGTGGGTTGATTTTTGCTAAATATTGAAATTAATGGTGTGATTGGTTGTTGAATGATTAATTAGGTTATGGGTAGTCTCCGTGTTGTTTCCCCATAAAAAAAAAAAACTAGGTGTGTAGAGAAACCCTTAATTTTGTAAGTTTCGGTCACCAAAAATGGTGGCTGTCGACGCCACATGGCCAGGCACACGAGCGTGTGTCTAGGCCATGTGACCCAGATAGCCGTGCTTAAGGCCATGTGGGTGGCCGTATAACTCACTGTTCATCGATTTGGAGCCACACGGGCATGTGTGCAAGCTATGTGTGGCCAATTAGTGTAGGGTTCACACAGGCATGGGACACGGGCATGTGTCCAGGCCGTGTAACTTACTGTTTATGATTTAAGACCACATGGGAAAGCACACAGGCATGTGCCCAGGCCGTGTGAATCACAGGGAAAGGACACGGCCGAGTGTCCAAGCCGTGTAACTTTCTGTTTACATGTTAGAACCACACGGGCAAAGGGAATGGGTGTGTGCCCAGGCCGTGTGAGCCACACGAGCATGGACATGGCCGTGTGGCATTATAAAAGAGGCCCAAATGTTGTTTATGACTGATAATGATTTCCCCATTGTATGAATGAACTAAATTTGATTGAATGAGAACTCTCTGATACTCTGTAATGGATGTATGAATATCATAATTGTAGGTGTATTATGGATAATTGTACTCTGCATTTGCATGGGTTGGGATGTTATGAAAAAGGAAGTAATCTACTTTGAATCAGTGGTTAAGCCACTATGTAAAATAGTTCTGATTTTGGCTCTTAACGCATTATGATCCAGCAGCTAAGCTGTGTTACTGTAAAAGTGTCAAACAGACACTTGTGGTGTGTAGGGTTGCATGGGCATTGAATGTCCTTAACGGTGTGTTGGAATGGTCGGAGATGGTATGTAGCGGATAGGGTTTAGGAATCTCTGCATCTGAATTAGATCTGCAATATATATATATGAATTTGCATATATATAAATATATGTATATAACTAATTTGTTCTGAATTTGAACTGTAAATAGTTCTATACTGAATCGAATTTCTGAATTTGAAACTATTTTATAAATGAACATTAATTGAATAAACTTAACCTTCTTTTGCGCACTGAGTTCACAACTCATTATATTTTTTTATTGGATTTCAAGTGATCCCCAATCTTGAGCAGGTGAGCGCAGTGGATGCTCGGTCAAGCATTTACCTTTCTTTAAGTAGAATATTAGGATTTCAAAGAACTGTTGTAGTATGAATTTGGGAAATTATATACATAATTAGTTTTATGATGAATGTGTTATGAAACATGGATTAACTTTATTGTGTTGTTGTGTGACAATTGATAATTGATAATTAGTCAAAGCTATAATAATATCGCACACTTAATGCCCTCACATTAAACCGAAGTTATCTCGGTATCGCACACTTAGTGCCCATTATTCAACCAACGCTGTTTCGATCTCGCACACTTAGTGCCATTTCTGTAACCGTAGCTAACTAATTTTTCACACATTTAGTGCCTCGTATCCTCGAATACACGTTTCATATAATCAAGCTTTGCCATCACGTTTCCATTCTTTTAATTACATATAAAAATTGTTTAAACAATATGTATTATACACGAACTTACCTCGGACTTAGAAACAACGATACTAGTTAATCAATCGAGCACTTTGTTCTTGCCCCGATCTAGGTCCGAATTTCTCCTTTTTTTAATCTATATAATATCAAATTCAACTCATTCAATCTCATCTTCATTCAAACCAATTTACAAACACATAGTTAGGGTATTTTACACTTTAGCCCTCATAATTTCACATTTTGACATTTTAGTCCCTATTTCACAATTACACAAAATACACATAATTTACTCACACCCAAGCTTGGCCAAATTTCATACTAGTCCCTAGCAACCCATATCTTTCATTTATTTCACATGTTAACCCCTCAAAGTTTCATTTTCACAATTTAGCCCATAATAATCAATTTCATCAAAAATTCCAAATACAAAACATATTTATCATTCATCAAACTTTCATATTACACCAACTGTCAACACAAATCTCACATATTCATCAATGGCACATCTCAAAATCATTATCAAATTTATAAATTTAAGCATGGGCTTTATAAAACACAAAGCAACGATCACAAAAATGTAGAAATCATAGAAAACAAATCAAAAACCATACCTTAATTAGCCAAGATTAGTGTCGAACCTTAAGACTCTATTTCTTTTCTTTTTCCTTTGTATTTTCAGCAAGGATGAACACATATGGCTGCTAATTCATGTTTTATTTTAATTTAATTAACAATAATACATAATTTACCAATTTACCCATGGATATTTAACTTATAAATTTATTAATGGTTGTCCATAAATGTCCACTTACTATTATCTTGGTCAAATAACAACATAATGACCTTTCATTTAAAAAGCCATGTCAATTAAGCACTTTTAACTACTAGCACACAATTTTTGCATTTTACGTGATTAGGTTATTTTTCACAAATCGGCACACAAACGATAAAATTTTCACACAGAACTTTCACACATACCTTATCACGTGCCAAAAACACTAAAAATAATATTAAAATAATTTTTGACCTCAAATTTGTGGTCCCGAAACCACTGTTCTGACTAGGGTCTAAACCGGACTGTTACAATTGTTTGTTAAGAAGATGGGTTGATGAGAATGCGCATTGATTATATACAGTTGAACAAGTTGACAATCAAGAACAAGTAGCCGTTACCGAAGATTGACGACTTGTTCGACCAATTTCGAGGAGCATCTGTCTTTTCTAAAATTGATCTATGCTTTGGTTACCATCAACTCAAAGTAAAAAAGACTAACGTGTACAAAACTACTTTTAGGACTCGTTACGGACATTATGAGTTCCTAGTAATGCCCTTCGGGTTAATGAATGCCCTGGCAGCATTTATGGATTTAATGAATCAGGTATTCCAACAATACTTGGATCAATTTGTAGTTGTTTTCATCGATGATATCTTGATCAACTCTAAAACTAAACCTGAGCATGATAATCATTTTTGCATCGTACTTCAGATACTCCGAGAAAAATAGTTATATGCCAAGTTCAGTAAATGTAAATTTTGGTTACAAAAAGTTGCTCTTCTAGGTCATGTAGTGACAATGGAAGGGATCCGGGTTGATCCGAAGAAAATATAAGTTGTTGTTGAGTGGAAACAACCGAAGAATGTGTTTAAGCTTCATAGCTTCTTAGGTTTAACCGGTTACTATCGAAGGTTTGTTGAAGGGTTTTCTCTGATTGTGTCACCTCTGACGAAGCTATTGTGTAAGAATGCTACATTCGTGTGGTCAAAGGTACAATAGTCTAGTTTCGATAAACTCAAGTCCTTTCTGACACAGGCTCCTGTTTTAGTTCAACCGGAATCAGGTCGGGAGTTTGTCGTATACAGTGATGCTTCACATGTCGGGTTAGGATGTGTACTAATGCAAGACGGTAAGATGGTTGCTTACGCGTCGTGGAAGCTGAAGACACGCGAGGGTAATTACCCTACGCACGATCTTGAACTAGCTACAGTTGTGTTTGCTCTGAAAATTTGGAACACTATTTGTATGGTGAATGGTGTATTATTTACACCGATCACAAGAGTCCCAAGTATTTGTTAACCTAGAAAGAGTTAAATATTCGGCAGCGCCGATAGGTTGAGTTACTTAAAGATTATGATTGCACGATAGAATATCATCCAAGTAAGGCTAATGTGGTAGTTGATGCCCTTAGTCGTAGAGCGATGACGGACCTGAGAGCAATGTTAGCTCGTCTGAGTTTGGTTGAGGACGAAGGATTATTGGCTAGATTACAAGTAAAGCCGATTTTGGTGGAACAGATTTGAGCTAAGCAATTGAATGACGAGTCGTTAGTCCAGCGTATGCAACATATTGACTCGAACGAGAGTTCTAATTTTAGCTTAAACAACAATAATGTATTTTGCTTCAAATGCCAGATTTGTGTACCCAATGACAAAGAATTAAGACATTCGATCCTATAGGAGGAATAATAGTCCCTATGCTATGCATCCCGGTGAGAACAAGATGTACCGGGATCTCCGAGAGCTTTATTAGTGGCCCAGAATAAAACGGGAGATAGTCACTTTTGTATCCCACTGTCTGACGTGTCAAAAGGTTAAGACCGAACATTAGTTGCCCTCTGGACTACTTCAGCCAATTAAGATTCCATAGTGGAAATGGGAGCGAGTAACAATGGATTAATTTTGGGGTTACCTCTAACTCTGACTAAGAAAGATTCAGTTTGGGTCATTATTGATCGGTTGACCAAGTCAACCCATTTCATTCCTATCTGAACAGATTACTCCTTATAGAAGTTAGTTAAACTGTACATCGCTGAAATTGTGAGATTCTATGGAATTTCGATCTCGATCATTTCTGATAGAGATCCGCGATTTACGTCTCAGTTCTGGAAAAAACTCCATGAGGCTTTAGGCACCTGACTTAATTTCAGCACTGCATATCACCCTCAGACTGATGGACAGTCGGAGTGAGTCATTCAGATCTTAGAAGATATGCTTCGGGTTGTGTGATAGACTTCAGTGGTTGTTGGGAAGAGTATTTACCGTTGGCGGAGTTCACATACAACAACAGTTTTCAGACTAGTATTCATATGGCACTCTATGAGGCATTATATGGTCATAAGTGTCGTACTCTGTTATGTTGGACAGAACTAAGTGAACGCTAGATAGTGGCTCCTGAGCTGGTTTCTGAAACTGAGAACATTGTGAAATTAATTCGGGATTGATTGAAAGCTGCATCAGATTGGCAAAAGTCTTGTGCCGATTTAAAAAGGAAAGATATTGAGTTTTATGTTGGTTATCAAGTCTTCTTGAGAGTATCACCATGGAAAAAAATCCTCTAATTTGGACGCAATGGCAAGTTAAGCCGGGGATTCATTAGACCTTACCGTATCTTGAAGCGGGTCGAACCCGTTGCTTACCAGTTGGAATTACCACTGGAGCTGGATCAAATGAATGATGTGTTTCATTTCTCGATGCTGAAATGATATCATTCGGATCCGTCGCATATTGTTACGGTCGACGAGATCGAGTTGCGACCAGATTTAACATTCGAAGAGGAACCTGTCCGAATTTTGGAGCATGATATTAAAGTGCTGAGGAAGAAAATCTTCCCTTTAGTAAAAGGTTCTATGGCGGAACCACGGTACTGAGGAAGCCATGTGGGAAACCGAAGAAGCAATCCGACGTCTGTATCCGTATTTGTTTAACACAGGTAAAATTTCAAGGCTGAAATTTCTTTTAGGGGGAGAGAGTTGTAACGTCCCAAAATTTTAGGAATTTAATTGTGAGAATCTGAAGTAATTAGATTTCTGTATCTATGGTTCTGTGCTTTGCTCTTGTGTCTAAGGTCGGGAGTTCGAGTTGCATTGTTAAAAAGTTTTTTGATTGTTTTTTTTTTAAAACAACCTTCATTTATGTGTTTCGTAGTTAAGTTAGATTCTGGGTAAATCAGTGTCAAGAATAAGCCTGCTGGTTCACTGGGTAAGCATTTTTCTATATTCTGTCTAGTTCCAAGTTTGAATCTTGCCGTACGCATTAGGAAATATATTTTTGCAAATGCCGGAAGGGGTGGTTAATTTAAAACATTCTAAGGAAATGTTATCGTTCTTTTTCGTTTCTAAACTTTTAAGTTCTTTGTTTTTTGTTGTTCTTTTTTCTTTTTATTTTTCTTCTTTTCTACGATTAATTTTTTGTGAATTGGGAAGTCTTGTTGCTTGTAAGGTCGATATTGTGTAAGTTCTGTTGTGATTCTCTTTCGTTTACTATTTCTGTTGTGTTAGCATTTTTTTTGTCGGAACTAGATTTTGCTGGTTTACTTGATGTTCTGTTAAACACTCGATTGGTTACGTTGTTTAGGCAAGGATATTGCAAGAGACGTTAATCCACCGTGTTAGTCTGATTTCTCTTGTTTCGTGCGAGGTGAGTGTACGAATTGAGTTGGAATTGCGTCGAATCTTCTGACATAATCTTAGTGGTGGGTTGATTTTTTCTAAATATTGAAATTGATGGTGTGATTGGTTGTTGAATGATTAATTAGATTCTGGGTAGTCTCCGTGTTGTTTCCCCATCAAAACGAAACCAGGTGCATAAAGAAACCCTTAATTTTGTAAGTTTCGGTCGTCGGAAATGGTGGCTATCGACGCCACACGGCCAGGCATATAGGCATGTGTCCAGGCCGTGTGACCCACACAGTCGTGCGTAAGGCCGTGTGGGTGGCCGTGTAACTCACTATTCATCGATTTGGAGGCACACGAGCAAGGCACACGGGTGTGTTTCCAAACCGTGTATGGCCATATTAGTGTAGAGTTCACATGGGCACGGGACACGGGCATGTGTCCAGGCCGTGTAACTCATTGCTTGTGATTTAAGACCATACGAGAAAGCACACGGGCGTGTGCCCAGGCCGTGTGAGTCACACGAGAAAGGACACGGGTGTGTGCCTAGGCCGTGTGAGTCACACGAGAAAGGACACGATCGTGTGTCCAAGCTGTGTAACTCTTTGTTTACATGTTAGAACCATACGAGCAAAAGGCATGGCATGTGCCCAGGCCATGCGGCTCACACGGGCAAGGACATGGCCATATGTCCAGGCCGTGTGGGATTATAAAAGAGGCCCAAAACCCTTTTTTGAGGCCGTAAATGTTGTTTATGACTGATAATGATTTCCCCATTGTATGAATGATCTGAATTTGATTGAATGAGAACTCTCTGATACTCTGTAACGGATGTATGAATATCATAATTGTAGGTGTATTGTGGATAATTGTACACTGCATTTGCATGGGTTGGGATGTTATGAAGAAGGAAGTAATCTACTTTGAATCAGTGGTTAAGCCAGTATGTGAATAGTTCTGATTTTGGCGCTTGACATATTATGATCCAGCAGCTAAGCTGTGTTACTGTAAAAGTGTCAAACAGACACTTGTGGTGTGTAGGGTTGGATGGGCATTGAATGTCCTTAACGGTTTGTTGGAATGGTCGGAGATGGTGTGTAGCGGATGGGGTTTGGGAATCTCTGCATCTGAATTGGATTTGCAATATATATCTGAATTTGCATATATTTAAATATATGTATATAACTAATCTGTTCTGAATCTGAACTGTAAATAGTTCTATACCGAACCGAATTTCTGAATTTGAAACTATTTTATAAATGAACATTAATTGAATAAACTTAACATTCTTTTGCGCACTGAGTTCACAACTCATTCTATTTTTTATTGGATTTCAGGTGATCCCCAATCTTGAGCAGGTTAGCGCAGTGGATGCTCGATCAAGCATTTACCTTTCTTTAAGTAGAATATTAAGATTTCGGAGAACTGTTATAGTATGAATTTGGGAAATTATATACATAATTAGTTTTATGATGAATGTGTTATGAAGCATGGTTTAACTTTATTGTGTTGTTGTGTGACAACTAATAATTGATGAGGTAATTCTCTAAACTTGGGCTGGACGTCTAGGCTGGGTTTAGGGTGTTACAGGTTTAATAATTCAGATTTAATTTAAGAATCAATTTATCAAACTCAACCTTCTATGAGATAATTTTTGAATTTATGATGAATTAACTTATTTTCTTTTATTCTTAATTTATTTTTTGTATTTTTATTTTCTATTAATTTTAAGTATTTGACCATTAATATATAATTTGAAAATTGAGTTATAAGTTTTTTTATTAAAAATGGTTAACAAATTGAACTTAACAAAAGAAAACGTTTTTATTTTATAAAAGAAACAAGAGTCAATAACTCATTTTTTTTCAAATTGACTTTTTCTTTTCCTCTAAGTTGAATACAAAATTAACTTGATGAAAAAAAAAGCAAATTAATTTATTGATCAACTTGTCGGAACTCAGAGTAGCTGAATCTTCATCTATATATATATTTTGGTTTAAAAGAGTAAAAAGCGCTCAATTTTTTTTAAAAAAAAATTTGTACTTTTTTTTTCATTCAATTGGGTATTTTACTGTCAAAATGTGTAAAAAAAAGTCATTTAATTGTTAACTTTAAGAGTTGACCGTTAAAGTTAACTGCCTCTAATTTTTTTCAGTTAAATCCACCACGTGTCATAACCACGATGTGATATGTGGCAAAAAAATAATAAAAAAATAAAAATTAATAAAAGTTATAAAAATTATTAAATTTTAATAAAAATATAAAAATATTTAAAATTAGAAAAAAATTATAAAACTCGTAAAAAATTATAAAATTTTATAAAATTTTATAAAAAGTGTAAAAAATTATAAAATATAGAAAAATATAGAAAAAATTATAAAATTTTATAAAGTCGTAAGAAAATTATAAAAAAAATGTAAAGAAATATAAATTCATAAAAACATTATAAAAATTATCGTACCAAAAGAAACATTTTATAAATTTTTATAACTTTTATTGATTTTTATTTTTTATCATTTTTTGTTACATGTCATGCTGTGTTTCGACAAATGATGACTTTAACTGGAAAAAAAAAAGGGTTGCTAACTTTAGGTCAACGGTTAAAGTTGATGGTTAAAGGCCTTTTGATGCATTTTAGAAATTTTTATGATTCTTATAAAATTTTACAATTTTTAATATTTTTTATTTAAATTTTAATAATTTTTATATCTTTTATTCATTTTTATTTTTTATAATTTTTTTGCCACATGTCATTCCGTGGTTGTAACATGGGGTAGCTTTAGTTGAAAAAAAAATAGGGGCAGTTAACTTTAATGGTCAACTGTTAAAGTTAATGATTAAAGAGTCTTTTTGATGCATTTTGACAGTTCAAGTATCCAATTGAATGCAAATAAAAAAAAGCAGGGGCTTAATTGCTTTTTTTTGAAAAAGTTTGAGGGCCTTTTTGATTCAGTTTGAAAATTTAATTATCTAATTGAGTGAAAAAAAAAACTGAGACTTAATTGCGTTATTTAAAAAAAATTGAGAGCTTTTTTCATTCTTAAGCTAAATATTTTATAAATTAAAAAAAAATGATGACTTGGATTACGTTTTTATTTATTATATTCTTTTAATTTTAATATGTTTCCTATCAATATATAATTTGAAACTTAATTACAATTTTATCCAAGATTTTAAGGAAAACACTTTTATTTTATAAAAAAAATGAATTATAACTTGCGTAATTTTGAGGGGCACGAATCTCCAATTTAGCAAAGTTTCCCAAACATGTTACGTTTGATACTAGTATTTTCAAAGTTGAACGTGTAAATAAACTACACTATACTTGTCAATTGAGATAGTTTGCATCAATTTGGATCAGGTCAATTCAGTTTAAAAGATTTTCACATCATTTCAAATTTTAATAAATTTTGTGTTTGAGCCTTTTGATTTTAGATAATTCAAATTTAGTAATCAAAAAGCTTTTATCTTAAAGTACTCTTCAACTATGAAACACTAAATTGTTACAATAATAATTCTTTTTTACTCCCTTTTAACTTCATTTTGATTTTTTACAAAACGCTTTATGTTATACTAGAAATATTATTACATGCGTACGCTTGTTGAAATTACGTATTTAGAACACAAATGCGTGATTAAAAATAACATTCAATAAACAATGAAATGTATGGTTTGAAACTAATAAATAATAATATATGAAATATATACGATATTAAAATAAAAAATATTAGATTGAATTGTGAGTAAACCAAAATTTAAACATAAAAATTCATCATATTAAGAATATTAAATGAATACAATTGTTTATCAACATCAACCCTAAGTTGGTGTCAAGTTACTTTGTGACACAAACTCCATCAACAACATTATTAACGCTAGAGATTCTATCACATGCGTATGCGTGTGGAAACCACATATTTAGAACATAGACGCGTGTTTAAAAATAAAATCCAATAAATAATGAAATATATAATTTGAAACTAATTAATTATAATAATACATGAAATATGTACGATATTAAAAATAATAAATTAGATTGAATTGTGAGTAAAACAAAATTTACACACATAAATACATCAAGTTAACAATTCTAAATGTAATACCCCACCCCAATCCAGTCGTTAAACCCAAATGCATAATATTACATTACGTTGCCGAAGCATTTCAAACTATCTCAAAAGATTTCAAATAGTGACTTAGCATTTAAATATAATAACTCTCATACATTCTTGATTTTATAAAAAACATGATTAATAAATGTCAATTGGTGTTATTAACTGTTTTGGGTTTATACGGGACCAAAAATGAAGTCAGGTTTAGAATCTAACTCGGTTTAATAATACCTTGAGACATTGAAAGCCATGTCTCGAAACATGTTATACTGACTTGATTTCAATCGATTGTCAAAAAAAAAAAAAAATACGGTTTCGAAGCCGGATTTCATTATTTGAGTTAGTGAAAATTTTAATCAAAGAGTTGACATTATTAATATAAGATTTTATTATTGGATGGTCGACTAATTAAATTGAGAAAGCTGTTAATTATAGTACAATGGACAAATTTCACCTAACAAAGATTAAAGTATTATAAAAAATAAATATTTAACAATAAAATTTGTCATGCTCTTTTTTGTCATTTTACACATATAAGCTTTCACCTACCAGCTAAATTTTACCAAACACTTTTAAATAAACAGTTATTAGAATCAATTGGTCAAATCAGTTAATAGAAAAAATTAGTCAAATCAATCATTGCAATCAACAATCCGTTATTAGCCAATTACCAAAGGTAATAGTTTAAAATTTTAGTTATCATTTTATTCCATATTTAAAAGAGAAAAAAAACACTTATTTTGAAAAAAAAAATGAGTTACAACTAAAAGAAGAAAAAAACATATGGCATAACTTTATTAGGAAGCTAGATTTTTAGTTGAAAGTCGTTTTTTATAAAATAAAAGTGGGTTTTTTTAGTTTGGATAAATTTGTAGTTAATTTTTCAAAACCATATTATTAATTGGAGAAATATGAAAATTAATATAATATAATATAAATATAAATAAATTATAAAAAAAAACCTAAGTCATCATAATTTCTTTTATTCATAGAATAAAAAATGAATAGATTGGATTAATAATGTAACATCCCAAAAATCGGGTTAGAAGAAATGAGTTAGCGGAACCAAGAGTGGTTTCGCCTTGATTTTGAGTTAGGACTTTGAAAATTTTGTAAAACAAATTAATTTGATTTAGTGGTTAAGTGCTTTAAATGTGTGTTTGAGGTTTTATGTTCAAATCTCTCCTTTAGAATTTTTGTTATTTTTTATCTTGTTAAGAATGAGCTTGCATGTTAAGAATGAGTTTGCATGTTCAATGGTTAAGCTTCTATATACCCTTTGGTCTTGTGTTCAAATTTTTGCGTAAGCAATGAGAAAATACTTTTATACTATTCAGTAAATTAGTTTAGTTTTTTTTATTAACTTCCTTCTCCCATGTTCCAAAAAAAAAAAAAGTTTCCCTCTCTTTTTTTTTTTCTTTTTGCTTTTCTTCTGAAAATTTCTTTCGTTTTGCTATCTGGCATGGAATAGATCCCGTGCGTGGCTTAATCTTTTCTCTCAGTTTTATTCTTAACGTCGGTAAAAGTTCAATTGATTATATCGCTAGTATGGTGGTTTTTCTGTTGGTTTCTGAGTTCTGTAGTAAAGGACGATTCTTCCTTAGGAGTTTGTTAATTGATTGTTAGAATCAGGAGAGGGCAGAATGACGTCTAGCGTTCCTTCAACTATTTAAGAATTGTCCAAAAACTTGGAACGATGGAAATGTGCAAGTATACACAATCGCAATAAGTAATAAAGTGACAAGTAAATGTTGAGTTATCGTACCCACAAGGACTATAAAAGAATTATTTATGAAAGTAATTTTAAACACTTTTGGTGAAGGAAAAATATTTGATTTTAAAAAGAGATAATAAAAAACTAAGAGTTAAAAACTAAGTGAAATAATTCAAATAAAACAAAGAAATTCTAGTGCACGATTCCAAATATAATTTAATCAAGATGATATAATTGTGTTGGATTAATTATATTTCCTTACCTTAGAATTATTAAACTTATGCTTATACTTGTTACGAATAAATCACGGCAACTCGGTAATTTGCTAACTTATGAACATATTTACAAATAAAAAATCTATTCATCTCTTGTACATATTTCTATGCAAATTCGACCGATTAAACATATTTATAAAGGTAAACATGTTATTGCACATACATACTTATAAAACTAAACAATCTCTCGCATATTCCTTTATTGATTCAAACGATTAATTTAACCTAATAAGCATATAAAAGACTATGTGAGATAATAAAATATCCTTACCTTGAAACAATTTAATCACAATAACCTTGCAAGTTATGCAACGCATATGTATCACCAAATACAATGCTAATCTAATCTTCAGCTACCTTAGAAGAATTAAACATATACTGATTAAGTACTGTGTCCATTAATTACAATTTCAATGCGTTTAAATAATTAATTCTTTAGTTATCTAAACAATTATAATGCTAGAATAATTTAGGCATGATTTTACTTAATTAAGCATTTTACCGAGGCCTATAACAGCATAAACATAAATTTAACAAATCAAGAGGACGAAATGCAATCAACCCAACATGACTTAATTCAAGCTAGATTGATTAAAATAACCATTTCAAAGACATGAATATTCACAGATATGTTCATCATAAAAACAACGGAAATTAAAAAGATAGGGAACAAGAAGCAAATCCGGTGTTTCTCCATGGCTTGACTGATTGCTCCTTCTTTTGTCTCTGTTGTCCTTGCCGATCAAGGCTTCTACGAACACTCGCTTGCTGCCCCAAATGGATGAGAAAACACCTCTTTTCCAAGAGGAGAAATCGGCACAAGAAGGCTTGGTTTTTTTTTTTTTTTTTGGAGAAAAAGAGAGAATGGAAAGAAGAGAAGTGATAAGAGAATGAGAGTGTTGAAGGATCCTTTGAATGGGCAGCAAAGCGGGGTTTATATTGCTGAGGATGGCTGCTAAAAATAGCAAATTTCAGCAGCCAAAGAGCCCCCTCATGGCCGGCCATCTTACATGGCAAGGTTGAGACTTTCAACTTTGCTAAAATTAGTCTGGGGCAAATCCGTAAAGCCTTAATTTAAAGTGGGGTTTGAATGCAATTTGGAAGTCTTCCAAGGGCATTTTTGAAAGCTCATTTAATCAGCTAAAATGCTGATTTGGGTCAGCATTTGAACGGTTCTAGGCTGCCCAATTGGTGGCTGGTTCGGTTCGCTCAATTTGGTTCAACTGGTGCGGTTCAACTGAGCTATTTTTCCATAATTAATTAAAATTAATTTATTTAGCCCAAATTAAATTGAGGATAAATTAAAATTAATTATATTATGAATTAATACACATGTTTGGACCGTCTTAGGCTGGAAATTATTTCGCCTTGTTACTTCGAATTGCTTCTCAGTTTTGTTCTTCTAACAGTGTCTGCCGGGTCAATTTTCGCCCTTTGTATGAATCTGTTAAAAATAATCAAAATTTAATAAAAATAATTGTAAAATTGACTAAAAAGTAACATGTTCAAAAATTTTAATACAATTTAATTATTTGATAAACATTAATTATTTTATGACAAAAAATCTATCGAAAATGAATGATTTTAAGTAAAATTAGGTATGAAAAAGTATATAAATCTTTTCCAGCGTGTCTGCTACCCATTTTTAAGTAAGTTCAATTTTGGATTTTGTGTCAAAAGTTCTTTGACATAGCTTTGGTTTGGATGCTAATTCAAATGATTTGATTCGGTTCAATCGTCTGATTCAGTCACTGTAATGTTGTTTTTAGGTTCGAGAATCATCTCTGTGGCTTCCATGTCAAAACCGTACCAGGTGTGTAACAAAAACCTTGATTTCTACGTTTGGCGAAGATCGAAAAGCATGGTTGTCAACGTCAATGACCATGTGTCAGGCTGTGTAACTCACTATTTGGAATTAGAGACATATGGGCTAGAGACACAGGCGTGTGTCCTGGTCGTGTGAGAAAATCCTTGGGTCTTGAGTCACACGGGCGTGTGCTTGGTTGTGTGCTAGACCGTGTAACTCATTCCTTTGAGTCACACAGCTGTGTGACATTGAGGTAGGCCACACGGGTGTGTGCTACACTGTGTGGACCACACGGGCCAGCCATTCAGGCCGTATGAATCCATACGGGTTTGTGGGCCAAAATTTGTTATTTTTCCCCAGGACCGTAAACGTCATTCGAATCGAACGTAGGCCTTCCATAGGGTTTGTATGATCTGAAATAAGCTATAAAAATTTATATTTGATGAACAGTTAATGTATAATCTGTTATCTATTCATATGTCTGATATGATATAAGCTAAGTAACTATGATATGTTAGCATATAATGTGCTTTTGTTGGGACGTGTTTAAGGTATGTTATTTATTCAGGTATGATTTGTGCTCTGTTAATTTTGATGATTCGTTTTTGTGTTACTGTGTTGGATGAAGACATGTGATATCTGAATACGTTATTGTGTCTGATACTGATTCTGATATGTAACCATGCATGTGATTTCATGGCAAGTCTGATATGAATCATTAAGATGTGATCAATCTTTCTTGCAAAGCATGGATTCTCATGCCTTCTATTTCTGTTATTGTACAACAACACGTCTTACATACTTATCATTCTAATTCTAAATATGCATGTCGTGACACATTGTATCGGGTTCGGGATGAGGTGAAAGAAGGAAGTTTCTGGCAGTTTATTGATATGTATTTATCTGGTGGTTTATCTTCAATTTTGCCTGGCAGCTTATCTGCAATTCTAGTGGCATTGTCCACAATTATCTTCTGGTGAGATTTGGTTGGATGAATTCTGGAGACTCTATTTTGGTGTGTCGCAGAGTTGGGTAGGATGTTTTATGAATAAAAATCTACATTTTGATTTTTTTGAAAAACAGTATATTGGCATAATCATACATTCTCCTTTCTGTTTATACGATCGATATGAAAACCTCTATGATACTCTGCTTTGTTTCGCTCTGGTTTTATAATCGTTATGAAATTTTCTGTGTTACTCTAACTTGTATATTGTGGTTTATTTAATCTTTGTTGAGTTTCGTTATACATTGAGCTTTGTAGCTCACCCCTTTGTTATATCTTTGTCTATTCAGGTAAAATCTCTAGCTTAGGATCGAACGACGTGTGGAAGCTCAGATATTTTTTGCATTTGATGTATATATGGTTAATTTCGTAATCTATTTCTGAATTGTTTTGGGTTTTTTTTAATTCATTGGTAATTTATATTTTCTATCGCGAAACGATAAAATCACTTAAGTCGACAAAATGGATTTTGGTTTTCAAAACTAAAAATCCATTAAAGGTTTTTCGCTAATAATTAAGATTAAGTGTTTTCTAAAAGCGAACAAAAAGTTTTCTAATGTCTGTTTGCGAAAGTCGCATTTGCTAAATACTTACTAAATCCAATTTTCCAAATGAGTCATTGTAATTTCTCTAGATTCGGTCATAACTTCTAGGTCGTGTTTGAGGTGTTACATTTAGTTGTATCAAAGCCAGGTTTGCAAAACTCGGGCTATAATTTTTGGGTTCAAAATTCTTCTAGAAAAATATTTTAAGTAAGTGGAACTTCTGACTGACTTTGAGATTTGAGGGTTATGAAAAGTGTGTGTTCAGATTTTGATTATTTTCGAGTCTGTAAACAGAGAATTCGAGACTTTGGTGCCAATCCTGTAAGTATCTCTACCTCAGCTATATTAAATGAACTAGCACAAACCATAGTGCTATGGTTACTTTGTTTTAGTTAAAACTCTAGAAATTCTATGAAAACCTCTGTTAAAACTTTAGACTTAGGATTCTTAATAAACCTAAGCTAAGTCTTAAATTTCTGAAACTGGGGGTTAGTATAATGAGTATTGGTGGTCATGATGCATGAGGATGTGGTGGACATAGCCGAGTGACCCGAGCTGAGTTCTCTTCTCACGGCAATGAGTCCAATCTGAAAAAAATTACGAGTCTGCTAAGACGCCCGAATCTGAGGGCAGTAGTGAGGAAGCTGGGGACGCTGTTGTGCCCCAAGGTGTGTTTAAGGATTTGCAAAAGGTCGATGGAATCCAATTTGGATTTGTGGGTCAAGAGTCTGTGATTGAGCGATCTCAGCCAAATAAGAGGAGCATTGTAACACCCCTCACTCGACCTATCGTTATGACCGGATCTAGCGTGCGACATCAGGTGTTGTTTGAAAACCGTGTTCGTTGAAAAACTCATCTACGAATCAAAACTTACTATCGTTCAAAAATCCCGATTTTCGTTGCTTATTAACAAAAACAAGTTTTACTCGAAATCATTCCTTTCAAAATTATTATTATGCATCTATTATTTTGTTTTAAAACCTTTTCTGTTACGGAAGTTTGGTTTAAACAGTTGCGGAAACGAGATATTTTAAAAACAGTAATTATTATTTAAAACCCGTGTTTAATAAATTAACAGTTTGTAAAGAAATACCAAATAAAAGTTAAAAACAATTCCAATCGCCTTATTACAAAAATTATTAACCCAAAAATTTAAGTAAAGAAAACTAGAATAAAGTAGCTAAATTAACCCCAAGAACATACAGGACGTGTGGCCACCTCCGAGTCCCTCGCAGCTCCAAATCCTCTAAGGCTGGGGATTACCTGCACAGTTAAGGAGAATGGGTGAGTTACGATAACTCAGTATGTAATCCCCTTATTACACCCACAGTTTGGGCCCAAGCCCATGCAGTATCAATCTGGGCCGAAGCCCTATGATATGCAAAACAAATATGTACCCAACCTAGTCTAACCAACACACCACCCATACCAACCCACACACTTGTGCGGACCAAGTCAACCCACCCAACCAGCACACCAAAAACACAGACTAGCTGCTAATAACAGTATACGTGGCTGAGCCACTAATTCAGTATAATGTGGCAAAAACCACTAAATCAGTATAACGTGGCGGAGCCACCAGTACAGTGCTTCATCCAAAATCCATAACCCAACCCATGCAGTATGACATGTCATATTAAAATCATGTAAACAATGCATCACCATCAACATCAATCATACAATTACTACTCATTCAACCACTAAGGGTAAAACGGTCATTTAGGGGTAAAACGGTAATTTTGCCCCTTGAGGGTATTTCAGTAATTTACCCACCAAGGGTATTTCAGTAATTTACCCACGAAGGGTATTTCGAAAATTTTACCCTTGCAAGCGACACGGTTTCCATTTTCAGTCAAAAACAGTTCTATTGGGCTTAAAATCCAATTTCGACCCAAACGGGCCCACACGCTCGTGTGGCCCAACCAACCCATTTTTGGTCTCAGTTCTGCGAACTTTGCAGCTACATCAATCACCCGGTACTCACCATGGATTTTGCCCCTGTGGGCCCATTAGCCCACTGGGCACATTTGGCCCACTACGGCCCAATAAGGCCCATTACAGCCTCAGTTCTGCGAGAGAGTCTTAGACACTCCCAATAGTATATTGCCAACATTATTGACTCGGTTTATCTCTATGAGCGCTCGCACGCTCGAGTGATCTCAGTTGCCGATATTCCGGCTTTTCGGTATTTTGACTTTTAGCCGATTCACAGATCATAGCATTAGCAGATTAAATAGAGGTGTGAGATTACACACCTTTATTATGAGTTGTGGTTTCAACCACTTCCAAGACACTTATGATAACGTTTTGCCACTAGTTAGTCTCAACCTTTGATGACCCTAAATACTGAAACACCCTACTAGACTAACTTCACTTACCACGAACCGCGATCTCCTGCTGTGCAACAGTAATTGGCTCTATCGCTTGGCTACAGAAACCAAGTCCCTAGCAATATTTGATGAGCACAAAGAAAAAGTGTTAGTAATTATCCAACATTCGCTCCCCCCCACAGAGGAGAAAGAGACCGAAGTTTACTCTTGCAGTCACACGAATCTAACTAACAACAAATTAAGAGATTTTTTGCATTACCTCACTCTTACCAACATCAACGAACGACAACAATCGACAGTTGTCTAACAACAGGATTCAGCCCTCACAATGGAGAACAAAATGGATTCGAGATGGAAAAAGGTGAGTAGATTCGTCCTAGACAACAAGGAGTCAATGTTAAGTGTGTCGGCTTTAGCTATGTAAAGAGAGGGAAACAAGAGGAAGAGAAAATGTTACCTTCAACTAGAGAAGAACCAAATGGAGAAGACAGGTTCGGCAGCAAAGGATAGCAACCGTGAAATAATGATGAAGCGAAGAAAAGAAAGTGGAAGAAGAGAGGCTTCACAGTTCAATGAATGGTCACAACAAAGGAATGAAAAAGAGTAGAAGAATAGAAATGAATTCGACAGAGGTCAAGAAGAAGAAAGGCAACAAATGAAATGAACTCGAAATGTCACTCCAGAAAGAAAACTCGAATGATAGAAAAATACCTAAAACGTCACTTCAAAAAAAGACCCGAAATGAAAAGAAAATAGCACAACACAAAGGAATTTCGATTTTGCTCTCACACTCAAATTGCCAAAATTGCTTCCAAATGCCATCCCCTAGTAGTCATACTCCCAAATTCAGCCAACACTCTCACACACCTCACTTCCTTGAATTTCTCTCGTTTTTCCTCCTACTATTGCTTTCATTCATCCATTTGAATTATTTAACCAAGTTTCCAACTCCCCTTGAAAAGTTTGATCTGTACTCTGCTTCCTCCACTCACCTGTCACAAAATAAAAGCCTCCAATTCGTAAGCTGAGGGATTCGAACCCCTTCCCTCCTTGCTCTCTCATTGATGCCACAACCACCTTGCCACATGCTCAACTTGTGTCTCCTAAATGCATATAATTATACTTAAGCCCTACTGCCAACAACCCTCTCTACTAAAAAGCCAAAAATAAATATTTCCCAGGCTCAAACTTGAACCCAGGCCTCCTTAGGACCCCCAAATACACTCAAATAACCAACTGAGCAAGCACAACATAAAATTAAGCAAAAGTTACAACCCCTAACTTTTGGGGCGTTACAAGCGTTGTAAGCATGGATCGAATTTTGATTTGCGATCACTGTAATAAGTGTGTCTTAGATGTGGATTAGTGGAGCATTGAGTTAGGGATTGTTCGTATTACTCTTTTACTTGTGCAAGAATTAAATAAAAGCCAAATATTCAGAGATAGAGAAAAAGGACAGAAATAGCAAAAATTTCAAAAAGAGAGATTTGAATATATGACCTCAAACACACGTCCAGAGCACTTAACCACTGAAGTAGATAACTTCACTTAACAAAATTTAACAAAAAAAAAACTCAAGGCATTACACCCTCTTTTAATTACATAATACTTATATTTATTATTTGATTTATATATATAAAATAAAAAAATTAATCCATGGAAAAGTTAGTTAATTGGTTTAATAATTTAGATTTAAATTAAGAATCAATTTATCAAACTCAAATAGAGTTATCTCTATTCATTTTGTAAAATCAAAAGATAACATCACGGATCCACTAACTAAAGGCTTAAATTGAGATCATGTTGATAAAACATTGAAAGGAATGAGACTAAAGCCCATGAAAATAAAAGGCGCTATGTGAAGGAAAACCCTACCTAGTTGTCTGGAGATCCCAAGATCTAGGTTCAAAGAGACAACCTAATTGCATAGACCTTGTGAGGTCAATGTGGGGGGTTCTTATCCCAAGTCCGTTCTTATGATGTAAACAGTGGCTAAAAATGGGATAGGTTAAGCAATGCTTTTAATGACCATTATGTGTTTCAGTGAGCCGAACAACATAAGTCACCTGTAACACCCCAGAATTTGGGGTTAGAAGTTTTGTGATTTGTAGGTAGGGTCAGTGGCTAGTTCAGGTATTTGAAGTCGTGTTCGCGTTTTAGTGTCAGAATGGGCCTGCTGGTCTAGTGGCTTGATGTGTGTTAGTGTACCTCTAGGTTCTGAGTTCGAGGCGTTATGTGTGTGGTTTGGGGAAATAATTTTAATTTGGTTTTGTTTTAAAGTCCAAAATACCTATTTTAATTTTAAATTTAATTATTTTTTTGGGATAAAACTTTCCAAAACCACTTTCACGTTCTCTTGTTTCTCTCCCCACACTCTCTTGTTAGTTTTTATTTTTCTTTTCTTCTTTATATTTTTCTTCAGGTTTTAAAAATTATACGTTTCTCTGCTATTAAGTTCTCCTCTTTAATTTTTGTTGATGGTTTTTGGGTAGTTAAAGGTTTCAAGCAGAGATTTCAGAATTGTGTTAAGGAGGCGTTCCGATCTTCTTTCGTGTTTGGAATCGCGAATTTAGGTGTGGGTTCGGTAACTGATGACTCACTAAACTAACTAAAATCACGATACAGGCAAGCGCACCTATCGAATAGTAGTATAACTATGGTGACTCGGGAATATCGTATCCACGAGGACTAAAAGTACTAGTAATTACTATCTTTTTATTATCTAGCCTATAAATTGAAAGGGTTGTTTCTAAACTAAAATTAATTAAACTAATTACTAAGAATGCGACAGAGAGCGAATTGGGAAAATATTAGAAGAAAACCGATGAGATAGACAATACCCAGGAAAAAATCCACCTAGACTTCACTTATTATTTTGAATCTAAATTAAACGATTTATTCACTTGTACCTTGATCCGTAGAAATCCCTAAATTATGTTAATATCTCTTTTGAGAATAAGAACAACTAACTCTAGGTTGATTAATTGAAATATCTTTCTAATTAAAACCCCTATTGTCGCATTAACTCGATCTATGGATTCCCCGATTAGATTTGACTCTAATCCGGTAGATTTATGTTGTCCTATTTCTAGGATTGCATGTAGCTCCACTTAATTATGCTAGATCTACTCTTAAACAGGGACTTTTGCTCCACTGAAATAAGCACGTCACACTTGAATTAATATCTTGAAAATATTAAAGCAAGAAATAAGTATACATAATTAATAACAAGAAACAAATATTTATCATGCAATTCAGAAAATCAAATAATAAGATCCATCTTAGGTTTCATCTTCCCTAGGTATCTAGGGAGTTTAGTTCATAATTTGGAAGGAAACACCTCAAAATTAGGAAAACAACAAGACATAAAGAAACCCAAAAGCTTCTAAAGAAATTGAATGGAGATCTTCAATCTTGAAGGAGATCCTGCTTCTGAGTTGAATCCGTTGGTACTTCGAGTAAATTCTTCGTTCTTCTCTGCGTGCTCCCTTAGGTATTCTTCTAGTGTGTATTTATAAACTTTAGAATGCTCAGAAACCCTAAAAATTGGTTTTTTCTACGTGCTAGGGAAACAGGGTTCGAAATCGAAATGGGCTGGCACATGGGCGTGTGGCCAGCCTGTGTGGCGCATATGGGTGTGTGCTCAACCTGTATGGCTCACATGGGCGTGTGATCAGCCCGTGCAGGAATGCCCAGGCCGTGTGGTTCCTAAAAATAGCTCGTTTTGTTCGATTTTGGCCCATTTTTCGCTCCTTTCACTTCCATATGCTAACCTAAGTATAGAAACATAAATTTAAAGGATTAGGAGCATCAAATTCACTAATTCTCATAATAAATCATCCAAAAGCATGCCAAGCATGGGATTAAAACATGTTACTTTTATGGTTTATCAAATATCCCCACACTTAAGCGTTTGCTTGTCCTCAAGCAAAATCCTCAACTCACAATTAAAATTGAACTTTCTCAACTCATAATTCTCATCCATAACGTTTTGTCATAATTCACAAATAATTATACATTGATAATTCAACTAAAAGAGCATTAAAGATTCAAACAATCCAAGTCGCACATTTTTAAAGTATGAAAAAATAGGTATTTCCCCTTATCTAAGCAATTACCTTTAATTCAAAATCGACAAGAATCGATATCCTCACTAAAGATTCACTCAAATCACTCAAAGTGTTTAAGGTTCAAAAATTAAGCACTCAAAAGTCAAACATGAAAAGTCATTACCATAAGCTTGCATGAAAATCAAATCTCCACCACTATAAAATAAGGAGATGTGCAAATCAAAAGGTCTTTAAAGGGTTGTAATAGGGCTTGGGTTAAAGGTGTGGATAAAGGTTGAAAAAGAGGGTTAGAATCGAGATTTAATTGATAAATTACCAAACTAGAAAAATAAACAAATGTTGAATTACATCAGTCGAAATTATTTAAGAATAACACGAGTTTTTTTCTCAAAATATGAATTTAACTGTTCAAGCTCAATATCATAGAACTAAGTAATAATCATATATATATATATATATATATATATTAGAACAAGAAACAAATGATAATAAGAAATAATTTAACAACTAAAATCTCGACA
The DNA here is from genome assembly GCA_005393395.2 of Gossypium australe. NCBI lineage: Eukaryota > Viridiplantae > Streptophyta > Magnoliopsida > Malvales > Malvaceae > Gossypium > Gossypium australe. The sequence continues at coordinate 37,071,011 of CM016626.1, read as the reverse complement.
AAAAGGGAGTCAATAAAACTGGAACAATTCTCAACGAACCAAAAATGAGTTATGGGTTAACATTAATGGGTAAATTAAGAAACGGTGTTTTAGGCTCAAAGGAGTTCACTAAGGGTTAATTATGTAGGTAGGCTTTTATGGGAAAAGTGAGTTAAAACCTAAGTGCATTTATCATTTCAGTATATCAAATCAAAGGTGTGGTCTCGACATGCATAATCAAAGCAAGTTCTAGAATAACCAATCAATATTGACACACTCATAACCAATAATAAAATGAGCAAGAAAAGTGTATGCTCTAAAGGCTCAAAATCTCACAAAAAAATTATGGTTTTTGATATCAATCTTTCAAATCTCAAACTTCAAGGTAATACCTCAATTTAGGGAAACAATCTAAAAAAAAATTTATTCTGAAAATAGGCTTATCATGCTTGGTTCTCTCATGTCTTAAAGTTTAAACAATCAATGCATAATTATCTATTAATTTAATCTAAAACATATCAATGATAATCACAAATCGATAAGAATTCATTCTAATAGTAATATGAGAAAATTACTTGAATACAAAACATAATTCAGGGATTTTCTAATAATCATATAAATAACCACCCCACACTTAAGATGTACATTGTCCTCAATGTGCAAATACAAATAAGCACAGTAGAAATAGAAAATCATAAGAGAGGGAGAGAATTGAAACTGCCTTGAATATTGGATGAAATCCCCAGAATAGTGAAAAGCGGAATCGTAGGCTAATCTTAAATGTGGTGCATGATTCTGAGCAACTAGTAAGAAAATAAACATAAATGGGGAAGAAAATTAAAGGGTAACTCGATTAGAAATAACCATAATAATTTTTAAAAAATATAATTTAAAATATAAAAACAAAAGAAGTCTAAAAACATAATAATAAACATAAAAATAGAAATAAAACTAAAAATAAAAATAAAAATAAAACTAAAACTAAAAATAAAAATAAAATAAAATAAATGGACTCAATAGTCCTCATCATCAGACACATCGGTGTCGTGACTCGTCGACGCTGGAGGGGATATATGGAAATGCTGACATATCTGCTACAATGTCGTGTCAATATTGTTGAACCTTTGAACGCGGTACTGACGGAACTCGGTGAGGTCTGCTAAAGTAGCAACAGAAGAAACAGGTCGGTGACTTGAAAGTGGAGGCTGTGGTGGGTCCTCGTGATAGGAAAGAACATCATCAGCGAAGTCTTTTGGTTCCAGAGCATCAGAATGAAACAATCGATACTGAGGGGGGTCCACTCCACGACGTCGCTCGATCATCCTCATGTGTATCTTGCTTGAGATGCCCTGTGGGGACATCTGGCCGAAAAGTGTGAGTGTTGAGGACTACTCCGGTGTGTCGAGGAGACCGAAGTGTCGAGCGAGGCGAGTCACATAAGGAACTAAACAGATGGGGCCCTTCCTTAGTCTAATGACAAAAGGCTAGAGCGATGAAATATGCCAAATCAAATATATACTCGTGCTCCATGCTCCATAAAAAGTAAGCGTCGTGAGGACTTTGGTGCTCTCTCTTCGACCTGTCAAAATGTGAGCTAAGAGTGCGTGAAGGTACCGTAAGGTCGGAGAGAGAGAAGTTGCCTTTGAGCGACTCGCGTCATATGGTGTCTGACTAGCTGTAAGATCGGCCCAACAACGTGATGGCAAGTGATGGATATGCCGATGAAGTTGAAGGAAGTCCTAGGCGCTCATAAATTCCTCTATGTATAGTCCCATAACAGCACCGAACTCGGGGATGCTCATATGTTGTACCAAACCACAAGTCAAAAACTGATGGTGCCTGGCTCGTCGTGCATCATCATGACCTGATGTACAAGAAATGTCACGCAAAATCCCAAGGTAAGCTCCATGTAGGTGGGCTCGATGATTTCGAAGAATCTGTTCCACGGAGCTGTGATAATAAAAGCGCGCATGTCATCAGCGAGCCGGACCTGCTCCAACTCGGCCCAATCAATACAACGGCCTAGGCAAAGTGGACGTACTCAAAGGAGCTGGTATAAATCCTCCTGGGGGCCCGTCGCAAATTAGAGATAAGGGTGGCGAGCCTCTGCGGATGCGCTCGAGGAGGTTACTCCGGGCCCCTTCCGCTTTTTCAAAGCAGGGACGGCGGTCTTAGTCTTTCCATAAGTGTTCGTCACAGTGTGCCTGAAAAAAATAATTCACTATAAAAGAAATTGCGCACCATCAAATAAACATACAACTAAACTAAGAAATAGTTTTATATTAAAATTAAGGACAATACTAATAGAGACAGGAAACAACTGCTTCAACATAATAAACTGAATATGGAGCTTAATACTAATGAAAATAATAAAATAAAACAGTGATATAAATAATACTAATTTGTTGAGAAAGACAAAGCACAAAAATAAAAATAGCAAGTAGAATAAAATAATATAGCTAAAGCAATACTAATAATAGGGATATGAATCATAGCTAACCTAAACTATTGTACCAAATATTATTAGCATACTAAAATGACAGAAGCACTTGACACGAAAGCATAAACAAAAATAGAATAATAAAATAAAGAATGAATGAAAATAAACTAAAATAATAAATAATAAATTGATAAAGAAATAAAATAAATAAATAAAAAATATAAAAGATAAGGGTAAAAGGGGAAACCGACGGTGGTAGTTTTTGGACGGTGACGACGGTATAGGGACGACGGTGGCGGTGGGAGATGGGGAGAAAGGGGGTCTAATAGAGATGGGGGAAAAGAAAGGAAAGAAAGGAGAGGGAATGGAGAAGGTGGTTAGTGAGGAACAGTGGAAAAAGAGAGAAGGTAAAGGGGGAACGTGAGGGTGTGCGCGGGGGAGAGGAGATGAGTAATTGTTGAGGGCGGGAGAGAGTGGCTGGTCGGGGCTGAGGGAAAAGAAGGGGGAAGAGGAGAGGGTTTGGGTGGCTGATTGGGGAAAGGAAATGGGAGGAGGAAGAGGGAAAGCGTGAAATTGGGCAAGGAGGTCTAGTCAGAGGTGCAAGGCTACGGTGGCGAAGCAGGTCGATGGGGGGTCAACTTGGGTCAAGGGAGTCTGCGGCTGGGGTTAGGGAAGATAAGGAAAAAGATAATTTTTAGAAAAAAATAATTTTAGGGTTTTTCTTTAAAAAGGTGACATGGTCGTATGAGACCCGTGTTGGGCCACACGGCTATATCACACACCCGTGTGGTCTCCTGTTCAGCCATGTGTGATTAATGAAATAAGCCCAGTCTTCACACGGCCTTGGACATGTCTGTTTGTCCAGGCCATGTGGCACCTCCTTCGCTTCTCCCAAGCCCGTGTGACTTCCCACACGCCCATGTGGCATGACCGTGTGCACTGTCTATGTAACTTTCTAACTTTCTTTAAATTTAAAAATTAAGCTTCAGGTTTCACACGGCCTAGGACACGCCCGTGTGTCCAGGCCGTGTGGTCTACACGGCCATGTCGTATGCCCGTGTGGACTGTTTTAGGCTGTGTCTCTATCGATTTTTGGAAAAATTAAGTCAGAGGCTCCACACGACCAAAGACACGCCCGTGTGTCTAGGCCGTATGGGTCACATGGCCATGTCGCCAGGCCATGTAACTCACTTTCAGACCTCTTTTTATCCACACGGCCAGGGACACGCCCATGTGTTCAGGCCCTGTGGGTCAAAAAGATTTTTTAAATTTAAATTTATTTTTAAAAATATTATAAAATAAAATTAGTAAAGTTATCACTCGGGTTGCCTCCCGAGAAGCGCTTATTTAAAGTCTAAGCTCAACTTAGCTCGTATTCGCACGGTCACGGTGGTTCGCAGAGTCGATACTCCTCTTTCTCGCTGTCAATTCTTTCATTAAAATAAGGTTTTAGTCGAGTAATATTTACTTTAAAAGTGCTGAATTCAGAATGATTTATCTCGAATGTACCGTAAAGAAAGACATTGAGTACCGTACAAGGAGTTGTTTCATTTGTAATAAGCTCTGAAGTGGCAATTCTAGGGTCTATTTTATCTAGCAATACCTGGTCCACAACATTAAAGTGGTTCGTTCCATCCTTATGCTTGTCATGGCATTGCTTCGGTTTTTCATCGTGTATTCTCGGTTTCTCCTTGACATGTGTTCGCCATTTGTCTAGTTCATCGATCTGCAACCTTCGTTCTTCATGAATTTTCTGTTTTTGTCGCATGAACTGGAATGTGGCTCCATCATATTTTTCTGAGAGATTTCCCGTAAAGAGGGTTGAGCCACAAGGTTACTCACATTAACAGAACTTATATAATCATCTCGATTACTAGATAACTTAGCAGAATCACGAGCTTAAAGAGTAATCGTGTCATCTCCTACACGAAGTATCAATTCACCTGTACCAACATCAATGATACTTCTGGCAATTGCTAAAACGGGTTGTCCTAAAATTAAAGCTACATCACTATCCTCATCCATGTCTAAAACAACAAAATCAACTGAGAATATGAATCTATCAATTTTAACAAGAACATCTTCAACAATACCCCTAGGAAATCTAATGGTTCTATCTGCCAGTTGAATGCTCATCCTAGTTTGTTTGGGTTTCCCAAAACCTAGTTGCTTAAACATTTTGTAGGGCATGACTTAATACTCGCCCCTAAATCAGCTAAAGCATTATCAACATTTAAACTACCAATTAAAAAAGGAATAGTAAAACTCCCTGGATCTTTCAACTTATTGGGTAGTTTATTCTGTAAGATAGCTGAGCAAACTGCATTTAGCTCCACCTGCGATGAATCATCTAACTTCAGCTTGTTTGCTAAAAGCTCCTTTAAAAATTTTACAGAATTTGGCATATGTGAAAGAGCTTCAATAAACGGTAAGTTAATATGCAACTTTTTCAAAAGTTTGAGAAATTTACCAAATTGTTCGTTTGTGTGGTCTCTGTTTATCGCATTTGGATATGGCACACAAGGTTTATATTCCTTACCTACCGATTTTTGTTCACTGTGGCTCACCTTAACCATACCTTGACTTACCACACTTTCTTGCCTTAGTTCTGGTTCAGATTCAACTAACCCTTCTTCATCTCACACAGTGATTGCATGAAGTTGCTCCCTTGGGTTAGTTTTAGTATTATTAGGCAAGCTACCTTGTGGCCTTTCTGAAATTAGCTTGGCAAGTTGACCTACTTGGTTCTCAAGCCCTTGAATTGACGCTTGTTGATTTTTCAGTGCGGTTTCAGTGTTTTGGAAATGAGTTTCTAACACCGAAATAAACTTTGTCAGCATCTCCTCAAAGTTAGGCTTCTTCTCTTACTGGTAAGGTTGTTGTTGGAAGCCTGGAGGGGGTTGTGGTCTCTGATTTCCTTGACCACCCCAAGAAAAATTGGGATGGTTCCTCCAACCTTCATCATAAGTGTTACTATATGAATTATTCTGAGGTCTAGAATTATTACCTTTATAATTGACTTGTTAGTTATCTGTTCTAGGGTTGTAGGATATACATTCTGGATTGTTCATCCCTCCTACATTTGCATCGCATTTCATCACCAGATGTACCTGCGTAGAACCATATAAACCATCAATTTTTTTATTCAAAAGTTCTACCTGATTTGACAACAAGGTGATCGCATCTACATTAAACCAGCTACTTTTATCAGCTTCATTCTCATGACTTGCCACTGGTAGTTATTCAGTGACATTTCCTCTGTAAACTCATAAGCCGCTTCAAGTGTTTTATTATTCGGAGTTGCACCGGCGGCTGCATCGATCAGTTGCCTAGTTGAAGGGTTCAAACCGTTGTAAAAGGTTTGAACCTGTAGCCATAAAGGTAACCCATGGTGAGGGCACCTTCTCAATAAGTCCTTATACCTCTCTCATGCATCATAAAGGGTTTCTAAATCCATTTGTACGAAGGAAGAGATATCATTCCTCAGCTTGGTTGTCTTAGCTGGTGGAAAATACTTCAATAAAAACTTTTCGGTCATTTGTTCCCATGTAGTGATAGAACCTCGTGGTAAGGAGTTCAACCACTGTTTAGCCTTATTTCTCAATGAGAAGAGAAACAATCGTAGCCGAATGGCATCGTCAAAAATGCCATTTATCTTAAAAGTGTCGCAGAATTCCAAAAAGTTAGCCAAATGAGTATTTGGATCTTCATCTTGCAAACCATCAAACTGAACAAATTGTTGGATCATCTGAATGGTGTTCGACTTCAGTTCGAAGTTATTTACAGTAATAGTAGGTCTTACAATACTCGATTCAGCCCCAGTTAAATTGGGCTTGGCATAATCGTACATAGTACGAGGAGCAAGATTTGCAGCAACCACAGGAGGTAGTTGATTATTCTAATTTTCAGCCATCTCCTCAGTAATAACAATAACGTCCTCTTGCTCTTCCACTACACTTTGTCGACTCTGCCTCGCTTCTCTACAGTTTCTATGATATGTACTTTCAATCTCACTGTCGAATACTATAGGGCTTGACAGGTTTCTTCTAGTCATAAACTAAAGGAACCTACAAGAAACAAACAAAAGAAAAATTAGAAAACAAAAATTAAAAATAAAAACAAAAATCAAATGCAATAAAATTAAAAATGTCTAAATTAATAAAAATCTAGTGTTCCTAATATCTTAGTCCCTGGCAACGGCGCCAAAAACTTGATAAGTCACTAAACTAACTAAAATCACGAGACAAGCAAGAGCACCTATCGAATAGTAGTATAGCTATGGTGAGTCGGGAATATCGTATCCACGAGGACTAAAAGTACTAGTAATTACTATCTTTTTATTATCTAGCCTATAAATTAAAAGGGCTGTTTTTAAACTAAAATTAATTAAACTAATTACTAAGAACGAGACAGAGAGCGAATTGGGAAAATATTAGAAGAAAACCGATGAGATAGAAAATAACCAAGAAATAATCCACCTAGACTTCACTTATTATTCTGAATCTGAATTAAATGATTTATTCACTTGTACCTTGATCCATAGAAATCCCTAAATTATGTTAATATCTCTTTCGAGAATAAGAAAAACTGACTCTAAGTTGATTAATTGAAATATCTTTCTAATTAAAACCCCTATTGTCACATTAACTCGATCTATGGATTCCCCCATTAGATTTGACTCTAATCCGGTAGATTTATATTATCCTATTTCTAGGATTGCATGCAACTCCACTTAGTTATGCTAGATCTACTCTTAAATAGGGACTTTTTCTCCACTGAAATAAGCACGCCACACTTGAATTAATATCCTAAAAATATTAAAGCAAGAAATAAGTATACATAATTAAGAACAAGAAACAAATATTTATCATATAATTCAGAAAATCAAATAATAAGATCCATCTTAGGTTTCATCTTCCCTAGGTATCTAGGGAGTTTAGTTCATAATTTGGAAGGAAATATCTCAAAATTAGGAAAACAACAAAACATAAAGAAACCCAAAAACTTCTAAAGAAATTGAAAGGAGAGCTTCAATCTTGAAGGAGATCCTGCTTCTGAGTTGAATCCGTCGGTGTTCTTCGAGTAAATTATTCGTTCTTCTCTGCGTGTGATAAACCATAATTTACACATATTTTAACCCCATGCTTGGCTTAATTTTGGATGATTTTCCATTGGATTTGTTGAATTTGATACTCCTAATCTCTTAATTTCATGTTTTATACTCAGAAGAGCTTAAGAAGTCAAAAAGAATAAAAAACGGGCCAAAAAGGGGCAAAAATGGGCCTTTAGGAAATCACACGGCCTAGACTATCAACCACGGGCAGATCACACGGTCGTGTGTGGCAAGCAGAATCGACCACGGCCGAAGGAGTCCACCACGGGCGTGTCCCTGCCGAAACTAGGAAGAATTTTATTCAGAATAGGATACTTGTGGGCCAAGTAAGGCACCTCAAAGCCTATATATACCCCCTAGGGGGCAATCTAAAGGAGAGTTCGACAGGACGTCGAATAGACACCGAGTAGAAGGAGAAGATACTCCAAAATAGCCTTTAGGAACAACTCAGGAGAATGATCTCCATCAAGACTGAGGATTCCCCATCAAGTTCTTTTGAAGTTTTTGGGTTTTCTTATGTTTTGTTGTTTTCCCTATTCTAATATGTTTCCCCTCATTAGTATGAACTAAATCCCTCAAATACCTGAGGGGATGAAACCTAAGACGAATCTTATTATTATTTTATTTATGAGATTAATACTTGTGCTTATTCTTAATTGTGAGTTCTTATTCTTGTTTTGATAATTCAGGTTATTGATTCAAGTCGAATGTGCTTATTCAGTGGGGCAAAAGTCCCTGTCTAAGAGTAGATCAACACAATTAAGCGGAGTTGATTGCAACCCTTGAAATAGGGCGACAAAAATTTGTCGGATTAGGGTCAAACCTAATAAGGGAATCCATAGATCGAGTTAATGCGGCAATAGGGGTTTTAATTAGAAAGAGATTTCAATTAATCAACCTAGAGTCAGTTGTTAGTAGCTTCTAAAGAGGTATTAATACAATTTAGGGATTTCTACGGATTAAGTCAAGTGAATAAATTCCATGAATCAAAAGTAATAAGTGAAGTCTAGGTGGATTCTTCCTTAGGTATTGCCTATCTCATATAAGTTGTCTAAAAGTATTTTCCCAATTCATTCTCTGTCGCATTCATAGTTAGTTAAATTAGTTAGTTAATTTTAGATTAAAAATAAATCCCCTTAATTATTAGGCTAGATAATAAAAAGATAATTAATACTAGTACTCTTGGTCCTTGAGGATACGATATTCAGGACTCACCACAGCTATAGTACTGTTCGATAGGTGCGCTTGCCTTTATCTAAATAATAGTTAGTTTCAAGCTCTATCAAGTTTTTGGCGCCGTTGCCGGGGACTAAGATATTAGGAAAACGAAATTTTTATTACTTTAGCCATTTTATTTATTTTCAATTTATATTTATTTTATTTTTTGGCTTTGCTAATTTTTCTTTTATTTGCTTCTGGCAGGTAATTTTAGTTTATGACTAGAAGAAACCCGTCAGGGCCCTTGATTTTTGACAGTGATATAGAAGGTACCGTTCGCAGAAACAAAAGAGAAATAAGGCGAAGCCTACAATACATAGAAGAAGAGCAAGAGGACGATACTAATACTACCAAAGAGATGGTTGATAATAATCCGCTACCTCTTGTGGTTTCCGCAAACCCGGTGAATCAAAATCTTGCTCCTCGTACTATGTATGATTATGCTAAACCTAATTTAACAGGAACCGAATCAAGTATTGTTAGACATGCTATTGCTGCAAATAATTTTGAACTGAAACGTAACACTATTCAGATGATTCAGCAATTTGTTGAGTTTGATGGTTTGCAGGATGAGGATCCAAACAATCACTTGGCAAATTTTCTTGAGTTTTGCGACACTTTCAAGATTAATGGCGTTTCTGATGATTCCATTCGCCTTTGGTTGTTTCCCGTCTCATTGAGGAATAAAGCTAAACAGTGGTTGAACTCGTTACCACGAGGATCAATTACTACATGGGAACAAATGACCAAAATTTTTTTGTTAAAATATTTTCCGCCGGCTAAAACGGCTAAGTTGAGGAATGATATCTCTTCTTTTGTGCAGATGGATTTAGAAACACTTTACGATGCATAGGAGAGATACAAGGATCTACTACCATGGATTAACTTTATGGTTACAGGTTCAAACTTTTTACAACGGTGTGAACCCCTCAACTAGGTAGTTGATTGATTCAGCCGCCGGTAGAACCTTGAATAACAAGACCCCTGAAGCGGCTTATGAGTTTATAGATGAGATGTCACTGAATAACTATCAGTGGCAAGTTACAAGGACAAGGCCAACAAAAGCCGTCATTGTTTTCAACCTCGACGCAGTAACCATGCTATCAAATCAGGTAGAGATGTTAAATAAAAAGATTGATGGTTTGTGTGGTTCTTCGCAGGTACATCCAGTGATGCAGTGCGATACAAATGGAGGAGGGATGAGCAATACAGAATATCCGCCCTACAACCCTGGCATAGAAAGCGAACAGATGAACTATATGGGTAACAATTTTAGACCTCAAAATAACCCTTATAGTAACGCTTACAGTCCAGGTTGGGGGAACCATCCAAACTTCTCATGGGGTGGCCAAGGAAATCAGAGACAACAACCCCTCCCAGGCTTTCAACAGCAACCCTACCCACAAGAGAAAAAGTCGAACCTTGAGGAGATGCTAACAAAGTTCATCGCGGTGTCAGAAACATGCTTCCAAAACACTGAAACAACACTTAAAAATCAACATGCATCAATTCAGGGGCTCGAGAACCAATTAGGATAGCTTGCTAAGTTGCTCTCAGAACGACCACAAGGCAGCTTGTCGAGTAACATCGAAACTAACCCAAAGGAGCAACCTCAGGCCATTACTTCCTACGATAGGGAAGGGTTAGATGAACCAAAAGTGAGGCAAGAGAATGTGGTAGAGGAAGGTAAAGTTGAGGTAAGCCATGTTAAACCAAAATCGGTAATTGCAGAGCACCAACCTCGTGTGCCATACCCCAATGTGATGAAGAAAGACCACACAGATGAACAATGCAGTAAATTTCTTAAACTTCTAAAGAAATTACATATTAACTTACCGTTTCTTGAAGCTCTTTCGCAGATGCCAGATTTAAGGAAATTTTTAAAAGAGCTTTTGACAAACAAACGGAGGTTAGATGATACGTCGCATGTGGAGCTATGCAGTATGCTCAGCAATTTTACAAAATAAACTACCACGAAGGTTAAAAGACCCAGGGAGTTTTACAATTCCGTGCTTAATTGGTAGTTTATCTATTGATAATGCTTTAGCTGATTTGGGGGCAAGCATAAATGTTATGCCTTATAAAATGTTTAAACAACTAGGTTGATCGCTGGAATCAGAGTCTTAATTTTATAAAGAGAATGATCGAACCTAGAAACTAACTCTGACAATGATTTTAAGGCAAGCGCACCTATCGAACAGTAGTATAGTTTAGGCAAGACCGGAATATCGAATCCCAAAGGAACCAAAAGTACTAATACTAACTCCCTTTCTATTATTTAGCCTAAGAATTAAGTGAATAGTTATCTAATCTAAATTCAACTATCAACTAAACTAAAGATGCAAAGACAAAAAGAATGAACTTGGGGAAAAATAACTTGAAGAAAAACTTAGTTGATTAAGACGAAACCCTTGGGAAGAATCCTTGAAACACCCCAAACCCGGCCCACGAGCCCTGACCGGATCTGGTATGTTCCTTGAAGAAAACCGGTTCAAAATTCTTTTGTTACTTAGGAAAACTTGTGTGTTTTGAAAGAAAGTTTGTTTTGGGTTGGGCTTGAGTTGAAAAAGAGTTTATTTTATATTGAAAACCCATTTATTTCAGGTGACAAATAATTAGGGTTTATATTAAAATAAATTGACTTAATCTTTAATAATTAAAATTTCGTAACATAGTAAATAAAACAGAAATAAAATAATTCACTATGGCCTGATTACATCAAAATAGTTCCCAAAATTAAATTAAAGTACTTAATAAAACAAAAATCCAAATTAATTAAATTCCTTGCTGTGCATGGCCACCTTTGAGCTCCTGCCGACCCGGTCCATTACTGCTCATCACCTGAAGAATATTCCCCAACGGGGTGAGTCAAACAGACTCAATGTGTACACAACATTAAGAATTAACATTTCAGGCATGCGTTATCATATCACATACATATTCATATAGCAGGTAAAAACAATGATGCAAGCCGAACCCAAACCTAGTTAGCCATCCGCTACACTTCCCCGTACCAACCTGTACACCGTGGGGACTACTAAGTCGACCCTCCTTCCGCTACACTCCATCGAAGGCAGTCGCTGCAGCCGACGTGCTCATCGCCCTTATAAGATTCGTGGTCTTAGGTCACCACATTCAGATTTTGTGGTCTTAGGTCACCACATTCAGATATCGCGGTCTTAGGTCACCGCATTCAGATATCGCAGTCTTAGGTCACTGCATTCAGATTTCGTGGTCTTAGGTCACCACATTCACTTCCCCTTTTCAATAACCCATATGCCCAAATCATATTATGCATTAACATGCCAAAGTTCACATTCTTATCATTATTCTCATGTTACTTATAACATATTTCATAGTCCTATTGGGAGTAGGAAACGTACCTGAGTACTTTGTACCATAGCATGGTACTTAGCCATATTTTCACATTCTTAATAATACGTTTAATTTAAACATAGCCATGAAAATATCAAAACTTAGGGTAGGGTACACACCTGATTCGCTTAGCAGTTCACTTAAATCCCGAAAAGCTTGATCTAATGCTTTAGATCTCAATTCCTACATTCAGCCAACCTTAATATATTAGCATAAAGCCTATTCGGCTATAAAACCAAATCCTAGTAGGATTTGTACACTTAATACCTACCTTGTTGCCGATTGGGACACCAACAAATCCCGAAATCTTTACTTTATTCCTCCTTGTATTCAGCCAGGCATTGAATCAATTAACTTGGTTAGTTTTCGGCTCTTGAACATTTAAAGAACAGATCTAAATACTAATCTAGGCCTTAGCCGAATATACATAGATGCTTACCTTCCAAATCTTAAATCCCGAAATTGAACTTTGCTTCCTTAATGCTGTCGAAAACCCTATAGACAAATGTTAGAGTTTAATCCAACATTAAAACACTATAGAATGGCCTATGGCCGCATCTTATATTTGCTTACCTTGAATGTTGAAATCCCGGAGAACTCCTTCTCTAATCGACACCACCTAAATCTCGAAATTCCCTTCCATAGTTTCGGCCAAAACATAATATGAGGGATTAGTCCCTGAATTTCGACAGGCTTAAAAAGGAAAGAAAGGAAACTGAATCTAGATCTTACCCTTATTTGGAGAAATCGATTGTACCTTCACTTCAACCTTCAGAGATTCGGCTATGGCTAAATGATGCTCTCACAACTTTCGGCTTTTGAAGGGATTAGAAAGAAAAGAGAAGGAAGAATAAAGATGGAGGATTCGGCTAGAACACAAGGTATTTCGGCTTGGCAAAAATAAAAGAAGAAGAAGATTTGGTGAAGAGAATTCGGCAAAGGCTTCCAAAGAACAGAAAATAATGCAGAATGGCCTCTCTTTTCCTTTTATAGCCAAAATTACTAGGCTAGAGTCCCTTACTTGGCCACCACTCTTCTATTTTGATAACTTTATCCCTTGATTTATCACTTTAATTATCAACAAAACTTAATCCAATATTTATCTCTTATCTCCTAATAAAAATAATACTAATAATAATCCTCTTTTATCTCTTCCTTATCTATCAAAATAAAAGAAATAATATCCACATTTATCACCCCTTTTAGCCGAATTTTAATAAGAATAAAACCTCATCTTAAACTCCTCCCAAAGACTCCCCAAGCCGTCCATTTCTTCCTCTTGTTGCCGCAAAAATAAAAGCTTTCTTCTGCTTCCTAAGTGATTCGAACCCTGGCCCAAATACACAAGCTGGTGGCGTCACTTGCTGGGCTTTTAAGTGGTGCCTTCAAGCCACTTTGACAAGCCTGTTTGTGTGTCATATTTCACCCATAAATTTTCTTAAGGCCACCTTGCCTTAATTTCCTCTTTTTAAACTTTAAAACTTACCATTTCCTTACATTTCCAAGTTTCCAAAAATGTTCGTTTGCCTCCTTTAAACTCAACATTTCTAAATCATTTCCTTACATTTCCAGGACATTTCCTCACATTTCCAACACATTTCCCTACATTTCCAAGACAAGACATTTCCTTACATTTCCAACACATTTCCCTACATTTCCAAGACAGGACATTCCCTTACATTTCCAATACAAGACATTTCCAAAAATGTTCACTTTCCTCTTTTGAAACTTAACATTTCTAAATCATTTCCAATGCATTCCCTCATATCTTAGGGTTCCTAAAACTCCTCAGAACACATCCAACACACCCACTAAGCCCACTATCTCATGAATTACGCACGAACGCATAACCCCTAATCTAGGATGTTACAGTTCTACCCTCCTTAAAAATAATTTCATCCTCGAAATTACTTATTAATAGTCGTACAATCCTTCTCACCGCACTATGCTTACGTTGCACACTCTGATCTTAATAGAACCATCATACTTTCTAGGCACAATCTTTAAGTTCACGTCCCCTAGAACTCATGTCTACTTCACGATTTAATCTGATTAAGAAGTTTTATGAATTAGCCTTTATTCCACTGATTACCCGCGAAGAAGTTTTATGGAAAGAATTTTAGGAGTGGTTCTTTCGTATTCATACATGCACACAGTCTTTTCATTCATACATTCATCAATCAATTATGAACTTTCGTTCATTCAGAGAAATGTTGTAGTTTTCATTGTTGTTGTTATTCCACTACCCAGGGGTATTTTCGTAATTTGCCCTACAGGGGTATTTTCGTAATTTGTCAAAATAAGGTTCCTTGGTGATTTTGTCAATAAGGGTATTTTGGTATTTTTTTTGAAATCTCGGGGGTATTTCAGAAATTTTTAAATTACAGGGGTATTTCGGTAAATTTTGAAACTCGGGGGTATTTTGGTAATAAACCAGGGTAAATTTGTAAATCTTACTAAATCAATTGTATTTCCAAAATTTGCAAAACTTGAGGGTTCTTTTTGAGAATTTGTTTTCCAAATCGGTGATGTTGCAAAATTTTTTTTTTGAAATTCAGGGTCATTTTGGTAATTTTGTAAGTTAGGGGCAATTTCGTAATTTTCCAAAATCAAAGTGTTTTGATATTTTGCAAATTAGGGTTTTTGGACTTGTTATAAAGTAATGATTTTTTTTTTTGAATAAGAACTGTGGGTATTTTGGAAATTTCATAAACCAAGGGCATTTTTATAATTTTACCACTAGGGGTATTTTAGTAATTTTGTAAATCAAGAAATATTTCAGAAAAATTTTATGGGATAGCTTGTATAAATCAAAAGGGTAATTTAGTCATTTTAAAACTAGGGTTTCCATAAAAATGTGGCTAATCCCTTTCGGGTTTTAGTTATTGGGTTTAGCCTGTGACTGAGTCCTCTTGGTTAGGGTGAACCGAAGCTACGCACCAGGTAGGATTCCTGCGAAGAGGAGGTGAGTCACTAGGACTGCTTAAATACCAGGCTCTTCCGGATCCAATCCTAGACATGCGCACAATGGTTGCCACACCCTAACTCGGCGACTTAGCCATAGGTTTGTTTAATTAAGCATTAAGTCTTATGTAATAGTTGGGGTAAACTAGTCCTAGGGTTCAAATACTTATCATGCTAGTCTACGTTCCATTCCATTTCTACCCTTCTACAGTTCACAATAGATATCACACAAAGGTTAGGGGTACTTACCTGGTGGACTTCGGGTCGGAGACTTAGGTGCCATGCCAGAAAACCTGCTTATCTTCAAAAACTCATTTGGGCTCGATTTGAAAACGTTTTGGGCCTTAAACCCCAGGCCGAGGGTTTGAAACTGGGCTCTGATACCAAATTGAAACACCCCAAACCCGGCCCACGAGCCCTGACCGGATCTGGTATGTTCCTCGAAGAAAACCAGTTCAAAATTCTTTTGTTACTTAGGAAACTTGTGTGTTTTAAAAGAAAGTTTGTTTTGGGTTGGGCTTGAGTTGAAAAAGAGTTTATTTTATATTGAAAACCCATTTATTTCAGGTGACAAATAATTAAGGTTTATATTAAAATAAATTGACTTAATCTTTAATAATTAAAATTTCGTAACATAGTAAATAAAACAGAAATAAAATAATTCACTATGGCCTGATTACATCAAAATAATTCCCAAAATTAAATTAAAGTACTTAATAAAACAAAAATCAAAATTAATTAAATTCCTTGCTGTGCATGGCCACCTTTGAGCTCCTGCCGACCCGGTCCATTACTGCTCATCACCTGAAGAATATTCCCCAATGGGGTGAGTCAAACAGACTCAATGTGTACACAACACTAAGAATTAACATTTCAGGCATACGTTATCATATCACATACATATTCATATAGCAGGTAAAAACAATGATGCAACCCGAACCCAAACCTAGTTAGCCATCCGCTACACTTCCCCGTACCAACCTGTACACCGTGGGGACTACTAAGTCGACCCTCCTTCCGCTACACTCCATCGAAGGCAGTCGCTGCAGTCGACGTGCTCATCGCCCTTATAAGATTCGTGGTCTTAGGTCACCACATTTAGATTTCGTGGTCTTAGGTCACCACATTCAGATATCGCGGTCTTAGGTCACCGCATTCAGATATCGCGGTCTTAGGTCACCGCATTCAGATTTCATGGTCTTAGGTCACCACATTCACTTCCCCTTTTCAATAACCCATATGCCCAAATCATATTATGCATTAACATGCCAAAGTTCACATTCTTATCATTATTCTCATGTTACTTATAACATATTTCATAATCCTATTGGGAGTAGGAAACGTACCTGAGTACTTTGTACCATAGCATGGTACTTAGCCATATTTTCACATTCTTAATAATACGTTTAATTTAAACATAGCCATGAACATATCAAAACTTAGGGTAGGGTACACACCTGATTCGCTTAGCAGTTCACTTAAATCCCGAAAAGCTTGATCTAATGCCTTAGATCTCAATTCCTACATTCGGCCAACCTTAATATATTAGCATAAAGCCTATTCGGCTATAAAACTAAATCCTAGTAGGATTTGTACACTTAATACCTACCTTGTTGCCGATTGGGACACCAACAAATCCCGAAATCTTTGCTTTATTCCTCCTTGTATTCGGCCAGGCATTGAATCAATTAACTTGGTTAGTTTTCGGCTCTTGAACATTTAAAGAACAGATCTAAATACTAATCTAGGCCTTAGCCGAATATACATAGATGCTTACCTTCCAAATCTTAAATCCCGAAATTGATCTTTGCTTCCTTAATGCTATCGAAAACCCTATAGACAAATGTTAGAGTTTAATCTAACATTAAAACACTATAGAATGGCCTATGGCCGCATCTTATATTTGCTTACCTTGAATGTTGAAATCCCCGAGAACTCCTTCTCTAATCGACACCACCTAAATCCCGAAATTCCCTTCCATAGTTTCGGCCAAAACACAATATGAGGGATTAGCCCCTGAATTTCGACAGGCTTAAAAAGGAAAGAAAGGAAACCGAATCTAGATCTTACCCTTATTTGGAGAAATCGATTGTACCTTCACTTCAACCTTCAGAGATTCGGCTATGGCTAAATGATGCTCTCACAACTTTCAGCTTTTGGAGGGATTAGAAAGAAAAGAGAAGGAAGAATAAAGATGGAGGATTCGGCTAGAACACAAGGTATTTCGGCTTGGCAAAAATAAAAGAAGAAGAAGATTTGGTGAAGATAATTCGGCAGAGGCTTCCAAAGAACAGAAAATAATGCAGAATGGCCTCTCTTTTCCTTTTATAGCCGAAATTACTAGGCTAGAGTCCCTTACTTGGCCACCACTCTTCTATTTTGATAACTTTATCCCTTGATTTATCACTTTAATTATCAACAAAACTTAATCCAATATTTATCTCTTATCTCCTAATAAAAATAATACTAATAATAATCCTCTTTTATCTCTTCCTTATCTATCAAAATAAAAGAAATAATATCCACATTTATCACCCCTTTTAGCCGAATTTTAATAAGAATAAAACCTCATCTTAAACTCCTCCCAAAGACTCCCCAAGCCATCCATTTCTTCCTCTTGTTGCCGCAAAAATAAAAGCTTTCTTCTACTTCCTAAGTGATTCGAACCCTGGCCCAAATACACAAGCTGGTGGCGTCACTTGCTGGGCTTTTAAGTGGTGCCTTCAAGCCACTTTGACAAGCCTGTTTGTGTGTCATATTTCACCCATAAATTTTCTTAAGGCCACCTTGCCTTAATTTCCTCTTTTTAAACTTTAAAACTTATCATATACTTACATTTCCAAGTTTCCAAAAATGTTCGTTTGCCTCCTTTAAACTCAACATTTCTAAATCATTTCCTTACATTTCTAGGACATTTCCTCACATTTCCAACACATTTCCCTACATTTCCAAGACAAGACATTTCCTTACATTTCCAACACATTTCCCTACATTTCCAAGACAGGACATTTCCTTACATTTCCAATACAAGACATTTCCAAAAATGTTCACTTTCCTCTTTTGAAACTTAACATTTCTAAATCATTTCCAATGCATTCCCTCATATCTTAGGGTTCCTAAAACTCCTCAGAACACATCCAACACACCCACTGAGCCCACTATCTCATGAATTACGCACGAACGCATAACCCCTAATCTAGGATGTTACAATCCTCCTAGACTTCACTTGTTATCTAACACTGAACCAGACGATGTATTCACTTGACTTGAACCGTAAGACTCCCTAAGTTATATTTGTAACACCCCCTTACCCGTATCCGTCGCCGGATTAGGGTTATGAGGCATTACCGAACTAAACTCAATTCCAGATAAACATTTATTTGAATCCAAGCACAAAGCAATGCTATCTTTTCTATTTCATATAACATTACAACCATTTAAAATAAATAATGTACAACCAGTTTTTCTTACAGTTATTTAATACATACAAATGTCCAAATCACATAACTTAAGCATTCATGACATATATACATCTAAACCATATCCCAACCTATATCATTTTATAACATATATCGGACATAAATCAAACCCATATAACATAAGTTGATTTTCATTCATATTACTATAATACATATGCTTATTAAACCAACCGAACCATTATACCATTTAATAATCAATTGCATATACAAACATATTAATATTACATCTTGGCCGAACATACTATTTCACCTTTCATTTGGATTCGTACCTAACCAACCAAGAAACATACTCATTTCTTACCATTAACAATTGGATCTATATAGCCAACTATCATATACATATTTCATTATAAAAGTATAAATATCATATAGCTAAATCACTTAAACATAACATTATTTATTCTTATTAAACACATCAAGCATATGCCATTTTCCATATGGCCGAAACACATGTCTTAACTCAACTATCATTAATAAAGCGTATTAAGCAAGTAACACATAAATTCACCTTAATCGAGATCATGCACACATCATAAACACAGCAACCATGTTTCACATATAATAAGCCAAGACCAAGTTTGCTAAAACCATCACCTAACATATATATATATATATATATATATATATACCAAATGAGCACTTTCCACATATGATATAAACCATGACCGAATTTAAAACATCCATTAGCATTATGAACAAGCTATGAAATCAAAACATAGAAATGAAACTTAACTAAAAGAAATAGCCATTTTCGCAAGGCTGTATTTATATACAAGACCAAATATCACAGGTTTCAAAACTTAGTCTAACCTATACATGCCTTTGATTCAAAAACTAAGCTTAAGTACCAAAAAGGGGTGATAGTGTGGTTGACTTCTCCGACGATCCTCAGATGCCCATAGCTTGATCAAAATCTATAAAACAGAACAATGAGCGCACACGGAGTAAGCTTACTAGCTTAGTAAGTCTTAAGAGGATTTAAAGAAAATAATTCAATTTAACACCTAAGCGTTCCAAGTCAAATACTTCATATTAATTCAACTTTAACAAAGCACACATATGGTATCACATTGCCGAACTTCAATACCATACTTAACTTGACATTACTCATTATCTTACCTTCAACAGATAATTCATTAACTCAACTCAAAATTCAAATGGTAAGTATCCATTTCCTACCAAATACTCAATGCGTATACACATCATTTAAATGGAACCACATACAAGAACATATATACACTTATTCACTTCACATCTTATAACTCTAAAAGTTCAATATACACGGAATATGTAACACACCTTACCCGTATTCAATACCGGAATAGGGTACGAGGCATTACCAAAACACATACACTTGTAAACGTATTAAACTAAGTCATAAAATTTCATCTAAATTATACAAAATGAACTGCTAAATATTAAAGGCCAACATTTTAAGTCAAACCAATTATAACATATACAAATGACTAAGTCCCCTATACATGCCATAAACTTAAGAGGTTTGTATTCACTTTTACCCCACGATGATAGCTTGATAGTGTGATTACATCTCCGGCGATCTCCAACTTGAGTTAGCATACAACCCTATAAGATATGGGAAATGAAGGGGAGTAAGCTACAAAGCTTAGTAAGTAAGTATGTAAATAATAAGTAATTTATTAACAGGCTTTTATAAATCTTCACAATATGTTCTCAAGATAATACAATCATAATTGCAAATAGTTCCACTTTTTATTCATGTTCATCTCAAGCTGTCTACTCGGGTCACAGTCACTAAATTATTTATATCTTGAGCTACGAAACTCTGAATTAATATCTGATAATTTTCCCTGAAACTAGACTCAAATATTCTATTAGCATAAAATTTACAGAATTTTTGGTTTAGCCAATTAGTATAGTTTATTCTTCAAAATCTCCCATGTTCTGCTGTCCAACAGTTTCAACCATTCTTCACTAAAATTTAATTTTCTTTCCGTAAAGAATTCAAATTATGTTCTAGTTTGTTTCTTATAAAAATATACTTAATAAGGAATCTAACCATATAAATTATGTCCCAAAATTATTTTTTTACAATTTTCAATGATTTTTCCAAGTCAGAATAGGGGATCTCAAAATCACTCTGATCCAGTCTCACAAAAATCTAAATATCTCAAAATATACAAATCCTTTGCTTTCTATGTTTCTTTTATATGAAAATAGACTCAATAAGATTTAAATCAATATCTCATCCAACATATAATTCACTTTCTAGTATTTATGGTGATTTTTCAAAATCACATAACTGCTACTGTTTCAATCTATTTTACTGAAAATTTTACTCTCCCATGTTTTCTTTATATTACTTCCATATATGCACACATAACACCAAGCATGTTCAATACTAACCATACAAATGAATAATCATCACCAATATTTACGAGTACTCATAATGGCGCTCACACCATATCAGCCTTACCACAATTTCAATCACGTATCACATATCAAACACATTATGCACATATACACATAGTCACATGCACCCTTGCTCACACGTACATTTGCCACATTTCTCAATTGATCACATTCACTCTTGCAGTTATTCATAACATGGTCGTACCAATCACCATTAGTAATTTATCTCATTGAACCCCTTCAAAAAACACCTGATACTCGGTGGTCTCAGCACATAGCTCCACCTACACATAACTCGGCTTTCTTGTACACATGGTGAAGGTCTCTTATCACCCATGTGATCTAGCCATTCCATCTCGTAGCTTTCTTGTCTACATGGTGTCCAACACTAGGAACCACTCATGTGACCTAGCTACTCATAACCCGTAACTTTCTTGTACACATGGTATACACACAGTATTACACATGTGACCTAGTTACATATGAAATTATTATCCCGTAGCTTTCTTGTACACCTGGTGAAAATCCCTTATCATCCATGTGGCCTAGCTACATATCAAATTTTGTCATCTCGTAGCTTTCTTGTGCACACGGTGAAGGTCCCTTATCACTCGTGTGACCTAGCTACATATTGTCCATATCTCTCGGTTTTCCGAAGGTTCAATCGAGAATTTCACATTCCATACATTTTCATATTATAGTTATCACCCAATGATTTCCATAATATCTAGCAAAATAATTATTGAACAAGTAAAATAAATGCATTATTTACATATCAACTTTCCATTTCACATAATAACCATAGTCATAGAAAACACCTTTAAGCACAACATTTCGACCCATTTTTCATGTCACCTATGTCACCTTTTATCATAAACATTATTATTAAATCAATTCACCAACATAATATACAAAACATGTAATTCAGCAAAATCAAATTAATACCACAATCTAGGTTTCAAATATACATTACGACATTATTGCATTATTATTTATACACCAACTTACCTCGGATCCAGAAACGACAATTTACCAACTTTCTCGATTTTCGATTTTCCTCCCGTTCTAGGTCCAAATCTCATTTTTCGGGGTCTAAAGCATCACATTTCACTTATTTAATTGATGTACTACTCAAAACAGTCCCTAACTCAAACTTTTTCAAAATTACAATTTTGTCCCTAAACTTTTACATATTTACACTTTTGCCCCAACACTCGAAAATTAAACTTCAGCCCTTATTATTATGTTTTATAACATGCTGATCATTTTTCTATTCTATGGCAACATCAAATTCTCACTCTAACATGTACTTATGAACATTAGGTATTTTTACCGATTATGTCGTTTTACTCGTTTTCACTTAAAATCGCTTAGTAAAAGTTGTTTAACATAATTTCAAGCTTCATATTCTACCATAAAACATCAAAATACACACTTTTCACCTATGGGTAATTTTCCAAAGATGAACCCTAGCATGAATTATTGGTAGCATAAGCTAAATCGAGCTACCGGGACTCCAAAACCGTAAATAACTTGAAAAACGGGGCTAGAACGGACTTGCCATGAGCTTGGAAAGTTAAGAACACCCTAGCCATGTCTTCCCTTGGTAAATTTCGTCCATATGAAGAAGATGGAAAATTTTGGGATCTTAAATTTTGTTTTTAATTCTTTTAATTTACAAAAGGACTAAAATGCCCTTACAAAAAAATATATTATCTAACATATACCATATCCAATTTTGTCCAAAAATTTAACCAATGGGCTAATTACCATTTAAAAACCTCTACTTTAAAAATTCATAGCAATTTGACACCTCTAACTTCTAGAACTCAAGTTTTGCACTTTTTACAATTTAGTCCTTTTGACTAAATTGAGTGGCCAAACGTCAAAATTTTTGAACGAAATTTTCACGAAATCGTTCCGTGAAATTTTAGACCATAAAAATATAATAAAAATAAATTTTCTTACGTCGAATTTGTGGTCTCGAACCACTGTCTCGACTAGGCCCTAATTCGGGATGTTACAGAATATCAATATGATTTCATAACCAAATGGCCAAATATACATACATAATCATTAACCACATTCTCATCCAACAATATACATATATACTTTTCTAATTGATCGGAGATATAAATTCAATTAAACAACTCACAGGCACTTACCTGTACGGCCCCGTAATTTAATTCATACGAATAAGGTTAAGTTTGTTCTTTTGTCAACATAACTCCACCATTTCATATGCATAAGCTCGTATTAAAAAAAAATCACCGGCATTAAGCCTGCTAGACCGAGGTCTGACATTTGATCACCGGCATTTAGCCTGCTAGGCAATAAGCCCGAGCCTGCTAGGCTCGAAGCCCGATATATTTCACCTGCACAAAGCCTGCTAGGCATTAAGCCCGATACATTCCACCGGCATAAAGCTTGCTAGGCATTAAGCCCGATACATTTGATATAATTCAAATATAACATATGGCATGCTTAATTTAAATCACTTGCACAAAATGAACTCAAATAAATTTAATTACCATTCATAATCAAATCTTTATGACACATTCGGCTATGATCAAATTTAAATCCAATAGTTCAAAGTTTGACATGTAAACTAAATTACGAACAATATTTACAGTAATAACTTGCTTTAAGACTTACCTCGACTGTCAACGGACGACGAAAACCAACTATTCAACTATTTTTGTTTTTCCCCGATCCAAGTCCGTTTTTCTTTGTTCTTGATCTAAACACATTCAATTTAAGCTCGTTCAAACACATTTCATTTCAATTTAGTCCAAAAACACTTAAATAGGCAAATTACTATTTTACCCTTAATGTTTCTCACTTTTACAAATTAGTCCAATTTGTACAAAACACAAAATACACCAATTTTGGTTACACACATCAAGGGCAGAATGTTCCTAGACTTCATACAAGACCTTGCATTTCATTTGTTTCATGTTTTAGTCCTTCAAGAATTTATTTTTTTCAAATTAGTCCCTAACACTCAATTTCACCAAAACTTCTAATTATAAACATGATGATTTAAAACATACTATTAATAATCTACCATCAAACATCACATACCATGAATATACATCAATGGTCGAATCTTAATGTGTCATAAACTCAAAAATTTCAACATGGGTTGTATAGCATTCAAAGCAACGATTCCAAAAATGTAAAAATTATTAAAAACTAAGCAAAACACATACCCCAAATTGATCTCCCAATTGCCGAAATTCAAGCTTCAACAATGGAGTTTTCTTCCTCCCACATTTGGCCAAGAAGATGAACAAAGGTATGTTCTCTTTCTTTCCACTTTGTTTCATTTTTTTATGTCTTAAATTAAAAATAACATTTATTTACTTATTAATAATAAAACATGTTATTATAATAACAATATTTTATCTAATTTCTCTCATGTTGCCGTCCACTCTACTAACATTGGATTAATTGTCCTTTAAGGACTTCACTTTGATAAAACCATCACAATTTAACACATAATCCATTAAAAGGTCACTTGAAACACCCCAAACCCGGCCCACGAGCTTTGACCAGATTTGGTATGTTCCTCAAGAAAACCGGTTCAAATTCTTTTGCTTCTTAGGAAAAGCTTGTGCGATTTTTAAAAAAATATTGTTTTGGGTTGGGCTTGAGTTGAAAACGAATTCGATTTTATATTGAAAACCCTTTTTAATTTTTAAGTGATAAAACATATAGAGTATATTAAAAAAAATAAATTACTTAATCTTTAACTTAATAAAAATTTGTAAACATAATTAAACAATAAGACAGAAATAAAATAGTTCACTATGGCCTTATTACATCAAATATAACCCAAATTTAAAACCAAAGTACTTAAAGAAAATAAAAGTCCAAATCATAGATTTCTTGCTGTGCATGGCCATCCTGAAGCTCCTGCCGACCCGGTCCATTACTGCTCATCACCTGAAAAATATTCCCCAATGGGGTGAGTCAAACAGACTCAATGTGCAACCAACACTAAAATTTAATAGATCAGGCATACCATAGCATATCACATGCACATTCATATACAGATAAAATAATGATGCAACCCAAACCCAAACCTAGATGCCATCCGCTACACATCCCCGTACCAACCTGCACACCGTGGGGACTAATAAGTCAACCCTCCTTCCGCTACACTCCATCGAAGGCAGTCGCTGCAGTCGACGTGCTCATCGCCCATATAAAATTCGTGGCATAGCCACCAGATTAAATAATTGTGTCATGAGACACCACATTCAGATAATGTAACCGAAGTTACCACATTCAGATAATGTGACCTAAGTCACCACATTCAGATCGTGAGACCGAAGTCATCACATTCACTTCCCCTTTCTCATATAACCCGAATGCCCCATATATTTCATATCATGCATATCATACTTAAATTCACATTCATGTCACTTTTCACATGTTAAAACATAACATATTTCGTAATCCTAGCAGGAGTAGGAAACGTACCTGAGTACTTTGTACCACATTAGGGTACTTAGCCATATTCACATTCTTATACATACATATATTACATATTTTCCATATAACATATTAAAAGTTAGTGTGGGTACACACCTGATTTGCTTAGGGTTTCCAATCCAAATCCCGGAAAGCTTGATCTAATGCCTTAGATCTTAGATCTCTACATTTAATCAATCATTCAATACTTAGTAAAGAACCATTCAGCCATAAATCCAAATCCTAGTAGGATTAGTACACTAAAACTTACCTTGCAATTTCCAAATCCCGAAAGTATTCCTTGCCTTATATGTCTATCGAAATCCCTATAACTTCATGTTAGATCAATTTCTAACATTTATTCATAACAAATAACCCTTAGCTGAATGTTAAATATGACTTACCTTGTGGATTTTAAATCCCGAAATTCACCGAATAACTAGGGAACACGCGGCCTATGGTGTACCTTCGGGAAAAGAACTTCTCCTTCCTTGTAGTTGACACTTAGTAAATCCCGAAAGATCTCTTCAAGGTTTCGGCAACAAGAATATTGATGGGATTAGTCCTAGATTTCGACAAATCTAAAAGAAAAGAATAGAAATCAAACTTGTTCTTACCTTTGAAGAAATCGACAGCACCTAAGCTTGAAGCCACTTAAGATATTCGGCTATGGCTTAAAAGGCTTACTTCCGGCTTTTGGAGGGATTAGAAATAAAAGAGAAAAAGAGAATAATGGCAGAGAGAATTCGGCAGAGAGAAGAGGAGAAACTTTAGAGAATTTCGGCAGAGGTTTTCTTGAAGAGAAAAGAATGAATGAAGAATAGCCTTACTCTTCCTTTTATAGCCAAAATTACTAGGCTAGAGTCCCTTACTTGGCCACCACTCTTCTATTTTAATAACTTTATCCCTTGATTTATCACTTTAATTATCAACAAAACTTAATCCAATATTTATCTCTTATCTCTTAATAAACATAATACTAATAATAATCCTCTATTATCTCTTCCTTATCTATCAAAATAAAAGAAATAATATCCACATTTATCACCCTTTTAGCCGAATTTTAATAAGAATAAAACCTCATCTTAAAATCCTCCCAAAGACTCCCCAAGCCGTCCATCTCTTCCTCTTGTTGCGGCAAACATAAAAGCTTTCTTCTGCTTCCTAAGTGATTCGAACCCTGGCCCAATTGCACATGTAGGTGGCGTCACATGCTAAGCCTTTAAGTGGCATTTCTAGGCCACTTTTACAAGCCCAATTTCATGTCATATTTCCTCCATAAATTTTCTTAAGGCCACCTCGCCTTAATTTCCTCTTTTTAAACTTTAAAACTTATCATTTCCTTACATTTCCAAGTTTCCAAAAATTTTCGTTTGCCTCCTTTAAACTTAACATTTCCTTACATTTCCAAGTTTCCAGAAATGTTCACTTTCCTCTTTTGACTCATTTCCAAATCATTTCCTTACCTTTCCAGGACATTTCCCTACATTTCCAAGACAAGACAATTCCTTATATTTCCAGGACATTTCTTTACATTTCCACACATTTCCTTACATTTCCATACATTTCCTTACATTTCCATACATTTCCTCATATCTTAGGGTTCCTAAAACTCCTCAGAATACATCCAACAGACCCACTGAGCCCACTATCTAATAAATTACGCATGAACGCATAACCCCTAATCTAGGATGTTACAGTTCTACCCTCCTTAAAAATAATTTCGTCCTCGAAATTACTTACTAACGGTTAATCGTACATCTTAACTCACCGCACTACGCTTATGCTGCGCACTCTGATCTTAATAATACTATCACACCTCCTAGGCACAGTCTTTAAGTTCACATCCAAGGTTTCAAGCACTTCACTAGCAACACAAAAATGAACTATCTCTAAAGCAATAAATAATATTCCAAAACAAGGAACTTATCCGCTATCATATCCTTGGCTATCTCGCATTCGAACCTTTAGCTCCTCTGCCGGATGTTCCATGACCTCGGCCAGAACCATTTCCTCCATGGTTTGGACCGCGAACCTTTGTTGCCTGAGGGCAATTCTTAACCAAATGAGCCTTAGACTTACATCTAAAACATTCCCGATCTCGGTTCCAGCACTCGCCAACATGATACCTTCCACACTGAGCACACGGACGGTCCGGATTTCCAGTAGTTGGCTTAAAAACACGAGCAGAATTCTCAACCTTCGGTCTTTTCTGAAGACTCTCAAACGATTCTGACAGTCCAAAACTCCTCTTATCCCGTCCATGACGACCACGTCCCCTAGAACTCATTTCTAACGTCGCGATTTAATCTGATTAAGAAGTTTTATGAATTAATCCTTGTTTCACTTGTTTACCCGCGAAGAAGTTTTATGAAAAGAGTTTTAGGAGTGGTTCTTTCGTATTCATACATACACACAGTCTTTTCATTCATACATCCATCAAACAATTATGAACTTTCATTCAATCAGAGAAACGTTGTAGTTTTCATTGTTGTCGTTTTTCCACTACCCAGGGGTATTTTCGTAATTTTCCCTACAGGGGTATTTTCATAATTTTCCAAAGAAATAGTTCCTTGGTGATTTTGTCAAAATGTATTTTGGAAATTTTTTAAATTCCTGGGGTATTTGGAGAATTTTGAAATCCGGGGGTATTTCGGTAATTTTGGAGCTCGGGGGTATTTTGGTAATAAACCAGGGTAAATTTGTAAATCTTAATAAATCATCAAAATTTGCAAAACTTGAGGGTTCTTTTTGAGAATTTGTTTTCCAAATCGGTGATGTTGCAGAAATTTTGAAAATCAGGGTCATTTTGGTAATTTTGTAAGTCAGGGGCAATTTCGTAAATTTTCCAAATCAGGGTACTTTGGACTTTTGCAAAAATAGGGTTTTTGGATACTTTTACAAAATAAGAGAGTTTTATCGAAATCGGGGTAATATGGTAATTTTCGAATCCCAAGGGCATTCTTGTAATTTTACCACTAGGGGCAATTTAGTAAATTTTTGTAAGTCAAGAATATTTCAGAAAATTTTATAAAATCATGTTGGCAATTTAAAAGGATAATTTTTTTAAAAAAGTTTTAAACTAGGGTTTCCATAAAAATACGGCTAGTTCCCTTTCGGGTTTTATTTAGGGGTTTAGCCCATGAGTAAGTCCTCTTGGTTAGGGTGAACCGAAGCTACGCACCAGGTAGGATTCCAGCGAAGAGGAGGTGAGTCACTAGGACTGCTTAAATACCAGGCTCTTCCGGATCCAATCCTAGACATGCGCACAATGGTTGCCACACCCTAACTCAGCGACTTAGCCATAGGTTTGTTTTATTAAGCATTTAAGTCTTATGTAACTGTTGGGGTAAGCTAGCCTTATAGTTCAAGTACCTATCATATTAATCTACGTTCCATTCTATTTCTACCCTTCTACAGATCACAATATAAATTACCCAAAGGTTAGGGGTACTTACCTGGTGGACTTCGGGTCGGAGACTTAGGTGCCATGCCAGAAAAACCTGCTTATCTTCAAAAACTCATTTGGGCTCGATTTTCTAAATGTTTTGGACCTTAAACCCCAGGCCGAGGGTTTAAAACTGGGCTCTGATACCAAACTGAAACACCCCAAACCCGGCCCACGAGCTTTGACCAGATTTGGTATGTTCCTCAAGAAAACCGGTTCAAATTCTTTTGCTTCTTAGGAAAAGCTTGTGCGATTTTTAAAAAAATATTGTTTTGGGTTTGGCTTGAGTTGAAAACGAATTTGATTTTATATTGAAAACCCTTTTTAATTTTTAAGTGATAAAACATATAGAGTATATTAAAAAAAATAAATTACTTAATCTTTAACTTAATAAAAATTTGTAAACATAATTAAATAATAAGACAAAAATAAAATAGTTCACTATGGCCTTATTACATCAAATATAACCCAAATTTAAAACCAAAGTACTTAAAGAAAATAAAAGTCCAAATCATAGATTTCTTGCTGTGCATGGCCATCCCTAAGCTCCTGCCGACCCGGTCCATTACTGCTCATCACCTGAAAAATATTCCCCAACGGGGTGAGTCAAACAGACTCAATGTGCAACCAACACTAAAATTTAATAGATCAGGCATACCATAACATATCACATGCACATTCATATACAGATAAAATAATGATGCAACCCAAACCCAAACCTAGATGCCATCCGCTACACATCCCCGTACCAACCTGCACACCGTGGGGACTAATAAGTCAACCCTCCTTCCGCTACACTCCATCGAAGGCAGTCGCTGCAGTCGACGTGCTCATCGCCCATATAAAATTCGTGGCATAGCCACCAGATTAAATAATTGTGTCATGAGACACCACATTCAGATAATGTAACCGAAGTTACCACATTCAGATAATGTGACCGAAGTCACCACATTCAGATCGTGAGACCGAAGTCATCACATTCACTTCCCCTTTCTCATATAACCCGAATGCCCCATATATTTCATATCATGCATATCATACTTAAATTCACATTCATGTCATTTTTCACATGTTAAAACATAACATATTTCGTAATCCTAGTAGGAGTAGGAAACGTACCTGAGTACTTTGTACCACATTAGGGTACTTAGCCATATTCACATTCTTATACATACATATATTACATATTTGCCATATAACATATTAAAAGTTAGTGTGGGTACACACCTGATTTGCTTAGGGTTTCCAATCCAAATCCCGGAAAGCTTGATCTAATGCCTTAGATCTTAGATCTCTACATTTAATCAATCATTCAATACTTAGTAAAGAACCATTCGGCCATAAATCCAAATCCTAGTAGGATTAGTACACTAAAACTTACCTTGCAATTTCCAAATCCCGAAAGTATTCCTTGCCTTATATGTCTGTCGAAATCCCTATAACTTCATGTTAGATCAATTTCTAACATTTATTCATAACAAATAACCCTTAGCCGAATGTTAAATATGACTTACCTTGTGGATTTTAAATCCCGAAATTCACCGAATAACTAGGGAACACGCGACCTATGGTGTACCTTCGGGAAAAGAACTTCTCCTTCCTTGTAGTTGACACTTAGTAAATCCCGAAAGATCTTTTCAAGGTTTCGGCAACAAGAATATTGATGGGATTAGTCCTAGATTTCAACAAATCTAAAAGAAAAGAATAGAAATCAAACTTGTTCTTACCTTTGAAGAAATCGACAGCACCTAAGCTTGAAGCCACTTAAGATATTCGGCTATGGCCTTAAAAGGCTTACTTCCGGCTTTTGGAGAGATTAGAAATAAAAGAGAAAAAGAGAATAATGGCAGAGAGAATTCGGCAGAGAGAAGAGGAGAAACTTTAGAGAATTTCGGTAGAGGTTTTCTTGAAGAGAAAAGAATGAATGAAGAATAGCCTTACTCTTCCTTTTATAGCCAAAGTTACTAGGCTAGAGTCCCTTACTTGGCCACCACTCTTCTATTTTGATAACTTTATCCCTTGATTTATCACTTTAATTATCAACAAAACTTAATCCAATATTTATCTCTTATCTCCTAATAAAAATAATACTAATAATAATCCTCTATTTGTAAGAGTATGCCCAAAGATCAATCATGAGATGGTTGTAATAACATACTTAATTTACCATGTTTATTAATATAAAGCATTGTCATTATTATTTCAGTTTTTCTTTCTGTGTGTATAGATAAACTGTTTTATAATAATGTCCTGAGAATAATATGATTATTCTTACAATGCATTAAGACTAACATGTAGTTGATTGATGATAAAGAGTTGTCATTAATATGGAGTGTCAAAATCAATGCATGAATATGTGTGTTAGAGAACAACATATTGGATTGACCCGCTATGAGTATGTTTCTTGGATTATTATGTAATTGTCACAACATTACTCATAGTGATTAATATGTATATGATCCTCAGACTTGAGATCATTATTATCCCAGCATCGTGAGTTGTATATTTTGATACAGTCAAACGTACATCGTAACAGGTTGTTCTATAAAGGCTGATGTTGGATATACCACAATCTATGTAGAGGGATATGGTTGATCAATAAAGGATAAGTCCCTCCTACATAATAGGAGTAATATCTTAGGCCACTTGATTGAGTGAGACTAGAAATGCATGGCCATGCTCAAATAAGTTGATATGAGATGTCATACTAATTTGTATATCATAGTCTACTCAAGATATCAAGAAACATGGGATGGACTATGCAAGTGTGACTATCCCATGACTTGTATCCATTCCAGAGATAAAGGACTTAAGGATTAATGCATGAAAGATTAATCACGAAAGGTTATGTCGAATCATGACTTCTTGTAACTTAGGTAGCAATGATGCATTGCTAGATGCCACTCATTGTCTGTGACAATAGAATCGTTCTAGTATTACTGCTAACGTTGCAAGAACCTACAGGGTCACACCCTATGGTTGAAATGAACGGAATAAAATATAGTTGGTATTATGCTTGGTTGTCACATAAATTAAATTAATTAAAGAATTAATTTAATTGGGCAATCAAATATTGAACATATTATATGTACAAGGATGTTGTACACATAATGATAACATAATTTTATTAATATATGAATTTGATTCATATATAAATTTAAATAAATATAGTTTACCGGAATCCTTATTATAATTAATGTAATTATAATTTTCAGATATAATTAATGTAATTATAATTTTCGGTTAAAAACTTTATTGTATTTATTTAATCTTGTAATACATTTAAGAGATACCAATTATAAAAAGCCCAATTAAGAGGATACCTATTATAAAAGGCCCAATGAGAAAGGCACCCATTATAAAAGGTATTAAAAGGAGACAAAACTCAACATGAAAACCCTAAGTGATTGCTTGTTAGGTCTAGCAGCCGTCAAGCAAATAAGCCTCCAAAACAGTTTTGGAGATTTCTTTCGTTCATAGTCAAACCGGATGGATTACGTAGAGGCCGACATCGGAAAATGTTGAGGCTTGATTCGACAGTAGATCAAAACTCTTGTTGCCAAGGCGTCGCTGTCTACTCAGATTGAAGTTTTGGTAATTTCGAAACCTTTATTTCACCCCGATTCGTTCCTCACACATGGATCCATGATTTGGATCGCTGGATCTAATTTTATTCTGCTGCGCCATGGGGTACCGGCGTTCCAACACTATTATCTCTTCCTTATCTATCAAAATAAAAGAAATAATATCCACATTTATCACCCCTTTTAGCCGAATTTTAATAAGAATAAAACCTCATCTTAAACTCCTCCCAAAGACTCCCCAAGCCGTCCATCTCTTCCTCTTGTTGCCGCAAAAATAAAAGCTTTCTTCTGCTTCCTAAGTGATTCGAACCCTGGCCCAATTGCACATGTAGGTGGCGTCACATGCTAAGCCTTTAAGTGGCATTTCCAGGCCACTTTTACAAGCCCAATTTCATGTCATATTTCCTCCATAAATTTTCTTAAGGCCACCTCGCCTTAATTTCCTCTTTTTAAACTTTAAAACTTATCATTTCCTTACATTTCCAAGTTTCCAAAAATTTTCGTTTGCCTCCTTTAAACTTAACATTTCCTTACATTTCCAAGTTTCCAGAAATGTTCACTTTCCTCTTTTGACTCATTTCCAAATCATTTCCTTACCTTTCCAGGACATTTCCCTACATTTCCAAGACAAGACATTTCCTTACATTTCCAGGACATTTCTTTACATTTCCACACATTTCCTTACATTTCCATACATTTCCTTACATTTCCATACATTTCCATACATTTCCTTACATTTCTTCATATCTTAGGGTTCCTAAAACTCCTCAGAACACATCCAACACACCCACTGAGCCCACTATCTCATAAATTACGCACGAACGCATAACCCCTAATCTAGGATGTTACATCACTTCTAACAATTATACAATTTAGTCCTTTAGTCAAATTAGACACACAGATAAGCAAATTAATTCACAAAAAATTAACACATGCTAATTCACTAATCAACAACACAGAATATAATATTAAAATAATATTCAGACTCGGATTTGTGGTCCCGAAACCACTGTTCTGATTAGGGTCAATTTCAGACTGTTACAATATTAAACCCTCTCTCGAAGCGAATAACGTCTAACCCTAGGTTGATTAATTGAAATCTATTTCTAATTAAAACCCCTAGAATCGCATTAACTCGATCTATGGACTCCCATATTAGGTTTCACCTTAATCCAGCAAAATCTCGTCACCCTATCTCTAGGCGTGTGATCAACTCTGCTTAATTATGCTAGATCTACTCTTAAGCAGGGGCTTTTGCTCCTCCACCTAAGCACATCATACTTGAATCAATATCCCGGAAATATCAACACAAGAATTAAGCACACATAATTAAGAACAAGTCAAATATTTATCATATAGTTCAGAAAACAATAACAAGATTTGTCATAGGTTTCATCTCCCTCAGGTATCTGAGGGTTTAGTTCATATCAAATAAAGAAAACATCTCAGAAGAAAAGATAAAATAAAACATAAGAAATCCCTAAAACTCCCTGAAGGAATTGAAGGAGAGATCCACCGTCTTGAGTATAATTCCGGCTTCTTGTGATGGATCAATTGGCTATCTTCGAGTAATTCTCTACAAATCTGACCTTTTCGGCTTGGCTCCTTGGCCTAGCTAACCGCTCCCTTTCAAGTAACACTTAGGGGGTTTATATAGGCTCTTGGAATGTGTTTCTTCACCCCTAGGTATCCAAATCCAAATGAAATTGCTCTTTGCCACGACAGGGACACGACCATGTCACACGCCCGTGTGACTATTCTTCAAGACGTGTTCGAACTTCTTTAATGAGGCACAGCCATGTGAATCAAGATCAGACCGTGTTCTAGTAGATTGACGTGGCACGACTGTGTGGTCTTGGGCCCAGGCCGTGTGAATTTCGTGATATGGCTCATTTACACCGTTTTGGGCCCGGTTTTCCGTTCTTTTTATCCTCGGGTGCTTTCCTGGGTATAAAACATGAAAACAAAGGGTTAAGAGCACCTTTTTATATAAATCATGGCTTAATTCATCCAAAAGCATACTAAATGTGGGCTTAAAATATGTTACTTTTACGGTTTATCAAATACCCCCACACTCAAGCTTTTGCTTGTCCTCAAACAAAATTCTCAACTTACAATTAAAATGAACTTTCCATAATTCATAATTCCTATCAACAATGTCTAATCATAATTCATACATAATTTATACATGGATGATCTAACTCAAAGAGTCCTAAAGATTCAAACAATATAAGTCATACATTTGTATTATGAAAACTTAGGTGTTTCCCCTTACCTGAATAATTATCTTTAATTCAAAACTTACAAGGACTAACATCCTCACAAAAGATTCACTCAAATCACTCGAGGTGTTTGAGGTTCAAAATTAAGCACTCAAAAGTCAAACCTGAAAAGTTAATCCCATAGGCTTGCCTGAAAATCAAATCTTCACCACTGTAATATGAGATGATAAACGGATCAAAAGGTCATTAACAGGGTTGTCACGGGGCTAGGGTTAAAGGTGTGGATATAGGATGAATTAGAAGGTTAGAATCGAGACTGACTTGACAAATTACCTAACTAGAAATATTGAGACGACAATCAACTAAAAATAATAACCGTAATAATACGAGGTTTTCTTTTGATGACTAAATTTTAACTGTAAGCTCTCTTTTCATAATGATAAACCGTAATTATAACATATTTCAATTCCATATTTAGCTTGTTTTTGGATGATTTATTTCTCAATTTATGTAAAAAGGTGCTCTTAATCCTTTCTTTTCATGTCTTATACCCAGGAAAGCACCCGAGGATGAAAAGAACATAAAACGGGCCCAAAACGGAGTAAATGGGCCATATAACGAAATCGACACGGCCTGGCCCAAAGAGCACACGGCCGTGCCTTGTCAAGCATCTAGAACACGGCCTTACCCCCAATCTACACGGTTGTGCCTCAACTTAGAAATCTGAACACGGCTTGAAGACGAGTCACACAGGCGTGTGACATGGCCGTGCCCCTGTCGTGGCTTTAGACAATTTCAGTCGGAAAAGGATACTTAGGGAGAAAGAATCGCATTCCAAGAGCCTATAAATACCCCCTAAGTACCACCTTTGAGGAGGCGTCGAGCTACGCCAAGAAGCCAAGCCGAAAAGGTCAGAGTTGAGGGAATCACTCGAAGATAGCCAGTTGATCCATCCCAAGAAGACGAAACTCTACTCAAGACGGCGGATTTCTCCTTCAATTCCTTCAGGGAGTTTTAGGGATTTCTTATGTTTTGTTTTATCTTTTCTCTTGAGATGTTTTCTTTATTTGTTATGAACTAAACCCCTCAGATACCTGAAGGGGATGAAACCTAGATGAATCTTGTTATTGTTTTCTGAATTATATGATAAATACTTAGTTTGTTATTAATTATGTGTGCTTAATTCTTGAGTTAATATTTCGCGGATATTGATTCAAGTTTGATGTGCTTAGGTGAAGGAGGAATAGATCCTGCCTAAGAGTAAATCTAGCATAATTAAGCGGAGTTGATCGCATGCCTAGAGATAGGGTGACGAGATTTTGCCGGATTAGGGTGAAACCTAATATGGGAATCCATAGATCGATTTACTGCTATTCTAGGGGGTTATTATAAGAGAATGAGAGTTCCACTAATTAACCTAGGGTTAGACGTTATTCGCCTTGAGAGAGCGTTTAATATACGTTAGGGAGTCCTACGGATCAAACTAAGTGAATAAATCGTATGGTTCAGTGTTAGATAACAAGTGAAGTCTAGGTGGACTCTTCCTGAAGGTATTGTCGTGATCAACTGAGTTTTTCTTCTAGTTATTTCCCAATTCGTTCTTTTTGTCTTTGCGTCTTTAGCTTAGTAGTCGTTAATTTAGATTAAAGCAACTTCACTTTATTTTAGGCTAAATAATAAAAAAGAAAGTTAGTATTAGTACTTTTAGTTCCTTTGGGTTCGACAATCCGGTCTTGCCTAAGCTATACTACTGTTCGATAGGCACACTTGTCTTTAATCGTTGTCAGAGTTAGTTTCCAGGTTTGATCATTCGTTTTATAAATTTTAAAGCTCTGATTTCAGCGATCAAGTCTTTGGCGCCGTTGTCGGGGAACTAAAATATTAAGAAAGCTCTATTTTTATTACTTTAGCCATTATTTTTTGGAATTTACTTTTATTTTTATTATTTTATGTTAAACTTTAATTTTTGCTAAATTTTCCTTCTTTTTCTTTTCTTAGTAGGTACCTCTAGTTTATGACTAGAAGAAACCCGACAGGACCTTTGGTATACGATAGTGAAATTGAAGCTATCGTTCGGAGGACCCGCAGAGAAATCATGCGAGCCTTAAATTACACGGAGGAAGAGCAAGAAGACAGATCCAATCCTACTGAAGGGATGGACGAGAATAATCCACCACCACATGATGTGGGGGAGAACAATGCTCCACTTACAATGTTTGATTATGCTAAACCACATTTAACAAGAGCAAAATCAAGTATTGTTAGGCCTGCTATTGCTGCTAATAATTTTGAATTAAAGCCTAAAACAATATAGATGATTCAACAATTTGTTCAATTTGATGGTTTGCAGGACGAAGATCCAAACATGCATATAGCTAATTTTTTAGAGTTCTGTGATACCTTCAAAATAAATGGCGTTTCTAATGATGCCATACGTCTTCAGTTATTCCCTTTTTCATTAAGGAATAAAGCCAAACAGTGGTCAAACTCGTTACCACGAGGGTCAATCACTACATGGGAACAAATGACCGAGAAGTTTTTAATGAAATTCTTCCCACCGGCCAAAACGGCCAAATTACGGAATGATATCTCTTCTTTTGTGTAGATGGATTTAGAAACATTATACGACGCATGGGAGAGATACAAGGATCTCTTGAGAAGGTGTCCACACCACGGTCTACCCTTGTGGCTACAAGTCCAAACATTCTATAACAGTGTAAACCCCTCAACGAGACAACTAATCGATTCAGCCGCTGGTGGAACCCTTAACAACCGAACTCCTGAAGCATCCTACGAATTCATTGAAGAGATGTCACTAAATAACTATGAGTGGCAAGTGACAAGGACGAAACTGATAAAATCAGCAGGAGTTTACAACCTCGACACGATAACCATACTATCAACACAGGTAGAGATGATGAATAAAAAGATTGATAGTTTGTTTCCTCGCAGGCACATCCAGTCATGCAGTGTGATTCAAGTGGAACCGTGGCGAATCCTGAGTACCCACCCTACCAACCAGATGCAGAGAGCGAACAGATGAACTATATAGGTAATAATTTCAGATCCAATAATAATCCTTATAGTAATACTTATAATCCAGGTTGGAGGAACCACCCAAATTTTTCGTGGGGAGGTCAAGGAAATCAAGGAAACCAAAGGCAACAACCTCCTCAAAACTTCCAAAATCAGCCTTATCCACAAGAGAAGAAGCCAAACCTCGAAGAGATGCTATCAAAATTTATGCCAAACACAGAAAACTGTTTCCATGAAACTGAAAGAACAATTAAAAACAACGAGAACTGAGTTGGGGAACTTACTAAGTCAGTCAAGGAAGTCACTAATGCAGTCGAGCAACTCGCAAAGCTAATGTCTGAACGACTGCAAGGACGTCTACCAAGTAACACCAAGATTAACCCTAAGGAGCAAATTCAAGCCATCATAGATCATGATAGCAAAGGGTTAGACGAACTAAACCAAGAGGTAGGCATAGGTAAAATAGAGGTAACGCAAGAAAAGCCGAAACTGGTAATCAAAGAGTACCAACCTCGTATACATTATCCCAAAGTGACAAAAAAAGACGATTCAGAAGAGTAGTTCGGTAAGTTTCTTAAACTTTTAAAGAAATTACATATTAACTTACCTCTTCTTGAAGCTCTTTTTCAGATGCCAGACTCGAGGAAATTTCTAAAACAGCTCTTGACAAACAAACACAAAATAGATGAAGAGCACCATGTGGAATTAAACGCAACATACTCAACAATGTTACAGAATAAACTACCGCGAAAGCTAAAAGATCCAGGGAGTTTTACTATTCCATGTTTAATTGGTAGTTTAACTATTGATAATGCGTTAGCTGATTTAGGGGCAAGCATAAATGTCATGCCTTATACATTGTTTAAACGACTAGGTCTAGGGAAGCCCAAACAAACTAGGATGAGCATTAAATTAGCCGATAAAACGATTAGAATTCCTAGGGGCATTATCGAAGATGTTCTTGTCAAAATCGATAAATTTGTTTTCCCAGTAGATTTTGTTGTCTTAGACATGGATGAGGATAGTTCAATCCTCTTAATTTTAGAAAGACCTTTTCTAACAACTGCCAAAACTAAAATTGATGTTGCCACAGGCAAACTCATTCTTTGTGTAGGTGACAAATCACTCAGTCTCCAAGCTCTTGACTCGGCCAGGACAACAGTTGATGAAGGTAAGAAAGTCACTTCATTTGATAATCAAATTGTTCAACTCTCATCGCAGCAAACACCACAGGAATACAACCCTGAGCCAAATCTTAGACCCCAAACCAAAAAAGATGAATTACATAAAGAACAAAGCCTTAGGGTAGACAAATTAGAAGAGCAGAAGACACATGTCAAAGAAGAACCGGAACCACACAAAGCAAAACCTAAGGAACCACCTGAAGAACTCATAGGAACATCAAATCACTTCAAAATAGGAGACCAGGTGCTGTTAGACAAAGCCGATCCTAGCATCACCACATCAGACCTGAACGTAAGTGAGGAAGTTCCTCTAAAGGTACACGATATCTTCCCCACCGGAACAGTCGAGGTAAACAATCCAACATTTGGCACTTTTAAGGTAAACGCTTCTAGACTTAAACTTTATCAAGAAAATAGAACTATAAGCATGAGAGAAGATATTCAAGCCTTTAAACCTCCCTGATTTTTTTTCAATTTCAAGGAAAGTCTAGCTTAAGACTATAAACGAGCGCTTCTCGGGAGGCAACCCGAGCAACTAACACTATTTACTTTCAAATTTATCGGTTTCTTTTCTTTCCTTCTTTGTTTCCTTTTATAACTAACCAAAAGTGCAAAATTTCAAGGTCACACGGTCTTACACACGGCCGTGTTCGTGACCATGTGGACCACCAGAATCTCCGTATTGACTTATCAGAGGTCGTGCGAATTAGTCCCAACCACTTTTCGACGTCACGGATCCAACTTCTACCCCAAGGGCTCCGTAAAAGTGGCACGCCCGTGCCTCTCGACCGTGTGAAGCTACTGACTTACACACCAAGGGCAGAATACGCCCGTGTCTTCCAACCGTGCGAGGTTACTAACTTGTCAACCACGGGCAGAACACGCCCGTGCCACCCAACCGTGCTAACATACTGACTTCACATACATGGGCGTGGTTAGTAGAAGAACGGCCATGGAGATACAGCACGCACAAACACACGGTCATGAGAGACGGCCGTGTAAATTGACACGCCCCTAGTCCACGGGCGTGGGAACGTGCCAGATTTGAAATCCTATTTAAACCCCACAGCCCTTCCCCTTCTCCCCATCTGATTTCTTCATTCTTTTCTTTTCTCCCTTCTCCTTCTCAGACGTTTTCCTCTTTATAATAAATCTCTAGATCCTTGAGCCATCCAACATCATGTCGAAGAAGCGAAAAAGGCCAACCATAGTCTTGTCAAAGAAGAACGATCAACATGAGTTCATTCTGGCAGCTTCGTCTACTCACCAAGCCAAGGGTCTTTGAGACCAATTAGTTTTTATTTTTCTTTTCTCTTTCGCTTCAATTTCCTTCTCTTTGACAATCTTATGCTTAGTTTAGTTTAACTTATTTTAGTTTCTTAGTGTCAGGTTCGCCAGGTTGCTTAGGAATCACGCCGACCACCATGATAACCACGCCACTTCCGCCACCAGCAGCACCTCCGCAGCCCTAGAAGTCACGCCCACCTCGCTAACCATCTATCAAAAAGGACTCTTCGGTCTATTTTCTTTTCTTTTACATTTATTTTCCTTCTTAGTCTCCTTCCCTTTAGCTTGCTTTTCTTTACTTATATAATTAGTTTATTTTAATTGTGTTTCAATAAACCTTGGCTAATAAGGTACGAGCTCCCCAATTTCTTCATCTAGCACAGGCTCGTCATCCGGACCGACCTCTTCAAACATACACACCACGACCTCTACCATCCTCCGAGGACACCATCCAAAATTCAGGGAGTATTCTTTCCCCTTCTCTTTTGATTTATCCCATAAATGTTCTACCTATCTTTGTACATTGAGGGAAATGTACATCTTAAGTGTGGGGGGTGAATATTTATCTAAATAAGGGCCTAACTTTCTGCATTATTCTCAAATCTGGCCAAACTTTTTTCATTATTGTCAAATCCCTGAATTTAGTCTTGTTTTTAAGTAAATTTTTCATATTACTAATTAGGATGAAATTTCTGATAATTTCTGATTATTATTGACATGTTTTAGATTAAGTCATTGATAATTGTGCATTGATGATTAATTTTAAAGATACTAGAGAATCAAGCATGATAAGTCTATTTTTCAGAATAAAAACTTTTGCTAGGTTATTAACCTAAATTTGAATATTGCTTTGAAATTTGAAATTTATGAGATTGATGTCAAAACACCCATAATTTTTGTGAGATTTTGAGCCTTATAGAGCATATATTCTTTTTTCTGCTCATTGTTTTTTATTATGGTGTGTCAACTTTGAACTGTTATTCTAGAACTTGCCTCGTTTATACATGTTGAGACCACATTCACGATTTGATACACAGAGATGATAAAGGCACCTAGGTTTTAACCCACTCACTCCACTAAATAGCCTACCTACATAAATTAACCCCTAGTAAACCCTATTGATCCTAACAACCCTTTTTATTGACTCACCTATTAATAACCCAAAAACCCTTTGTATTTGTTATCACCCTCCTTTTGACTACCCTTTAATCGAGATATGATTTGATTAGTTACCAAATTAAATTAGAACATGAGTTGAATTCATCCATTATTATTATTAGTTTGTTCTTAAAAAAAATTGAAGTATATTCAGTATTAGTGGTGAGCTTATGCAGTTAAAGTTTATTTTTCAAAAAGAAAAGCTCGTATTGTTAGGATTATTATCAGTTGATGTAAATATTATCTCAGTACTTTTAGGTAGGTACTTGTCAATTCAATCTTGATTCTAACCTTCTAATTTCAGCCTTTATCGCACCTTAACCCTAGCCCCGTTACAACCCTAACAAAGACCTTTTGATCTGTTTATCATCTCATTTTACAATGGTGGAAAATTGATTTTTAGGGAAGCATATGGGATTAACTTTTCAGGTTCGACGTATGAGTGCTTCTTTTTATGAACCTTAAAACACTTTGAGTGATTTGAGTGAATCTTTTAGTGAGGATGTCAACTCTTGTCAATTTCGAATTAAAAGGTAATTATTCAGATAAGGGGAGACACCTACATTTTCGAATTACAAATGAATGACTTATCATTGTTTGAATCTTTAGGACTCTTTGAATTGAATTATCCATGTATGAATTATCTATGAATTATGATAAGGCATTGTCAGTAGGAATTGTGAATTATGGAAAGTCCGTTTTAATTGTATGTTGAAAATTTTGCTTGAAGACAAGCAAAAGCTTAAGTGTGGGGGTATTTGATAAACCATAACATATTTCAATTCCACATTTAGCTTGTTTTTGGATGATTTATTCCTCAATTTATGTAAAAAGGTGCTCTTAATCCTTTCTTTTCATGTCTTATACCCAAGAAAGCACCCGAGGATGAAAAGAACATAAAACGGGCCCAAAACGGAGTAAATGGGCCATATCACGAAATTGACACGGCCTGGCCCAAAGAGCACACAGCCGTCCCTTGTCAAGCATCTAGAACACAGCCTCATCCCCAATCTACACGGCCGTGCCTCAACTTAGAAATTCTAACACGGCTTGAAGACGAGTCACACGGGCGTGTGACATGGCCGTGCCCTTGTCGTGGCTTTAGACAATTTCAGTCGGAAAAGGATACTTAGGGAGAAAGAATCGCATTCCAAGAGCCTATAAATACCCCCTAAGTACCACCTTTGAGGAGGCGTCGAGCTAGGCCAAGAAGCCAAGCCGGAAAGGTCAGAGTTGAGGGAATCACTCGAAAATAGCCAGTTGATCCATCCCAGGAAGCCGGAATTCTACTCAAGACGGTGGATTTCTCCTTCAATTCCTTCAGGGAGTTTTAGGGATTTCTTATGTTTTGTTTTATCTTTTCTCTAGAGATGTTTTCTTTATTTGTTATGAACTAAACCCTTCAGATACCTGAAGGGGATGAAACCTAGATGAATCTTGTTATTATTTTCTGAATTATATGATAAATACTTAGTTTGTTCTTAATTATGTGTGCTTAATTCTTGAGTTAATATTCTGCGGATATTGATTCAAGTTTGATGTGGTTAGGTGGAGAAGGAATAGACCCTGCCTAAGAGTAAATCTAGTATAATTAAGCGGAGTTGATCGTACGCCTAGAGATAGGGTGACGAGATTTTGCTTTCACGGTAGTCTATTCTGTAACATTGCTGAGCATACTGCGTTTAATTCCATGTGTGGTTCCTCGTCTAACTTGTGCTTGTTCATTAAGAGTTGTTTTAAAAATTTCCTCGAATCTGGCATCTGAAAAAGAGCTTCGAGAAGAGGTAAGTTGATATGTAATTTCTTTAAAAGTTTAAGAAACTTATTGAACTGCTCCTTTGTATCATCTCTCTTCATCGCTTCGGGATAAGGTATGCGAGGTTGGTACTCTTTGATACCGATTTTGGCATTTCCTGTGTTACATCTACTTTAACTTTTTCGACCTCATTCTTTTATTCTGAATTAAGCACGTCTAACCTTTCACTATCTTGAGCTGTTATGGCTTGAACTTGCTCCCTCGGGTTAGTCTCAGTGTTACTCGGTAGTCTTCCCTGTGGTCTCTCAGAAATTTGCTTAGCAAGTTGCCCGAATTGATCCTTGAATTCCTATGACAATGCTTCAATCTTTGTTTCTATCCTCTGGAAATGAGTGTCTAAGGCTGTTATGAAGTTTGTTAGCGCTTCTTCAAGGTTCGGCTTCTTTTCCTGTGGGTAGAGCTGTTGTTGGAAGTTTTGGGATGGTTGGGATTTTGGATTTCTTTGACCGCCCCATGAGAAATTGGGGTGGTTCTTCCAACCTGGATTATAAGTATTACTATAAGGGTTATTATTAGAATGGAAATTATTACCCATATAGTTCATCTGTTCACTTTCCATGCCCTGTCCGTAGGGTGGGTACTCAGGATTCACCATTCCTTCACTTGCATCGCACTGCATAACTGAATGTGCCTGCGAAGAACCACAGAAACTATGAAACTTTTAATGTAACAATTCTACCTGATTTGATAGCGTGGTTACTGCATCAATGTTGAAAACTCCGGCTGCTTTAGCTAGCCTTGTTCTTGTAACTTGCCACTGATAATTATTCTATGACATCTCCTCTATAAACTTGTAGGCCGCTTCAGGAGTTTTGTTGTTCAGGGTTCCATCGGCAGCTGAATCGATTAGCTACCTTGTTGAAGGGTTCACACAATTGTAAAAAGTTTGGACCTGTAGCCACAATGGTAGTCCGTGGTGTGGGCACCTTCTCAACAAATCTTTGTATCTCTCCCATGCATCATATAATGTCTCTGAATCTATCTGCACAAAAGAAGAGATATCATTCCTTAACTTGGCCATTTTGGCCGGTGAAAAATATTTTAATAAAAATTTTTCGGTCATTTGGTCCCATGTAGTGATTGATCCTCGTGGAAGGGAATGTAACCACTGTTTGGCTTTATTTCTCAGGGAAAAGGGAAATAACCAAGATGGATGGCATCATCAGAAACGCCATTTATCTTAAAGGTGTCGCAAAATTCTAGGAAATTTGCTAAGTGTGTGTTAGGATCCTCATCCTGCAAACCATCAAATTGAACAAACTGTTGTATCATCTGTATGGTGTTAGGTTTCAATTCAAAATTATTTGCAGCAATAGTAGGCCTAACAATACTAGATTCAGTTCTTGTCAAACTAGGTTTAGCATAACCATACATAGTACGTGGAGCATGATGTTCGGCCATCTCTGGAGGTGGCAGATTATTTTCAGCCATCTCTTCTGTGGTATTTATTTCGGCTTCTTGCTCTTCGTCTATGTAATTTAGGCTTCGCCTTATCTCTCTGCGATTTCTACGAACGGTATCTTCAATATCACTATCGTAAAGTGAAGGTCCTATCGGGTTCCTTTTAGTCATAAACTAGAGGTACCTGAAAGGGAAAAAAAGAAAGAAAGAAACATTTAGCAAAATTAAAATTGAACCAAATAAAAAT
Source organism: Gossypium australe (assembly GCA_005393395.2). Lineage (NCBI taxonomy): Eukaryota > Viridiplantae > Streptophyta > Magnoliopsida > Malvales > Malvaceae > Gossypium > Gossypium australe. Next base: position 37,026,190 of record CM016626.1, on the reverse strand, counting down.
AAATTGCAAAAAATAAAAATAATGGCTAAAGTAATAAAAATTAAGTGTTCTTAATATTTTAGTTCCCCGGCAACGGCGCCAAAAACTTGATCGCTGGAATTAGAGTCTTAATTTTATAAAGAGAATGATCGAACCTAGAAACTAACTCTGACAACGATTTTAAGGCAAGCGCACCTATCGAACAGTAGTATAGTTTAGGCAAGACCGGAATATCGAATCCCAAAGGAACCAAAAGTACTAATACTAACTCTCTTTCTATTATTTAGCCTAAGAATTAAGTGAATAGTTATCTAATCTAAATTTACTATCAACTAAACTAAAGATGAAAAGACAAAAAGAATGAACTTGGGGAAAAATAACTTGAAGAAAAACTCAATTGATTAAGACGACACCCTTGGGAAGAATCCTCATAGACTTCACTTGTTATCTAACATTGAACCAGACGATGTATTCACTTGACTTGATCCGTAAGACTCCCTAAGTTATATTAAACCCTCTCTCGAAGCGAATAACGTCTAAGCCTGGGTTGATTAATTGAAATCTCTTTCTAATTAAAACCCCTAGAATCGCATTAACTCGATCTATGGACTCCCATATTAGGTTTCACCCTAATCCGGAAAAATCTCATCACCCTATCTCTAGGCATGCGATCAACTCTGCTTAATTATGCTAGATCTACCCTTAAGCAGGGACTTTTGCTCCTCCACCTAAGCACATCATACTTGACTCAATATCCTGAAAATATCAACACAAGAATTAAGCACACATAATTAAGAACAAGTCAAATATTTATCATATAGTTCAGAAAACAATAACAAGATCTGTCTTAGGTTTCATCCCCTCAGGTATCTGAGGGTTTAGTTCATATCAAATAAAGAAAACATCTCAGAAGAAAAGATAAAACAAAACATAAGAAATCCCTAAAACTCCCTGAAGGAATTGAAGGAGAGATCCGCCGTCTTGAGTATAATTCCGACTTCTTGAGATGGATCAACTGGCTATCTTCGGGTAATTCTCCACAAATTTAACCTTTTCGGCTTGGCTCCTTGTCCTAGCTAACCGCTCCCTTTCAAGTAACACTTAGGGGGTTTATATAGGCTCTTGGAATGTGTTTCTTCACCCCTAGGTATCCAAATCTGAATGAAATTGCTCTTTGCCACGACAGGGACACGACCGTGTCACACGCCCGTGTGACTAGTCTTCAAGCCGTGTTCGGACTTCTTTAATGAGGCACGACCATGTGAATTGAGATCAGGCCGTGTTCTAGTAGATTGACATGGCACGGCCGTATGAATTTTGTGATATGGCCCATTTACTCCGTTTTGGGCCCGTTTTCCGTTCTTTTTATCCTCGGGTGCTTTCCTGGGTATAAAACATGAAAACAAAGGATTAAGAGCACCTTTTTATATAAATCATGGCTTAATTCATCCAAAAGCATACTAAATGTGGGCTTAAAATATGTTACTTTTACGGTTTGTCATAGGTCTAGGGAAACCCAAATAAACTAGGATGAGCATTCATTTAGCTGATAAAACTATTAGAATTCCTAGGGGTATAATCGAAGATGTATTAGTAAAAATTGGTAGACTTTGTCGTTTTAGACATGGATGAGGACAATAATATTCCTTTGATTTTAGGAAGACCCTTTTTAGCAACTGTTAAAACTAAAATTGATGTTGGTACAGGTGAACTCATACTTTGTGTAGGTGACGAAACAATCACTCTTCAGGCTCTTGACACGGCTAAGACATCGAGTAATCAAGGTGAAAACACAAATTATAATAATGACCATTTGGTTCAACCTTCTTTACAGGAAACACCATGAAACTACACAACTGAGCCAGATCCTAGACCTCGTGCCAACAAAGAAATAACTTATGAGGAGCGAAGACTTCAGATCGATGAACTAGATGAGTGGAAGACACATTTCAAAGAGAAACCAAGAAAACACGATAAACCAAAGTGACTTCATGAGCCAAATCAAATTGAGATCGGAGATCAGTTATTGTTAGATAAAACAGAATCTCGGATCGCCACTTCAGACCTTGATACAAACGAAAAGATCCCTTTCACGGTACTGAATATCTTTCCATACGAAACAGTCGAGGTAACTAATCCTACACTCGGTACTTTTAAGGTAAACGCCACTCGACTTGAACTATATAGTGATCATAGAACTGATAGTAGGGGTGAGGAGTTGAAACTCCTCAAACCACCATGATTATGTGAATGAGAGGTAAGTCTTGCTTAAGACATTAAACGAGCGCTTCTCGGGAGGCAACCCGAGCTCTAACTTTACTAATGATTATATTTTCGATTTTTAGCACCTAACTAAAAACTAACCAAGTAATGAAACGCATGTTTCCCTACCACACGGCCTTGCACACGGGCGTGGTCGTGGCCGTGGCCGTGTGGACACCACGAGTTAGTACATCGGCGTGGACAACAATTTTCCAAAAACACGGGCTGCGATAAAATGCCACGGTCGTGCGATACGGCCGTGGTCAACACTGAGACAGTGACACGGGTGTGCGACATGCCAGTGTTTGTAGGCTGTGGCCGACACTGATTACTCTACATGGGTGTGGAAACCTCTACACAGGTGTGGGAGAAACGAACGAAACACCAGACCGCCATGCGACACGGCCGTGTTAACTAACACGCCCATGGCACACGGGCGTGAGAAGCCACCAGATCCCTATTTCCTATTTAAAACTTCCCTTCTTCTCACTTTCTCTCCAATTTCTTCTTCTCCCAAACCCTAACCACCACACCCCTCTCTCTTTCTTTTATCTTTTCCCTTTCATTTTCCTCTTTCCCTTTCCCTCACTCTTTCTCCACATCACCATCCCTATGTCGAAGAAGAGAAAGGACCCTAACACTGTCTCCCCGAGGGAGACCGATCTACAAAAGTTCATGCCGGTCGCTTCATTTACTCAACAAAACAAGAACCATTAAATCCATTCATTTTTTCTTTTTATCTTCTCTTCTCCTTTATTTTCCTTCACTATATCTTTCTTTTCTTTAATTTATTTTGTTATCTTTTGATTTCTTTAATTTAGGTTCAAAAGGCTGTTAGGGAATCACCACACCACGACCCCAGTATCCACCACCACCTTCATCTACGCCCAACTTACCGTTCCTTTTCCTTGAGTTCATCCGAAAATTCAGGAAGTTTCACTTATCCCCCTATCTTATGATAGTTTATATTGTATATATCTATCTTTGTACATTGAGGACAATGTACATCTTAAGTGTGGGGAGGTTATTTAATTGATAATTAGAAAATCCCTGAATTATGTCTTGTTCTTAAGTAACTTTCTCATATTTACTATTAGAATGAAACTTCTAATGATTTATGATTTTTATTAATATGTTTCGGATTAAGTCATAGATAATTGTGCATTGATGGTTTAAACTTTAAGATATTAGAGAATCAAGCATGATAAATCTATTTTGTGTAATTAAAATTTTTTAGGTTGTTTCCCTAATCTTAAATATTACCTTGAAATTTGAAATTTACAAAGGTTGACACTAAAAACCATAATTTTTGTGAGATCTTGAGCCTTTTAGAGGATATATTTTTCTTGCTCACTTTATTGATTATGAGTGTGTCAATATTGACTTGTTATTAAAGAACTTGCTTCGATTATTGATCGTGTCAGAAAGTCTTAATATTTATATAATGAATGATCGAGCCTAGAAACTAACTATGACAATGAATAAGTGATAAACTGTAATTATAACATATTTTAATCCCACGTTTAGCTTGTTTTTGGATGATTTATCCCTAAATTAATGTAAAAAGGTGCTCTTAATCCTTTCTTTTCATGTCTTATAACCACGAAAGCACCTGAGGATGAAAAGAACACAAAACGGGCGCAAACGGAGTAAATGGGCCATATCACGAAATCGACACAGCCTGGCCCAAAGAGCAAACTACCGTGCCTTGTCAAGCATCTAGAACATGGCCTCACCCCCAATCTACACGGCCATGCCTCAACTTAGAAATCCGAACACGGCTTGAAGACGAGTCACACGGGCGTGTGACATGGTCGTGCCCCTGTTGTGGCTTTAGACAATTTCAGTCGAAAAAGGATACTTAGGGAGAAAAAATCGCATTCCAAGAGCCTCTGAATACCCCCTAAATACCACCGTTGAAGGGGCGTCGAGCTAGACCAAGGAGCCAATTCGAAAAGATCAGAATTGAAGGAATTACTCGAAGTTAGCCAGTTGATCCATCCCAAGAAGCCAGAATTCTACTCAAAACGGCAGATTTCTCCTTCAATTCCTTCAGGGAGTTTTAGAGATTTCTTATGTTTTGTTTTATCCTTTCTCTTGAGATATTTTCTTTATTTGTTATGAACTAAACCCCTCAGATACCTGAAGGGGATGAAACCTAGATGAATCTTGTTATTGTTTCCTGAATTATATGATAAATACTTAGTTTGTTCTTAATTATGCATGCTTAATCCAAATCTAATGTGCTTAGGTGGAGGAGGAATAGACCCTGCTTAAGAGTAGATCTAGCATAATTAAGCGGAGTTGATCGAACGCCTAGAGATAGGGTTACGAGATTTTGCCGGATTAGGGTGAAACCTAATATGGGAATCCATAGATCGATTTACTGCTATTCTAGGGGGTTATTATAAGAGAACGAGAGTTCCACTAATTAACCTAGGGTTAGACGTTATTCGCCTCGAGAGAGGGTTTAATATAAGTTAGGGAGTCCTACGGATCAAACTAAGTGAATAAATCGTATGGTTCAGTGTTAAATAACAAGTGAAGTCTAGGTGGATTCTTCCTGAAGGTATTGTCGTAATCAACTTAGTTTTTCTTCAATTTATTTCCCAATTCGATCTTTCTGTCTTTGCGTCTTTAGCTTAGTATTCGTTAAATTAGATTAAAGCAACTTCACTTTATTTTAGGCTAAATAATAAAAACAAAGTTAGTATTAGTACTTTTAGTTCCTTTGGGTTCGACAATCCGGTCTTGCCTATGCTATACTACTGTTCGATAGGTACACTTGCCTTTAATCGTTGTCAGAGTTAGTTTCCAGGTTTGATCATTCGTTTTATAAATTTTAAAGCTCTGATTTCAGCGATCAAATTTTTGGCGCCGTTGCAGGGGAACTAAAATATTAAGAACACTGTATTTTTATTACTTTAGCCATTATTTTTATTTTTCGCAATTTATTTTTTTAGGTTAAATTTTAATTTTTGCTAAATTTTCTTTCTTTTTCTTTTCTTGGCAGGTACCTCTAGTTTGTGACTAGCAGGAACCCGACAAGACCTTTGTTATATGATAGTGAAATAGAAGCTACCATTCGTAGGACTCGCAAAGAAATCATGCGAGCCCTAAACTACACAGAGGAAGATCAAGAAGATATATCCAATCCTACTGAAGGGATGGACGAGAATAATCCACAACCACATGATGTGGGGGAAAATAATGCTCCACGTACCATGTTTGATTATGCTAAACCGCATTTAACAGGAGCAGAATCTAGTATTGTTAGGCCTACTATAGCTGCTAACAATTTTGAATTAAAGCCTAACACAATACAGATGATTCAACAGTTTGTTCAATTTGATGGTTTGCAGGACGAAGATCCAAACACTCATATAGCTAATTTTTTAGAGTTCTGTGATACCTTCAAAATAAATGGCGTTTCTGATGATGTCATACGTCTTCGGTTATTCACTTTTTCATTAAGGAATAAAGCCAAACAGTGGTTAAACTCGTTACCACGAGGGTCAATCACTACATGGGAACAAATGACTGAAAAGTTTCTATTGAAATATTTCCCACTGGCCAAAACGGCCAAATTACGGAATGATATCTCTTCTTTTGTGCAAATGGATTTAGAGACATTGTACGACGCATGGGAGAGATACAAAGATCTCTTGAGAAGGTGTCCACACCATGGGCCACCCTTGTGGCTACAAGTCCAAACTTTCTACAATGGTGTAAACCCTTCCACGAGGCAACTAATTGATTCAGCCACCGGTGGAACTTTGAACAACAGAACTCCTGAAGCAGCCTACGAGTTCATTGAGGAGATGTCACTGAATAATTATCAGTGGCAAGTTACAAGGACGAAACCAACAAAATCAGCTGGAGTTTACAATCTCGAGCTGATAACCATGCTATCAACACAGGTAGAGATGATGAATAAAAAGATTGATAGTTTGTGTTCTTCGCAGGCACAACCAATCACGTAGTGCAACGCAAGTGGAACTGTGGCGAATCTTGAGTACCCACCCTACCAACCAGATGTAGAGAGTGAACAGATGAACTATATAGGTAACAATTTCAGATCCAATAATAATCAATATAGTAATACTTACAATCCAGGTTGGAGGAACCACCCAAATTTTTCATGGGAAGGTCAAGGAAATCAAAGAAATCAAAGGCAACAACCTCCTTAAAACTTCCAAAATCAGCCCTATCCGCAAGAGAAGAAGCTAAACCTCGAAGAGATGCTGACAAAATTTATGACAAACACGGAAAACAGTTTCCACGAGACTGAGAGAACAATTAAAGACAACGAGAAAAGAGTCAGAGAGCTTACTAAGTTAGTCAAGGAAGTCACTAATGCAGTCGAGCAACTAACGAAGCTAATGTCTGAACAACCGTAAGGACATCTACCAAGTGACACCAAGATTAACCCTAAGGAGCAAATTCAAGCCATCACAGATCATGATAGCAAAGGGTTAGACGAACCAAACCAAGAGGTAAAATAGAGGTAACGCAAGAAAAGCCGAAACCGGTAATCAAAGAGTACCAACCTCGTATACCTTATCCCGAAGCGACGAAAAGAGAGAATTCAGAAGAACAGTTCGGTAAGTTTCTTAAACTTTTAAAGAAATTACACATTAACTTACCTCTTCTTGAAGCTATTTTTCAGATGCCAGACTCGAGGAAATTTCTAAGACAGCTCTTGACAAACAAACGCAAAATAGATGAAGAGCACCATGTGGAATTAAACGCAGCATGCTCAGTAATGTTACAGAATAAACTACCGCGGAAGCTAAAAGATCCAGAGAGTTTTACTATTCCATGTTTAATTGGTAGTTTAACTATTGATAATGCGTTAGCTAATTTAGGGGCAAGCATAAATGTCATGCCCTATACATTGTTTAAACGACTAGGTCTAGGGAAGCCCAAACAAACTAGGATGAGCATTCAATTAGCTGATAAAATGGTTAGAATTCCTAGGGGCATTATCGAAGATGTTTTGGTCAAAATCGATAAATTTGTTTTCCTAATAGATTTTGTTGTTTTAGACATGGATGAGGATAATTCAATACCCTTAATTTTAGGAAGACCCTTCCTACCAACTGCCAAGACTAAAATTGATGTTGCCACAGGCGAACTCATACTTTGTGTAGGTGACGAATCAATCAGTCTTCAAGCCCTTGATTTGGCCAGGACAACAATCGATGAAGGTAAGAAAGAAAATTCATTTGATAATCAATTTGTGCAACTTTCATCGCAGGAAACACCACAAGGATATAATCCTAAGCCAAAACCCCAATTCGACAAAGAGGAATTACATAAGGAACAAAGCCTTAGGGTCAACAAATTAAAAGAGCAGAAGACACACGTCAAAGAAGAACCAGGACCACACGAAGTAAAACCAGATGAACCACCAGAAAAGCTCGTAGAAACATCAAATCACTTAAAAATAGGAGATCAGGTACTGTTAGACTACACAGATCCTCACATCATCATAGCAAACCTGAAAACAAAGGGAGAAACTCCTCTCAAGGTACACGATATCTTCCCCCACGGAATAGTCGAGGTGAGTATTCTAACATTCGGTACTTTTAAGGTAAACACTTCTCAACTTAAACTTTACCAAGAAAACAGAACTGCAAGCATGAGGGAAGATATTCAAACCTTTAAACCACCCTGATTTTTACAATTACGAGGAAAAGTCTAGCTTAAGACTATAAACGATCGCTTCTCGGGAGGCAACCCGAGCACTAACATTATTTTCTTTCAATTTTATTTTCAGTTTCTTTATTTCCCCTCTTTCTTTTCTCTTAAAACTAACCAAAAGTGCAGAATTTCAAGGACACACGGTCTTACACACGACCGTGTCCGTGACCGTGTGGACCACTAGAATCTCTGTACTGACTTATCAGAGACCGTGCAAATCAGTCCCAACCACTTTTCAACGTCACGATCCAACTATTACCCCCACGGGCTCCGTAAAAGTGACACGCTCGTGCCTCCCGACCGTGTGAACGCCCGTGCCTCTCAACCGTGCGAGGTTATTGACTTGTCGACCATGGGCAGAACACGCCCGTGCCGCCTAACCGTGCTAACATAATAACTTCACATACACGGGCATGGTTAGCAGAAGAACGGCCAAGAAGATTCAACACGCACAGACACATGGCCGTGCGAGATGGCCGTGTAAATCGACACACCCCGGGTCAACGGGCGTGGGGACATGCTAGATTTGAAATCCTATTTAAACTTCACAGCCCTTTACCTTCTTCCCATCTGATTTCTTCTTTCTTTTGCCCCTTCTCCCTCTCAGACTTTTTCCACTTTATAATAAATCTCCAGATCCTTGAGCCATCCAACATCATGTCGAAGAAGCGAAAAAGGCCAACCATAGTCTTCTCAAAGAAGAACGATCAACATGAGTTCATGTTGGCAGCTTCGTCTACTCACCAAGCCAAGGGTCTTTGAGACCAGTTAGTTTTTATTTTTCTTTCCTCTTTTGCTTCAATTTCCTTCTCTTTGACAATCTTATGCTTAGTTTAGTTTAACTTATTTTGGTTCCTTAGTGTCAGGTTCGCTAGGCTGCTTGGGAATCACACCGACCACCACGATAACCACGCCACTTCCGCCACCGCCAGCACCTCCGCAGCCCTAGAAGTCACACCCACCTCGCGAACCATCCGTCAATAAGGACTTCTCAGTCCATTAGTATTTTCTTTTCATTTCAGTTTTCTTCTTAGTCTCCTTCCCTTTAGCTTGCTTTTCTTTATATTTATAATTTGTTTATTTTAATTATGTCTCAATAAACCATGGCTAATCCTCTACGAGCTCCCTAATTTCTTCATCTAGCGCAGAGCTCGTTAGCAATCACCCCACCAACAAGACGGCACCACCCACGGACCTTCCACATCCTCCAAGGACACCATCCAAAATTCAAGGAGTACTCATTCCCCTTCTCTTTTGATTTATCCCATAAATGTTATATCTATCGTTGTACATCGAGGGCAATGTACATCTTAAGTGTGGGGGGTGAATATTTATCTAGCCAAACTTTTTTCATTATTCTCAAAACCCTGAATTTAACCTTGTTTTTAAGTAAATTTCTCATATTACTAATTAGGATGAAATTTCTAATGATTTATGGTTTTTATTAACATGTTTTTGAGTAAGTCATTGATAATTGTGCAGTGATGATTAAATTTTAAGATACTAGAGAATCAAGCATGATAAGTCTATTTTTCAGAATAAAAATTTTTGCTAGGTTGTTAACCTAAATTTGAAAATTGCCTTGAAATTTGAAATTTGAGCTTGATGTCAAAACACCCAAAATTTTTGTGAGATTTTGAGCCTTATAGAGTATATATTCTTTTTCGTGCTCACGTCTTGATTATGAGTGTGTCAACTTTGAACTGTCACTCTAGAACTTGCCTCGTTTATACATGTTGAGACCACATTCATGATTTGATATACAGAGATGATAAAGGCATCTAGGATTTAACCCACTCACTCCACTAAAAAGCCTACCTTCATAAATTAACCCCTAGTGAACCCCGTTGATCCTAACAACCCTTTTTATTGACTCATCTACTAATAACCGAAAAACCCCTTTGTATTTGTTATCACCCTTTCTTTTGACTACCCTTTAATCGAGATATGATTTGATTAGTTGCCGAATTATATTTATTGGATACTAGAGTTTCACACACATATGAATGAGTTGAACAAGGATCAATCAATGCAATCATAGGAGTATCATAAAGAGTGAAAGTACCAATGATAACATCTGGGGAAGAAGCATCCTCTCTGGCACGAATAGCATATGCTCTAGCTGGTGCACGAGCCTCCGATCTAACTGCAGTGTCTTTAGTTCTTTTCTGACTGCCACTAATATTTCCCAAATGCCTAGGTGGTCTGCCTCGCCCTGACACATTGCTCGGTCTGATATTCTGGACCGTATTCTGCTTGGCTAACGTCGGGCACTCTCTGATAAAATGATCTGACGATCCAGATTTGAAGCAAGATCGATCACGAAATCTACAACTCCCGGAATGCCATTTACCACAGTGCTTGCATTCAACTCGATTCTGCGGAACATTACCAACACTGGCCATCGAGGTAGCTAGGGAACCCACTGGAGGTCGATCTCGTTCAGACATATCTGAAGTAGCTTTATGTCGGCCAAAGTCATCTCTAAACTTCTTAGATACAGATTGAAAAGTCTTACTCGATGATCTTTTACGAGTGTCTCTAACTTCCATCTCAGCTTTTCTTTTCTCTTTACCAAGTTCTTCAGCTTTGCAAGCTCTTTCGACAAGTACTACGAACTCTTTGATTTCAAGAATGCCAACAAGCAACTTTATGTCTTCATTCAGGCCATCTTCAAATCTTTTACACATAATGGCTTCAGTGAATACACACTCTCGGGCATATCGACTCAATCTGACAAATTTCCGCTCATATTCAGTTACAGTCATGTGGCCCTGTTTTAATTCCAGAAATTCTTTCCTTTTCTGACCGATGAACCTCTGGCTAATGTATTCTTACGAAACTCGATCTAGAAGAAATCCCACGTCACTTTTTCTTTTGGAACCACTGATACTAATGTATTCCACCAGTGATATGCAGTGTCCCGTAATAGAGATATAGCACATTTCAGGCATTCATCTGGAGTACAAGATAGCTCATCAAGTACCCGAATAGTATTATCAAACTACATCTCAGCCTGCTCCGCATCATCATCGTCATTAGCTTTGAATTCTTCGGCCCCATATTTTCTGATTTTATCAACAGGAGGCCTACTAGATCTCATCGGATCTATCATCGGAGGTGCTAAAGGTACCGGAGTTGGATTATTTGGGGGTGGAGGTGGTTGTACAGCCGGGTTAGTCTGAATAAACTGGGTAAACCACTCGTTCATCATCTGGTAGAAAGCTTGTTTAGCCTCTACATCATCAAATATATGGCTCTGTCGGGATCAGGATCCATTTACTATATAAAACACAGTTTGAAATGTCAGAAGTCACCACACTATCAAATATATAATAAAGGCATGTATAGCTAGACTCACACGCGCTACGGTAGTCCTAGAATCGACTAAACCGTAAGCTCTGATACCAATCAAATGTAACACCCCTAACCCGTATCCGTCGCCGGACTAGGGTTACGAGGTATTACCTGACAAAATACAATTTGACATTCTCATAAAATTTTTTAATTTAATTCAAGCCCAAGTAATGTGATCATTACCATACTATATAACATTACGACCTATTAAAATTTATTTCCAATATGGCTAGATATATGAGCATATCAAATCAATTACTACACATCACACTACTTTAGGTCCTTTATCAAATTAGTGTAATTGACTTCATCAAATGGTCAAGCATAGATTAAACGCATCATAGCCCCCTCAAAAATTCATTTTTGCAATTTAGCCCAAAACACTCAAATTTACTAAAATTTCCATTTCAAAACTTGTAGATTTCTAACATAACTTTAATATTTTTCCATCAAACATCATAAAACATCAACATTTAGCCATGGCTGAATATTAAACATGCTCAAATTTAAAAATTATAACATGGGTCAGCTACTGTTCGAAGCAACGATCTCAAAAACGTAAAAATTATCGAAAACCGATTAAAAACTAACCTTTAATTCAAGCCAACACCATGACCAAATGCTTAAGCTTTTAAACCAAGCTTTTCTTTTCTTATTTCGGTAGCCAAAGGATGAAGACAACCTTTAATTCATGTTTTTAATTAACATATATTATGGTATTTACTAATTTACTTATTTATCCTTTAACTAATAATATTAACAACTTATAACATAAGGTCATACTTGACCTTTGCCACCCACTAACTCATAAAATGGATTAATTTCCCTTTTAATACTCCAAATTAAAAAGCCACAATCAATTTAGTGCATTTTCACTATAGTTTGGGACTTTTACCTTTTTCGTGATTAAGTCCTTTTTCTAAATTAAACACATAAACAATTAAATTTTTCTACGAAACTTTCACACACATTAATTCACATATAATAAACATAAAATATAATATTTAAATATTTCTCGGGCTCGGATTCATGGTCCCAAAACCACCGTTTCGATTAGGGTCAAATCCGGTCTGTTACATTTGCATTATGATTTCAGGTTTGGGATATGAAGAGAAGGAAGTCTGATCTGATTTGGTAGTTTCAACAGCAATACGTCTGTATAGCGGTTTACCGCACAGTACGATACTTCTGGCAGCTCAGCTGCATACTGTTATTTACGTGGCTTTGTTCCACATGCGTGGTGTGTAGGGTTGGATGGGCCTTTCGAGGTCCTATGTTACGTGCAGGGCTAGTTGAGCTTCTTATAGCTCATTTGTGGTGTAAATGGGGGACGAAGAGGTGTTTGGCTGGATGGGTGGGTTTCATGTTGATGCATTTGTTTCGCATTTTGTTTGTTTGTCTATCTAATTGCGAGATTAACGGTATATAGATCCATGTGTTTAGTACTGATGGTTCTGTTTCGGTTGTGATGATTATTTGGAGATCGAATTGGCATTGTGATATTTTTTATTGTAGCACTTAATTTTCGTTTTTCTGTCATTTCGATCTCACACTGAGCTCATGTAGCTCACCCCCCTCAGTTTCCCCTTTTCAGGTATTTTCGTATGTTGTTGCTGGAGTCGGCACGTCGGATGTCTCGGACAACAATGTTTAGAATCAACTTTAAAAGTATTTTCATAAATTCCACATTTATAAATAAATGGTTTGAACTGTAAGTTTTATTTTGAATATTGTGTATGAATTTTGGGGTTTTACACACGTAAGAGACTTTTGGACTAAAATTTTTGTCATATCAAGATTTTACAATGGGGAGTTTTATGTAACTTAAATACCGTATGTTTTCTAGCCGGTTAAATTCAAATATTACCTACGATCATTTCGGTGATCAATGTAACCTCCGAGATTCGGTCTAAACTTCTAAGTCGGGTTTTGGGGCGCTACATCACCTATGTGAGAGTGAAGTGGGGTCGCTTCAAGGAGACTATTGGGGCATAGTTCTCTCAAACTCTTGTAGAACTAGGAGATGTTCACGACTATATGAACATACCCATGAGAATTAAAACCTTGCCAGGGCGGTAGTTGTGTGAGGTATATCATCATTGGCAAAAACAACAGAATAGTTTAAGGACATCACGTCTACTACTTAGCTAGTAAAGTAAATATACTTTCACAAGGGAAGGTTCAAGTGTGGATGTCTACCTATCCTATACAACTATCGATCGTATATTCTATTACCACATCGAGTCAATGTTTTTCCGTTAAAACTATCATTTTTCGTTCATGTGGGGGATTGTTGGAAAAATTATAATTATTGGAAACTTTGAGGCATATTCTCAATTGGTAAAGATCGAGAGTTAAATCATAAAATTATGATTTTATATTCTACTGCATGAGACCTTTACAATGGTATATCATATGCTCAAAATGGTTATGTGATGAATGAGAAATTGATGCTAAAAGTAAGCTACTTGGAAATATTTGTTAAGGAAAAGAAAAGCTTAGATCCCACATTGGTTAAATACCAAGTGTGAGATGTGTATATATATGAGAACCCACTTGAAGGGTGATTGAATGACTAAGCTTGAAACCTTGCCTCGCGCGTAGGGGGAGTAGATCCAAACCCATCGGGGTTGGCGCACACCCGCACGACGTGGGCGACGTGAAATGGCTGGACCGGTCAAACCCAAAATGGGCCAACAAATATTTCAGACCAACACGAAAATATTTTTTCCCTCAGCAAATTACACAAAATTTTATTCTAATCAATTTGATTTGATTTTAATCAAATGGATTTAATTGCTCCGTTAATGCAGATTTTGTGTCCTTAATACATTGATATTTCCAAAATTCCTCCATATTGAATGCCTATAAAAGGCTAAGACTTCTTCAAAAAATTTTGCTAAAAAAACTCTCTCACACCGAGTTTGTTTTGCTCTCCAAAATTCTATTCTTTTCCTCTCAATATTTTCTCAACGTTTTGGTGATAGAAAAATGCAACGTTTGTTCATTGATCACTGCAGAAGTGCTACTACTTCGATCATCGTGTTGTATTGTGAGAGACAGTTGACCAACATTTCTCCAAGTACCGTTGGAGTGGTCAAATCTGTCTTAACGAAACTGTGTTAAATAGGTCTCAACATTTAATTAAACTCTATTCTTCCTTTTGATTTCTAGTTTTTGTTATGTTATTTATTGGTCTTTTGTATCTGGCAATTTAAATATAAATTATTCAATTTATATTTTATTTTATATATAAATATTTGCTTATTTATATTTATATATTTTGTTCGCTAACGTGTTTTGTCCAACAATCTTAAGACATTTTTTTATTATTTTACAATTTTCTAATTCGAGATGAACGAGACACCAAGGCGAAAAGAAAAAAAATTGTTTTTTAAAAAAATATTAAAATTAAATAAAATCTGTTTCGGCATTTATTCCCGCCATTCAACAATTTTATTCCATATTTTATTTTGTTTCCAAACAAGTATTAAATTTAAAAAAAAAATCTATTTCGAGATTTATTTTCGCCGTTCAACAGATTTTATTCCATATTTTATTTCGTTTCTAAATGAGTATTAAAATAAAATAAAATCTGTTTCGGGATTTATTGTCGTTGTTCAACAAATTTTATTCCATTTTTTATTTTGTTTCCAAATAAGTATTAAAATTAAATAAAATCTATTTCGGGTTTTATTCCCACCGTTTAACAGATTTTATTCTATTTTTTATTTAGTTGTTGATAAACCGTAAAAGTAACATATTTTAGGCCCATATTTAGCATGCTTTTGGATGATTTAAGCCTTGATTTGTGTAATTTGGTGCTCTTAATCCTTTGTTTTCATGTTTTATACCGGAAGAGCATCGGATGATGAAAAGAACGGAAAATGGGCCCAAAACGGAGTAAATGGGCCATATCACGAAATCCACACGGCCTGGGCGCAATCCACATGGTCGTACCTCACTCAACAGTCTCGAACACGGCCTGGCCATGACTTACACGGGCGTGTGCCATGGGCGTGTCCCTGCCGTCAGAAAGAAGAGTTTCACTCGGAATAAGATACTTGGAGGCAAAGAAACACATTCCAAAGCTTATTCAAACACCCTAGTAGGAATTCTACTTGAATTAGGATACTTAGGGGCCAAGTAAGGCATCTCAAAGTCTATATAAACACCCAAGGGGCAACTTGAGAAGGGAGTTCGGCAGAAGCCTTCTGCCAGGGCTTTAGTCAGGACAGTTAGCTAGGCCAAGAAGCCGAGCCAGAAAGGTTAGATTTGTGGAGATTACTCAAAGATAGCCAGTTGATCCATCTCAAAAAGCCGGAATTATACTCAAGACAGCGGTTCTCTCCTCCAATTCCTTCAGGAGGTTTTAGGGATTTCTTATGTTTTGTTTTATCTTTTCTTTTGAGATGTTTTCTGATCGCTGAAATCAGAGCTTCAAAATTTATAAAACGAATGATCAAACCTAGAAACTAACTCTGACAACGATTAAAGGCAAGTGTACCTATCGAACAGTAGTATAGCTTAGGCAAGACTGGATTGTCGAACCCAAAGGAACTAAAAGTACTGATACTAACTTTCTTTTTATTATTTAGTCTTAAAAATAAAGTGAAGTTGCTTTAATCTAAGTTAACGACTACTAAATTAAAGACACGAAGAAAAAAAGAACGAATTGGAAAATAACTTGAAGAAAAACTTAGTTGACTACGACGATACCCTCAGGAAGAATCCACCTAGACTTTTCTTGTTACCTATCACTGAGCCATATGATTTCTTTACTTAGCTTGATCCGTGAGACTCCCTAACGTATAATAAACCCTCTCTCAAGACGAATAATGTCTAACCCTAGGTTAATTAGTGGAACTCTCGTTCACTTATAATAACCCCCTAGAATAACAGTAAATCGATCTATGGACTCCCATATTAGGTTTCACCCTAATCTGGAAAAATTTCGTAACCCTATCTCCAGGCGTTCGATCAACTCCGCTTAATTATGCTAGATCTACTCTTAGGCAGGGTCTATTCCTCCTCCACCTAAGCACATCAGATTTGGATTAAGCAACATAATTAAGAACAAACTAAGTAATTATCATATAATTCAGAAATCAAATTACAAGATTCATCTAGGTTTCATCCCCTTCAGGTATCTAAAGGGTTTAGTTCATGACAAATAAAAAAAAACATCTCAAGAGAAAAGATAAAACAAAACATAAGAAATCCC
The DNA here is from genome assembly GCA_005393395.2 of Gossypium australe. NCBI lineage: Eukaryota > Viridiplantae > Streptophyta > Magnoliopsida > Malvales > Malvaceae > Gossypium > Gossypium australe. The sequence continues at coordinate 37,009,662 of CM016626.1, read as the reverse complement.
TAAAACTCCCTGAAGGAATTGAAGGAGAAATCTGCCGTCTTGAGTATAACTCTGGCTTCTTGAGATGGATCAACTGGCTATCTTCGAGTGATTCCCTCAACTCTGACCTTCTCGGCTTGGCTCTTTGGCCTAGCTTTTATGCCTGTTTCGGCTTCTGCCGAACTCCCCTTTCAAGTTGCCCCCTTGGGTGTTTATATAGACTTTGTGATGCCTTGCTTGGCCCCTAAGTATCCTAATTTAAGTAGAATTCCTATTAGGGTGTTTGAATAGGCTTTGGAATGTGTTTCTTTGCCTCTAAGTATCCTTTTCCGAATGAAATTACTCTTTCCAGCGAGAGGGACACGGCCATGGCACACGCCCGTGTGAATCGTGGCCAGGCCGTGTTTGACTTTTTAATGAGGCACAGTTGTGTGGTCTTTAGGCCTGGCTGTGTCGATTTCTCTCTTGGCCCAATTTGGTCCGTTTTAAGCCTGTTTCTCGTTCTTTTCATCCTTGGGTGCTTTCCTAAGTATAAAATATGAAAAGAAAGGATTAAGAGCACTTTTTTACATAAATCGAGGCTTAATTCATCCGAAAGCATACTAAATGTGGGCTTAGAATATGTTACTTTTATGGTTTATCAAATACCCCCACACTTAAGCTTTTTCTTGTCCTCAAGCAAAATTCTCAACTCATAATTAAAACGGACTTCCTCGATTCATAGTATTCATCAATAATGTTTTATCATAATTCAAAGATAATTCATACATGGATAACTCAACTCAAAGCGTCCTAAAGATTCAAACAATCAAAGTCATGATTTTTATAGTATGAAAACATAGGTGTTTCCCTTTACCTGAATAATTACTTTTGATTTGAAATCGACAAGGATTGACATCCTCACGAAAGATTCACTCAAACCACTTGAAGTGTTTAAGGTTCAAAAAATTAAGCACTCAAAAGTCGAACATGAAAAGTTAATCCCGTAGGCTTGCATGAAAATCAAATTTCCACCACTAGAATATGAGATGATACACAAATCAAAAGGTCTTTACAGGGTTGTAATGGGGCTTGGGTTAAAGGTGTGGATAAAGGCTGAATTAGAAGGTTAGAATCGAGATTGACCTGACAATTTACCTAACTAGAATAATGAACTAATCCTAAATATTTACATCAATTGAAAACTAATAATATGAGCTTTTTCTTCAAGATTTGCACTTTAAACATGTAAGTTCACTTAGCAGAGCTAATAATGAATATACTTTGTTTTTTTTTTAGAATAAACCAATAATAAAGGATGAATTCAAATACTGAAATAATATAATTAGGCAACCGACCAAATGAAATCCCGATATAAGGGTAGTCAAAAAGAATGGTGATGACAAATACAAAGGATTTTGGGTTAATATTATTGGGTGAGTCAATAAAAAGGGTTGTTAGGATCGGCGGGGTTCACTAGGGGTTAATTATGAAGGTAGGCTTTTTAATGGAGTAAGTGGGTTAAAACCTAGGTGCCTTTATCATCTCGTTATATCAAATCATAGGTGTGGTCTCGACATGTATAATCAATGCAAGTTCTAGAATAACAAATCAATGTTGGCACACTCATAATAAAAAAAATGAGCACGAAAGAATGTATGCTCTATAAGGCTCAAGATCTCACAAAAATTATGGGTTTTTGATGTCAACCTTGTAAATTTCAAACTTCAAGGTAACATTTAGATTCAGGTAGACAACCTAAAAATTTTAAATTTCTGAAAAATAGACTTATCATGCTTGATTCTCTAGTATCCTTCAAATTTAATCATCAATGCACAATTACCAATGACTTAATCCAAAACATATCAATAAAAATCATAAATCAGGGAAATTTCATTCTAATCATAGTATGAGAAACTTTACTTTTAAACAAGGCATAATTCAGGGATTTTCAAATAATACTATAGTTAACCCCCCCACACTTAAGTTGTACATTGCCCTCAATGTACAAAGATAGATAATATCAAAATAATCATAAAATCATAAGATGGGGAGAGAAGTGAAACTTCCTGAATTTTGGATGAAGTCAATGAAAAGAAACGTGGGGAGTGCCTCGAGCCGTTTGAACTTGAATCCTCAAAGTAGCTGTCCTGATTTTATTGTATCCTAAGCTAAATCTAAATGGTACGGAGAATAAGAAGAAGATAATAAAAAAATAACAATAAAAATAAAAATAAAAGTAAAAGTAAATAATGGAAAATGAAAGAAGAAAGATAATGGGAAAAGGAAAGGAAGAAGGGGGTCTGAATAGAGATCCATTCCACACCCGTGTTCCTTCCTGTGGTGCCCTCACGGCCATGGCCACGGCCATGTGGTATTGAAATCTGTACTTTGGTTAGTTTATAGTTAGGTGCTAAAAAAATTATTAATGGGGTTAATGTTTGGGTTGCCTCCCGAGAAGCGCTCGTTTAAAGTCTTGAGCTAGACTTACTTGTTGTACTCATAATCATGGTGGTTTGAGGAGGTGGAAATCCTTTCCCATGCGATCAACTTGGTTATGGATATAAAGTTTAAGTCAAGTAGTGTTTACCTCTAAGGTGTTGAATTTGGAATTGCTTACCTCGACTGTGCTGTATAGGAAGACATTAAGTACCTCAAAAGTGATTTCTTCGTTTGCCTTGAGGTCTGAATTGGTGAATCGAGGGTCTTCCTTATTCAATAATACCTGATCCTCTATTTTGATGTGATTTGTTGTTCCTATCAGCTCGTCTGGGGTTTCTTTCAGTTTCACATCGTGTGGTTTTGGTTCTTTTTTAAATTGTGTTGTCCACTCTTCTAGTTTGTCGACCCTAAGGCTTCGTTCCTCATATAATTCTTCTTTGTTGGCATGAGGTCTAAGATCTAGCTCAGCTATGTGATTTCGTGATGCTTCCTGTAAAGAAGGTTGAACCAAATAGTTATCAATAGAATTAACGTTCGTACCTTTATTACTCGATGTCCTAGCTGAGTCAAAAGCTTGAAGAGTGATTGTTTCATCGTCTACACGAAGTGTGAGTTCACCGAATTATTCCTCTGTGTGGTCTCGTTATTGCTTCGGGATATGGCACACGAGCTTGATACTCTGTATTTACCGGGTTTGGTAAATCATGGCTTACCTCAACCTTACCTTCACTTACCACAGGTTCTTGCCTTGGGTCAGATTCCACTAACAATTCACTGTTATGAGCTTGTACGGCTTAGGGCCCATGATTCGGCTCAGGTTTGTAGCCTTGTGGTGTTTCCTGTGGTGAAAGTTGAACAATTTGATTATCAACTGAATTGACTTTCTCACCTTCATCACTTGATGTCCTGGCCGAGTCAAAAGCTTGTAGACTGATTGATTCATCACCTACACGAAGAATGAGTTCTCCTGTACCAACATCAATTTTAGTCCTGGCAGTTGCTAGAAAGGGTTTTCCTAAAATTAAAGGAATCGAATTGTCCTCATTCATGACTAAAACAACAAAATCTACTGGGAATATGAATTTATCAATTTTGATTAGAACATTTTCTATTATACCCCTAGGAATTCTGATAGTTTTATCAGTTAACTGAATGCTCATCCTAGTTTGTCTGGGTTTCCCTAGACCTAGTTGTTTAAACATTTTATAAGGCATAGCATTGATGCTTGCCCATAAATCAGCTAAAGCATTATCAATAGATAATCTGCCAATTAAACATGGAATTGTAAAACTCCCTGGATCTTTTAATTTCAAGTGGTAGTTTGTTTTGTAGAATTACTAAGCACATTGCGTTTAGCTCCACATGCGATACCTCGTCTAGTTTCCGTTTGTTTGTCAACAGCTCTTTTAAAAATTTTCTATAATCGGGTATCTGCGAAAGAGCTTCGAGAAATGGTAAGTTAATATGTAATTTCTTTAAAAGTTTAAGAAACTTACCGGACTGTTCCTCTGTATCGTCTCTCTTCATTGCTTCAGGATAAGGTATGCGGGGTTGGTACTCTTTGATTACTGGTTTTGGCTTTTCTTGTGTTACCTCAGCTTTACCTTCGTCTAACTTGTTTTCTTGTATTGAATTGGGTTCATCTAACCCTATACTATCATGAGTTGTGATGGCTTGGGTTTGCTCCTTCGGGTTAATCTCGGTATTGCTTGGTAGACGCCCTTGCGATCGTTCGGACATTAATTTTGCAAGTTGTTCGACTGCCTTAGTGACTTCCCCTACTGACTTAGTAAGTTCCCCGACTCGGTTCTTGGTCTCTTCAACCGATGTTCATTGGGTTGTTTTAGTGTCTTGGAAATTGTTTTCTATGGCTGCCATGAACTTTGTCAGCATCTCTTCAAGGTTCGACTCCTCTTCCTGTTGCTGAGGTGGTTGTTGAAAATCTGGAGGAAGTTCCGGACTTTGGCTATTTTGATCATCCGACGAGAAATTGGGATGGTACCTCCAACCTGCATTATAAGTGTCACTATAAAAATTATTTAAGGTCTAAAATAGTTACCCATATAGTGGACTTGTTCGTTCTCCATGCCATATCCGTAGGGTGGGTACTCAGGATTCGCCACGCCTCTTAGATCCGAGTCATATTGCATTACTGGGTGTACCTACGAGAGACTACACAAACCATCAATCTTTTTATTCATCATTTCTAGCTGGTTAGATAACCCGGTGACCACGTCGAGGTTGAAAACACTGGCTGCTTTAGTAGGAATTATCCTCATGTCTTGCCACTGATAATTATTCAATGCCATCTTCTCTATAGACTAAAATTATCTGCCAAAGATAAATAAAGGAAAAATTAGTAAAGTAAAAACAAAATAAAAATAAAAATAAATTGCATTAAAAAAATGGCTAAAGTAATAAAAATAGAGCTTTCTTAATATTTTAGTTCCCCGGCAACGGCGCCAAAAACTTGATCGCTGAAATCAAAGCTTTAAAATTTATAAAACGAATGATCAAACCTGGAAACTAACTCTGACAACGATTAAAGGCAAGTGTACCTATCGAACAGTAGTATAGCTTAGGCAAGACCGGATTGTCGAACCCAAAGGAACTAAAAGTACTAATACTTACTTTCTTTTTATTAGTTAGCCTTAAAAATAAAGTGAAGTTGCTTTAATCTAAGTTAACGACTACTAAATTAAAGACACAAAGACAAAAAGAACGAATTGGAAAATAACTTGAAGAAAAACTCAGTTGACTACGACAATACCCTTAGGAAGAATCCACCTAGACTTCTCCTGTTACCTATCACTGAACCATATGATTTCTTTACTTAGCTTGATCCGTGAGACTCCCTAACGTATATTAAACCCTCTCTCGAGGCGAATAACGTCTAACCCTAGGTTAATTAATTGAACTCTTGTTCGCTTATAATAACCCCCTAGAATAGCAGTAAATCGATCTATGGACTCCCATATTAGGTTTCACCCTAATCCAGCAAAATCTCGTAATCCTATCTCTAGGCGTTCGATCAACTCCGATTAATTATGCTAGATCTACTCTTAGGCAGGGTCTATTCCTCCTCCACCTAAGCACATCAGATTTGGATTAAGCAACATAATTAAGAACAAACTAAGTAATTATCATATAATTCAGAAATCAAATAACAAGATTCATCTAGGTTTCATCCCCTTTAGGTATCTGAAGGGTTTAGTTCATGACAAATAAAGAAAACATCTCAAGAGAAGATAAACAAAACATAAGAAATCCCTAAAACTCCTTGAAGGAATTGAAGGAGAAATCTGCCGTCTTAAGTATAACTCTGGCTTTTTGAGATGGATCAACTGGCTATCTTCGAGTGATTCCCTCAACTCTGACCTTCTCGGCTTGGCTCTTTGGCCTAGCTTTTACGCTTGTTTCGGCTTCTTCCGAACTCCCCTTTCAAGTATGCCCCCTTGGGTGTTTATATAGACTTTATGTTGCCTTGCTTAGCCCCTAAGTATCCTAATTTAAGTAGAATTCCTACTAGGGTGTTTGAATAGGCTTTGTAATGTGTTTCTTTGCCTCCAAGTATCCTTTCCCGAATGAAATTGCTCTTTTCAGTGACAGGGACACGGCCCTGGCACACGCCTGTGTGAATCGTGGCCATGCCATGTTCGAACTTTTTAATGAGGCACGGTCGTGTGGTCATTGGGCCAGGCCGTGTCGATTTCTCTCTTAACCCAATTTGGTCTGTTTTAAGCCCGTTTCTCATTTTTTTTCATCCTTGGGTGCTTTCCTGAGTATAAAATATGAAAAGAAAGGATTAAGAGCACCTTTTTACATAAATCGAGGCTTAATTCATCCGAAAGCATACTAAATGTGGGCTTAGAATATGTTACTTTACGGTTTATCATTTTACTTATTTGTTATGAACTAAACCCTCAGATACCTGAGGGGATGAAACTTAAGATGAATCTTGTTATCGTTTGCTGAACTATATGATAAATATTTGACTTGTTCTTAATTATGTGTTCTTAATTCTTGTATTAATATTTTTAGGATATTAATTCAATTATGATGTGCTTAGGTGGAGGAGCAAAAGCCCCTGCTTAAGAGTAGATCTAGCATTATTAAGCGGAGTTGATCGCGCGCCTAGAGATAGGGTGACGAGATTTTGCCGGATTAGGGTGAAACCTAATATGGGAGTCCATAGATCGAGTTAATGCGATTCTAGGGGTTTTAATTAGAAAGAGATTTCAATTAATCAACCTAGGGTTAGACGTTAGTCGCCTCGATAAAGGGATTAATATAACTTAGGGAATCTTACGGATCAAGTCGAGTGAATAAATCGTCTGGTTCAGAGTTAGATAACAAGTGAAGTCTAGGTGGATTCTTCCTTGGGTGTCGTCTTAATCAATTGGTTTTTCCTCAAGTATTTTCCCAGTTTCGTTCTCTTTGTCTTTGCATCTTTAGTTTAGTTGATTAGTTGAACTTAGATTAGATAAATAAATTCACTTAATTCTTCGGCTAAATAATAGAAAGAGAGTTAGTATTAGTACTTTTGGTTCCTTTGGGATTTGACATTCCGGTCTTGCCTACACTATACTACTGTTCGATAGGTGCGCTTGCCTCAAATCGTTGTCATAGTTAGTTTCCAGGTTCGATCATTCTTTATATGAATTTTAAGACTCTGACAGACACGATCAAGTTTTTGGCGCCGTTGCCGGGGAACTAAAATATTAAGAAAGCTTAATTTTTATTACTTTATCCATTTTTTATTGCAATTTATTTTCATTATTATTATTATTATTGTTATTATTATTTTACTTTGTTAATTTTTCCTTTATTTGCTTTTGGCAGATAATTTTAGTTTATAGAGAAGATGGCACTGAACAATTATCAGTGGCAAGTCATGAGGACAATTCCTACTAAAGCAGCCAGTGTCTTCAACCTCGACGTGGTCACCAGGTTATCTAACCAGCTAGAGATGATGAATAATAAGTTTGATGGTTTGTATAGTCTCTCGCAGGTACACCCAATAATGCAATATGACTCGAATCTAGGAGGCGTGGCGAATCCTAAGTACCCACCCTACAGATATGGCATGGAGAACGAACAAGACCACTATATGGGTAACTATTCTAGACCTCAAAATAATTTTTATAATAACACTTATAATGCAGGTTGGAGGTACCATCCCAATTTCTCATGGAATGATCAAAATAGCCAAAGACCAGAATTTTCTCCAGATTTTCAACAACCACCTCACCAACAGGAAGAGGAGTCGAACCTTAAAGAGATGCTGTCAAAATTCATAGCAGCCTCAGAAACTTGTTTCCAAAATATAGAAACAAAACTTGAGACATTGACACAGGAGCTCAAGAATCAGTTAGGGCAGCTTGCCAAGCAGATCTCTGAAAGACCACAAGGAAGCCTACCGAGCAACACCGAGACTAACCCAAAAGAGCAAATTCAAGCCGTAACAGCTCATGACAGTGAAAGGTTAGTGGAATCTGACCCAAGGCAAGAGCCTGGTAAGTAAAGGTAAGGTTGAGGTAAACTAGGATTTACCAAACCCGGTAATTACATAGTACCAAGCTCGCGTGCCATACCCCAATGCGATAAAGAATGACCACATAGAGGAACAATTAGGTAAGTCTCCTAAACTTCTAAAGAAATTTCATATTAACTTGTCGTTTCTTGAAGCTCTTTCGCAGATACCAGATCCTAGACTTCGTGTTAATAAAGAAGAAAATATGAGGAACGAAGGCTTTGGATCGATAAATTAGACGAATGGAAGACACACTTCAAGCAGAGACTAAAAACACATGAAGCAATAACAAGGCAAATCCACGACGAACTTAATGATGGGACAAACTAACTTAAGATAGGAGATCAGGTACTCAAAATCTCCCCAGATGGAACAGTCGAGGTAACTAGTCCTAAAAACAGCACCTTTAAGGTAAACACTACTCAACTTAAACTTTATATCCATAATTGAATTGATCGCATGAGAAAGGATTTCCACCTCCTCAAACCACCATGATTGTGCGAATAACAGGTAAGTCTAGCTCAAGACTTTAAACGAGCACTTCTCAGGAGGCAACCCGAGCACTAACTCTACTAATTAGTTTCGTTTTATTTCTTTTCGTATTTAGGCATAGGTTTCCATACCCACACGACCTTGCACACGGCCGTGGCCGTGGCCGTGTGGGCACCACAGGAAGGAACACCGGCGTGGGATGCATCTCTATTTAAACCTCCTTCTTCCTTTCCTTTTCCCGTTATCTTTCTTCTTTCATTTTCCATTATTTACTTTTATTTTTACTTTTATTTTTATTTTTATTTTTATTTTTATTTTTATTTTTATTTTTATTTTCTTTTTTATTCTTCATACCATTTAGATTTAGCTTAGGATACAATAAAATCAGAATGGCTGCTTCGAGGATTCAATTTCAAACTGTTCGAGACGCTTCCCCACGTTCACCTCCAATCCTATCCGGTTTCTTTTCAATGACTTCATCCATAATTCAAGAAGTTTCACTTCTCTCCCTATCTTATTATTACTAAATTGCTATTATCTATCTTTGTACATTGAGGGCAATGTACAACTTAAGTGTGGGGGGGCTAACTATAATATTATTTGAAAATACCTGAATTACGCTTTGTTCTAAATTAAGTTTCTCATATTATGATTAGAATGAAATTCCCCTGATTTATAATTTTTGTTAATATGTTTTAGAGTAAGTCTTTGATAATTGTGCATTGATGATTAAAATTAAAGGATACTAGAGAATCAAGCATGATAAGTCTATTTTTCAGAATAAAAATTTTTTTTAGGTTGTCTACCTGAATCTAATTATTATCTTGAAGTTTGAAATTTACGAGGTTGACATCAAGATACCCATAATTTTTTTGAGATTTTGAGCCTTATAGAGCATACATTCTTTCGTGCTCACTTTTTGATTATGAGTGTGTCAACATTGATCTGTTATTCTAGAACTTGCTCTGATTATGCATGTCGAGACCACACCTTTGATTTGATATATCGAGATGATAAAGGCACCTAGGGTTTAACCCACTTACTCCATCTAAACAACCTACCTCCATAAATTAACCCCTAGTGAACCCCGTTGATCCTAACAACCCTTTTCGTTGACTTACCCACTAATGTAACCCAAAAACCTTTGTATTTGTTATCACCATTCCTTTTGGCTACCCTTATATCGAGATCTCATTTGATTAGTCACCTAGTTATTTCTTAATATTTGATGTGTTCTTAAAAAAAATCGAAGTATAATCAGTATTAGTATTATGAAAAGTGAGCTTATACAGTTAAAGTCTATTTATCCAAAAAAGAAAAGCTCGTATTGTTAGGGTTATTACTTTTCAGTTGATTATTTATTATTGTCTCGGTATTTCTAGATAGGTAACTTGTCAATTCGATCTCGATTCTAACCTTCTAATTCAGCCTTTATCCACACCTATAACCCAAGCCCCGTTACAACCCTGTAAAGACCTTTTGATTTCTGTATCATCTCATATTATAGTGGTGGAGATTTGATTTTCATGCAAGCCTATGGGATTAACTTTTCATGTTTGACTATTGAGTGCTTACTTTTGAACCTTAAACACTTTGAGTGATTTGAGTGAATCCTTAGTGAGAATGTCAACTCTTGTTGATTTTGATTCAGAAGTAATTATTCGGGTGAGGGGAAAGACTTAACATTTTCGGGATATAAATATATGACTTTGATTGTTTGAATCTTTAGGACTCTTTGAGTTGAATTATCCATGCATGAATTATCTTTGAATTATGATGAGGCATTATTGATGAATATAATGAATCGAGGAAGTTTGTTTTCGTCGTGACTTGAGAATTTTGCTTGAGGACAAGAAAAAGGTTAAGTGTGGGGGTATTTGATAAACCATAAAAGTAACATATTTTAGGCCCACATTTAGCATGCTTTTGGATGATTTAAGCCTTGATTTGTATAATTTGGTGCTCTTAATCCTTTGTTTTCATGTTTTATACCCAGGAGAGCACCGGATGATGAAAAGAACGAAAAATGGGCCCAAAACAGAGTAAATGGGCCATATCACGAAATTCACACGGCCTGGGCCCAATCCACACAGTCGTGCCTCACTCAATAGTCTCGAACGCGGCCTGGCCACGACTTACACGGGCGTGTGCCATGGGTGTGTCCCTGCCGTCAGAAAGAAGAGTTTCACTCGGAATAGGATACTTGGAGGCAAAGAAACACATTCTAAAGCCTACTCAAACACCCTAGTAGGAATTCTACTTGAATTAGGATAGTTAGGGGCCAAGTAAGGCATCTCAAAGTCTATATAAACACCCAAGGGGGCAACTTAAGAAGGGAGTTCGGTAGAAGCCTTCTGCCAGGGCTTTAGTCAGGACGGTTAGCTAGGCCAAGAAGTCGAGCCAGAAAGGTTAGATTTGTGGAGATTACTCGAAGATAGCCAGTTGATCCATTTCAAGAAGCCGGAATTATACTCAAGACGGCGGTTCTCTCCTTCAATTCCTTCATGGGGTTTTAGGGATTTCTTATATTTTGTTTTATTTGTTATGAATTAAACCCTCAGATACCTGAAGGGATGAAACTTAAGATGAATCTTGTTATCGTTTGCTGAACTATATGATAAATATTTGACTTGTTCTTAATTATGTGTTCTTAATTCTTGTGTTGATATTTTTGGGATATTAATTCAAGTATGATGTGCTTAGGTGGAGGAGCAAAAGTCCCTGCTTAAGAGTAGATCTAGCATTATTAAGCGGAGTTGATCGCGCACCTAGAGATAGGGTGACGAGATTTTGCCGGATTAGGGTGAAACCTAATATGGGAGTCCATAGATCGAGTTAATGCGATTCTAGAGGTTTTAATTAGAAAGATATTTCAATTAATCAACCTAGGGTTAGACGTTAGTCGCCTCGAGAGAGGGATTAATATAACTTAGGGAATCTTACGGATCAAGTCGAGTGAATAACTCGTCTGGTTCAGAGTTAGATAACAAGTGAAGTCTAGGTGGATTCTTCCTTGGGTGTTGTCTTAATCAATTGGTTTTTCCTCAAATATTTTCCCAGTTTCGTTCTCTTTGTCTTTGCATCTTTAGTTTAGTTGATTAGTTAAACTTAGATTAGATAAATATATTCACTTAATTCTTAGGCTAAATAGTAGAAAGAGAGTTAGTCTTAGTACTTTTGGTTCCTTTGGGATTCGACATTCCGGTCTTGCCTAAACTATAATACTATTCGATATGTGCGCTTGCCTCAAATCGTTGTCATAGTTAGTTTCCAGGTTCGATCATTCTTTGTATAAATTTTAAGACTCTGACAGACACGATCAGTTGTCGAACGAGAACTTAAAATTAAATAAAATCTTGTTTTGGGTTTTATTCCTGTCGTTCAACATATTTTATTTCATTTTTTGTTTTTTTGCCAAATGAGAAATTAAAATTAAATAAAATTTGTTTTGGGTTTTATTCCCACTGTTCAATAGATTTTATTCCATTTTTATTTTTTCCCAAACGAGAAATTAAAATTAAATAAAATCTATCTCGGGTTTTATTCTTGTCGTTCAACAGATTTTATTCCATTTTTATTTTGTTACCAAACGAGAAATTAAAATTAAATAAAATCTGTTCCAGGATTTGTTCCCGCTGTTTAATAGAATTTATTCGATTTTAATTTTGTTTCTAAATTAGAATTAAATTGAATAATCTATTTCTGGATTTATTCCCGTCGCTCAACAGATTTTATTAGATATTGATTTATTTCCAAACGAAGAATTAATCAAAGAATTTTGTTTCCGGATTTATTCCCGCCATTTAACTGATTTTATTTTGATTTAATTAAATAATTTTGTTTCCGGATTTAAACCTGTCGTTTAACAAAAGTGATTATGTTTCAGAATTTTAATTCTGCCATTTAACAAATAAAATGGAGTTTTTTCTATTTATGGTGGCCTTAATTCTGGCTTTAAATTGTGACAGCTTAAATTGTGGCCTTAAAATTGTGACATCAAAGGAAAAGAAATTTATCAACGGTAAATTAAAAAGACAATATGAGAATGCATGTCTAGGATTGGTTCTTTGAAAGACTTGGTATTTAAGCGTGCCAAGTGCACCACCTATCTTTTAGGGTTACCTACCTGGTGCATTGTTTTATTGTATTTTTTTAGACCGTATAAACTTTTGTTTCGGGTTTTATTAGATTCCTACTGTCTAACAAAGTTGATAATTTTCTAATTCTAGTTTTGTTTTTTAACAGAAAATTGAAACTCCCATCAATGTTGTAGAAGATATGGACTTATGTGCTTTGATTTTTGAAGTCAACATGATTGACTCAAATCCAAGAGAATGGTAGCTTGATACTGGTGCCACACGTCATATCTGCTATGACAAAGACTTCTTTTCTGAGTTGGAACCTTGTGAAAATTAGGAGAAGCTCTATATGGGCAATGTTGCGACTTCCAAGATCAAGGGGAAGGGTATTGTGGTCTTAAAGATGACTTTTGGCAAAGAACTCAAGCTTCAAAATGTGTTGTATGTGCCTGACATACGCAAGAACCTTGTTTCTAGGATAGTCCTTAGTGTACACGGCTTTAAGATGATGTTTGAATCCTAGAAGCTAATTTTTTCTAAATGGGGAATGTTTGTGGGAAGAGGATATGTATAAAACTTAATGCAATATCTGTAAAAGCAAAACTATGAATAAGAATGTTACTTCTTCTTCTGTTTATATGCTTGAGTCATTTAATTTATGACATGGTAGACTCGGACATGTTAATTATGATACTTGACGTACATTAATTAACTTAGAGCACATTCCTTCGTTTCACATTAATTGTAATCATAAATGTGAAACATGTGTTGAGGCAAAATTAACAAGGTCTTCATTTCAAACTGTTGAAAGAAGCACAAAACCACTTGACCTAATACATAGCAATGTTTGTGACTTAAAATTTGTTCAAACGAGAGGAGGGAATAAATATTTTATTACCTTCATTTGTGATAGCACAAAATATTGTTACGTATAATAGCAAAGACGAAGCTATAGAGAAATATATTCTCTATAAGTAGGAAGTTGAAAATCAACTTAATAAAAATATTAAAGATGGTGATAAGTGGTCGTGGTGGTGAATATGTTGAACCATTTGAATACTGTACATAACATAACATTATTCATGAAGTAACACCACCATACTCTCCTTAATCAAATGGAGTAGTCGAACAGAAAAGTCAAACTTTAAAGGAAATGATGAACACCTTGCCAGAAAGCTCTGAGTTATCACGAGAAATGTGGGGGGAAGCTTTTCTATGAACTAATTACCTTTTAAATAAGGTACCCCACAAGAAAATGGACAAGACACCATATGAGTTATGGAAAAGTAGAAAACCATCCTACAACCACTTGAAAGTGTGAGGGTGTCTTGCTAGCGTAACGTATAATGGTAAGTCGAGACATATACGTTGTCGACACAATACCGTTAAACAACTAATCTCAAATGGAGTTATCTCTATTGATTTTGTAAAATCAAAAGATAACATTGCAGATCCGCTAACTAAAAGCTTAAATTGAGATCATGTTGATAAAACATCGAAAGGAATGAGACTAAAGCCCATGAAAATAAAAGGCCCTATATGAAGGAAAACCCTACCTAGTTGACTAAAGATCCCAAGATTTAGGTTCAAAGAGACAACCTAATTGCATAGACCTTATGAGGTCAATATGGGGGTTCTCATCTCAATTTTTTTCCTATGATGTAAACAGTGGCTAAATATGGGATAGGTTAAGCAATGCTTTTAATGACCATTGTGTTTCGGTGAGCCAAACAACATAAGTCACCTATGTGAGAGAGAAGTGGGGCTGCTTCAAGGAGACTATTGAGGCATAGTTCTCTTAAACTCTTGCAGAACCAAGAGATGTTCACGGCTATGTGAACATACCCATGAGAACTAAAACCTTACCATAGGGGTAGTTGTGTGAGGTATATCATCGTTTACACAAATGACAAAACAATTCAAGGACATCACGTCTACTGGTCAGCGCTAGTAAAGTAAATATACTTTCACAAGGGAAGGTTCAAAGTGGATGCTTACCTATCCTATACAACTATCGATCCTAGATTCTATCACCACATCGAGTCAATGTTTTTTTTGTTAAAACTGTCAATTTTCATTCATATGAGGGATTGTTGGAAAAATTGTAATTTTTGAAAAATTTGAGGCATATTCTCGATTGATAAAGGTGGAAGTTGAATAATGAAATTATGGTTTTATATTCTACTACATGAGACCTTTACAATGGTATATCATATGCTCAAAATGGTTGAGTGATGAATGAGAAATTGATGGTCAAAGTAAGCTACTTGGAAATATTTGTTAAGGAAAAGAAAAGCTTAGATCCCACATTGGTTAAATACCAAGTGCGAGCTGTGTATATATATGAGAACCCACTTGAAGGGTGATTGAATGATTAAGCTTGAAACCCTGCCTCGCGCACAGGGGGTGCAGATCCAAACCCATTGGGGTTGGGGCGCACCCGCACGACGTGGGCAACATGAAATGTCTGGACTGATCAGGCTCAAAATAGGCCTGCAAAAAATTTAGCCCAACACGAAAATATTTTTTTCCCTCAGCAAATTACACAAAATTTGATTAAAAAAGGACACATATCCTAATTTTATTTGATTCTAATCAATTTGATTTGATTTTAATCAAATGGATTTAATTGCTCCTTTAATGCAGATTTTGTATCCTTAATACATGGATATTTCCAAAATTCCTCCATATTGAGTGCCTATAAAAGGCTAAGGTTTCTTCAGGATTTTCTGCTGAAAAACACTCTCTCACACCGAGTTTATTTTGCTCTCCAAAAATCTACTCTTTTCCTCTCCATAATTTCCTAATGTTTCGATGATAGAAAAATGCAACGTTTGTTCGCTGATCACTGCAGAGGTGCTACTGCTTCGATCATCGTGTTGTTAATCCTGGAAGACAGTCGACCAACATTTCTCCAAGTACCGTAGGAGCAGCCGAATCTGTCTTAAGGAAACTGTGTTAAACAGACCTCAACATTTAGTAAAACTCTATTCTTCTTTTCAATTTATGGTTTTTATTATGTTATTTATTGGCTTTTTTGTATCTAACAATTTAAATATAAATTATTCAATTTTTATTTTATTTTATATATAAATATTTATTTATATTTATATTTATATATTTTATTTGCTAACGGGTTTTGTCCAACAAACAATATTAAATATAACACTCCACATCCGACCTAGTTGTCGGATCCAAATGTGTGATATCACATTATGTTGCCGAAGCATTTCAGACTATCTCAAAACATTTCAAATAATGACTTAGCATTTAAATAAAATAATGTTTAATAAATGTCAATTTGTCTCATTTAACAGTTTTGGGTTTATACGGGGACCAAAAATGAAGTGAGGACTCAAATTCAACTTGATTTAATAAAATTTAGTGGTGCATCTCGAGACATTGAAAGCCATGTCTCGAAACATGTTGTAATG
The DNA here is from genome assembly GCA_005393395.2 of Gossypium australe. Lineage (NCBI taxonomy): Eukaryota > Viridiplantae > Streptophyta > Magnoliopsida > Malvales > Malvaceae > Gossypium > Gossypium australe. The sequence continues at coordinate 36,993,724 of CM016626.1, read as the reverse complement.
ACTTGATTTCAGTCGATTATAAAAAAAATACGGTTTTGAAGCCGAATTTCATTAATTGAGTTAGTGAAAATTTTAATCGAAGATTTGGAATTATTAATATAAGATTTTTATTATTGGATGGTCGAGTAATTAAATTGAGAAAGTCGTTAATTATAGTATAGTTGACAAATTTTTCGCTGAAGCAAAAAATCTTCTGCCACTATTCACTTGATGCGTACGCTCTAGCAAACAATTATTTCACTGGAGCGGAAGGTTGCCTTACTTGTATAAAGCTATATATGGACTCAATCTAGCATGGAAGAAAGGGTTTCACAAGGTTGTTACCGAAAGCGACAATGCATTGTTGATTGATATGCAGCTGATAATAACCTTTCTAAACTTCGTTTAATACATGATTTATGCAAGCAAGACTGTCAACTTAAGTTTCGGCATGTCCTACAGGAGCATGATAGACTAGTAGATTGTATGGCCAAAGTGGTTCCTAGTGATCTTAATAGGTTATCAGCTTTTGAAGACACACTTGATCATGCTCAATCTTTGTTTGAAGAAGATTATCATCGAGCAATGGTTAATATACACTCCCATCATCCTTATTGTAGCTAGTTCCTTGAACTTGATTCTTTTCTATGAAAAAAAAAAGAGACTAAATTTCAAATATAAGAAAAATGGAAGAAGTGGAACTATGTTCTACCTATTTAACTTAGTCTTTTAAAAATGATTATATAACAAAGCCTTATGTAAAAACCAAATTGGAGTCAAAGGCGAGTAAAAAGAAATTATTATAACAATTTAGTGTTTCATGGTTGAAGAGTACTTTAAGATAAAAACTCTCATATAAGCAAGCTTTTTGGTAGTTCTAATTTCTAACTTCTTGCTTGCTTGTAGGTAGCCCAATGCTAATGGCAGTTTCAACTTGAGGCAAACCTTATAATGTCGAAACCATTTTTTTGTTTGTTGTTGGAAAACAGGCTCGACTTTAAAAACGAAAATGGAGTCGCCACCAATATTTTTTTTGAGGTGTGATCGGGTCACCTTGAGATTGATCGTTAAAACATTTTGATTTAAAATGATGATTTTAGCCTACAAAATTCGAGAAAACGGATTCGGGAGTCGGTTACGCACGAGAAAGGACTAGTACCCTCGTAACACCCAAAATTGGTACCGAATTGATTAATTAGCATCTTAATGTTGAAAATTTGAAAAGATTTTAAAATACGATCCTCTTTGTTTAAAGAAAAAAAACTCGAATAAATTGAATTAGATGCTGAGAGCCGCTTATTTTGAAGAAGTAAAATGTCACGCCCAGTGAGTTAGGGTACGACATTTCGGATTCTCGAAACTAAGCTTGCCTTTTGACTTTTAAAACTCATGCATTTAAGTTTAAGAAGGATATTCGGTTATTTGGGCCAAATGAAAAAAAAAATCGAAACCCGGTAAGTTAGGGCACAATTTTTCAAAATTCCAAACACAGAATATTGCCTTTGTTTTTAGAATTCCTTACCTCGAGATAACAAAATGTCATATCCAGTGAGTTAGGACATAACATTTTTGAATTCCCGATACTAAGTTTTTGTTTAACTTGTATGCTTTGATTTAAAACAAAATAATTGGTTCTTTAGACTCGATGGGAAAAATCAAAACCCAGTAAGTTAGGGTATGATTTCTCGAATCTCGAATTACAAAAAATGGTATTTATTTTTCAAAATTTTCCTTTTTTACGAATTTGGGTAAAAATTAATGTAATATTTAAAAACGATACATGTGCAATTCATTCGATTATACTAAAAAAAATCATTTAAAATGTAAAATAGGTCACACGGCTTAATGATAATAGTACAACATACATTTAAAATAGCAATGGCATAATATGCATAATAATGATAACAATAATAATAACAATAAATTTAAATTTTGCAAGTACACGAAAAGTAGTAAATAAATAAATAATGGAACAAAATAACAATAATGTTGGCAAAAATAAAATAAACAAGTCAAAATTTTTAGAAAAGAAATGAGTGAATAAGTAAATAAAACTAATATAAGCTTGAGTTAAAAATAAATTGATAAATAAATAAATAAATAAACAGAATATTAAAAAAATAGTTTTAAAATAGATAAATAAATAAAACTTTAAAATAAAAGAATAGGTATTAAATAAAAACATAATAAGAGTACTAATAAAAATAATAATGATAACAATAATAATTATTTAATAATATTAAAAAGTAATAATAATAATAATAATAATAATAATAATAATAATAATAATAATAATAACAATATTAAATTGATGATGAAATAGAAAAAATAACAAAAGAAATAAAAAAAGGACTAAACTAAACTAAAAACAAACGTTTGGGGCAAATTTTAAAAAAAAAAGAAAAAAAAAAGGAAAAGGACCTATCAGAACGCGCGAATAACAAGGAGGGGTCCAAAGGGCAATTTTCCTTTCTCCTTCTAAACGCAGCGTTTGGGGCGGGACCAAATTAAAACAGAAGAAGAATTGCAGGGGCGAATTTGACAGAAAAAGGAAAATTGGAACAGGGACCAAAACAAAATAGCCTCAAACACAGAAGGACTGAGGGCGCAAATAGACCCTCAGTCCAAAAACACGCGGATCCTAGGCAATTCTGGTCGGGTCAGTCTGACCCAGCTCAAAACGGCACTGTTTTGATGCTTAGTTACCCAAAGTGAAACGGCGTCGTTTCACTAACCCTATATAAGTCAATTTTTTTTTAAATTTCATTTTTTTTCTTTTCTTCTTTAAAAAACACAAAATTTCTCTCCTCCCTCTCTCTTTCGAGCCCGTGCTCCGGTAATGGGGTTTGGTTCCGGTCCACGTGGCTCCGCCGTGCGCTCCATCGCAAACGGTGGCCGGAACCGCATAAAAGTAAGGCGTTTTTAGCCCTTTTTTAAAACTTTCCCTTTCTCCTCTATTTTAAAAAACTTTCGAATTTGATTTTTTTAGAGAAAAAAGAAATAAGAACACTACACGGAGGAAAACGGCCCTCTGTTGCCCTTTTAAGCCGTCATCAAACCCATTTGGGCCTCGGGCGTTCCGACTTCATCGATGACGACAAGGTAAGGCTTCTTTGTCTTATCCTTTTTTTAAAACATCGAAAGAAAATCGAAAATCAAAAAAGGCCAAGATGGCTATTGAAATCGCAAAAATAAAAAAGAATCACCTTACTATTTTTTATTTTTCTTTCTGTATTTCGCGTTCGTATATTCGTAAAAAGAAAGAAGAGATTACAAGTGATTTTTATTCAATTTTTATAGCTGAAATAGAAAAATACAATCCAAAAATGAAATACAATTTTTCTTTCGTTTTTGCTGTGTTCTTTGTCTGTTTTTAGGTACGGAACGCCAGCTAGATGTGTACGAAGGCGGTGGTGGCGCGCGTGGGGGGACGTACGGAGGCGGCAATGGCCTTGGCTGGCTAGGGTTTCTGCTTGTTTTAATTTCTGGGCTAATCAGGTCAGGGTTTGAATTGGGCTTGTATTGGTTTTTTTTTGTTTATTTTGGACTGTTATTGGACTATTGTTATTGGACTTGGTTTATTATTTATTTTGTTTTGTTTTTTTGCTTGGTTAGTTGGGCCCGGGCGAAATAGGCCCATTATAGCTACCCCTCTTTGCTCATTGTCGTGTAACGAAAATGGAGCAAAGACTTAAAAAGGGCCAGCTCGGTCTCGCCGAATCCTGACTTCTTTCAATGCTTTTCTTCTTTGAGTAGCTTCATTCCATCCCACTACATCTTCAGTGGTATAAGAACTAGCGCTTCGATCCATTTCAGGGAGATTAGACTTGTAGCTTCAATTTGCTCCATTGTAACTTTAGGGAGATAAGATTTGCAATCTTCAGTCTGCTCCACTGCAGCTTCAGGTAGAGAAGGTCCGTGGCTTCAATTTGCTCCACTACAACTTCAGGGAGATAAGATTCACCATGATAGATTTGATCCGACCTACTGCAACTTCAGAGGTATAGGACTTGCAATTTGTAGCTTTAATCTAATCCACTGCAACTTCAGGGAATAAAATTCGCTATCTTCAGCTTGCTCCACTGCAACTTTAGGGATATAAGGGTAATGGCTTCAATCTACTCCACTGCAACTTCAGGAAGATGAGATTCGTCATGATAGATATGATCCGACCTACTACAACTTCAAAGGTATAGGACTTGTAATTTGTAGCTTTAATCTACTCTACTGTAACTTCAGGGGAATAAGATTTCCTATCTTGAATTTGCTCCACTGCAACTTCAGAGAGATAAGGGTAATGGCTTCAGTCTGCTCCACTGCAACTTCAGGGAGATGAGATCCGCCATGGTATATTTGATCCAACCTACTGCGACCTTAGAGGTATAGGACTTGTGGATTCGTAGCTTTAATCAGCTCCACTGCAACTTCAGGGGAGTAAGATTCACTATCTTGACTTCAATCCATCCTACTACAACTTCAGGGGTATGGGATTTATGGATCAATCGATCTTGCTACATTGTCCTTTGGGGGACATGACCTGTAGGGTCGATTTATGGACCTATGCTTATGCATAATGATTAGGATGCAATGATCAGAATGGATTGAATGCTCCTAATTAAATGTGTTATGGATGATATTTGCATGAATGCAGAATGTTATGAGGATGATCACTTTTTAATATCTGGGTTGTCATTACTCGTTGTTCTTCAAGGTTGTATCACTGGCATAATATCCTGTCTTCTTGTTCAACCGATATTTTTTGACAGAAAATTCGAAAAAATGGTCACTGTTTAGATTTTCCTTCTCAAATATTTTCAACCCTTAGGCTTGGAGAGTTCTAAATAATAGTCCTATTTTAGGTTCTCGTACTATTTAGAACTTTCCAGAGTAATATGTAAAACTCCTTTTATGAAAGTATTATTAGTCCATTAATCATTACTTCAATGCTTGAAAATGATCATAATGATGGACAAAAATGAAATTTATCAGGAACAAAATCTAAAAAGAATGAGTTAATTAAAGGAAGCAAACATTTCTAGAATACAAAATGATGAGGGGAAAAGATAGGTGCCCCAAATATCGGAGCTTGAGCTTCTCTGTCTGGACTTTCTGAAGACCATTTTAAGCTCAATATGTGTTTAAGAGATCAAAAGTACTCTGTCGATGCCCCAAGACGTAACATCTCTCCTTCTTCTTAATTCTGGTATAGCAAGATCACCGCATGCCCTATCTTTGATCACAATTTGAGTTGCCCTTTTCGGGTTTTCGACTCAAAACCCCTTTGGTCTCAAGGCGCCCTTTGTAGGTTTTCACCTTGGCCTCTTCTTTTTTTTTTAAGAAAGTCTCAAAGCGCCCTTTGCGGGTTTTCACTTTGGCCTCGTTTTCTTTTCAAGTATAGTACTTTTTGACTGAATCTGAATTTACAGGATTGGGCAAGTTTTTTCCATTCATTTCGGTCACTAGAGAAAGCCCTTTTTACCACATAAGGTCCTTCCTAATTTGTCATTCGTTTCCCTCTGAAATCCTTTTGTATGGGAAGAATCTTTTTCAACACCAGGTCCCCCTCGTGAAATTCTCTTGGGCAAACCTTTTTGTCATAAGCTCACATCATTCGTTTTTGGTACATCTGACCATGACGGATAGCCCTTAGCCACTTTTCCTCAATCAAGTTCAACTAATTGTATCGAGACTGGATCCATTCTGCTTCATCTAACTTTAGCTCTGACAAGACTTGAAAGGAAGGAATTTCCACTTTGATGGGTAACACTACCTCCATTCCATAGACCAATGAGAAAGGAGTTGCCCTGGTAGAGGTCTTGACCGATGTTCAGTAAGCATAAAGAGCAAATGGTAATTTCTCATGCCAATCTTTATAAGTTTTAGCCATTTTCCCCATGATCTTTTTAATGTTTTTATTGGCTGTTTCCACTGCACCATTCATTTTTGGACAATATGGGGATGAATTGTGGTGTCTGATCTTGAATTGACTGTAAACCTCCGCGATCGTACTATTGTTCAAGTTTAATGCATTGCCAGATATTATCCTCTCAGGCATTGCATATCGACATATGATTTCTTTTTTTTAGGAATCTGCTGACTGCCGACTTAGTAACACTGGCATACGAAGCAGCCTCTACGCATTTGGTGAAATAGTCGATGACTACAAAGATGAATCGATGCCCATTCGAAGCTTTTGGCGAGATCGACCCGATAACATCCATGCCCCACATGGAGAAAGGCCATGGGGAAGTCATAACATGCAAAGGTGAAGGAGGTACATGAATTTTGTCTCCATATATTTTGCATTTGTGACATCTCTTAGCATAATTGATGCAGTCTCCTTCCATAGTAGACCAATAGTACCCGAATCTCATAATTTGTCTAGCCATTGTGAAACCATTAGCATGTGTTCCACAAAAACCCTCGTGGACTTCTTCCAGAATTTTCTTAGATTCGACAGTGTCCACACATCTCAATAGTACCTGATTCTTCCTTCTTTTGTACAGGATCTCCCCATCTAAGACATAGTCACAGGCTAGTCTTCTCAACGTCCTTTTATCATTCTCGGTTGCTTGATCAGGGTATTCACGATTTCTCACGTATCGTAATATATCGTGGTACCAGGGATGCTCATCTTTTTCCTCTTCCCCCATGTTGTAACAATGAGCTGAGGCTTCGTAAATACTCATTTGAATGGGCTTTACATCCTCTTGTTTGCTCACTTTAATCATGGAAGCCAAAGTAGCCAAAGCATCTGCCATTTGGTTTTCGTCTCGATGGAGATAATTGAAAGTAATATCATCAAACTCCTCAATTAGCCCCAGAACTATCCTTCGATAATTGATAAATTTGGGGTCCCTTGTTTCTCATTCACTTTTCAGTTGGTAGATCACCAGTGCAGAATCTCCATATACTTCCAGCGCTCTAATTTTACGTTCTATGGCTGCCCGGAGTCCCATGATCCATGCTTTATACTCTGCCATATTATTTGTACAATCAAAGTCCAATTTTCATGTGAATGGATAATGATCTCCATTTGGGGATACCAAGACTGCCTCAATTCCATTACCTACAGCATTTGATGCTCCGTCGAAGTTTAATTTCCAAAGGTGATCTTTTGTAGCATCTTCTTCAGTGCTGCCACAAACATTAGTTTTTCATTAGGAAAGTCAAAGTTCAGAGGCTCATACTCTTCTAAAGCTTTGTTGGCCAGAAAATTTGCTACTGCGCTTCCTTTCACGATTTTTTGGCTTACATAAACTATGTCGAATTCAGAGAGCAGAATTTGCCATCTAGTCATCCTGCCATTCAAAGCAGTTGACTCCACCATATATTTTAGAGGGTCCAACTTTGAGATTAGCCAGGTCGTGTGGTACGGCATGTATTGCCTCAACCTCTGAGTTGTCCAAATCAAGGCACAACACAATTTCTCAATTGGCGAATATCTCATTTCACACTCAGTGAATTTCTTACTGATGTAGTATATCGCCTTCTCTCTTTTTCACGAATCATCGTGTTGACCCAGCACACATCCCATAGAGTTGCTAAACACTGTCAAATACAGTATTAATGGCCTATCTGGGCATGGGGGTGACAATACTGGTGGACTTGACAAGTATTGTTTAACATTATCAAAAGCTTTCTAGCATTCACCATCCCACACACCTGGATTGTGTTTCTTAAGAAGACGAAATATGGGATCACATTTCTCAGTTAATTGTGAAATGAATTGAGCAATGTAATTTAACCTTCCAAGGAAACCTCAAACTTCTTTTTGAGTGCGCGGCAGAGGCAATTCTTGTATAGCTCAGACCTTGTCTGAGTCAATCTCAATTCCCTTCTTGCTGACTATGAAGCCCAACAATTTTCCCGATCTAGCTCCAAAAGTACATTTTGTTGGATTGAGCTTTAATTGGAATTTCCTCAGTCTCAAGAATAACTTCCATAAAACTTGGATATGTTCCATTTCTGTTCGGGACTTTGCGATCATATCATCGACATAAACTTCGATTTTTTTGTGCATCATATCATGGAACAAGGTCACCATGGCCCTTTGATATGTCGCTCCTGCATTTTTCAGCCCGAAGGGCATCACCTTATAACAAAATGTACCCCACAAGGTTATGAAGGTAGTCTTTTCCATGTCTTCAGGATGCATTTTTATCTGATTGTATCACGAGAAGCCATCCATGAAGGAAAACAGCGAGTAACCTGTCGTATTGTCTACTAAAGTATCAATATGAGGCAAGGGGAAATTGTCTTTCGGGCTAGCCTTATTTAAATCTCTATAATCTACACATATTCATACCTTCCAACCTTTCTTAGGGACAGGCACAATGTTGGCTACCCATTCTGAGTATTTGACTTCTTGCAAGAATCCGGCATCAAACTACTTTTTTACTTCCTCTTTTATTTTTAGCACAATGTCAGGCCTCATTTTACGGAGCTTTTACTGAACCGACTAGAAATCTTTTTTTATGGGGAGACAGTGTACAACAATGTCAGTGCTTAACCCAGGCATATCTTGGTATGACCATGCGAAGACTTATCTAAATTCTTGAAGTAACTTTACGAGGTCTAGCTTCATTTCTTCAGTTATGCACGTTCTAATTTTCACTACCTTTCCTTCTTCCAAAGTCACGACCTCTACTGTCTCTTCATGAGGTAGAATTTGTTTTTCCTCTTGTCTTACCATTCTTAACAAGTCCGGAGATAAGCCACAGTCTTTGTCATCTTCAAAGTCTTGGGATCCCTCTAAACACATGTCTTGCTCAAAAGGAGGTTCTAATTTCCTAGCAGCGTTACTCATGTCGTTGATATTCGGGAACCTATTGTAGGTACAAAGAAATATACAAAGAACGAATGAATTTAAGAATAATTATTTGTATGGTATGATTATGAATGTGATGAAAGAATGATTTCGAAAAAGATCCAAGGAATGAAAGAATTTAACATAATTATTTGTATAGAAGCAATGGAAGAATCTAAAAGAATGGAAGAATATTTACTCAAAAAGATATCAAATATGTATTTCATAACGATGTTTGGACATAAGCCTATTTCACAAAGGCATTATTATTGCTTCTAAGCTTAAAGCAACAAGTATGTTTGGAACATTACTCTATGTAAGCTCTAAAAACTACGGGAATTTCTTCTGCAGTCTAATTATTCAGAATGCTCCCAGGTTCATAAGGGCGGATATCTGACAAGGTCCCCCCTTCAGCGGTTTCTTCATGTATGGCATTAATGTGAATATTTCCCATCATTTCTTCAACACTTTCTTCCCTTGGCGTCCTTCGCTCGGGATGAATAATCCCTCCCGATATGAAAGTTTTGGATATGTGGGGGAATACCATTAGTTCCCATTTAATTTTTTCCCTACTCACACGTGCCATTCTTCTCTCTTGCCTTTTTTCCAACTCATTCCTTCTTTGTCTCATATCTGGCTTATATCCTAAGCCAAAGCAGTCATGCTTGTCCTTCAACATTGGAGCCTCAACTCTTCCCTGAAGATGCCTCCCTAATCCTTTTCCCAGTAGAGCTCCCTTTCCTGCTGTCAGCTATAATCCCATCCTAGTGGCCTTGGATATTTTCAACGTTGGAATCCTGTTTCCCTCAATAACGAATGTGGCATTCACAAACTCCAAAGATCGAAAAGAACATTTGATTGCCTCATCATTTGCCTCCAAGTAAGGCACATCACTAGTTACAGCCGCGATAACATCCTCTTCGGCATTTATCTTCGCCAATCGACCTTCTGATACTAGCTTCAACTTTTAATGTAGCGACGAAGGCACTGCCTCTGCTGAATGTATCCAAGGTCTTCCCAGTAAAAAATTGTAGGAGGGTTTGATATCCATTACTAGGAAGTCCACCTCATAAGTAGTTGGGCCAATCAACAAAGGTATTTCGATTCTTCCCATGACCCTCCTTTCTATGCTATCAAACGCCCTCACTATATTCTGGCATACCTTCATGTGTGAGCTATCCACCGGTAACCTATTAAGTGTGGATAGGGGCAATACATTCAATGCCAATCCATTATCGATCAAGACCTCTGGCAATGTGTATCCTTTGCATCTGGTCGTGATGTGTAGAGCTTTAGTGGATCATATACTCCCTGGTGGTATTTTATCATCGTTGAAGAAGATGAAGTTATCGACACTTATGTTATTGACCAGCCAATCCAGTTTATTGACAGAGATATCATTGGCCACATATATCTCGTTGAACACTTTCATTAATGCACTTCAGTGTACCTCCGAGTTCAAGAGCAAAGCTAGTATAGATATGCTAGCTGGTTGTTTATGCAACTGTTCCACAACACTATACTCGCTGTACTTCAAAAAATTTAAGAATTCCTTGACCTCCTCCTCTTTTACTGTCTCATTAACAAACGGCTCAAGTCTGGCTGCTTTTTCCTTCTTTTGCTTCACCATTATGGTTTTTCCTTTTGCGGGTTCTGCTCGGGCATTGATTAAATCATAGCGCCTTCCACTTCGCGTATAAAAACCTACATCTTGATCTTCTTTTGAAGTACTAGCTGAGTTCTCCCTTCCCGGGATTGTCACGTTACAATCATAATTCTAGGGGACCCTTTTGCTATCCTGGCAAGAGAAGACTGCCGGTTTTTGAATTATAATCTTTAGTGCCATCTGTACTCCAGCTTTATTGTTTTTAGGTCGCGAAATGATGACCACAGGATGATTGACTTTTGGGACCTTCGTTGTTGATTCTGATGCACATATGCTTCCCTCCTCATTAGCTTCTTCACAGAACTCTATCTCTTTATTGTCCATCAGACCTTGCACTAAGGCTTTGAATTTTACTCATTCTTGGATTTTGTGCCCCTCTTTATGATGGAACTCACAGTAGTTCCTCGAGTTTTCACAATTCCCTCCAAAATTCAAAATTCTCACCCTCCTTTTTACCATCTCCATCCAGACCCGTCTCAAGGGGGTTTTTACTTTCACAACATTGGTCTTGATTCTTCTCCCCACCTTTCCATCTCTCACATTTACCCCTCCATCAGTGTGATTGGGTAGCGGATTTTCGGCACTAGACGCATCATCAAATTTCACAATGCCCATTTTAATAAGTCTTTCGACTACTTTCTTAAAGGCAATGCAGTTTTTTATTGAATACCCCGAAATTCCTGCATGGTAGTCACACTAAGCGTTGGCGTCGTACCATTTAGGATATGGGGGTTGTAATGGTTTTAGGTAAAAAGGAGACACCACATGTGCGTCAAATAGGCTTTGATACAATTCCCTGTATGTCATTAGGATTGGTCTAAATTGGAGCTTCTCAGTGTTTTGTTTTGTGCCGGACTCTTGCCTTGATGAACCTTGTTGACCAGTAGCCACCGTTCTTGGCTGATTTACAGTAATCGATCTTGAGTAACCTTTGTTATATGTGCTTGTGTTGTTCACCTCGTTTTCTTTTTTCCTCGAGGTTGACCTTTTGTTACTCTCTCCTGTATCTATCTTTCCACTCCTTATCGTATTCTCGATCATTTCGTCGGTCATTACTATGTCTGAAAAGCTTTTGGTAGCGCTTCCTATCATGTGAGTGATGAACGAGGCTTTCAGGATGTTGATAAAGAGCATCGTAGTTTCATTTTCTAGGAGCAACGGTTGCACTTGTATGGCAACTTCCCTCCATCTTTGTGCGTATTGCCTGAAACTCTCACTTGGTTTCTTCTCCATGTTTTGTAAAGTGATTCTATCAGGGTTTATATCCGTCACGTGACTGTACTACTTCATGAATGCTTGTGCTAAATCCCTCCAGGAACCAATCCTAATACGGCTCAATTGGTTGTACCATTTGGATGCTGCTCCCACCAAACTGTCTTGGAAGCAATGTATCAGTAGTTGATCGTTGTTAACATACCCGATCATCCGTCTACAAAACATGCTGATGTGAGCTTCGGGGCAACTGGTCCCATTGTATTTTTTGAATTTGGGCATTTTAAATTTGTGGGGAAACACTAGATCTGGGACCAAAATCAGATCCTTGGCGTCGATTCCATGTTGGCTATCGGCATTTTCCATTGCCTTAAATTTTTCCTCTAGTCATTTACATTGGTCCTCTAACTGCTTTGGCAATTCTGTCCTTGTCCTTTCCTTTTCTGCCATTTCATCCAAGTCAGGGATAACATGATTAGCTGGGTTATCCCTTGGGTTTGAACCTGGTCTAGCCTGAAAGTTCATTGGCATTGAAACACCATCTTGAAATTGCTGAGGCCTAATTATGGCAGGTGTTCTTCGAGGATACACCTCAGGCTGTGTTGGAGTAAAACCCAGTGGATAGAGGGGTTCCTCATTATCTTCTTCAGCATTACCCATGGAGGCCTTTCCTTTATCCATTCCTTCAGCCAGTAGTTGGGTCAACTGAGTCATCATGCTTTTTTGAGATTCCATCATTCGGTCCATCATGTCTTGCTGGATTTTAGCCAGTTGCTCTTGCGTTTGCAATTGTAGTTTTTCTTGCATTTCCTTTTGGAGTTGTTCAAGTCTTTCCAATCTTTGATCCATATCTTTTGTCTTTGCACGGGTACCGTAAGGATGCTTGGTTGGTATGTTTTTGTTGGTTTCCAGATTAATGCTGAAATGATTTTAACCAATTAGGGTCTTACCATGAAATTTAAATGCACATGATGTGATGTAATGCGAATGCATGAAATGAATGGAAAATGAGGTATTAACTCTGACTCCATTTCATTAGAACAACTTTACTAGAAAACAAATTTCTTTACATAAAACAGATTACATATACGGCTTTGCCCTAATGCTCAAAGCCTTAACCTTCTTAAGAAGCCAAGCTAATTCTTGACCTCGATCTGATTCTGATTCATCATTCAAACTTAGTACGTCATCCTAAACTACTAGGGTCTACAAATGATCGGCCACCTCTCGTATTTGAGCCACAACTTCACCCATGATATAGTCTCTATCCCTGACCTGACTTTGAGAATGCTGAAGTTGCTCTTTCCACTGCTCGTTGCTTGCTTCAAGGAGTTCAACTCAGAGTTCACAATTTTATAATGCGATCTCAAGCTCTTCTATTTTTCTTTTCAGCTCTTCAATCTTGTTTAAGCTTGCTTTCAGCTCAATTGTGGAATTGCGATTACGATATTGATGAAGTGACTTTTCTAATTCTACAACCCTGGCTTTTAATCTGACCTTTTCATTTTGGCATTCTAATAGGTCTTTCTCTAAGACATTTCCTCGAACCTGGGCGTCTTGGTATTTCTTTTCCCATTGCTCGACTCTATTCTTTTCTTCATTGACCTCTTGCTGCCATTGTTCTTATGGCTTTCCCAATCCAGTAGTCCTCATTGATAAGCTCAGCTTCTTGTAATCCGTTTTCAGACTATCTAAATCTTCTTTAGCCTTATTTTTTCCTTTCCTTAATTTATCGGACTCTAGCTTTTGGACATCAACATCTAGTCCTAATTGCATCTTTTCTTCTTTTAATTACTCTATCCTCTTTCCTAACTCCGAATTCCTTCTTTTAAAATCTTGCTTTATGATCTCTAACTCAGACGGGACCACTCGCAGATATTCCTCCATTGGTCGAATGCTTTCCTGACTTGGCCCAAGGACGTTATCATTGACTCTTTTACCCAACCATCTATTATATTTGGGGATCGTCATCGAACCTGTGGCAAATCTTCTCATTCGGTGGGTTTGGTTCCAGGAATTGGACATTTCTCAGACCTTTTTCTTATAGTTGTCCCCCTTATACAAAAACTCGCATTGAGCCAACCCTTGAGTTGCTGGTATGAATTGTCTCGATCTATACTGCCTTAACACAAGTAGAGGAGCATATATCCAATAGCTCCCCAAATCCCAAGAAGAGGGACCCAATCGAACTCCCCACATCGGTATAGAATCTCGTCAGGAACCATCCAAGGGGCTCTCCATTCGACGTCTTTGTCACGCAAGTTTTGGAGAATCATTATCCATTTCTCCTCTATGATATCATCTCGTCTCGGCGTAGCCACTAACTCTTTTAGCGGAGAATAGTTTTCAGAGAATATTCGGTATGAGACCTTTTCTACTTTCCAAAAATGGCTGTGAAACCATGCTAGTAAAGTTGTGCACACCCGATGAATCTCCCTTCACCCGCTCTTCGGCATGCGTTCAGGGACCTGAAGGTTTCGGCCAGAATTGCAGGAACGGGTGTAACCCTTTTATCAAGTTGGTCAAATAAATCAGAGACGGCCTCGTTTATATGCCCCAAAGCCTTGGGGAAGATCACTAATCCATAAATGCTTAACGCGAAGACGTCGACCCTTTTCTTCACGGCGGGATGTGCTAGGATCAAATCTCGCAAATTTCTCTAAGGGATGCACTTACTATCACCTTTATGTTTGATTCGGGCTGTAACCCACTATTCGCTCATCCCCGTGACGTTCATTAACTTCTTTAAGAACGTCGGGACATTGACAGCCCTAGAGTAGACCTTGTCGGTTTGAATCTTCGGGCAACGGAGCAAGGTTGTGTACTCTTCCATAGTAGGTACCAAATCCACATTTCCAAAAGTAAAACAACTATAGGCAGGGTCCCAAAATTGAACCAGAGCTCGAAACAAATGCTTGTCTACTTTTACATCTAGTAGGTAGGGTAGATCACCATAATTACTGTAAAAAAACTAATTGAATTCTTCATTCCACTGGACCCATATCTCTTTCAATTCCTGAAGATTATTTTGGGTCACGCTGATACGAGTGAAATACCATAATTCTGATACATACCCTTCCATCAGGCTATCACCTTTCTCTAGTTGTGTTCTCTCGGACCATATTTGGACAGCCGCATTATCTTCTACTTTATCAAGAAACCCGTTCTCCATGTCAAGCTCTCTATTTAGCAATCGAATGTGAATCAACACCCTCTTTTTTATGATAAGAATGTCATGCAATCAAAGCAAAATAAACAAATCAGTATACAAAGCAAGAATTTAAAGCGAGCAAGAAATAATAAAGCTCCTATTCGGGTAACCACTAGGACTTGGAGCGAATCTACCTAGGGTAAGCTCTTAAGGATCATTATACATGGTTTAGTTCTAAAGTAAGGGTACCTGAACCGGTAGATTCCTCGATCCTTACCCATTATAGGCTCATATGAACCGAGTTCAGTTCAGGGGAATACATTTCCCTGTGGCTATACGAAGATGAAAATCTCACGAAGACATAGGTATGGATGTATCCCGAAAGCAATCCTCTATCCTATACGGAGGTGAATACCTCACGAAGGAATCGTTTCTCACTCCCACTTAAAAAGGTAAGACCAAACAGTCCTTATGCAATATGATGCGAAAATGTTCTACGAGACTCAAACCACAGCAATGAAATAACACAAACAAATGTAATAAAAGGATCGTAGTTTTTCAAATCAGATTTCAATTTTCAACAATAGGACAGAAAATAATCAA
The DNA here is from genome assembly GCA_005393395.2 of Gossypium australe. Classification (NCBI taxonomy): domain Eukaryota; kingdom Viridiplantae; phylum Streptophyta; class Magnoliopsida; order Malvales; family Malvaceae; genus Gossypium; species Gossypium australe. The sequence continues at coordinate 36,978,304 of CM016626.1, read as the reverse complement.
TTTTACGGCTTGACTCTCTTATGTCCCCAGTGGAGTCGCTAAGCTGTCGAAACCATTTTTTTGTTTGTTGTTGGAAAACAGGGTCGTCTTTAAAAACAAAAATGGAGTCGCCACCAATATTTTTTTTTAGGTGTGATCGGGTCACCTTGAGATTGATCGTTAAAACATTTTGATTTAAAACAATGATTTTTTGTTAAAACATTTTGATTTAAAATGATGACTTTAGCCTACAAAATTCGAGAAAACGAGTTCGGGAGTCGGTTACGCACGAGGAAGGATTAGCACCCTCGTAACGCCCAAAATTGGTACCGAATTGATTAATTAACTTCTTAATGTCGAAAATTTGAAAAGATTTTAAAATACGATCCTCTTGGTTTAAAAAAAACTCAAATAAATTGAATTAGATGCTGAGACCCGCTTATTTTGAAGAAGTAAAATGTCACGCCCAGTGAGTTAGGGTACAACATTTCGGATTCTCGAAACTAAGCTTGCCTTTTGACTTTTAAAACTCATGCATTTAAATTTAAGAAGGATATTCGGTTATTTGGGCCAAATGAAAAAAAATCGAAACCCATTAAGTTAGGGCACAATTTCTTAAAATTCCAAACACAGAATATTACCTTTGTTTTTAGAAATCCTTACCTCGAGATAACAAAATGTCATATCCAGTGAGTTAAGACATAACATTTTTGAATTCCCGAGAATAAGTTTTTATTTAACTTGTATGCTTTGGTTTAAAACAAAATAATTGGTTCTTTAGACTCGATGGGAAAAATCGAACCCAGTAAGTTAGGGTATCATTTCTCGAATCTCGAATTACGAAAAATTGTATTTATTTTTCAAAATTTTCCTTTTTTACGAATTTAGGTAAAAATTAATGTAATATTTAAAAACGATACATGTGAAATTCATTCGATTATGCTAAAAAAAGAAATCATTTAAAATGTAAAATAGTCACACACGGCTTAATGATAATAGCACAACATACATTTAAAATAGCAATGACATAATATGCATAATAATGATAACAATAATAATAACAATAAATTTAAATTTTGCAAGTACACGAAAAGTAGTAAATATATAAATAATGGAACAAAATAACAATAATGTTGGCAAAGATAAAATAAACAAGCCAAAACTTTTAGAAAAGAAATGAGTGAATAAGTAAATAAAACTAATATAAGCTTGAGTTAAAAATAAATTGATAAATAAATAAATAGAATATTAAAAAAATAGTTTTAAAATAGATAAATAAATAAAAGTTTAAAATAAAAGAATAGGTATTAAATAAAAACATAATAAGAGTAATAATAAAAATAATAATGATAACAATAATAATTATTTAATAATATTAAAAAGTAAAAACAATAATAATAATAATAATAATAATAATAATAATAATAATAATAATAATAACAATATTAAATTAATGATGAAATAGCAAAAATAACAAAAGAAATAAAAAAAGGACTAAACTAAACTAAAAACAAACGTTTGGGGCAAATCTAAAAAAAAGATAAAAAGAAAAGGACCTATCAGAACGCGCGGATAGCAAGGAGGGGTCCAAAGGGCAATTTTCCCTTCTCCTAAACGCAGCGTTTGGCGCGGGACCAAATTAAAACAGAAGAAGAATTGTAGGGGCGAATTTGAAAGAAAAAGGAAAATTGGAGCAGGGACCAAATCAATACAGCCTCAAACGCGGAAGGACTGAGGGCGCAAATAGACCCTCAGTCCACAAACACGCGCATCCTAGGCGGTTCGGGTCGGGTCAGTCCGACCCAGCTCAAAACGGCACTGTTTTGATGCTTAGTTACCCAAAGTGAAACGGCGTCGTTTCACTGACCCTGTATAAGTCTATTTTTTTTTTTTAAATTTCATTTTTTCTTTTCTTCTTCAAAAAAACACAAAATTTCTCTCCTCCCTCTCTCTTTCGGGCCCGTGCTCCGGCGATGGGGTTTGGTTCTGGTCCATCGTGGCGCCACCGTGGGCTCCGCCGCAAACGGTGGCCGGAACCTCATAAAAGTAAGGCGTTTTTAGCCCTTTTTTAAAACTTTCCCTTTCTCCTCTATTTTAAAAAACTTTCGAATCTGATTTTTTTTAGAGAAAAAAAGAAATAAGAACACTACACGAAGGAAAACGGCCCTCTGTTGCCCTTTTAGGCCATCATCGAACCCATTTGGGCCTCGGGCGTTCCGACTTCGTCGACGACGACAAGGTAAGGCTTCTTTCTCTTATCCCCTTTTTAAAACATCGAAAGAAAATCGAAAATCAAAAAAAGGCCAAGATGGTTATTGAAATCGCAAAAATAAAAAGGAATCACCTTACTGTTTTTTATTTTTCTTTCTGTATTTCGCGTCCGTATATTCGTAAAAAGAAAGAAGAGATTACAAGTGATTTTTATTCGGTTTTTATAGCCGAAATAGAAAAAATACAATCCAAAAATGAAATACAATTTTTTCCTTCGTTTTTGATGGGTTCTTTGTCTGTTTGCAGGTACGGAACGCCAGCTAGCGGTGTACGGAGGCGGTGGTGGCGCGCGTGGGGGGGACGTACGGAGGCAGCAGTGGCCTTAGCTGTCTAGGGTTTCTGCTTGTTTTAATTTCTGGGCTAATCGGGTCAAGGTTTAAACTGGGCTTGTATTGATTTTTTTTGTTTATTTTAGACTGTTGTTATTGGATTTGGTTTATTATTTATTTTTTTATTTTTTTATTTGGTTAGTTGAGCCCGGGCGAAATGGGCCCATTACATATAATTCTTACTCAACATTATTATTTAACGTAGAATCAGAAATAATTGAAAATTGAAAATAACCTAGATTTGAAATGATTTGAACCAGACAAGTAATCTAAAACGACGCTACATGGAAATGTTGATTGCGAAACTCGAATTACCTAAAATCAAAAAGCTTAAACACAAAAATTATTTGAATTTGAAATGATCTTAATCGAATTGACCTGATCCAGATTGATAAAAACAGTATACTCTAATTAATTTACACCAACTTTTAAAATATTAACAGGTGTTGGGGAAACTTTGCTAACTTGGAGATTTGTTGAAGTATACTATTTGACATATTATTAATTTTATTAAGAGGCTGTCTTGATTATATGAGGTAGCTTGTATGCCAAGCACAACTACTGCATTTCACCAATTTTAAACTCCAATATCCCAAGAGAAGATGAGCTACCAAAACCTTCAATATTGATTAAGTTCTCTTTTCCAACCATTTATGATCAAATGGCTATATAAACCCCAACACCATGCTTTGTTTTCCTCGCTCATAAGTATTCAGATAAAGAAGTTTGTTTCATCTGCTTAATTAGTTTCAAAATCTCTCAACAAAATGGGTTATTTCAATTGCATTGCTTTAGCATTCTTGATGGCTTTGTCGTTTTCAAGCATTAACGTTGGCCAAGCAGCTCGTCACCTTCAGCAGCTGCCTCCAATGCCAACTTTGCCTACAGCAACACTCCCACCATTGCCATCTATCCCTAATCTCCCACAGCCAACCATACCAACAATGCCAAGGCCTGGGGCGCTTCCACCACTTCCTACCATGCCTGCTTTGCCCACATTGCCAAGTGTACCAAGGGCCACACTGCCTCCTGTGCCAAGCATGCCCATAGTCCCAACTACAATTCCATCTATTCCTTTCCTTTCTCCACCACCTTCTCCTACCCCTTAAAAATCCCTTTTGGCTTACGGGACCCAGTCCAGAGTCGGGACATGCTACTGTTCTCATCTCATATAGGATTGAAAGTGATACTTACATACTCGAGTTTTTAATCAGCATATATAATTACTTATTTGTTTACTTTCTCTCTGAAGATTTGAGCCGTCTTTGTATGTTGATTTTTGGGAACTATTGTTTGCTTATTTTCACCACATATGGTATTTGTTTGTCTAAATGGGAGTTCCCATTATTTGGTGCACTTATTTATATATGATCGAAAATAATAAAACAGTAAATAAAAAACAAAATAAATTAATTATGATACAACCTTTTAATTTATTAATTCTTTTCCTACGTCATTAGGCAGTAATTTATTGACAATTTTTTCATAGGAGTCAACCTTTTGAGATCAACGATTACGTTGGTTTCAGTGAGAATAAACATAAAAATGATAATAGTATTAGTTATTATAAGAGAATTGAAAATCACTATTAAAAATATTAAATTGAAGTATATACATATATAATACATTAAATAACAAAATACAAATATAGATTATATTTTGTTAAACTATAATTAAAAATTAAATTTATAAAATACACTATTATATTTAAGTTAAATAATATATTAAAAATGTTATATGAAATAATAATTAAGATCATTATTACATTAAAATAATAATTAAATGAGGTAAATATTAAATTTAAACATAAACTTTGTTTCAATGTGCAATTTGATACATGAACTTTTATTTAGTACAATTATACACATGGAACTTCTATTGTTGTTCATATGTATATATGAAACTTAAATTTTAATCCAATTGTACACTTTTACAGAATATTTATTTTCATATTGGATTAATATAGTTATTTGTATATGTAATATCCAATGTAAAATAATGCTAATTCGATAATGTTGTTAATGATTTTAGAAAATTGAATCAAATTAAATTTTAATATATAAAATCGCACAAAATAAAAGTTCATCTATGACATCACATAATGAATCAAAGTTTATGTATGTTGAGTATAACTCATATTTCAGTCAAATTTGAGAGATAATCTCCAGTTAAACTCTGTTTATTTATTTCAGTCGAACTCCGATTAGTCTAGATTATTTTATTATTATTTGACCTACGAATTTAGCCTATAAATAGGCTCTTTTACAACCTTAGAAAAAACATCCATTAAAGATTAGAACTCATAATACTTTTGGAGAATTTTGTGTTTACGTTTTGAGGGTTCTTTGTTGTTGGGTTTGGGAGTTCAGTTTTTATCTCTATCTTTTGTACTCTTCGTTCTTTTACCATTATAGTAAAATTATATTTGCCTGCGATTTTTATCCTCTTTGGAGGGATTTTTTTACATTAAATTTGTGTGTTCAATTTCTCAATTTTTTCTCTATTTTTACTTATTTGTTGCTTAATCAAGTTGATCCTCGATAAGTGGTTTCAGAGCTAATTCAATTTTCGTAGATCAGCCCGTTCAAAGATAGCAGCAACAAGGTTTGACATTGAAAAGTTCAATGGTTTTACAAATTTTAATCTGTGGCAAGTTCGAATGATGGCAATTCTAATTTAGACTGGCCTGAAAATGTCGTTATTAGGAAAAAGCCTGAGAATCTAGATCAGACAAAATGAGAAGAGCTTGATGAAAAGGCCATGTCTACAATCCAGTTGTGTCTCGCGAATAGGGTATTGCAGGAGGTATTGATGGAGAAAGCCTCATCAGCTTTGTGAAAAATGTTAGAAACTCTTCATGCGACTAAGTTACTGCCTAACCATTTAGTGTTGAAACAACCTCTATTTACGTTTCGCATGAACAAAGGTGAGCTTGTTAGAGATCACATTAGTCAACTTATTACTCTTTTGAATGGTTTAAATATTGTTGAGGTAAAGATTGACGATGAAAATTAGGCTATGATATTATTGTGCTCTTTACCCTCTTTATACAAGTTTTTCAGGGAAATCCTGATTTGTTGCAGAGGCAAACTCTCGTTCGAGGATGTGAAGGGTCATTTGTTGAGTGAAGACAAACTTGACAATAAGTTTAGTTCGGATAGCAATGCAGATAGGCAAGTTTCCGTTTTGGTAGCATCAAAGAAGCGAGACAAAAGGTTATTACGCATTTAAATATAATTAATTGTGCTAATTTTAAAGTAAAGTTATTACTTAAATAGAACTCTAAGTCTAAAATATAGGGAAAAAAAGGTTTTAATAATTATAATTATAATTGTAATTTATCATTATTAATTAGTGTAAAATAGAATTATTATTTGAATAGAATTTTAAGCATTTTAATTATCATTTACTTAACATTAGGGTTAATTATGTTAATTAATTATTATTTTGAATAATATTACTTTGCACATAAAAGTAAAATTATATATTATGCTGAATATGTTAAAAATGTTCTAATTATTATTTGAAAATTTTTTATTATAATATTTGAATTGATAAGTTTTTATATTTTAATTATATTTAATAATTTAAATAAAAATATTATTTTACCTCAATTGTCGTAATATTTAATAACGCATGCATGTGAAGTTAGAAGCTAATAGGTGAATTCATTACTTTGAGTAGCTTCCCTGCCAACCACAACTGCATTTCACCTGTTTTAAACTCCAGTATGCATGAGAAGATGACCTACCAAAACCTTTAATATTGACCAAGTTTCCTCCTTTTCAACCATATATAATGATCAAATATTAACAATTGCTCCAATGCCTATATAAACCCCAACACCATGCTTTCTCTTCCTCACTCATAACTATTCAGATAAAACACTTTGTTTCATTTGCTTAATTAGTTTCAAAATCTCTCCACAAAATGGGTTATTTCAATTGCATTGCTTTAGCATGCTTGATGGCTTGGTCGTTTTCAAGCATTGATGTTGGCCTAGCAGCTCGTCACCTTCAGCAGATGCCACCAATGCCAACATTGCCTACAACCACACTCCCACCATTGCCATCTATCCCTAATCTCCCGCAGCCAACAATGCCAAGGCCTGGGGCGCTTCCACCACTTCCTACCATGCCTGCTTTGCCTACATTTCCTGCTATACCAACGGCCACACTGCCTCCTCTGCCAAGCATGCCTTCAATCCCCACAATCCCAACTGCAATTCCCTCAATTCCATTCCTTTCACCACCACCTTCTCCTTCTTCTACTCCTTGAAATACCCCTTTCTTCCCCTGTCTATTGACAGATAAAATGTGGCTACATATATACTGGATTTTGCTTAAGGTGTTTTTAGTCGTCTTCGTTCTTTTGATTTGGAGTATTGTTTGTTCTTCAACACGGATAGTATTCGTTTGTAGAAATGGGAGTTTCCCATTTTCCATAATCTGTTGTACTTTGATTTGTTATTTGCTTGTTATGGGAGTATATTCATGAAATCTGCTTGATTACCTCTTGCAATGTTCCGCAGATTAATCTTTTTTAATTTATTTTTTCAATGTATTATATCTTCTGCCTATATTAACACCCAATATATGTATTTTAAACAAGGAAGAGTTGAGATAAAATACATTTCTTAATCCTCAACCAAGTCAACATTCAAAGGTTTCAACCCTGAAATTGACGCCTTATGTAAGAATCAAATACAAAACTTCAAAACATTAAAATATGATTCTAGTTTTTCTATTTTTCGATACCTTTAGAATTTTATTTTTAAAAAAATTAATCTTTCTATTTTTTAATTTAAAAATGCAAGTTGTGTTCTTAACACTATTGAAGTTTTTCTATTAATACACTAAAAAAAAGTTTTTCTATCAAATTCAAGTTTATTATAATTTTATTTTCTGTTACATGACTATTAAATGATTTTTTTTAAATGTCACACTGATGAATTTAATAAAAGAATATTAATAACGTTAACGATTGGATTTGGATTTTGAAATATAGAAGGTAAAAAAAATTAAATTCTTAAAAAAAATGAAAAATTAAATTTCGAATATAGGAAAAGAAAAAAGTGAAACTATGTTTTAACCAGATTAACTTAGGCTATTAAAAATGATTATATAACACAAAGCATTATATAAAAATCAAATTAGGCGAGTAAAAAGAAATTATTATAACAATTTAGTGTTGAGTATAAGATGAAAACTCTCCCAAGAAGCAAGCTTTTTGGTAGTTCTAATTTCCTATTTCTTGCTTGCTTGTAGACTGCCTAATGCTAATGGCAAGTTCAACGTGAGGCAGACCTCTTAATTTTTACCTTGAGGCAGACCTCTTAATTTTTACCCAACATTATTATTTAATGCTTGAAAATGACTTAAATTTAAAATGATTTGAATCAAACAAGTAATTTGAAATGATCTTATATGAAAATTTTGATTGCAAAATTTGAATTACCTAAAATAAAAAAGCTCAAACACAACATTGATTCGAACTTAAAACGATCTAAAAAAAAATCTTTTAACCGAATTGACCTGATCCGGATTGATGCAAATTGTCTCAATTGACAAGTATTATGTGGTTAATTTACACCATCAATATTTAAAATATTAGTATCGGAAACTTAACTAACCAAGAGACTGGTTGAAGTGTAATATTTAAAATATTATTATTTAATGCTTGAAAATGACTCAAATTTGAAATGATTTGAATTAAACAAATGATAAGTTATAAAAGTAACATATTTTAATCTCATTCTTAATGCGTTTTTGGATGATTAATTATGCAAATTAGTGAATTTGATGCTCCTAATCCTTTAAATTCATGTTTCTATACTTAGGAGAGCATTTGGGACTGAAAGGAGCGAAAAATAAGCCAAAATCGGACAAATGGAGCTATTTTCAGGAGCCACACGGCCTGGGCATTTCCACACGGGCAGGACACACACCCGTTTGTGCCATACGGGCTAGACACACGCCCATGTGCCAGCCCGTGTCGATTTTGCACCCTGCTTCTCAAATACATGAAAAAACGCAATTTTTAGGCTTTCTGAGAATTCTAAAGTCTATAAATACCAATTAGAAGAAGACATATGGGGTTGATCAGAGAAGATCGAAGAAAACACTTGAAGAACACCATTGGAATCAACTCGAAAGCAGATCTCCATCAAGATTGAAGATCTCCTTTTAATTTCTTTTGAAGTTTTTTCGAGTTTCTTTATATCTTGTGGTTATTTTGACTTTGAGATGTTTTCATTTAGGATTATGATCTAATTCCCTAGATACTTAGGGAGAATGATGAATCTTTTTATTTAATGTCTATTTTTACGCGATAAACACTTGAATCTTGTTCTTAATTATGTATGCTTATTTCTTATATTAATATTTTCGGGAAATTAATTCATGTTTAATGTGCTTAATTCAATGGAGCAAAAGTCCCTGTTTAAGAGTAGATCTAGCATAATTGAGTGGAGTTGCATGCAATTCTAGAAATAGGACGACATAAATCTACCGGATTAGAGTCAAATCTAATAGGGGAATCCATAGATCGAGTTAATGCGACGATATAGGTTTTAATTAGAAAGATATTTCAATTAATCAACCTAGAAGAATTAGTTGTTTTTACTCTCGAAAGAGATATTAACATAATTTAGGGATTTCTACGGATCAAAACACAAGTGAATAAATCGTTTAATTCATATTCATAATAATAGGTAAAGTCTAGGTGGATTCTTTCCTGGGTATTGTCTATCTCATTGGTTAATATTCGATTATTTTCTTAATTCATTCTCTGTTGCGTTCATAGTTAAATTAGTTTAGTAAATTTGGATTAAAACACATCACTCCAAATTGTCGGCTAAATAATAGAAAAACGGTAATTACTAATACTTTTAGTCCTTGTGGATACGATATTCTCTACTCGCCATAGCTATACTATTGTTTGATAGGTGCGCTTCCCTTTGTTGTATTTATAGTTAGTTTAGTGACCATCAAGTTTTTGGCACCTTTGCCAAGGATAAAAATATTAAGAACACTTTATTTTTAATAATTTAGCTATTTTTATTTTATTTTTATAATTTTGTTTTTAGTTTAATTTTTACATTCTAATTTTTCTTTTATTTGCTTTAATATATTACTAGAAGAAACTCATCGAGATCATTACTGTTTGATAGTGAAATTGAAAGTACAACTCATAAAAACTGTAGAGAAGCAAGACAGATTACATGAGGTTAACTGAATTGACCTGATTCGGATTGATGCAAATTATCTCAATTGACAAGTATTATGTGGTTAATTTACACCATCAATATTTAAAATATTAGTATAATATTTAAAATATTAGTATCGGAAACTTAACTAACTTGGAGACTTGTTGAAGTATACTATTTGACATATTATTAATTTAATTAAGAGGCTGACTTGATTACATGAGGTAGTTTGTATGCCAACCACAGCTACTGCATTTCACCAATTTTAAACTCCAATATCGCAAGAGAAGATGAGCTACCAAAACCTTCGACATTGACCAAGTTTTCTCTTTTCCAACCATATATGATCAAATATTACTAACTACTCCAATGCATATATAAACCCCAATATTATGTTTTATTTTCCTCACTCATAACTATTCAGATAAAGAACTTTGTTTCATCTGTGTAATTTGTTTCGAAATCTCTCAACAAAAATGGGACATTTTAATTGCATTGCTTTAGCATTCTTGATGGCTTTGTCGTTTCCAAGCATTAACGTTGGCCAAGCTGCTCGTCACCTTCAGCAGCTGCCTCCAATGCCAACTTTGCCTACAGCAACACTCCCACCATTTCCGTCTATCCTTAATACCCCACAGCCAACCATACCAACAATGCCAAGGCCTGGGGCGCTTCCACCACTTCCTATCATGCCTGCTTTGCCCTCATTGCCAAGTGTACCAAGGGGCACACTGCCACCTCTGCCAAGCATGCCCTCAATCCCAACTGCTATTCCCTCTATTCCTTTCCTCTCTCCACCACCTTCTCCTCCTCCTCCTACTCCTTGAATACCCCTTTGTTTTTTATCTGCTGCATAATGGATTTGGTTTAATATGTTTTTAGTCGTCCTTGTCTGTTGATTTTGAGGATTGCTTTTTTCCTTTTTCCACCACATTTATTTGTTTGTATAAATGGGAGTTCCCCGATCCCATTATTTGTTCTATTTCGATATGTTATTGCTTAATATGGGATTATATATATATATATATATATATATATATATGTTCTTTCTATGAAGTAATTAATTATTGTATCTATTGTTAAAAGATAAAATAAAAATCCATTATATATAAATCAAATTGGAGGCGAGTAAAAAAGAAAAAAACCTTTGCTGTCTCTAGAGTCTAGATGAGTGTTCATGGTGAGTGTGTTTTTTTTTTTTTATTCCTAAAAAGAATTGCCAATCAAAATTTCTTTTATTGATAACAACAATTTACAAAAGGAGATTTCAAAGGTCCCAAGCAGAGCACTTACACACAAAAGAGATAATTCAAGCATAAAAAAATAATAACTGGGCAACAAAAGGATCAGGGGATCTCCAAAAGATTAAGAAATTACCATCCCATTACGTTATTCATTCCAATACGTTATTCATGGTTCTCATTAATAAAAATTATTTGTCCTACCCTTTTTTCCTATATTCTTTATATTCATCGTAAATTGAAAATTTACTCTTTATATATATATATATATATATATATATATATATATATATTAGATTTCAAAATGGTCAAGTTTTGACATTGTTAATTGAAAATTTACTCTTTATATATATATATATATATATATATATATATATATTAGATTTCAAAATGGTCAAGTTTTGACATTGTTAGTTACATTGTTGACCGCCTCCGGACATACTAACATCTAGAGTGTGAATACTGTAACTAAATATATGGAATTAAGGCGGTATTCGCGTATACGGATTAGATTGTAATATAATTTTACAATAAAATAGGTAAGTACTCCAAGGATCGTACCCAAAGGAGACGAGTACTAGATTAAAGTTAACTTAAATGTAAATAGAATTAATTAGTAGTTTAAATAAATTATATTACAATAAAACATAAAGGAAGGATTTTTGGGGTTTTATAAATAAAGAAATAAAAACTACATAAATAAAAAGGACTTCGGATAACTAATTTCTAAACTTAATCAAATGTAGACATGGGTGATTAGCTCGCTTCAATTATCATAACAAATTCCTATCTCGGGTTTCTATTCAATCAACTAGTCATTACCTTAGCAGGATCTCCCAATATTCCACTAAACTAACGAGTCGGCTAGAACTACTTATCTCTCGACCTCAAGTCCAGACCGGTTCGGGGCTAAGGTGTTTACGAGTGGACCACACCAATTTTGGGTTAATTCCCACCTAAATGACTACCTATGGTCGTCAAACCTATGGTTTAAGTTCTTTCTCTCCCAAACAGCTGATCCACTAAGAAAATTACATAACAGTTAGTCCATCACACTTCCACTCGCTAATCCCACATAAGAGGATTCCTCACGGATTACATAAACATAATAAACTTGCTAATAAATATTTGCATAGAAAACAAATCAATGATAAAGTTTAGAGAATCCTGATTGTATTTTATTGATGAAATGCATAAATTCTCAAATGTTTGATCACATTTACAAATGAAGTCCTCCGAAGAACACAAATGAAAATAATTGGAAAAGAAATCTAAAGCCTAAAAGAAAAGAAAAACTAAAAACTAAATTACAGGGAAAAAATTAGAATATGAAAATTGTCTCTAAACAAGTGTCTAATGAGCCTATTTATAGAGTTAGGGTTGGTCATCATCCTTAACCTAGGTTAGCTAACGTTTTCGTATTAATTTTCATTGTGCAGACCAAAATTCCCTTCGTATTAATATGAAAATCAATAAAACCTTATTGTTACTGTCGTAACCATTTTTTGGAAGAAACGGGAATCGATTTTGGTTTTGAAAATAAAGAAAACGGGAGTCGCCACCGATCTTTATTAGGTGTGATCGGGTCACCTTTGTTTTAATAAAACATTTTGGTTTATTAAAACAACAATTTTGGTCTACGAAATTTGAGAAAACGAGTTCGGGAGTCGGTTACGTACAAGGAAGGGTTAGCACCCTTGTAACGCCCAAAGTTGGTACCAAATCGATTGATGTTGTCATAATGTTGAAAACTTGAAAATATTTAGGGTAAAAATTGAAAGGGATAGAATTCGTCCATTCGGGATTAAATCTTAAGATTATCTCGCTTCAAAGGTATAAAAGTATCATACCCAACACGTTAGGATATAACACCCTTATATTTCGACACCGAGATCATCTTCGACAAGAAAATGATATTTGAATATTTAGTCGAACGAAAAGATCGACACCCAACACGTTAGGATGTAATTTTTCCGCCTTCTAAACACACAAATATTACCTCTTTTGTATGAATTAAAAAATGTCGGGGTGCGATTTAAAACCGTTGATCCACATGAAACGAAAAAAATACGAAATCAACAATACTGGTAACAAAAGATACAATAATATAAAAGTGTAAAAAGGCAAAAGACGGCTTTGAAATAATAATAAAAAAAGGGTTAAAGGTATTAGTAAAGATCGAGATAATAAAAAATATACAATATGATAGTATAAACATAATAATAATAATAATAAATAATAATAATAATAATAATAATAATAATAATAATAATAGTAAGAAGAAGATAATAATAGTACGGACACGAAATATGTACAACATGCCAATATAAATATAATAATAATAATGAGATAATAGTACTAATATGCAAAGTATATACAATATGATAATATAAGTATAATAATAATAACAATAATAATAATAATAATAATAATAATAATAATAATGATACCATAGTAAATTAATAATAATAATATGTACAACATACTAATAATAATAATAATAATAATAGTTAGTAATAATAATAGTATAGTAATAATACTAAGATAATAATAATGATACGAAGTACGTACCATATAATAATATAAATATAATAAATATAATAACAATAGTAATAATAGATGTAATAATAATAATAATAATAATAATAATAATAATATTAATAGTAAATATACTAATAATGATAATAATAACAATAACATCAAAAGTATAATTACAAAAATAGTCAAGGAAGGGCTAAATCGAAATCAAAATAAAGTTAGAGGGGTTAAAATAGCAATAAACTAAAGTGGAAAGAATGTTCAGGACTAAGATGTAACACACGCGTAACCTAGAGGGGCCAAAAAAGAAATTATTCCGTTCTCTACGCGCTGCATTTTGCACGGGGCTGAATTAGAACAGAAGCAAACATATTGGGGTAAATTTGAAAATAAGAGAAACTGGATTAGAAAGGTGAAGAGATGCGGAAGGGTCAAGTGCGCAAATAGACTCTTCCGCAAAAACATGCGGATCCTGGCCTTGGGTCGGGTTGAATTCGGGTCGGCCCCCAAAACGACGTCGTTTTGGGCGTCTGGGGGCCGAATGAAACGACGCTGTTTCTATCGGCTTTATAAACCCCATTTTTTTTGTCAAAATTTCATTTCTTCTTGGTTTTAAAAAAAAAACTCACTCACCTTCTCTCATTCTCTCTGCAGGTACGCAAGGGGGAGGGGAATTCCAGCGTGACGCCGCCGTCGTCGGCCACCGTAAAGTAAGTTTTTTTTATTTTCTTTTATATACTTTAAATATTTATATATATGGATATATATTTGCGAACGAACGAAAAGAAAAAAATAAAATAAAACAAAAATACCTTCGAAGGTTTTGTTCTGATCTGTTGTGTTTTTGGATTTTCGTTTTCTTTACTGCTATGTTTTTTTTTTTTGAATCTGTTTTCTCTCTATTGATTTATTTTCCCTTTTTTGAAAAAAAAGATCCCCCCTTTTTTACAGATCTACATTTGGTTTATATAACCGATTTTTGAAATAAAAAATACAATCATCCTTTCTTTTTTGTTTTTTTGTTTGTTGCAGACGCATAGTGGAGCAGGTGATCGGCGCTGGTGGCCGACAGTGGGGCTTAGTGGAGAGCGGCGCAAGTGGAGGCCAGTGGAGGCATGCGACGCCAAGGGCTAGGGTTTCAGAAACCCTAGCTAAAACTTTAAAAGTTTGGGCCGATTAGATTGGGCCTATTGGGCTTTTTCTTTGGATTTTTTTTATTGGGCTTAATTTGGTTTGTAACAGGCTTAGTTGGGCCTTGGTTTGGTTTTGGGCCCTGGGTTAATGAACCCGGGCCAAAATTGGTTACCACAGCTGCCCCTCTTTGCTCATTGTCGTGAAACGAGAATAGAGCAAAGATAATAGAAGAACCAATTTTGCCCGGTCTTGGCAGGCTTTGACTTATTGGTCCTCATCTTCTTCAAACTCCACTGTAACTTGTTGCTTTGATCCGCTTCACTGTTTCGTTGTATCTTCAGGGAGATAATATTTCCTATTCCATTGCTTCATCAAGGGCACAGTAACTAGCGCCTCGATCGGCTTTGATGTGATTTCAGGGAGAAGAGATTCTCATCTTTGATCTACTCCACCGGGACTTCAAGGAAATAAGTCTAAAATTTTCAAATTGCTTCCCTGCTATCTTCGGGGAGGCTTCGATCTTCAGTCTACTCCAATGCTACTTCCGAGAGATATAGCCTGTAGCTTCATTTTGCTCTTGCTCAATCTTCTTTGTCCACTGGAACTTCTTCGTCCAATTTGCTCAAGGCGACTTCAGTCTTCCGTCTGTAACTACCTCCGCGTGTGACCCGAGGCTCAACCCCACTCTCATAATATGAGTTTTTTTTTTGAACCAACAGAAATTGAAAAGTAGAAATTGAAAATACCTCGGCGTGCAACCTGAGGCTCAACTTACCTGAGTTGATTTTTTTTTAAACAGAAATTGAAAAACAGAAATTGAAAATACCTCAACGTGCGTCCTGAGGAGTTAATTTTTTTGCAAATAGAAATTAAAAAACAAAAATTGAAAATACCTCAGCGTGCGTCCTGAGGAGTTGATTTTTTTGCAAACAGAAATTTAAAAAACAGAAATTGAAAATACCTCAGCGTGCGTCCTGAGGAGTTGATTTTTTTGCAAACAGAAATTGAAAATACCTCAGCGTGCGACCTGAGGAGTTGATTTTTGCAAACAGAAATTAAAATACCCCGGCGTGCAACCCGAGGAGTTGGCTTTTTGCGAACAGAAATTGAAAATACCTCAGCGGGCGACCTGAGGAGTTGATTAAAAACAGAAATTGAAAATACCTCAGCGTGCGACCTGAGGAGTGGATTTTTGCAAACAAAAATTGAAAATACCTCAGCGGGCGACCTGAGGAGTTGATTAAAAAACAGAAATTGAAAATACCTCAGCGTGCGACCTGAGGAGTAGATTTTTGCAAACAGAAATTGAAAAATAGAAATTAAAAATATCTCAGCGTGCGACCTGAGGAGTTGTTAACAGAAATAGAAATTAAAAATACCTCAGCGTGCGACCTGAGGAGTTACAACCGGGGATTGAAAAACATAAATTAAAAATACCTCGGCGTGCGACCCGAGGCTCAACTCACTTCTCGCAATATGAGTTGATTTATGCAACCGGAATCTCAAAATATATCATCTGGTGGAACTCGGATGTTTTCTTTTCCTTGGTTTGGTACAACTATCGTCAAGACTTCTTGCTTTACTGGCGTACCTGTATGCGTCATGCGTGATGTTATCATGATATGCACGTGTTTGTCTTAAATGTTTTTATGCCTACATGACTATGCCATGCATCCTGGGTTTGTCCTGTGTCTCTCGTTATGACTCTCATGACGATCCATCTTCATTGCTTCGATTCTTGACTTTTCTCAGGTCTTGTACCCGTCCTCAAGTTCTACGAGTAATCCGTGTTTCTCGTATATCCCTTTTTTGCCCCCTGTTGAACTTTGTCCTTGCTTTGAGGCTCTCGTACTTACCCAATTCTCATCCAGGTAATGCTCAATATTCTTTTCGTTTAGAGTGTGTAATTTCACTATTTATCTCTAAAATGAAACATAAATAAAATGCATGAAAATGGCAAAGTAGGCATGAAAGGGATACCTCATGTAGTAACCAATTTTGGCCCGGGTTCATTAACCCAGGGCCCAAAACCAAGCAAAATTAAAACCTAGCCCAAAAACTAAACAGATTACACTAAACCCAAACCCACAAAGCCCAGTCAAGGTGCTAGTTACTATGCCTTTGAAGAAGTAGCGGAATAGAAAATATTATCCCCCTGAAGGTATAACGAAACGGTGAAGCGGATCAAAGCAACAAGTTACAGTGGAGTTTGAAGTTGTTTGAAGAAGACGAGGACCAACAAGTCAAGGCTTGGCCAAGACCGGACAAAATTGGTTCTTCTATTGTCTTTGCTCTATTGTCGTTTCACGACAATGAGCAAAGAGGGGCAGCTGTAGTAACCAATTTTGGCCCGGGTTCATTAACCCAGGGCCCAAAACCAAGCAAAATTAAAACCTAGCCCAAAAACTAAACAGATTACACTAAACCCAAACCCACAAAGCCCAAATACAACCAAAAACCCTAACCCAAAACCTAAAACACATTCGGCCGACAGAAACCCTGGGGAGCGCCGCACGCATGCCTCCACGCGCGTCACCAGCGCCGCAACCGCACTGGCCACTGTCGGCCACCAGCGTCGTTCGCACGCCTTCCACTTGCGCCACTAGCCCCTGCAGAAATAAAAAAAAATACAATAACAGAGAGAGATTTTTGTATTTTATTTTTTCTTTTCTTCAAAGATCGGATATAAAAGACCGAATATAGATCTGTAAAAGGGGCTTTTTTTTTTCTTTTGAAAACAGAAACAAGAACAGAGAAAAACCAAACACAAAAGAATTCAAAACGCGAGTCAGATTTTAATTCGAAGGTATTATTTTTTTATATATTTCGAATCCTTTTTTTTTCTTTTCTTTTTATCCACAAAGCGTATATATATATATATATAAAGATAGTAATAAATAAAAAAAAAGGGCTTACCTTTGCGAGTTTCGGCCACCGTACACGGTGGCCGGCGGCGACGGTCGCCGGACGGAGCTCTCGCCGGAGGACAGGCTTTGCAGAGAGAAAAGGGGAAGGGGGGATTTTTTTTAGGGAACTGCACAAATGAAAAAAAAAGAAGGAAAATTTGATTTATACTAATAGCGAAACGGCGCCGTTTCGCATTGGGTGGTCAGGGGCCAAAACGACGTCGTTTTGATCCCCTGACCCGCGACCCGATCCGCACGGGCTAAGGATCCGCGTGTTTTGTTGGGAGGGGCTAATTGCACATTTAGCCCCTCCGCTATTTTATGTTCTTGCAATCAGGTTTTCGATTTCTTTAAATTTTTCCCTGAAGGTTTATCGTATTTTCAATCTGGTCCCCACCCAAATGCGTTTCGAAAATACGGAAAATTTTCCTTCGACCCCTCCAGATTGCGCGCGCGTAGCAAATCTGCCCTTCCGTCTTTTATTTATTTCAAATCTCGCCCTGAAGCTTTGTTTTAAATCCGATTTAGTCCTATTTTTCCTTTTTTAAATTGTATTATTATTATTAATTTAGTATTATTATTATTATTTTTTGTCATTATGTATTATTATTTTCTATATCATTATCTATTACTACTATTATTATTATTATTACCATATTTACCTTATTATATTGTATATATTTTGCGCCATTATTATTATTTTTATTACCATAGTATTATTATTATTATTATTATATTATACTATACTATTATCATCATTATTATTATTATTGTTATCATATTCATTATTATTATTTATTATTATATATTCACTATTATTGTTATTATTATTATTATTATTATTATTATTACTATTATTATAATATTATTATATTGTACGTACTTTGTATCAGTATTATTATCTTATTATATTATATATATTAATATATTGTACATATTTTGCGTCAGTATTATTGTTATCTTATTATTACTATTATTATCATACTTATTATTGCTTTTGTTATTATTATTATTATTATTATTATTATATTATTATTATTATTATTATTATTATATTTCCTATTATCTTGATCTTCACTAACATCTTCTTGCCTTTTTATTATTATTATTTTAATGCCATTTTTACCTTTTTATTATTGTATCTTTTATCATAAGTATTGTTAATTCCTCGCTTTCGTCATTTCATGTAGATCAACGGTTTTAAATCGCAATCTGACATTTTTATTCATACGAAAAAGGTAATATTTGTGTGTTTAGAAGGCTGAAAAATTACATCCTAACGTGTTGGGTGTCGATCTTTTCATTCGACTAAATATTCAAGTATCCTTTTTTTGTCGAAGATGATCTCGATGTCGAAATATAAGGGTGTTATATCCTAACGTGTTGGGTATGATACTTTTATTCCTTTGAAGCGAGACAATCTTAAGATTCAATCCCGAATGGACGAATTTTATTCTTTTCAATTTTTACCCTAAATATTTTCAAGTTTTCAACATTAGGACAACATCAATCAATTTGGTACCAACTTTGGGCGTTACAAGGGTGCTAACCCTTCCTTGTACGTAACCGACTCCCGAGCTCGTTTTCTCAGATTTCGTAGACCAAAATTGCTGTTTTAATAAACCAAAATGTTTTATCAAAACAAAGGTGATCCGATCACGCCTAATAAAAATCGGTGGCGACTCCCGTTTTTAAAGTCGATTCCCGTTTTTTTTTAAAGATGGTTATGACAGCTTGGCGACTCCACTGGGGACGTTGAGAGAGTCAGGCCATAAATTGATTGATCTTTGTCCGTGTGATTGAAAACTTGGAAAATCATTTTTTTACAAAACAAAAAAATCATGTTTCATTTGATGTATCTGTTTATGTGTTAATTACAATAATGTCGAGTCTCATAATTCTTACACTTGCATTGCATAATCGTTGTGGTCGCGCCTTTTAAGTGGAGTAAGAAACTAAGCCTTCGTGAGGTTTTCACCTCCGCATGGGCTAGTGGATTGCTTCTGGGATACATCCGTACCTATATGCTTCGTGAGGTCTTCACCTTCGCATGGCTGTAGGGAAATGTATCCCCCTGAACCGAACTCGGTCCGTATGAGCATATAATGGGTGAGGATTGAGGAATCTGCTGGTTCAGGTACCCCTCTCTAGAACCAGACCCCATGTAGAAGCCCTAGAGCCTACCCTAGGTAGAACGTCGAAACAGTTACCCGGATAAGTGTGTGATGATATTTTGCTTGTTTTGATTATGCAATACTGACCCGTGTTGATCTGTTTGACTTGCATGACATACCATATAAAGAGGTGTCAATTTCTGTTCGGTTGCTGAGATAGGAAGTTTGCTATGGAAAATGACTTTCTTGATAAAGTAGAAGACAATGCGGTTGTGCGCGCGTGGTCAGAAAAGTTACAGTTGGAAAAAGGAGATAGCTTAGTTGAAAGTCATACGTCGGAGCTGAGGGACTTTACCCGTGTCAGTGTGACACAAAATGAGCTTCAAGAGTTGCGAGATATCTGGACCCATTGGGAAGATGAAGCTAAACAGATGTTCCGCCACCGTTAGGCGACATCTCTCACTTATTGGATGTTAAGATAGATAGACAACTGTTTCGGGCTATGGTCCAGTTTTGGAATTCTGCATACAGTTGCTTCACTTTTGGGAAAGTGGATTTGGTGCCAACAATAGAAGAATATACCACTTTACTTTGTATTCCCGGAATACAAGTCGACAAGGTTTATATTAGGCCTGCCTATGTCCCTCATTTGGCGAAGAAGTTGATGAAGATTACGGGAATGAGTGAACAGTGGATCTCGACCAAGATTTAACAGAAAGGTGAAGGGAGATGTATTCCTTGGGTAAATTTAAGGGATCTGATTTTGACGCATCCTGATGTGAGAAGGAAATTTGATATCTTCACCTTAAGCCTCTACGGATTAGTCGTCTTCCCAAAAGCCCTGAGACACATAGACGAAGCAGTAGTGGATCTATTCGACCGATTGGATAAACAAGTCACACCTGTCCCGGCAATTCTTGCGGAGACTTTCAGATCATTGAATGCATGCAGAAGAGCGGGAGAAGGAAGGTTTATCGGATGCGCACAGCTCTTGATAGTATGGTTTCATGGGCATCTTTGGAAGATGGATAAAGTCTCTTGTCGACCCTTTTATAAGGATTATTCACCGATAAAAGAGGAAGTAGCCGTGTCAAGACAAGAAGGTATAACGAAAGAAAGATGGAGGACAATTCTTCAGAATCTTCAGGAAGGAGACATTGAGTGGAGAGCTCCATGGATGATGCCTGGAGAGATCCTTTACAGATGCGGAGACTTTAGTTGGGTCCCTCTACCCGAAATTTGGGGAGTCATCGGGTATGCCCCTTTGCTAGTAGCAAGACAATACCAGTCTAGACAGTTCATGCCAACAACACATGGGTTGGATCGAAGTGAATTCTCTTATACAGGAGAAGGTTATAAGAAGAAGATTAAGGAAATTGTAAATGCTTGGAAGCAAACCTATCAGATGAAGAGGTTGACTGTGGGCGAAATGGCGACTTCTGAGTATACAGTGTGGCTAAACAAAAGAATCGATGACAATATCCCGAGACCAAGTTCAGATAATGCTCAATCTACAGAGGAGCTGTTGCAAATGATACCAACAGAGCTAGAAATTATAAAGCAAGATTTTGTACGGCGAAGTTCAGAGCTAGAGAAGAAAATTGAACAGTTGGAAGAAGAGAAGATGCTTATCAAGTTAGACGTAGATGGACAAAAATCGGAAGCTGGGAAACTAAGAAAGGAGAAAAGGAGGATAGAGGAAGACCGAGATGACCTGAAGATGCAATATAAGAAGATACGTTTGAAAATAAAAAACGCTGGGTTAGGAAAAACTCCAGAGCAATGGCGGCGCGAGATCCAAGAGGAAGAAGCCAGGACTAACCATTGGGAGGAAAAGTTCCAGGAGACGCAAACACAAAACGAGATTCTGAGAAAAGACAAAGAAAGACTAAAAGTTAGGGTGGCTGAGCTTGGACGGTCCCTACATCACCACCGAAGTCGCGACTCAGAAAACGAGTCAAAGTTAAGCTTAATTGAGGAAATGAAAGGTAGAATTGAAGAGTTAGAATCGGCACTACACGGTTGCGAGCTCCGAATTGAGCTTTTGAAAGCAAGAGAAGGGAATTGGAAAGAGGAACTTCATCATTCCCATAATCAAGTTAGAGACCGAGACTACCTCATGGGTGAAGCCATAAATCAGATTCGAGGGGTCACTGAGCATTTACAAACGTTGGCAGCGGAGGTAGAGGTCTTACGTGTTCTGTACGAATCACGGACCAACCAAAGACGGGAGTTAGCTTCACTACTTCGAAAGATTAGAGATCTAGGCACTAAGGCCAAACCATATCTGTAATCTCTTTATGTAAAGAGCTTCGTTTTCTAAGAAAGTTTTCTATGGGGAATTGAATCAGAGTTGACACATTTTTGCATTCATAACATGCATTTGCATTGCATTCCATACAACAGCATCATATCACCCCAATCATTCACTAAGACTAAGAATCGTATAACTTACAGCTCGACATTACGGATCTGGAATCGCATCATCCTTATAGGACCCGACTAAGAACTAGAGCCATGGATGCTGAACTCAACGAAAGAATCGAAAGAATGGAAAGAATCCAAGGACAGTTGCAAGAGCAGTTGGCCCAGTCGCAGCAAGAAACAAGGGACCTGATGGTGAAATCCAGGGAAGAATCACTTGAGCACAAGGACCAAATGGCCAAGCTAATGGAGATGGTGACAACCCTGGTCAAAAGAAAAGGACCTGTGCAGAGTCCTGATATTACAGAACCCCATTCGAGAGTCAATCAGAGTCGACTCCATCCCCCAGGATTTACTCCACCTCACACTCATACAGTACCAGGAGGTTGGCCTCAAAGGGAATCTACAGGCCTGGAACAACCATCTGTACCATCACCTACTCATATAGGACCAGGAATATTCGTATCAAACCCCGGAGCTAACCCTGCTGACCCTATTGTCCCAGATTTAGATGATCCTATGGAAATAGCCAAGCTAAGAATGAAAGATCAGGATGCTCAGGACAAGGATAAGGATCTGGAAGAAAGACTCAGGGCAATAGAGGGAACTAGAGTCTCCTCTGCAATGAGCGCCAAAAAGCTCAGTTTGGTTCCCGATCTGGTCTTGCCTCCGAAATTTAAAGCGCCAGACTTCAAAAAATATGATGGAACAAGGTGTCCAAAGGCGCATCTTATCATGTTTTGTCGAAAAATGGCTGGTTATGTGAATGAAGACAAGTTGTTAATACACTGCTTTCAAGATAGCTTGATCGGGTCAGCCCTCCGATGGTATAATCAGCTCGGCAGAGAGAGGATCCAATCATGGGATGACTTAGCTTCAGCATTCTGTGAGCAATATAAGCACGTTTCCGATATAGCGCCCGATCTACTAACGCTACAGATGATGGAAAAGAAGCCATCAGAGACTTTTAGACAATACGCTCAAAGGTGGAGGGACATCTCGGTTCAAGTAGAACCCCCACTGACTAAAACTGAGATAACAATCCTTTTTATTAACACTTTGAAGGCACCGTTTTATGACAAGTTAGTGGGAAATGCCACAAAAGACTTCGCTGATATAGTAATATCAGAGGAACTCATTGAGAATGGCATCAAGAGTGGAAGGATAGAAGGTTCCGAGAGCTCGAAGAGGTCAGCACTTGTAAAGAAGAAAGAACCTGAAACCCATATGGTGGGGACTGGGAACCACTACGCTTCCAACCTATACCCAATCCAACCACGACCTCAATTTCGCCCACCCCCAAATTTCTATTTTCCTCCTCAAAACCTCTACTATCAAACACCTCCTCCTTATCCCGTCTATGCCACCGATGTCCAAAGACCACTCACCATATTCTCACCAAATACCATGATCGCTCCGAGCCAACCCAAAAATGAACTAAGGCTGACAAGACCCAATCCCGAAAAACCTCAGTTTACCCCAATTCCCATGTCATACGGAGAATTATGCCCAAAATTACTGGAGAAACAATTGATATCACCGCATTACATAGCACCATTGAAACCTCCATACCCTAAATGGTATAATCCTAATGCTAGCTGCATGTACCATTATAGAAACCGGGGGCATTCCACAGATAATTGTCTAGCCTTTAAAAGAAAGGTTCAAAGTCTTATTGATGCGGGCATTTTACAATTTGATGGGGTCAGTAATTTGGCTAGAAATCCACTCCCTAACCATCCAGCAGGGAACGTGAATGTGGTGACACAGGAAGATAGGTGGCAAGCCAAAAGTCGTGTCTCTGAAATAAGGACACCTTTGAAGAAAGTGTGGGAAATAATGACTGAAAAGGGTTTACTCGGTAGAAGTTTCAAGAAGGAAAGCATGGAAAGTCAAAGTTTTTGCGTTTTTCACGGCATAGAAGGACATCACATCCAATCTTGTGAGGAATTTAAAGAATTACTTCAAGGTATGATGAACAATAAGGAGGTTGAGATCTGTAATAAGAAGGAAGAGATTGACGAAAAGGATATATGTGCTTCCGAGGGTCAATCATCAGGTCCCCCTTATAGTGCTGACCGACCTTTGGTAATCTACTACGAAACAAAGAAGGAAGAGGTGAAACCGAAGATGATAATCAAAGTACCAACTCCGTTCCCTTACAAGGATGGCAAAGCAGTGCCTTGGAAATACGATGTCAACATTACCATGCCCGAAGCTACGAATGGAAGTGTTAGCGAGGTTGGGCATTTTACCCGCAGCGGGAGGTGTTATTCTCCCGAGGTGGTTGAACAAAAAAAGAAAGGCGTCGACTCGAGTCAAAAAGGAAAAGCACCAATGCATGAGGCGGTAGTCGAGACTGAAACCCCATCCGAACAGGAGATTAAAAGACCCGTGAATGAGGACGAAGCGCATGAATTTTTAAGGTTTATCAAGCACAGCGAGTATAACATCGTGGAGCAATTGAACAAGCAACCGGCAAAGATCTCAGTGTTATCTCTACTGTTAAACTCAGAACCACACCGAAACGCTTTATTAAGAGTGTTAAACCAACCATATGTGCCGAGCAACGTACCCGTTGAAAAGCTTGATAGGTGGGCAAACAACTTAAACGCGGATAATTTCATCTCTTTCAGCGATGATGAAATACCACCAAACGGTAGAGGCTCTATCAAAGCATTACACATTACGACCTATTGTAAGGGTTACATAGTTCCGAGTGTGCTTATCGACAACGGGTCTGTGCTCAATGTCATGCCGTTGGCCACGCTTTCCAGGATGCCAGTTGATATGTCCTATCTAAGGCCTTGTCATTCCGCGGTAAGAGTGTTTGATGGGACACGATGAGAGGCCATGGGAAGGATCGAGATTCCTCTAGAAGTGGGCCCATGTATATACGATATTGAGTTCCAGGTCATGGACATCGCGCCTTCATATAACTGCCTCTTAGGGAGGCCTTGGATCCATTCCGCCAGGGCAGTCCCTTCGTCTCTCCATCAAAAGATCAAGTTTGACATGGATAACTGTTTGATCACGGTCGCTGGTGAAGAAGACATCGTTGCGTCTGTCTCGACTGACGTGCCCTACATTGAAGCAAATAAAGATGCAGTAGAATGCTCCTTTCGCTCCCTCGAATTTATCAATGCTACATTTGTTACTGAAGGAAATAAGATTCCCACACCCAATTTGTCTAGGAATACCAAGATGGGAATCAAGCTGACTGTGGGAAAAGGAGCCCGAGCGAGGAAAGGGTTGGGAAAATACCAGCAAGGAATGGCCAGAGCACTAAAACCAATACACCATAAGGCTCGATGGGGTTTAAGATTCAAGCCCGACACATGGCAAAGAAGGAAACAGTTACAGAAAGAGCAAGAAAGGAGGATTGCGAGAGCCTTAGGTCGGGAATTGGAATGGGAGCCCATAATGTATCCGCCTTTGTCGAAAACATTTACATCGGCAGGAATTACATACCCGGGAAGAGATGATCCACAAAGCATGATGCCATGGATTGAAAGGGGCCTACAGGACTTCAGCATAAACGTCATTAACAAAGAGAATAATGCAGTGGAAGGTATTTCAGCGATACGCCCTTGCCCCCCTGAATTCACTCCGAACAATTGGACTGCCGTGGATCTCCTCGTAATTTCCAAGTCTCCTCCAAAGTAATGCTCAATGCTGACTTTTTGAATGCCCCTAAGCTGTAGGGGAATATATTATGAGAGTTTATGTTTAGCTTTTAAATGAAACATGAATAAAGATGCATTTTGTCATGGTCTTTTCATTCTCATCGGCTCCATATTTATTTCCCTATTTATAACCTGTCCCTATATATCCCGTATCATCGTATCACGTTTATAGGATCCGGTACCTTGATGTCCCTCTATAGTTTCTTTTTCATCTACTTTTCAGGTGCTCAGATATCAACGACGCGAACAATCCTGTTACAAGTCCTAAAATCGACTTCGAGAAAGCCATTAGTGTGGGAGAATTCGAGGCTGAAGAAAATGCTGAAGATTATGTCTCCTCCCCAGACTTACTAAGAATGGTAGAACAAGAGGATGAACAGATTCTGCCCTATCGAGAATCTGTTGAGACAGTGAATTTGGGAAACGAAGAAAAGAGGCAAGAGGTAAAAGTTGGGACCTCCATGTCAGAGGACACCAAACATGATCTGATCGCCTTGCTTCATGAATACAAAGACGTGTTCGCATGGTCGTATCAAGATATGCCAGGTTTGAACGAAGATATAGTGGTCCATAGACTCCCATTGAAACCAGAATGCAAGCCTATCCAACAGAAGTTAAGGCGGATGAGACCTGAAATGCTCTTAAAGATAAAGGAAGAAGTAAAGAAACAATTTGATGCTGGCTTCCTACAAATCTCTAGATATCCAGAATGGGTGGCTAATATAGTCCCAGTACCGAAGAAAGATGGCAAAGTGCGAATGTGCGTGGATTACCGTGATTTGAATCGAGCAAGCCCTAAAGATAATTTCCCGTTGCCACACATCGATACATTGGTAGATAACACGGCAAAGCATTCATTTTTCTCCTTCATGGATGGATTTTCAGGCTACAATCAAATCAAGATGGCTCCCGAGGATATGGAGAAAACTATATTCACGACAATGTGGGGGACATTCTGCTACAAAGTGATGCCGTTCGGACTAAAGAATGCCGGGGCAACATACCAGAGAGCCATGGTAAAATTGTTTCATGACATGATGCACAAGGAAATAGAAGTCTATGTCGACGATATGATCACCAAATCTCGAGGGGAAAGAGAGCATGTTGAGAACCTCCGGAAGTTGTTTGAAAGACTGAGAAAATTCCAACTGAAGCTTAACCCAGCCAAATGTACCTTTGGAGCTACCTCTGGAAAATTACTGGGGTTCATCGTTAGCAAGAAAGGTATCGAGGTTGATCCGGATAAAATAAAGGCCATACAAGAACTACCGCCTCTGCGCACACAAAAGGAAGTCAGAGGATTTCTAGGAAGGCTGAACTACATCGCTCAATTCATTGCTCAACTCACCAAGCAGTATGATCCAATTTTTCGACTCCTTCGGAAACACAATCCTGGAGAATGGAACGAGGAATGCCAAGAGGCTTTTGACAAGATAAAGCAGTATTTGTCTAGTCCCCCGGTGCTAGTACCACCAACTCCTGGAAGACCGCTAATACTATATCTGACTGTGTTCGAAAACTCAATGGGTTGCGTCTTGGGGCAACATGATGAGTCCGGAAAAAGGGAACAGGCGATCTATTATCTCAGCAAGAAATTCACGGAGTATGAAGCAAAGTATCTGTCAATCGAAAAATTCTGTTGTGCTCTGGTCTGGGCAACTCGAAGGCTCAGACAATATGTGCTGTATCATACGACGTGGTTGATTTCAAAGCTGGACCCAATAAAATACATGATGGAATCGCCTGCACTCTCAGGAAGAATGGCACGATGGCAGATCCTACTATCGAAATATGACATCGTATACGTGAGCCAAAAATCGATTAAAGGGAGCGCAATAGTCGATTTCTTAGCAACTCGAACAACAGAGGAATACGAGCCATTGAGATTTGACTTCCCAGTCGAAGACTTGATATGCGTTACGGAAAAAGAATGTGAATCGTCGAAAGAGAAATCATGGAAGATGAGTTTTGATGGTGCGTCAAATGCATTGGGGCATGGGATTGGAGCAGTCTTAGTATCACCAGAAGGGAATCATTACCCCTTTACTGCCAGATTAAATTTCTTCTGTACCAACAACATGGCGGAATATGAGGCTTGCATCATGGGACTTCATGCAGCTATCGAGCAGAACGTCAAGGTCTTAGCGGTCTCCGGGGACTCAGCATTGGTGATTTACCAAATCCGTGGAGATTGGGAAGTAAGAGACTCGAAGTTGGTCAAATATTGCGATCTTGTTGCGGAATTGGTTGAAGAATTCGAAGAAGTGACTTTTAATTACTTCCCACAGGAAGAAAACCAATTGGCTGACGCCCTGGCCACCTTGGCTTCAATGTTCAAAGCAAACCGAGAAACAGAAATAATGCCTCTTCAGATGAGCATATATGAGGCCCCTGCGCATTGTTTTAGCATTGAAAACGAGGTAGATGGACAACCATGGTTCTATGATATCTTAGAATATGTCAAGAATCAAAGATATACCGAGCAAGCAAACGAGAACGACAAAAGAACAATCCGAAGATTGGCAGCAGGATTTGTTCTCGATAGGGACATCTTATACAAAAGAGGGAAAGATCAAATGCTCTTGAGATGTGTGGATACTGTTGAAGCCAGAAAGATACTCGAAGAGGTCCATGAAGGAGTTTGTGGAACGCACGCCAATGGCTTCACTATGGCAAGGCAGATTATGAGGCTCGGTTATTACTGGTTGACAATGGAAAGCGACTGCATTAGTTACGCACGAAAGTGTCACAAATGTCAAGTTTATAGCGATAAAATTCATGCAGCACCTTCGCCCCTTCACGTCATGACTTCTCCGTGGCCTTTTTCTATGTGGGGGATGGACGTTATAGGGCCAATTTCCCCAAAAGCTTCTAATGGACATCGATTCATTTTTGCAAAATGGGTAGAAGCTGCTTCGTTTGCCAATGTGACAAAGACCGCAGTTTGCAAGTTCTTAAAAAGGGAGATCATATGTCGATACGGTTTGCCTGAGAGAATCATCTCGGATAATGCCTTAAACCTGAACAACAAGATGATGAAGGAAGTGTGCGAGCAATTCAAATAAAGCATTATAACTCCTCACCCTATCGTCCAAAGATGAACGGGGCGGTAGAAGCCGCTAACAAAAATATCAAGAAAATTATTGGGAAAATGACTGAGACGTATAAAGACTGGCACGAGAAGCTACCATTTGCTCTATATGCGTATCGCACATGTGTACGGACCTCTACGGGGGCAACTCCTTTCTCTTTGGCCTATGGAATGGAAGCTGTACTACCCATTGAAGTTGAGATCCCCTCCCTGCAAGTCTTAATGGAGTCAAAACTAGAAGAATTGGAATGGGTTCGAGCTCGATATGACCAATTGAACCTGATTGAAGAAAAACGCCTAAAAACAATCTGTCATGGACAAATGTACCAGAAAAGAATGATCGCCGCCTATGACAGGAAGGTGCGTCCAAGAGAATTTCGCGAAGGAGAACTCGTCCTGAGAAAGATTCTCCCGATACAAAAAGACTTCCGAGGAAAATAGGCACCGAATTGGGAAGGACCATACGTCGTAAAGAGAGCTTTCTCAGGTGGAGCTTTGATTCTCACTGAAATGGATGGGAAGGAGTTACCAAATCCTGTAAACTCAGATGCCGTGAAGAAATATTATGCCTAAAAAAATCAAGATGAAAACCCGAAAAAGGCGTCCTGATAAACAAAGAAGGCTTAGGATGAAAACCCGAAAGGGCGTCCTAAGGAAGCAAATTTGGGCCAAAAAAGCAAGAATGGTTTGAACAAGGAGTCAAACGGCGAGATTATGGTATTGAAGCGGACTCTGAAGCTTAAGAATCTTCTACACGAAAAATCTTGCTCGGAAAGATTTAGGATGAAGAAACATGGAGAAGTTTATGCGTCGGATATCTAGAGCACTTACGACAACTGAACTTGTTTTCCTTTTATAATGCTTTCTTGATCGAGTTATTCCTTGTCAATTTCTTTGCTTGTTGCTTTTGAAATAAATATAGATATGAGGTATCCCTTTCCCGCCTACTTTGCCATTTTCATGCATTTTATTTATGTTTCATTTTAGAGATAAATAGTGAAATTACACGCTCTGAATGAAAAGAATATTGAGCATTACCTGGATGAGAATTGGGTAAGTACGAGAGCCTCAAAGCAAGGACAAAGTTCAACAGGGGGCAAAAAAAAGAAAAAAAAGGGATATACGAGAAACACGGATTACTCGACCTGAGAAAAGTTAAGAATCGAAGCAATGAAGATGGGTCATCATGAGAGTAATAATGAGAGACACAGAACAAACCCAGGATGCATGGCATAGTCATGTAGGCATAAAAACATTTAAGACAAACACGTGCATATCATGATAACATCACGCATGACACATACAGGTACGCCAGTAAAGCAAGAAGTCTTGATGATAGTTGTACCAAACCAAGGAAAAGAAAACATCCGAGTTCCACCAGATGATATATTTTGAGATTCCAGTTGCATAAATCAACTCATAATACGAGAAGTGAGTTGAGCCTCAGGTCACACGCTGAGGTGTTTTTCAATTTCTGTCTTTTAATTTTTGTTCAAATATCAACTCATATTGCGAGAGGTGAGTTGAGCCTCAGGTTGCATCCCGAGGTGTTTTTCAGTATTCTTTTCAAAATATCAACTCATATTGCGAGAGGTGACTTGAGCCTCGGGTCACACCCTGAGGTGTCTTTTAATTTCTTTTCAAAATATCAACTCATATTGCGAGAAGTGAATTGAGCCTCGGGTCACACCCTGAGGTGTCTTTTAATTTCTTTTCAAAACATCAACTCATATTGCGAGAGGTGAGTTGAGTCTCGGGTCACACCTTGAGGTGTCTTTTAATTTCTTTTCAAAATATCAACTCATATTGCGAGAGGTGAGTTGAGCCTCGGGTCACACCCTGAGGTGTCGTTTAATTTCTTTTCAAAACTTCAACTCATATTGCGAGAGGTGAGTTGAGCCTCGGGTCACACCTGAGGTGTCGTTTAATTTCTTTTCAAAATATCAACTCATATTGCGAGAGGTGAGTTGAGCCTCGGTCAAACCCTGAGGTGTCTTTTAATTTCTTTTCAAAATATCAACTCATATTGTGAGAGGTGAGTTGAGCCTCGGGTCACACCCTGAGGTATCTTTTAATTTTTTTTCAAAATATCAACTCATATTGCAAGAGATGAGTTGAGCCTCAGGTCACACCCTGAGGTGTCTTTTAATTTCTTTTCAAAATATCAACTCATATTGCGAGAGGTGAGTTGAGCCTCGGGTTACACCCTGAGGTGTCTTTTAATTTCTGTTCAAAAATCAGCTCATATTGCGATAGGTGAGTTGAGCCTCAGATCACACGCTGAGGTATTTTTCAATATTTTTCAAAATAGCAACTCATATTGCGAGAGGTGAGTCGAGCCTCGGGTCGCACGCTGAGGTATTTTCAATTTCTGATCTTCAATTTCTGTTAGTTCAAAAAAAAATCAACTCATATTATTAGAGTGGGGTTGAGCCTCACGTCACGCGCGGAGGTACTTACAGACGGAAGACTGAAGTCGCCTTGAGCAAATTGAACGAAGAAGTTCCAGTGGACAAAAAAGATTGAGCAAGAGCAAAATGAAACTACAAGCCATATCTCTCGGAAGTAGCATTGGAGTAGACTGAAGATCGAAGCCTCCCCGAAGATAGCAGGGAAGCAGTTTGAAAAGTTTAGACTTATTTCCTTGAAGTCCCGGTGGAGTAGCTCAAAGCTACGAATCTCTTCTCCTTGAAACCACATCGAAGCCAGTCAAGGTGCTAGTTACTATGCCTTTGAAGAAGTAGCGGAATAGAAAATATTATCCCCCTGAAGATATAACGAAACGGTGAAGCGGATCAAAGCAACAAGTTACAGTGGAGTTTGAAGCTGTTTGAAGAAGACGAGGACCAACAAGTCAAGGCTTGGCCAAGACCGGACAAAATTGGTTCTTCTATTGTCTTTGCTCTATTATCTTTTCACGACAATGAGCAAAGAGAGGCAGCTGTAGTAACCAATTTTGGCCCGGGTTCATTAACCCAGGGCCCAAAACCAAGCAAAATTAAAACCTAGCCCAAAAACTAAATAGATTACACTAAACCCAAACCCACAAAGCCCAAATACAACCAAAAACCCTAACCCAAAACCTAAAACACATTCGGCCGAAAGAAACCCTGGGGAGCGCCGCACGCGTGCCTCCACGCGCGTCACCAGCGCCGCAACCACACTGGCCACTGTCGGCCACCAACGTCGTTCGCACGCCTTCCACTTGCGCCACTAGCCCCTGCAGAAATAAAAAAATACAATAACAGAGAGAGATTTTTGTATTTTATTTTTTCTTTTCTTCAAAGATAGGATATAAAAGACCGAATATAGATCTGTAAAAGGGGCTACAGAAACAAGAACAGAGAAAAACCAAACACAAAAGAATTCAAAACGCGAGTCAGATTTTAATTTAAAGGTATTATTATTTTTATATATTTAGAATCCTTTTTTTTTCTTTTCTTTTTATTCACAAAGTGTATATATATATATATATATATATATATATAAAAGATAGTAATAAATAAAAACAAAGGGCTTACCTTTGCGTGTAACACCCCAAACCCGGCCTAGAAGTTAAGCCCGAATTTGGCGTGTCACATGGAAGTTTTGTTTTTTTTAAACATCTTTGAGATTGTTAAAAACTTGTTCGAGTACGGCCTCTTTGTTAAAACCCAAAACACTTAAGCAATTGTTATCTACTTGAAAACGTAATTATCTTTAAAGACCTTTTTGGTTGTGAAAACATATTTGAAATAAACAATTTACGAAAATGGGATGTTTGGGAATAGAGTTGCAGAAGCATTTTGAAAGAAAATCTTAGGCCTTATTACAACATTTAACCCAAAATAGTAGAGTAATAAAATAAAGAAGAAAGAAGTCTGAAGTCCAAATAAACCATTTCTGAAGTATGGTCTCCATCGAGTCATCCATGGCCCAAGTCCACGTCACTGAGCATTACCTGAAAAGGTTAAGAGAAAGGGGGGTGAGTTACAAGAACTCAGTGTGTAATCCCCTTACCATCATCCACTGGGTCGGAACACACATAGCAATATTTTGGGCCTAAGCCCATTTACAATTATAACATAATAACATGTATATAATATGCATATGATATGCAAATCCCAAACCAAACCTAATTTCCATCCGCTACACACCACCCGTACCAACCAGCACACCTGTGGGGATCAAGTCAACCCACCCCGCCAACACACCAATCGCAGGCATAAAGCCATTTAAAATGTTTGTGGCAGAGCCACCGAACTAGATTGTGGCAGAGCCACCGAACTAGATTGTGACAGAGTCACCGAACTAGAGGCATTAAGCCATTTAAAATATTTGTGGCAGAGCCACCGAACTAGATTTTTGGCAACAGGCTATTTAAAATATTTTGGCAACAGGCCATTTAAAATATTTGTGGCAGAGCCACCGAACTAGATTTTTGGCAACAGGCCATTTAAAATATTTTGGCAACAGGCCATTTAAAATATTTGTGGCAGAGCCACCGAACTAGATTTTGGCAACAGGCCATTTAAAATATTTGTGGCAGAGCCACCGAACTAGATTTTTGGAAACAGGCCATTTAAAATATTTGTGGCAGAGCCACCGAACTAGATTTTTGGCAACAGGACATTTAAAATATTTTGGCAACAGGCCATTTAAAATATTTGTGGCAGGGCCACTGAACTAGATTTTTGGCAACAGGCCATTTAAAATATTTGTGGCAGAGCCACCGAACTAGATTTTTGGCCACTGAACTAGATTTTTGGCAACAGGCCATTTAAAATATTTTGGCAACAGGCCATTTAAAATATTTGTGGCAGAGCCACCGAACTAGATTTTGGCAACAGGCCTTTCTTCTCTTCGTCATTTATCCCAACCCATGCAGTCATGTATGCATATACAAAGCATAATAATATTTATAGAATAATTTCAACATAAGGCCCATAACACAAGTTGTCCCATTAAGCAATCTAGCAAATTTGGCCCATTAATCGATCTAGCAAATCTGGCCCATTAAACAATCTAGCAAATTTGGCCCATTAAACGATCTAGCAGATTTTACATTTGGCCCATATAACAAATATCACATTTGGCCCATATAGCAAATATAACATTTTGGCCCATAAAGGGTATTTTCGTAGTTTGGTCCATAGGGACATTTCGTAATTCGGCCCATTAGGGGCATTTTCGTAACTCGACCCGTAAGGGCATTTTCATAATTCAGTAATCGTACCCACTAAGGGTAATTCGGTAATTTACTCTCTAAGGGTAATTCAGAAATTTTACCCACCAAGGGTAATTCGGTAATTTTCGCAACCCAAAGGTATTTCGGTAATTTCACAACCCAA
The DNA here is from genome assembly GCA_005393395.2 of Gossypium australe. Classification (NCBI taxonomy): domain Eukaryota; kingdom Viridiplantae; phylum Streptophyta; class Magnoliopsida; order Malvales; family Malvaceae; genus Gossypium; species Gossypium australe. The sequence continues at coordinate 36,944,054 of CM016626.1, read as the reverse complement.
GGGTATTTCAATAATTTACCCTCCAAGGGCATTTTGGTAATTTTACAACCCAAGGGTATTTAAGTAATTTACCCTCCAAGGGTATTTCGATAATTTACCCTCCAAGGGTAATTCGGTAATTTACCCTCCAAGGGTAATTCGATAGTTTTACCCACCAAGGGTAATTCGATAATTTCATATTTAACGGTGTTTCAAAAGATTCACTATCGCCTCGAGTGATACAGAACTCTATTTGGGTCTCTACGGAACTATTGGGTTAAATTCCATTTTAGGCCCAAACGGGGTAATTTTGCAACTAAAACTTAACTAGTAATTTGGGGCATACAAATTTAAAACTGTCCATCTGCGTCATACTGACTGAATAGATTATAACTCAAGTTAGGAAACTCGAAATTTAGATCCGTAAAATTTCCTTGAAACTATACTCATATATCTTCTTACTGAAATTTTTCCAGAATTTTTGGCCTAGCCATTTAGTACAGTTTATTCCTTAAAGTTTCCCTTGTTTCACTGTCCAATGATTCTGACCTCTCTTACCTTAATTTCAAATATCTCACTGTACGGTTTTCATATACTGTTCTAACTTGTTTCTCTTGAAAATAGACTCACTAAGGAATCCATACATATAAATTATAACCCATAATTCATTTTGTACAATTTTATATGATTTTTCCAAAAAAGATCAGTGAACCCCGAAGTTAATCAGAACCAGTCTCACTAAAATCAAGATATCTCAGAATATAAAATTCCTTTTCCTTCTCCGTTTCTTCCATATTAAAATAGACACAGTAAGCTTTAATTTGATATCTTATTCACTTTCTAATTTTTTTTTTTCCTATTTTTAGTGATTTTTCAAAAACACATCACTGCTTCTAACCGAAACTGTTTTATTACGAAATACGATTACCACTACGATCATACGCACACCCGAGTGATTACGGATGCCGGTTTTTAGTTTTCTTCGGTATTTCCACCGATTAACAGCATATTTCATACAAACTTTCAGAGAAGTGTGAGATTACATGCCATTTCAGATATGTACATGGAAGGGTATGAGATTACACACCTTATTCGGAATCCGTAACGCGATGCTCTCCGCGACACTAAAAATCCGAGTCACCTATTACGAGGGATAGATTTTCGATTGAACCTTTGATAAAGTACTTCGCGACCTTGCAACCAGCATAAAATCTCTCATGGCAAGTCCCTAGACTCTCAACCATGTTACAAATTAGTCCCCTCATTAGCTAGCTTAAGCTTTGAGGACTCTAAAAATACAAAAATTATCAACTAAAGCCATCAAAATCACTTACTTGAAGAGAAAATGAGTTGCTGAAATTTTCAAGCTTTCAAAGCCCTCCCATGGCTGATATTTTTTTGGTTGGTGAAGGAGAATAAAAGAAAAGATGATAACTTTTGCTTATATCATCTTATTTTATTCATTTTACCTACCAATACCACCAATTTCGACCAAAATAAATGCCCTTGTCCCTATATTTTTTTTATGGCCAGCCTACTCATTTAGACAAGGCCAAATTGTATATTTGGGACCTCCAATTTCTAATCCATAGCTATTTGGCACTTCTAGCAAATAAAATTAAACTTTAGCACTTTATGCGATTTAGTCCTTTTTTCGAAATTAAGCCCTCAATCGCTAAAATTGAGACACCAAAAATTTCATGCATGTTTATAAACATGTTATAACACATAGAATAACATAAAAATAATTTTCTCTATTCTCGGTTTAGTGATTCCGAGATCACTGTTCCGACTATCCCCTAAATCGGGCTATTACACCCTCCATGCATTTTTTTTTTCTCACCTACCCCATTCTTTTCAAATCTCATCATAATATTATTTTTTTTCTTTTTCAACAAATCACTCTCCATCATTCCTTTTTCCACAAATCACTCTCCATCATTCCTTTTTCTCCCATTTCTTTTTTTATTCTTTTTCTTTTATTTCTTTTCTTTAATAATGTCATGGTTGACACTTGGAAGAGTACACAAAAATAAATCCAAAATTTTGCAAAAGATGGGATTTGAACCCCTTCCCTCCATGCTCTCCACTTGATGCCATAACCTCTTTACCAATAGTTCATTTATGATAACAATTTACTCACTTATTTCCATAAGTTTTTGATGCCTCTTACTATTTCTCCTTAATAGGCTTAAACAGTAACTTTCATTAAGGCCCAACTTGAACCCGAAACTTCATAGAACCCCGTAACTTTCTAAAATCATCTTCTTAATAAGTCCAACTTGAAATAATGTCATTCTCTTATTCTCAAAAATTTTAAACACTCCTACTCCCAAGGCCCAATGGGCTCAATCCTACTAGGCCCAATTTCGGGATGTTACATTACGAGTTCTGGCCACCGTACACGGTGGCCGGCGGCGACGGTCGCCGGACGAAGCTCTCGCCGGAGGACAGGCTTTGCAGAGAGAAAAGGGGAAGGAGGGAGTTTTTTTAGGGAACTGCACAAATGAAAAAAAAAAGAAGGAAAATTTGATTTATACTAATAGCGAAACGACGCCGTTTCGCATTGGGTGGTCAGGGGCCAAAACGATGTCGTTTTGATCCCCTGACCCGCGACCCGATCCACACGGGCTAAGGATCCGCGTGTTTTGTTGGGAGGGGCTAATTGCACATTTAGCCCCTCCGCTATTTTATGTTCTTGCAATCAGGTTTTCGATTTCTTTAAATTTTTCCCTGAAGGTTTATCGTATTTTCAATCTGGTCCCCACCCAAACGCATTTCGAAAATACGGAAAATTTTCCTTCGACCCCTCCAGATTGCGCGCGCGTTGCAAATCTGCCCTTCCGTCTTTTATTTATTTCAAATCTTGCCCTGAAGCTTTGTTTTAAATCCGATTTAGTCCTATTTTTCCTTTTTTAAATTGTATTATTATTAATTTAGTATTATTATTATTATTTTTTGTCATTATGTATTATTATTTTCTATATCATTATCTATTACTACTATTATTATTATTATTACCATATTTACCTTATTATATTGTATATATTTTGCGCCATTATTATTATTTTTATTACCATAGTATTATTATTATTATTATTATTATTATTATTATTATTATTATTATTATTATTATTATTATTATACCATACTATTATCATCATTATTATTATTATTGTTATCATATTCATTATTATTATTATTTTATTATATATTCACTATTATTGTTATTATTATTACTATTATTATTATTATTTTCATTATTGTTATTATTACTACATTCACGTATTTCCCGTGTACATAGTTCATGTCATTTTTATTATTATTATATTTATTATTATTAGTATTAGTATTATTATTATTATTATTATTATTATATACTTATATAGTGTACATATTTCGTATTATTACTATTATTATTATTATTGTTATTATTTACTTCATTTTTTATGTTATTGCTTCTATTATTATTATTATAACTTGTATATACATACTTACTATTATTATTACATTTATTATGATTATATTATCATGTTGTACATACTTCGTATCATTATTATTATCTTAGTATTATTACTATACTATTATTATTACTATTTGTTATTATTATTATGTTATTATGTTGTATATATTATTATTATTAATTTATTATAGTATTATTATTATTATTATTATTACTATATTATTATAATATTATATTGTACGTACTTTGTATCAGTATTATTATCTTATTATCATTATTATATTTATATTAATATATTGTACATATTTTGCGTCAGTATTATTGTTATCTTATTATTACTATTATTATCATACTTATTATTGCTTTTGTTATTATTATATTATTATTATTATTATTATTATTATTATTATTATTATTATTATTATTATTATTATTATTATTATTATTATATTTCCTATTATCTTGATCTTCACTAACATCTTCTTGCCTTTTTATTATTATTATTTTAATGCCATTTTTATTATTGTATCTTTTATCATCAGTATTGTTAATTCCTCGTTTTCGTCATTTCATGTGAATCAACGATTTTAAATCGCAATCCGACATTTTTATTCATACGAAAAAGGTAATATTTGTGTGTTTAGAAGGCTGAAAAATTACATCCTAACGTGTTGGGTGTCGATCTTTTCATTCGACTAAATATTCAAGTATCCTTTTTTTGTCGAAGATGATCTCGGTGTCGAAATATAAGGGTGTTATATCCTAACGTGTTGGGTATGATACTTTTATTCCTTTGAAGCGAGACAATCTTAAGATTCAATCCCGAATGGACGAATTTTATTCTTTTCAATTTTTACCCTAAATATTTTCAAGTTTTCAACATTAGGACAACATCAATCAATTTGGTACCAACTTTGGGCGTTACAAGGGTGCTAGCCCTTCCTTGTATGTAACCGACTCCCGAGCTCGTTTTCTCAGATTTCGTAGACCAAAATTGCTGTTTTAATAAACCAAAATGTTTTATCAAAACAAAGGTGATCCGATCACGCCTAATAAAGATCGGTGGTGACTCCCGTGTTTAAAGTCGATTCCCGTTTTTTTTTTAAAGATGGTTATGACACCTCATATCTATATTTATTTCAAAAGCAACAAGCAAAGAAAATTGACAAGGAATAACTCGATCAAGAAAGCATTATAAAAGGAAAACAAGTTCAGTTGTCGTAAGTGCTCTAGATATCCAACGCATGAACTTCTCCATGTTTCTTCATCCTGAATCTTTTCGAGCAAAGTTTTTCGTGTAGAAGATTCTTGAGCTTCAGAGTCCGCTTCAATACTATTACCTCGCCGTTTGACTCCCTGTTCAAACCATTCTTGCTTTTTCGACCCAAATTTGCTTCCTTAGGACGCCCTTTCGGGTTTTCATCCTAAACCTTCTTTGTTTATCAGGATGCCCTTTTCGGGTTTTCATCTTGATTTTTTTTTAGGCGTAATATTTCTTCACGGCATCTGAGTTTACCGGATTTGGTAACTCTTTCCCATCCATTTCAGTGAGAATCAAAGCTCCACCTGAGAAAGCTCTCTTTACGACGTATGTCCTTCCCAATTCGGTGCCCATTTTCCTCAAAAATCTTTTTGTATCGAGAGAATCTTTCTCAGGACGAGTTCTCCTTCGCGAAATTCTCTTGGACACACCTTCCTGTCATGGGCGGCGATCATTCTTTTTTGGTACATTTGTCCATGACAGTTTGCTTTTAGGTGTTTTTCTTCAATCAGGTTCAATTGGTCATATCGAGCTCGAACCCATTTCGATTCTTCTAGTTTTGACTCCATTAAGACTCGCAGGGAGGGGATCTCAACTTTAATGGGTAGTACAGCTTCCATTCCATAGACCAAAGAGAAAGGAGTTGCCCCCGTGGAGGTCCGTACACATGTGCGATACGCATATAGAGCAAATGGTAGCTTCTCGTGCCAGCCTTTATACGTCTCAGTCATTTTCCCAATAATCTTCTTGATATTTTTGTTAGCGGCTTCTACCGCCCCGTTCATCTTTGGACGATAGGGTGAGGAGTTATGATACTTTATTTGAAATTGCTCGCACACTTCCTTCATCATCTTATTGCTCAGGTTCAAGGCATTATCTGAGATGATTCTCTCAGGCAAACCGTATCGACATATGATCTCCCTTTTTAAGAACTTGCAAACTGCGGTCTTTGTCACATTGGCAAACGAAGCAGCTTCTACCCATTTTGTGAAGTAATCTATGACCACAAAAATGAATCGATGTCCATTAGAAGCCTTTGGGGAAATTGGCCCTATAACATCCATCCCCACATAGAAAAAGGCCACGGAGAAGTCATGACGTGAAGGGGCGAAGGTGCTGCATGAATTTTATCGCCATAAACTTGACATTTGTGACACTTTCGTGCGTAACTAATGCAGTAGCTTTCCATTGTCAACCAGTAATAACCGAGCCTCATAATCTGCCTGGCCATAGCGAAGCCATTGGCGTGCGTTCCACAAACTCCTTCATAAACCTCGTCGAGTATCTTTCTGGCTTCAACAGTATCCACACATCTCAGGAGCATTTGATCTTTCCCTCTTTTGTATAGGATGTTCCTATCGAGAACAAATCCCGCTGCCAATCTTCTGATCTTTCTTTTGTCGTTCTCGTTTGCTTGCTCGGGATATCTTTGATTCTTGACATATTCTAAGATATCATGGAACCATGGTTGTCCATCTGCTTCATTTTCAATGCTAAAACAATGCGCAGGGGCCTCATATATGCTCATCTGGAGAGGCATTATTTCTGTTTCTCGGTTTGCTTTGAACATTGAAGCCAAAGTGGCCAGGGCGTCAGCCAATTGGTTTTCTTCCCGTGGGAAGTAATTAAAAGTCACTTCTTCGAATTCTTCAACCAATTCCGCAACAAGATCGTGATATTTGACCAACTTCGAGTCTCTTACTTCCCAATCTCCACAGATTTGGTAAATCACCAATGCCGAGTCCCCGGAGACCGCTAAGACCTTGACGTTCTGCTCGATAGCTGCGCGAAGTCCCATGATGCAAGCCTCATATTCCGCCATGTTGTTGGTACAGAAGAAATTTAGTCTGGCAGTAAAGGGGTAATGATTCTCTTCTAGTGACACTAAGACTGTTCCAATCCCATGCCCCAATGCATTTGACGCACCATCAAAACTCATCTTTCATGATTTCTTTTTCGACGATTCACATTCTTTTTCCATAATGCATATCAAGTCTTCGTCTGGGAAGTCAAATCTCAATGGCTCGTATTCCTCTGTTGTTTGAGTTGCTAAGAAATCAGCTATTGCGCTCCCTTTAATCGATTTTTGGCTCACGTATACGATGTCATATTCTGATAGTAGGATCTGCCATCGTGCCATTCTTCCTGAGAGTGCAGGCGATTCCATCATATATTTTATTGGGTCCAGCTTTGAAATCAACCACGTCGTATGATACAGCATATATTGTCTGAGCCCCCGAGTTGCCCAGACCAGAGCACAACAGAATTTTTCGATTGACGGATACTTTGCTTCATACTCCGTGAATTTCTTGCTGAGATAATAGATCGCCTGTTCCCTTTTTTCGGACTCATCATGTTGCCCCAGGACGCAACCCATTGAGTTTTCGGACACAGTCAGATATAGTATTTGCGGTCTTCCAAGAGTTGGTGGTACTAGCACGGGGGGACTAGACAAATACTGCTTTATCCTGTCAAAAGCCTCTTGACATTCCTCATTCCATTCTCCAGGATTGTGTTTTCGAAGGAGTCGAAAAATCGGATCACACTGCTTGGTGAGTTGAGCAATGAATCGAGCGATGTAGTTCAGTCTCCCTAGAAATCCTCTGACTTCCTTTTGTGTGCGCGGGGGCGGTAGTTCTTTTATGGCCTTTATTTTATCTGGATCAACCTCGATACCTTTCTCGCTAACAATGAACCCCAGTAATTTTCCAGAGGTAGCCCCGAAGGTACATTTGGCTGGGTTAAGCTTCAGTTGGAATTTTCTCAGTCTTTCAAACAACTTCCGGAGGTTCTCAACATGCTCTCTTTCCTCTCGAGATTTGGTGATCATATCGTCGACATAGACTTCTATTCCCTTGTGCATCATATCATGAAACAATGTTACCATGGCTCTCTGGTATGTTGCCCCGGCATTCTTTAGTCCGAACGACATCACTTTTTAGCAGAATGTCCCCCACATTATCGTGAATGTAGTTTTCTCCATATCTTCGGGAGCCATCTTGATTTGATTGTAGCCCGAAAATCCATCCATGAAGGAGAAAAACGAATGCTTTGCCGTGTTATCTACCAATGTATCGATGTGTGGCAACGAGAAATTATCTTTAGGGCTTGCTCGATTCAAATCACGGTAATCCACGCACATTCGCACTTTGCCATCTTTCTTCGGTACTGGGACTATATTAGCCACCCATTCTGGATATCTAGAGATTTGAAGGAAGCCAGCATCAAATTGTTTCTTTACTTCTTCCTTTATCTTTAAGAGCATTTCAGGTCTTATCCGCCTTAACTTCTGTTGGATAGGCTTGCATTTTGGTTTCAATGGGAGTCTATGGATCACTACATCTTCGTTCAAACCTGGCATATCTTGATACAACCATGCGAACAAGTCTTTGTATTCATGAAGCAAGGCGATCAGATCATGTTTGGTGTCCTCTGACATGGAGGTCCCAACTTTTACCTCTTGCCTCTTTTCTTTGCTTCCCAAATTCACTGTCTCGACAGATTCTCGATAGGGCAGAATCTGTTCATCCTCTTGTTCTACTATTCTTAGTAAGTCTGGGGAGGAGACATAATCTTCAGCATTTTCTTCAGCCTCGAATTCTCCCACACAAATGGCTTTCTCGAAGTCGATTTTAGGACTTGTAACAGAATTGTTCGTGTCGTTGACATCTGAGCACCTGAAAGGTAAATGGAAAAGAAACTATAGAGGGGCATCAAGGTACCGGATCCTATAAACGTGATACGATGATACGGGATATATAGGGACAGGTTATAAAAAGAGGAAATAAATATGGAGCCGATGAGAATAAAAAAGACCATGACAAAATGCATCTTTATTCATGTTTCATTTAAAAGCTAAATAGACAACATAAACTCTCATAACAGATTCCCCTACAGCTTAGAGGTATACAAAAAGTCAGTATTGAGTATTACTTTGGAGAAGACTTGGAAATTATGAGGAGATCCACGGTAGTCCAATTGTTCGGAGTGAATCCAGGGGGGCAAGGGCATATCGCTGAAATATCTTCCACTGCATTATTCCCTTTGTTAATGACGTTTATACTGAAGTCCTGTAGGCCCTTTTCAATCCATAACATCGTACTTTATGGATCATCTCTTCCCGGGTATGTAATTCCTGCCGATGTAAATGTTTTCGACAAAGGCGGATACATTATGGGCTCCCATTCCAATTCCCGACCTGAGGCTCTTGCAATCCTCCTTTCTTGCTCTTTCTGTGACTGTTTCCTTCTTTGCCACGCGTCGGGCTTGAATCCTAAACCACATCGAGCCTTATGGTGTACTGGATTTAGTGCTCTGACTATTCCCTGCTGGTATTTTCCCAAACCTCTCTTCGCTCTGGCTCCTTTCCCCACAGTCAGCTTGATTCCCATCTTGGTATTCCTTGACAGCTTGGGCGTGGGGGCTTTGCTTCCTTCAGCGATAAAAGTAGCATTGATGAATTCGAAGGAACGGAAGGAACATTCTACTGCATCTTTGTTCACCTCGATGTAGGGTGCATCAGTAAAGATGGACGCGACGATGTCTTCCTCACCAGCGACCGTGATCAAGCGATTACCCATGACAAACTTTACTTTTTGGTAGAGAGATGAAGGGACTGCCCCAGCAGAATGGATCCAAGGCCTCCCTAAGAGACAATTATACGAAGGCGAGATATCCATGACCTGGAATTCTATGTCATATGTACACGGGCCCACGTCTAGAGGAATCTCGATCTTCCCCATGACCGCTCGTTGTGTCCCATCGAATGCTCTTACTGTGGAATGACAAGGCCTTAGATAAGACATATCAACTGGCATCCTGAAAAGCGTGGCCAAAGGCATGACATTGAGTGCGGATCCATTGTCGATGAGTACACTCGGTACTATGTAACCCTTACAATAGGTCGTAATATGTAATGCTTTGATAGAGCCTCTACCGTTTGGTGGTATTTCATCATCGCTGAAAGAGATGAAATTGTCCGCATTTAAGTTGTTTGCCCACCTGTCAAGCTTTTCCAAAGATACATTGCTTTCCACATAAGCTTGATTCAGCATTTTTAGCAAGGCGTTCCGATGTGCCTCAGAGTTCAATAGCAGAGATAACACCGAGATTCTTGCCGGCTGCTTGTTCAACTGTTCCACGATGTTATATTCACTGTGTTTGATGAACTTCAAGAATTCATGTGCTTCATCCTCATTCAAGGGCCTTTTAGCTTCTTGTTCGAATTGTATTTCAACCTCAACTTCAGCTTCATGCATTGGCGCCTTTCCTTTTTGACTCGAGTCGACGGCTTTCTTTGGTTCAACCACCTTGGGAGAATAACATCTCCCACTACGGGTGAAATGCCCTACCTCATTAACATCACCAGTCGTAACTTTGGGCATGGTAATGCTGACATCATATTTCCACGGCACCGTCTTGCTGTCTTTGTAAGGGAAGGGAGAAGGTACTTTGATTATCATCTTTGGTTTCACCTCTTCCTTCTTTGCTTCGTAGTAGATTACCAAGGGTCGGTCAGTGCTATAAGGGGGACCTGATGATTGACCCTCGGAAGCGCATATATCATTTTCGTCGATCTCTTCCTTCTTATTACAGATCTCAACCTCCTTATTGTTCATCATACCTTGAAGTAATTCTTTGAATTTCTCACAAGATTGGATGTGATGTCCTTCTATGCCGTGAAAAATGCAAAAACTTTGACCTTCCATACTTTTCTCCTTGAAACTTCTGCCGAGCAAACCCTTTTCAGTCATTATTTCCCACACTTTCCTTAAAGGTGTCCTTATCTCGGAGACACAACTTTTGGCTTGCCACCTATCTTCTTGTGTCACCACACTCACGTTCCCTACGGGATGGTTAGGGAGCGAATTTCCAGCCATATTATTGGTGCCGTCAAATCGTAAAATCCCCGCATCGATAAGACCTTGAACCCTCCTTTTAAAGGCTATACAATTGTCCGTAGAATGCCCCTAGTTTCCAGCATGATACATGCAATTAGCATTAGGATCGTACCACTTTGGGTATGGAGGCTTCGCGGTGCCATGTAATGCGGGGATATTAATTGTTTTTCCAATAATTTTGGGCACAGTTCTCCGTACGACACGGGAATAGAGGTGAATTGAGGTTTTTCAGGATTGGGTCTTGTTGGTCTCTGTTCATTTTTAGGCTAACTTTGAGCGGGCGTGGTATTTGGCGGGGATATGGTGAACGGTCTTTGGTTATCAGCGGCATAGACGGGGTAAGGAGGGGATGTTTGATAGTAGAGGTTTTGAGGAGAAAAATAGAAATTAGGGACTGGGCGGAATTGAGGTCGTGGTTGGATTGGGTATGGATTGGAAGCGTAGTGGTTCCTAGTCCCCACCATATGGGTTTCAGGCTCTTTCTTCTTTATAGGTGCTGGCCTTTTCGAGCTCTCGGAACCTTCCATCCTTCCACTCTTGATGTCATTCTCAATGAGTTCCCCTGATATTACGATATCAGCGAAGTCTTTTGTGGCATTTCCCACTAATTTTTCATAAAACGGTGCCTTCAAAGTGTTAATAAAAAGGACCGTTATCTCAGTTTTAGTCTGTGGGGGTTCTACTTGAACCGAGACGTCCCTCCACCTTTGAGCGTATTGTCTAAAAGTCTCTGATGGCTTCTTTTCCATCATCTGTAGCGTTAGTCGATCGGGTGCCATATCGGAGACATACTTGTATTGCTCATAGAACGCTGAAGCTAAGTCATCCCATGATTGGATCCTCTCTCTACCGAGCTGATTATACCACCGGAGGGCTGACTCGATCAAGCTATCTTAAAAGCAGTGTATTAACAATTTGTCTTCATTCACATAACCAGCCATTTTACGACAAAACATGATAAGATGCGCCTTTGGACACCTTGTTCCATCATATTTTTTGAAGTCTGGCGCTTTAAATTTCGGAGGCAAGACCAGATCGGGAACCAAACTGAGCTCTTTGGCGCTCATTGCAGAGGAGACTCTAGTTCCCTCTATCGCCCTGAGTCTTTCTTCTAAACTCTTATACTTGTCCTGAGCATCACGATCCCTCATTCTTAGCTTGGCTATTTCCATAGGATCATCCAAATCTGGGACAATAGAGTCAGCAGGGTTAGCTCCGGGGTTTGATATGAATATTCCTGGTCCTAGATGAGCAGGTGGTGGTACAGATGGTTGCTCCAGGCCTGTAGATTCCCTTTGAGGCCAATCTCCTGGTACTGTATGGGTGTGAGGTGGAGTAAATCCTGGGGGATGGAGTGGACTCTGATTGACTCTCGAATGGGGTTCTGTAATATCAGGACTCTACACAGGTGCTTTTCCTTTGACCAGGGTCGTTATTATCTCCATTAGCTTGGCCATTTGGTCCTTTTGCTCAAGTGATTCTTCTTTGGATTTCACCATCAGGTCCCTTGTTTCTTGCTGCGACTGGGCCAACTGCTCTTGCAACTGTCCTTGGATTCTTTCTATTCTTTTGATTCTTTCGTTGAGTTCAGCATCCATGGCTCTAGTTCTTAATCGGGTCCTATAAGGGTGACGCGATTCCAGATCCGTAATATTGAACTGTAAGTTATACGATTTTTAGTCTTAGTGGATGATTGGGGTGATATGATGCTGTTGTATGGAATGTAATGCAAATGCATGGTATGAATGCAAAAAGGTGTCAATTCTGATTCAATTCCTTATAGGAAACTTCCTTAGAAAACAAAGCTCTTTACATAAAATAGATTACAGATATGGTTTGGCCTTAGCGCCTAGATCCCTAATTTTTTGGAGTAACGAAACCAACTCATGTCCTTGGCTTGTTCGTGACTCATGCCGCAAGCTTAATACTTCTTCTTCTGCTGCCAAAATTTGTAAGTGCTCGGCCACCTCTCGAATCTGATTTATGGCTTCTCTCATGAGATAGTCTCTATTTTCGATTTGCTTCTGATACTTATGTAGCTCCTCCTCCCGTTGCTCCCTACTCTCTTTCAAGTACCCAATATAATCTTGACAATCCTGCAATGTCACTTCTAACTCTTCGGTCTTCTTTTCTATTCCTTTGATTCTGCTCAAGCTTGCCTTTAATTCTATCACCAAGTTGCAATTCTGATAATAATTTAAAGACTTTTCCACCTCCGCCACTCTAGTCTTCAACTCATTTCTTCTGTTTTGGCCTTCCGACACTTGCTTTTCTAAGATCTCTTTCTGGGCCTTCATTTCTTGGAATTTCCTTTCCCATTGCTCAGTCCTAGCTCTTTCCTCTTGTAACTCTTGTCGCCATTGACTCGAAGTCTTTCCTAGTCCTGCAGTTCTCATTGAGAGACGCATCTTTTTGTAGTCCCTCTTTAGGCTATCCAACTCTTCTTCAGTTTTGTTCTTCCCTTTCCTTATCTTTTCTACTTCTGATTTCTGTATCTCTACGTCCAATTTCAAGAGCATCCTCTCCTCCTCTAACTGTTCAATTTTCTTCTCGAGCTCTGAACTCCGCCGTACAAAATCTTGCTTTATAATTTCTAGCTCCGTTGGTATCATTTGCAACCATTCCTCCGTAGATTGAGCATTATCTGAACTCGATCTCGAGACATTGTCGTTGATTCTTTTGTTTAGCCACACTGTATACTCAGAAGTCGCCATTTCGCCCACAGTCAACCTCTTCATCCGGTAGGTTTGCTTCCAAGCATTTGCAATTTCCTTAATCTTCTTCTTATAACCTTCTCCTTTATAAGAGAATTCGCTTCGATCCAACCCATATGTTGTTGGCACGAACTGTCTAGACTGGTATTGTCTTGCTACTAGCAAAGGGGCATACCCGATGACTCCCCAAATTCCGGGTAGAGGGACCCAACTAAAGTCTCCGCATCTGTAAAGGATCTCTCCAGGCACCATCCATGGAGCTCTCCACTCAATGTCTCTTTCCTGAAGATTCTGAAGAATTGTCCTCCATCCTTCTTCCGTTATATCTTTTTGTCTTGACACGGCTACTTCCTCTTCTATCGGTGAATAATCCTTATAAAAGGGTCGACAAGAGACTTTATCCATCTTCCAAAGATACCCATGAAACCATACTATCAATAGCTGTGCGCATCCGATAAACCTTCCTTCTCCCGCTCTTCTGCATGCATTTAATGATCTGAAAGTCTCCGCAAGAATTGCCGGGACAAGTGTGACTTGTTTATCCAATCGGTCGAAAAGATCCACTACTGCTTCATCTATATGTCTTAGGGCTTTTGGGAAGACGACTAGTCCGTAGAGGCTTAAGGCGAAGATATCAACTTTCCTTCTCACATCAGGATGCGTCAAAATCAGATCCCTTAAATTTACCCAAGGAATACATCTTCCTTCACCTTTCTGTTGAATCTTGGTCGAGATCCACTGTTCACTCATTCCCGTAATTTTCATCAACTTCTTCGCCAAAGGAGGGACATAGGCAGGCCTAATATAAACCTTGTCAACTTGCATTCTGGGAATACAAAGTAAAGTGGTATATTCTTCTATTGTTGGCACCAAATCCACTTTCCCAAAAGTGAAGCAACTGTATGCAGAATTTCAAAACTGGACCATAGCCCGAAACAGGTGTTTATCTATCTTAACATCCAATAAGTGAGAGATGTCGCCGTAACGGTGGCGGAACATCTTTTTAGCTTCATCTTCCCAATGGGTCCAGATATCTCGCAACTCTTGAAGCTCATTTTGTGTCACACTGACACGGGTGAAGTCCCTCAGCTCCGATGTATGACCTTCAACTAAGCTATCTCCTTTTTCCAACTGCAACTTTTCTGACCACGCGCGTACAGCAGCATTGTCCTCTACTTTATCAAGAAAGTCGTTTTCCATAGCAAACTTCCTATATCAGTAATCGAACAGAAATTGACACCTCTATTATATGGAATGTCATGCAAGTCAAACAAGTCAACACGAGTCAGTATTGTGTAATCAAAACAAGCAAAATATCATCACACACTTATCTGGGTAACTATTTCGACGTTCTACCTAGGGTAGGCTCTAGGGCTTCTACATGGGGTCTGGTTCTAGAGAAGGGTACCTAAACCAGCAGATTCCTCAATCCTCACCCATTATAGGCTCATACGGACCGAGTTCGGTTCAGGGGGATACATTTCCCTATGGCCATGCGGAGGTGAAGACCTCACGGAGCACATAGGTACGGATGTATCCCGGAAGCAATCCACTAGCCCATGCGGAAGTGAAAACCTCACGAAGGCTTAGTTTCTTACTCCACTTAAAAGGTGCGACCACAGCGGTCATTCGATGCAGGTGCAAGTATTATGAGATTCGACATTATTGCAATTATAGCACAAACAGATGCATCAAAAGAAACATGATTTTTTTCAAAACAATTTTCTAAATTTTCGATCAAAAGGACAAAAATCAATCAATTTATGGCCTGACTCTCGAAGTTCCCCAGTGGAGTCGCCAAGCTGTCGTAACCATTTTTTGGAAGAAACGGGAATCGACTTTGGTTTTGAAAATAAAGAAAACGGGAGTCGCCACCGATCTTTATTAGGTGTGATCGGGTCACCTTTGTTTTAATAAAACATTTTGGTTTATTAAAACAACAATTTTGGTATACAAAATTTGAGAAAACGAGTTCGGGAGTCAGTTACGTACAAGGAAGGGTTAGCACCCTTGTAACGCCCAAAGTTGGTACCAAATCGATTGATGTTGTCATAATGTTGAAAACTTGAAAATATTTAGAGTAAAAATTGAAAGGAATAGAATTCGTCCATTCGGGATTAAATCTTAAGATTATCTCGCTTCAAAGGAATAAAAGTATCATACCCAACACGTTAGGATATAACACCCTTATATTTCGACACCGAGATCATCTTCGACAAGAAAAGGATATTTGAATATTTAGTCGAACGAAAAGATCGACACCCAACACGTTAGGATGTAATTTTTCGGCCTTCTAAACACACAAATATTACCTCTTTTGTATGAATTAAAAAATGTCGGGGTGCGATTTAAAACCGTTGATCCACATGAAACAACAAAAATACGAAATCAACAATACTGGTAACAAAAGATACAATAATATAAAAGTGTAAAAAGGCAAAAGATGGCTTTGAAATAATAATAAAAAAGGGTTAAAGGTATTAGTAAAGATCGAGATAATAAAAAATATACAATATGATAGTATAAACATAATAATAATAATAATAATAATAATAATAATAATAATAATAGTAGTAGTAGTAGTAGTAAGAAGAAGATAATAATAGTACGGACACGAAATATGTACAACATGCCAATATGAATATAATAACAATGAGATAATAGTACTAATATGCAAAGTATATACAATATGATAATATAAGTATAATAATAATAATAACAAGAATAATAATAATAATAATAATAATAATAATAATAATAATGATACCATAGTAAATTAATAATAATAATAATATGTACAACATACTAATAATAATAATAATTAGTAATAATAATAGTATAGTAATAATACTAAGATAATAATAATGATACGAAGTACGTACCATATAATAATATAAATATAATAAATATAATAACAATAGTAATAGTAGATGTAATAATAATAATAATAATAATATTATTATTATTAATAGTAAATATACTAATAATGATAATAATAACAATAACATCAAAAGTATAATTACAAAAATAGCCAAGGAAGGGCTAAATCGAAATCAAAATAAAGTTAGAGGGGTTAAAATAGCAATAAACTAAAGTGGAAAGAATGTTCAGGACTAAGATGTAACACACGCGTAACCTAGAGGGGCCAAAAAAGAAATTATTCCGTTCTCTACGCGCTGCATTTTGCACGGGGCTGAATTAGAACAGAAGCAAACATATTGGGGTAAATTTGAAAATAAGAGAAACTGGATTAGAAAGGTGAAGAGATGCGGAAGGGTCAAGTGCGCAAATAGACCCTTCCACAAAAACACGCGGATCCTGGCCTTGGGTCGGGTTGAATTCTGGTCGGCCCCCAAAACGACGCCGTTTTGGGCGTCTAGGGGTCGAATGAAACGACGCCATTTCTATCGGCTTTATAAACCCCATTTTTTTTGTCAAAATTTCATTTCTTCTTGGTTTCAAAAAAAAAAAACTCACTCACCTTCTCTCATTCTCTCTGCAGGTACGCAAGGGGGAGGGGAATTCCGGCGTGACGCCACGGTGGCCGGAATCCGCAAAAGTAAGTTTTTTTTATTTTATTTTATATACTTTAAATATTTATATATATGGATATATATTTGCGAACGAACGAAAAGAAAAAAAATAAAATAAAACAAAAATACCTTCGAAGGTTTTGTTCTGATCTGTTGTGTTTTTGGATTTTCGTTTTCTTTACTGCTATGTTTTTTTTTTTTAATCTGTTTTCTCTCTATTGATTTATTTTCCCTTTTTTGAAAAAAAGATCCCCCTTTTTTACAGATCTACATTTGGTTTATATAACCGATTTTTGAAATAAAAAATACAATCATCCTTTCTTTTCTGTTTTTTTGTTTGTTGCAGACGCATAGTGGAGCAGGTGATCGGCACTGGTGGCCGACAGTGGAGCTTAGTGGAGAGCGGTGCAAGTGGAGGCCAGTGGAGGCATGCGGCGCCAAGGGCTAGGGTTTCAGAAACCCTAGCTAAAACTTTAAAAGTTTGGGCCGATTAGATTGGGCCTATTAGGCTTTTTCTTTGGATTTTTTTTATTGGGTTTAATTTGGTTTGTAACATGCTTAGTTGGGCCTTGGTTTAGTTTTGGGCCCTGGGTTAATGAACCCGGGCTAAAATTGGTTACCACAGTTACAACAAGCATACGTGCTGCAGCATGTTTACAAGCTACATGCTTCTTCAACAAAAAAAATTATCACAAAGCATAGTTGGCCAATTTTCAATCTCGACACATGGGGAAACGAGTGTAGATGATTCCTTGGAAGTAGTGAAAAGCTTGATGAAATGATCTTGCACTAAATTCTCTATAGCTCTTCTTTTAGTTATCCACTTTCCATTAACATCAAAAAGCCCCACGATTTTATTACAATTTATTCGTTTGATTGCTTGTTGCACGATTGTGAGGAAGGAAAATATTTCTTGCATCTTGCTTACTTGTTATGTGTATTGTTTTCTTCTTTTGTTGCTGATAAAATGCCAACAGTCGATCTTAACTTGTTTTGTTTTCCAAACTCAAATATTCAATTTCTTTTATTCGAAATCTCCTTTGTGGATATAGAAAAAGCAACTTGGTTCCTCAAACCTTTTAAATCCCCGAGTCCAAATGGTCTGCACCCATTTTCTATCAACACCGTTGGTCTGAAGTGAAGTAGAAAATCATCTCGACGGTTTCTAAGATTTCTATGACTTTCCTAAATGTCGTTGTTCCCACTACCTTTAATGAGACATTGGTCGCTCTTATTCCCAAATCCAGAGAGGCAACCTCTTTTTTACAATTCCGCCTGATTCGTCTAGGTAATACGATCTACAAGATTATCACATAAGTCATGGTTATGAAATTAAGGCCCCTTTTATACAGGATAATTTCTCCATTTCAGGGTAGTTTTGTTCCTTGAAGGCACTCCTCGAATAATGTTACTATTATCTAAAAGATTATGCACTTGCTCAAAAAGATGAAAGGGAAAAATTGTGCTATGGTCATTAAGTTGGATCTTGAAAAAGTGTGTAATAAATTGGAATGGAGTTTCCTCTGCTTTTTTAGTTTTTCGATTTCTTGGATAAATTTAATAATGGATGAAGAAAAAAATAAAAGTTTAGTTTAATATTGCTTGGTTTTGAGTTCAAAAGCATCTTGTTTAGTAATATTTTTATGTTAAAAGTACTTTTTATCTTAAAAGTGCTTCTTTTAGAAGTAATGTTAAATTAGTTTAGAGTTAAAATAGCTAAAAAAAATCTAAATTTTGAGTTGACAATTAAAATTCTTTTTGAAAATTTTTATAATATGATTCAATAAAAAATTGAAATATGTTTTTCTTATGAATTTCGGTTTTGATCGTTTTCTGATTCTAGAGAAAAATGATTTTTTTAAAAGAAATTATTTTGTTGAATTTCGAAATTGATAAGTATATATAGAAAGGTATATTAAAAAATTTCAGCTGTCTGAACAGTGTAACCTAGTCAGTGACCCGTTTAAGGCGGCGTACTGTTCCGACCCGACCCATATGGACATGTTTATTAACTAAACACCCCCCTGCAGTAATCCTGGAGAATTCCCAAAAGGAACAAGTGGGGAAGAGAAGCTTAAGCTAAAAGAGCTCTTTATCAATTTCCATGGCGTCGCGTTCCCTCTTTCTTAGTCTCGGACGGTAACTATCTTCATTCTCATAAATTTCCATGTCAAAGAATTTATTTTTTTTAGAAAGATAATTTTATTAAACTGGATCAAATACAATTCTTATTAGCTGTTGTTAAGTTAAAATCTTTTCATTTCTCAAACATCAATTTTCCCAAACTGTAAAATACATATGTGTGCAGGAGAAGCAGCCAACGGTGCATGTCGAGGCTGTTGTCTTCGGGCTCCGTCAGCACCGAATACACGGACGATTATATAAATAATTCGGAAACCGATGATCTGAGAAGCCGCATTTTCCGGTTGCGCCTCCCGAAACGGAGCGCCACCACCGTCATAGAGAAATGGGTGGGTGAGGGCAACCGGGTTTCCATCTCTGACCTCCGCCAAATTTCTAAAGACCTTAGAAAATCTCAGCGTTTCAAGCATGCTCTCGAGGTATATTTTTACTCAGTAATTGAAGTTAATTAGAATGAAATTAAGATTTGGGTGTTGTTGGGTTGGTTTGATTTGCCTAAAGAATCTAGAAATGCTTGCTTAGTTTAATAACCCTTGATGAAACTTTCCATCACTTTTGCGGCTTCAGAAAAATAATGCTTGAATCCTTAGATTTGATTAACCTTGATTGGGTCAATTGGAGTCATAGCAATTAGACTTGTCAACTTGACCCGAATCCTACTCAGTCAACTTGGAATCAAACTCAACCCAACTTAATTTGATCATAAGACGTGTACAACCCAAACCTGAAAGGATCTGATTCCAAAACTGGCGCGAACCTGAATGAACCAAAACTCAAAATGACTCAAACCTATAATAACCTGGCCTAAAAACCTTGGCCTCCAACCTGAAGAGATCCAATGGATCTTAACCCAAGGTTTACCTGAACCAATATTTAGCAAAAATTTTAAAAACTTGAATTGACTCAATTTAAATTGACTTGTTTCAAAATCAACTTGACTTGCCCCATTGACATGTCTGATAGTAATCCATTGCTTAGGGGAGTGGTCTGATTTGTTACTAATGTTAAACAAATAATTAAAGAGATAATATGTGTGTGTGTATTTGTCAACAAATAGAGAATATCTTAGTATGTATGTTAGGTTAATATTTTGTCTACAGAAGATTTTTGCAACACATTAGGTTTGCCATTTGATTAGCTTGGATGTAGGGTGTAAATGAGACAGTGGTGTTATCAAACTATTCAAGTTTAACTAGAAAAAACTTGAATTTGATTCAGTAATTATCAAGTTGAGTTCAAGCTTTAGTAGCTCGAGTTATCGATCAAGCCAAATTCAAGCACCTTAATGCTCAATCCGAACTCAAGCTTTTCATTTTAATATGTTTTTACATTATGAAATTACATTTTTACCCTTATTATATAGAAAGAGCTTAAGTACAAGCTCATATGAACTGGCTTAATCGATCTTGATTTCAATCTTGAGTATGAAAATTGATAAATGAGTTTAGTTGAGCTTAAACTCTAGTAGCTCTATTAAGTCTTGAGCCAAGCTCAAGCTTAGAAATATATGTTTGATCGAGCTCAAGCCAACCATCGAGCCTTGAATTTTGAGTCAAGCTCGAGCTTGAGCTTACCATTATTTGAGTTCGGTTTGATTCAATCCAATTACACCCCTACTTGGATGTTGAGCTATATAGCAACAGTGATCTTGTAATGTTAACTATGGATATATCATACATGTCTCGTCTTTTGTAGTAGATTTAAGTCTCTACTAAGGCTTGCTTGTAGAAGTGCACTATTTACCTCTTTCACTTTAGAGTTCATTCACTTCCTCTGATCCATTGAAATACGAAAACTTTCTTCTCTCTTGCAGTTTTTATAGGTGTAATTTGATTACTATTATAGTGTCTCACAGTCACTTTCTTATTTGACCCGTTATTTGTTTCAGTTATAAGAGGGCATGTTGTGAAAGTTGGTTTTGATGAGAATTTTTATTGATACCAAGAATGATTTTCTTTTCTCGAGTGTGAGATATAAAAGTCCGATGTTATGGATGTAGGAAAGTCCCAAATCCTTTTTTCTTTCTGTTATAATAGCAGTCCTTTGTGAGTTGCACCTTGCAACATTAGGTTAGTCTCTTTTTCTTTTCCCCTTTCTAATATCAGAAACAAAGTTGGTCAAATTACAGGTTTTATTCCCTGTACTATACTTTTATTTGGATACATTGAAGAGGGTGTGTCTTAGGTCTCAATCCTTGGATGTAGGTTCCAACACCTAACACCTTAACCACACCTTAACCACTGCACTAGTGAGATGGCTAATCCGTGTACTGTAATTCCCAAATAATTTTGTTCTCTTAGTATTATTAATAGTATGCCTTAGTCCAAATCATTGACACCGTTTCTCATAAGTCAGCTGATGTGTTTTATTTAAAAACCTGACAATCAAATTTCTTACATCATTTAAAAGATGAAATTTTGGTAACCAAAATAGTTATTTTTCATTAATTTGTCATAAAAAGAATTTTCTAGCTCAATCTCATGACTTGGACTCTGTTTTTTCTTTAAAAAAAATTTCACCTTAGCAGGCTAACAAATTATTTTTAACGGTGATAGCGATTTGCATCAAGACAACATATTAATGATAGTAATAGTGGCAGGGTCAAGTTATGCCAAATTAAAGTACAATACTTCAATCTCCAAGTTGAGCATAGTGTTAGGTCAAAAACCATAATTTGACCAGCAAAGCTTCATCTCGCATCTGTGTGGAAATGTTTGTGCCTTATAGTTCGTGTGGCTTTTGATTTCCCAGTTAGAATTGATTGTCATTTTTCTTTACCTTACCTATTCAAGCTTGCAGGTGTCAGAATGGATGGTTAGTCATGAAGAATACAAGTTATCAGACACTGACTATGCTATTCGTATTGATTTGATGACAAAAGTTTTTGGTATCGATGCTGCTGAACGCTATTTCGAAGATTTACCTCTGACTGCAAGGACAAGTGAAACTTACACTGCTCTTCTCCACTCTTATGCTGCCGCAAAATTGACTGAAAAGGCCGAAGAACTTTATGAGAGGATAAAGGGGTCAAACCTCTCGTTCTCTGCCCTTCTCTACAACGAGATTATGACTCTGTACATGTCAGTTGGGCAGGTCGAGAAGGTTTCTTCCGTTGTAGAAGAACTGAAGAGACAGAAAGTTGAACCGGATATCTTTACTTACAATCTTTGGGTAAGTTCATGTGCTGCAGCTCTAAACATTGATCAAGTTAAAAGGATTCTGAATGAAATGAGATGCGACTCCGGTTGCAATGATGATTGGCAGAGATATATCAACCTTGTAAATATTTATGTAACTGCCAGCCGTCTTACAAGTGCCAATTCGATCTCTCCTATCGAAATAGAGAAAGGCATCACACAAAGAGAATGGATAACGTACGACTTTCTTGTCATGCTGTATGCAGGCTTGGGGAACAAAGATAAAATTGATCAGATATGGAAATCCCTAAGAATGACGAAACAAAAAATGACAAGTAGAAACTACATATGCATTCTTTCATCGTATCTGATTCTTGGGCATATGAAGGAAGTGGAAGAGGTTTTTAATCGGTGGAAACAGTCGACAACCACAGAGTTTGATATATCTGCCTGTAACAGCGTTTTGAGTGCATTTGAAGATGCTGGGTTGACGGAGAAAGCCAACGACTTACATATGCTTCTGATTAGTAGGATCTGCAGTCCCACAAACAAGTAGGAGCCTGTTGCAATTAAATGTGGGAACACCTCCATGGAAACTGTACTTGAGAGAGAAAAGAAATCAATTACTCGGTGTCGGTGATTGAATTGCAGTTACAATAAATGGCTGACTGTTGTTACTGGTAATCGGTATTTTTACCCATTTTCTGAATGTTGGTAGGATCTACTGATTCCTGAAATTTAAACTATTTGCTTTTGTTTTCCATGATTGATGGATGAATAGAAATACGTAGAGCTGCTGTTTGTTTTGATCATATGTTTATATATTTTATGTAATGGGCATATCTTGCAGCAGCCTTGTTGATTTGATCATAAAGATTTCAAAAATTTTAACCCATCTAACTTGAACCCAAATTTTCTGAAATCCAAATGGATCCAAATCTGAAACTAGCTTAGACTCAAAATTATACTGACACAAATAAAATAGGAAGTGGTTTGAAATTTTTTAACTTGAAACAATTCTAAAATGATGTAAATCCCCCAATTTGCAGGTCTATTGCAGGGTCCTATAGATAGATGATAAATATGGGTCAAGAGATTTTGTTTATTATTGTTGTTATTATAGATTTTTATAATATTTTTTTATACAATGAGTTTTTAGAACTATCTATAGTTTCTCTTTAATTCGGAGGATAATGTGTTTTAGCGCATTTAAACTCACGTCTTTCTTTACTGGTAATGATACTAATGTCAATTGAACTAAAACTCAATCGGTTTATAATTATTATTTTCATCTTAATTAAAATTATAGTAAAATTTAGTTTTTTTTTAAATTTAAAAAATTGTGTTAACAATCACGCTAAAAGGAGATTATGATTTGCAAAAGCTATATAGAAAACTGTTGGTTTTTCCCTATTTATGACGTACAAACAAGTTGAGACCGTCAAGTTACAGAAAGGAGAAAAAGAAGATTTAATAAGAAAAAAGAAAAAAAAAATCATAACAAAGATGGCAAATATTTCATAACTAGAGGTGCTGAAGTGTAATTTCGAATAAAAAATAATAAATGTTTATTTATTTAAATTTAATTATAAAAACATTACTATACAATTATTTGTTTATACTTTTTAAATAGTAAAACTAGCCACTTACATTTAAAAAAAAAAACACTAAATTAAAATCCAACCCAAGAGGCAGATGAATTGGAACGAGCCATCCAATCCAACCATGAACGAGTAAGCAAAAGCCGATTATGAAGTTAAGCATTGATAAATGGAATTTAGGTTATTAAATAAGGGGTGAATAGAAATGGTGCTGTTGACTAATTCACATCGAAGTTTGAAATGCTTTATAGCCCATATATTTCAATGCAGTGTACATTGGAATCTTCTAATATTCTTCTTTACGCAATTACCTCTTCCTTTTAAGTATATTGTCTTCTACCTAGCTGGCTACTTCATAATAATAATCCCCATAGTGTAGGCTAAAAAAAATAAAAATTAGCACTAGTATTTATTTTATCCAGATTTAAAATAAATATGAGGAATGTGTATATATTTTAAAAAAAATTTAATAATGTTAAACATACTTTATTAACTCAATAAACTTAATTACTATTCATCTCTAGTTGAGTAATACATCTTATTTAATAAGATTGTTGTCACTTACCATTCGTGCATTCTGTAATACATTGCAAACCTAGAATTAAAGAATAAGATGTCAAAATCCCCTACTTCCAAACCCATGAATAATATAATAAAAAGATGATTAAAACATGCTCTAAGTATCTGTATTTTTTTCAAATTTAGAATTTAATCACTCTAAACTTTTATTTTTAACAATGTAATTCTTCTATTTTTTATATTTCAAAATTCAGATCCAACTGTTAATACTATTAAATATTTTCGTTAAATTTATTAGTGTGACATTTTGAAATAAAAATAAATACTCTTTTAATATTCATGTAACTAAAAAATTGATATTATACTGAACTAGCATTTAACGAAATAATTTTAATACCGTTAATAGTTAGACCTGAATTTTAAATTTTAAAAAATATATAAACTTAAATTTCTAAAAATAAAAACATGAGTTGAAAATTTTACCTTAAAGAAATATATTGGAGCTTTACCTTAATTTCCATAATCCTCAATCTTTATATATATATATAAAATGGGGTTGCAATATTAAGCAATAAACTTGCATTTCCTATGCTTTCTTTTAATTAATTATTATATTTATTTGCAACCAAACTTAAAATACAAATCACTGAATGTGAAGAGAACATTAAATTAAATAAAATGTTAGCTTTTTCCTCTCTTACACATCTTTGTATCTTACTTTCTGCCTTAAATTCTGGAATTTATTTTGCTTTCTATATAATTTTTTCCCTCCTTCGGTGAAGCCATTTTTCAACTTTATGGGTCAAAATAGGCCCACTCTACATTTAATGAAAAGAGGGTAAAATTCTTTTATTGCATTTTGGTACTTTTAAAATTAGTAAAGAAGTTAGTTTGATGAGGATAGATTTAATTAAATGGTGTAGTATTATTACTTTAAAATATCATGCCATTCTTAAATAACGTAATATTTTATTCAACTTATTGTATCATTGTATTAAATCTATAAAAAATATGAAATTAAGTGGAGTTAAATTATAATAAATGAGATGAATATGTGATATTATATTTCAAATTAATGTAATAAATTCCAGTCTCATAATATTAATGTTGTTTCAATTGTTATAAAAATGATGAATTTGATCGTTTTTCTAACCAACAATAAATTATGATATTTTATCAATTTTGAAATCGATGGACTAATATTTTTTAAAAAGAAAAAAAACATTTACAATTTCTTAAATTCGTTTGTGAATTTTTTTTAATCCTATAAAATAAGTCTTAAGTGGGTTTCAATATTAAGCATAATTGACTGCCTTCTTGTAATAATTTAATCGCCAACAAACTTAAAACGCAAATTAGTAGAATGTGATGTGAGCTGCTCATCAATTAAACCAAACTTTAAAATATGTATCTTACAATTCATGCCTTAAAATCTGCACTTTATTTTCCAATTTTTAAACATACATTTTGTATTGAACCTACTTTTACACTTTATATAAGTCAAATAGATAACATGCTAAGAGATGCATTACTTTATAAGTGGAAAATAGTTTTCCACTTTTTGAATTTCCTTTTCATTTCCAATTCCTCCCCTTTTTTCTCTTTTAAGTTTGTATATATATCAAAAAAATAAAAATAAAAATAAAAATAAAAAGTTTGTAATATATAAAATAATCTCCAATGAAATATTCTAATTTTATAAATAAATTTCAATTATAATATGGCTTATATATTTTGATAACTATGAATGTTGATATTTTTGTCAAAGTGAGAGAAACGTTCCCAATATTTCATTTCAAATAATCAAACTATGTGAGAGAAACCCCATATTTACCCCATAGCCATGAACAACTACTCTCCTGCATTCCATAGGCATAAGAGCTTGAAACAAGAGAAGAACATCATGTTGCCATTCTCTTGTTACTCTCCCAAGCTATCCCTTTACATCCTCGCGACATGTGTAATCCTTTTAATGTTGTTACAGATCCGATCCCTCCACACGGTTCTTCCCACTCCCTCTTCTCCTTTACCTTCACTTTCACCTTCAGCTTCGTGGTCTCTCTTCCAACAATGGCAAAACTTGGTTCTCAACCGGACCTTGGCCGCCGCCTCACCTGTAAACTGCACCCAAAACCCGGATTCCATGAACCAAAAGCTTCGAGATTCCATCACGTTCCTCCCGTTGAAAGACCTGCGTTTCTCGAACCAGCCCCTTGATGGTCACACATGGTTCATGAGTTCCATGTACGACACACGCGAGGAAGGTGAGGTCCAATACCAACAGTTCCCTTCAGAACCGTCCAAAGACCGGTTACTTTGCCTTAAAGGCCGCGACACACACGACGGTTCATGGAACTACTACGCCTTGGCATGGCCCGAAGCGCTTCCTACAAACGCCACCCTAATGAAGGGCCTCACTTTCGTGTCTTACAACCATTACAACTACGACAACATATGGCATGGTCTGTCGGCTGTCATGCCTTTTGTCGCTTGGCATAGGAAAAACAGCTGTGAAAAACCAACGAGATGGGTGCTTTACCATTGGGGTGAACTTAGGTTCAAGATGGGGACATGGTTGAACTTGTTAATGGAGGCTACGTTTGGCCAAGCTCCTCACATTGAAGAGTTTAATGATGTTGATGATGATCAACCTGTTTGCTTCGAAAAGGCTGTTGTGATGAGGCACAATGAAGGAGGGATGTCGAGGGAGAGAAGGATGGAAGTTTATGATCTGATGAGGTGTAAGGCTAGGGTTTACTGTAATGTGAGCCTTGATAGAAGGGATAGCCATGAAAGACCAGATATTGGGATGACTTTGCTAATGAGGAGTGGAGCAAGGTCTTTCAGGAACGAGACGGCAGTGATTGGGGTGTTTGAGAAAGAATGCAAAAAGGTGAAGGGTTGCCGGTTAATGGTGGCTTACTCCAATAATCTCACCTTTTGTCAACAGGTAATTGCAATTTTTATTTTAATTGACTTGAATTAAATATCTAAACTTTTCAACACTAATTTCTTCGTCTACTGTTCTAATCTACAACTTGTTAATCAGCATTTTGTTAGCATTTGTGCGTTACACGTGAACACCAAAACCCCCCCATTAAATAAAGCTATAGTGGGATGTTGAGATTGATGACATGCTAATCCCACTCACTAACGTATAAAACAGATATGTGGGCTACTTTAGTGAATTCCAATTTTTGAAATTGAATAAATTATTTTATCAATAAATTACCACATTTCAAAGCAAAGTTTACATAGATTTCAAATTAGTCCCTATGTTCTAAAATCTCCTACAATATCTTCCATACAACTTAAAAGTATTGTTTGATTCAACACATTAAATTTCACAGATTTATCCGCAATACTTATATCCCAAAATCAACTCTAATACACAATTCGTGACTCCTCTTTAAGATCATGACAGCTGATTTTTAATTTAGTAGTTAATTACATTAAAAAATTTTGGTAATTGAATTTACATGTGTGATGATGAAATTGCAGGTGAAGCAAATGAGTTTAACAGATATTCTAATATCACCCCATGGTGCCCAACTGACCAACATGTTCCTAATGGACCGAAACAGCAGCGTTATGGAGTTTTACCCCAAAGGCTGGCTAAAGCTTGCCGGCGTCGGCCAATATGTGTACCATTGGATAGCTAGCTGGTCCGGGATGAGGCACCGAGGCGAATGGCGAGATCCAAACGGGGAAAGCTGCCCTTACTCCGACGAAGATCACCGGTGTATGTCGTTCTACAAGAATGGCCTAATTGGTTACAATGAGACCCATTTTGCGGAGTGGGCTAGAAATGTTCTAAATGATGTTCAAACAAAGAGATTTGAAGAAGAGGGTACCAAAAATGGGACAGCTTCAATGAAAACTTGTGATTGCAATTAATCTGGTTTTTTGTTTTTTGTTTTTTTCTGGTCTTTTGAGGGGCATAATTTATACCAAAAAAAAAAAATCCCTTTCATTGTTCAATTTTTAATTTTCATTTATAGGGGTTCTTGTAAGAACAATAATCCCCATTCATATGGAATAGTATTTTATTTTATTTTATTTTATTCTATACTGTTGATTCAACTATTGGTAGAGTGGTAAAGAACACGTGTATAGGTCTAAATTGGATCCTTGAACAACCCCTATCCTATTTTTATTCTTTAAAGATTTTTCTCTTAATTCTTTGGATTTTGGGAGTAACCTAAATCCAATTGACGAAGGAAAAACTACAAGTTAAGCGGGTCGAGCTTGCTTCTATTATTCTTTTTTATTTATTACTATTCATTACAATTTCAATAACATTGGTAAGTTTGACTTACACACATATGAATGATAGATGATTTGTGTATTGAAAAGTAAGAATAAAAAGAGAATGGATAAGAAAAATATGAAAAATCAAATCAGGAAAGAGTGGGAAAATTATTTTCCAGTCCCTCTATTATATTGAATTTTGAGATTTAATCTTTTTAATTTATTAGTATGTATAAATTTATAACAATTCATTTAACTAACATGTAAATATATTATTTATTATGGTAGATTAAATTTCATATGATTTTTGATTAATAATGAAAGAAAGAATGATATTGCTTTTTTCTTTATACAAAGCCTACTATTACCTCCAATCCCTCTCCACTGTTAAATTAAAGGAAAAATTAGGATTAAGTGTGTTTAAACTCACAATCTCTAAATTACTATAACAAAAATTGTGCGAATTGAACTAACATTTAATCCACGAATTCCCTTGCTTTATGATAATAGTAAGTTGTTTTATCAATTTCGACTTACCAATAATATTTAAAAATAAAAAATTAAATTATACCAAGTGATTAAATCTTTGATTTTTAGCATAGTGATAAACCTCTTTTAATCATCGTGCAGACAAATCAAACTACAAACTGGGCCCTCCAAAATTTGTGGACCCTGCTAGAAAAACAAAACAATCTGTCTGGATGTTACCTTTTGAATCAAATTATGGATTTCTGTATTTATATTATACTTAATGTTAAAATATGGTCTAACATCGATAAAATTACCATGGAGTTATAGTTGGATTCTACTTTCTCTCTTTTATTAAAAGGGTTTCTGTAAATTTAAAAAAAAAATACAAATTAATTTTTCCATTAAAATTTTCATTCATATGTGTGGTTAAGTGGTTGTTTGAATTTTTTTAAAAAATTTTAGGTGACACAGAATTAAAAGATGAGTAGGATTAGGTAAAACTGTCATGGAGGCTCCTGTATTAAGAGTTGGATTGCATTATGCTCTCTCTATTTGAAAATTAGGTAAATTAGTCTTTCTATATTAAATCAATAAGCAAACTGATCATTTTGTTAAAAATTCAATTTGTTTCCATTTTTAAGTGATGATATAACTGACATAGAAACTAAATAGCAACACATGGTAAGCCAAATGTACCTCATGCTGATGTGGCACATTTTGTCACATCAAAAAAATTAAAAAAATTAAAAAATCTAAAAAAATAAATAAATTTAAATAACTTTTTAAAAATCACATCCAAGATGAACCTAGACAAATGGTTGTCCATGTTCATACTAGACGTGATTTTTAAAAAATATATTTATAAAAAATTTTAAAATTATTAAAATTTATAAGGAATTAATTTTTTAAATTATTTAAAATTATTTTAGAAAATATCCAAAATGAACTTGATAGCCATTTATCCAAGTTCAAATTAAATTTGTGATTTCTACCATCGAAGGGGATGATGAGCCAAACAAAGCATCGATAAATATTTGTTTTATCTTGAGTTCTGTCGAAGCCAAGAGGGTCGGAGAGAATGAAAAGAAGCCAGCGAAGTATTTTTTATATTGTGGCCCGCATAGGATGCGAGACTATCCAAAGCAATCTAAGCTTTCTGTGATCAGTAAGGAAGAGGAAGCAGAGTTAGAGAGTGAGGCTTTAAAGTTTGGATTAATGATACTCAATTCTACAAAAGTAAAGAGGGATTGCAAGCAGAAAAAGTTGATGTTTGTGGACACCAACATCACAGATTGAAGGAGGTGTGCTCTTGTTTATAATTAGAGAAAACTGTAGGTAAACTTGATATCTCAGTTAGCAAATTGACTAAGAAGATCAAGATTGTAAGTTTCAAAGAGACCCTAACTGGGAGTAGCACAAGGAGTTGAGCTACAGATCAATCAGTGGAAAAACAAGGAAGAATTCGAGGTAATTCATTTAGATGATTATGAATTTGTTCTTGGCTTGAATTTTCTTGGAAAGATTAATGCTCTATTGGTTATTTTTTTCGATTATATATGTATCTTGGATACTCGGTAGCAACAATACGTTGTGCAGGTGAGTCGATACATGAGGGGTGGAACTAAGGTATTGTTGGCAATCCAACTAGCCAAGAATGTTTCATGTGGTGGGAACATTAACTTGGTATATCGGAGTGCTATGAAGACCCCTTCAGAGATGCTAGAGGTGCAGAAAATTGATATGACCCACCTATGAGAGCGGTGGGTTGTGCATCAGACTTTGTGGAAAAAGTAGTAATGCAAACTGGGCAACTAAACAGAGTAAATGCTATGAGCGAGGTACATATCAAACACTTATCTAGTGTTTTACATTATGACTTATCATTGGCTTGGCAAAGACATAAAAGCCCTTTCAAAGTTCTGAAGAGGGTAAGTTGAAGGGCTTACAAACCAAAGTTAGCGGCAATACTCAAGGTAACCCGGTATTCAATGTAGATGTGTCGAAGCCTATTTGTGAAGAACAAAGGTATCCCAATCGAGGCAAGTTACAATGGGGCTGAGTAAGAGCGATGAAATCTTGTGAACGAGATATACAAAAGAGAGAAACAATTCAAGTTAGAAGACGACGAAGAAATAAGTCAAGGCAAATGTTTCGAGGGTCAAAACTACTTGATATAGAAACTAGTTGAGAATCAACCGAGGAAATGAGATGATTCTAAGATGAGTCAAACCAATCTCATTCTAAGACGCGATAAGGGCATCATGAGAATAGGTGGGGGAGAATGTCAAGGGCCACAGATCAAAGCCCGTGATGAATACACACATAGCGGCCTATAGTGGTCAACTGATTAAATGGGGTTCATTTGACCCAGTTGAACTAGCCTGATTCGTGGAAGACATGGAGAAGCTCATCTACTTGAAGCCTTTGTGGCTCAATGAAACACTCCAGTTAAACTAGAGTTACCATGGTGAATATTTTAAACCCTAAGGGATAAATATTGTATAGATTTTAAGCCCCTTAAAACTCTCATATTGTAGATAGGCACCAATCTCAGCTGTCGAAACCATTTCTTTTGAAAAAAAAGGGGTCGACTTTAAAAATGAAAATGGAGTCGCCACCAATCATCGGATCACCTTGAGATTGATTATAAAAACATTTTGATTTATTAAAACAATGATTTTGGCCTACAAAATTCGAGAAAAACGGGTTCAGGAGTCGGTTACGCGCGAGGAAGGATTAGCA
Organism: Gossypium australe; assembly: GCA_005393395.2. Taxonomy (NCBI): domain Eukaryota; kingdom Viridiplantae; phylum Streptophyta; class Magnoliopsida; order Malvales; family Malvaceae; genus Gossypium; species Gossypium australe. Next base: position 36,912,341 of record CM016626.1, on the reverse strand, counting down.
CCCTCGTAACTCCCAAGATTGGTACCGAATTGATTGATTAACGTTTTAATGTCGAAAATTTGAAAAGATTTTAAAATACGATCCTTTTTGTTTAACAGAAAACTTGAATAAATTAAATCGGACGCTAAGACCCTCTTATTTCGAATAGGTAAAATGTCACGCCTAGTGAATTAGGATACGACATTTCCAATCCTCGAAACTAAGCTTGTCTTTTGACTTTTAAAACTCATGCATTTAAATTTAAGAAGGATATTCGGTTATTTAGGTCAAATGAAAAATCGGAACCCAATAAATTAGAGCACAATTTCTCAAAATTCCAAATATAGAATATTGCCTTTATTTTTAGAAATCCTTACCTCGAGATAACAAAATGTCACATCCAGTGAGTTAGGACACAACATTTTTGAATTCCCGAGAATAAGCTTTTATTTAACTTATATGCTTTGAGTTAAAAAAAGATAATTGATTCTTTAGACTCGACGAGAAAAATCGAAACCCAGTAAGTTAGGGTACGATTTCTCGAAGCTCCCGAATTCGAAACATTGCCCCCCCTTTTTGAAAATCCTCTTTTTTATGCAATCGGGTGAGAATTAATGATATTTAAAATGATATATGATAAAATATTATAATAACGATAACGTAATTACAAAGATGAATACAATATTGATAAACAAGTCTCGATAAAATAAATAAAGCAATAAAACGAGAATGTATGATATAAAAACAAACAAACATAACATAAAAATGTTTAAAATGGATGAAATAATGAAACCGTAGATAAAAAGGAAATAAATAATAAACAAATAGATAAATAAATAAATTTTAGAAGTGAGAAAATAGTCGAATCAACAAATATTTATAAAAGAAGATATTAACCTTACAAACTTTAATACATATATAAACATGTAAAATGATAAATATGCAAGTAAGTAAAATAGATATACATGAAGTTAAAATTAAATGTTTTAAAAAATGAATAAATAGATAAATTGATAAAACAATTATAAATAAATTTAAATATTTAAAGGATAGAAAAATAATAGACAAATAAGTCGATAAATGTAATAATAGATTTAGGCAATACTAAGTGTAGGTATGTAAAAAATGTAAAAAAATATTGATTTAGTGTATATAAAAACAAAGAATAATAAATGAAACAAATATAAATGACATGGATTTCGAATAAAAGGCAAGGCAATAATAATAAACAAGTAAGTAATTAATAATGAAATAAAGATTAAAAAATAAAAATAAAAAAATCCTTAAAAGGCTAAAATTAAATAAACAAAAGATTTAATTGAAATTAAATGAGATTAAGAGGTATAAATTGCAAATATTAAAAAGGAGGCTGACAAGGGCTTGAATATAATGCGCGGAAAATAAAGAGGACTGAATGGGCAAATATCCCTGGCCTTTATGCGCTGTGTTTCAATATGGGCCAAAATGAAAAAACGTAAAACTACGGGGTAAAATTAAAAGACAAAGAAAACAAGATAGGGCTTAATCGAATTACGCCACAAAAGCGGAGGGACTAGGGTTATAAATAACCCATTTAATAAAAACGTGCTGATCCCCCATGGAGCGAGTCGAGTCACGCGCAGATTGGGGGGAAACGATGCCGTTTCAGCGCCTAAATGCATGGCCTGAAACGACGTCATTTTATACATGTATATAAACCAAATAATCCCCAAAAAAATCATTTGAGCCTCTCTTTTTTTAAGAAAAAATTCAGCCTTCCTTTTTCTCTCCCCTTCTTTGAATTCGGCCAGGGTCCGGCGAGAGTTCCAGCCCCGATCGCCACCGTCCGCCGCGTGCAGTGGTCGGACCCCCAGGTACATTTTTTTTTCTTTTTTTATACTATATTTAAATATATATATATATGGATAGTTTAAAAATAAAAATGAAAATCTTTGTATGTATATAAGCAGTTTCGAAGAGAAAAAAAAAGGAAGAAAAATAAAGAAAAGAAAAAAAAATCTTTCGCTGATTTGCTCTGTTATTTTCTTTTGTATTGATTTCATCAGTAAAAAAAATTACAAAGGCTTTTCCTCTTTTTTATAGCCGAATTTTTGAATAAAAAATATACAATATTTTGTTTTCTTTGCTGTGCTGTTTGTTTATCCTTTTTGTAGGTATAGAGTGACGTGGCGGTGTACAAAGTGCGGACGTGGTGGTGTACAGAGGCGCGGCGGCGGCGGGGCTGACCTAGGGTTAGGGTTTCTTTTTTTTTTCTGTTTTTGGTTTAGGTTTTGGGCTTAGTTGGGCTTAGGGTTTAGTATTTGGGCTTTGAATTTTGTTTGGTAATTGGGCTTGTACTTTGTAATTTTGGGCTATTAATTTATGTTTATTTTCTAGGTTTATTGATAATGGGCTCCGAGCATAAATTGGGCCTTACAGTTGCCCCACTTTGCTCATTGTCGTGTAACGAGAATAGAGCAAAAACTTTAAAAAGGGCCAATTTTGCCCGGCCTCGCTGAGTCTCTACTTGTTTTGGTGCCTTTCTTCTTCGAGTAGCTTCATTCCATCCCCCTGCATCTTCAGGGGCATAGGAACTAGTGCTTCGATCCAATTCAAGGAGATTAGACTTGTAGCGTCAATCTGCTCCGCCGCAACTTTAGGGAGATAAAATTTGCTATCTTCAGTCTGCTCCGCTGCAACTTCAAGGATATGAGATTTGTGGTTTTAGTCTGCTCCACTGCAACTTCAGAGAGATAAAACTTGCTATGGTTGAATTTAGTTCGACCTACTGCAACTTTAGAGGTATAGGATTTGTTGCTTTAATCCGCTCACTGCAACTTCAGGGAGATAGAATTAATAGTTTCAATTTGCTCCTCTGCAACTTCAGAGAGATAAGATTGATTTTTTTTATCCTGCTCCACTGCAACTTCGGGGAGATAAGGCTCATAACTTGTAGCTTCAATCTGTTCCGCTGCAACTTTAGAGAAATAAGATTTGCAATTTTAGAGAAATGAGATTCGCTATCTTCAACTTGCTCCACTGCAACTTCAGGGAGATAAGATTCGCCATGATAGATTTGATCTGACCTACTGCAACTTCAGAGGTATAGGACTTGTGGATTCATCGATCTTGCTACACCGTCCCCTGGGGACATAACCTGCAGAATCGATTTTATGGACCTATGCTTATGCATAATGATTAAGATGCAATTGTCAGAATGAATCGAATGCTCCTAACTAGATGTGTTATGGATGATATTTGCATGAATGCAGAATGTCATGAGAATGATCCTTTTTTTAATGTCTGGGTTGTCATTGCTCGTTGTTCTTCAAATTTGTATCACTGATGTAATATCCTATCTTCTTGTTCAGCCAATATTTTTGACAGAAAATCTAAAGAAATAGTCACTATTTAGAGTTTCTTTCTCAAATATTTCCAACCCTTAGGCTTGGTGAGTTCTGAATAATAGTCCTGTTTCAGGTTCTCGTACTATTTAGAAGTTTCTAGAGTAATATGCAAAACTCCGTTTGTGAAAGTATTATTAGTCCATTAATCATTACTTCAATGCAAAATGCTTGAAAATGATCATAATGATGGACAAAATTGAAATTTATCAGGAATAAAATCTGAAAAGAATGGGTTAATTAAAGAAAGCAAACATTACTGGAATACAAAATAGTGAGGGGAAAAGATAGGTGCCCCAGATATCGCACCCTGAGTTTCTGCAGACCATTTTAAGCTCAATATGTGTTTAGGAGATCTAGAGTACTTTGTTGATGCCCCAAAATGTTGCATACCTTCTATTTGTTAATTTAGGTATCATCGCATGCCCCATCTTTGATCATAATTTGAGCCGCCTTTTTCGAGTTTTTGACTCAAGCCCCTTTGGTCTCAAGGCGCCATTTGCGGGTTTTCACCTTAGCCTCTCCGTTTTTTTAGAAGGTCTCAAAATACCCTTTGCGGGTTTTCACTTTGGCCTCTTTTCTTCTTTAAGTATAGTACTTCTTGACTGAATCTGAATTTACAGGATTGGGCAAGTTTTTCCCATCCATTTCGGTCAAAATCAATGCTCTTCCGAAGAAAGTCTTTATACCACATAAGGTCCTTCCCAATTTGGCATCCATTTCCCTCTGAAATCTCTTTGCATGGGGAGGATCTTTTTCAATACCAGGTTCCCCTCATGAAATTCTCTTGGGAAAACCTTTTTGACGAATAGCCTTTAGCCTCTTTTCCTTAATCAAATTCAACTGATCATATCGAGACTGGATCCATTCTACTTCATCTAACTTTAGCTCTGACAAAACTCGAAGGGAAGGTGTCTCTACTTCAATAGGTAAAACCGCCTCCATTCTATAAACCAATGAAAAAGGCATTGCCTCGGTGGAAGTTCTGATAGACGTTCGATAAGCATAGAAAGCAAATAGTAACTTCTCGTGCCAATGTTTATAAGTTTCAGCCACTTTCCCTACGATCTTCTTAATATTCTTATTAGCTACTTCCACTGCACCATTCATTTTTGGACGATACGGGGATGAATTGTGGTGTCTAATTTTGAATTGACTGCAGACCTCTGCTATCATGCTATTGTTCAAGTTTAATGCATTGTCAGATATGATCCTCTCAGGCATTCCATATCGACATATAATTTCCTTTTTTAGGAATCTGCTAACTGCCGACTTAGTAACACTGGTATATGAAGTAGCCTCTACCCACTTGGTGAAATAGTCGATGACTACAAAGATGAATCGATGCCTATTTGAAGCTTTTGGAGAGATCGGCCTGATGACATCCATGCCCCATATAGAGAAAAGCCATGGGGAAGTCATAACATGCAAATGCGAAGGGGGTACATGAATTTTGTCTCCATAAATTTGACATTTATGACATCTTTTAGCATAATTGATGCAGTTTCCTTCCATGGTAGACCAATAGTACCCGAATCTCATAATTTGTCTAGTCATTCTGAAACCATTAGCATGTGTTCCACAAACACCCTCGTGGACTTCTTCCAAAATTTTCTTAGCTTCAACAGTGTCCACACATCTCAATAGTACCTGATGCTTTCTTCTTTTGTACAGGATCTCCTCGTCTAAGACATAGTCACAGACTAGTCTTCTCAACATCCTTTTATTGTTCTCGATTGCCTGATCAGGGTATTCACGATTTCTCACGTATCGTAATATATCGTGGTACCAGGGGTGATCATCTCTTTCTTCTTCCTCCACGTTGTAACAATGAGCTGGGGCATCGTAAACACTCATTTGAATGGGTTTTACATCCTCTTGTTTGCTCACTCTTATCATGGAAGCCAAAGTAGCCAAAGCATCTGCCATTTGGTTTTCTTCTCGCGGGAGATAATTGAAAGTAATATCATCAAACTCCTCAATTAACCCTAGGACTATCCTTCGATAATTAATTAATTTGGGGTATCTTGTCTCCCGTTCACCTTTCAGTTGGTAGATCACCAGTGCAGAATCTCCATATACTTCCAGCGCTCTAATTTTGCGTTCTATGGTGACACGGAGTCCCATGATACACGCTTCATATTCCGCCATATTATTTGTATAATCAAAGTCCAATTTGCATGTGAATGGATAATGATCTCCATTTGGGGATACCAAGACTGCCTCAATTCCATTACCTACAACATTTGATGCTCCGTTGAAGTTTAATTTCTAAAGGTGATCTTTTGTAGCGTCTTTTTCAGTAGCTGCCACATACATTAGTTCTTCATTGGGGAAGTGAAAGTTTAGAGGCTCATACTCTTCTAGAGCTCTACTGGCCAGAAAATCTGCTATCGCACTTCCTTTCACGACTTTTTGGCTCACATAAACTATATCAAATTCAGATAGCAGAATTTGCCATCTAGCCATCCTTCCATTCAAAGCAGTTGACTCCATCATATATTTTAGAGGGTCCAACTTCGAGATTAGCCAGGTCGTATGGTACAGCATGTATTGCCTCAACGTCCGAGTTGTCCAAATCAAGGCATAACACAATTTCTCAATTGGCGAATATCTCATTTCACACCCATTGAATTTCTTACTAAGGTAGTATCTCACCTTTTCTCTTCTTCCTGAATCATCATGTTGACCCATCATACATCCCATGGAGTTATTAAACATTGTCAAATACAATATTAATGGCCTATTTGGGCAGGGAGGTGACAATACTGGAAGACTTGACAAGTACTGTTTAACCTTATCAAAAGCTTTCTGGCATTCATCATCCCACACGCCTGGATTGTGTTTCTTAAGAAGACGAAATATGGGATCACATTTCTCAGTTAATTGTGAAATGAACCGAGCAATGTAATTTAACCTTCCAAGGAAACCTTGAACTTCTTTTTGAGTGCGCGGTAGAGGCAATTCTTGTATAGCCTGGACCTTGTTTGAGTCGATCTCAATTCCCCTCTCATTGACTACGAAGCCCAACAATTTTCCCAATCTAGCTCCAAAAGTACATTTTGTTGGATTGAGCTTTAATTGGAATTTCCTCAATCTCAAGAATAACTTCCTCAAAACTTGGACATCTTCCATTTCTGTTCGAGACTTTGCGATCATATCGTCAACATAAACTTCGATTTCTTTGTGCATCATATTATGGAACAAGGTCACCATGGCCCTTTGATATGTCGCTCCTACATTTTTTAGCCCAAATGGCATCATCGTATAACAAAATGTGCCCCACAAGGTTACGAAGGTGGTCTTTTTCATGTCTTTAGGATGCATTTTTATCTGATTGTATCCCGAGAAGCCATCCATGAAGGAAAACAGCAAAAAGCATGTCGTATTGTCTACTAGAGTATCAATGTGAAGCAAGGGGAAATTGCCTTTCGGGCTGGCCTTATTTAAGTTTCTATAATCTACATACATTCGTACCTTCCCATCTTTCTTAGGGACAGGCACAATGTTGGCTACGCATTCTGAGTATTTGACTTCCTGTAAGAATCTGGCATCAAACTACTTTTTGACCTCCTTTTTTATTTTTAGCACAATGTCAGGCCTTATTCTCCGGAGCTTCTACTGAACCAGCCTACAATCCTCTTTTATGGGGAGGCGGTGTACAACAATGTCAGTGCTTAACCCAGGCATATCTTGGTATGAGCACACGAAGACATCTTTGAATTCTTGAAGTAACTTTACGAGGTCTCGCTTCGTTTCTTCGGTTATATACGTTCCAATTTTCACTACCTTTCCTTCTTCTAAGGTCACAATCTTTACTGCCTCTTCATAAAGTAGAATATGTTTTTCCTCTTATTTTACCATTCTTAACAAGTCCGGGGATAAGCCACATTCTATGTCATCTTCAAAGTCTTGGGATCCTTCTAAACACATGTCTCACTCAAAAGGAGGTTCTAATTCCTTAGCAGCGTTACTCATGTCATTGATATCCGAGAACCTGTTGTAGGTACAAAGGAATATACAAAGAATGAATGGATTTAAGAATAATTATTTGTATGGTATGCTTATGAATGAAATGAAAGAATGATTTGGAAAAAAAGTCCAAGGAATGGAAGAATCTAACATAGTTACTTGTTATAGAAAAAAATGAAAGAATCTAAAGGAATGGAAAAATATTAACTCAAAAAGATATCAAATATGTATTTCATAACAATGTTTGGACATAAGCCTATTTCACAAAGGAATTCTTATTACTTCTAGGCTTAAAGCAACAAGTGTGTTTTAAACATTACTCTGAGTAAGCTCTAAAAACTACAGGAATTTCTTCTACAATCCAATTGTTCAGAACACTCCCAGGTTCATAAGGGCGGATATCTGACATTATCCCTCCTTCAGTTGTTTCTTCACATATGGCATTGATGTGAATATTTCCTGAAATTTCTTCAACACTTTCTTTCCTTGGCGTCCTTCGCTCGGGATGAATAATCTCTCCCGATATGAAAGTTTTGGATATGTGGGGGAGTATCATTGGTTCCCATTTAATTTCTTCCCCACTCAAGCGTGCCTTTCTTCTTTCTTGCCTCTTTTCCAGTTCCTTCCTTCTTTGTTTAGCATCTGACTTACACCCTAAGCCAAAGCGGTCATGCTTGTCCTTCAGCATTGGAGCCTCAACTCTTCCCTGAAGATGTCTCCCTAGTCATTTTCCCAGTAGAGCTCCCTTTCCTATCGTCAGCTGTAATCCCATCCTGGTAGCCTTGGATATTTTTAGCACTGGAATCCTGTTCCCCTCAATAATGAATGTTGCATTCGCAAACTCCAAAGAACGAAAAGAACATTCAATTGCCTCATCATTTGTCTCCAAGTACGGCACATCACTGGTTACGATTGCGATAATATCTTCTTCGGCATTTATCATCACCAGCCGACCTTCTGATACTAGCTTTAACTTCTGATGTAGCGACGAAGGAACGACCCCTACCGAATGTACCCAAGGTCTTCCTAATAAACAATTGTAGGAGGGCTTGATATCCATTACTAGGAAGTCCACCTCATAGGTAGTTGGGCCAATCAACAAGGGTATTTCGATTCTTTCCATGGCCCCTTTTCTGTGCCATCAAACACCCTCACTATATTCTGGTATACCTTCATGTGTGAGCTATCCACAGGTAACCTATTAAGTGTGGATAGGGGCAATACATTTAGTGCCAATCCATTGTCAATCAGGACCCCTAGCAATATGTATCCTTTGCATCTGGTAGTAATGTGCAGAGCTTTAGTGGATCCCATACCCCCTGGTGGTATTTTATCATCATTGAAGAAGATGAAGTTATCGGCACCTATGTTATTAACCAGCCGATCCAGTTTATTGACAATGATATCATTGGCAATGTACGTCTCATTCAGCACTTTCATCAATACACTTCGATGTACCTCCAAATTCAAGAGTAAAGCTAGTATAGATATGCGAGCTGGTTATTTATACAACTGTTCTACAACACTATACTCGCTGTGCTTCAAAAACTTCAGGAATTCCTTGACCTCCTCCTCTTTTACTAGCTCATTAACAAGCGGCTCAGGTCTGGCTACTTTTTCCTTCTTTTGCTCCACCATTAGGGTCTTTCCTTTTACGGGTTCTGCTCGGGCATTTATCAAATCATAACGCCTTCCATTACGTGTATGAAAACCTACATCTTGATCCTCTTTTGAAGCACTGGCTGAGTTCTCCTTTCCCAGGATTGTCACGTTGCAATCATAATTCCAAGGGACCCTTTTGTTATCCTGATAAGAAAAGACCATCGGTTTTTGAATTATGATCTTTCGTGACATCTGTACTCCAGCTTCGTTGGTTTTAGGTCGTGAAATGATGACCACAGGATGATTGAATTTTGGGACCTTTATTGCTGATTCTGACGCACATATGCTTCCTTTTTCTTTATCTTCTTCACAGAACTCTATCTCTTTATTTTCCATCAAACCTTACACCAAGGCTCTAAATTTTGCGCATTCTTGGATCTTGTGCCCCTCTCCATGATGGAACTCACAGTAAGTCCTCATGTTTTCACATCTCCCTTCAGGATCCGAAATGCTCAGCCCCCTTTTTACCATCTCCATCCAGACCCATCTCAAAGGACTTTTTACTTCTGCAATATCGGTCTTGATTCTTCTCCCCACCTTTCCATCTATTGCATTTACCCCATTATCAGTGTGATTGGGTAGCGGATTTTCGGCCCTAGGTGCATCGTCAAATTTCACAATGCCCATTTTAATAAGTCTTTCAACGACTTTCTTAAAGGCAGTGCAGTTTTCTATTGAATGCCCCAAAATTTCTGCATGGTAGTCACATTGAGCGTTTGCATCGTACCATTTGGGGTATGGAGGATGTAATGGTTTTAGGTAAAAAGGGGATACCACGTGTGTGTCAAATAAGCTTTGATACAACTCCCTGTATGTCACTGAGATTGGTGTAAATTGGAGCTTCTTAGTGTTTTGCTTTGTGCCTGACTCCTTCCTTGATGAACCTTGTTGACCGGTAGCCATCGTTCTTGGCTGATTTACCGTAATCGATTTTGAGTAACCCTTGTTATATGTACTTGTGTTGTTCACCTCGTTTTCTTTTTTCCTAAAGGTTGACCTTTTGTTACTCTCTCCTGCATCTATCTTTCCGCTTCTTATCGCATTCTCAATCATTTCACCGGTCATCACTATGTCTGAAAAACTTTTTGTAGTGCTTCCTATCATGTGAGTGATGAACGGGGCTTTTAGGGTGTGGATAAAGAGCATCGTAGTTTCTTTTTCTAACAGCGGCGGTTGAACTTATATGGCAATTTCCCTCCATCTCTATGCATATTGCCTGAAACTCTCACTCGGTTTCTTCTCCATGTTCTGTAAAGTAATTCTATCAGGAGTCATATCTGTCACATGACTATACTGCTTCATGAATGCATGTGCTAAGTCTCTCCAAGAACCAATCTTAGTACGGTTCAATTGGTTGTACCATTTAGATGTTGCTCCCACCAGACTGTCTTGGAAGCAATGTATTAGTAATTGATCGTTGTTAACATACCTAGTCATTCGTCTACAATACATGGTGATGTGAGCTTCGGGGCAACTGGTCCTATTGTACTTTTCGAATTCTGGCATTTTGAACTTGTGTGGAAGCACTAGATATGAGACCAAACTCGGATCCTTAGCATTAATTCCATGCTAACTATTAGTGTTTTCTATTGCCCTAAATTTTTCCTCCATCCATTTACATCGGTCCTCTAACTGCTTTGGTAATTCTGTCCTTGTCCTTTCCTTTTCTGCCATTTCATCAAAGTCAGGGATAATAGGATTAGCTGGGTTAGAACCTGATCCAACTTGAAAGTTCATTGGTACAGAAACACCATCCTGAAATTATTGAGGCTTAATCGTGACGGATGTTCTTCGAGGGTACACCTCAAGTTGTGTTGGAGTAAAACCTAGAGGATAAAGAGGTTCCTCATTATCTTCTTTAGTATTAACCATGGGGCCCTTTCCTTTATCTATTCCTCCAATCAGCAGTTGGGTCAACTAAGTTATCATATTTCTTTGGGACTCCAACATTCGGTCCATCATGTCTTGCTGGATTTTAGCCAGCTGCTCTTGCATTTGCAATTGTAGTTGATCTTGCATCTCCTTTTGGAGTTGTTCAAGTCTTTCCAATCTTTGATCCATGTCTTTTGTCCTTGCTCGGGTACCGTAATGATGTTTGGTTGGTAAGTTTTTATTGGTTTCTAGATTACTTCTAAAATGATTTTAACCAATTAGGGTCTTTCCATGAAAGTTAATGCACATGATGTAATGAAATGCGAATGCATGAAATGAATGCAAAAAGGCGTCGATTCTGATTCAATTTCATTTAGAAAACTTTACTAGAAAACAAAATTCTTTACATAAAATGAATTACAAATATGGCTTTGCCCTAATGCTCAAAGTTTTAACTTTCTTAAGCAACGAAGCTAACTCTTGACCTCGATCTGATTCTAGCTCATACTTCACGCTTAGCATGTCGGCTTGAATCACCAAAGTTTGTAAATGATCGGCTACCTCCCGAATCTGAGCCACGGCCTCGCCCATAATGTAATTTATATTCCTAACTTGATTCTGAGAATGGTGAACCTGTTCCTTCTAACGTTCCTCACTTACCTCAAGAAGCTCTACCCGGAGCTCACAGTTTTGTAATGCAGACTCCAGTTCTTCTACTTTCTTTTCATTTCTTCAATCTTGTTCAAACTTGCCCTTAATTCAACTGCAGAATTACAATTTCTATACTGATGAAGTGATTTTTCAAGTTCTGTTACTCTAGCCTTTAATTCTCTTTTTTCATTTTGCGTTTCTAACAAGCTCCTTTCTAGAGCCTTTTTCTGTGTCTGTGCCTCCTAAAATTTTCTCTCCCACCGATCGTCTTTGATTCTTTCTTCTTGGACCTCTTGTCTCCATTGCTCTAACGTTTTTCTAATCCGACGGTTCTCATCAATAGACGCAATTTCTTGTAATCCGTCTTCAAACTATCCAAGTCTTCCTCGGCTTTATTCTTTCCTTTCCTTAATTTCTCAGCCTCTAGCTTTTGAACATCAACATCTAACCTTAAATGCATCTTTTCTACCTCCAATTGTTCTATCTTCTTTTCAAGTTCCAAATTCCTTCTCTCGAAGTCTTGTTTTATGATTTCTATTTCTGATGGGATCACTTGTAAGTACTTCTCCATTGGTCGAACGCCTTCTAAGTTCGACCCAGGGATATTATCATTAACTCTTTTACCCCACCATCCATTGTACTCAGGGGTCGTCATTGAACCTACGGCCAGCCTTTTCATTCTACGAGTCTGGTTCCAAGCGTTTGAAATCTCCTTTACACTTTTCTTGTAGTTATCTCCCCTATAGAAAACTCACATTGAGCAAGCCCATACGTTACGGGTATGAACTGTCTTGATCTGTATTGTCTTAATACGAGCAAATGAGCATACCCAAAGGCTCCCTAAATCCCAAGCAAAGGGACCCAGTCAAAACTCCCAAATCGGTAAAGAATTTCGTCGGGAATCAACCAAGGAGCTCTCCACTCGATGTCTTCTTCCTGGAGATTTTAGAGGAGTGCTATCCAATTTTCCTCTGATATGTCATCCCTTCTTAACGTGACCACTATCTCCTTTAATGGGGAGTAATTCCCGAAGAAAACCCGATAAGAAACCTTATCCACTTTCCAGAAATGATTGTGGAACCAAGCTAACAACAACTGTGCGCATCCTATAAATCTGCCCTCACCGGACCTCCTACATGCATTCAAAGATCTAAATGTCTCGGCCAAGATTGCAGGAACAGGTGTGACCCCTTTATCAAGTCGATCAAAGAGATCCGAGACCGCCTCATCTACATACCCTAATGCCTTAGGGAAGATCATTAATTCGTAGATGCTCAAAGCAAACTCATCGACTCAATTCTTCGTATCAGGATGCGTTAGAATCAAATCTCTCAAATTCTTCCATGGGATGCACTTACATTTACCTTTCTGCTTGACCCTAGTTGTAATCCACTGTTCACTCATTCCTGTAATGTTCATCAATTTCTTCCAAAATGTCAGGACATAAGCGGCTCTGGAATAAGCTTTATTGACTTGAACCTTTGGACAACGCAGTAGGGCTGTATATTCTTCCACAGTGCACTAAATCGACTCTTCCAAAGGTAAAGCAACTGTATGCAGGGTTCCAATACTGAGCGAGGGCCCGGAACAAATGCTCGTCTACCTCGATGTCAAGTAGATATGGAAAATCCCCATAATTATAGTGTAATGGGCCTATTTTGCCCGGGCCCAACTAAATACTTTAAACCAAAAGCAAAACCAAAAAAATAAAACCAAATAAACCCAAAATTATAAAAGTCCAATAATATAAAGTCCTTTAAACATTTACAGTAGGCCTAAAACAGTACTAACCTATTTACAATAAATCAAACCCGAGCCCAATTTTTAACCCAAAACAAGAAGGCCCGAATGGCCCAAAACTTCTAAAAAATTTCAGAAACCCTAGGGCTTTCTAGAGCTTTCCAGCACCTCTCCACCTGCGAACAGCCCCCGCACGCGCCCAGCAGCCCCGCGCCAACAGAACACTCGGGCCACCCCATGCCCAGCGATTTCACCTGCAAAACAGAAAGAGAGCACAGAGAAAGAAAGAAAAAAATAACAGATTGTATTTTTTTTATTTTGATTTTCATTCGGCTATAAAAGCTAAGGCAGAAACATTTGTAAAAGAGATTCTTTACACAATACGGATACAAAAATACAAAATCAAAAATACAAAAGGTGATTTCATTTTTTTCCTTCGATTTAAAGTTTCTGTTTTTCTTTTTTACTTTGAGCACACATACGAAAATAAAACGGAAGAGAAAAGGCTTACCGTGGCAATGTTTCTCGTCTTCTCCGTCACAATCAGGGTTTAGATGAGAACAATTGGCCGAAAAACACGGCAGAACGGTGTTTATAAAAGCGAATCAAACCATCGGGTACTACTACTCGCCATTTGCAGTCGTGTTTTAGTGGTTAATGGAGGGGTTTTGTATTGCGGCTGAAAACAAGAATAAAATGTGGCTAGGGTTTGGTTCAGAATGAAGTTTAATTTGTTTTTAATTATGTCGGTGGTTATTAAGAAAACGACGCCGCTTTGGCTAATTTCAATAGCCTCAAAACGACGCCATTTGGTGCTTAGTCCACATGCCCGACCCGATCCAAAGGAAGGATCCGCGTGTTTATTAAAAAGGGGTTATTTGCGCGATTAATCCCTCCTTTTTTGCACTAACCTTTAATTATGCCCTAATTACATTTTATTTTTTTAAATATTTCCTTGGAATTTGTATGCTGTTTTAAATTAGTCCTTATTTAAACGTTCGTTTTGAAATTGGGTTCATTTGCATTTTCAGTCCTCTGTGGTTTGCGCGAGTTGTATTTTGGTCTTCCATATTTGTTGTAATATTGTTATTTATTTGTAAATTATTTGTTTTTCTTTTCTTTTGTAATTCTTTTATTTTCCTTTAAATTTACTTATTATTCATCTCTATCTTGAATTATTTATTGATTTTGTATTGTTCTAGCTTGTTTTACACTTTTGTTTATATACATATATACATATATATATATATATTTAAAATTGTATTATTTTATAATTTGTCCATTTTAAAATCCCTTTTTTATTTTTCTATGCTTTAAAGATTTACATGATATGTAATTTTAATGCTATTATACTTATATATACATAGTTATTTTATTCTAAGTATACATTATTGATTTCATTATTGATTTTATGAAAATATTTTCTTTTAAATCTATTTACGTATATATATATATATATATATATATATATCTTCTTTTAAACTTATCCATATATAATTTATCTCTTTAAAGGACCCTATTTTAAAATATATATTTATTTATTCCAAACACTTTCATATGTTATTATTATTTATACATATATTATTTTATATCAAGTTTTTATTACATATGTATTATTTAAATTAACACATATATATATATATATATATATATGTATATATCATTTGTTTATTTGTATTAAAGCTCGCTATATGTTGGTTGTATTAATTCGCCTATCATTGTATGTACTCAAATTCATTCCCTTCAAATTTCATATTATGATCATTCATTAGTATAATATTTTGTCCATGTATATTATTCAATGTTTGTAAATTTTTCACCTTATCACATTGTGTTTCAAACTTTTAACGTCTTAATTGATATTAGCCGTTTCATTGTTATTTCAAATAAGCTAATAAAATGCATTTTGAGTCAATTTTAAAATAGCGTATTTCAAAATAAGGCAATATTTGTGTGTTTGGAAATTCGAGGAATCGTGCCCTATCGTGCTGGGTTTCGGTTTTCCGTTTGACCAAATAACCAAATATCCTTTTAAAATTTTGTCCATGTTTTCAAAATAAGGCAATATTTGCGTGTTTGGAAATTCGAGGAATCATGCCCTATCGTGCCGAGTTTCAGTTTTCTGTTTGACCAAATAATCAGATATCCTTTTAAAATTTTGGTCCATGTTTTCTAAAAAAATAAGGCAATGTTTCATGTTTGAAAATCCGAGAAATCGTACCCTATCGTGCTGGGTTTCGGTTTTTCGTTTGTCCAAATAATTGAATATCCTCATAAAAATCTCAACGCATAAACTTTTGAAATCATGAGAGGATCTTGGCATCGAGGGTTTGAAACGTCATATCCTATCGTGCTAGATGTGATATTTTATTTCTTCGGAGCAAGAGAATCTTAAATTCCAATTCGAGTTATCCATATCTTTAAAAGAAATTGCATTTCTAAATCCTTTCAAATTTTCAACATAAGGACATTAGTTAATCAATTTGGTACCAATTTTGGGCGTACGAGGGTGCTAATCTTTCCTCGTACGTAACCGACTCCCGAACTCGTTTTTCTTAAAATTCGTAGACCAAAATTAATTTCGTTTAAAAATAAAACAAAATGTTTTATAGGTGACCCGATCACACCTAAATAAAAAAAGGATTGGTGGCGACTCCATTTCCATATTTATTTTAAAGTCGATCCCCGTTTTTCCAAAAATCAAAATAAAAAATGGTTTCGACATATAGTAAAACAACTGTTTGGTCTCATCATTCCACTGATCCTATATCTCTTTTAATTCCTGAAGGCTATTTTGTGTCACACTAATACGGGTGTAGTCCCATAATTCTGATGTGTACCCCTCGGCTAGACTATCTCCTTTCTCTAATATTGTTTTCTCTGACCACATACGGATAGCAGCATTATCTTCCACTTTATCAAGAAATTCGTTCTCCATGACAAGCTCTCTAATTTAGTAATCGAACTCGAATTGACACTCTTTCGAATATGAAATGACATGCAAACATAGCAAAAACACAATAAGTCAGTACAGCATACAAAAACAAAACTCAAAGTAAATAAAAGAGAATCAAGCACCTATCTGGGTAACTACTAGAGTTTCTCGCAGTTCTATATAGGGTAGGCTCCTAGGGTCTTCTACATGTGGTTTGGTTCTAAAGTTGAGGTACCTGAACCAGCAGATTCCTCGATCCTCACCCATTATAGGCTCATACGGACTGAGTTCAGTTCAGGGGAATACATTTCCCTATGGCTACACGGAGATGAAAATCTCACGAAGACATAGGTACGGATGTATCCCGAAAGCGATCCACTATCCTGCACGGAGGTGAAAACCTCACGAAGGAGTAGCTTCTCACTCCCATTTAAGAGAGGTAAGACCGAACGGTCATTATGCAATATGATGCGAAAATACTGTATGATACTCAAACCATAGCAATCATATGAAATAACACAAACAAATGCAATAAAAGGATCGTAGTTTTTCAAATCAGATTTTCTATTTTCAACAACAGGACAGAAAATAATCAATTTTACGGCTTGACTCTCTTATTGTATTCCCCAGTGGAGTCGCTAAGCTGTCGAAACCATAATTTAAAAAAAAACGAGGTCGACTTTAAAAACAAAAATGGAGTCGCCACCAATCCTTTTTTCGAGGTGTGCTCGGATCACCTTGAGATTGATCATTAAAACATTTTGATTTATTAAAACAATGATTTTGGCCTAAAAAATTTGAGAAAAATGGGTTCGGGAGTCGGTTACGCACAAGGAAGGATTAGCACCCTCGTAATGCCCAAGATTGGTACCGAATTGACTGATTAACGTCTTAATGTCAAAAATTTGAAAAGATTTTAAAATACGATCCTCTTTGTTTAAAAGAAAACTTGAATAAATTAAATCGGACGCTAAGACCCTCTTATTTCGAAGAGGTAAAATGTCACGCTTTCAGTGAGTTAGGATACGGCATTTCCAATCCTCGAAACTAAGTTTGTCTTTTGAATTTTAAAACTCATG
Source organism: Gossypium australe (assembly GCA_005393395.2). Classification (NCBI taxonomy): domain Eukaryota; kingdom Viridiplantae; phylum Streptophyta; class Magnoliopsida; order Malvales; family Malvaceae; genus Gossypium; species Gossypium australe. Next base: position 36,895,068 of record CM016626.1, on the reverse strand, counting down.
CATTTAAATTTAAGAAGGATATTCGGTTATTTGGGTCAAATGAAAAATCGGAACCCAGTAAGTTAGGGCACAATTTCTCAAAATTCCAAATACAGAATATTGCCTTTATTTTTAGAAATCCTTACCTCAAGATAACAAAATGTCACATCCAGTGGATTAGGACACAACATTTTTGAATTCCCGAGAATAAGCTTTTATTTAACTTATATGCTTTGAGTTAAAAAAAAGATAATTGATTCTTTAGACTCGACGAGAAAAATCGAAACCCAGTAAGTTAGGGTACGATTTCTCGAAGCTCCCGAATTCGGAACATTGCCCCCTCTTTTTTGAAAATCCTCTTTTTTATGCAATCAGGTGAGAATTAATGATATTTAAAAATGATATATGATAAAATATTATAATAACGATAACGTAATTACAAAGATGAATACAATATTGATAAACAAGTCTCGATAAAATAAATAAAGCAATAAAAAGAGAATGTATGATATAAAAACAAACAAACAAAACATAAAAATGTTTAAAATGGATGAAATAATGAAACAGTATATAAAAAGGAAATAAAAAATGAATTAATGGATAAATAAATAAATTTTAGAAGTAAGAAAATACTCGAATCAACAAATATTTATAAAAGAAGATATTAACCTCACAAACTTTAATACATATATAAACATGTAAAATGATAAATATGCAAGTAAGTAAAATAGATATAGAGGAAGTTAAAATTAAAGGTTTTAAAAAATGAATAACTAGATAAATTGATAAAACAATTATAAATAAATTTAAATATTTAAAGGATAGAAGAATAATAGACAAATAAGTCGATAAATGTAATAATAGATTTAGGCAATACTAAGTGTAGGTATGTAAAAAATGTAAAAAATATTAATTTAGTGTATATAAAAACAAAGAATAATAAATGAAACAAATATAAATGACATGGATTTCGAATAAAAGGCAAGGCAATATTAATAAACAAGTAAGTAACTAATAATGAAATAAAGTTTAAAAAATCCTTAAAAGGCTGAAATTAAATAAACAAAAGATTTAATTGAAATTAAATGAGATTAAGAGGTATAAATTGAAAATAATAAAAAGAAGGCTGACAAGGGCCTGAATATAACGCGCGGAAAATAAAGAGGACCGAATGGGCAAATATCCATGGCCTTTATGCGCTGCGTTTCAATATGGGCCAAAATGAAACAATGTAAAACTACAGGGTAAAATTAAAAGACAAAGAAAACAAGATAGGGCTTAATCGAATTGCGCCACAAAAGCGAAGGGACCAGGGTTGTAAATAACCCATTTAATAAAAACGAGCGTATCCCCCATGGAGCAGGTCGGGTCGCGCGCGGATGGGGGGAAACGACACCGTTTTAGCGCCTAAATGTATGGCCTAAAACGACGCCGTTTTATACATGTATATAAACCAAATAATCCCCCAAAAAAATTATTTGAGCCTCTCTCTTTTTTAAAAAAAATTCAGCCTTCCTTTTTCTCTCCCCCTCTTTGAATCCGGCCAGGGTCCGGCGAGAGTTCCGGCGCTGATCGCTGCCGTCGGTGCTGCCGTGTGCGGTGGTCGGACCCCCAGGTACGTTTTTTTATACTATATTTAAATATATATGTATAGTTTAAAAATAAAAACAAAAATCTTTGTATGTATATAAGCAGTTTCAAAGAGAAAAAAAAAAGGAAGAAAAATAAAGAAAAGAAAAAAACCTTTCGCTGATCTGCTCTATTATTTTCTTTTGTATTGATTTCATCAGTAAAAAAAATTACAAAGGTTTTTTCTCTTTTTTATAGCCGAATTTTTGAATAAAAAATATACAATATTTTGTTTTCTTTGCTGTGCTGTTTGTTTGTCCTTTTTGCAGGTACGGAGTGACGTGGCGGTGTATGGAGTGCGGACGTGGTAGTGTACAGAGGCGCGACGGCGGCGGGGCTGACCTAGGGTTAGGGTTTCTTTTTTTTTTCTTTTTTTGGTTTAGGTTTTGGGCTTAGTTGGGCTTAGGGTTTAGTATTTGGGCTTTGAATTTTGTTTGGTAATTGGGCTTGTTCTTTGTAATTTTGGGCTGTTAATATGTTTATTTTCTAGGTTTATTGCTAATGGGCCCGAGCATAAATTGGGCCTTACATCAGCCATTGATGTAATTGAATTTGTACTATTCGATCTAGGGGAGCTCAATTATAAATAGAGGTCTTCCCCTTCATTTGTAATGTAACATCCTAGATTAGGGGTTATGCGTTCGTGTGTAATTCATGAGATAGTGGGCTCAGTGGGTGTGTTGGATGTGTTCTGAGGAGTTCTAGGAACCCTAAGGTGTATGGAAATGTATGGAAATGTATGGAAATGTATGGAAATGTAAGGAAATGTATGGAAATGTATGGAAATGTATGGAAATATGTGGAAATGTATGGAAATGTAAGGCAATGTACGTAAAGAAATGTAAGGAAATGCTTTGGAAACGTTAAGTTTAAAAGAGGAAAGTGAACATTTTTGGAAACTAGGGGATGTAAGGAAATGATGTGGAAATGATTCAAAAGAGGAAAGTAAACATTTTTGGAAACTTGGAAATGTAAGGAAATGTCAAGTTTAAAGAGCCAAACGAAAATTTTTGGAAACTTGGAAATGTAAAGAAATGTCAAGTTTTAAGGCTTAAAAAGAGAAAACTAAGGCAAGGTGGCCTTAAGAAAAATAATAGGAGGAATTTGACACACAAACAGGCTTGGAAAAGTGGCCTGGAAATGCCACTTAAGGCCCAGGTAAGTGACGCCACCTACATGAGCAAGTGGGCCTGAGTTCGAGTCACATGGGAAGCAAATAAAAGAAATTTTATTTTGCTTCCAGAAGAAGTGAGGTGGACGGCACAAGCTATTTAAAAAGGAAGAGTTTTATTCTCTTTAAAATTCGGCTAAATGATGGATAAATAAGGGATTTATTTATCATTATTTTCAAGAGATAATGGTTGGATTAAATTCTTTTATTTAGTGATAATACAAAGGATAAAGCTATCAAATAGAAGAGTGGTGGCCAAGTAAGGGACTCTAGCTAGTAAATTCGGCTATAAAAGGAATAGAGAGGCCATTCAGCATTATTTACTCTTCCTTGATAACCTCTGCCGAATTTTCTCTGCAACCCCTATTCTTTTCTTCTTCATTCTTCTCCTCTCAATATTCCAAAAGCCGAAAGCTTGCTAAGATCAAGGCCATAGCCGAATAATTTGAGACTTCAAGCAAAGGAACTGTCGATATCTAAAGTAAGGGTAAGATCTCATTCGATTTCCATCCTTTTTCTTTTAAGATTTGCCGAAATCTAGGACTAACCCCATTAATATCTTGTTGCCGAAACCTTGAAGAGATCTTTCAGGATTTACTAAGTGTCGACTACAAGGAAGGAGAAGTTCTTTTCCCGAAGGTACACCATAAGCCGTGTGTTCCCTAGTTATTCGGTGAATTTCAAGATTTAAAATCCACAAGGTAAGTCATATTTAACATTCGGCTAAGGGTTATTTGTTATGAATAAATGTTAGAAATTGATCTAACATGAAGTTATAGGGATTTCGACAGACATATAAGGCAAGGACTACTTTCGGGATTTGGAAATTGCAAGGTAAGTTTTAGTGTACTAATCCTACTAGGATTTGGATTTATGGCCGAATGGCTCTTTACTAAGTATTAAATGATTGATTAAATATAGAGATCTAAGATCTAAGGCATTAGATCAAGCTTTTCGGGATTTGGATTGGAAACCTTAAGCGAATCAGGTGTGTACCCCACACTATCTTTAATACGTTTTATGGCAATATTTAATATAAGTATGTATAAGAATGTGAATATGGCTAAGGTACCCTAATGTGGTACAAAGTACTCAGGTACGTTTCCTACTCCTATTAGGATTACGAAATATGTTATATTTAACATGTGAAAAGTAACGTGAATGTGAATTTAAGTATGATATGCATGATATGAATAATATGGGCATTCGGGTTATATGATAAAGGGGAAGTGAATGTGATGACTTCGATCTCACTATCTGAATGTGGTGACTTCGGTCACATTATCTGAATGTGGTAACTTCGGTTACATTATCTGAATGTGGTGTCTCATGACACAATTATCTGAATCTGGTGGCTATGCCACGAATCTTATATGGGCGATGAGCACGTCGACTGCAGCGACTGCCTTCGATGGTGTGTAGCGGAAGGAGGGTCGACTTAGTAGTCCCCACGGTGTGCAGGTTGGTACGGGGATGTGTAGCGGATGGCATCTAGGTTTGGGTATTGGTTGCATCATTATTTTATCTGTATATGAATGTGCATGTGATACGTTATGGTATGCCTGATCTATTAAATTTTAGTGTTGTGTATACATTGAGTCTGTTGACTCACCCCGTTGTGGGAACATTTTTCAGGTGATGAACAGTGATGGACCGGGACGGCAGAACTTGTGGTGGCCATGCTCAGCTTGAAGTTTTATTCATTATGGACATTTTATTTCATTTAAGTACTTAAGAATTTTATTTTGGGATTATTTGATGTAATAAGGCCATAAGGCCATAGTTGAACTACTTTATTTTTCCTTTATTTATTACGGTACAAATTTTTTTTAATTAAAGATCAAGTGAAATTTATTTTAAAATAAACTCTAAGTATTTTGTCACCTGAAATAAATGGATTTCAATATAAGATAAATTGGTTTTCAACACAAGCCCAACCCAAAACATTATTTTCTTTAAAATTGCACAAGTTTTTCCTAAGGAACAAAAGAACTTTGAATCGGTTTACTTGAGGAACATACCAAATCTGGTCAAAGCTCGTGGGCCGGGTTTGGGGTGTTTCAATTTGGTATCAGAGCCCAGTTTTAAACTCTCGGCCTGTGGTATAAGGCCCAAAATGTTTTCAAATCGAGCCCAAGTAAGCTTTATAAAAATATTTTTGAAAATAAGCAGGTTTTTCTAGCATGGCACCTAAGTCTCCGACCCGAAGTCCACCAGGTAAGTACCCCTATCCTTTGTGTGATATATATATTATGAATTGTAGAAGGGTAGGAATGGAACGTAGATTAGAAAATTAAGTACTTGAACTCTAGGACTAGTGTACCCCAACAAGTTACATAAAACTTTAATTTCTAATTAAACAAACCTGTGGTTAAGTCGCCGAGTTAGGGTGTGGCAACCATTGTGCGCATGTCTAGGATTGGATCCGGAAGAGCCTGGTATTTAAGTAGTCCTAGTGACTCACCTCCTCTTCGCAGGAATCCTACCTGGTGCGTAGCTTCGGTTCAGCCTAACCAAGAGGACTTATTCATAGGCTAAACCCCTAACTAAAACCCGAAAGGGAACTAGCCGTATTTTCAAAAAAAAAAACCTAGTTTTAAAACACTTAAAATTATCCTTTTGAATTGCAAACATGATTCTATAAAATTTTCTGAAGTATTCTTGATTTATAAAAATTACTAAAATACCCCTATTTGCAAAATTACTAAATTGCCCTTGGTTTATGAAATTTCCAAAATACCCACAGTTCTTATCAAAAATTTCATTACTTTATAACCAGTCCAAAAACCCTAATTTGCAAAATATCAAAATACTTTGATTTTGGAAAATTACGAAATTGCCCCTGACTTACAAAATTACCAAAATGACCCTGAATTTCAAAAATTTTGCAACATCACCGATTTGGAAACAAATTCTCAAAAAGAACCCTCAAGTTTTGCAAATTTTGGAAATACCCTTGATTTATTAAGCTTTACAAATTTACTCTGATTTATTACCAAAATACCCCCAAGTTTCAAAATTTACCGAAATACCCCTGTAATTTAAAAATTTCAGAAATACCCCCGGCATTTCAAAAAAAAATTACCAAAGTACCCTTATTGACAAAATCACCAAGGAACCTTATTTTGAAAAGTTACGAAAATACCCCTATAGGGCAAATTACGAAAATATCCCTGGGTAATGGAAAAACAACAACAATGAAAACTACAACGTTTCTCTGAATGAACGAAGGTTCATAATTGTTTGATGGATGTATGAATGAATGAAAAGACTGTGTGCATGTATGGATACGAAAGAACCACTCCTAAAATTTTTCCATAAAAATTCTTCGCGAATAATCAGTGAAACAAGGACTAATTCATAAAACTTTTTACTCGGATTAAATCGCGACGTTAGAAATAAGTTCTAGGGGACGTGAACTTAGGGATTGTGCCTAGAAAGTATGATGGTTCTATTAAGATCAGAGTGCGCAGCGAAAGCATAGTGCGGTGAGTAGGATTGTACGACTGTTAATAAGTAATTTTGAGGACGAAATTATTTTTAATGAGGGTAGAACTGTAACATCCTAGATTAGGGGTTATGCGTTCGTGTGTAATTCATGAGATAGTGGGCTCAGTGGGTGTGTTGGATGTGTTCTGAGGAGTTCTAGGAACCCTAAGGTGTATGGAAATGTATGGAAATGTATGGAAAAGTATGGAAATGTATGGAAATGTATGGAAACGTTAAGTTTAAAAGAGGAAAGTGAACATTTTTGGAAACTAGGGGATGTAAGGAAATGATGTGGAAATGATTCAAAAGAGGAAAGTAAACATTTTTGGAAACTTGGAAATGTAAGGAAATGTCAAGTTTAAAGAGCCAAACGAAAATTTTTGGAAACTTGGAAATGTAAAGAAATGTCAAGTTTTAAGGCTTAAAAAGAGAAAACTAAGGCAAGGTGGCCTTAAGAAAAATAATAGGAGGAATTTGACACACAAACAGGCTTGGAAAAGTGGCCTGGAAATGCCACTTAAGGCCCAGGTAAGTGACGCCACCTACATGAGCAAGTGGGCCTGAGTTCGAGTCACATGGGAAGCAAATAAAAGAAATTTTATTTTGCTTCCAGAAGAAGTGAGGTGGATGGCACAAGCTATTTAAAAAGGAAGAGTTTTATTCTCTTTAAAATTCGGCTAAATGATGGATAAATAAAGGATTTATTTATCATTATTTTCAAGAGATAATGGTTGGATTAAATTCTTTTATTTAGTGATAATACAAAGGATAAAGCTATCAAATAGAAGAGTGGTGGCCAAGTAAGGGACTCTAGCTAGTAAATTTGGCTATAAAAGGAATAGAGAGGCCATTCAGCATTATTTACTCTTCCTTGATAACTTCTACTGAATTTTCTCTGCAACCCCTATTCTTTTCTTCTTCATTCTTCTCCTCTCAATATTCCAAAAGCCGAAAGCTTGCTAAGATCAAGGCCATAGCCGAATAGTTTGAGACTTCAAGCAAAGGAACTGTCGATATCTAAAGTAAGGGTACGATCTCATTCGATTTCCATCCTTTTTCTTTTAAGATTTGCCGAAATCTAGGACTAACCCCATTAATATCTTGTTGCCGAAACCTTGAAGAGATCTTTCGGGATTTACTAAGTGTCGACTACAAGGAAGGAGAAGTTCTTTTCCCGAAGGTACACCATAAGCCACGTGTTCCCTAGTTATTCGGTGAATTTCGGGATTTAAAATCCACAAGGTAAGTCATATTTAACATTCGGCTAAGGGTTATTTGTTATGAATAAATGTTAGAAATTGATCTAACATGAAGTTATAGGGATTTCGACAGACATATAAGGCAAGGACTACTTTCGGGATTTGGAAATTGCAAGGTAAGTTTTAATGTACTAATCCTACTAGGATTTGGATTTATGGCCGAATGGCTCTTTACTAAGTATTAAATGATTGATTAAATGTAGAGATCTAAGATCTAAGGCATTATATCAAGCTTTTCGGGATTTGGATTGGAAACCTTAAGCGAATCAGGTGTGTACCCCACACTATCTTTAATACGTTTTATGGCAATATTTAATATAAGTATGTATAAGAATGTGAATATGGCTAAGGTACCCTAATGGGGTACAAAGTACTCAGGTACGTTTCCTACTCCTACTAGGATTACGAAATATGTTATATTTAACATGTGAAAAGTAACGTGAATGTGAATTTAAGTATGATATGCATGATATGAATAATATGGGCATTCGGGTTATATGAGAAAGGGGAAGTGAATGTGATGACTTCGGTCTCACTATCTGAATGTGGTGACTTCGGTCACATTATCTGAATGTGGTAACTTCGGTTACATTATCTGAATGTGGTGTCTCATGACACAATTATCTGAATCTGGTGGCTATGCCACGAATCTTATATGGGCGATGAGCACGTCGACTGTAGCGACTGCCTTCGATGGTGTGTAGCGGAAGGAGGGTCGACTTAGTAGTCCCCACGGTGTGCAGGTTGGTACGGGGATGTGTAGCGGATGGCATCTAGGTTTGGGTATGGGTTGCATCATTATTTTATCTGTATATGAATGTGCATGTGATACATTATGGTATGCCTGATCTATTAAATTTTAGTGTTGTGTACACATTGAGTCTGTTGACTCACCCCGTTGTGGGAACATTTTTCAGGTGATGAACAGTGATGGACCGGGACGGCAGAACTTGTGGTGGCCATGCTCAGCTTGAAGTTTTATTCAATATGGACATTTTATTTCATTTAAGTACTTAAGAATTTTATTTTGGGATTATTTGATGTAATAAGGCCATAAGGCCATAGTTGAACTACTTTATTTTTCCTTTATTTATTACGGTACAAATTTTTTTTAATTAATGATCAAGTGAAATTTATTTTAAAATAAACTCTAAGTATTTTGTCACCTGAAATAAATGGATTTCAATATAAGATAAATTGGTTTTCAACACAAGCCCAACCCAAAACATTATTTTCTTTAAAATTGCACAAGTTTTTCCTAAGGAACAAAAGAACTTTGAATCGGTTTACTTGAGGAACATACCAAATCTGGTCAAAGCTCGTGGGCCGGGTTTGGGGTGTTTCATGTAATCATATCATCCATTGTATTTCATTCAAAGTTATTGGATATATTTGAAAGCATTTATTCAAACACTTGGTGTGCTATGATTTTCTTGTGGCTTTTCTGTTCAATTTAAGCTCCTTAGTCTTTTGAGTTTGCTTTCGCTTTATTCTAGTACCTTAGAGAATTTCCTTTGAGAATTCTCATTTTTGAGAGGTAAGCTGATTCAGGTGGATTTGAAGCAAATGAATCGCCTAAGGCCGCGAGGATTGCCAAACTAAAGTTCTAGCCCCATGACACTAGGAGATAGATTTCATTTTGCCCTCTCTACTTAAAAAATGGGCAAATTAACCGATGTATGTTCAAAAAAAGTGCAAATTGGACATTTCGTTGAAAATTCTATCCATATGTGTTGATAATTGATGATTTGACTTTCTTCAATTTTTTTTTTATATAAGTGACCTGGAAATATATGATGAGTAGGATTAGGTAAAAGTAACATGGAGGTCCTTGTATTAGGAGTTGGGTTGCATTTTACCCTCTCTACTCAAAAAAGGGCAAATTTGTCCCTATACGTCCGATCAAATATTAAACTGGTCTTTATCTTAAAAGTTCCAGCAATTTCTACTGTTAAATATTGATGCAGTTGATGAAGTAACCAGACACTAACATGTGATATGTCACGTTCACCTCATGCTAATGTGACAATATCTTAAAATATAAAAAAAATATAAAAATTACAAATTATTTAAAAACCACATCTAGGATGAATATGTACAAATGTTTATCTTGATTTATTTCATCTTGGACATGGTTTTTCAAAAAATTATAAAAACTATAGAATATTTAAATATTATTAAGAATTATACAAATTTCTAAAATTATTAAAAATTAACAAATTATTAAAAAATTCCAGGATGATCTTGGAGAATAGTTGTCCAAGCTCAAATGAACTTAGGGAATCATTTGTCCAGATTCACTCTAAAGTGGTTTCTTAAATAATTATAGGAAATTGGTTAAAATTATTGACAATTATAAGAAATTATAAATAATTTTTAAAATTTTTAAAAATTTATATACACATATATCATGTTTGAATATTTCAATATACCCACACATGTATCCTCTTAAATGAGTTGATATTTTTAGTTAATTAAGTTGAAGTCCAACTTTATTAATTTCTTATAATTTTTAATAAAATTTAAATATTTTTCAATAATTATGTATAATTTTATCATTATTTAAGAAATAAATCCAGAATAAACCTAGGTAAATGGTTGTCTAAGCTCATTTGAACTAGGAGAAATGATTGTCAAAGTTCATTTTGAACATTGTTTTTAATCATTTATAAATATTTTTAAAAAAAAATTAATTCCTTATGAATTTTAATAACTTAAAATAATTTTCTATGATTGTTTGATAATTATCTATAAAAAAACCGTGTACAAGATGAACATGGACAATAATTTGTCTAGGTTAATTCAGGGAGTGATTTTTTTAAATAATTATTTAAAATTATTTATTTTTTATTTTAAATATTTTTTGATGTGGAAAAATGTGCCACATCAGCATGTGGTACAAGTGGCACACTACGTGTTGCTATCTAGTTGCTTTGTCAGTCACATCATCACTTAAAAGTGAAAATTGATGAAATTTTTAACAAAAGGACCAGTTTGTTCATTATCTAATGTACATGAATGGATTTGTTCAATTTTTTAGTAGAGGGGGGCAAAATGCAATTCGACTCTTAATATAGGGTCCTCCATGGTACTTTTACCTAATCCTACTCATCCTTTAATTCTAAGTCACTTACATAAAAAAATTTAGAAAAATTCAAATCATCACTTAACAACGTATATGTAAGGAATTCTTAATAGAAGGGTCAATTTGCACTTTTTTTTTCTAGTGTACAATGGCTAATTTGGCCAGGTTTTAGTAAATGGGGCAAAATGTAATTCACATCCTAATGTAAGGGCCTCCATAGTACTTTTACCTCTAAGATCCTGTATTTCTCATACATTTAAATTTTTTTTCTTTTTCTTTTTATTTTGAGAAATTTAGTCCTCCTACTTTTTATCTAAAAGTATAAGTCAATTTGTTAATACCGTTAATTTATTTGTTAAATTTAGGTCCATTACAACTTCGATTTTTGTTATATGGTTATCAAACAAAAATATTTTCTATTTCAAAATGTCACAACAATAAATTTAAGATAACTTTAGCAGTGTTAACAGCTACAGTAAATTTTCTTAAATCTAAAAAATAGAGTGACTAAATTCTTAAAAATAAAAATAATATGATAATTAAATTCTAAATATAAGAAGAATAAATGGATTTGGAGCATATTTTAAACCTACACTTAATTTAGGTATTTAGTGTATCTATATACATATATATTAATTTAACATAATTTAATCATCCTATTATTATTAGCACTATTAAATGATGTGAAATTCTTTTTATAAAAACAATAAATCATTACCTTAAAAAAACATGAGATTCACCTATAAAAGTTTAAATAATAAATTAATAAAATAATTATTTTGAAAATAGTAATTTTATTTTTATACAACCGTTAAACTCAAATAAATCATCCAAACTTTCAAATTGGACACTACACAACCTCTAAATTGCTGCAATAGTAACGATGTGATCTAAATTAATACTTATTATAATTAAGTTATGTAAAGTTAAAATATAAAACTTAAATTAAAAATAACTATCAAAATTTGTGGCATTATTCTTTTGAGTTTGAAAATTGTGTTAAAAATGTCAAACAAGTCTTTTGTATAGTTGGCAAAGGTAGAGGTTTTAAATTTTGAATGGCGAACAAGTTATTTTAGTTTTTCATTTAATTTTTCATTTCTTTTAGCCCTTAAATTTGTACTATTTGTTAAATCACCTTAAAATAGATAGAATAGTTGACATTTGACGTGTGGCATACACTTAAATTGCTATATGAGCAATTAATTTTTAAAACTTAAAAATTCAAAAATAATATTTTTAAAATTTTTAAAAAATTAATTAATTACTAACGTGGTATACATGTGGACTGCAGCGTGGATGCCACTTAAGCACACTTAACAAATGTTATTTTTTCAATCTATTTTGAGGAGATTTGACAAACAATACAAGTTCAAGCCTAAAATAAGCAAAAAATTAAATGGAGGATTAAAATGATTTTTTTAAAGATTGAAGGCCAAATAAGTCATCATACCAATTATTTATCATTATTATTGGATAGTTGATGTAGGGATGGCAATGGAGTGGAGCGGGGACAAATATTTCTAAATACACTACCGCTCCACAATTGGTACGCTCTACTCCACCACCCACCCGCTCTACTATAGATGTATAATCTTGAAAATCACTACCATCTACATGGATGTTGGATCCATCCATATTTGTCCTACCTCGCTCCGCTTCAATTTAAAATTTGCTATTTACCTTTAATATTTTTAATCTTTTTAAAGTCAAGTAAATATTTAAACATAAATCTTCAAAAAAAATCTAAACATAAAATATATGGTTTTCTCTATATCGCGTTATTACATTTTTATCCTTTTAATAGTTTATATATACAAAGATAAAATGATAATTTTACATACTGGAGTGAGTCGGGTGAGATAAACAATTACCGTAACCGCTCAATACTTACTATCCGAAAGAAAACATTCACCCCTCCCGTTATTTACTTTTTAAATAAAAAAATCTACTCCAAATCAAAATCCATTTGATAGTTTGAATTTTGTCATCCCTAAATCAACCACTCCTTTTATCGTATCTTTTCTGAAAGCATGACTCCTCTTATTGTTAATTATTGAATTAAACAAAATCGAATGTATAATGTTTTTAGTTTTATACTAAATTTGTTCTATACTTGAATTAATCTCTTGCTTATTCAATTAGTTCGCGAAATTAATCAATTATTTATTTATAAATTTATAACTACTAATAAAATCTCTAATTTAATTGGTGTCATGGGTTAATCAAATACTAACTCGGTTTAAGAAATTATAAAAATGTTTTTCCATAATTAAAATGAGTCATATTATTCAAGGGCATTTTAGTTTTTCATTTTAACAAAAAACCAAGAAAAATATGCATATAGTGGGATTTCAACCTGTGCCAATTAAATTAGTAAAACCTTTACCACTCAACTAAAGCATTATTTTGATTTTTTTAATACATTTTTTAATATGCACAATTTATTATCTTCCCCAATTGTATATCTATACTATTAATAAAATTGATGTTTGAGTTAATGTCAATCTCAACCGGGTCACTAGCTCAGTTAGAAAGTTAAGAGAATATCCTTTAATAATTAAAATAAGTAATATTATTCAAGGATATTTTAGTCTTTTCACTTTAAAAAATTAATAGAAACATGCATATAACGAGATTTTAACCTATACCAATTGTATTAGTAAAACCTTTAATTTACCACTTAGCTAAAGTTTTATTTTAATATTTTAATATATTTTTATTTTATTAAGCACATTTTATTACGTGCATCAGTCGTGTATATTAATAATGTATTTGATTGAGTTAATGTCACAAATTAACTCAAAATAAACTCAAGATTGATGACAACACCATAATAAACAATTTAGTCTAAACTTTTTCATTTTAATAATATACATATTTCATGTGTTATTATTAAATAGTTTCAAATAATATGTTTCATTATTTACTGTATATTATTTAAAAAAAAAACATTCATATTCTAAATTTATAATTTTCACATTGAAGTAATAAAATTTTGAAATATTTTAATATTAAATTATCATAGTTTGAATGTATAAAATCTTTTAATCAAGTGGAACATAGATTGTTGGATTCTATTTCGAGTGAAGCTATATTAATATTCCATTGAGTTTAAGTCAAATTTTAAATAGCGAAATCTGAATTAAGAACTTAAATTCCTCACTATTTAAGCTCGCATCGACTTCGTTATAGCCCTAATATATCGTATTTACTAATCTATGATATTTTAAGAAAAAATGCAAATTCTTAAAACAATTTCCAATATATCATGAAAATGTTTAAAATGAACCAACTCTCAACAGGGTATGGCGATTATATATATTATTCTTTTTGGAGCACACGTATCCTTTTGCAGTGCCCAATGTCCGGCCTCCAGTTTTATCGTCTGTGGTCCTTAAATTTAATGAGAGATACATGAATTTGGTGACCCAAAATAAAAATTTTAAACAAACAAACAATACCCATAAAACAGTATTAGAGAGACATTTGGATGGCCCCATTTTCTACAATAATGAATGGCAATAATAAACAACAATTTGGTATTAATAAATAAGAGTGATTGGTAGTAGTAAAATTATTATTTATTGATAAAGATCCTGTTACATCCAGTAATACAAAGTTATATGCTTTTTATTTAAATTTTTTATATATAATAGGAATAAATAAATTTTAACATTTTCGGTATCTATATAATTTTCGTTTAAAAATAATTAACGAGGTTTTAATACTGTTGATAAAAATTGAGATTTTAAATTATTGAGTATTGAGATTCGAGTCTCATTATATAGAATTGATATATGCATGTCTCCAATACTACTTTAAGTTAGTATAAATTTCTGGTGAGAAAAATATCGAACACACGAACGAAATTCGAATAAAAAATGAAGAAACAAAATAAAGATCCAAGGCGTGTATCAAGCCACTATCTTTTGAATAAACTTTTTTTGTAAAATAAACTTTTTTTCGCTTGATAGATAAGATAATGTTATGTCAAATAATAGAGACGGTATATACTTAATTATTTTTATTAAATATATTATATTTGAAGTGACAGAAATATTTTTGTAAATATTATATTAATACACCAATTAGTTAAATTAATTGATAGGTACCAAAAATAACATGATTTAACCTCATTCTTAATGCATTTTTGGGTGATTATTCGATGTTAATAGTAAATTTTATGCTCCTAATCCTTTAAATTCATGTTTTTATACGTAAGAGAGCATTTGGGAGCAAAAGGAGCGAAAATTGGAAAATTGGAAAATTGGAAAATTGGAGAGAGTTACAGGAACCACACGAGTTGAACCATTGCACACAGTCATATGAGACACATGGGCTACCACACGGCCAAGCTGGCAGGCCGTATCTATTTCGCAAATTGCACTCCAAACAGTAAAAAAAATGCGATTTTCAATGTTTTTCAGGCATTCTAAGACCTATATATGACAAAAATAAAAAGATAGGAGAGAGCCGTCATAGAATATTCAAGAAAACAACTCGAAAAACACCATTGAAGCCGATTCTAAAGCAAATTTCAGTCAAGATTGAAGATTTTAGGAGATTATCATGAGTTTCTTTATTTCTTTTGGTTATATTGTCTTTTGGATGTTTTTATTTGCAAACATAAACTAATTTTCTAAATACCTAAGGAGATGAACCCTAAGATGAACTTTGTCATTTGATTTTTATTTTATGCAATAAAGACTTAGATCTTATTCTCAATTATGTGTGTTTAATTCTTGGTTTGATATTCCTAGATTATTGATCCATGTTTGATGTGCTTAAATCAGAGGAGGAATGACCCTGTTTAAGAGTAGATCTAGCATAATTGAATGGAGTTGCATGCAATTCTAAAAATAGGACGACATAAATCTATCGGATTAGAGTCAAATCTAATAGGGGAATCCATAGATCAAGTTAATGCGATAATAGGGGTTTTAATTAGAAAGAAATTTCAATTAATCAAGTTAGAGTCAATTGCTTTTATTCGTACAGAGGGATATTAGCATAATTTAGGAATTTCTCCGGATCAAGATACTAAGTGAAGAAATTGGGTAATTTAGATTGATAATGACAGATGAAATCTAGATGAATTCTTTCATGGGTATTGTTTTGCTTCTTTGTTGTTTACTCGATTATTTTCTTAAATTGTTATTTGCCGCGTTCGTAGTTAATTAATTTAGTTAATTTTAGTTTTAATCAATCACTCAAATTTATCGGTTAAATAATAGAAAGACGGTAATTACTAGTACTTTTAGTCTTCGTGGGAACAATATATGTGCTCACCGTAGCTATACTATTAATTGATAGGTGCACTTACCTTAGTAAGATTTTTAGTTGGTTTACGACTGCATCAAGTTTTTAGCACTATTTTCGGAGACTAAAATATTAGAAAAACTTTATTTCTATTAATTTAGACATTTTTTATTTTTATTTTAATATTTTTATTTTTAATTTAATTTTTACATTCTAATTTTTTGTTTGTTCGATTCTGACAGGTTTTATTGCTTTATAATTAAAGGAAACTCATTGGAACTGTTAGTGTTTGATAACGAAATTGAAAAGACTGCTTGCAAAAATCGTAGAGAGGTTAGAGAAGCAAAGCAAGGTCAACAGATTTTAATTGACGATCAAGAGGAAAATGACATTACTAAGGAGATGGAAAATAATCAAAATAATCAGCAGCCTCTTGCATCTTCTACTCCTCGTACTATGTTTGGTTATGCTAAGCCTTCTCTGATTGGGGCTGAATCGAGTATCGTCAAGCCGACTATTTCTGCAAACAATTTTGATCTGAAGCCGAACACAATTCAGATGGTACAAAATATGTCTAGTTTTATGGGTTACAAGATGAAGATCCAATGCTCATTTGGCTAACTTTCTAGAGATTTGCAACACATTCAAGATTATTGGCATTACTAATGATGCCATACGCTTACAGTTGTTTTCATTCTCTTTGAGGAGCAAGGTAAAATAGTGGTTGAATTCACTTCTACGAGATTCTATATAAAATAGTGGTTGAATTCACTTCCACGAAATTCTATCACGACTTGGGATTAGATGACTGAGAAGTTTCTGTTGAAGTACTTCCCACCAGCTAAAATAGCTAAGCTGAGAAACAACATCTCTTCTTTTTCTCAATTTGATATGGAGACATTATATGATTCATTAGAGAGACTTAAGGATCTTTTGAGAATGTGTACTCATCATGGCTTACCTTTGTGGTTACAAGTTCAAACCTTTTACAACAGTTTAAATCTCTCGACTGGGTAACTAATTAATGTAACAGCTGGTGGAACATTGAATAATAAGACACCTGAGGCAGCTCAAGAGTTTATTGAGGAGCTGACACTGAATAATTATTTGTAACAGTCCGATTTAGACCCTAGTTGGAATAGTGGTTTCGGGACCACAAATCCAAGTCAGAAAAATATTTTAATATTATTTTCTGTTTCTGCATTATATGATTAAGCATGTGTGAAATTTCTGTGAATTAATTTATCCGTTTGCATGCTTAATTTGATAAAAGGACTTAATTGTGAAAGATGCTAAATTAGCATGCCATAAGTTAAAAGCACCTAAGTGTCATGTCTTTATAAATGTGGTGGCCTTATGAAGTAAATAAACCATTATGTTTGATAATGGACATAAATAGCCTTAATGTATATAAATTTTATATGTTTATTAAAAGGCTAAATAAGGAAATGATTTAATAAGGTTATAATTATTATAACAAAAGATTAAAATGAAGCCATTATCATCATCCATCAACCAAAAATATCAAAGAAAAAGAAAGCTAGGGTTCGACTAAGTCTAAGCTTGATTCAAGGTATGTTTTGCTTCGATTTTTGATAATTTCTACGTTTTGTAATCGTTGCTTAGTGTTATTCAAAACCCATGCCTTAATTTTGTGAATTGATATGAATGTGAAAAATTCCATTGGTGATTTTGCAAGCTTTGTGATGTTTGAGGATGAAATATGAAAGATATGTGATAAATTAACATAGTTTGTCTTTGGATTTTTGATAAATTTGAGTAATTTGGACTTAATTGAGAAAATAATATTTTGAGGGACTAAATTGTGAAATAAATGAAATTTATGGACTTGTATGATCATAGTGAACATTCGGCTAAGCATGGGTATATAGAGATTTTGTGTATTTTGTGATTTTGTGAAATAAGGACTAAAATGTCAAAATGTAAAAATGTGAGGGCTAATTTGTAAATTACCCTAAATATGTGTTTTTGGATTTAATTGAATGAATTAGTGAATAAATGGATTAAATTTAAATATGTATAGATCAAGAACCGAAGAAAACGGATTTAGATCGCAGAAAGTCGAAAGTGATCGAATAGTTGAGTCCGTTCGTTAATTCGAATTCGAGGTAAGTCTATATACAAATAAATGTATTTACATTGATATATGTATGTTCATATGAAAATTTATAATGATGAATGTATATGAGATGATGAGTACGTGAAATCCGAGATAGTATCGACATTGTGCCAACATCCGAAAAAGTCCCGTACGAACCTAGGAATAGATAGGATTGCGTACGTCATGACATAGGTTTTCGATATGTGATGTCGTGTAAGACCACGTCTGGGACGTTGGCAT
This sequence comes from Gossypium australe, assembly GCA_005393395.2. Classification (NCBI taxonomy): domain Eukaryota; kingdom Viridiplantae; phylum Streptophyta; class Magnoliopsida; order Malvales; family Malvaceae; genus Gossypium; species Gossypium australe. The sequence continues at coordinate 36,876,832 of CM016626.1, read as the reverse complement.
TGATTTGAGAATTACGTGTAAGACCATGTCTGGGACATTGGCATCGTATCTGATTTCATGTAAGACTCTGTCTGGGATAGTGGCATCGATATTTGGTTACATGTAAGACCATGTCTCGGACGTTGGCATTGTACGATTATTCTAAGTATTCCGAGTGTCCTATTTGATTCTGAATGGTTCAACGGGAAAATTTGAGAAATGAAAGACTACGTGAAATGTATAAACGAGTCAGGTACGTTTGAAAGGTACACTATGTATGTGTATGAAAGGTAAGTGTATATATGAACTTACTAAAGTGAATATGTGTATGGATTTGATGAGATAATATGTGATATATGTTTGAATGTGCTATGAGCATAAGTGATGCTTTGAGATATGATATGTTGGTAATTTATGGCTAAATAAATGAGCTAAAGAACATGTTATGAAATTGCAAATGAGAAATATTAATGACATTGTATCAATGTGGTTATGTGCATTTTATGTTAAGTTTATTTGTATATGGCTTACTAAGCTTTTGGAAAGCTTACTTTGTGTGTGTTTGCTCTGTTTTATAGATCATCAAAGCTACTGAAGGCTCAGGGATCATCGAGGATCATCATCACACTATCAAAACATATTTTGGTACCTTTTGAGTGTGTAAATATTAAGTATGACATGAATAGTCTAGTTGAAATGGAATATGTTTGAGATGTGTATATAGCCATGTGATATGGCTAGATAAATGGTTGAGAAATGAATGAGTAGTCATGTTTATGATGTTTAGCTTTGGTATGGATTAATGGATAGAGAAATGGTCATGGTAAAGGTAAGCTTATTGATGCATAGTTAGCATATTATTGATGGTAAGTTTGTGATGGATTATACTTTGAAATGTATGTAATTGGATTGATGCTTAATTGTGCTTGTAGGGATGACCCAAAGTGTGGGTGGCATTTTGGCCTTGCAAATGGCCTATATTTGCCCACATGGTTGAGCACACGGGCGTGTGGCTCGACCATATCCCTCGTGGTTGTATTTCAAAACAAGACAGACTCGACCACGGGTGTGTGACTAGTCGTGTGGTGCAAGTCAGTAGCAACCACGAGTGAGGCACACGGGCGTGTCCACGGCAGTGTGGACAAGTCAGTATGTATGCCCTATTTTGACACGGCTTAGACACACGGGCGTGTGACCTCTATACCCAAAGTGTTGGTGGCATTTTGGCCTTGCAAATGACCTATATTTGCCCACACGGTTGAGCACACAGGCGTGTGGCTCGACCGTGTCCCTCGTGGTTGTATTTCAAAACAAGTCAGACTCGACCACGGGTGTGTCCACGGCCGTGTGGACAAGTCAGTATGTATGCCCTATTTTGACACGACTTAGACACACGGGCTTGTCTGAGGCTGTGGGAGGCACACGGCCTGCCCACATGGGCGTGTGACCTCTGTAACTTTAAAAGTTTTTTAAATTTTTGAAAATTTCTGTATGTGTTCGGTTTAGTCCCAGCCCCTTTCTAAAGCATGTTTAAGGTCTCAAAGACCTATTTAAGGGACACTTTGATTTGATTTGTTAAATAATATTATGAAATGTCCGTAAAAGGTTCCGATTCATTTGGTAATGCCTTTAACCCTAGACTGGCGATGGTTACGGGTTAGGGGTGTTACACTATTAGTGGGAAGTCATGAGATTGAAACCAATTAAAGCAATAAGTGTTTTTAATATTGATGTCGTTTCTATGTTAGCAGATCATGTTGAAGCTTTTGGTAAGAAATTGATGGTTTGAATTTTTCTAAGCAGGTGAATTCGATAGTGCAATGTGATGTGAACAGAGCGGGGATGATTAGCTCAGAATATTTACCCATCTGTTGTAACATGGAGCATGAGCAAGTCAACTTTACGGGTAACAATTCTAGACCTCAAAATAACCTTTATAGCAATAACTATAATCCAGGACGGAGGAATCATCCAAATTTCTCTTGGGTTGGTCAAGGTAATCAAATGTCATAACCCCTTCCAGGTTTATAGTAACCTTATCAGCAAGAAAAGAAACCGAACCTTTAGGAGATGTGTAACACCCCAAACCCGGCCTAGATGCTATGGTCAAATCTCGGGAATTACAGTAACAACATTCTAAAATCATTTACTTGTTAAAGATAACTAAGTTCCAATTGTTTTTATGAAAACTTTAAAATTTAAATACTCAGTGATTTTATTTTTGTAAAGTTCTTATTAAAACATGATTTTTTGAAAAAAGACAATATTTTTTGTAATCTCATTTTAAGTTATTTAAAACAAGGTATTTGCAATTCAATTATTTCTAAAAATGGTCTTGGGTAAAAATCTTTTGCAGCGGACATTCAAAAACACTTAGAAAAATAATAAGTTATAATTTTGTTTAAAACCAAGTAAAATCATAAATAATTTGGATAAACCCAATAATGTAAAATATTGGAAATCTCATTAATTTGCATCCATGCATGACAGTTTTAAAGTTGTAAAATAAAGTAACACCCGAATAAAATGTCTAACGTCTAAAGTCCAAAAATAACATCCTAGTAATTTATTAACTCGTTATTATAAAAAAAACCATCAAAGAGGATCTATGCTGTATCCAAGTCCTAAGTTTGAGTATTACCTGAAAGGTTATGAAACTAAAGTAGTGAGCTTTTATATCCCAATGTGAGTCAACCAACAATTAAATATCAATAAACATATAATCATCAATCAAAGCAAACAATTCACTTTATGCACATGATCATGGCAATGTGATTTTTTTTAAAATAGTTATGCAGATTTATTTAAAATATCCTACCTATCATTGCTGTCGAAACCATTTTTTTTTATATTTTGAAAAAATGGGGGTCGACTGTAAAAACGAAAATGGAGTCGCCATCAATATTTTTTTCGAGGTGTGATCGGGTCACCTTGAGATTAATCATTTTAATAAAACATTTTGATTTATTAAAATAATGATTTTGGTCTACAAAATTCGAGAAAACGGGCTCGGGAGTCGGTTACGCATGAGGAAGAATTAGCACCCTCGTAATGCCCAAAAATTGGTACCTAATTGATTAATTAATGTCCTAATGTCAAAAATTTGAAAAGATTTTAAAACACGATCCTTTTGATTTTTAAAAATTTATGTCTTTTAATTTTAAATGGACATTCAATTATTTGGATTTTAAAAGAAAAATCGAAACTCAGTAAGTTAGAGCACGATCTTTTGAATTTTCCAAACACCGAATATCCTTTGCTTTTTAGAAATCCTTGCCTCGAGATGACAAAACGTCACATCCAGTGAGTTAGGACACAACATCTTAAATTCTCGAGAATAGGTTTTTTATTTAAAAATTCATATGTTTTAATTTCAAAAAGGGTACTCAATCATTTGGACTTAATGAGAAAAATCAAAACCCAGTAAGCTAGGGCACGATTTTCTCAAAACTCCCAAATATCGAATATTGTCTTATTTTTAAATTTAAAAAATCATGGATTTTGAAATATGAAGGTATATTTGGCCACATTAATAAATAAAAATTAATGAATTTTTTTTAAAAAAATAAAAAATCTAAAAAACAAATAAAAAACAAAATGTACCAAGCTTTCAAATAATAATGGACAACGTTAAAACAAATAATGTGAAAGAAAAGGATTTTGAAATCGACAATAAAAAGCAATTTAAAAAATAAATTCATGTATAAAAATTTTAAAGTAGATAATATATGTAAAAGTTTGAAATAAATCCAAAAAAAAGATAAAAATAAATAATATATGAAATAGTAATATAAATGAATTTTAAAATAAATATTATATAAGAAGTAAGTTTAAATAACTAATATATAAAACAATATAAATATATCAATCTAAATAAATAATATACAAAATGACTTAAAGAAAATGATATGTGACACATCCTAAAAAGATAACGTATAAGTTTAAAATAAACAATATACGGAAACTTAAAATAGATAATATAAAACAATTTAAAGTGATATAAAATAAAGCCACTTTAAAATAATCATTATATAAAACAATAAGAAAAGTGAATGATATATAAGATAATTTAAAGTAATAATATAAAAAAACTTAATCAAAATAAAACTATTTAAAATAAGTAATATCAAAAATAATAAAATAAAATAGCTTGAAATAAATACCACATAAAAATTTGGAATAAATAAATAAAATAAAAATCTGCAAAAGTGTGAAAATAAAATAAATCTCTATACATAAATAATAAATAAACGAATAAAATAAAAAATAATTAATAATTAAACAATTAAATGGATAAATAAAAAAGGTTGAAAAAACGAAGATGAATGAAGAATAAAATAAGAACAAACCATAGAAAATAAAAACGCAAGAGGGAGAGAAATTTGAGTGAATGCTCTCAAGAATTCTTATTGCTTCCCTAAAACTCATGTCCTTTACAATTAAGGGAGAGGCATCTATTTATAGTTGAGCCTCCCCAAATCCAACGGTACAGATCAATTACATCAACGACTAAGATCAAAAGGTATCTACAAATTAAATCTCTAAGATTACAAAATCATATCTTCTAATATTGCATACCACATCTTCTAGGATTGCATATCATATCTAAGATTTGCATATCATATCTTCTAAGATTGCATACCATATCTTCTAGGACTGTATATCATATCTAAGATTTGCATATCATATCTAAGATTGCATATCATATCTTCTAGGATTGCATATCATATCTAAGATTGCATATCCTTGAAGATTGTGTTTCCATATATGTCAAGCTTGTAGATGAACCTTCAATCTTTTCAAGTAATGGGCCATTTCGATCGGGCCAAATGATATATTTTGGACTGGACTTAGACTTTGTTTTATTATTTTGGGTTTATTATTTTTTGTATGGGCCCGGGTTAAATTGGCCTATTACAACTGCTACACTCCACAATCGAGTTCCCTAGAGCTCGTCCATCCAAACACTCCAATTTGTGGATAGTGCCACCAGTAATGAAGATAGTGCTGCAAGTAATGTGGTCGAGCCACCAGTAACGTAGATAAACTGCCAGTAATGTAGAAAAGCTGCCAGTATTGCAGATAAACTACCAGTAATGTGGTTAAGCCACCAATAGTGCAGACAAGGCTGTCAGTACTTCCTCCTTACACATATCCCACCCCATGCATGTGATATGGCCACAATATCATATTTTCACTTATTACAAAATAACACTTTTGGCATGTAACTCATGCTCTTCAAATCATTTATCACTTTAATATCACATAGGCATGTTTTAACATGCAAATCATATTTAATCACGATGTAATAAATTATCTTTTTTTAACATGAATAATTCATATATTCCATTTTATCACATATCATGAGAATGAGATCAACATCCATTTCAAATCAGCAATAAATATAACCATACAACATGCTTTCACAAATAATTAATATGGAATCACTTGTATAGTCCGTTTTGACGGATTTAATCACCCACTTTTGAATACTTAAAGTACTCACATAGAAACATAAATCAAGTTATAACATTTGATTTTGAGAATTTTTAATGATATTTATTGAACTTGTAATAATTTAGACCCACACCTGATACAACATCTGGTGCGAACTCCACTCTAATGAATGTCTACACTCGAATCTTAACCAAGGGAGTATCGATCTATTATCAAATAACTTTTAATTATTAATCACCCTTTTTAATCACTTGTTAATTACACACTAGAATCAAATCACCCCCCTTTAAACTTACTCTTTTTACAATCGCTTGTACAATGGTTTTTTTCTCAAGACCAAGAGTTTTCCGAAATGGTGTCGATTTACCTTTCATAATCAATAAGGTACAATATGTTAGTATCCGAGGGAAAATTATAATATGTCTTAAAGAAATTCGGCCAAGAGGGAAAGTAGGGAAGAAAATAGTGAATTTCATCCCACTCTAGCATACTTTGATTTGATTGAATCGAGGGATTTGATGGATCACTGGGATTTTTTGTTAGAGGAGGAATTGGATCTATAAAAGTGATCATTAGAAATGATGAGTTAAAATTGTGATAATAATATTTAAAAATAATCTAAAGACCTTTGAAAATAAAATAAAATGAATGAAACGAGATTTCGTTTACTAATAAGAGTGATGGAAATTGAAGAACGATGAAGAGATGAGGAAATCGCTAATCGCCAGTGGAGACGCAGCAGCGACGGCTCGGTGATGGACCGATGGAGAAGGAGGAGAAAAGAGGGTTGTGGCACAATAAAGAAATAAGGGAAGAAAGAATAGGTAAAAAAGAATTAGAGAAGAAGAAGAAGAGAAAATGAAGGTTATGTGTAGTGGTAGTGTACGGTGGTGCTAGGCGACGGTGGAGCAAAACCACGAAGGGATAAGTGATGACAAAAGGAGGGTCTTGTAGTGGTGGTTGGTAAGGATGTGGTGGACGAGAGAAGGAAAAATAGTGCAAGGTGGTGCACTACACCAAAACAGACTTTTAGCGGCGTTTTTTTGGGCTTTTAGCGGCCTTTTTAAGCACCACTAATAGTATTTGCGGCGCTTTCGAAAGCGCCGCAAAAAATGCCGCTAAAGAAAGCGCCGCAAAATTTAGTGGCGTTTGTTGTGAAAAAACGCCACTAAAAGTAAAGACTTTTAGCGGCGCTTTTATAAAAAACACCGCAAAAGGTCTGGGCTTTTAGCGGCGCTTTTAAAAAAACGCCGCAAAAGATATGGGCTTTTAGCGGCGCTTCTAAAAAAACGCCGCAAAAGGTAGGGGCTTTTAGCGACGTTTTTCAGAAAAACGCCACTAAAGGTAGGGGCTTTTAGCGGCGCTTTTCATAAAAACGCCGCTAAAGGTAAGGGCTTTTAGCGGCGCTTTACATAAAAACGCCGCTATAGGTAGGGCTTTTAGCGGCGCTTTTCAAAAAATGCCGCTAAAGGTAGGGGCTTTTAGCAGCACCTTTCATAAAAATGCCGCTAAAGGTAGGGGCTTTTAGCGACGCTTTTCAAAAAAATGCCGCTAAAAAACACGGCTTTTAGCGGCGCTTTTTATAAAAACGCCGCTAAAGAACACGACTTTTAGCGACGCTTTTCCCAAAAACGCCGCTAAAAGTCATGAAAATTAAAAAAAATTTAAAATATTATAAAAAACAATAAAATTAAAATATTATAAATATTAAAATATTGTAAAAATATTTTAAGGAAAAAATAATAAAAATTAAACATTTTTTAGCCCATAACATTTAAACCAAAAAAAAGGAAATCGATAGTAAACAATATTCAACAAGAATTTTAAATAAAGAAGCAAGGATGAATTTCTTCAACTCTTCATATCACTTTAGCAAATCACTTGAACCTGCATCTGAACCCTTTTCATCCTCGTACTCCTCACCAAGGATGGATTTTTTCAACTCTTCATATCACTTTTCATTCTCCAAGTATTGAGGATCCTTAATTACATATAGCAAATTACATATAGCAAATTATGCAGCTTAGAACACAGTAGTTTCATCTAGAAAAGTATGCAGAACTGACAAGAATCTAAAATTTCTGATATGGCCCTTCTAAAATTTACATAAGCTGAATGATGCATAAATAAAGTATATTAATAGCAGCAGCAATAATAATTAGAAGTACTAGTTAATGAATGTCAAATTCAGTACCCATTTCATACGCAAGAAGGGAAGATTATCATAAATTCACAACAGAGAGATTCTTATGATATCAAGAACATTGAGGTACAACTACACCAAGCTTACTTAAAATCTTAACCTAAAACTACAAGTAGACTAGTAAGCTAAAATGCAAAACAAATGTCTGCCATTTGCCTCTACTCTAACAAGTTCTAAAAACCTACATCAAGAAATCTATAATTTAATGACTCCAATGCTGTGAAAGGGAAAGAAAGATTATATTAAATTGATAACAGAAAGTTCTCATAGTATTTGCTTCAGGCAACCATTTCATGTAAATGACTCCTATACTTAGAAAGTCTTAACCCACATACCAGTGCAAAAAAATAAAAATAAAAAATGTTTACAAACCAAATCAGTAAGCTTGAATAAATTACAACTGTGAAACAAATTGCACTTACATTGAAAGAACTGGAATTGCTGGTATTGGCCGTGCATGCACAAAAGAAGAGAAAAAAGGAATACGTATCAGCATCTTCAATGGAAGTCAGCCCATAAATAGTGAACTCCTAATAATTTTTTATTTAAAACTTACACAAAGGAATTGAAGGCAATCTCCAAAGAAAAAAAATACTGTAATGAACAAAATCACAATGTTTCTCTTGACTACATAGTTATATAACCAAAATCCAATAAAAGAGGCGTTATAAGATATCAAGTAATGAAAATGAAGAAAAGGGTAAACAACCTATAGTAAAATATCAAGTAATAAGATCAAATAATTTTTCATTCGAGTATGAGTAGAAAATTCACCTACAAAAGCCATTACATTACCTTTGAAACATAATGGTAAATGATATTCACTATTATTAAAATTAAATAATAGTCAATTATTGAATATTAAATAATAATAACTAAACTAACTCAAATAATAATGAAAATCATATCTTTATTTATAATGGAAACAAAACCTATTAAATAATGCTAAAATATGCTTTTTTACATAAGTTTTTAGATGTTATTTTGAATAAAGTGTCTTCCCAATGCATATATTTATAATGCTAAATAACACTAATTAAGTTATAATTAATCTAGAATAATAAGTATAATTTAATATAGATCCAAAGTCTAATTAAATGATAATAACTATTACATTGATAATTAAAATATTATTAATAAAATAATTATAATTACAGTTATAATTATTATATAAATAATTTGTTAGGAATGTAATTTTATTGATTTAAAAATATGAGAAATATAGATAATACAAAATACTAATTCTTAATTAATCAATTTTTTTCTCTTAATTTCTCAAATATACATGAGTCATACTATTTGTTAAGTCAAGATTTGTGTTGAATCAAATCGATTTTGGTCATATGCAATTAGTATTTGTTAAGTATATACTTATGACCAATCTAGCTAAAGTACCAAAATGCTCTGCTGAGCATCCTATTGCTTCTTTCTTTTATTAAAAACTGTGATCTTTGAAAGGATCAAAAGTACAAATATAAACATAAAATAAAAAAATAAACAATAGTGCTGGGGGTTTTGACAGAGAACTTACATCCTTCAGTCCAACATATCCAGATTCTATCCGGGAGTTCTTTTCAAATGCCTGAAATATATTAAGATATTCTACTCATACATTTTGACCAGTAACAAAACCCAATCCATCTGAGTCACAACAAAATGGATTACAGAAACAAAGCCCTAAATTAAAGCATTATAATACACAACCAGATGCACAATAAAAGAAGATTATACATAGGAATGACATGTACTCTGTCCTAATTCAATCAACTGGACCTAACTTAATTCAATTGGGGTCGGCAGCTGAAAGGCATTTACAAACTTAGCCTTGCAACATACTTCATCTAAGTCATAAACAACTACTAGAATACCATGTAGTGCCAGTGAACTTCACTGGTCAAATTGTAATAAAAAAGAAGAAATAAATAAAATGAGTTAATTTTTACTTTCAAACAGTAAACAAGTTAAAGGATTAAAATCTGGGATGATGTTGTTAGAAAGTATCCCACACCTTGTAAGATGACACTCTTGTTATTTGAGCATTATTATTGTGAGACCTAAACTCTGCATCCCCAACATCCCTAAGGAGAGGAAAAACACACAATAAGTCTTAGTAGAGTAAATGATAAATAATTATTATACAAAAAAACATAATGATATGAATCCTAGCCATACGAGTACCTTTTTGCAATATATGTTAAGATCCTAATTGAAAGTTTTAAATTGTCCGGTAAATTTGGTTTGATATCAGTAGAAAGCTGAACAAAATATTCAGCAATATGGGGCTAAATGTACAATTAAGTAAACAACCTAAAAGGTGCAATGACTAAAAATTAAACCAAAATCATAATTAGAAACCATGGCTTTTGGTCCAATGCACATAACCAATATACTATATATTAAAAAAAAAAGAAAAGAAAAGGAAATTCGTCTATCATTGCAGTTTCTTAACCAGAATCTTCCCTCTATTATCTTACCACAAACATCTATATGACAAAATGATATATACTAGTAATAATATTGTTACCACCAACCCTAATAAAAGATAAGAGATAAATATAATTCTTAATTAAAACTCATTAATTGACTCTATAGACTAACTAATTAGAGTGTTAGTATTAAAACTGTATGTATATATAATTTTAGAATGATTCCGAAATTGTCGATATTGAAATTAACATCAAGGTGCAATGACCCATATTTATTCAGGCTCTGCTAATCTAGTTTCCTTAACAGCCAAAGATCTATATAAGTGTCATGGAAGTTAAACAAATATTACTATTTAGTAGCTGAATTTTGAAAAAAAAAAAGATGATGAAATGAACAAAGAAAGAGACCTTTTAATGAGTACAAGTAAGTTTACAGGATAACTGACAGATCTGAGAACAAGGAAAATATATTAAAAGCTATTCAGAAAAAAGGAAAATAAGGTGCTCTTATTCCTTATTACCAAATTTGAGCACAAAATGTTATTTATACCAAGATGCATTAAAATAGCCTCAGAACATTTGCTAAATATATACATTAACATTCAACTTTTAAAATACCTGACAAGATCTCCTTTTAGTGCAGCAGTGCCAGAATATTGTATGCTTATGTCATCCCCATGATTAGCCCTTAAATTTCAGTTTACATGCTAGGAAACCGAATAGATATGTGCAATATACTGAGTAACAATACGTTAAGAATTAACATCAATTGAAACTAGAAACTAGATAGAAAGAAACTAGACCTTAAATCTTCACTAACTATGGGCTGCATTGCATTTGAGAACATAAGCATGGAAGAGAAAACTCTTCTGTCACAAGACTGAACCATCAACCGTTTCCCAAAAGAACAAAAGCTGTGTATGAGACTGTTAATTTTACAGGCTCAGCTACTACCCAAATAATCTAGAGAATCAGAAAGATACAAATATATTATTCAGACCCAATACTTCAATCCAAAATTTTCTTTTGAGTGGTACAGCCAAATGTTCAGGAACAATGATTTTAACTGCTTCCGAAACTTCAACCGAAAGGTTCATACTGAAGAGAGGTGGACGTAAATTTTGAAAAAGGTACAAGCCAGAAAGTTGAACATAGACTTGTGAAGTTTTTATTTGAAAATAGACGATTGCCAAAGAAGCCATAGACAGATCAGAGTGAAGGCTGAGGAAAGTTCTCATGTTCAAAGAGCAGAAAATATATTAAAAGAATAGGCAAGAATAATCTCTCCCAACCACCAATTAAAATTTAATAAATCAGTATTTGAATGAGCTGCTCTGCAGCAAAGACAACTTATCATCATTGCACACGGTCCTGTAAGATGTTTAATATATCTCAAATACTGAAAAAAAAAAAACTAACACAAACTAGAGAAAAAATTGTTTTTGTTCAACTTATGATGCCAGAACAACGAACTTGCCATCTATTTAGGAAATAAATGGTAAAGCCCCAACAAAGAAACATCACAAAAATCAATATGTCTTAGTAAATTACTACAAGAAGCAATCAGAAGACAAATTTTGATGGAAAAGTTGTAAAAATAACATTAATCAGGGGAAATGCCAGAAAAGAAAAGAAAAGAAAAGAATAATGATGCATGGAGTGGTTAATTATATACTGATAGAGATTTGATTACCTTGTGATATGTTTCAAAAAACTTGATCACTTCTTCCATGTGATTACGATAGAAACCCTGTATCACAATTATACATTTTTTAGTGCAGACATGAGAGGATACTCAAATCCAACTACCGATTTATGTGGCTACCTCAACATATCCAAAAAACCCAGAGCTCAAGTCACGAGCAGGGAACCCCATAGCAATTATGTTCTCAGTGATGTATGTCATATCTAAGTCAAATCCTCCTTCCTAAAGTGAAGGTGCACAGGTAAAGTCACAAATATTGAGATTCAAATCAGAGTAAAAAACGACAATTACTAGACATATAACACATGAAATTCTTTTATTTATTAATTAAAATGTTGGAGAAAAAATGATATGGGAAAGAAGAGCATACAGCCCACCTGGTATCTCCGTTTGTTCTGTGAAACGACATGACGAGCCTTAACCTATACAGCTTTTACTGCATTTTTAGATGAGTCCACTATACCTTTCGTAATTGTTCCAAGAAAACCAGGCTGCGTGTTTGTTGAATGTCGGAATATTGGGAAATTTGAGCAGAAAACAAAGGACGACAGAACCTAGGGAGAAGCTTGAGCAGAAAAGTTTAGGGACGACGGAATTTAGGGTCGACGGGGATGAAGGGGATTTCAGGGAAAAGTTGAAGCAGAAAACAAATTGAACACCCATTAAACTTATGCCATATCATAGAAGGTTTTCCTAGACCACCAACATCCAAGGAAGAAACAACAACATCAATCTTTGATAACCCGTTAAACTTATTGAAGCTCAAAGAAATAGGAAAAGCCATGGCATGGATTTTTAAAGCTTAATGTTGATGCTAGCAGAGGTATAGTAATAATAAGTTGGGGCTCAGGCAGTGATTCAAGATGCAAATGGAGACTTTGTTGATGCTAGGTGCCGGTTGCAAATTGGCACTTCCAATTTATTTATGTTGGAAGCTTATGCTATCTTGTTTGGAGTTCAATGGCTTTTAGAAATGTGTATTAGAAATCATTATAGAAAGTGATTCACTTGGCGATAATTTGGTACTTTACAAGCACTGACCGTGTAGTGTCAAGCCTAGGGCACCTAATTACTTACATTAAGTCCTTTTATTCTAGTTTGGGGATGGTTTATTTTAAACATGTACTTAGGTCACGGAATCAACCAACTCATCTTCTAGCTAGTTTTGCTACCTTGAGAAGTGGTTGTAATTTTATTTGGTAGCATGATCTGCTTAAATGTATTGATCAATGGTTATGTATGGACATCTTATTAGTTAATGACCTCACAGGTGCACTTTTTTTCCACTCTTCAGCTTCGATGAGTGGTTTTATAGTAAGGGTACCTGTTCATAAAAAGAAAAAGGAAAAGGAAAGTATATAATGAAGCTTAAAATACACTGATGGTCCAGAGTGGTTTGTTTCCAGAAAGAAGAGAAAATGTGACAAGAAAAAAAGCAAATGCTTGCATGAAGTGTGAATTAAGCATCTTAGCCTCAAGTACTGAACCCTTTCAAGCAATGCCACTATGGGTTTAAATCTTCTAACTTAGAACTACTACAAAATGTATAGCATAAGGCATAGAACTACTACAAAATGTATAGCATAAGGCAAAGCAACATAAACAACACAAACAGAAAACTAGAACATATATTTTCTATCTGAACTTAAATCTTTCATTCAAAAGAGAAGGCTTTACTTAACCAGAAACCCAATGACCAAAGATTCGGAATTTAGAAAATTGAGATTAATTAAAAAAAGAACTTGGGTTTAACAGGAATCTAAAAATTACATAGCTAAACAAGGTTCAATTTTCATTGAGGCAAATGATCAAACATTTTACGTTCTAACAAAAATGCAAATAAGCAAATTCAGGCAGCAGAGAAATGAACTTCACTACAAAATAAAATTTAACTTCAAACCCAAAACAAACAAAAAAAGCCAAAAAAAAAAAGAATAAAAAACTTACCAAAAAAAGGGAAAGCCCAAATCAAGATAAGAATCCAAAGGGAAACACTGATGCACTGATAGAGCAATTAGCGAATAGAAGAAAATTGTAGTCTTTGCAGATACAATCAGTGAAAACTAAAAATGAGAACAGATAAATGAATTAATCAGATATTTTTGTTAACCTTGTTAGTTTAAGTATAACTTGGATTTATCGTGAAAATATTTAAAAACATATATATATATATATATATATCAATTTGTAAACATGTTTGTACATATCGTATTAATAACTTCGATACGATGTTTTAAAAAAGCTGTGAAAAAGTTGTGCGGCGATCGGGAAGATGATTCGGTTATTGGGGCTATTATCAAAGATATACAGAGGTTAAGGGAGGCTTTCCATAGCTGCAAGTTTCTATACACTGCTTAGGAGGGAAATGAATCGTCACACATTATGGCTACAGAGGGACTAAAAAGGGGGGAAACGATTTACCTTGTGGATGAAGTGCCGGGATTTGTTATGAGGGAGGTGGAGAGAGACAGAAGACAAACTGGGTCATGCGTACCAATATTCCCGATGGAGGAGGATGATTACCACGACGGAAGAGGTGGAGGATCTAGTGGCGTAGGATGAGCAGTGAAAACGGAAAGCTGATGGAAATAGCTGATAAAACTTTGCCGGCGAACAGCTAAAGGAAAAGGGAAAGGGATGTTAGGCTTTCACGGGGGAATAAAGCAAAAATTGAAGGCCCACTCGTTGGTTTGGGTAAAAATATAGATTCATAAAAATGAGATTATATAGAAAAATATAACCTATTTAAAAAACCATGAGTCTCAGGATATTTTTTGGCAGAAAACAAATTGAACACTTAGGGATTTCTGCTCAAAGACGAAATGAACAAGAACAAATGTGTTTTTTTTTTTCGAATAAAAGAAGATAAAACAGAAGGTGATTCAAGAAAAAAGAAAATAAAGGTGCAGCTTTTCTTTTACTGTAAAAAAGGAAGAGATTGGAAATCAAAGCAAAAGAAAAGGAATAGAAGGTGCAGACCACAACTGTTGGAAACAGAGATGAGAATAGGAAGAGCAAAGAGATGAGAGTTAGGGATTTCGGGAAATCAAAAAATGGGGGAACAGAAAGTGTTAAGCAATTTTTGATAAACGCTAACAATACGGCGCCGTTTTTAACTAAAATAAAATGATTATTTGCGGCGTTTTTTGAAAAGCGTCGCTATTTCTTAACTTTTGCGGCGTATATTCTTGATACTAATATATTTTTAAAGATTTAATCAAATTTTTTCTTTATTTTAAAGTTTAAGTAATATTTAAAAGAATTAGATAAATTTTAAAATTTTTAAAATTTAAAGTTATATATATATAAATTAAAAAACAATTACTCATATACCCAAAAAATTTAAAAAGTATTTTAAATAATAGTATTTTATTTTTTTCATTTTTTTTAATGTTATTGGTTCTAAATTTTTCTACCTGTCATAAATTTTTGAATATTTTAAAATGTAAATTACAAATAAATTTTATATTAATTAATTAATATAAAAAATTAGATAAATAATAATAGATCGAAGAGGATGAAAGAGTATTGCATGAGTCTTTGAAAATAATACATGATGGCCACTTGGATGATGGATCAGAATGTACAACACTAGTTTGTTTAAGTCTAGACCCTAAGTCGGCCCCTAAACCTCTAAAACCTATAAAACCTTAAACACGTAACCCCAAAATCTAAACCCTAAACTATAAACCTTTATAAACTCTAAACCTTAAAATACCATAAACCACAAAATCTTAAATCATAAACCCTTATAGACATATAAACCCTAAAAGCATAAATACTAAACCTTAAATCAAAAACTCTAAACAACTAAAACCCTAAACTATAAACATTAACCCCTAAACCTTACGACCCACACCTTACACACTAAATGCTAAACCTTTAACACTAAGGCAAAAAATTAAACACTAAACGTAAATTAAACCCTAAACCCTAAACCTTAAAATTCTACACTTAAATCATAAACCCTAAACTCAAAAACCTAACACATTAATCATTTCCCCCTAAACCCCTAACCCTAAACCCATAAACTATAAACCTAAAACCCTAACCTATTAACCATTAATTTCCCTCTAAACCTCAAACCCCTAACCCTTAAAATATTAACCCCAAACCCTTAACCATTTACCTTTAAACCCATTAACCCTAACTTTTAACCCATAAAACCCTAGGACAACCTTAAACCGCAAATCATAAACTATAATCCCTAAACATTAAAACAGTAACTCCTAAACCTTACACCCTGAACTATATATGTTAAACCATAACCCCTAAATAATCATGAGAATTAATATTTAATATTTTAAAATTAATACTATCTCTTTTACGATTATATAAGAAATTATTTAATATTTTTTTTCATTTTTAACAAATATTTTTCTCTTAAATAATTTAAACTAGAATCATAATTTTAATGTATTAAAATTAATGTTATCTCTTTTACAATTATATAAGAAATTATTTAATATATAAATTTAAAAACAATCAGTCATATATATCCAAAAAAAACTTTAAAATTATTTGCGGCGTTTTCCCAAAAGCGCCGCTAATGCCCAGACTTTTAGCGGCGTTTTTCCAAAAGCGCCGCTAATGCCCAGACTTTTAGCGGCGTTTTCCCAAAAGCGCCGCTAATGCCCAGACTTTTAGCGGCGTTTTCCCAAAAGTGCCGCTAATGCTCACACCTTTAGCGGCGTTTTGTAAATAAACGCCGCTATTGCTCATTTTTAGCGGCGTTTGGTAAATAAACGCCGCTATTGCTCATTTTTTGGCGGCATTTTCCTTCAAACGCCGCTAATGTATAATATTTGCGGCGTTTTTCTTTGAAACGCCACTAAAAATGCCACTAAAAGTCTGTTTTGGTGTAGTGGTGGTTGATAGCCAAAGTGAAAGAAAAAGGAGAGAAAAATGGGAGGAGCTATGGTGGGGACGACAATGACAAGGAAAAAAAGAGTACATTGATTCAAAAGGGTTTTTCTCAATTAGTCTAGGTTCAACGTACTAGCTCATATGGTATAAAGATGAAAAAGGGATATTGAGGGAACAATGGAGCAAAAGGGGGATCATGGTGACCCAAAAGAAAGGAAATAATCTCCCTATGTATGGCAAGAGACAGTTGGACGAGAAAGTTGTAAATAGCATGAAAAAGTTGACCAAAACTCAATCAATAAAAAAACAGGCGTGACCACTCTCGGCTCATTAACCCAATTTCTATTAACCCAATTTTTAGAATGATACAATATGTTAGCTAAATTTATTTTGGTGTCCGAAACTCAATTTCAAAACACTGAGGCAGCTCTGAAAAATCAACATGCATCCATTCAAATGCTTAAAAATCAGATTGAACAGCTTGCTAAACTAGTTTCTGAGAGACAGCAAAGTAGCTTACTTAGTAACACTAAAACTAACCTAAAGGAGTAAGTCCACGTAATCACTGTTCGAAGTGTGAAGGGTAAGTCGAGCCTAAAAAGAAGCTGAATCTAGAATGTAACAGTCTATTTTTAGTCAAATCAAAATAGTAGTTCCGGGACCACGAATTCGAGGTCAAAATATTTATTTTATTATTATTTTAATATCTATAATATGAATATATGATAGTGTGAAAGTTTCGTTTAGAAATTTTATTGTTTGATTAGTCAATTTGATAAAAAGGACTAAATCGTGTAAAGTGCAAAAGTGATGTTCTATTAGCTAAAGGTGTCTAAAGCTACAGAACATTAAAGTAAAGGTCCTTAAGTCTTAATTAGCCCAAAATGGAGTTAGTAGAAGTTAGTGGCTTGGTATTTATGTGAATATTAAAGTTATTAAAGGTTAATTGTGTAAATTGGTTATTAAAGGTGAATTAATTAAAACAAATTCCATTAATTTCATTCATCTTCTTCCTAAAACATTAAGAACCGATTTTCATAAGGAGAAAGAAGGCTAGGGTTCGGCCAAGACATTTATGCTCCATTAGATCAAGAAAAGCGAAATTTGGAATTAGATCGGGAAAAAGACAAAGTACTCGATTAATTGACCAATCTCATCGTTTTTGAACCCGAGGTAAGTTCGTATACTATATGTTTTGATACAAATGTATTTCATATACTTTGATATTTCATAAAGTGTGAATACAAGACTGTGGATATGTTCGATAGTGATTCGATGATGATTCGACATTCGCAATCCCGATTGAACCTTAGGAATAGTTTAGGATACTAGTGACATGTCATTAGAGGATACATTGATTTGGCTTCAGGCCATGATATTAGCAGTTCGGGTGTGAGTTATACCGATTTGGCTTCGGGCCAACTTCAGATATAAGTTACCTTGATTTGGCTTCGGGCCATGGTATAGGTACTTATTGTGCAAGACTCTTGAGTATTCGACTTCTATTTCAAATGGTTCAACAGGTAAACAAAAAATGTGATTGAGTATGAGAATGATATAAGATGGTACAGGTATGTACTTGACTTGTATAAACTTTGGTTCGAAAAAACTTGTGAAGAATGTGATTAATATCATAATTGTGTATATGAAGTTTGTTAGCTAATATATGCTAAATGTTGATATATTCAAATTGTTGAATTATAATCTTGAGATTGAATTGAGTTTATTTTATACGAGCTTACTGAGCTTTATAGCTTATTTTGTTTATTTTCCCGTGTTTTATAATGTTATCAAGCTAGCTCGAATTTGGGGATCATCGGAGATCGCTTCGCACTATCCACCTATCCCTTGGTACCTATGAACTTTGGTACATTAAGTATATGGCATGTATAGGAACTTGGTCTTTTTGGTGTATATATTTTGGTCATTTGTGTTGGCTTGTAAATATTAAGTTTGGTCTTGTGTTTAGCCATGAGAGTTGGCTTATTTTGTCTAGATGGTGATGTATATATATATGTGTGTGTTAATGCTCTTTATTGATGAGTTCATAATTACTTGTGATAGGTAATATGAATGTTAAATGGTTGATATTAGATATGAATTGTGCTTGTGAATTGGTGCAAAATGATGTATATTGGGAAAGGTTTTGTTAGTTTATTTGTATATGTGTATTTGCTATGTTTTGAATGAGTAAAACATGAGTTTATAAGTATGTTGGTTGTTAGTATTGGAAATGGCATGATTTAGCCTTGATTGTGGTTAAGTTAGATGTTCATTTATGCTATGAATTTGTACCATTTGGGTTGTGTAGGTACATGCAAATTTGGGTGGCAAATTGGCTTGGTAAATAGCCTATTTTTGTCCACACGGGCGTGTGTCTCAGCCGTGCGTAACACACAGTTATATTGCACGACTGTGTGTCACCTAGTGTGGTTTTAGAAACCAAGTCAATATGCTACATACTGCCTAGCACACGCGTGTGTGATTGGCCATATGGCACAAGTCAGTATACCCCCCAGTTTTCACACGGCTTACCACACGGCTTGGCACGCGGGCGTGTGTGGCCATTTCGAGTAGTACACGAGCTAGACACATGGGCGTGTAGTCTGGCCATGTGAGCTAGTCAAAGAGCTACACGGGGTTGGTCACGAGCTGAGACACGACCATGTGATCCCATTTCGAATGTCCACATGGCCTAAGATACGGGCGTGTCTACTGGACGTGTGAGAGACACAGCTGGGGCAACAGGCATGTGACCCCAGTAGTTTGGAAATTTTATAAGTTTTGTAAAGATCTCTTGAGTTATCGTTTTAATCCCGAAGCACTCCCAATGTATGTTTAGGGCCTCGTAGGCTCGTAATAGGGACAATGTGATTGTATTTGATTGGAATTACATTTGGTTGATGATTTTTTTTTTCGAATTGGATGTTTGTTTAAGTTGTAAATTCGATAATACTCCTTAACCCTATTCCGACGTTGAATATGGGTGAGGGGTGTTACATAGAAACTATTGAAAAAATCATGGGGTTGAGGAACGCAATAAAAAGCATAATCTAGTGATTAGAGAATACAAACCATGAATTCCGTATCCAGCAGCCTTGAAGCAAGACCCCATAAAAGAACAAAATGGTAAATTTCTTGAGCTTTTAAAAAAAGTGCATATTAACTTACATTTTGTTGAAACTCTTTTGCAGATGCCCAAATATGCAAAATTTTTAAAGGAGTTATTAACAAATAAAAGGAAGTTAGACGACTTGTCAACTGTGAAGCTCAATGAGGATTGCACGACCATTCTCCAAAATAAACCACCCAACAAGCTTAAAGATTCAGAGAGTTTTACTATTCTTTATTTTATTAGTAGTTTAAATGTTGAAAAGTTTTGGCTGATTTGGGGGCTAGCATAAATGTTATGCCTTATAAAATGTTCAAACAACTTGGTCTCGAGGAACCAAAATCCATTAGGATGAATATTCAATTAGCTGACAGATCAATTAGGTATCTTAGGGGTATTACTGAAGATGTACTTGTTAAAGTTGAGAAATTTATATTCCGTGTTGATTTTGTTATATTGGACATGGATGAGGATATTGAGGTACCTATGATATTAGGTCGACCATTTTTAGCCACCGCTAAAACTGTTATTGATGTGGGTAGTGGTGAACTTGAGCTGAGCGTAGGTGATGAAAAGGTTACTCTTCAAGCACGTGATTTTGTTAGAGTTCTTAAGGAGCAAGATGATACTCGTTATTCTGTTAATGTTAGTAATCATGTGGCTCGACATTTTTTGTAGGAATTTACTAAAGACTACGTGTTCGAACAATCCATCTCAAGGTGAAAAAAATCAAGGGACAAGTGAAGAGCGAATGATGTAGCTCGATGAATTAGATGAATGACAAACAAAGGCTAATGAGAACTCAAGAACGATAAAAGAAATAACTAAGCAATGCCATAGTGTGCATGTAAAAAGGACGAATCAATTCAAAGTTGGGGACAAACTGCTGCTAGACAAATCAGATCCACGAATATTCCCTTCAGAGCTTAAGTCAAGAGGGTCGAACACATTTATGGTACAAAATGTATTTCCATACGGAACCATTGAGGTAACACACCCTGATTACGACACATTCAAGGAAAGTAGTCTTCGTCTCAAACTTTATTTGTGTGGTAATACTGACAACGAGAAAGAGTAGCTTCAGCTTCAAGATCTGCCTTAACTGTTAGCTTGAAAAGGGAAGTTGAGGTTAGACTCAAAATAAGCGCTTCTCGGGAGGCAACCCAAGTGTTTTTATTTTTATTTTTAGTTTACTTTCATGTTTTTTTTTCAAAAAAAAAAGCATTAGTACAATTATTTGTATTATTTTAAAAAATAAAAAATACATATACATAGTGTTGAAACCATTTTTTGAAAAAAAAAACAGGTCGACTTTAAAAACGAAAATGGAGTCGCCACCAAACTTTTTTCGAGGTGTGATCGGATCACCTTGAGATTGATCATTAAAATATTTTAATTTATTAAAATAATGATTTTGGCTTACAGAATTCGAGAAAACGGGTTCGGGAGTCGGTTATGCACGAGGAAGGATTAGCACCCTTGTAATGCCCAAAATTGGTACCTAATTGATTAATTAACGTCTTAATGTCGAAAAATTTGAGAAGATTTTAAAATATGATCATCTTTATTTAAAAGAAAACTTGAATAAATTAAATTGGATGCTAAGACCCTCTTCTTTCGAAGAGATAAAATGTCACGCCCAGTGAGTTAGGATACGACATTTCAAATCCTCGAAACTAAGCTTGTCTTTTGACTTTTGAAAATCATGCATTTAAATTTAAGAAGAATATTCGGTTATTTGGGTCAAATGAACAATCGGAACCCAGTAAGTTAGGGCACAATTTCTCAAAATTCCAAATATAGAATATTGCCTTTATTTTTAGAAATCCTTACATCGAGATAACAAAATATCACATCCAGTGAGTTAGGACACAACATTTTTGAATTCCTGAGAATAAGCTTTTATTTGACTTATACGCTTTGATTTAAAAAAGATACTTATTTCTTTAGGCCCGACGAGAAAAATCAAAACCCAGTAAGTTAGGGTACGGTTTCTCGAATCTCGAATTACAAATAAAAAATTGCTTAATAAAAAGAAATTTATGTATCGGACAAGGATTAATGTAACAGGTTTTATAGTAAAATGTAAAAAATGAATTATGGTACTAATATGCATAACAGGCTAATAATAAATGCATTAATGTAAACAACAATAATAAGGGGAAAAATAAAAATAAGATAAATAATAAAAAACAAAAAATAAATAAAATAAAATAAAATAAAACAAACTAAAATAGCGAGTAAGTAAATAAATGAAAATAAAAAAATTAATTAAAAATTTAATAATGAACAAATAAATAAATAGATGAATATTAGGTAAACCAGTTTAAAAATAATAATGATAATAATATTAGTAATAATAACAGTAATAATAGTAATAGTAGAGGAATAATAATAATAATAATAATAATAATAATAATAATAATAATAATAATAATAATAATAATAATGTAATACCCCTAAACCGTATCCGTCGCCGAATTTAGGTTACGAGGCATTACTCTACATTTTACTACTCAGCACAGTCAAAAAGATCATTTACCAAATTTAATTCACTTAGCTAAATGAAGATAAATCCATACCTACGATAATTATAACTAGTACATAAATATACATGCTCATCATACCATACATATACTAGTAATTTATTTAAACAACTTAAACATTACAAAAACCTTCAAAGAATACCACTCATTTGATCATTTAAAACCATCTTCACCAATTATACATATATTCATACCTACTTTATAAAACTAGATAACAATCATGGCATTTAACTATTCATATACATGATCACATGTTACTTTGATCCAACAAATCCAAATAGGCCTAATATACTCCATCAAAACAATGTATACCTAAATTTATTAGAAAGGACATATTCGAACCAAAACACCCATTATTTGTTACTCATGAACAAATGTAATCCATAACCGAATATAACATCTAAGTACATTTTCCATTTAATTCCACATATTGCCGAATACAAAGTTCATGAAGTTGATTCATATTTCTAGAATACACATCAAAGGTAATGTATACCAAAGCTGATTCAAATTTGATAACTATCACATATATCTACTTTCCAAATTGACTAGCAAAATTCATATATGGTGATTTCATATCAAACATACATATACAAACTTTCATACTTGACATGATTTAGAACACATCCATACTCTTCATCCATGCAAAACATGCACACTTAACTTGATCGAAACTTGCATAACTTTAGATTAGTTAATAATAAAACAAGCCATTTTCGCATGGCTTATATACATCATCAAAATAATATTCGAACATTAAGCTAGCCTATACATGCCTTATGCTTAAAAATTCAACTTTTAAGAGTACCAAAATAGGTCGATAGTGTGGATGACTTCAACGATGATTCCCCGAGCTCGTAGCTTGATCAAAATCTATAAAACAAAGTGAAAACAGACAGAGTAAGCTAACTAGCTTAGTAAGTCTTAAAAAATTAAAAGTGATTCAATTGAACACCCAAACACTTCAGATCAAATACTTAATATCAAATAAACTTTAACAAAATACATGTGGTATCTCATTGCCAAAATTCAATAACGTTGTAACACCCCAAACCCGGTCAATACGCCACGACCGAATCTAGTATGTCACAGAGGAAAACGTTTTGAAGAAAAACGAGTTCACGATTTAAATTTTGTGAAAAACCCTTTTGAAATTCTATATTTGTAGAAAATAAGTTAAAACTGAAATTTACTTTGAAATTACATAAAACTTTAATATAAGTAAGTAAATCATAAGTTAGAAAAGATTTATATCATTTTAAGAAAACTCAAATTATTACTTTGAAACTATTTACATTTGATAGTAGTAACTAAATATTTGTAAATCATTTAATTTATCGAAAACACTTAAGTTGTTGAAATTGTCAATTAATTTATGTTACCCGATGGTAACGTTTTAAAAACCATCGCGTTGTGTAGTTTAGAAAACTTTGGGCTCAATTATTACATTAATCAAATAATTTATAAGCCATATTTTAAAACAAATCCAAAGCTTAAATATAATCCAAAACGTAATTAAACAGGCCTTATTACAAATCCATAAAATATGAAAACCAAATTAAAGTAAAATACCCAAGTGGAAGTTCATATAAAATCAACTTTTATTGCATGGCCTCCTCGAGTTCATCCGGCTCCACATCCGCGATCTCACGAATCACCTGAAATGATAAGGGAGAAGGTGAGTCACCAAGACTCAGTGCATGTTCCCTCTCCCGGGTAAATGCCACATTCTTACACAAATTATAACAAAGTACATATATGCATAATGCACCCAACCTAGCCATCCATAACTCCTTTTCTACCCCGTGTGGTACCAAACCACTGGTGGTGCCAAACCACTGGTGTCCAAAGACACAATTGTATTGCCAAAACACTGGTGACCGAAGTCACAAATCAAGTGATGGGGCCAACCCATCGTGTGATACCAAATCACTGGCAGACGATCCCATATCTCAAAAGTGGGGCCAACCCACGGTGGAATTAACCACAGGGACAAGTCGCTATGAGGTGCCAAACCTCTGGTGTCCGAAGACACGAATGTGATACCAAATCACTGGTGGTTCCAAACCACTGGTGCCCGAAGACACAAATCGAATGATGGGGCCAACCCATCGTGTGATACCAAATCACTGGCGTCGATCCCATATCTCAAAGTGGGGCCAACCCACGGTGGTGTTAACCACAGGGACGAGACGCTATGAGGTGCCAAACCTCTGGAGGTACCAAACCTCTGGTGACCGTAGTCACAATGTGTTACCAAAACACTGGTGTCCGTCGACACGAATATCAATCTTCCCCCTCCTCTCATATTGCCCATACCAATGCAATAGGTAACCAAATCATGTTAATACACTTTAATATGAATCATATAATAAATATTATAAATCATAGATCATGTTTTCACTTCACATATAATAACAACATATCGAAACAGACTTACCCGAATCCTCATTCATACCATCATGGTATCATATCCAAATCTCATCGTTTTTCCCACTTTCATAATGTGATTAGTAATAACACACATATACATACATATATAAACCAAGCTATAAAGTGTGTAAGATACACACCTGATAATAGAGATAACTAAACTTTCTCGCTCATCGACACTCTCAGCATCTCGAACAACATCTATACGTGCTCTCTCTCCGATTGGTGGTTCATAACCTGATGAAGAACCACGAACGAACAATGGCTCGGGGGTACGAACGACTTCAAATAAATGATTATCGCCGGCAGAGGGTCCACATCCCGGTGGAAAGTCTCGAACTCCCGACACAGCCCTTCGCTTGAAATTTAAGGGTATAGCAGAACCACCCCTCTTCCAAACACTATGAACTGCTCTCTTCGAACCCATTCTTGATTGCTCCAAAGTCTAACGTTCATGGAAAGAAGATAATAAACGGATGATAGAGTCCCCAAAAACTTAATCGATTAGAAGACCATCTAAAACAATATAACAAGCATAAAGATCCTTACCCTTAGACTTACCAACCTTTGATTTGCTAAAGGAATGGCTTAAATCGATTGCTTCCGAAATCCCAATGAGCCCCTTTTTATCCAAAATCGATAGAAGAAAACCAAGGAGAGTCTACCCTTGAATATTCGGCCAAAATAATACTAAAAGGAAGTAGAAAGTTCGGCTATGGTGAAGTGAAAAAGAAAAGAAGAAAAAGAATGAAAGTAGATGTTTTATCTTTGATCAAATGAAAAAGAAATGGTATTTGAGATGGAGAAGTATTCGGCCAAGAGACTGAAAAAGAAAGTGTGATAATAAACCAATGTCAAAAAGAAAAGAAAAGAGAGATGTGGGAGAGATGAGATTCGGCCAACCTATTTTGCCTAAAAGAAAAGTGCATAAAATGCCAAAATGAAGTTTTAGTTTCAAGTGGAAAGATGAGAGAAAGAAAATAGTATTTTTGGTTCAATGAAATGAAGGCTAAAACAAAAGCAAAATTTGCACAAAATGTACAATAAACATTCGGCCAAAGAAGAGTTTTTTGGAGAGGAAAAGCAAAATGCAAAAAGATGCACAAAAGAGGAATTGGCCAAATATTCCCCCCCAAACCACCTAACAAAATTCGGCCACCCACCTAGACACCCATGCCGTCCACATACATGCACTAAAGCCTAGGATTACTTTCCAAAACATCCTCCCTATTCCATGCCTTTGTCCCCTCATCATACCATAACTTTAAGAATCTTATCCCCAATATCAAGCTTTCCATAAACATATATTCAACTTACCAAAATAAATAGTCCAACCTATCATAAATAAGTTTGACCGACCATTAATGCTAGAATACAAAAATAAACCTTCAAAATGCTAAACATGCTACTCGAACCTCTAACCTCAAGCCACCTTCCAAACTCCTTAACCAACTTGCCACTTTCTCCTCTTATGCTATAAATGAACACTTAATTAACTTAAGTGTCAAGCTCACTTAATCCTACTTCATTAAATAAACCATACTAAAATTATTCTAACTTCCTAAATAAAAACAAGTCTTCATAAGACTATTCTAACACACAAAATTCATACCCGAGCCAACACAAAATAATACTAAAATTTTTTTCCAAAAGCCCATGGCCCAATCGGCACAATCCTACTAGGCCCAAATTCGGGATGTTACAGATCTACCCTCCTTAAAAATAATTTCGTCCTCGAAATTACTTACTAACGATCAATAGTACAGTCTAACTCACCGCACTACGCTCTTGCTGCGCACTCTGATCTTAATAAAACCACAATGTACTTTTTAACAAAATCTTGAATCCTTAATCCCACAACCAAACATCTAATTCACACTAGCAAACCTGTTATCTAACACTTACACTTATACCAACAATTTTCCTACATTCAGCCATCACTTCTAACCAAAACATACCTGACTTGAGAGTGAGGAAACAATCCCGAGCCTTATGCTCCTTAGACCCGCATCTCAAACATGCTCCAACCCTCCTCCAATATTCTCCCGGATGACACCTTCCACAGTAATAGCAAGCCAATAAGTTCGATCATACCGTGATTTTACAGAATGAAATTGTGACCTAGAGAACCGTGATCTCTATTCTTCTCTAAAACTTCTTTAACTAACTGAGTCAGCTCATCAATCCGAATTCGATCATGAAACCCCGTCTCAAGCACTAGCGATGCTAACGCCTCCATTTCAAAAATATGCCTCGGTGCCGAAGATCTAGCCCTAGCACAATCGGCCTTTACCATGTCCATGACGACCACGATCTCGAGAGCTCATTCTAGCTATTGTGCTTTAATCAGATTAGGAGATTTTTATGGATTAGTTCATGTTTCACTTGGTTATTCGCGAAGAAATTTTATGAAGAATTTAATAGAGATTCTTTCGATCAATCAAAGTTTTAAGTCTTCTATCCTAGTTTACACAGAAAAGTACATCCATTCCCTAATACCTTTCATACTTATTCACTCTTCGGGCATTTCTGTCCGTTTCTATCCTAGGGGTATTTTCGTCATTTTCCTATAGGGTATTTTTGTAATAAATCAAGAAAATTTTGAAAGCTTAAATAAATCAAAACTTTTTGTAATTTCTAAAAACTAAGGAGTATTTTTGAGAAATTCTCAATTTGAAGATATGACAAAATTTTGAAAACCAGGGGTATTTTGGTAAATTTGTCAATCGGGGGTAATTTTGTAAATTTCAGAAGTCAGGGTATTATTTGAAATACAAAATTTTCACGTACATAAACAAAATAAAAATTTAATCAAATCGGGGTAATATGGTAATTTTAGAAACCAAGGGTATTTTCGTAATTTTGCCACTAAGGACATTTCGATAATTTTGGTAAATTGAAGAATATTTTGAAAATTTTCCAAAAGTAAATTTTTGCTGCTATTGAAAGGAATATCATAACGATTTTTAAAACTTAGTGTTTTCATAAAACAGGGTTAATCCCTTTCGAGTTTTATTTAACGTGTTTAGCCTATGACCGAGTCCTCTTGGTTAGGGTGAATCGAAGCTACGCACCAGGTAGGAATCCCGCGAAGAGGAGGTGAGTCACGAGGACTGCTTAAATACCAAGCTCTTCCGGATCCAATCCTAGACATGCGCACTAAGGTTACCACACCCTAACTCGGCGACTTGGTCGTAGGTTGGTTTAATTAGGCTTTTAAAGTCTTATGTCTTTGTTTGGGGTATCTAGTCCTAATGTTCAACACCTATCACACTAACTACGTTCCATACCTACCCTTCTACCAATAATAATTCACAAAGAAATGAGAAGTACTTACCTGGGCGGATCGGTGTCGGAGGCTCGGTGCCATGCTGTTCAAACCCAAAATATTTCAAAAAGGCCTACCAAAATATTTTTGGGCCTTGGGCCCCCACAGTCGAGCTTTGAACTGGGCTCTGATATCAATTTTGTAACACCCCAAACCCGGTCAATACGCCACGACCGAATCTGGTATGTCACAGAGGAAAACATTTTGAAGAAAAACGAGTTCACGATTTAAATTTTGTGAAAAACCCTTTTGAAATTCTATATTTGTAGAAAATAAGTTAAAACTGAAATTTACTTTGAAATTACATAAAACTTTAATAGAAGTAAGTAAATCATAAGTTAGAAAAGATTTATATCATTTTAAGAAAACTCAAATTATTACTTTGAAACTATTTACATTTGATAGTAGTAACTAAATATTTGTAAATCATTTAATTTATCGAAAACACTTAAGTTGTTGAAATTGTCAATTAATTTATGTTACCCGATGGTAACGTTTTAAAAACCATCGCGTTGTGTAGTTTAGAAAACTTTGGGCTCAATTATTACATTAATCAAATAATTTATAAGCCATATTTTAAAACAAATCCAAAGCTTAAATATAATCCAAAACGTAATTAAACAGGCCTTATTACAAATCCATAAAATATGAAAACCAAATTAAAGTAAAATACCCAAGTGGAAGTTCATATAAAATCAACTTTTATTGCATGGCCTCCTCGAGTTCATCCGGCTCCACATCCGCGATCTCACGAATCACTTGATATGATAAGGGAGAAGGTGAGTCACCAAGACTCAGTGCATATTCCCTCTCCCGGGTAAATGCCACATTCTTACACAAATTATAACAAAGTACATATATGCATAATGCACCCAACCTAGCCATCCATAACTCCTTTTCTACCCCGTGTGGTACAAAACCACTGGTGGTGCCAAACCACTGGTGTCCAAAGACACAATTGTGTTACCAAAACACTGGTGACCGAAGTCACAAATCAAGTGATGGGGCCAACCCATCGTGTGATACCAAATCACTGGCAGACGATCCCATATCTCAAAAGTGGGGCCAACCCACGGTGGAATTAACCACAGGGACAAGTCGCTATGAGGTGCCAAACCTCTGGTGTCCGAAGACACGAATGTGATACCAAATCACTGGTGGTTCCAAACCACTGGTGCCCGAAGACACAAATCGAATGATGGGGCCAACCCATCGTGTGATACCAAATCACTGGCGTCGATCCCATATCTCAAAGTGGGGCCAACCCACGGTGGTGTTAACCACAGGGACGAGACGCTATGAGGTGCCAAACCTCTGGAGGTACCAAACCTCTGGTGACCGTAGTCACAATGTGTTACCAAAACACTGGTGTCCGTCGACACGAATATCAATCTTCCCCCTCCTCTCATATTGCCCATACCAATGCAATAGGTAACCAAATCATGTTAATACACTTTAATATGAATCATATAATAAATATTATAAATCATAGATCATGTTTTCACTTCACATATAATAACAACATATTGAAACAGACTTACCCGAATCCTCATTCATACCATCATGGTATCATATCCAAATCTCATCGTTTTTCCCACTTTCATAATGTGATTAGTAATAACACACATATACATACATATATAAACCAAGCTATAAAGTGTGTAAGATACACACCTGATAATAGAGATAACTAAACTTTCTCGCTCATCGACACTCTCAGCACCTCGAACAACATCTATACGTGCTCTCTCTCCGATTGGTGGTTCATAACCTGATGAAGAACCACGAACGAACAATGGCTCGGGGGTACGGATGACTTCAAATAAATGATTATCGCCGGCAGAGGGTCCACATCCCGGTGGAAAGTCTCGAACTCCCGACACAGCCCTTCGCTTGAAATTTGAGGGTATAGCAGAACCACCCCTCTTCCAAACACTATGAACTGCTCTCTTCGAACCCATTCTTGATTGCTCCAAAGTCTAACGTTCACGGAAAGAAGATAATAAACGGACGATAGAGTCCCCAAAAACTTAATCGATTAGAAGACCATCTAAAACGATATAACAAGCATAAAGATCATTACCCTTAGACTTACCAACCTTTGATTTGCTAAAGGAATGGCTTAAACCGATTGCTTCCGAAATCCCAATGAGCCCCTTTTTATCCAAAATCGATAGAAGAAAACCAAGGAGAGTCTACCCTTGAATATTCGGCCAAAATAATACTAAAAGGAAGTAGAAGGTTCGGCTATGGTGAAGTGAAAAAGAAAAGAAGAAAAAGAATGAAAGTAGATGTTTTATCTTTGATCAAATGAAAAAGAAATGGTATTTGAGATGGAGAAGTATTCGGCCAAGAGACTGAAAAAGAAAGTGTGATAATAAACCAATGTCAAAAAGAAAAGAAAAGAGAGATGTGGGAGAGATGAGATTCGGCCAACCTATTTTGCCTAAAAGAAAAGTGCATAAAATGCCAAAATGAAGTTTTAGTTTAAAGTGGAAAGATGAGAGAAAGAAAATAGTATTTTTGGTTCAATGAAATGAAGGCTAAAACAAAAGCAGAATTTGCACAAAATGTACAATAAACATTCGGCCAAAGAAGAGTTTTTTGGAGAGGAAAAGCAAAATGCAAAAAGATGTACAAAAGAGGAATTGGCCAAATATTCCCCCCCTAAACCACCTAACAAAATTCGGCCACCCACCTAGACACCCATGCCGTCCACATACATGCACTAAAGCCTAGGATTACTTTCCAAAACATCCTCCCTATTCCATGCCTTTGTCCCCTCATCATACCATAACCTTAAGAATCTTATCCCCAATATCAAGCTTTCCATAAACATATATTCAACTTACCAAAATAAATAGTCCAACCTATCATAAATAAGTTTGACCGACCATCAATGCTAGAATACAAAAATAAACCTTCAAAATGCTAAACATGCTACTCGAACCTCTAACCTCAAGCCACCTTCCAAACTCCTTAACCAACTTGCCACTTACTCCTCTTATGCTATAAATGAACACTTAATTAACTTAAGTGTCAAGCTCACTTAATCCTACTTCATTAAATA
Source organism: Gossypium australe (assembly GCA_005393395.2). Classification (NCBI taxonomy): domain Eukaryota; kingdom Viridiplantae; phylum Streptophyta; class Magnoliopsida; order Malvales; family Malvaceae; genus Gossypium; species Gossypium australe. Next base: position 36,845,707 of record CM016626.1, on the reverse strand, counting down.
AACCATACTAAAATTATTCTAACTTCCTAAATAAAAACAAGCCTTCATAAGACTATTTTAACACACAAAATTCATACCCGAGCCAACACAAAATAATACTAAATTTTTTTTTCCAAAAGCCCATGGCCCAATCGGCACAATCCTACTAGGCCCAAATTCGGGATGTTACAAACGTAATTAACTTAACATTCTTCCTTATCTTACCTTTAACAAATAAATTTATATTTCGGCTCAATATTCAAATGGTAAGTATCAATTTCTAACCACATACTCATTTCATATGCACATCATTCAATAGAACCACATACATGAACAAATATACACTTATCTATTTAACATTTCATAAATCTAAGTATTCAATATCCACGTAATGATAATACGATCACATAACTCAAAAGGCCAAATATACATATATAGTTATGAATCACATTCTTGTCCAACAGAACTCACATATATGCTTTCCTAATTGATCAAATATAGAAACTCAATTAAATAACTCATAGGCACTTACCTGTATGGCCAAGTAATTTAATTCATATGAATAAGCTTTAGCTTGTTCTTTTGTCACCATAACTCCACCATTTTGTATGCATAAGCTCGTATTAAAAAAATCACCGACATTAAGCCTGCTAGACCGAAGTCTGAAATTTAATCACCGGCATTTAGCCTGCTAGGCAATAAGCCCGATACACTTCACCGGCACAAGGCCTGCTAGGCTCGAAGCCCGAGTACCAATAATTAAACCATTTCATACACATTACATATTACCAATATCACACATCACACATAATTCATAATCCTACCACATATCAAATTCAAATAAATTTCACTACATTTCATTATTAAAATCACCTTTCATATTCGACTTTGGCCTATTTCACACTTATAAATTCAATATTCAACATATAATCAAGGTTATAACCAATATTAAGATATTAAATTGCTTAAAGACTTACCTCAGATATCGTCGGACGACAAGAACCGGTTATCCGATAACTTTCGTCTTTCCCCGATCCAAGTCCGTTTTTCTTTGTTCTTGATCTAAACATATACAAATTAAGCTCATTCAAGCACATTTCATCTCAATTTAGTCCCAAAACACATAAATAGGCAAATTATCATTTTACCCCTGACATTTACAAATTTTACAATTTAGTCCCTATTGCACAAAACACAAAATACACATAATTTGATATCAATCCCTAAGGGCCGAATCTTCCCCATGGTCATATAAGTCCCTAAATTTCATTAATTTTTCATTTTAACCCCTCAAAGATTTATTTTTGCAATATAGCCCAAAATACTCAAATTCACCAAAATTTCCAATTCAAAACATGTTAATATCAAACATACTTTTAATATTTTTCCATCAAACATTACAAAGCAAAAACATCTATCCATAGCCGAATATCAAACATGCTCAAATTCAAAAATTCTAACATGGGTCGACTTGTATTTGAAGCAACGATGTCAAAAACGTAAAAATTATCGAAAACTGACCGAAAACATACCTTGAATTTAAGCTTAGAAGTGCCAAAAATCTAAAGAACCAAAGCCTTCTTCTTTCTCCAATATTCTTCCAAGAGAGAAGCAAAGTAATGTTGGCTTTATTTTATGTTATTTTATCATATATTATGCTTATTTTTCAATTACTAACTTAACCTTTAAATTAAAATAAAACTAACATATATACTAAGGGTAATGTTGTCTTAAACCATCCACTACCTTAGATAATGGGCTATTTTCCCTTTTAGGACTTCATATTAAAAAGCCACTATCAATTAAGAACTTTTCACTATAGTTTGCAACTTTTACATTTTACGCGATTAAGTCCTTTTGTCTAATTAAGCACACAAACAATCAAATCTTTATATGAAATTTTCACACATGCTAATTCACATATAATAAACACAGAAAATAATATTTAAAAATTTTTTAGACTCGGATTCGTGGTCCTGAAACCACCGTTCCGATTAGGGTCAAATTCAGACTGTTACAACTCTCCCCCCTTAGGGATTTTCGTCCCCGAAAATCTTACTGTTAAGCAGAGTCGGATATTGTTGTCTTATTGAATCCTCAGGCTCCCACGTAACCTCTTCTATTCCATGATGATTCCATAATACTTTTACTAACGGAATTTTCTTGTTTCTCAACTCTTTTACTTCACGAGCTAAGATACGGATCGGTTCCTCTTCGTACGTCATATCAGATCAGATTTCAATTTCAGACGGGGCAATCACATGTGACGGATCTGATCGATATTTACGGAGCATTAAGACATGAAACACATTATGGATCTTTTCAAGCCCAAAGGGCAATTGTAATCTATACGCAACAGGCCCAACACGTTCGACGATCTCATATGGTCTGATAAACCTCGGACTTAATTTGCCCTTTCAACCGAATTGAAGTACTTTCTTCCATGGAGAAACTTTCAAAAATACCCGGTCTCCAACCTGAAACTCAATGTCTTTGCGTTTCAAATCCGCGTATGACTTTTGGCGATCTGATGCAACTTTCAAACTATCTCAGATCACCGCTACTTTCTATTCAGTCTCTTTAATCAAATTAACCCCGTGTATTTTGTTTTCACCGAGCTCGATCCAGTACAATGGTGTGACACTTGCAGCCATATAGAGCTTCGTAAGGTGCCATTTTGATACTAGATTGAAAACTATTATTGTAAGCAAATTCAATCAGAGGTAAGTATCGTCCCCACGTACCTTAAAACTCGAGGACACAATATCTCAACATATCCTCAAGTATCTGAATGGTTCGTTCAGATTGACCATCTGTCTACGGATGAAAAGCTGTACTGAAGTGTAGTTTGGTACCTAAAGCATCTTGCAATTTCTTCCAAAACCGCGACGTGAATCTCGGATCTCTGTCCGAAACAATGGAAATCGACAGACCATGTAATCTCACAATTTGAGATACATAAAACTCAGCAAGCTTATCGAGGGAATAGTTCATACGAACTTGACAAAGTGAGCTGATTTGGTTAGTCTATCCACTATAACCCAGACTGCATCTTTCTTGCTCGGTGTCGTAGGCAAACCGGATACAAAATCCATAGTAATTCTATCCCATTTCCATTCAGGTATCATGATCGACTGAAGTAACCCAGAAGGCATCTGATGTTCGGCTTTTACTTGCTGACAAACTAAGCACTTCGAGACAAATTCAGATATGTCCCGTTTCATACCAGGCTACCAATAGAACTGTTTCAAATCATTATACATTTTCGTGCTACCCGGATGTACAGTCAATCAACTATTATGAGCCTCATTCAACATCATCTGAATCAAATCCACATTCCTTGGAACACATATTCGGCCTTTGAAATTCAAACAGTCATTTTCATCAATTCGAAACTCTAACTCTGCATTACTTTCACACTGAACTCGTCTTGCCATCGTATCTTTGTCAACTCTCTGAGCATCACAAATTTGTTGAATATACAACGGTCTTGCTTTCAATTCGGCTATTATCGAACCATCATCAGACATAACCATATGTGCGTTCAACGCACGAAGAGCAAATAATGATGTCTGACTTAAGCCGTCTGCAACAACTGTAATAGCCCAAAAATGACCCTAATCAAAAAGGTGGTTTCGGGACCATGAATCCGAGTTAGAAAATGATTATTATTATTAATTTTGTAGTTGCGATATATGTTTAAGTAAAGTATGTGTTAGAATATCATGAGGTAATTTGATTGTTAATATATATGTTTGAAATAAAAATAAAATGAATAAGGGGGCTAAATTGTTGAAATGGTAAATATAGCTTGCATTGTAGTAAGGGATTTAATTGAATTGCCTTATTGCATGAAATGATTTGCATGTTAAATTACCCAAATATTTAGTGGGTGGACGGCATGATGATGTTTCATGCATATTTTATTCTAAAGTTTAGTTAGTGGCATTATAATAATATAGTATTATATGATTAAAATAAGAAAAACACTAAAGGATGAGTGGATGTTCATCTTCCATCCATTTACTCTCCATTGCCGAAATTCACAAAGAAAAGTAGGAATCAAGCTCCCACCTTTCGGCCATTTGCATGTCCCTTAAGGTTAGAAGTTGAACATGATTTTTGTAATTTTCTTGTATCTTTGAGTTAGTTGCATTGAATATTAACAAACCCATGTGCAAAGTTTTTAGTTTAAAGCATGTTCTAGATTCGGCCCTTATTGAATGTTGATGATTTGTTGTGTTTGATGGAGGAATGGGAATTTTATGCTTGAAAGTTACATGGTTAAAGTATGAAAATTCATATAAAAAGGAATGTGATGACTTAATTTTCGAAAATAAATAGTTGAAGGATTGCTTTGCTAAATAAATAGGTTATATGAAGGTATAAGGTTCTTAGGGAGATTCGGCCCTAAAGAATATTGGGTTAATTTCGAGTAATTCATGTATATTGCATTAGGGACTAAATTGTAGATATTACAAAAGTTAGGGGTAAATTCGTAAATGAGCTAAATTAGGTGTTATGGATTAAATTGAATGGAAATGATTTTTGAAAGAGCTTAATTGAACTTGTATAGATCAAGGTTCAAAGGAAAAGGGGTTGGACAAAGGAAAGGCTAAATTAAACAAATAGCCGGGACACTCGAATTCATCGACTACCGAGGTAAGTTTATAAGCAATTAGGTTTGATCGAATAATGTTTGAAATGAGAAGTATATTATTTGTTAATGAATTATTGGTGGAATTGCGGAATGAAACATGGGAAAAATTTTGATATACTAGTTGATTGGAGTCCATTATATGCATATAAATATGTGTATCTATTGATTAGTCGAATTAAGCATATGGAAATTTGGTTTTTCTTTAATTGCCGAATTAGATGTGGATTGGGGTTTAGCATTCATGATAGTCGAATGTGTGGTTGATTTCTATGTGAAATTCGGTAGCATCTGTTTGGATAAACAATGATGAATCGAGTAGTAGTAGTTAAATATGGATCTTGGAAATAGGTGATGGTATTGAATAGTTAATTTAGCATATATATGTAGGTGTGGCCGAATGTGGTATAAGGTGATAAATGAAAGAAGTTGTTTGAATCTTAAATTGTATGTGTATTTATATGAATGGAATTGAAATCATATGTATACATAGTACTAATGAGAAAATGGATAGAAGGCACTGTGTGTGCGGAAATTAAATCACCGAGCACTGTGTGTGCGATATCGGTCGGAGGGCACTGTGTGTGCGAAAAATTTAATCACCGAGCACTGTGTGTGCAATATCGGTCGGAGGGCACTGTGTGTGCAAAAATTTAATCACCGAGCACTGTGTGTGCGATATCGTCGGAAGGCACTGTGTGTGCGGAAAATTAATCACGGGGCATTGTGTGTGTGGATTATTATATTTCTTCAAGAATAGAGGCAATTATTACAAGTAAATAAAAGTGTCAAGTATGTTTGGCAAATGGTTTATTATCTTAATGTGAAATTAAGTAAGTTATTTCATTATGGCTATGAAGCATATGACTACTTGGTTACTTAAATTTTTATTTTGGATTGAATGAGTATGGGATTGATGAATGTTAATCTTGGCTACATGTTGAAAGGATGAATTGTTCAATAGTTAGTTTGAAAACTAAGGAAAAATGGTGTAATGCATATTTGTGTATTTTACCTTCTTGCTTAAAACTTACTAAGCTAATTGAGCTTACTTGGAGTGTTTGTTTCATGGTGTTCTAGATCTTAAAGTCGCAGCTCGAACTCGGGAATCCTCGTCGAAGTGAAGCACACTATCTAAATTTTTGGTACTTTTGTAATAAACCTAAATCAATGGCATGTATAGGCTAAACTACAAAGGTTGAACGTGTCTTTTGAGTTAGATATTAAAACACCATACAAAAATGGTTTTATTTCTTCTATGAATTAAGTGAAGATAGTATGTTGGCGTATGGATATATATATATGGGTTCATGGATTTTTGGTTGATTTGAATTGTTCTGCTTAACATGATGATTGTATTTACATATATAGATGTGCATGACAGGTTCGACTTGGAGTATAATGTCTTATGATTATATGAAATGGGTTAAATTGGAATTCTTGTTCATATATGGCAATAATTTTCAATGCGATTGATATGAGTAAAGCAAATTTCTAAGATGATGGGAAATTAGGAATGATGAATCGTCTATCAAAGTTACTATTTAGGTTCTTTTACCATATTGCGACGTGAAAAATGGTATAGAAGCCATGAGTAACTAAACGTGTTTATATTAAAAATGTGCATGGATTAAAATTATTGTATGTACCGTGGAGTGTATACCTATTTTATGCATATAGGTATTCGGCATTATACATATATGTTTGGATGTATGGTAGATTTACAAAGGGATAAATGTTTAAATGTTCATATATGCTTTAAATCGGCTAATACTTAGACTTAGTTGGGAATGTATAAATTGTTTTAAGAATTAATTGAAATGAGTGGAGATATGTATGTTAAATCGAACAAGTTTAACAATGTGAATTTAGCTCAGGATAGTATATTGAATGCTATGTATCGATATTAATAAATGTAAGGCCTGTAACCTTAATCTGGTGACGGATTCGGGTTAGGGGTGTTACATTTGATTGGTATCAGAGCTACGGTTTAGTCGGTTCTCGGACTAATGTAGCATGTAAGAGTCTAGCTATACATGCCATTGTTTACAAGGTAATAGTGTGATGACTTCTGACAGTGAAATGTATTTGTTTCTTTTATTTAGTAATGGATCCGGATCCCGAGCAAGCAGTAACTGCTGATGTTGAGAGTGTGGCGCCTGCTCCCGCGCAAGGGACTGCGTCGGAAGAATCTCGACCTGCTGCGAGTGGCCAGATGAGAGGGTAAAGCAGGCTTTCTATAATATGATGAGCGATTGGTTCAGTCATTACTTACGAACTACTCCGGCTGTTCAACCACCCCTGAATCCGAATGTTCCACCTGTGATACCAATGGTACCTCCTGTTGCCAATCCTGAAAGAGTAACTAAACCTCCTATTGATCGTATACGAAAGCATAGAGCTCAAGAATTTAGAGCTGAGGACGATGATGATGCGGAGCGGGCTGAATTTTGGCTCGATAATACTATCCGTTTCTTTGACGAGCTGTCTTGCACACCCGATGAGTGTTTGAAGTGTGCCATATCTTTACTGCGAGATTCTGCCTACTACTGGTGGAATACCCTCGTTTCAGTCATTTCGAAGGAGAGTAACCTGGGACTTCTTTCAGATGGAATTTCGTAAAAAGTATATAAGTCAGCGTTTTATAGACTGCAAGCGTAAAGAATTTTTCGAGCTCAAACAGGGCAGTATGACTGTGTCGGAATACGAGCGCAAGTTTGTGCCACTTAGTCGCTACGCTCGCGAATGTGTATCCTCTGAGGCTGCTATGTGGCGGAGATTCAAGGATGGCTTGAATGAAGATGTAAAGCTCCTAGTTGGCATTTTGGAGATTAACGAGTTCGTTGTACTAGTGGAAAGAGCTTGTAAAGCTGAAGAACTAGGGAAGGAAAAACGGAAAGCTGAAGCCGAATCTAGAGATTTTTGGAAGAGATCCGTGGGTAGATTTTCGCAGATGTCAACAAAGAAGTCTAAAAATGATGGTAGTTGACCCAAACCCAATACTGGGATTTCTATTCGAGATCGACCGCCAGTGAGTTCACGAGCTACCTCCGTAGCTAGTGTCAGCAATGCTCGATCGAGCAAACCTAAGTGTCAGCAGTGTGGTAGACGGCATTTTGGTGAGTGCTGGGGTAAATCTTTTAATCGCACTTGTTATCAGTGTGGTTCGCAAAATCACTTCGTTCGGGATTGTCCGGAGACTGTTGAAAAGGGTACTACTCAGAGCGCGAGACCGAGTGGCACTACAGCTAGAGGTAGACCAGCTCGTAGTGGGGGAGGTAGGAGTGGTGTTCAGAGGGGAACTTCAGATGCGGCTATCCGAGCAGATACCCGCATACCGGCTAGAGCTTATGCCATCCGTGCTAGAGAGGAGGCCTCATCTCCAGACGTTATTACCAGTATTTTTACTCTCTTTGATACTAATGTAACTGCTTTGATTGATCCCGGCTCTACTCATTCGTATGTGTGTGAAACATTAGTAACCAGTAAGACTCTACCTGTTGAGTCTACTGAAATTGTGATTCGAGTTTCAAACCTCCTGGGTCGATGTGTATTGGTGGATAAAGTGTGCAAGAACTGTCCTTTGATGATTCGAGATATGTGTTTTCCGGCTGATCTAATGCTATTACCTTTTGATGAGTTCGACATCATTCTCGGTATGGATTGGTTAACCACACATGATGTAGTAGTGAATTGTAGACGAAAGACTATTGATTTGAGGTGTCAGAATAACAAAATACTTCGAATTGAATCTGCGGATTTGAATGGGTTACCAACTGTGATATCATTATAACTGGCTCGACAGTATTTGAGAAAGGGTTGCGATGCTTATCTTGCGTATGTGATTGACAGCAAAGTAACAGAAAAGAAAATTGAAACTGTGCCAGTTGTCTGTGAATTTTTGGATGTGTTTTCGAAGGAATTACCGGGATTGCCACCTGTTCGTGATGTAGAGTTTAGTATTGAGCTTATGCCAGGGACCACCCCGATTTCGATAGCTCCGTATAGAATGGCACCTTCAGAATTAAAAGAATTGAAGGCTCAGTTGCAAGAATTGACAGATAGAGGTTTTGCCTGACCGAGTTTCTCTCCTTGGGGTGCGCCCGTACTATTTGTGAAGAAGAAAGACGGAACATTAAGAATGTGTATCGATTATCAGTAACTCAATAAGGTGACAATTAAGAACAAATATCCATTGCCACGTATTGACGATTTATTTGATCAGTTGAAAGGAGCCTCTATGTTTTCGAAAATTGATCTGAGATCCGGATATAATCAGTTGCGAGTTAGAGAATCAGATGTACCGAAGGCTGCTTTTCGGACAAGATACGGTCATTATGAATTTCTGGTGATGCCGTTTGGGCTCACTAATGCCCCTGCAATTTTTATGGATTTGATGAATCGAGTATTCAGACCGTATCTAGATCGGTTTGTAGTGGTATTCATAGATGATATATTGATCTATTCCCGAGACGAAACCGAGCATGCAAAGCATCTAAGACTAGTGCTACAGATTTTGCGTGAAAAACAATTATACGCAAAATTCAGCAAATGTGAGTTTTGGTTGAAGGAAGTTAGTTTCTTGGGGCATGTTATTTCAGCATCGGGTGTTCGGGTTGACTCGAGTAAAGTTTCAGCCATACTTGAGTGGAAACCCCCACGGAATATATCAGAGGTTCGTAGTTTTCTGGGACTTGCTGGATATTATAGACGCTTCGTGAAGGGATTTTCTATGATAGCTGCTCCAATGACAAAACTGTTGCAAAAGGATGTTAAATTTGAGTGGTCAGAAAGGTGTCAGAAGAGTTTCGATCAGCTGAAAACTTTATTGACTGAAGCCCCGGTACTTGTGCAACCAGAGTCGGGTAAAGAGTTTATTGTTTTTAGTGATGCATCATTGAACGGACTCGGTTGTGTATTGATGCAGAAGGGTAAAGTTGTAGCCTATGCTTCGCGGCAGTTGAAACCGCACGAGAAGAACTACCCGACTCATGATCTTGAGTTGGCCGCTATAGTTTTTGCTTTGAAAATATGGCGTCACTATCTTTTCGGTGAGAAATGCCACATATATTCGGATCATAAGAGTCTAAAATACTTAATGACTCAAAAGGACCTGAATTTGAGGCAACGAAGATGGTTGGAACTATTAAAAGATTACGATCTTATAATTGATTACCACCTGGGAAAGGTTAATGTGGTTGTTGATGCACTTAGCAGAAAGTCGCTATTTACTTTAAGAGCAATGAATACGGATATAGATATTAATAAGGATGGTGCGATTATTGCTGAGTTGAAGGTGAGACCAATGTTTGAACAGTAGATTCTTGAAGCTCAAGATGTTGATGATGTGTTGAAAGCAAAGAAAGATCATTGTGGTTCGAGTGCAGATTCAGATTTTCAAATAGATGCTGAAGGATGTTTACGGTTCAAGAATCGGATTTGTATACCAGAGAACCCTGAGTTAATTAGAAAGATTTGTAATAAAGCGCATAGTAGTAGATGGTCGATTCATTCGGGTAGCATGAAGATGTATAACGATCTGAAACAGCATTATTGGTGGCATGGTATGAAGCAAGACATCTCAGACTATGTGTCAAAATGTTTAGTGTGTCAACAAGTTAAAGCTAAACATCAGGTACCGTCGGGACTTCTTCAACCAATTATGATACCTGAATGGAAGTGGGAGCGAGTCACTATGGACTTTGTGTCAGGATTGCCGTTGACGCCAAGTAAGAAAGATTCAATCTGGGCTATTGTAGATAGATTGACGAAATCGGCTCATTTTATCCCAGTGCGTATGGATTTCTCACTTGATAAGCTAGCGAAGTTGTACATATCAGAGATTGTACGGTTGCACAGAGTGCTCGTCTCTATTGTTTCGGATAAAGATCCGAGGTTCACATCACGGTTTTGGAGGAAACTGCAGGATGCCTTGGGTACTAAGTTACACTTTAGTACAACTTTTCACCCCCAGTCAGATGGTCAGTCTGAGCGGGTTATTCAAATACTCGAGGATATGCTGAGATGTTGCGTTCTTGAGCTTGAGGGTACGTGGGAACGATACTTACCTTTGATTGAATTTGCGTATAATAATAGCTTTCAATCTAGTATCAAAATGGCACCCTACGAAGCTTTGTATGGTCGTAAATGTCGTACACCCTTGTACTGGACTGAACTCGGGGAAAACAAGATGCACGGGGTTGATTTGATTAAGGAAACTGAACAGAAAGTGGCAGTAGTTCGTGATAGCTTGAAAGCGGCATCGGATCGTCAAAAGTTGTACGCAGATTTGAAGCGTAAAGACATAGAATTTCAGATTGGAGATTGTGTATTCTTGAAAGTCTCACCGTGGAAGAAAATACTTAGATTCGGCCGTAAGGGAAAGTTAAGCCCGAGATTTATTGGGCTGTACGAGGTTATCGAGCGTATTGGGCCGGTTGCGTACAGATTGAAGTTACCATCTGAGTTAGACAAAATTCATAATGTGTTCCACGTGTGATCAGTCCCTCAGAGATTGAGATTCAACCCGATTTGACTTATGAAGAAGAACCGATGTGCATTTTAGCTTGGGAAGTAAAAGAATTTGCAAAATAAAAAGATAGCGTTGGTTAAAGTGATGTGGCATAAACACGGAATAGAGGAAGCAACTTGGGAAACCGAGGAATCAATGAAAGAGCGCTACCTGCACTTATTCGTCGGTAAGATTTTCAGGGACGAAAATTTCTTATGGGGGGAGAGTTGTAACAGCCCAAAAATGACCCTAATCAGAAAGGTGGTTTCGGGACCACGAATCCGAGTTAGAAAATGATTATTATTATTATTAATTTTGTAGTTGCGATATATGTTTAAGTAAAGTATGTGTTAGAATATCATGAGGTAATTTGACTGTTAATATATATGTTTGAAATAAAAATAAAATGAATAAGGAGGCTAAATTGTTGAAATGGTAAATATAGCTTGCATTGTAATAAGGAATTTAATTGAATTGCCTTATTGCATGAAAGGATTTGCATGTTAAATTACCCAAAAATTTAGTGGGTGGACGGCATGATGATGTTTCATGTATATTTTATTCTAAAGTTTAGTTAGTGGCATTATAATAATATAGTATTATATGATTAAAATAAGAAAAACACTAAAGGATGAGTGGATGTTCATCTTCCATCCATTTACTCTCCATTGCCGAAATTCACAAAGAAAAGAAGAAATCAAGCTCCCACCTTTCGGCCATTTGCATGTCCCTTAAGGTTAGAAGTTGAACATTATTTTTGTAATTTTCTTGTATCTTTGAGTTAGTTGCATTGAATATTAACAAACCCATGTGCAAATTTTTAGTTTAAAGCATGTTCTAGATTAAGCCCTTATTGAATGTTTATGATTTGTTGTGTTTGATGGAGGAATGGGAATTTTATGCTTGAAAGTTACATGGTTAAAGTATGAAAATTCATATAAAAAGGAGTGTGATGACTTAATTTTCGAAAATAAATAGTTGAAGGATTGCTTTGCTAAATAAATAGGTTATATGAAGGTATAAGGTTCTTAGGGAGATTCGGCCCTAAAGAATATTGGGTTAATTTCGAGTAATTCATGTATATTGCATTAGGGACTAAATTGTAGATATTATAAAAGTTAGGGGTAAATTCGTAAATGAGCTAAATTATGTGTTATGGATTAAATTGAATGGAAATGATTTTTGAAAGAGCTTAATTGAACTTGTATAGATCAAGATTCAAAGGAAAAAGGGTTGGACAAAGGAAAGGCTAAATTAAACGAATAGCCGGGACACTCGAATTCATCGACTACCGAGGTAAGTTTATAAGCAATTAGGTTTGATCGAATAATGTTTGAAATGAGAAGTATATTATTTGTTAATGAATTATTGGTGGAATTGCGGAATGAAACATGGGAAAAATTTTGATATACTAGTTGATTGGAGTCCATTATATGCATATAAATATGTGTATCTATTGATTAGTCGAATTAAGCATATGGAAATTTGGTTTTTCTTTAATTGCCGAATTGGATGTGGATTGGGGTTTGGCATTCATGATAGTCGAATGTGTGGTTGATTTCTATGTGAAATTCGGTAGCATCGGTTTGGATAAACAATGATGAATTGAGTAGTAGTAGTTAAATATGGATCTTGGAAATAGGTGATGGTATTGAATAGTTAATTTAGCATATATATGTAGGTGTGGCCGAATGTGGTATAAGGTGATAAATGAAAGAAGTTGTTTGAATCTTAAATTGTATGTGTATTTATATGAATGGAATTGAAATCATATGTATACATAGTACTAATGAGAAAATGGATAGAAGGCACTGTGTGTGCGGAAATTAAATCACCGAGCACTGTGTGTGCGATATCGGTCGGAGGGCACTGTGTGTGCGGAAAATTTAATCACCGAGCACTGTGTCTACGATATCGGTCGGAGGGCACTGTGTGTGCAAAAATTTAATCACCGAGCACTATGTGTGCGATATCGGTCGGAAGGCACTGTGTGTGGGGAAAATTAATCACGGGGCACTGTGTGTGCGGATTATTATATTTCTTCAAGAATAGAGGCAATTATTACAAGTAAATAAAAGTGTCAGGTATGTTTGGAAAATGGTTTATTATCTTAATGTGAAATTAAATAAGTTATTTCATTATGGCTATGAAGCATATGACTACATGGTTACTTAAATTTTTATTTTGGATTGAATGAGTATGGGATTGATGAATGTTAATCTTGGCTACATGTTGAAAGGATGAATTGTTCAATAGTTAGTTTGAAAACTAAGGAAAAATGGTGTAATGCATATTTGTGTATTTTACCTTCTTGCTTAAAACTTACTAAGCTAATTGAGCTTACTTGGAGTGTTTGTTTCATGGTGTTCTAGATCTTAAAGTCGCAGCTTGAACTCGGGAATCCTTGTCGAAGTCAAGCACACTATCTAAATTTTTGGTACTTTTGTAATAAACCTAAATCAATGGCATGTATAGGCTAAACTACAAAGGTTGAACGTGTCTTTTGAGTTAGATATTAAAACACCATACGAGATAGGTCGAGAGTCTACCGGCACTGACCCAGGTTCGAGATCAGGTGCTACGCTCTCTACATCATCAGCTACAGCTCTGTCAGGATCCATTTACTATGTAAAACACATTTCAGATGTCAGAAGTCACCACACTATCGTATTATAATGTAAGGCATGTATAGCTAGACCCACACGTGCTACGGTAGTCCTAGAATAGACTAAACTGTAAGCTCTGATACCAATCAAATGTAACTCCCCTAAACAGTATCCGTCGCCGGATTTGGTTACGAGGCATTACTTTACATTTTACCACTCAGCACAGTCAAAAAGATCATTTACCAAATTTAATTCACTTAGCTAAATGAAGATAAATCCATACCTACGATAATTATAACTAGTATATAAATATACATGCTCATCATGCCATACATATACTAGTAATTTATTTAAACAACTTAAACATTACAATAACCTTCAAAGAATACCACTCATTTGATCATTTAAAACCATCTTCACCAATTATACATATATTCATATCTACTTTATAAAACTTAGATAACAATCATGACATTTAACCATTCATATACATGATCACATGTTACTTTGATCCAACAAATCCAAATAGGCCTAATATACTCCATCAAAATAATGTATACCTAAATTTATTAGAAAGGACATATTCGAACCAAAACACCCATTATTTGTTACTCATGAACAAATGTAATCCATAACCGAATATAACATCTAAGTACATTTTACATTTAATTCCACATATTGTCGAATACAAAGTCCATGAAGTTGATTCATATTTCTAGAATACACATCAAAGGTAATGTATACCAAAACTGATTCAAATTTGATAACTATCACATATATCTACTTTCCAAATTGACTAGCAAAATTCATATATGGTGATTTCATATCAAACATACATATACACACTTTCATACTTGACATGATTTAGAACACATCCATACTCTTCATCCATGCAAAACATGCACACTTAACTTGATCGAAACTTGCATAACTTTAGATTAGTTAATAATAAAACAAGCCATTTTCGCATGGTTTATATACATCATCAAAATAATATTCAAACATTAAGCTAGCCTATACATGCCTTATGCTTAAAAATTCAACTTTTAAGAGTACCAAAATAAGTCGATAGTGTGGATGACTTCAATGATGATTCCCCGAGCTCGTAGCTTGATCAAAATCTATAAAACAGGGTGAAAACATACAGAGTAAGCTAACTAGCTTAGTAAGTCTTAAACAATTAAAAGTGATTCAATTGAACACCCAAACACTTCAGATCAAATACTTAATATCAAATAAACTTTAACAAAATACATGCGGTATCTCATTGCCGAACTTCAATAACATAATTAACTTAACATTCTTCCTTATCTTACCTTTAACAAATAAATTTATATTTCGACTCAATATTCAAATGGTAAGTATCAATTTCTACCCATATACTCATTTCATATGCACATCATTCAATAGAACCACATACATGAACAAATATGCACTTATCCATTTAACATTTCATAAATCTAAGTATTCAATATCCACGTAATGATGATACGATCACATAACTCAAAAGGCCGAATATACATATATAGTTATGAATCACATTCTTGTCCAACAGAACTCACATATATGCTTTCCTAATTGATCGAATATAGAAACTCAATTAAATAACTCATAGGCACTTACCTGTATGGCCAAGTAATTTAATTCATATGAATAAGCTTTAGCTTGTTCTTTTGTCACCATAACTCCACCATTTTGTATGCATAAGCTCGTATTAAAAAAAATCACCGGCATTAAGTCTGCTAGACTGAAGTCTGAAATTTAATCACCGGCATTTAGCCTGCTAGGCAATAAGCCCGATACACTTCACCGGTACAAGGCCTGCTAGGCTCGAAGCCCGAGTACCAATAATTAAACCATTTCATACACATTACATATTACAATATCACACATCACAAATAATTCATAATCCTATCACATATCAAATTCAAATAAATTTCATTATTAAAATCACCTTTCATATTCAGCTTTGGCCTATTTCACACTTATAAATTCAATATTCAACATATAATCAAGGTTATAACCAATACTTAAAGACTTACCTCGGATATCGTCGGACGACAAGAACCGGCTATTCGATAACTTTCGCCTTTCCCCGATCCAAGTCCGTTTTTCTTTGTTCTTGATCTAAACATATACAAATTAAGCTCATTCAAGCACATTTCATCTCAATTTAGTCCCAAAACACATAAATAGGAAAATTATCATTTTACCCCTGACATTTACAAATTTTACAATTTAGTCCCTATTGCACAAAACACAAAATACACATAATTTGATATCAATCCCTAAGGGCCGAATCTTCCCCATGGTCATATAAGTCCCTACATTTCATTAATTTTTCATTTTAACCCCTCAAAGATTTATTTTTGCAATATAGCCCAAAATACTCAAATTCACCAAAATTTCCAATTCAAAACATGTTAATATCAAACATACTTTTAATATTTTTCCATCAAACATTACAAAGCAAAAACATCTATCCATAGCCGACTATCAAACATGCTCAAATTCAAAAATTCTAACATGGATCAACTTGTATTCGAAGCAACGATCTCAAAAACGTAAAAATTATCGAAAACTGACCGAAAACATACCTTGAATTTAAGCTTAGAAGTGCCAAAAATCTAAAGAAGCAAAGCCTTCTTCTTTCTCCAATATTCGGCCAAGAGAGAAGCAAAGTAATGTTGGCTTTATTTTATGTTATTTTATCATATATTATGCTTATTTTTCAATTACTAACTTAACCTTTAAATTAAAATAAAACTAACATATATACTAAGGGTAATGTTGTCTTAAACCATCCACTACCTTAGATAATGGGCTATTTTCCCTTTTAGGACTTCATATTAAAAAGCCACTATCAATTAAGCACTTTTCACTATAGTTTGCAACTTTTACATTTTACGCGATTAAGTCCTTTTGTCTAATTAAGCACACAAACAATCAAATTTTTATACGAAATTTTCACACATGCTAATTCACATATGATAAACACAGGAAATAATATTTAAAAATTTTTTGGACTCGAATTCATGGTCCCGAAACCACCATTCCGATTAGGGTCAAATTCAGACTGTTACAAATAATAACAATAAATATAATAATGATAATAATGGTAATAATACTATTTACGCAAATAAATATTAAAGAAATAATAGTAATAATAACAAATATAACAATAGTAACAATAACAATAATAATAATAATAATAAAATTAATTAACAAAATAGCAAAAGTGACAAAGGGAATAAAAAGGGACTAAATCGAACTTAAAACAACAGTTTGGGGGCAAATCTAAAAAAAATAAAAGGAAAAGGACCACATTAAACGCACGAATAACAAGGAGGGACCAAAAGGGAAATTATCCCTGCCTTCCAAAACAACGTCGTTCGAATATGAACCTAATTGAAATCGAATTAAATCATGGGGTACAAATTAAAAATAAGAAAGACTTGATTATAAAGCAATAAAAAAAGCGGAAGGGCTAAAAGTGCAATTAGCCCTTCCGTTAAAAACACGCGGATCCTAGGCCTGAAGCGGGTCGAATCTTGGATCAGAGGGCTAAACGACGCCGTTTTGGGCGTCTGATGTTTGCCCCAAAACTACGCCGTGTGGGGGTGTTATAAAATCCAAAATTTTACAAAAAAATCTCATTTTCCCCTCACTTTAAAAAAAAGTCCAAAACCTTTCAAAAATTCTCTCCCTTTCCCCTTGAATCCAGCCAGGTTTCGGCGAGAGTTCCGATCGGTCCCCTCCGTGGCCTGCCGCCACCAGCCACCGTGTACGGTGGCCGGAACTCCCAAAAAGTGACTCATTTGGACCGTTTTAACCCTTGCGGCCCCAATTTGCCCCTATACTGTCTAAAAGAGCCTTCGAAGATCAAAGAAAGACCGAAAACTTTTCAGTTTCCTCCATTTCGGCCACCAGCGAAGTAAGCTCTTTTTTTTTTGTTTGTTTATCTCTTTAGAGACTAAAGCAAAAATGAAACGAAAAAAATTCAAGTAATCAAGAAAAATCACCTTCAGAGAAACCTTTTTTGTTTTCTGATTAATCATTTTTTTTCCTATTGATATTGTGTGTTTCGTATTCCAAGAAAAAAAATATTGTTTTTCATGGCCCTTTTTTTATAGCCGAAAAAAAAGAAGAAAAGAAAAAAGTACAAAGTTTTTTCCTTTTTGTCTACATTTGCTGTTGTGTTCTTTGTCCTTTGCAAGTACGGAGGCCAACTAGCGTGCGGTGGTGCGTGGAAGAGTACGGAGGAGGTGCCGACGTGGTGGCGCGCGTATGGGGGAGCGGCGACTGAAGCTTGCCCTAGTGTTTTGTTTTTTTTTTTTTTTTGAAAATTTTGATGTTGTGGGCTTGAATTTGGGTTAGGGTTTATTATTTGGGCCCTTGTAATTTGGGTTGATAATTTGTAATGGACTTTTGGTTTTATTTTATTATATTATTATTTTTTGTCTGATTTGAGTGTATTAGGCCCGGGCAAATTTGGGCCTGTACACATAGTACATTTATTTCTATTACTTTTAAAGTTTTTTGAAAAAAAAGGGGTTCACACGATCTGGAGACACACCTTGTGAGACACCTGGCCTGGACACACGGGCGTGTCTTATGCCATACGCATACTAGAGCTAAGTTTTTCAATTTTAATTTAACCCATACGAGCACAAAGAGTTACATGAGTTGGAGACGTGGTTGTGGGAGACATATGGCTTGTCACATAGGCGTGTGGTAGACCATGTGGCTTACATGGCCTCACACACGGGCATGGGAGAAGCGAACAAGCATCGCACAAGGCCCAAACACACAGGCGAGTCTCAGGCCGTGTTGAAACTGGGCATACTCTTTTTTTTCAAATTTTCGTGTTACACATGGGCTAAGGATCCTTACATGGTTTCCAAACATGGCCGTGTGGCCCAACATGGGCCAATTACACGATTGTGTCATCTATAAGCTAAGGTTTTAAATTTCTTTACTTTTTTTTCTACTTCTTCACACCTAGCCGCTATCGCTAACCCTTATCACACCGCATTCGTTCATCTCATCTCCTCCATGTAGCCGGACCCTTCTCACCGTTCAAGTTTTCACAGCCCCACGACGCCCCTCTCTTTTCATCTTTTTCTCTTTCCCTTCGTCGCCTCCACCCTCTCACCATCATCCATTCCTTTTTCAACCACAACTAGCCCTCTCCTTTCATCACCTTTCCTTCCTTGTTTGTTCATTCTCCTTCCATCTCTTATTTTATGTTTTCTCGCCCCCGTCTCACCCCACAAAATGGATCTTATTCTTCCCCAACCTCCCCGTTTCCTTCCTCACCTTCAAACCGTACACAACCCCTACCCTATTCATTCCTCAAGCCACCATCCTTTTTTGAAGCCCTACTTTTTCGTCTATCAATCCTCCTGTAACACCCCAAACTCGGCCTAGACATTACGACCGGATCTGGCATGTCACATGGAAGGTTGTTTAAAACTGCGTGTTTGATAAAACTTCGTATTCTTTTTGAAGCTTCGTGTTTAGGTGTTTGTTTATGAAAACCCGTTTATTCAATGTCTATATTGGAAAAGTGGTGATTGATTTAGAAAAACTGCATTGATAAGAAAATTCGGGTTGGAATTTTTGGAAAAAAATCTTATTTATAACAGAAAACCGCTTCAGTGAATTTCGAACATGTGATATTTAGAAAACTGTTCTGATGTTTATGAAAATCCAATGTATAATCGATTATAGTTTGAAACCGTTCGTTAACACTTTTGGAAAACAACATGTATTAAGGTTTTAAGAAAATCCCGTATTGAACTTTTAGTGATAAGCAAAATCCAAATTAAAGTTAATAACCAAATGAAATATTAATGGCCTTATTACAGAGCATAATCCCAAATTAAAAAAATTTAAAATAGTGAAAATAGAGTTTACGTAAGAAATAACGCATGGCCACCCCAGAGTCCACCTCGGCTCCAAATCCTCGAAGCTAGGAATTACCTGCAAAAAATTAAGCAGGGGAGTGAGTTACTAGAACTCAGTGTGTAAATCCCCAAAACGAATACTATCTGGGCCTGAGCCCAAGCAGATACAAATTGGGCCTTAGCCTTTACGAAATCAAACTGGGCGAAGCCCATACGGAAACGAACTGGGCCTGAGCCCTCCTTACATGGTAAATCAGATATGTGCATGCAATGCAACCCAGCCCAACCTAGAATCCAACCGCTACACACCACTCGTTCCAACCATAACACACCGGTGGGAATTTCTACAATCAACCCTCATCCGCTACACACTATGATGGCAGTCACACTGCTCATCCCGAAATTGTGGCAGTGCCACCGAAAAAATGTGACAGAGTCACCGAAATACACTTCCCCTTTCATCCATATTATATCCCTTTCCCATGCAACATGTCATAACATTATAATGTGATGGATGCAAACATATATCAAAGTAGGTCAGACAACCAGAACACACCTTTAATCATGCTAATTTACCTATAATAGTATAGTGATAAATTTACTTACCTGGTATATCTCCAACAATACCCACTAGGATATCTCAACTGCATTCTCATTGCAGTTATTTCGGATTTAGCCGTCACATAATATAACACAAACAAAATGAAACTAAGGTGTGTGATTTACACACCTGATTATGCGAAGGACTAAACACTCCTGATCGTCGTCACTCTTACTGTCACGAACAACTATGATCTGTCTATTCAGATCCGATGTCGCCTCTCTTCCACAACCCGGTGGGAAATCTCGAACGGCTGATACCCTACGCCCTTTGAACTTAGGAGCAGAGGGTATGAGCCCACTCCCCTTAGGCTCCCTTGCCGATGCTTCCTTAGAACGGCTAGCACTCACATCCATGATGAGAGTTCGATCAGTAAGGTACCACAGTGAAATCAGCGATTGTCTAACAAAGAGGTTTGGTTATGGCAGAGTACAACGAAAAGAGACTAATCGAATGGAAACTAGAGAGAAACTCCTTACCTTAATTACCAAAACCACTCGGTTCCACCCTCTTTACTGGGTTCCCTTAGTTCAGCAAGAGCAGGTTCTTGATAAATCAAAAATCGAACCCTTACACAACGATAATCAACACCACACAGGGTCGAGGTAATGAGTATTAGGCTTATAACATCACTATTCGGCCACAACTAAGAGAAGGGAAAAGAGAAGAAAATCACATGAATAGAAGGTCCTATTACCTTGAACTAGCAAAATCGGATGAAGGGGGACTTTCGGCAATTAAGAAAGATCCTGGTACTTTGCTTCTTGACGATCGGCTAATAGAAAAAGATGAAAGAATGGATTTAGTTTGGTACAAGAGGAGATTCGGCTAACAAAAGAAAATAAATAGAAAACAATGAGGGTGCAAAGAAGAAGACACCAGATTCGGCTTAGGTGTAGGGAAATCAAAGAAAGTGGAAGAGTGTGGGAAAATAATTCGGTCAAGAGTGAATTGGTAACTTTGTTGGGGAAGAAATGTACGAATAAGCAAGATAAATGAAAGTAAGTTTAGGGAAGGTTCGCCCAGATGAAAGAAAAGATGGATAGAAGTTAGAAAAAACAAAAGAAAGAACCTAAAATGCACTAGGGGATTTCGGCACAACACTAAAGAAAAGTTTCGGCACTCCCCCCTCACTTGACCGAATATACTACCTAACACCCCCTAGCCGAATTTTCACCCCTTCCCAAGCTCCCATTTTCGGCCAAACTCTCCCTCACACCTCAATCCCATGATTTGCTCCTCAACTTGCTCCTCAATCCACTCCCCATCATCCATTTTGAATTTGTTGACCGATTCAAATCTTCACTTGGTAGAGTCCCAGCCGAATGCCAACTCTCCCCCACTTTGAGCACAAAAATAAATCTCCATAGTGTAGCAGATAGGTTTCGAACCTCACTTCCCTTACTTCCCATGTGACACCAACTCCACTAGGCCACCCTGCTTTCTTTTGTTAACACAACACCAACTATTTAACTTAAGTCCTGCCTCCACCAGCTCACCCTACCAAAGTGCCCTAAAACCAAAATTTCACCAGGGCCCCGACTCGACCCCGAGCCTTCCCAAGACCCCCGAACATACCCAAATAACAAGCATTTCTAGCCAAACACATGAAATAGTGCAAAATGCAGAACCCCAAATTTTAGGATGTTACAGTTCTACCCCCTTAAAGAAATTTCGACCTCGAAATTTACCTGATTAAAAGAGATGAGGGTATTACTGTCGAATCGCCTCCTCTGGCTCCCACGTAGCTTCCTCTAAACAGTGATTATGCCATAATACTTTAACCAATGGAACTGATTTTCTCCTCAATACCTTAATATCCCGATCCAAGATCTGCACTGGTTCTTCTTCAAAAGACAGATCAGGTCTCGCCTCAATTTCTTCCACCGACACTACATGAGATGGATCCGAACGATAGCGCCTTAGCATCGAAACATGGAATACATTATGTATCTGACTCAACTCCGGGGGTAACTCAAGCTGATAAGCCACTAGTCCCACACGTTTCAACACTCGATGAGGCCCGATGAATCTGGGGCTCAACTTGCCATTCCGTCCAAATCTTAGAACCTTCTTCCAGGGTGAGACTTTCAAGAAGACATAATCCCCCACTGAAAATTCTATTTCTCTACGCTTCAGATCTGCATAAGATTTCTGCCTATCGAAAGCTTCCTTCAACCGAGCCCGAATCAACTTAACCTTTTCCTCAGTCTCTGAGATCAATTCCGAACCCAACAACTGTCGCTCACCCAACTCTGTCCAGCAGATAGGGGTACGACACCTACGACCATACAATGCCTCGTAGGGTGCCATCTGAATGCTGGATTGATAGCTATTGTTGTACGCAAATTCTGCCAATGGTAGAAAATCCTCCCAACTACCTCTGAAGTCGATTACACAGCCCCTTAACATGTCTTCCAGAATCTAAATTACCCTTTCCGACTGACCATCAGTCTGTGGGTGAAACGCTGTGCTGAAATCTAGCCTCGTACCCAAAGCTTCATGCAACACTTTCCAGAACCGTAATGTAAACCTAGGATCCATACCTGATATGATAGACACAGGTACCCCATGCAACCTCACAATTTCTGCCACATAAAGCTTGGCCAACCTCTGCAACGAATAGTCAATACGAACCGGTATGAAGTGTGCAGACTTAGCCAACCAGTCAACGATTACCCACACTGAATCTTTCTTAATAGGCATTAGGGGTAGCCAACTAACAAAGTCCATCGTTATCCTCTCCCACTTCCAAAGTGGAATCTTCACCGGTTGTAGCAATCCTGACGGCAACTAATGTTCTGCCTTCACTTGCTGGCACGTCAAACACTTATTCACAAAGTCAGTAACTTCCCGCTTCAGCCCTGGCCACCAATACAGTTCGCACAAATCTCAATACATTTTATTTCCACCGGGATGCATAGCGTAAGGACTACTATGCGCCTCCCACAAAATCATCTGCCTTAACTCAGAGTCTTTCGGCATACAAATCTTTCCACGAAAACATAATACCTCTTCCCTGTTCAGACCGAAATCTCCTGTCTCACCACCTTCCACTTGCTGAAGTCGAGAACTTAACAATTCATCCAACAATTGCTTCTCTTCAATCTGACTTACCCATGTCAGCTTCACTTGAAGTTCAGCTAACAGACTACCATCTTCATAAAGACTGATATGAGCAAACATTGCTCTCAAATCCAATATCACTTTACGACTCAACGCATCTGCCACTACGTTAGCTTTACCCGGGTGATATTCGATTGAGCAATCATAGTCTTTCAGCAATTCTATCCACCTACGCTGCCTTAAATTCAACTCCTTCTAAGTAAGGAGATATTTTAGACTCTTATGGTCGGTGTAGATGATCGACTTTTCTCCATACAGATAGTGTCTCCATAACTCCAGGGCGAACACCATAACAGCTAGTTCCAAGTCATGAGTGGGATAGTTCATCTCATGCGGCCTTAGTTGACGAGATGCATACGTTACTACCTTCCCTTCTTGCATTAACACACACCCCAGACCTGTATGCGATGCATCACAATAGACGATAAACTCTTTCCCCGCCTCAGGCTGAATCAACACCAACGCTTCTGTTAGAATCTTCTTTAACTTCTCAAAACTTCCCTATTGCTTATCAGCCCAAATAAACGATACCCCTTTCCACAATAACTTGGTTAAAGGTGCAACAATTAGCGAAATCCCCTCGACGAATCTTCTGTAGTACCCAGACAAACCAAGAAAACTTTGAATTTCTGACACAGACTTCGGCGGTTTCCAGTCCAAAATAGCTTTGATCTTTCGAGGATCAACCCTAATCCCCTCGGTAGAAACAACATGCCCCAAAAAGGCCACTTCCTTCAGCCAAAATTCACACTTGTTGAATTTGGCATACAGTTACTTTTCTCTTAATATCTGCATCACAACTCGAATATGCAAATCATGCTCCTCTTCCGTTCTCAAATACACCAAAATGTCATCTATGAACACTACCACGAACCGATCTAGATAGGATTGAAAAACCCGGTTCTTCATGTCCATAAAAGCGGCTGGTGCATTTGTTAACCCGAATGGCATCACTAGAAACTCGTAATGCCCATATCGAGTTCAGAATGCAGTCTTATGAATATTCGCCTCCTTGACCTTTAGCTGATGATACCAAGATCTCAAGTCTATCTTCGAGAAAACCGAAGCTCATCGCAGCTGATCGAACAGGTCGTCAATTCTTGGTAGCGGGTACTTGTTCTTGATCATCAACTTGTTCAATTGCCTATAGTCAATGCACATACGCATCAACCCATCTTTCTTCTTAACAAACAATACCGGCGCTCCCCACGGAGACACACTTGGTCGGATAAAACCACGGTCCAGCAGCTCTTGGATCTGAGCTTTAAGTTCTGCCAACTCCTTCGGTGCCATCCTATAAGGAGCGATGGACACTGGGGCCGTTCCTGGCAATAATTCAATGCCGAATTCGACCTTACTACTGGATCTGGCATGTCACATAGAAGGTTGTTTAAAACTGCGCGTTTGATAAAACTTCGTATTCTTTTTGAAGCTTCGTGTTTAGGTGTTTGTTTATGAAAACCCGTTTATTCAATGTCTATATTGGAAAAATAGTGATTGATTTAGAAAAACTGCATTAATAAGTAAATTCGGGTTGGAATTTTTGGAAAAAATTCTTATTTATAACAGAAAACTACTTCAGTGAATTTCAAACATGTGATATTTAGAAAACTGTTCCGATGTTTATGAAAATCCAGTGTATAATAGATTATAGTTTGAAACCGTTCGTTAACACTTTTGGAAAACAACATGTATTAAGGTATTAAGAAAATCCCGTATTAAACTTTTAGTGATAAGCAAAATCCAAATTAAAGTTAATAACCAAATGAAATATTAATGGCCTTATTACATAGCATAATCCCAAATTAAAAAATTTAAAATAGTGAAAATAGAGTTTACGTAAGAAATAATGCATGGCCACCCCAGAGTCCACCTCGCCTCCAAATCCTCGAAGCTAGGAATTACATGCAAAAAATTAAGCAGAGGGGTGAGTTACGAGAACTCAGTGTGTAAATCCCCAAAACGAATACTATCTAGGCCTGAGCCCAAGCAGATACAAATTGGGCCTTAGCCCTTACGAAATCAAACTGGGCGAAGCCCATATGGAAACGAACTGGGCCTGAGCCCTCCTTACATGGTAAATCAGATATGTGCATGGAATGCAACCCAGCCCAACCTAGAATCCAACCGCTACACACCACCCGTTCCAACCATAACACACCGGTGGGGATTTCTACAATCAACCCTCATCCGCTACACACCATGATGGCAGTCACGCTACTCATCCCGAAATTGTGGCAGTGCCACCGAAATAATGTGACAGAGTCACCGAAATACACTTCCCTTTTCATCCATATTATATCCCTTTCCTATGCAACATGTCATAACATTATAATGTGATGGATGCAGACATATATCAAAGTAGGTCAGACAACCAGAACACACCTTTAATCATGCTAATTTACCCATAATAGTATAGTCATAAATTTACTTACCTGGTATATCTCCAACAATACCACTAGGATATCTCAACTGCATTCTCATTATGGTTATTTCGCCTTTAGCTGACACATAATATAACACAAACAAAAAGAAACTAAGGTGTGAGATTTACACACTTGATTATGCGAAGGACTAAGCACTCCTGATCGTCGTCACTCTCACTATCACGAACAACTACGATCTGTCTATTCAGATCCGATGTCGCCTCTCTTCCACAACCCGGTGGGAAATCTCGAACGGTTGATACCCTACGCCATTTGAACTTAGGAGTAGAGGGTACGAGCCCACTCCCCTTAGGCTACCTTGCCGATGCCTCCTTAGAACGGCTAGCACTCACATCCATGAAGAGAGTTCGATCAGTAAGGTACCACAGCGAAATCAGTGATTGTCTAACAAAAAGGTTTGGTTGTGGTAGAGTACAACGAAAAGAGACTAATCGAATGGAAACTAAAGAGAAACTCCTTACCTTAATTACCGAAACCACTTGGTTCCACCCTCTTGACTGGGTTCCCTTAGTTCGACAAGAGCAGGTTCTTGATCAATCGAAAATCAAACCTTTACACAACGATAATCAACACCACGTAGGGTCGAGGTAATGAGTGTTAGGCTTATAACATCACTAGAGAAGGAAAACAACAAGAAGAAGAATACATCACACATTCAGCCACAAGAGAAGAATGATATGGAAAGAAAAGAATCCGGTATTGGAGACTTACCTATTCGGCCACAACTAAGAGAAGGGAAAAGAGAAAAAAATCACACGAATAGAAGGTCCTATTAGTTTGAACTAGCAAAATCAGATAAGGGGGACTTCCAACAATTAAGAGAGATCCTGGTACTTTGCTTCTTGACGATCGGCTAATAGCAAAAGATGAAAGATTGGATTTAGTTTAGTACAAGAGGAGATTCGGCTAACAAAAGAAAAATGAATAGAAAAGAATGAGGGTGCAAAGAAGAAGACACCGAATGCCAACTCTCCCCTACCTTGAGCACAAAAATAAATCTCCATAGTGCAGCATATGGGATTCGAACCTCACTTCCCTTGCTTTCCATGTGACGCCAACTCCACTAGGCCACATTGCTTTCTTTTGTTAACACAACACCAACTATTTAACTTAAGTCCTGCCTCCACCAGCTCACCCTACCAAAGTGCCCTAAAACCAAAATTTCACCAGGGCCCCGGCTCGACCCCGAGCCTTTCCAAGACCCCCGAACATACCCAAATAACAAGTATTGCTAGACAAATGCATGAAATAGTGCAAAATGTAGAACCCCAAATTTTAGGATGTCACACCTCTACCTCCCACCATCGTCGCATGAGCCACCGCCGCCGTCATCCGCCCCAGGCCACTGTTTGTCACCATTAATATTTAATTATTATTTTATTAAGTTATTACTTTATTATTAGTAGTAGTATTAGTATTAGTATTAGTATTAGTATTAGTATTAGTATTAGTATTAGTATTAGTATTAGTATTTGTCCTACTATTATTTTTAATTTTATTGTTCTTATATTATTATCCTGTTTTCTATTAGTCTTACAGTTCTTCGTATTAGATAAGGAGGTTAGTTTAATTAATTTTTGTTTGTTTAGCATTAGTTTTAGTTTTTTTTATTAGGAGTAGATGTTAATTATATTAGTTATGCGATATAGCTTTCGCCCTGCGGTGGGTTTGTTGTTGATTTGATTTAATTCATATACTGATTAGTTTACCTACTCATTTAGTTTATTGTTGATGCTGATGTTCCCGACCTTATATTATTTGGTTGTTATCTTTTATTTTAGGTATATGATGCGAAAATCACAAGGAAAGAGTAAGGTACCCACTCATTCCCATAAGAGAAATGCTACTAGGACTTCATCTTCCTCATCTTCGATTGACTGTCTCTGATACCTAACTTTCGATCATCCACCCCATGAAGAGAGATACCAGCATCTACGAGATAAAGCACTGGGTTTGGGTCGATGTATTGATTGGATAGCCCTTCAGACTATGGGTCTAATTGCGCTGGTTCATACTCTACTAGACACGACTTCATGGAAGCGTGATAGTGGAGCCGGCATATGCTGAGTTTACATTGGAGTTTTGCTTCACTTTTTTCTATAGTCAGTACTATCGTCAGGGGATGACCCACGATATATATCATTCCGTCTTAGGGGTATCACTCGACATTTTAGTATTGCAGGATTTGGTGTCGCTTTTGGCCTATATTTTGATGATTTCTTGGCCGTGCCCAAGTTCTCCACCCTTCCATGACACATCCATCATTCGACATCTCTCTGTCGTTGGATAATTTTTTATGTTATCATTCCGTACAACTCGAGCCAGTCCAAGGCTCGTGCCTTCCTCTAGCCTTACGATAAATTCACACCATTTTAGCTCATACTTTGACTGACTAGAAGGAGAGTACGAGCGTCATGGGTACTTTAGATGCATATTTCTTATGGAGCATGCACAGGCAACACTCAACTGATCTACCCCACGTCATAGCCCAGTGTTGTTGTAATCAGTGTCAGTGATCACGGAGAGGACCCTTCTATATGGGCCTATATGTAACACGTTTGATTCATTACTTTGGGCTCCTTGAGACCCCCGAGTAAATTGGTACTCTTTCGTTAATTGGGGACATGACACCATAGAGATTGAATATCATGAAACATATGAGGATGATCGCTCGTCAGCTTAGGCCTTTCGGTGTTGCTACGTCTGACTTAGCAGCATGGGGATAACGAGCATCTAGATGATAACCCTCTACCACAACCTCTACCCATTCCCACTCCTCCTCTAAGTTCCTTTACTGCTGCACCTGCGTAGTCAGTTACACTCGACAATATTTTTGAGCGGTTTGACCGCTTTGAGCAGCAACAGACAGCAAGGATAGATCAACTTGAGTAGTTACATTATAAGCATGTCGAGCAGCAACCAGCACGATTCAATGGCATAGAGGCGTATTTGCAATGGATGTGACATCATTTCCATATTTCTCCACTCGATGTTGCACCTTAGGATTGGTAGTTATTTTTCTTTATGAGACTTCTTTATTTTATTTTATTTTTCTTCTGAATTTTATATTTTATTATTTTTTCGGTTGTTTTATTTTAATTTTACTATCTCTTTATCTTATTTATTTTTGTCTATTTTCTTATTAGTTTTCTTGGAAACATATACTTCATTTAGATTCGCTTATGATTTCAGTTTTCACAATTTTGGTGAAATCATCCAAATTCAGGGTAGTTTCAGTTCTCTCCCTTCCTTATGATATTGTGCTTATTCTATGATTATAATTGTTTGTACATTGATGGCAATGTACATCTTAAGTGTGGGGAGATTGTTTATATGTTTATGCGATAAAATCTCTGAATTGTTGTTTGTGTTTGAGTAATTTTCTCATACCTAGCATTGAAGTAACATATTTTAATTTAAAGTTTGTATTGATTCTGTTTTGGAATAATTTGTGGATTTTTGTGAATTGTATGAATAATAGGTGTCAAGCATGTTTTTTTAGAAACTATTATGTTAGGCTGTCTCCCTGAATTGAAATATTATTTTTAAATTTTAAATTTGCAAGTTTAACATCGCCATAATTTTTTTTTGTGTGCTTTTTAGCCTATAAAGCATATATTTATTCGTGCTCATTTTATTTTTTATTATGAGTATGTCAACTTGATTTGTTATTCTAGAACTTGCTTTGATTATATATGTCGAGACCACATTATTGATTTGATATATTGAGATGATAGAGACACTTAGGATTTAACCCATTTAAACTTTAATCAGCTTACTTATTGTATTACCCTTTAGGAAACCCCGTTAATTCTAACCCATATGAATATTGTAAAATTATCCTTTTTATTAACTCTCTTTTTGTAACACATTTTTTCACCCATTTATGTTAACCCATAACCCATATGAATGTTGTAAAATTATCCTTTTTATTAACTCTCCTTTTGTCAAGATTTGATTTGTTTAGTTGCCTAACTATGTTCCATTATTTGAATTGCTGAATTTTATTTTGTTCTTAAAAAACTGAGAGAAAAAAATGATGAAAAAAAAGAAAAAAATTTGAGCTTAAATCATTAGTTTCATATTTTTTTGAAAAGCTCGTTTTCATTTTTGTTAATTTCTTGTTGATGTAAATTCTATTAATTCAGCAACTGATTTTTTTCTAGTTTGGTAACTTATCAACTAGACTCTTGATTATAACAATTTTTTTTGACCTTTTCCATATCCTTAACCCAAGCCCCATTACAACCTTGTAAATACCTATTATTGGTGTGCCATCTCATTTATAGTGGTGGAGATTTGAATTTCAAGTAAGCCTATGGTAATAACATTTCTCGCTTGACCGTTGAGTGCACATTATTTGAACCTTAAACACTTTGAATGCTTTGAGTGAATCTTTAGTGAGGATGTTATTTCTTGTTGAGTTTGAATTTCAGGTAATTATTGAGATAGGGGAGATGCCTAATGTTTTTAAAGCTTAATATTCTCTTCTTGGATTACTTGTGTTGTTCAGTGTCATTTTAATGTGAATTTCCAATGCATGATTACCTCTAGATTATCCTAAGACATTATCAGTGGAAATAATAAATTGAGAGAAGTTAACTTGATTGTGGGTTGAGGATTTTGCTTGAGGACAAGCAAACGCTTAAGTGTGGGGATATTTGATAAGTGCCAAAAGTAACATGTTTTAGCCTCATTCTTAATGCGTTTTTGGGTGATTATTCAATGTTAATTTTAAATTTTATGCTCATAATACTTTAAATTCATGGTTTTATACTTAGGAGAGAATTTGAGAGAAAAATGAAAACCGAAAAATTGAGTGAGTTATAGAAGCCACAGGGCCTGAACACATGGTTGTGCACACGGGCTACCATACGACCATGTAGCAGGTTGTGTCGATTTCGCAAATTGCACTCCAAACAACAAAAAAACACAATTTTAGGGTTTTTCGATCAATTTAAAACCTATATATGACCAAAATAAGAAGATAGGAGAAAACCGTCATAGAATATTCAAGAAAACAACTCGAAAAACACCATTGAAGCCGATTCTAAAGTAGATTTCTGTCAAGATTGAAGAATCTCAATTGATTTCTTAGGAGATTATCATGAGTTTCTTTATTTCTTTTGGTTATTTAGTCTTTTGGATGTTTTTCTTTGCAAGTATGAACTAATTTTCTAAATACCTAGGGAGATGAACCCTATGATGAATTTCGTTGTTTGATTTTTATTTTATGTAATAGAGGCTTAGATCTTGTTCTCAATTATGTGTGCTTAATTCTTGGTTTGATATTTCTAGATTATTGATCCATGTTTGATGTGCTTAAATCAGAGGAGGAATAGACACTGTTTAAGAGTAGATCTAGCGTAATTGAGTGGAGTTGCATGCAATCCTAGAAATAGGAGACCATAAATCTACCGGATTAGAGTCAAATCTAATAGGGGAATCCATATTCAAATCTTTAAGCAACTCAAGATAAGTCTTGAATATTCAGAATATACTTTTTAGTTTAGCTCGATTCAATTTAATCCACCAAGCTTGGAAAGTTGATTGCTTCGATCCAAATTTAAACCAATTTTCAAGATATGTTTCTATTTGTAATTTGGATGTCAAGGATGGGCTGAGAGTAGTCCAAAGTAATTACAAGAATCGCAACCCAATGATTTTTGTTGCCAAAATTTGCCAACTCAAACATGGCAAGTTGTTGATGCATAATATCAACAGAGATGGGGAAAGAAGAGAGGGGTGGTGTCGAGGAAATTTGGTTCGACCATTCTAGGACCAAGAGTAAAAAAAGTACAGGGACTCAGGTAGAAGAATTTGAAAGTTTAGTATGTTAAGGTTTTTAGAGTGGAGAGGAGTCCCATTACAATGTTGATACCTTTGAGTATTTATAACTAAGAGTTCCTACCCAACTATGCCATTTAGTAGGCCCCAGGTAGCCTAATGGAGGGTCTAACTAAGTCCAAATTGAAGTAGGGATATAGTAGTAGTCCTCTCAGTCGAAAGGTAGGTTATAAAGTGACCTTGCCTCGAGACCATTTGTAAATTAACTTTGCTGATGGTAGCTACTGCAAATAAAGTAGAGGGGTGGAAGATAAAATTTATTGTTCCGATAACCCCAAGAATGTATGATTCCTTGCAAGGATATTGAAATTCATTCGTACCTTTAATAATGTGTGGGCGGATGGTGTTTCTATTTATGAGGACTCAATGAGGGCGTTGCGAGAATGAGTGGAGGAGAATATCATGGGCTGCAGATCAAAGCCCGTGACGAATGCGCAAAGAGCACTCCATGGAGGTTAATTGATGAAATAGGGCTCATTCAACCCCGTTGAACTGGTTCGATTTGTGGAACATGTGTAGAAGCCCATCTACTTGGCCTTGGTGGCCCAGTGTAACATCCTAGATTAGGGGTTATGCGTTCGTGCGTAATTCATGAGATAGTGGGCTCAGTGGGTGTGTTGGATGTGTTCTGAGGAGTTTTAGGAACCCTAAGATGTAAGGAAATGTATGGAAATGTAAGGAAATGTATGGAAATGTAAGGAAATGTCTTATCTTGGAAATGTAAGGAAATGATTTAGAAATGATTCAAAAGAGGAAAGTAAACATTTCGGGAAACTTGGAAATGTAAGGAAATGTTAAGTTTAAAGGAGGCAAACGAAAATTTTTGGAAACTTGGAAATGTAAAGAAATGTCAAGTTTTAAGGTTTAAAAAGAGGAAATTAAGGCAATGTGGCCTTAAGAGAAAAAGTATGTGAAATTTGACACACAAACGGGCTTGGAAAAGTGGCTTGGAGATGCCACTTAGGGCCTCTGGAAATGGCGCCACATGCAAGGGTGTTGGGCCTGAGTTCGAGTCACATGGGTAGCAAATAAAAGAAATTTTATTTTTGCTTCCAGAAGCACAGAGGTGGACGGCAACAAGGCTCTTAAAAGGGGAGTTTTATTCTCTTTAAAGTTCGGCTAAATAGGGGATAAATAAGGGATTTATTTATCATTATTTTCAAGAGATAATGATTGGATAAAATTCTTTTATTTTGTGATAATTAAAAGGATAAAGCTATCAAATAGAAGAGTGGTGGCCAAGTAAGGGACTCTAGCCTAGTAATTTTGGCTATAAAAGGAAGAGTAAGGCTATTCTTCATTCATTCTTTTCTGTTCTTTGAAAGCCTCTGCCGAATTCTCTTCACCAAATTCTCTTCTTCTTTTATTTTTGCCAAGCCGAAATACCTTGTGTTCTAGCCGAATCCTCCATCTTTATTCTTTTCTCTTCTTCTTTCATAATCTTCCAAAAGCTGAAAGTTTGCTAAAATCAAGGCCATAGCCGAATAGTTTTGAGACTTCAAGCTTAGGTGTTGTCGATTTCTTCAAAGGTAAGAACAAGTTTGATTTCTATTCTTTTCTTTTAGATTTGTCGAAATCTAGGACTAATCCCATCAATATTCTTGTTGCCGAAACCTTGAAGAGATCTTTCGGGATTTACTAAGTGTCGACTACAAGGAAGGAGAAGTTCTTTTCCCGAAGGTACACCATAAGCCGCGTGTTCCCTAGTTATTCGGTGAGTTTCGGGATTTAAAATCCACAAGGTAAGTGTCTATAGCATTCGGCCAAGGCCTATTTTAGTAGTTAGATCTATTATTATGTGTTTTAAGCCAAAAACTAACAGATTCAAGGGATCTAGTGAGTAGCCGATTTCAAAGGAGAAGAATACAAGTTTTCGGGATTTGACTATAGTCAATTCGACAACAAGGTAGGTTTTAAGAATACAAATCCTACTAGGATTTGGTTTTATAGGCTTTATGCTAACATATTAAGGTTACCAAATGTAGGAATTGAGATCTAAAGAAATAGATCGGTTTTTTTCAGGATTTCAAGGAATTCGTTAAGCAAATCAGGTGTGTACCCCACACTATTTCTCAATATGTTTTATGGCATGTAATAAATACATGTATGTGATATCTGTATGTGTGTTATGAATGTGCTAACTAGTACAGTGGAAATTGTGATATGGATACCCTTATGGGGTATGCCAATAATCCGGTAAGTACCAACTCTGATGAATTGTGATTATTGATATGAATGTGTGATAATATGCGAAATAACATGTACATGCATTATCATGGCATTATTTTATGTTGCATGTGCATGGGTGGGACATGATATGAAAGAAGGACAGGGTGCACTTCGAGTACGTGGTTTTGGTGTTAGCTACGGCTACATCGTGGATTGACGTTGACTGAGGTCAAGTTGTGGATTAATTGCGATTTAGTTCGCGTGGTTTGATGAGTGGCTATGAGCCTCATCGTGGTTGATATCGGCTATGTGCCATATCGTGGTTGATGATATATTTATCATCGTGGTTTTGGTGTTAGCTACGGCTACATCGTGGATTGGCGCTGACTGAGGTCGCGTTGTGGATTTTTGTGCTTTATTGCACGTGGACGGCATTGAATGCCTTTTTGGGAGTGAAAAGGAGAGGGTGATTTATTAATCCCCTGGTGTGTGGTAGGCTGGATAAGGGGGTGTGTAGAGGATGGACCCTAGGCTGGGTTGGGCTTCATAATTGCATAATCTTGTATGTGAATATGTGAACTCTATTAATGTGGAAAAGGGCCAAGCCCAGTATATGAATGTGGATCAGTGTGGAAATGGGCTAAGCCCAGTATGTGGAAATTATGTGGTTAACTACCCTATTAGATGAATGTGATATGAATATGGGCCAAGTCCAGAATGTGTTCTTATGTGAATATGTTATGTAAGGTATGCCTAAATCTATTTGAACTTAGTGTTGTGTACACATTGAGTCTGTTGACTCACCCCGTTGTGGGAACATTTTTCAGGTGATGATCAATAATGGACCGGGTCGGCAGACGCTTAGGGATGGCCATGCACAGCAAGGAATTTAATTAATTTGGATTTTTATTTTATTAAGTACTTTAATTTAATTTTGGGATTATTTGATGTAATAAGGCCATAGTAAACTATTTTATTTCTGTCTTATTGTTTAATTATGTTTACAAATTTTTATTAAGTTAAATATTAAGTAATTTATTTTTGAATATACTCTATATGTTTTATCACTTAAAATAAACTCGTTTTCAACTCAAGCCCAACCCAAAACAATCTTTTTTTTTTCAAAGCACACAAGTTTTTCCTAAGTAACAAAAGAATTTTGAATCGGTTTACTTCGAGGAACATACCAGATCCGGTCAAGGCTCGTGGGCCGGGTTTGGGGTGTTTCACCCAGTGAAGCACTTATGAAAAATTAGGGTTACCTTGGTAAATATGAAAAGTAATATCAGAAGATTTCTAATTTGATAAGATTTGATTTTGTAATCTTAAAGGATTAAGTCAATCCCTTAAGAATCTTAATTGTAGATAGGCTTTAATCTCGATCGTCGATGTAACTCAACCTGTACCGTTCGTTTTGGGGGAGCTCAACTATAAATAGAGGCATTCTTCCTTATACTCAGTTGTAAATGTCAAAACCATTTTTTTGGAAAAAACAGGGATCGACTTTAAAAACGAAAATGGAGTCGCCACTAATCTTTTTTCGAGGTGTGATCGGGTCACCTTGAAATTGATCATTTTAATAAAAAAACATTTTGATTTATTAAAACAATGATTTTGGTCTACGAAATTCGAGTAAATAGGTTCGGGAGTCGGTTACGCACGAAGAAGGATTAGCACCCTCGTAACGCCCAAAATTGGTACCTAATTGATTAATTAATGTCTTAATGTCGAAAATTTGAGAAGATTGTAAAAATACAATCCTTTTTATTTTAAAAAACAATGTTTGAATAAATTAAAATGGATGTTAAAACCTTTTTTGTCCCGAAATAATAAAATATCACATCCAGTATGTTAGGACATGACATTTTAAATCCTCGGAACTAAGCTTGTCTTTTGATTTTCAAAACTCATACATTTAAATTTTAGAAGGATATTCGGTTATTTAGTGAAAAAATCAGAACCCAGTAAGTTAGGGCACAATTTCTCAAAATTCCAAACATAGAATATTGTCTATACTTTTTTAGAAATCCTTACCTCAAGATAACAAGACGTCATATCCAATGAGTTAGGACACAACACCCGAATTCCTGAGAATAAGTTTTTATTTGAAACTTATATGTTTTGATTTGAAATGGGTGCTCGATTACTTAGATTCAACGAGAAAAATTGGAACCCAATAAGTTAGGGCACAATCTT
The DNA here is from genome assembly GCA_005393395.2 of Gossypium australe. Lineage (NCBI taxonomy): Eukaryota > Viridiplantae > Streptophyta > Magnoliopsida > Malvales > Malvaceae > Gossypium > Gossypium australe. Next base: position 36,809,659 of record CM016626.1, on the reverse strand, counting down.
CTCGAAGCTCCCAAATACGAGCATTTGGGAGAAAATTATTGCAATATTAAAACAATGTATAAATAAAAACTTTGATAAAAAAAACGACAATATTAAAATACAAATAAACAATTTATAAAACACATAATGGCAATTATTTAAATACTAATATCAATAATCAAAGACCAAATAAGTTATACACAAAACATCTTAAAAATAAATGGTATATAAAATAGATAGTAATATATAAAAATTTGCAATTGATAATATATGGAAAAAAAATTTAAAGAAAATAATCAAACAATTTAAAATGGATAATTTATAAAATGAGTTTTTTTTTAAATAAACAACATGTGTGACATTAAAAACAAATAAAGTATATAATTAATGGAAGAAAATAAAAGAATGATAAGAATGGTTAAATGAATGAACAATATGTAAATAAGAATAAATAAATGAATAAAAATAAAAAGAATAATTAATGATTAAGCAACTAAATGGATAAATAAAAATAAAGTTAAAAAAAACGCCTAAGTCAACCTAATTCTCAAAATATGAGGATTCAACGAAATTCTACCACCTAAATCCAACTTGAACTAGAGCAACTCTAAAAGAAACGAAGATGAACGAATAAAAAAATAAAAATAAGCCCCAAAAAATAAGAACGCAAGACAGAGAGAGATTTGTGTGAATGCTCTCAAGAATTTTTATTGCTCAAAATTCAAGTCATTTACAATGAAAGGAGAGGCCTCTATTTATAGTTGAGCCTCCCCGAATCCAACGGTACAGATCAATTACATCAACGGCTAAGATTAAAAGGTATCTACAAATTAAATCTCTAAGATTACAAAATCATATCTTCTAAGATTGCATATCATATCTTCTAGGATTGCATATCATATCTAAGATTGCATATCCTTGAAGATTATGTTTCCATATACGTCAAGCTTGTAGATGGACCTTCAATCTTTTCAAGTAATGGGTCATTCCGATCGGGCCAAATGATATATTTTGGACTGGACTTGGACTTTGTTTTATTATTTTGGGTTTATTATTGTTTTGTATGGGCCCGGGCTAAATTGGCCTATTATAGTTGCCCCTCTTTGCACATTGTCGTGCAACGAGAATGGAGCAAAGACTATAAAAGGACCAATTTTGCCAGATCTTGCCGAGCCTTAACTTCTTGATCCTCATCTTCTTCAAGTAGTCTCTAACCTAACTGCAACTTCAAGGAGATTGGAATTTCAACTTTGTCGTAACCATTTTTAAATCTAAGTTTGAAAAACTGGGGTCGACTTAAAAATATGATGTGGAGTCGCCACCAACCTTTTTTTTTTGTTTAGGTGTGATTGGATCACCTTGTAAAAATTTTATTGGTCCGCGAAATTAAATGACAAAAAGGGTTCGGGAGTCGGTTACGCATAAGGAAGGGTTAGCACCCTCGTACGCTCCAGTACGGGTACCAAATCGATTAATTAATGTCCTTGCGTTGAAAACTTGAAAATTTTTAAGATGTGATTCTTTTTAAGGAATGTTAATTGATTATGAATTGAAACTCAAGATTCACTCGTTCCAAAGGAATAAAAACATCACATCCAATACGTTAGGATGTGACATATTTATACCTTGATATCGAGATTGTCTTTGATATTCAAAACATGCAATTTAAAAGGGTATTTGGTTATTTAGTTGAATGGAAAATTGACACCCAACACGTTAGGATGTAATCTTTCGAACTTCTAAACACACAAATATTGCCTTATTTTTTAAATTTGCAATCTTAAAATTGGCTCAAAATGCATTTTTAATGAAATAAAACATTTAGTAAAGGCTTGAATATATTGGGGTTTGAATCATAAAATAGTAACAAAAAGCACAAATATAGCATTAAGCATGCGATACACACAAACTCAACATCATGTATATGAACAGTAATTATAGAAAATAATTTAAACATACAAATATACAATAATAATACTCACATGACTTAAAAGACATATATTAACAATCAAAATCATTAAGCTACAATATATAATAATTCTTTAAAATTGACAATGGCAATATAAAACAAAATTTTGAATGCTAACAAATGTATAAAAAATGGAGTTTAAAATCTAAGATTTATGAAATGGAATAATTTGTAAACGAGTTTATGAAATCCGGATGTAAAAATTTAGAATGAATTATACAAAACACAAAACATAGTATATGAAAGAATATATATAAAACATATGTAAGTAATAGTATATAAAAATGTTTGAAATAAGTTAAAATATACAATAAAATGATAGACTATGTATATTAAATTTATAATAGAAATATATATGTATATACATAAATTTAAAAGAAATAAGATATTCATATGGATAAATTTAGGAGGAAATATATATAAAAATAATATGTAAAAAAATAATCTTATTATTATATGTGTATTAAAATAATATCATGTAATTGTATTAAAATTAAATATTATATAAGTTATCAAAAAAGCATAATATATAATTTAAAATTAAATATTTACACAATGAATATAAATAAAATACCTATAAAAAAATAAAACAAGTTAGAATATTATAGAATCCATTTCAAAATAATTTTATTAAAATAGCTTGGATTATACATAAACTTAATACTAAAAATACATAAATTATAAATAAAATTAACACTTAATCGAAATAAAGGAAAAAAAATAAAATTAGAAGGCTATTATATAAATGAACCTAATTATTTAAACAAAATCGAGGATCATATTGCATTTCGCATAGAAAATAAGGGATTAAACTAGCAAATATTTTAATATCTAAAACGCAGCACATGAGCAGGACTGGATTGAAATAACGCACAAATTACTGAGATTAATTAAACAATAAATACAACACATAATAGATCTAACTAAAAACAGTATGGAAAAGAAAGATCAAATGCGCAAATATCCCTTCCACATGTAAACGCGCGGATCTTAGGGTTTTGGATCGGATCGGGTCGGAACGGCCTTAAATGACGCCGTTTTAAAGCTATTGAAATGAGCTTTAAACGAAGCCGCTCTCTTAATGAATATTAAATCCTTAAAACAGAATTAAAACCTCAGTCAATTTCTTTTAGAAATGAAACCCTAGCCCCCTTTTGTTTTGCTCTCAGCCGCATCTAAAAACCTTTTCGTTCTACCACCGAAACGCCATTGTAAATGGCGAGTAGTGATGTATGAGGGTCCGATCTACTTTTGTATGCGACGATTTGCCTTGTTCTCCGATCAAGATCTTCGTCTAACTCTGATTGTGACGGAGAAAACGAGGACGGTATATTCACCACGGTAAACCCTTTCTTTTTCTTTTTCTATTATCGCATGAACATAGAAAAAAAAAGCCAAGATTCAAAAAGAAAACGAAAGGAAAAAATTATTGAAAACTGAAATCACCTTTCTCTGCTTTTTGATTTTGTATTTTGTGTATGAATCCCTGTGTGTGCGTAATACAAAAGAATTGGATCCCCTTTACATTTGATTTCAGCCCTATTTATAGCTGAATAAAAATAAAATGTACCAAAATCCTTTTTGTCTAGCTGTGTATTCTGTTATTTGGGTATTGTGCTTGCTTTTCTTCTCGCAGGTTCTGGTACATGCTAAAACTGCGGATGTGGCCATGCTGCGCTGGAAACCGTTCGTGTGAAGGCCGTTGCTGATGACTGTGGCACGGATGCATGTGGGGCGCGCGTGGGTGCACGCAAGGTGCGCGCAGAAGAAGGCTACGGTGCACGAACAGTCTGGAAGCCTCTAGGGTTTCCATCGATTCTGATTTGTTTTGGGCTGGGATTGGTTAATTAGGGTTTTGGGCTAGGTTTAGTTATCGGGCTTGGTTTAATTTATTAGGTCTGGGTGTAGTAATAGATTTGGGCTAGTAAAGGCTGAACTATTTTATTATTGGGCTTGTAATTTTGTATCTAGACTGTTATTGAACTATTATTATTTTGGATTTTTGGTTTATTTTTTGGTTTTAAATGGGCCGGGCGAAATGGGCCTATTACAAACTTAACTTTACTTCTTTACAATTACTACAATTTCAGAAGTATTGGACTATCTATTCTACTGCTCTTTCATGGAACTAAGTCTGACAGCTTCAATCTGCTTCACTGTAACTTTAGGAAAATAAGATTTGCCATAAGATTTGCTTTCTTTGATCTGCTCCACTACCACTTCAGAGAGGCAAGGCTAGTGCCTTCGATCTGCTTCGCTGCAATTTCAGGAAGACAAGATCTGCAATCTTTAGTCTGCTCCGCTGCAAACTCAGGGAGTTCAGGTTGATGTCTTCGATCTGTTTCACTGCAACTTCAGGAAGACAATATCTGCAATTTTTAGTCTACTCCGCTGCAAAATCAGGGAGACAAGGCTAGTGTCTTCGATCTGCTTCACCGCTACCTCAAGAAGGCCAGATCTGCTATCTTTAGTCTACTCCACTGCAAACTCAGGGAAACAAGTCTGGTATCTTCGATCTGCTTCACTGCAACCTCAAGAAGGCAGGATCTGCTATCTTTTAGTCTGCTCTACTAAAAACTCAGAGAGACAAGGTTGATGTCTTCGATCTGTTTCACTGCAACTTCAAGAAGGCCAGATCTGCTATTTTTAGTCTGCTCCGCTGCAAACTCAGGGAGACAAGGCTGGTGTCTTCAAACTGTTTCACTGTAACCTCAGGAAGGCCAGATCTGCTATCTTTAGTCTGCTCCACTGCAAACTCAGGGAAACAAGACTGGTGTCTTCGATCTGCTTCACTGCAACCTCAGGAAGGCAGGATCTGCTATCTTTTAGTCTGCTCCATTGCAAACTCAGGGAGACAAGGCTGATGTCTTCGATCTGCTTCACTGCAACTTCAGGAAGGCCTGATCTGCGATCTGCTTCACTGCAACTTTAGGAAGGCCAGATTTATTATTTTTAGTCTGCTCCACTGCAAACTCAGAGAGACAAGGCTGATGTCTTCGATCTGCTTCACTGCAACTTCAGGAAGGCCAGATCTGCTATTTTCAGTCTGCTCGACTGCAAAACAAGACTGGTGTCTTCGATCTACTTCACTGCAACCTCAAGAAGGCAAGATCAGCTATCTTTTAGTCTGCTCCACTACAAACTCAGGGAGACAATGCTAATATCTTCGATCTGCTTCACTGCAACTTCAGGAAAATAATATCGCTATCTTTAGTCTGCTCTACTGCAAACTCAGAGAGACAAGGCTGATGTTTTCGATCTGTTTCACTACAAACTCAGGAAGACAAGATCTTCTATCTTTAGTTTGCTCTACTGCAAACTTAGGGATGCCAGACTTGGATCTTCGATCCGCTTCGCTGCAAACTGAGGAAGACAAGATCTGCTATCTTCGGTCTGCTCCACTGCAAACTCAGGGATGCCAGACTAGTATCTTCGATCCGCTTCACTACAATCTCAAGAAGACAATATCTGCTACCTTCAGTCTGCTCCACTGCAAACTCAGGGATGCCAAGCTGATGTTATCGATCCGCTCCACTGACAAGATCTGCTATCTTCAATCTGCTCCATTGCAAACTCAGGGATGTCAGGCTAATGTTTTCGATCTGCTTCACTGCAAACTCAGAAAGACAAGATCTGTGAATTCACCGATGTTGTGACACCGTCCTCTAGGGGACCTATATTGTAAAATCAGTTTTATGTGTTTATGCTTATGCAAAATGGTTAGGATGCTATGATCTGAATGAATCAACTGCTCCTAACCGAATGACATATGTACGAATTCAAAATGTCATGAGAACGATCCTTTTTAATAATTAGGATGTCACCACTTATTGCTCATTAGGGCTCTATCATTAACGTAGTACACTGTCTTCCTACTCGGCTAGCATTTGACAGAAAACCCAAAAACATTTTTGCTCAATTGATTTGCCCCACTAACTTCAAGGTCCTTTCCACTGTACCTCAGGGACATAAGGCTTGTACCATTTTCAAACCATCTCACTGCGGTTCAGGATTATAGGATTTGAAACTTTTTCGATCCGTTCCCACTGCAATTCAAGGGTATAGGACTTGTATCTTTTTCAATTCATCCCACTACAACTTTGGGGTATAGGATCTGTAACTTGTTCCATCCACTAATCACTCCCCAGTGACCCGACCAGATGTGTATGTATGATACTCGCATGGTTGTAGAATGTCATTTTTTCTTTTCGAGAATGATTCCTCCTACGCTTGGGTTGTCATTGCTTATTTTCTGTCGGATTTGTACCACCGGCGCAGTATCTAGTCTTTTGATCAATAATGTCCTTGACAGAAAATCTGAAGAGATAAACTCACTTTGGGCTCAAATATTTCTAACCCTTAAGCTTAGTGAGTTCTAAACTATAGTCCTGTTTCAGATTCTCATATTATTTAGAAGCTTCCAGAATAATATGCAAAACTCTTTTTATGAAGGTATTATTAGTCCATTAATCGTTGTTTCAATATAAAATGCTTGAAAAAGATCACAACAATGGATGAAAAAGAAATTAATCAGGAGCATAGCTCGAAACAAATAAGTTAATTAAAGATAACCAAGGCAATAAAAGAAAATTGATCTACTTGACAAATAAGTTAATCAACATTGTGCTAGATGACCCAATAGAGGTTTCAACTGTGTTCAAACTGATCTAGAATATAACACAAGTATTTTTAGCAAATAATATTATTATCTGTTGACATTTGTTTTGGCCCCGTTCAAAAATTCCCTTTAACAGTTATTATCCTGATTAAGAAAAAGAAAACCCTTATTTTTTACAATCTTGGCAAACATGGCTATGATAGTTTTCATAGAAGTGGGGGTTTTGGAGATGTTTCCCATGTGACCTACCTCTCGAACAGCTGCCCTCTCCTCTCAAAGGCATTGCCACTCTCGAGCGGGTACGGCTTATGTAGCATCTTGCCCTTATTTAATTAATCTATTTAATAATAAATAGACTAGTTTAATCTGATCACAATAATAAAGGGTCCTGTTAAGTACATTTCCCCCTTCTTTTTTTTTTTTCTATTTTTCGGAAAATTTAATGCTACAAAAAAGAAATTCAAAAATTGAAAAAATTATAAAAAGGAAAAACAAAGACAAACGAGCAAAATCAGTAACAATGGAGAAATTAATGAAAAAAAAATGATCCTAAAACTAAAACAGTAAAAATTTCTTCACTACAGCCACACAGTTAGTATGAAAAATCCGTGAGAAAACCGACAATTCAACATAATTCCAAGCATCCCATGTGGGATTCTTCCATTTTCTTTTTCCCACATTAGCTACCTCTCTGTCGTCGCTGTTCTGGTTCTTAGGATCCTTTTTAGTGTAAGAGCCAATTTCCAGTTGAAAAATCAAAACCCAGGTTTCAAATTCCTCTTGGGATTTCTTTTTTGTATTTCGAAACTATGTGGGAATCCGAGACAGTCTGTTAGAGGGAGAGAATTCGGGAATGGATTCTTTAGCTCCACCAAACATGGCTTCAACACTGATGGATTTCAGCTTAAGGGCCAGTCCTGGTATATATTGAAAATACTTGTTTGTTTCCTGAGAAGAAAAAAGAGAAAAAGTTAGCGAAAAGTTAGCTTTTCTGAAATATTTTGATTTTTTTATGCAGGTACGTTGCCACTGATATTCCAAGTGACCTTCTAATTCAAGTCGGAGATATTAATTTCCACTTGCATAAGGTAGCTCATTGCTCTGTTTACAATATGTTCGATCAAATTCCTCAAAAAAGCTTCTTTTTTTTTTTTTCTATTGGTTTAGAATCATGTAACTCACTGTATTTCATTATTTTCTCAAACATGGTGGGAAAGTAGTATCCTCTGCTTTCCCGAAGTGGGAAAATGAATAGGCTTATCTACGATTCAAAAGACCCAGACCTCAAAAGAATTGTTTTCGAAGATCTTCCAGGAGGGTCCGAGGCTTTTGAGCTAGCAGCCAAATTCTGCTATGGACTTGCAGTGGATTTAACAGCAGGGAATATATCTGGTCTTAGATGTGCTGCCGAGTATCTTGAAATGACTGAGGATTTGGAAGAAGGCAATCTCGTATTCAAAACCGAAGCGTTTCTTAGCTATGTGGTGTTATCTTCATGGAGAGACTCCATTGTTGTGCTGAAAAGCTGCGAAAAGCTCTCACCATGGGCTGAAAACCTTCAAATCGCAAGAAGGTGCAGTGAGTCGATAGCTTGGAAGGCTTGTGCCAATCCGAAAAGCATCAAATGGGCATACACTGGGAAACCAAGTAGTGGTTCAAGCCCCAAATGGAATGATTTGAAGGATTCAAGCCCCAGTAGGAACCAGCATGTTCCTCCTGATTGGTGGTTCGAAGATGTTTCGATCCTCAGGATCGATCATTTCGTGCGAGTGATTACTGCAATCAAAGTGAAAGGGATGAGGTTTGAGTTGATTGGGGCAGCAATTATGCACTATGCTGCCAAATGGCTTCCATGTTTGATTCAAGATGGTGAGCTCCAAGCAGATGATATGAGCATAAGCAGCCATAGTAATAGCTGGAAAGGTGGATTCCATATGATCATTCCCGGAACTAAAGATGACAATCTCTCGATTCAAGACAAGGATCAACGGACCATCGTTGAAAGCCTCATCAGCATCGTACCACCGCAAAAAGACAGCGTGTCGTGCGGCTTCCTTCTCCGGCTTTTGCGGGCGGCAAACATGTTGAAAGTGGCACCGGCTTTGATGACCGAGTTGGAAAAGCGAGTCGGGATGCAATTAGAACAGGCAACATTGGCTGATCTTCTCATTCTTAATTTCAACAAAAGTGGGACATCGTATGATGTGGACCTCGTTCAGAGGCTGTTGGAGCATTTCCTTGTCCAGGAACAGACTGACAGTTCGAGTCCGAGTCGACGGTCTTTTTCGGACAAACAGATGTACGAAGGAACACAAAGGGGAAATAATCCGAATCCGAAAAGCCGAGTGGCAAGGCTAGTTGATAGTTATCTCACAGAGGTTTCTAGAGATAGAAACCTGTTGATGTCAAAATTTCAGGTACTGGCTGAAGCTTTGCCCGAGTCTGCAAGGACCTGTGATGATGGGCTTTATCGAGCAATTGATTCCTATCTTAAGGTACTCTATTTGACATATAGATATGAGAATATAATCTCAAGAAAAATCTTTTAAAAAGGGTCTAACTATACGCTTATCAAATAGATACTCATATCATATACTCACACTAGAGTTGGAGTAAAATCGACCCATCCCACCTTGATGCCATCCTATTTCTAGGTGCATTAATGTGCAATACCAATTAACATGCAGGCCCATCCGACACTTTCGGAGCACGAAAGGAAGCGACTCTGCCGTGTAGTGGACTGCCAAAAGCTCTCCGTTGATGCCTGCATGCACGCAGCTCAAAATGAAAGGCTCCCGCTGCGGGTGGTGGTCCGGGTACTCTTCTCGGAGCAAGTGAAAATCAGCAACACGTTGGCCAACGCCATCACGCTCAAAGACCCTGCAGAAACTCGGTACCAGCCATTGATAACCAACCGCAAGACCTTGCTTGAAGGAACGCCGCAATCGTTCCAAGAAGGCTGGGTCACAGCAAAGAAAGACATCAACACGCTCAAGTTTGAGCTGGATGGCGTGAAGTCAAAGCACGTCGAGCTCCAAAAAGAGATGGAGAACTTGCAACGACAATTCGAAAAGATGTCAAAGCCGAAACCGACATCTCCGTGGAGCAGTGGGTGGAAGAAACTTGGTAAACTTACTAAGATGACAACCGTGGAAAACCATGACATTGGACCTCAGATCTCAACTACAGTTGAACATGTTAGAAAACCGCCTAGAAGATGGAGAAATTCAATTTCATGAAATAAAATTTTGAAAATTAAGATGAAAATAAATAAATCAACGGTTGCCATGGAAATAATGAAACGGTGCCTTCACTATTTTTTCTATTCTAAAACGCAATATTGTAAGGGTTAAATCCATGAAAAATTTGATTTTTATTTTAATAAATTGAATTGATAATTATATTTGTTAATTTTCAATTTTAAAAAGTGAACTTGTCATCCAAAATTATTTATTGCCGCCGTTGTTTGATTTGCCAATTTTATTTTGGGAAGAGTGATAATTTTGCATGTTTTCACCCAAACCTCAAACCATCGTTAATTTGTTCATTATTATTAAACTAGATTGAAATTTTTGTTTATTTTGATTATTTCAGATTACATTTTAGTTATCTATGTTTGAAATGTTATATTTTAGTCATTTATATTATCGTGTTGTAACATTTTGGTCACTGAGCTTTTTTCAATACAAATTGAAATTAACACTATAATTTGACATGGGTAAACTACACTAATGGTCACTTTTGTTTACCCTAAGTTATATTTTAGTCACTTATGTTTGAAATGTTACGTTTTAGTTACTTCCGTTATTGTGTTGTAACATTTTAGTCACTGGGCCGTTAATTGCAGTTAACGGTGTAATGGGAAGATGACATGACACGTTAAATCATCATTTCAAACAAAAATTTTAGATTAAATTATACAATTGGTCCCCATAATTTTTTGTTTTGAGCAATTTGATTTTTTCTTTTATATTCTTTTAACTTTCCTTTTTTTCCCTTTATTTTTCATTCTTTTTTGTTTCTCCCTCTGTTTTCCTACCTTTTCCACTTCTTTTAACATATCAGGAGGTCGAATTGACAGAGAAGAAAAAAACATGGTATGGGTTTATGGGTTTTGGTTATAGGCAATAATGGCTTTCGAGTTCTTGCTTCTTTCTTCAATGCCAATTCAACTTCCTGACATGTTAACAGAAATGGAGAAGGTAAGAAAACAGAAGAGAATAGAAAAAAAAAAGGAAAGTTTAAATGACATAAAATAAAAAAAATTAAATTGCTCAAAACGAAAAAAATATAGGGATAGTTTGTATAAATTAACCTAAATTTTTTGTTTGAAATGAAGATTTAACGTGTCATGTCATCTTCCCATTACACTGTTAATTGCAATTAACGGCTCAGTGACTAAAATGTTACAACACAATAACGTAAGTAATTAAAACGTAGCATTTTAAACATAAGTGACTAAAATATAACTTAGGGTAAACAAAAGTGACCATTAGTGCAGTTTACTCATGTCAAATTATGGTTTTAATTTCAATTTGTATTGAAAAAAGTTTTTAATTTTTAATTTGTTTTTAGTTTTTTATCTTTAATTTAATCTTCTTCATCTTCCTTCTTTCATGCCTTTGATTGTTGTACGCCATGAACAGTTCATCCACCAAGCCAATCATCACCTTCTTCTCCATGTCATCCCCTCCACCATTTCAGCTTCAAAGCATGTGTAGTTTGTTAACAGTAATTAGTTGAGATTGTTAGTATTTTGAATGCAGTTATTGCAGCCAACAAGGTGTATAAATATACAACCTGTTGTACTTGATAAATCACTCTTTAAAATAACCTCACCATTTAGTTCAATTGAGACTTTGTATTATTTAGTTCGGTTTCGAATTGATGTTACCATTCAAATCTCATCATTCAATTTAGGTTCGAACTTTTCTACCTGAAATCCTTTTTATCCAAATCAAACCAAATAAAAAAATATTTAAAGAAATAATCTTAATAAAATAATAAATGAACGATTTCAATATTTATATAAATTAATTAATTTAACCAAATTATTATTATGTTATTAGGAAACCAAATTATATAATAACTATAATTATAAACATAATTCTAATTTAAAAAAATAGTTTATGAAATTTCATAATATTTTATTTATAAATGAAATTATTATTCACAAGTTTTATACGTTGGACAATTATAAATTTAATCATTTATATTATTATAATAACACAGTTATAACTAATTAAAGCTAAAAATTAATAATTAAACTAATTAAGAAATGACGTGGTATATCATTATGTATATAAATGATTTATGTATTAATTTTTCTTTTTTAACAACTTTGAATATTTATCAATTTAATAATTAAATGTAAAATGATTCTTTAAAATAGTTTGTGAAAATATTAATTTAACCATTTAATTCACTTTATCAAAAGTCCTAATATTAACTTTTTTTTAGCCAAAATAATGATTTTTTTTTTTGACAAATCTACTATTTTGGTTTTAAACTCAAAAAGCGAATGGAATGATTGGAAGAATTTTTGTAAAAAACTGAATGGAATGGCCCTTATAGTTTTCTCTAAAGATTTGTTTTCGTTTTTCTTAATTCATGAGTTAATTCTTTGTTTTTGGTTGACCTCGTTTAAAGGTAGGATAAGATTCTAAATGTAATTAAAGCAGAATATGTTGGAAATATTGTACTGTAAATAAAAGTGTTAACTGGAAATCAAATTAAAGTACTCATTGTTCCGTGGAAGAATAACTGTCTTAGAAGTGATTTTGCCCTGATCGGTATAATTGAAAATGAACGTCGCTTAAAAGGATTGCTCTTCTTGTAAAAACCGAGAAATAAATTGGAAGAAACTTTGGTAAACCACACTAGGTTCAATTTTCAAGAAAGATTAGAAGGGTCACAAATGGTCTCGCTTAAAACCCAATTCCCTAGATAGAATATCACACTGATGTAATATAGTATAACACCATAATTTTTAGAGAGCAAGAACAAGAGAGAAAAGAGAGAACTGGGTTTTCTCATTTTTTTGTGTTGTGAAAAATGAGTAGAATAACCTGCTATTTATATTGTTTTCAAAAGGGGCAAAATGATAAAATATCAATGTCAATTTCTAAAAATAGTAGAGGATTTTCCTCAACAGAAAATATTCTGCAACAATCATAGGATTTTCCTCAACCGAAAAATATTCTACAACAGAAAATATTTTGAAAAAATATTTCTGATTTTGCATTACCAACATTCCCCCATTATTGCAGAAAAATTAGAAAATTTTGTAAACATGAGAAAAGGTAAAACGTGAAAAGAGTAATAACGAAATTAACCGCTTAAGCACTAGTATCTTGTGGATTTGAACTATTACATAGTAAAATAAGTGATTCTTCTCTTTAACAAGTGAACAAATCTTGAACTTGTTAAGATAGGAATTAACTCATGACATACAACTAATCTCAGGTCCAATTGAGTTCCGCGATAGATCACAATTTAGCCAATATATGTCGGGATGCCAGTAAGTGCTCTAGAAAAATGGCCCAACGTCTTTCATAGAAGGTGGCTAATCCTTCACACTTATGTAGGTGATTTCATCAAGTTTATCTTAATATAGACCACTCGGACCAGGGCTATGAAATCATTAAGAGCATTTAATAAGCTCAACCTCTCAGTTTTATAATTCAGTGAATTCATCAAGTCTGTCTCAATAGAACCACCCAAACTTTAGGATATGAATTCATTAAAAGTAAGAAATTCAACCACACACGTCGGTGAATTCATCAAGTTCGTCTCACTAGGACCACCCAAACTTTGGGCTATGAATTCATTAAGAGCAAGGAGCTCATCCTTATGCATATACATTGTGCGCCATAGGGATAAGTAAAGATGTACACTATGAGTCTTTCCATGGTTTCGTTTGACCACATTGAACTTAGAAGACTAAGTTTGGTATCCACTATGAATTCCTTAACCAGTGGGCTTAAGACCCATCCCTCTCGACAAATCAACAACTATTTTCCTACATAACCTTTTGGTTAATGGATCAACTAGGCTCCTCTCAGATTTTACGTACTCCATGGCCAGTACTCCATTCTTTATTAAGTGTCTTACATATTCATGTCTTATTTGTATATGCCATTTCTTGTCATTGTAAGCCTGGTTTTGAGTAACAAAAATGGTGGTTTTTGAATCATATGATAAGAACACATGAGGTGTAGGTTTCCTTCATAGAGGGATCTCCGCAAGCATATTCCTATGCCACTCGACCTTTTTTCTGACTCAATCAAGAGTTATAAACTCTAATTCCATTGTGGAGTGAGTAATACACGTTTGTTTAGCAGACTTCCAAGAGATAGTTGCTCCATCTAAAATAAAGACATACCCACTTGCAGAGCTAACTTTATCAGTCACCCAGTTTGCATAGCAATATCTCTCTAGGACTACAGGGTATTTGAAAAATTTTAACTTCCAAGTTATTGTACTTTAATTTCACTGAAAATCATTTGGGGAAAGTTTAACTTTGATAGCATAGTAACTTATGAACCATGACACTTTCTCCCACTTATTATGTCGATGCCCTATCAACATTCTTGCGTCGAGTTGACATTTTAGTCTCAAGTCCATCTTCGGTCTTCAAGGCTGAAGGTTATGATCCATTCAATCCACATCAGACATAGACTTGAACTTGGTTTCATCTCAATCGTTGGTGTAGTCTTGTCTATTCCCATTCCTCCACCGAACACTTGGAATCAATGCCACAACATATAATCCTTAAGTTACAACCTTGAGGAACCCTTAATGGTATGAATCCTTGTTGACTAAATATTACCATGTCTTTGATACTTAAAAATGCATCCTTCTGAATGTGGCACCAAGCACACTCTTGCGGCCTCAACACTAAAGTTCTCAACGTGGGAAATTAAGACACATTGGCCATCCCCAACTTAGCCCCTCTTAGTCACCCCATTGGCGTGGCCATCTTGGCCAACTACAACACATGCAGCACCACTGAATTAGGTCGATCTCAATATCAATTTTGGAATTTAATGCTCATTCATGCAAACTCTATCACGCCGTTTCTTTCTTCGCACAATCTCATAAGTTGCCTGAACAAGACATCCCCCATTAGTCTCTTATTCAAACTCTCGAACTTGATAATCCTCTAGTCTACTTTGGTTAAAAATTCTGTGATGCTTGGACTAGCTCCACAAATATCATGTATTGCTCATCATGGATAAAGGCATCATAAACCTTATTCCAAACACAAGGATCCAACGATCCGTTCATGGTCCTTCAATCAACTCAAACTTAAGCCCGCTAGGCCTTCCAAGCCCATCTTGATCGCAATGGCCCACTAGCCAACATAAATGGAGCTTGCAACCGCTCCAATGCTACTTAGGCACACTCTTATACTACTCAGGTACCTTCAAACCGATTGCCTCAATATCACACTAACATATTTATAAATCCAGTTTTCCCTTCATTGTCTATTTCTTTTTCTCTCTTTCGAGATTGGAACCCTAAGACCCTTTAGGATTTCACGATACCTATAATTTATAGTCAAGTCTCATAGGCTCAACTCTCAACTTGGAATGGGCAAGCCAGAGTTAAACCACCCGATATCTGAATCAACAAAGCCAAACCCGCATTCCAGCACCTTGAAGCCCCCCACTTAATTTACAAACTCAGTTTCTAAATTGCCTGTAGGAGCCTTCATTGGTTCCAGTAGCAAGAAATGAAAACGAGTCTCACATTTAAATAGTAGCAAAGAAATCACTTCTAATTTTTTTGAAATATACTACTGCAAACAAAACTGTTAGCACTGACAGGAAACCAGACTAAGTGTAAATAAATAAAACAATCACTGTGCCGTGGAAGAACCACTATCGTAGAAGCGATTTTTCCTTGATCGGTGTAATCGAAAATGGACGTCGTCCCACAAGGTTAACATAGTACTTCCAAAATCGTACACCTAGATAAGAAGATGAATCTCAAAAGGATTACTCTTCTCGTAAAAGTTGAGAAAAAAATTGGAAGAAACTCGGCTAACCACACTATGTTCAATTCCTAGGAAAGATTGGAGGGGTCACAGATGGTCCCATTTAAAACCCAATCTGCTAGACAGAATATCGCACTAATGTAATTTAGTGAAACACCAGAATTTTTAGAGAGCAAGAACAGGAGAGAAAAGAGAGAATTGAGTTTTCTTGTTTTTTTGTGTTGTGAAAAATGAGTAGAATAACTTACTATTTTTATTGTTTTCAAAATAGACAAAATGGTAAAATAGCAGTGTTTGTTTCCAAACATCATATAAAATTTCCCTCAACAAAAAATATTCTACAATCGTTTAAAAATTTATTCTCAAATGAAAGATATTCTATAACAGAAAATATTTTAAAAAAATACTTCTAATTTTGCATTCTCTTATAATTTAGCAGATGCCAAAAATTATGAGTAAACAAATGGAGGTTACAGTAATCATTACTTCATCAAAAGAACATAAATATATATTCCGTATAAGTAATAATGTATCAAAATCAAAGTAAGAACAAATAATGGGATTTGGAAAACTCCCAAAACAACAACAACTGATTCTCAAAATCGACAGACAAAGATGGGTCAAAGCCTATAAGATCTTCAGAGAGAAAGTAAACAAGTTATATGCTACGTAAAAGAACACATTTAAAACAAATCCAGTATGTAGCAATAGATTTTATCTGTCAATAACAGTAAAAGAGGATTTTTTATGGACTAGAAGAAGGAGAAGGTGGTGGAGAAAATAAAAGAATAGAGGGAATTGTAGTTGGGATTGTAGGGACTGAAAGCATACTTGGCAGAGGAGGCAGTGTGGCCCTTGGTACACTTGGCAATGTTGTAGGAAGTGGATGATACGCCCCAGGCCTTAGGAAAGATGGTATGAATGGCTGTGGGAGATTAGGGATAGATGGGAATTGTAACACCCCAAACCCGGTTTAAACGTTATGGCTGAATTTAGATGTGTCACAAGATAGGGTTTTGAAAACAAAGTCATCTCGTCCAAATTATTCACGTTTCAAAATTCGTATTCATTTATGCCAATTTTCGAAAGTGTTACTTAATCCAATTATTTGCTAAAATGTAATCTACAGCATAAGTTTAATAAAACCGTTATATTTTGAAAATGCAGCTCATGTTTTCAGAGAACCTTTGTTCTTGGAAATCGTGTTTTTAGTGAGTCGTCTAGATAAAATATTAAACAAAATCTAAAACCCAAAAATTTAGAAAGCAGTCCGGAGAGTCCAATTAATACAAAACTCTCATAAATACCTTAAAAATAAATAAACAAAACCCTTAGTTAACTCAATTCGTGGACTAGTGGTCACCGCAAGACTCCGCCGCACCGATCCGTCTAAGTCTGAGGATTACCTGAACAAAATAGACAAACAGATGTAAGTTTCTGAAACTCAGTGTGTAACCCCAAAATTAAGCATTCAAACATACAGAAATCTCATATATATAATCAGATACAGATATACAGATCAAATAATTAGAATCCTACCCCCATCCTCTACACACCATCTTCGACCATCCATCACACCATTTGAGGTTAAAAACACCCACCCAACCCTACACACCATATCGTGCCATTACGACACATAACAGATAATATGCAGCCAAGCTGCCTGAATAAAGGCGATGATCGCCATACAGAACATTTCCTCCAGATATACAAATCCCACCCCAAAATAGATATAGAAAGTAGATACAGACAGATTACGGATTAATCAGACATGCATAGCATAAACATTCTCAGAATAGAATGTTAGACTATCAGATCTATAGTCTCTAGGGTTTGGTTAGCCCTTACGGACCCTATGATAGGACCACAATCGATCGGAACGACCCATGCGACCCTAGGGAAAATTTTAGAAATCTGGGCCCACACGCCTAGATTGGCCTTGCCTATATGGCCCACACGGCTTGGCCCAAAATCCACATGCCCGCTTGGGCCCACACGCCCAACTTGCCCTAGCCCGTGTGGCCCACACAGCCACACTCCGGCCACCACATGGCTGTGTCTTGCACCCGACCATGCCTTCGTCGTCCACACGGCCGTGTCTCGCACACAGCCATCCACATGGGCTAGTGTCGCCCGTGTGGTGTCGATAGAACCATTTTTCAGCTTTTGCTGAAGCCTCATTTTCTGCATTTCAGGTAGACACCTAGTATTATTTTGATGCAAAACTATCCCGAGCCTCCCAATACCGAAAAGTTGACATGTCAATGCTCAAAATCAGTCCTAAAATAGGATTAAATCGAAAACTCGAGACCAAAAATAGTTCAAATCAAGTGTTCATCGCTTACCCCCCAACACTTCGAACGATTGACTATGATTCCGCAAGAGTAGGGTAACGATCTTCTCGATTGCTGCTGCCAAAACATAAATTCAACATCAACGGAAAATTCAACACAACTCTAAATGGGTTGAAAGAAAAGACTACCTACTTGAGCAAAATATGCCACTTACCAATACGTACGAATACCGTGAACAAAGAAACCATAATTTGGAAAACAAAAAGATGACGCCGATTGGAGAGAAAAAATAACATAAAGGGAGAAAAGGGGAGGAAACAAAAAGAACGTCAGAATTTTTCAAAAGGGGCCGAAATTTTGAAAAAGAAAAAACAATAAAAAGATAATCAGAAAAATAATCAATCTGATCACATATCCTTTAATTTCCTCCCACTAACCTACTAACCTCCAACTTTTCAGAATCCACACACCACCGAAACTGTAACACCCAAACCCGGCCTAAAAGTTAGGCCCGAGTCTGGAATGTCACATTAAAGGCACACTTCAAAACGATTTTACCATTTAACAATTTAAGGCCCAAAAGCCCAAAACCCTTGTATCTTGTTAAGTTACGTTGACAAGCCCATATTTTAGAAAACATTCATAGGTTAAGTTATTTCGGAAACCATGTTAACTTTAGAAATTTTATGAAATTTATTAAGCGGATAGTTGAAACAATAATAATAAAACCCAAAATCTAAAGTCAATTAGGAGTTACATAGCCTTATTACAATCCAATGAAAAAAAAAACAAAGAATTTAAAATAAATTCATTTGAACGAAATAAAACATTTGATCAGCTCGTAGTGTGGCATGTAACACCCCTAACCAGTATCCGTCGCCGGACTAGGGTTAAAGGCGTTACCGGACAGATCGAAAACATAATCAGACAATTTATCATCACATCGAATACAAACATAATGCCCCTTATTGCAGTCAATGAGACCTTAAGCATGCTTAGAAATAGGGTCGGGACTCAACCGGAACACATACAGAAATTCTCGGAAATTTAGAACCTTTCGAAGATTCAGGGGTTATACGCCCGTGTAGGCAGGCCGTCTGCCACCCACTGCTGCTAGACACCCCCGTGTGTCTACCCCGTGGTCGAAACTGACTTTATTCCACGGCCACCAAGCACGCTCGTGTACTCTGGCCGTGGTTGATCCTATCAAAATCACACGGCTACCAGGCACGTCCGTGTGCCAAGACCGTGTACTCTTAGCTAGCTACTGACTTAGCCCCACGGTCACTAGGCACGCCCGTGTGCCACAACCGTGTGACATTATAGGCCATTTGCAAGGCCAAAATGCCACCCAACAAGGGTCAAACTTACAACCAATTTACCAAGACATCTAATGCATATTTGGCAACTAAGAACATACTAAATTAACCATTCAATCAATACATTCAACTCCAATCTCATTCATAACAAATCCACAAGACTAAAACTTATATAAACACAAGCATTATTCATCCATACTTACCCAAAAACTTAACCATTTCACGTGCTTCAACTATACCAAAATATGCATCATATAACACATTCCTTTAAGCTTATTTTCAACTCATATCTAGCCAAATCACATGGCTAAGTCCACTTCATATTCATATACAAATATCTAACCTATACATTCCATATCTAGCTATATACATTTCCAAAATGTACCAAAACAAGTTGAGTAGTGTGATGACGATCCTCGACAATCCCGAGCCTTGAGTAGCTATGACGGTCTATAAAACAGAGAAAACACACACAAAGTAAGCTTTTTAAAAGCTTAGTAAGTCATATACAATTAAACTTAACATGGAAGACATAAGTATGTAAGAACATTGGCACAATTAACTTTCATAGCAAATTTTATCACATGTATACTTTGGTCCACGTACTTGGCAACATTTTGCCACATTCATAATTTCAAAAATATTATAAACACATAATTATTTCATGCATACTTTCACATATCAAATTATTACTCCAATTACATGTTCATCATAGTAAGATCATATATATACTTACCTTGTATACACACTTAGTGTATAACTCAACGTACCTGAAATAGATTTACAAATCTCATAGCCATTTCGTATCACAGACTTGCCTGTTGAACCATTAGGAACCTAATAGGATACTCAGAAAGCTTAGAATGGTCGTACAATGCCAACGTCCCAGACGAGGTCTTACATGCACTTAGATATCGATGCCACTATCCCAGACAGGGTCTTATACGAATCAATACGATGCCGATGTCCTAGACATGGTCTTACACGTAAAGATCATATTGATGTCTATGTCCCAGATGAGGTCTTACACGTAGAGATTATATCAACGCCTACATCCCAGACGAGGTCTTACACGAAATCTCAAATCAACGCCAACGTCTCAGACGTGGTCTTACATGATAAAACAGAACAGATACCTATGCCATGACATAGCTAAACCTATCTATTTCTAGGTTCATACGGGACTTCTCGGACATTGCTACTATGTCGGTCATATCTCGAAATTCATATACATAACATCTCGTAAGCATTCATTGTTACCAATAGTCATATGAACATATTTAATTCAATACAAACACATTTATTTGCATAATGACTTACCTCAGATTCGAATTATCAGAAATGGAAACGGCTACTCGGTTACTTTCGCTTTCTCGCGATCTAAGTCTATTTTCCTCAATTCTTGATCTATACATATTCAGAATTAACCTTTTTATTCACTAACTCATTCAATTCAATCCAAGGACACACATTTTGGGCTATTTGCAACTTAACCCTCACATTTGCATAATTTATCAATTTAGTCCATTTTCTCAAAACATCATATTCACAAAATTATCACATGCTCATGCTTAGCCGAATGTTCATACATCTCATACAAGCCCATATTTTCCATCAAATTGCAATTCAGTCCCTCAAGTTATTATTTTCTGAATTTAGCCCTCATTAGCTAAATTCATCAAAAAAATTCAAGAACAAAGTATGTTCATCTAGCTCAAATCTTTCATTTATCAACTAAACTCATCACAAAGCTCAACATATCATCAATAGCATAACTCACTAATATCATCAATACACAAAATTGAGACATGGGCTTGATAGTAGACTAAGCAACAATCTCAAAAACATAAAAATTATCAAAATCTAAAGCCAAAACATACCTTAATCAAAGAAGACAATAGCCGAATACCCTAACTAGTTTTCTCTTTTCTTTCTTTGCTAGTTTCGGTCAAATAAGAGAATAAAGATGAACACTTTCATCTTTTTGTTTAATTAATATGATGATAATAACTCATTTACCAAAATAACCTTCATGCATAAATATATATAACATATAAATACAAGGTCACATATGACCTTAGCCATCCACTAACCAAGGTAATGGCTTAATTGCCACATAGATCCTCACACTTATAAAGACATAACAATAGGCATCTTTTCATAAAACATGCAAATTTGCATTTCAATGTAATTCTATCCTTTTCATTAAATTAAACACACAGACGAGTAAATTAACTTACGAAAATTTAGCACATGTTTAATCACACATCAAAGACACAGAAAATATTATTAAAATATTTTACTGACTCAGATTTGTGGTCCCGAAACCACTGTTCCGACTAGGGTATAAATCGGACTGTTACAGGCCTTCTCCGAGTCCTTTCCCATGTCGAGCCGTTTATTCAGGATCACCTGAAACATTAAATAAAAGGGTGTGAGTTTCGAAACTCAGTGTGTACAACCCTTAGCAATAAAATCACATACAAGTATTCACATTGGGCCTAAGCCCTATCAAAATCGGTGGTCTTGGGCCTTAGCCAACAATGACCTCATATCATATCATATCATATTGTATCATATACAAAGAAGATAATGCAAAACCCTTCTCCAAAAATCCATCCGCTACACACACCATTTCCCTTCCAACCATAACACACCTGTGGGGATTTCTAAATCAACCCACCCATCCTCTACACACCAAAGGTAGCCCGATTGCGGTACTACCTAATGTTGCAGCAAAGCTGCTAATCATATAATGGGCTTAAAGCCTCCGGTTGATCCATGGTCGTCAAGCGACTATACGATCCTCAAATCTTCCTCCGTACCATAATTCCCACCCATATGCATCGTAAGCAGAATGTCATATGAATGCATCAAACACATGAGTAACATCCAAAAAGTCATATTCGTCACATAGGGGTATTTTCGTCATTTCACTACCTAGGGGTATTTTCGTAATTCTTCCTTACAGGGGTATTTTGGTAATTTGGCAAAATAAGGGTATCTTGGTAATTTTGCAAATCTAAGGTATTTGGTCCCTCTCGGGTTTTAGTTACGAACTTTGGCCTATCAACAAGTCCTCGCTGCTAGAGTGAACAGACACTACGCACCAGGTAGGATTCTAGAGAAGAGGAGGTGGGCTACTAGGACCACTTAAGTACCAAGCTCTCCCTAGACCCAATCCTAGACATGCGTATGTCCATTGCCACACTCTAACCCAGCGACTGGTTCAGGGACATGTTTAATTAGATTAAGTCTTATGAAATTTAAGAGTTGTTCAAACTAGGCCTTAAGTCCATAAACCCTAACATACTTGTCTACGTCCCCATAAAGCCCATCAAACCCAAATTACATCTTTACGGCCCTTTAGGCCCAAATCACATCCTTATGGCCTGTTAGGCCCAAAACAATTCCAGATCATGTATTATGCTTGACAGACTCAATTCATACACCAAACCAAACAAACTCATCAAACCTAGCCTTAGGGCCCACTGGGCCCATTTAGCCACTTTCGGCTTTTCGGCTTTTTGGCATTGCCGATAACGTGTGTGTAGTGTTTGTACAGACCTGGATACCTCACGTGCTGCAAACCCCTTAGTCACGAACCTACAATCGACATTACTAGGGGTTAACCAAGGTTTTAACACATACTTATCAAAAATCGAAACCTCACCGTACTTTTACCGTGTGCCTTACGTTCTAGTAGCCCTTCATTTGCTACTATTTGTGATTATCCTCTAGATCTGCACCCAAACACCTATATCATCAAAACCAAGTGACCCATATTGTACATAAGTGACCCCTACGAGCCACATTAGATTCAGCCATTTATTAAACCATGACTGAGTCGAGAACACTTACCCCATTTTAGCAATCCTTACCTACCACGCTTGCGATTGTTGAGCCTTACCCTTGTTAATACAGGTTAACGACAAGGATTAGGTTAGATAGCCCTTCGGCTTTTAACAAAACACACTAAAAAAATTTAACTAAGCAGTTACCGAAATTCTCCTTCGATCTCACGGCTTAAATCCTGCTTTTGAGACTAGTAAGATGACAGGGACAATTCGGCAATACTAGGGAGAATAAGAAAAGAGGTGATTTGGCTAGAACCAAGTGGTGAACCAAAAAGGGAATTTGAGAAAGGAGAGTATGGAGGATCTGGCTTCTGAACACTTAGAGAGAAAAAGGGTGTTTGGGCATCTCACAAGTGAAGAAATTCGGCCATAGGGAAAACAAAGTTTCGGCATTACTTTAGGAACTTAATTCGGTAACCATATATATACTAAAATAAATAAATAAATAAATAAATAAAATAAACCTACACTCCCTAGTTGACTCAAACATATCACCAATTAAATTCCTTTATTTTTGATCGCTGAAATCAGAGTTTTAAAATTTATAATGAATGAGATCGAACCTGGAAACTAGCTCTGACAATGATTACAGGCAAGTGTACCTATCGAACAGTAGTATAGCTTAGGCAAAACCGGATTTTCGAACCCAAGGGAACTAAAAGTACTAATACTAACTTTCTTTTTATTATTTAGCCTAAAATAAAGTGAAGTTTCTTTAATCTAAATTAACGACTACTAAGCTAAAGACGCAAAGACAAAAAGAATGAATTGAGAAATAACTTGAAGGAAAACTCAGTTGATCACGACGATACCCTCAGGACGAATCCACCTAGACTTCACTTGTTATCTAACACTGAACCATACGATTTACTCACTTACTTTGATCCGTAGGACTCCCTAACTATATTAAACCCTCTCTCGAGGCGAATAACGTCTAACCCTAGGTTAATTAATGGAAATCTCTTTCTCGAATAATAACCCCCTAGAATAGCAGTAAATCGATCTATGAATTCCCATATTAGGTTTCACCCTAATCCGGCAAAATCTCGTCACCCTATCTCTAGGCGTGCGATCAACTCCGCTTAATTATGCTAGATCTAATCTTAGGCAGGGTCTATTCCTCCTCCATCTAAGCACATCAAATTTGGATTAAGCATACATAATTAAGAACAAACTAAGTATTTATCATATAATTCAGAAAACAATAACAAGATTCATCTAGGTTTCATCCCCTTCAGGTATCTGAAGGATTTAGTTTATAACAAATAAAGGAAACATCTCAAGAGAAAAGATAAAACAAAACATAAGAAATCCCTAAAACTCCCTGAAGGAATTGAAGGAGAAATCCGCCGTCTTGAGTAGAATTTCGGCTTCTTAGGATGGATCAACTGGCTAACTTCGAGTGATTCAGCGCCCTAACAAAAGCCCTAGCAGAAGGCTTCTGCCGAACTCCCCCCTCAAGTTGCCCCATTGGGTGTTTATATAGACTGTGAGATGCCTTACTTGGCCCCTAAGTATCCTAATTCAAGTAGATTTCCTACTAGGGTTTTGAATAGGCTTTGGAATGTGTTTCTTTGTCTCCAAGTATCCTATTCCGAGTAAAATTCCTCTTGGCCGCAGCAGGGACACGCCGATGGCACACGCCCGTGTAAATCGTGGCCAGGCCGTGTTCCAGACTGTCAAGTGGGGCACGGCTGTGTGGTCTTGGGCCCAGGCCGTGTTTAGACTTTTAATGAGGCACGGCCGTGTCGATTTCGTGATATGACCCATTTACTCCGTTTTGGGCCTGTTTCTCGTTCTTTTCATCCTCGGGTGCTTTCCTGGGTCTAAGACATGAAAAGAAAGGATTAAGAGCACCTTTTTATATGAATCAAGGCTTAAATCATCCATAAGCATACTAAATGTGGGATTAAAATATGTTACTTTTACGGTTTATCAATTTTCTCTAAATTTTATCTTCATCCCCATCCAAAAATTCCTTTATTTAGCCAAAAATCCAATTTGAATTACATTCAAATTGCTTTCCCCGAACAGCAGCCATCCTTTGATGTTTCGGTCCACTTCAAACACCTTCCCCACGCCAGCAGCAAAATAGTAGGTTATTGCGTACAAGGCAACTCGAAACCAAGACCTATAGGCACCACCACACGCTACCAGCCACTACACCACAACTCTTCTTGTGATATATTCCATTCCCAACTTCTTTTAAGGCCTATTTTCCAGCAACCGAATCATCCAAAGAAATCTAAAAATATTTGCCAACACCCAGCTTCAAACCTCCAACCTCTTCACTATGATACACGCCCCTTGCCACTGCGCCGCCCGCTTTATTTAAGTCATAATTACTCCCCAATTAATTATAAACCTTTCTGCCGCGCTCCAGGTTTACTTCAAATAAAACCAACATTTAGCACACACCGCGACTAGAACCTGCTCCCCCTCCTGCCCCTAACGCCTCTGCCACCGGGCCAAGCGTTTCTTTGTGTCGTAAATCAGACCCAACTAATTATAAGGCCTAAATTTTGGCCTTCATACTAACATATGCGCAATAAAATTTTTTTGCCAAGTCTAGGACTTGAACCTTTGACCACCAGCTTGTTCAAAACGCCCCAGGCCACCAGACCACCTACTTTCTTGTGCTATCTTCTAACCCAAAAATATTTTAAAAGCCTTCTGACTAACACCAACCACACTTAAGGGTAAATTTTTTTTTTGCTAAAGCCCTAGATCGAGCCCAGGACTTTTCCAATGATCGTTGTTTATATGCGATGTCAAAGTCTTAAAATTTATATAAAGAATGATCGAACCTGAAAACTAACTATGACAACGAATTGAGGCAAGCGCACCTATTGAACAGTAGTATAGTTAAGGCAAGACTGGATTGTCGAACCCGAAGAACCAAAAGTACTAATACTAACTTTCTTTTTATTATTTAGCCTAAGAATTGAAGGAATTTGTTGTTTAATCTAAACTAACTAACTACTAAGCTAAAGACTTTAAGATAAAGAAGAATGAAATTGGGGAAAATATCTTTAGGAAGAACCGATTGATTAAGACGATACCCAAGGAACAATCCACCTAGACTTCACTTGTTATCTAACTCTGAACCAGATGATTTATTCATTTGACTTGATCCGTAAGACTCCCTAACATATATTAATCCCTCTCTCGAGGTGACTAACGTCTAACCCTAGGTTGATTAATTGAAATCTCTTTCTAATTAAAACCCCTAGAATTGCATTAACTCGATCTATGGACTCCCATATTAGGTTTCACCCTAATCTGACAAAATCTCGTCACCCTATCTCTAGACGTGCGATCAACTCCGCTTAACTATGCTAGATCTACTCTTAGGTAAGGACTTTTGCTCCTCCACCTAAGCACATCACACTTGAATTAATATCCCAGAAATATCAACATAAGAATTAAGAACACATAATTAAGAACAAGTCAAATATTTATCATATAGTTCAACAAACGATAACAAGATTCATCTTAGGTTTCATCCCCCTCAGGTATCTGAGGGTTTAGTTCATAATAATAAAAGAAAACACCTCAGAAGAAAAGATAAAACAAAACACAAGAAATCCCTAAAACCCCTTGAAGGAATTGAAGGAGAGATCATCCGTCTTGAGTATGATTCCGGCTTCTTGAGATGAATCAACTGGCTATCTTCGAGTAAATTCCCACAACTCTGCCCTCTTTGGCCTAGTTGGACGCTGATCGTTGAAATCAGAGCTTTAAAATTTTATAAAAGAATGATCGAACCTGGAGACTAACTCTGACAACGATTAAAGGCAAGTGTACCTATCGAATAGTAGTATAGTTTAGGCAAGACCGGATTATCGAACCCAAAGGAACTAAAAGTACTAATACTAACTTTCTTTTTATTATTTAGCCTTAAAACGGAGTGAAGTTGCTTTTAAACTAAATTGACGACGACTAAGCTAAGGACACAAAGACAAAAAGAACGATTTGGAAAATAACTTGAAGAAAAACTCAATTGATCACGACGATACCCTCAGGAAGAATCCACCTAGACTTCACTTGTTATCTAACCCTGAATTATACGATTTCTTTACTTAGCTTGATCCGTAGGACTCCCCAACCTATATTAAACCCTCTCTCGAGGCGAATAACGTCTAACCCTAGGTTAATTAGTGGAACTCTCGTTCGCTTATAATAACCCCCTAGGATAGCAGTAAATCGATCAGTGGACTCCCATATTAGGTTTCACCCTAATCCGGCAAAATCTCGTAACCCTATCTCTAGGCGTTCGATCAACTCCACTTAATTATGTGAGATCTACTCTTAGGCAGGGTCTATTCCTCCTCCACCTAAGCACATTAGATTTGGATTAAGCAACATAATTAAGAACAAACTAAGTAATTCATCATATAACTTAAAAACTAAATAACAAGATTCGTCTAGGTTTCATCCCCTTCAGGTATCTGAGGGGTTTAGTTCATAATGAATAAAGAAAACATCACAAGAGAAAAGATAAAACAAAACATAAGAAATCCCTAAAACCCCCTGAAGGAATTGAAGGAGAATTCCACCGTCTTAAGTATAACTCCGGCTTCTTGGGATGGATCAACTGGCTATCCTCGCGTTATTCCCTAACTTTGACCTTCTCGGCTTGGCTCCTTGGCCTAGCTTTGACGCCTTTTCAAAGGTGGCACTTAAGGGATATATATAGGCTCTTGGAATGCGATTCTTTCTCCCTAAGTATCCTTTTCTGATTGAAATTGCTCTTTCCAGCGATAGAGGCACGTCCATGGCACACGCCCGTGTGGATCGAGTTCAGACCGTGTTTGAATTTCTAACTTGAGGCACGGCCGTGTAAGGCGGAGTTGAGGTCGTGCTCTTGGTGATCGTCGAGGCACGGCCGTGTGGACTTTGGGCCAGGCCGTGTTAATTTCGTACTAAGGCCCATTTACTCCGTTTTGGGCCCAATTTGTGTTCTTTTCATCCTCGGGTGCTTTCCTGGGTATAAGACATGAAAAGAAAGGATTACAAGCACCTTTTTATAAAAATCAAGGAATAAATCATCGAAAAGCATATTAAATATGGGTTAAAATATGTTACAATTACGGTTTATCAAATACCCCCACACTTAAGCTTTTGCTTGTCCTCAAGCAAAATTCTCAACTCACAATCAAAATGAACTTTCCATGATCTACAATTCTTATCAACAATGCCTCATCATAATTCATAGATAATTCATACATGGATAATTCAATTCAAAGAGTGCTAAAGATTTAAACGAGATAAGTCATGAGTTTGTACTTCGAAAACATAGGTGTCTCCCTTTATTTAAGTAACTACCTTTTCAATTCAAAACCGACAAGGACTGATGTCCTCATTAAGGATTCACTCAAATCACTCTTAAAGTGTTTAAGGTTCAGGAAAAGATCACTCATAAGTCGTACCTAAAAAGTTAATCCCATAGGCTTGCCTGAAAATCAAATCTCCACCACTGTAATATGAGATGATAAACAGATCAAAAGGTCTTTGTTAGGGTTGTAACGGGGAAGGGTTAAAGGTGTGGATAAAGGCTAAAATTAGAAGGTTAGAATCGAGATCGAATTGATAAGTACCTACCTAAGAATACTGAAATAATATTTAATTCAGCTGAAAATAATAATGAACCTGCTAATACGAACTTTTCTTTTCAAACTAAACTTTGATTTGTATAAGCTCACTTTTCATATTACTAATATTGAGTACTTTGATTTTTTTTAATTAATTACAGACTAAGTAATTCAAGATATCTTTAACTACCAGAATAATATACTTCGGTAACTGATCAAATCAAATCTCGATTAAGGGGTAGTCAAAAGAAAGGGTGATAACAATTTCAAAGAGGCTTTGGGTTAATATTAGTAGGTGAGTCAATAAAAGGGTTTGTTAGGATCAACGGGGTTCACTAGGGGTTAATTGTAAAGGTAGGCTATTTAGTGTTGTAAGTGGGTTAAAACCTAGGTGCCTTTATCATCTCTGTATATTAAATCATAAAGTGTGGTCTCAACATGCATAAATGAGGCAAGTTCTAGAATAACAGTTCATGGTAGACACACTCATAATCAAAGAATGAGCACGAAAAAGAATATATGCTCTGTAAGGTTTCAAATTATCACAAAAATTATGGGTGTTTTGAGATCATCTTTGTAAATTTCAAATTTCAAAGTAGTATTCAAATTTAGGTCAACAACCTAGCAAAATTTTAATTCTTAAAAAATAGACTTATCATGCTTAGTTCTCTAGTATTCTTTAAATTCAATCATCAATGCATAATTAACTATGACTTATTTTAAAACATGTCAATAAAAATCACAAATCATCAGAAATTTCATCCGAATTAGTAATATGACAACTTTGCATAGAAACAAGACTAAATCAGGGATTTGAGAATAATGAAAAAAATTTGACACTTTTAGCCCCCCACACTTAAGATGTACATTGCCCTCAATGTACAAAGATAGATAAGATCATTAATGGGATAAATCAAAAGAGAAGGGGATAGAGTGTCACTTCCTGAATTCTTGGGTGAGTTTCGTGGAGGTTGTGATAGATACGGTGAAGGCGTCGATATGGTGGTGGTGTTGGTTCCCGAGCTCTACGCTAGATGAAGAAATTGGGGAACTCGTGAAGGATTGCCCAGGGGTTATTAAGACATAATTAAAAGAAACTAAATGTAAAATTAAAAACAAGAAAGAAAAAGGAAAGGAGACTAAGAAGGAAAACGAAAATAAAAGAAAAGAAGAATGGACTGAAGAGTCTTTATTGAAGGATGGTTCGCAAGGTGGGTGCGACTTCTAGGGCTGCAGAGGTGGTGGCGGTGGTGAGAGTGGTGTGGTTATCGTGGTGGTCGGTGTGATTCCCTAGCAGACTGGCGAACCTGACACTAAGAAACTAAAAGAAAATTAAACAAATGCAGTAGAAGAGAAGTTTAGAAAAGTAAAATAAAGGAGAAGAGAGACAAAAAGAGAAAATAAATTGGTCTCAAAGACCTTTGGCTTGGTGATTAGTCGAAGCTGCCGGCATGAACTCATGATGACTGTTCTCTGTTGAGGAGCCTATTCTTAGCTTCTTCCGCTTCTTCGACATGATTTTGTGTGGCTCAAGGGTGTTAGAAATTTATGGAGTGAAAAATCTGAGAAGGAGAAAAGTAAAAAGAAAAGAAAGTGAAGATGAAACCAGATGAGGGGAAGGGGAAGAGCTGTGGGGTTTAAATAGTATTTGAATTCTGGCATGTTCACACGCCCGTGGTGCAAGGCCATTTCAATTTACACGGTCCTCTCGCACGGCCGTGTTTGGTAGCCCATGCCCGTGTTTTCAGCCCACCATGTCCGTGTTTGTGAAGTCAGTATGTGGGCACGGTTGGACCGCACGGGCGTGCTCTGCCCGTGGTGTGCAAGTCAGTAGCTTCACACGATTTAGGGGCACGGCTGGGCCTTTCTGTCAGCGTCCGTGGGAAGGGTGGTTGGATCCATGACGTTGAGGGGGTGGTTGGACTGACTTGCACGGCCCCTGCTATGTTAGTGTGGCAGTTTCGGTGGTTCACAAGGCAACGGACACGGCCGTAAGTAAGGCCGTGTGACCTAGAATTCTACACTTTTGGTTAGTTTTAAAAGGAAATAAAATAAAATACAGACAAAATGTAAAAAAAATAGGGTTAGCGCTCGGGTTGCCTCCCGAGAAGCGCTCGTTTATAGTCTTAAGCTAGACTGTCCTCGTATTTGATTTTAGGGAGGTTTAAAGGTTTGAATATCTTCCCTCATGCCTACAGTTTTATTTTCGTTATAAAGTTGAAGTCGAGAAGCATTTACCTTGAAATTACCGAATATTGGATTGCTTACCTCGACTATTCCGTGTGGGAAGATATCATGTACCTTAAGAAGAATTTCTCCCTTTGCCCTCAGGTTTGTTGAAGTGATGTGAGGATCGGCTTTGTCTAACAGTACCTGATCTCCTATTTTAAAGTGATTTGATGTCCCTACGAGCTCTTCTAGTGGTTCCTCATGTTTTACTTCTTGTGGATCTGGCTCTTCTTTGGTGTGTGTCTGTTGCTCTTCTAATTTGTCGACCCTAAGGCTTTGTTCCTCGTGTAATGTTTCTTTGTTGAATTGGGGTCTATGAGTTGGCTCAGGGTTTAGGCCTTGCGAAGTTTCCTACGATGAAGGTTGAATAATTTGATTATCAATTAAAGTGACTTTCTTACCTTCATCGACTGTTGTCCTGGCCAAGTCAAGAGCTTGAAGACTGATTGATTCATCACCTACACAAAGTATAAGTTCTCCTGTGGCAACATAAATTTTCGTCTTGGCAGTTGCTAATAAGGGTCTTCCTAGACTTAGGGGGATTGAATTATCCTCATCCATGTCTAAAATAACAAAGTCTACTAGGAAAACAAATTTATCGATTTTGACCAAAACATCTTCGATAATGCCCCTAGGAATTCTAATATTTTTATCAGCTAATTGAATGCTCATCCTAGTTTGTTTGGGCTTCCCTAGACCTAGTCATTTAAACAATGTATAAGGCATGACATTGATGCTTGCCCCTAAATCAGCTAACGCGTTATCAACACTTAGTCTACCAATTAAACAAGGAATAGTAAAACTCCCTGGATCTTTTTGTTTTCGTGGTAGTTTATTCTGTAGCATTGCTGAGCATACTGCGTTCAATTCCACATGTGGCTTTTCATCTAGTTTGTGTTTGTTTGTCAAGAGCTGTTTTAGAAATTTCCTCGAGTCTGGCATCTGAAAAAGAGCTTCGAGAAGAGGTAAGTTAATATGTAATTTCTTTAAAAGTTTAAGAAACTTACCGAACTATTCTTCTGAATCGTCTCTTCTTATGGCTTCTGGATAAGGTACGCGAGGTTGGTACTCTTTGATTACCGGTTTTGGCTTTTCTTGTGTTACCTCTGTTTTACCTTCGTCTACCTTATTTTCTGGCTTTGGATCAGGTTCACCTAACCCCTTACTGTCCTGAACGGTGATGGCTTGAATTTGTTCTTTAGGGTTAATCTCGGTGTTACTCAGTAGACGTCCTTGCTGTCGTTCTGACATTAGCTTTGTGAGTTGTTCGACTGCATTAGTGACTTCTTTGACTGACTTAGTAATTTCCCCGATTCAGCTCTCATTGCTTTTGATTGTTCTCTTAGTTTCTTGGATGCGTTTCTCTGTGTCTGCTGAGAATTTTGCCATCATCTCCCCGAGGGTTGGTTTCTTCTCTTGTGGGTAGGGCTGGTTTTGGAAATTTTGAGGAGGTTGTTGCCTTTGATTTCCTTGATTTCCTTGACCTCCCCACAAAAAATTTGGGTGGTTCCTCCAACCTGGATTGTAAGTGTTACTATAAGGATTATTATTGGATCGGAAGTTATTACCTATATAGTTTATCTGGTCGCTCTCTGCTTCCGGTTGGTAGGGTGGGTACTCAGGATTCGCCACGGTTCCACTTACGTCGCATTGCATGACTGGGTGTGCCTGCGAAGAACACAAACCATCAAGTTTTTTATTCATTATCTCTAGCTGCGTTGATGGCATGGTCATGGCATCGACATTGAAAACTCCTGCTGATTTTGTCAGTTTGGTTCTTGAAGCCTGCCATTGATAATTATTCAGTGACATATCCTCAATGAACTCGTAAGCTGCTTCTGGAGTTTTGTTGTTCAGGGTTCCACCGACGGCTGAATCAATCAGTTGCCTCGTTGAGGGGTTTACACCGTTATAGAATGTTTGGACTTGTAGCCATAAGGGTAAGCCATGGTGTGGGCACCTCCTTAAGAGATCCTTAAATCTCTCCCATGCATCGTATAGCGTCTCTAAATCCATCTGCACAAAAGAAGAGATATCATTCTATAATTTGGCTGTTTTGGCCGGTGGAAAATATTTCATTAAAACCTTTTCGGTCATTTGATCCCATGTAGTGATTGACCCTCGTTGTAACGAGTTTAACCACTGTTTAGCTTTATTTCTCAATGAAAAAGGAAATAACCGAAGACGTCTGGCATCATCAGAAACGCCATTTATTTTGAAAGTATCACAGAACTCTAAAAAGTTAGCTATATGCGTGTTTGGATCTTCGTCCTGCAAACCATCAAATTGAACAAACTGTTGAATCATTTGTATTGTGTTAGGCTTTAATTCAAAATTGTTAGCAGCTATAGCAGACCTAACAATACTCGATTCTGCTCCTGTCAAATGTGGTTTCGCATAATCAAACATTGTACGTGGAACATTATTTTCCCCCACATCGCGTAGTGGTGGGATGTTTTCATCCATCCCTTAAGTAGGATTGAATCTGTCTTCTTCCTCTCTTTCTATGTAATTTAGGGCTCGCCTGATTTCCCGACGATTCCTTCGAGCGGTCGCTTCAATATCACTGTCGTATACCAAAGGTCTTCTCGGGTTCCTTCTAGTCATAAACTAGAGGTACCTGCTAGAAAAAGAAAGAAAGAAAATTTTAGCAAAAAGTAAAAATAGAAATAAAAACAAAAATAAATTGCGAAAAATAAAATTATGGCTAAAGTAATAAAAATAGAGTTTTCTTAGTATTTTAGTTCCCCGGCAATGGCGCCAATGTAAGAGTATGCCCAAAGATCAATCATGAGATGGTTGTAATAACATACTTAATTTACCATGTTTATTAATATAAAGCGTTGTCATTATTATTTCAGTTTTTCTTTTTGTGTGTATAGATAAACTGTTTTATAATAATGTCCTGAGAATAATATGATTATTCTTAAAAGATCCTTAGTCGAGTATTATTGTTGACTAGGACAATAATAATGCATTAAGACTAACATGTAGTTGATTGATGATAAAGAGTTGTCATTGATATGGAGTGTCAAAATCAATGCATGAATATGTGTGTTAGAGAACAACATATTGGATTGACCCGCTATGAGTATGTTTCTTGGATTATTATGTAATTGTCACAACATTACTCATAGTGATTAATATGTATATGATCCTCAGACTTGAGATCATTATTATCCCAGCATCGTGAGTTGTATATTTTGATACAGTCAAACGTACACCGTAACAGGTTGTTCTATAAAGGCTGATGTTGGATATACCACAATCTATGTAGAGGGATATGGTTGATCAATAAAGGATAAGTCCCTCCTACATAATAGGAGTAATATCTTAGGCCACTTGATTGAGTGAGACTAGAAATGCATGGCCACGCTCAAATAAGATGATATGAGATGTCATACTAATTTGTATATCATAATCTACTCAAGATATCAAGAAACATGGGATGGACTATGCAAGTGTGACTATCCCATGACTTGTATCCGTTCCAGAGATAAAGGACTTAAGGATTAATGCATGAAAGGTTAATCACGAAAGGTTATGTTGAATCATGACTTCTTGTAACTTAGGTAGCAATGATGCATTGCTAGATGCCACTCATTGTCTGTGACAATAGAATCGTTCTAGTATTACTGCTAACGTTTCAAGAACCTACAGGGTCACACCCTATGGTTGAAATGAACGGAATAAAATATAGTTGGTATTGTGCTTGGTTGTCACATAAATTAAATTAATTAAAGAATTAATTTAATTGGGCAATCAAATATTGAACATATATTATATGTACAAGGATGTTGTACACATAATGATAACATAATTTTATTAATATATGAATTTGATTCATATATAAATTTAAATAAATATAGTTTACCGGAATCCTTATTATAATTAATATAATTATAATTTTCAGATATAATTAATGTAATTATAATTTTCGGTTAAAAACTTTATTGCATTTATTTAATCTTGTAATACATTCAAGAGATACCAATTATAAAAGGCCCAATTAAGAGGATACCTATTATAAAAGGCCCAATGAGAAAGGCACCCATTATAAAAGGTATTAAAAGGAGACAAAACTAAAGATGAAAACCCTAAGTGATTGCTTGTTAGGTCTAGCAGCCGTCAAGCAAATAAGCCTCCAAAATAGTTTTGGAGATTTCTTCCGTTCATAGTCAAACCGGGTGGATTACGTAGAGGCCGACATCGAAAAAGGTTGAGGCTTGATTCGACAGTAGATCAAAACTCTTGTTGCCAAGGCGTCGCTGCCTACTCAGATTGAAGTTTTGGTAATTCGAAACCTTTATTTCACCCCGATTCGTTCCTCACACATGGATCCATGATTTGGATCGCTGGATCTAATTTTATTCTGCTGCGCCATGGGGTACCGGCGTTCCAACAGCCAAAAACTTGATCGCTGAAATCAGAGATTTAAAAATTTATAAAAGAATGATCAAACCTGGAGACTAACTCTGACAATGATTAAAGGCAAGTGTACCTATCGAACAGTATTATAGCTTAGGCAAGACCAGATTATCGAACCCAAAGGAACTAAAAGCACTAATACTAACTTTCTTTTTATTATTTAGCCTTAAAAACGGAGTGAAGTTGCTTTTAAACTAAATTGACGACGACTAAGCTACGGACACAAAGACAAAAAGAACGATTTGGAAAATAACTTGAAGAAAAACTCAATTGATCACGACGATACCCTCAGGAAGAATCCACCTAGACTTCACTTGTTATCTAACCCTGAATTATACGATTTCTTTACTTAGCTTGATCCGTAGGACTCCTCAACCTATATTAAACCCTCTCTCGAGGCGAATAACATCTAACCCTAGGTTAATTAGTGGAACTCTCGTTCGCTTATAATAACCCTCTAGGATAGCAGTAAATCGATCAATGGACTCCTATATTAGGTTTCACCCTAATCCGGCAAAATCTCGTAACCCTATCTCTAGGCGTTCGATCAACTCCACTTAATTATGTTAGATCTACTCTTAGGCAGGGTCTATTCCTCCTCCACCTAAGCACATTAGATTTGGATTAAGCAACATAATTAAGAACAAACTAAGTAATTCATCATATAACTTAAAAACTAAATAACAAGATTCGTCTAGGTTTCATCCCCTTCAGGTATCTGAGGGGTTTAGTTCATAATGAATAAAGAAAACATCACAAGAGAAAAGATAAAACAAAACATAAGAAATCCCTAAAACCCTCTGAAAGAATTGAAGGAGAATTTTGCCGTATTGAGTATAATCCGGCTTCTTGGGATGGATCAACTGGCTATCCTTACATTATTTCCTAACTCTGACCTTCTCGGCTTGGCTCCTTGGCCTAGCTTTGATGCCTTTTCAAAGGTGGCACTTAGGGGATATATATAGGCTCTTGGAATGCGATTCTTTCTCCCTAAGTATCCTTTTCTGACTGAAATTGCTCTTTCCAACGATAGAGGCACGGCCATGGCACACGCCTGTGTGGATCAAGTTCAGACCGTGTTCGGATTTCTAACTTGAGGCACGGCCATGTGAGGCGAAGTTGAGGCTATGCTCTTGGTGATCGTCGAGGCACGCTCGTGTGGACTTTGGGCCAGGCCGTGTCAATTTCGTATTAAGGCCCATTTACTCCATTTTGGGCCCGATTTGTGTTCTTTTCATCCTCGGGTGCTTTCCTGGGTATAAGACATGAAAAAAAAAGGATTACAAGCACCTTTTTATAAAAATCAAGGAATAAATCATCAAAAAGCATATTAAATATGGGTTAAAATATGTTACAATTACGGTTTATCAGACGCCCCCTGAGTAAAGCCCTAGCAGAAGGCTTCTGTCGAACTCCCTCGCTTAAGTTGCCCCCTAGGGTGTTTATATAAGCTTTGAGATGCCTTACTTGGCCCCTAAGTATCCTAATTCAAGTAGAATTCCTCCTAGGGTGTTTAAATAGGCTTTGGAATGTGTTTCTTTGCCTCCAAGTATCCTATTCAGAGTAAAACTCCTTTTGGCCGTGGCAGGGGCACTCCCATGGCACACGCCCGTGTGAATCGTGGCCAGGCCGTGTTCGAGTCTGTTGATGAGGCCCGACCGTGTGGTCTTCGGCCTAGGCCGTGTCGATTTCGTGATATGGCCCATTTACTCCGTTTTGGGCCCGTTTCTCGTTCTTTTCATCCTCTGGTGCTCTCCTAGGTATAAAACATGAAAAAAAGGATTAAGAACACCAAATTACACAATTCAAGGAATAAATCATCCAAAAACATACTAAATGTGGGCCTAAAATATGTTACTATTACGGTTTATCAAATACCCCCACACTTAAGTTTTTGCTTGTCCTCAAGCAAAATTCTCAATTCATAATTAAAACGAACTTCCTTGATTCATAATATTCATCAATAATGATCCATCATAATTCATAGATAACTTATACATGGATAATTCAACTCAAAGGGTCCTAAAGATTCAAACAATCAAAGTCATACATTTATAGCCCTGAAAACGTTAGGTGTTTCCCCTTACCTAAATAATTACCTCTGATTCGAAATCGACAAGAGTTGACATCCTCACTAAAGATTCACTCAAATCACTCGAAGTGTTTAAGGTTCAGAATTAAGCACTCAAAAGTCGAACATGAAAAGTTAATCCCATAGGCTTGCCTGAAAATCAAATCTCCACCACTGTAAAATGAGATGATACACAAATCAAAAGGTCTTTAAAAAGGGTTGTGATGGGGTTTAGGTTAAGGGTGTGGATAAAGACTGAATTAGAAGGTTAGAATCGAGATTGAATTGACAATTTACCTAACTAGAAAAATGAACTGATTCTAAATAATTATATCAATTGAAAACTAATAATACGAGCTTTTTCTTCAAGATTTGGAATTTAAACATGTAAGCTCACTTAATTATAAAACTAATAATGAGTGTTCTTCGATTTTTTTTAAGAACAAGTCAAATATAAAGGATAGATTGAAATCGATAAAATAGTTAGGCAACAGAAAAAATAAAATCTCGACATAAGGGTAGTAAAAAGGAATGGTGATAACAAATACAAAGGGTTTTTGGGTTAATACTAGTAGGTAAGTCAATAAAAGGTTGTTAGGATTAAAAAGGGTTCACTAGGGGTTAATTATGAAGGTAGGCTTTTTAGTGGAGTAAGTGGGTTAAAACCTAGGTGCCTTTATCATCTCTGTGTATCAAATTAAAGGTGTGGCCTCGACATGTATAATCGAAGCAAGTTCTAGAATAACAAATCAATGTTGACACACTCATAATCAATAAAGTGAGCAATAAAAAGAATATATGCTCTAAAAGGCTCAAAATCTCACAAAAATTATGGGTGTTTGATATCAACCTCGTAAATTTCAAACTTCAAGGTAATAATTAGATTCAGGTAGACAACCTAACAAAATTTTGATTTTTGAAAATAGACTTATCATGCTTGATTCCCTAGTATCCTTCAAATTTAATCATCAATGCACAATTATCAATGACTTACTCTAAAACATATCAATAAAAATCATAAATCAAAGGAATTTTCATTCTAATCATAATATGAGAAACTTAATTTAGAACAAGGCATAATTCAGGGATTTGAGAATAATGAAGAAAGTTAGACACTTTCTCAAAATAAATATCCACCCATCCACACTTAAGATGTACATTGCCCGCAATGTACAAAGATAGATAATAGCAAAATTGGTCATAAAATCATAAGACAGGAAGAGAAGTGAAACTTCCTGAATTTTGGACGAAGTCAATGAAAAGAAACCGGATAGGATTGGAGGTGAACGTGGGGAAGTGCCTCGAACCGTTTGAAATTTGAATCCTCGAAGCAGCCATCCTAATTTTATTATATCCTAAGCTAAATCTAAATGGCATGAAGAATAAGAAGAAAATAACAAAGAAAATAAAATTAAAATTAAAATAAAAGTGAATAATGGAAAATAAAAGAAGAAATATATCGGGAAAAGGAAAGGAAGAAGGGGGTTTAAATATAGATGCATCCCACACCCGTGTTCCTTCCTGTGGTGCCCACACGGCCACGGCCACGACCATGTGCAAGGCTGTGTGGGTATGGAAACCTACGCCTAAATACGAAAAGAAATAGAACGAAGCTAGATAGTAGAGTTAGTGCTCGAGTTGCCTCTCGCGAAGCTATAACACCCCAAACCCGGCCTATAAGTTTCGACCAGATCTGGTATGCTACGGATTGTACATTGAAAACTTTTGCATTGTTGGTTTTGGAAATCATAAGCTAATTAGGCAATATTTGAATAAATAAATGACATTTGGAAGAAAACCTTGTACTATTATTATTTCGTATAATTAAACCTTTGACATAATTTCATAAGTTGCAAGTATTAGAAACTACTTAGGTGAATATCAACTATGGGGCCTCACTACATAAACATTCCCAAAATAAAAATAAAACTTAAAGAAAACTGAAAATAATTTATAGAAATAAAGTCTGGATGGCTCCTCGAGTCCGTCTCAGCTCCCATGTCCATGATCTACTGCTCATCTTCAAAGTTAGGGAAAAATAATAGGGTGAGTCACCAAGACTTAGTGTGTAAATCCCGAAAACACATCAAAGGCTTGGCCCACAAACACATTATGGCCTTGGCCCGTATACAAGGGTAACTATATATGCATCATGGCCCAACCCAAACCTAATAGTCCATCCTATACACACCAGCCCGTACCAGCCAACACACCTTGGGGATTTCTACAATCAACCCACCAACCGTTACACACCATATCGACAGTCATGCTACCTATTCCTATCAATCAGGAATAAATTTAACGTGGCTTAGCCAGCGATCACTATGTGACCTCATAATATAACGTGGCTCAGCCACCGATCACTATTGTGACCTAATTTTACAATTCATGGTTTAACCACTGATCACCAAGTGACCTATTAACATGCTCTTCCCCTTCATCATATTAACCCCATCCCATGCATACATACATGCAGAATCAAAACATTATACTACCTAAAAGTTCTCAGTCTATCACATACATCGGTACACATAGAGAAGTTTCTATGATTACGTACCTGGCATCCCTTGCCTACCCTTTTTGGGTAAACCGACAGACTATACAGCCTTTTTCCGGCTTTTAGCCCATAACATATATAGTATAGATTAGTTAGTGCGATAGAGATCTACACACCTGATTACAGTCAAGACGAGACCTTCTATGTCGACACTATCAGAAGCCGATACAACAGTCCAATTTCAGTAGTGTCGGAATAGTGATTCGTGATCACTAAATCTGACGAAAAAGTTAGAAAACTTTGTTAATCAATAATTATAAGTTAAGTGTGATTTTAGAAATATTTTTGAAATAGTAAATTTTGTGATTTAAAAAGATAAATTGGGTCGAAAACGAGGTATCTAGACCTCAATATTATAAATTGAGGTGTAAATATTTTTATAAATATTTATGAAGTTAGTTGTGTGTTTAATTAAATGTTGATTAGGTGAATTTGACTTAATTAGGAGAAATTTAGAAAAAAAGGATTAAATTGCAATAGATGTAAAAGTTTAATTATAGATTAAAGAAAAGCTAAAGGGACTAAAAAGGAAATTATGCCATTCTCTATAGTTGAGGCGGAATACACATAAAATATCAAAGATTTTTATGATTAAAAAAAATATATATATATATATATGATTACTTAATAAATTAAGAATATTATTATTTATATTATATTATATTATATTATATTATATTATTATATAAATAGGTAAAAAAAAGGAGGGGAAAAAAAGAAAGGAAATAGAAACAGAAACCCAAACGAAGAAGAGAGCAGGGGAAGGAAAGAAAGAAAAAGAGAAGAGAAATAAGAAAAGGGGCAAAATTGGAAAAACTGCCAAAATTAGCTAAATAAAAAGGAGATTAAATTGGAATATCTAGAGTTTTTCTTCATTTCTCTTCATTTTCATTAGCTGAAAAACAGCCATGGAAGAGGGCTTAAGCTGGTTTTCATACTCTGGCTTCACGTCAGTTTAATTCTTGCTTTCTCCTTGAAATTTCTATGTATTTAGATTTTTACAATTGGGTCCAAGTTATTAATTCATTAGTTTTTTATTCTATGGCTAATTTTTAAAGTTAATGTGGGTTAGTGATGGAAGAATATGATGAATAAATATTGAATTGAAGCTTTAATTTTGTTATATGATGATTTTATCAAGTAAAATTGATGGAAATTGGTTTTAGGACCTAATTGTAAAAGAGTTGAAATTAAGGCCTAGTGTTAAAATTCTGATTTTCAAAGGTTATGAAGTAGTTTAAAATGATAGAGAAAAGTATTAAATGAGAAATTTATCTCAATTGATGGGTTAATTGAGCAAGGACTGAATTGTATGACTTGTGGAATTTGGGGCAAAATAGAAATCAACATGTTACACTAAAGCAGTTTTGGACAGCAGCAGTTGTCTAAATTTGAAAAATCACCAACAATGGTAGAAATTGAATTAGAAGTTGAGTGAGATATATAATTAAAGCATGTTGAGTCTATTTTTATATAAAAGAAATAGAGAAAGCAAAGGAAGTCTACATATTGAGATATTTAAATTTTTGTAAGACTGGTTTAGAATAACTTCGTGATCCCCTGTTCTTAATTTAGAAATTCACTAAAACTTGTAGAAAACGAATTATGAGTTATAATTTATATTTTTGTATTCCTTAGTGAGTCTATTTTCATTAGAAATGATCGGAAACACTATATGAAAATCGCACTATGAGATAATTGATTTTTAGTGAATAAAGGTCAGAGCCATCGGACTGTGTAACAGGGGAGAAATAAACTAATAAACTTTACTAATTGGCCACACCAAAAATTCCAAAAAAATTATAGTAAGAAGATATGTGAGTCTAGTTTCAAATAAAATTAGCGGATCTTAATTTCGAGTTCTGTAGCTCAAGATATAAATAATTTAGTAACTATGAATCAAATGGACAGTTTTGAATATACATATGAGTAATTAGTGAAATTATTGATAATGTTACTTATAGCATGTTATATACATTAAGGATGTGGAATGGAGAGGAGGAGGAGGAAAATATGTATGAATATTCAACTAGCATGGCTAATTTGTAATGTTTTAGGCTCAGGGAATAAATTGAATAAAAGTAAAATTTTATGATTAGTTTTGTAAAAAAAAAATGTTGGAAATGATCAATTTGCATGAAATAGATTATTCTTTTATTTAAAATTTCAAAATTGAATGAAATTATTAATTCAGATTAAGATCGGTTGAAAAATCGATGAAAATAAAAAATTTTCCAAAATGCCCTTGAATCTTGATATTTCTACAAATTTAGCCAGGTAAGTTCGTGTAACTTAATTATGTGATATAAGGAAATATGAGTTGATGGAACGTGAAATATTGATATGATGAATTAACTGATTTACGTTTATGAAGAAGAGACAAGTGAATGATATTTATCATGATATGTAAATATGTGATTATCTTTAATATGTTAATACAAGGTAATTAAGTATGTTGAGACGAGTAATAAATTTAAGTAAGAAATGACGAGAAAAATAAATATGTTTAAGGGACAATATGTTTGATTTTGATTGGTTTCAAATATAAATGCTAAATGAAAAAAAATGTCTGATAAATAAATTTGTAATTCCGGTAATGCCTCGTACCCTATTCCGGCGTCGAATACGGGTAAGGGGTGTTACATTTAGTGGTATCAGAGTTATGGTTTTTTCGGTTCTCGGACCAAATATAGTATATGTAGAGTCTAGAAATATATGCCATTATTAATATATAACTTGAGATAATGTGATATCTTCTAACTTTGATGATATTTGTATCACTATAATTCAAACTTTATCATTATTATGTGTAATTTACTAATTATTTGTGGTAAGTGTTTTAAGGTAAGTGTTTAGTAAAATGATAAATTTATGATTGGGTAATGAAATTGAAACTGATACTGAACTGAATTATGGAATACTGAATATTATTTTGAGTACTGAACTAAATTGTGAAGTTACTGAATATTGTTATGTGCATTGCATTAAGCTATGAAATTACTGATGTAATGAATTATTACAATATTGTGAAACTGATCGAAATAAGAAGTGAAAATAGAATGAATTGGAAATTAAAAGTTATTTAAATTACGTAACTGAATTATGAATTATGTGAATATTTGAAGGTATATTAGTAGAAAATTAAAAGTGATTTGAATTGAATCAAATTGAATTAAATAAAGAAAATATGTGAGTAATTGAAATGTATATTGATTGAAAAGTAATTAGTGATTTTAAATTTGATTGAACAATAAACTAAAAATACGAATTGAAAAAAAATGAATTAAATTATGAATATGTGTAAATATATGAATCGTGTATTGATTGAAAAATGGTTGGAACTGGATTGAAGTATGATTATATGTGAATATGTGAAATATGTATTAGTATTGAATTGTATACTGATTAGAAAATGAAAAAGTGAATTTGAAATAGAAAAAAAAAATGATTTGAATACCCTATTAACTTATCAGACTAGATTGGATACAAATGGTATGCCATAGGATTAGTGATGTGATGAAGAGATTTGAGGCTCGGCCGAGGTGATAATTCTGTATTATATTCTTCGGTTTATTCGAAGAGGCATTTAATGCCTTATTGGTGTGTTTTGGAGGATATGATATATTGGTGTGTTTGGGAGAATATGATATACGGGTGTGTAATGGAGGATTTCATTATTTTGGTGTGATTGGTTGGAATCTGTGTATCCGCCAAAGTCCGAGTCTTGTTAATAGGGGTAGATATGAATATTAAGTGAAATTAAAATGAGAATTGATTTCCCTATTAACTTGTCGGACTAGTCGGATATAATTGGCATGTCATAGGATTTGGAAGAGTACGGGATTTATCGGCTTTGCCAAACAGACACTTTATGTGTCGTATCAGGCACCTCGTGTGTTGTATCAGGTTGAAAACTTGAGCCAAAGGTTTATGAATTGATTAAAGATAATATAGATGATATATGATGTCATGTGATGAAAGACTATTGTTGAGATATGAAATTAAAGCATAAACTAACACATGATTTATATTGTTACATGTTTGATATTTATTATTTATTATTTATTATAATTTTATAATTTGAATTATGGTAATACCACTGATTATAGATATAGACATGCTCAACGTACGATTGTATTATTATAATTCAAATTATTTAATATTAAATGTTAAATTTAAATTATGCGTATAGTAAGTGAAGTATGAGGTAAGTGTTATTGTTGAATTAAATGGAAATTGAATTAAGTGATGGATAAATACTAGTATTGAATTGTATATTGATGAGAAGTGAAATTAAATTTAGTTGTGAATAAATTGAAAATGAATTGGAATTGAAAATGATATGTGAAGTACATAATAAGAATTATTAGTAAATTAAGAATGACTAGTAAATTTTGAAACATGTTACATATAATAAAGAAAGAAAAGATATAAACATATAGGTTTTTAGCACAATGATTAAATTGTAAAGTATGTAAAAGTATTATGCTAAAAGTGTAAAAGTGATATGTGTGCATAATGTAATTTGCCCAAGTAAATGAGATTAGATCTACTAGGATATTAGTGGTATACCATTAAGGGACTCTAGCGCATTCTCTGATAATAACACTTTGGTACTCATCAAGTGCCATCTGATTAATAGTACATAATAATACACTTCTATATT
Organism: Gossypium australe; assembly: GCA_005393395.2. Classification (NCBI taxonomy): domain Eukaryota; kingdom Viridiplantae; phylum Streptophyta; class Magnoliopsida; order Malvales; family Malvaceae; genus Gossypium; species Gossypium australe. Next base: position 36,765,077 of record CM016626.1, on the reverse strand, counting down.
TGTTTCGTATATCCTAAGTGTTCTGTTTAATCTACTGGGCCTCTTATAAAAAGGTAAGTAATTTTCGTTATAAGGTATGTTCGCAATATTGAATTAAAAATAAATTGCGAACTGAAAGGAAATGGAATGGATATAAATGATAAACTAGATAAATGTGCACAAAGGAGCTATAAAATTATAGAAATAATGAAGTTCATGATCAAAATAACAAGGAAATTTCGAGGACGAAATTTTTTTAAGGGGGAAGAATTGTAACAGTCCAATTTCAGTAGAGTCGGAATAGTGATTCGAGATCACTAAATCTGACGAAAAAGTTAGAAAAATTTGTTAATCAATAATTATAAGTTAAGTGTGATTTTAGAAATATTTTTGAAATAGTAAATTTTGTGATTTAAAAAGATAAATTGGGTCGAAAACGAGGAATCTAGACCTCAATATTATAAATTGAGGTGTAAATATTTTTATAAATATTTATGAAGTTAGTTGTGTGTTTAATTAAATGTTGATTAGGTGAATTTGACTTAATTAGGAGAAATTAAGAAAAAAAGGATTAAATTGCAATAGAGGTAAAAGTTTAATTATAGATTAAAGAAAAGCTAAAGGGACTAAAAAGGAAATTATGCCATTCACTATAGTTGAGGCGGCATACACATAAAAATATCAAAGATTTTTATGATTAAAATATATATATATATGATTACTTAATAAATTAAGAATATTATTATTTATATTATATTATATTATATTATATTATTATATAAATAGGTAAAACAAAAGGAGGGGAAAAAAAGAAAGGAAATAGAAACAGAAACCCAAACGAAGCAGAGAGCAGGGGAAGGAAAGAAAGAAAAAGAGAAGAGAAATAAGAAAAGGGGCAAAATTGGAAAAACTGCCAAAATTAGCTAAATAAAAAGGAGATTAAATTGGAATATCTAGAGTTTTTCTTCATTTCTCTTCATTTTCATTAGCTGAAAAACAGCCATGGAAGAGGGCTTAAGCTGGTTTTCATACTCTGGCTTCATGTCAGTTTAATTCTTGCTTTCTCCTTGAAATTTCTATGTATTTAGATTTTTACAATTGGGTCCAAGTTATTAATTCATTAGTTTTTTATTCTATGGCTAATTTTTAAAGTTGATGTGGGTTAGTGATGGAAGAATATGATGAATAAATATTGAATTGAAGCTTTAATTTTGTTATATAATGATTTTATCAAGTAAAATTGATGGAAATTGGTTTTAGGACCTAATTGTAAAAGAGTTGAAATTAAGGCCTAGTGTTAAAATTCTGATTTTCAAAGGTTATGAAGTAGTTTAAAATGATAGAGAAAAGTATTAAATGAGAAAATTATCTCAATTGATGGGTTAATTGAGCAAGGACTGAATTGTATGACTTGTGGAATTTGGGGCAAAATAGAAATCAACATGTTACACTAAAGCAGTTTTGGACAGCAGCAGTTGTCTAACTTTGAAAAATCACCAAAAATGGTAGAAATTCAATTAGAAGTTTAGTGAGATATATAATTAAAGCATGTTGAGTCTATTTTTATATAAAAGAAACAGAGAAAGCAAAGGAAGTCTACATATTGAGATATTTAAATTTTTGTAAGACTAGTTTAGAATAACTTCGTTATCCCTTGTTCTTACTTTAGAAATTCACTAAAAATTGTATAAAAGGAATTATGAGTTATAATTTATATTTTTGTCTTCCTTAGTGAGTCTATTTTCATTAGAAATGATCAGAAACACTATATGAAAATCGTACTATGAGATAATTGATTTTTAGTGAATAAAGGTCAGAGCCATTGGATTGTGTAACAGGAGAGAACTTAACTAATAAACTGTACTAATTGGCCACACCAAAAATTTCGGAAAAATTATAGTAAGAAGATATGTGAGTCTAGTTCCGAATAAAATTAGCGAATCTTAATTTTAAGTTCTGTAACTCAAGATATAAATAATTTAGTAACTATGACTCAAATGGACAGTTTTGAATATACATATGAGTAATTAGTGAAATTATTGATAATGTTATTTATAGCATGTTATATACACTAAGGATGTGGAATGGAGAGGAGGGGGAAGAGGAAAATATATACGAATATTCAACTAGCATGGCTAATTTGTAATGTTTTAGGTTCAGGGACTAAATTGAATAAAAGTAAAATTTTATGATTAGTTTTGTAAAAAAAATGTTGGAAATGATCAATTTGCATGAAATAGATTATTTTTTTATTTAAAATTTCAAAATTGAATGAAATTATTAATTTAGATTAAGATCGGTTGAAAAATCGATGAAAATAGAAAATTTTCCAAAATGCCCCTGAATCTTGTTATTTCTACAAATTTAGCCAGGTAAGTTCGTGTAACTTAATTATGTGATATAAGGAAATATGAGTTGATGGTACGTGAAATATTGATATGATGAATTAACTGATTTACGTTTATGAAGAAGAGACAAGTGAATGATATTTATCATGATATATAAATATGTGATTATCTTTAATATGTTAATACAAGGTAATTAAGTATGTTGAGACGAGTAATAAATTTAAGTAAGACATGACGAGAAAAAATAAATATGTTTAAGGGACAATATGTTTGATTTTGATTGGTTTCAATGAAGCCGGTCCACAACCCGGTGGCCAATCTCGAACTGCTGACACCGCTCGTTTCTTAAACTTAAGGATTGGTTTTACAGATCCAATCCCCTCCTTCGCCTGATCGATATTCGATTCCATTAAAAGACCTTATCATAACACATAGTTAAGATCACAACTACGATAGCGAATCTAAAGAGAATCTAAGGAGAACCCCTTACTTTGAAATCCCGAAAAGAGAGATATGAAGTTCAGAGACTAACGGTTTCGGCTTTTAGATCTAGGCGATCTACTTCAATTCCCGAATGTCGCCCAACAAGAAAACATCAAACCATTAATCCATTAGCCTTTCGGCTTTGTCTTCCAAAAACCGAAAGAGAAAGTGAAGAGATAGGAAAATCGGCACTCACCTTAACACAAAGAATTCGACTACCCCTTTGAGATTCCGACTTTTTGAGAAGATCAGAAGATGATAGGAATGAGTCTATGTAGATTCGGCTTTTAATAAAGAAATCGGCAGAAAGAAGAAAAGAAAATTTCGGCAGACCAGAGGTAGGTTCGGCTTTAGCAAAGATCAAAAGAAAAGAATGTAGAAAAATGATTATGAGGTTTTAGCTTTTAGAAGAAAGAAGAGAAAAGAACAATGGAGTTTCGACTTCTGAATTAAAGTGAAGATGAAGGAATAGTGTTAGGAATTTCAGCTTTTACTCAGGGAAGAAGAGAAAGAAAAGATGGAAACGCAAAATGCCAAAAAATAAAGAAGAGAACCCTCACCTAACTATTTAAAGTTTTGGCACTCCTACTAACCAAAAGCCGGAATTGCCCTCTTTTGACAACTAAAACCAGTTAATTAGCAAGGGAAATTTCGGCACCCCTTAGCCATATCAGAAACCGATTTCTCCTCCCCCTCAGAGTTTGAAATTCGGCCACCACTTAGCCTTGCAGATAATTCCTATCTTTTCTCCTTTATCTTCCATATTATCAACTATAATATCTACATTATCCCATTCACATAAATCCTCCTATTTTTGAGCCTTGTTGCCATCCACTCCACCTAACCCTAATGCCGAAAATTAGCTAACTTAAATTAAAAGAATTGGGCTCCATGAAACTTAAATTTGGGACCCTTACTCCCTTGTGTGGCGTCACCTCCTTGCTCTCTAAGTGGCGCCACTGACCACTGGGCCACAAGCCCATTTTGATATTTTAAACTCAGATATAGTGCCCAAACAAAAATTTAACTAAGGCTTCAGCCCAATCCTGAGCCCAATTTGGACCCCTAATGCTCAAATTAACTCATTACACATATTCACCCATTAAATGCATAGGCCCAAAAATTCAGGATGTTACAGTTCTACCACCCTTAGAGAAATTTCGTCCTCGAAATTTCCAACTAACTACTAATCGTACTACCCAAGTCTCACCACTATGCTTTCGCTGCGCACTTTAATTTAATTATATATATAACCATTGCACGCATACAGTTTCTATACCCAAAAATATAGCATCCACACAAAACATACCCGAATTAATGGTGATTGAACAATCCCGAGCCGTATGCTCTTCAGACCCGCATCTTAAACACGTTCCTGACTTCCTCCAACATTCACCCGAATGACGCCTTCTGCAATATTCGCAAACTCGAAAGTTTGGACGTACCTTAACATGCTTCACAGAACGAGACTACAACCCTAGAAAACTACGATCTCTTTTTTTCTTACAGTCCACGCACCTAACCCGAAGTGTTTCACCGATTTCTTTAACCTTCTTCAGTACCTCCCTAACTAGCTGAGTCAGCACATCAGTCCTAACACTTCCGCGGCTTCGGCCACGGCCTCTTCTTCCTCTCCTAGCGCTCATCGTTGATTCTCGTAATATCTGAATTAGAAATTTTATGAATTATTAATTTCTTTCACTGATTAACCACGAACAGTCTTATGAATAGTAGTTTGAGAGTAGTTCTTTCGAATTCGTACCTATCTACAGTTTCAGTCTCAAATTTATCTCCTAATTATGGAAACCACATACATTCAACCATCACACATCAACAAACATATAACATCCATGAACTCACATTCATCACATAAGGGTATCTTCGTTATTTCACTACCCAGGGGTTTTTTCGTAGTTTTGCCTTACAGGGTATTTTCCAAAATAGAGTATCATGGTGATTTTCTTCGAATTAGAGGTAATTTGGGTACACATTTTTTTAAAAGCAAGGGTATTTTGGAAAACAAGTTTTTTTTAAACGAAAAAGAGATATTTTGATGTTGTTTGTTGTTCTTTTTTTTTTAAAGCAGGGGTACTTTGGAAAATTTAATTTTTGCAAACCGGGTTACTGTTGTAAATCAAGGGGTTTTCAGGTAGATTTGCAAAACATTGGTATTTTATAAAATCATGGTTGTTTTGGAAATTTTCACAAACCACGGGTATTTTGGAAATTTTGCCAACCAGAGTGTTTCGGTAATTTCACAGATTTTGGTAATTTTACAATTCTGGGATATTCTGGAAATTTTCACAAATCAAGTGTATTTTTGGAAATTTTACAAAACTTGGGGTTTTTTTATTGTGAAATAGGGTGGCTGGTCCCTTTCGGGTTTTAATTATAGATTTTGGCCCGTCAACAAATCCTCGTAGCTAAGGTGAACAGTCACTACGCACTAGGTAGGATTCTAGCGAAGAGGAGGTGAGTCACTAGGACTGCTTAAGTACCAAGCTCTCCCTGAATCCAATCCTAGACATGCGTATGCCTGTTGCCACACCCTAACCCAGGGACTCGTTCACGGGTTTGTTTAGATGGATTAAGTCTTATGGAATTGAAGAGTTGTTTAACTAGGCCTAAGGTCCATTAATACTATCATACTAGTCTACGTCCACAAAAGCCCATCAACCCAACAAGTATATCACATCAAGAGTTAGAATACTTACTTGTGTGGATCGGGTGCCGGTAGACTCGAAGGCCATATCTCAACCAGAACTTTTCTCAAATTCACATCAATTTTCAAAACACTATTGGACCCATTTCACAGCCCGAGTTTTGAACTAGGGTCTAATACCAAAATGTAACACCCCAAACCCGACCCATAAGTTTCGACCAGATCTGGTATGCTACGGGTTGTACATTGAAAACTTTTGCATTGTTGGTTTTGGAAATCGTAAGTTAATTAGGCAATATTTGAATTAATAGGTGACATTTTGAAGAAAACCTTGTACTATTATTATTTCGTATAATTAAACCTTTGAGATAATTTCATAAGTTGCAAGTATTAGAAACTACTTAGGTGAATATCAACTATGGGGCCTTATTGTAACACCCCAAACCTGGCCTAAACATTACGACCGGATCTGGCATGTCACATAAAAGGGTTGTTTAAAAACTGCGCGTTTGTTAAAAATTTCGAGTTTAAATACTTATTTGCTTGATATCCTTTTGTTAACATTTTGGAAAACGGTTATTAAGGGTTTAAGACATTCCCGTATTGAATATTTGATAACAATAGGCAGCAATCATATTAAAAGCTAAACCAGATAAAATACCAAAAATATAGTTAAAGCGGCCTTATTACAACTTAAAATCCAAAATTAAAAATAAGTTGAAATAAGAGAACAAGTTTACGAGAAAATAATGTATGGCCTTCACGAGTCCGCCTCAGCTCCCAAATCCGTGATCTAACGATTACCTGCAAAATTAACTAAGGGGTGAGTCATCGAGACTCAGTGTGTAAATTCCCATCCAAAGTATGTTAAGCTCCTAATCGAATCCATGTGCAAATATGCATGTCATACAACCCTTTCATCCTATCCATCCGAAACTCCCAAATCTACCCCGTGTGGTCAAAACCACTGGTGGTCAAAACCACTGGTGACCGTAGTCACAAATAATTTCGGTGTGGTCAAAACCACTGGTGACCGTAGTCACAATAGTGTTTATGGGGCCAACCCATAATGTGGTCAAAACCACTGATGACAATCCCATTTCAGTATGTGGGGCCAACCCACGGTGGTGCTAAACCACAGGGACAAGTCACGAAGATAGCAATATGTGGTACCAAACCACTGGTGGTCAAAACCACTGAGACTTAGTCACAATAATATATAGAAAGCGGGGCCAACCCACTGTGTGGTCAAAACCACTGGTGACAGTCTAGAATCATATCTTCCCCCTCCTCTCATCATACCCATGCAATATGACATAATAATTCGTATGCAGTATGACATGTATGCAAATAATATATCACAGATAACGTATGAAACGAATTACCATCATAATCAGAATAACAAATACGACATAATCAAGCCAATCAACCTCTAAGGGTATAAGAGTAATTTACCTTCTAGGGGTATGTTGGTAATTTACCCACTAAGGGTATTTCAGTAATTTCGTACCTGGAATGGCCTTTTTGAAGGCTCAATGTCGCCCCGAGTGACTCGACTACCAATTCTGTCTTTACCGGACTATTGGGCCTAAAACCCGATTCCAGCCCATTCGAGCCCACATGCTCGTGTGGCCCACGTAACATAAATCTAGCCACGTATATAAGTTCCACCTAGTCTAGTTCACTATATACTATACCATCATACATTTTGCTCAATTGGGCCCACGGGCCCATTGGGCCCACTTCAGCCCATCGCGGCCCAAATAGCCCCAACCCACAAGAATACTACTGATGGCCTCAACTATCGCGTCGAAGCCCCACACGTGTGCTCGCACGCTCGTGTGGCTACTATTGCAGTGACTGGTACTTCGGCATTTGCCGCTCTACAACTAGAGTAGAGAGAGTTACACACCTGATAGGAATCTGAAGCTGCTAAACCGCGCTCCGAGCACTCCTTTGCCCAACGCTAACCAGGTATGATAACTCTCCTCCTGGAATGCTCTTTATATAGCTAGCTCTTCACCTTCCTTCTTTGTATCTTTCCGATGTGGGATCCCTTCGTCAGTAGAGTTTAAATTCAACTGAAACTCTTGCCGTCCAATCTGTAAAATAAATACTCCCTTGCTTCTCATGAGATTCGAACCCAGGCTCCCTTGCAACATAATCCACGCCGCTAACCACTTGGCCACAAGCTCCTCTTATGCCTTAAACCATGCGCAACTAAATATAAACTATGGCCCAAATTCTAAGATCCAAGTAAAAGAAACTAAAATGCAAAAGCCAAGACATGGACCTTCGACCTCCTTCCTTACTTATGGCGTCACCCCCTTGTCTCTTATGTAGCGTCACTTTGCCACTACACCACACACTCCACTTGTGTCATTTTCCTCCACTTTTTTTCGCCTAAAACCAAAATTTCCCCAAAGCTAATGTTCGATCCCGGGACTTCATAGAAGCCCTCTAACCTTCCAAAATCACTTATCTAATAAGTCCACCTTGTACTAAAGCCGATCTCCTATTCTCCCAAAAATTTTAAACGCTACTACTCCTAAGGCCCAACGGGCCCAAACCTACTAGGCCCAACTTCGGGATGTTACACTTATTACATAAACATTCCTAAAATAAAAATAAAACTTAAAGAAAACCGAAAATAATTTATAGAAATAAAGTCTAGATGGCCCCACGAGTCCGTCTCGGCTCCCATGTCCACGGTCTATTGCTCATCTGCAAAGTTAGGGAAAAATAATAGGATGAGTCACCAAGACTCAGTGTGTAAATCCCGAAAACACATCAAAGGATTGGCCCACAAACACATTATGGCCTTGGCTCGTATACAAGGGTAACTATATATGCATCATGGTCCAACCCAAACCTAATAGTCCATCCTCTACACACCAGCCCGTACCAGCCAACACACCTTAGGGATTTCTACAATGAACCCACCAACCGCTACACACCATATAGACAGTCATGCTGCCTATTCCTATCAATCAGGAATAAATTTAACGTGGCTTAGCCACCGATCACTATGTGACCTCATAATATAACGTGGCTCAGCCACTGATCACTATTGTGACCTAATTTTACAATTCGTGGTTTAACCATCGATCACCAAGTGACCTATTAACATGATCTTCCCCTTCATCATATTAACCCCATCCCATGCATACATACATGCAGAATCAAAACATTATACTACCTAAAAGTTCTCAGTCTATCACATACACCTGTACACATAGAGAAGTTTCTATGATTACGTACCTAGCATCCCTTGCCTACCCTTTTTGGGTAATCCGACTGTCTATACAGCCTTTTTCCGGCTTTTAGCCCATAACATATATAGTACAGATTAGTTAGTGTGATAGAGATCTACACACCTGATTATAGTCAAGACGAGACCTTCTATGTCGACACTATCAGAAGCCGATACGACTGCTATGCCTAAGGTTTTGTTCTGAAGCCGGTCCACAACCCAGTGGCCAATCCCGAACTACTGACACCGCTCGTTTCTTAAACTTAGGAATTGGTTTTACAGATCCAATCCCCTCCTTCGCCTGATCGATATTCGATTCCATTAAAAGACCTTATCATAACATATGGTTAAGATCACAACTACGATAGCGAATCTAAAGAGAATCTAAGGAGAACCCCTTACCTTGAAATCCTGAAAAGAGAGGTATGAAGTTCAGAGACTAATGGTTTCGGCTTTTAGATCTAGGCGATCTACTTCAATTCCCGAATGTCGCCTAACAAGAAAACATCAAACCATTAATCCATTAGCATTTCGTCTTTGTCTTCCAAAAACTGAAAGAGAAAGTGAAGAGATAGGAAAATCGACACTCACTTTAACACAAAGAATTCGACTACCCCTTTGAGATTCCGGCTTTTTGGGAAGATTAGAAGATGATAGGAATGAGTCTATGTAGATTCGGCTTTTAATGAAGAAATCGGCAGGAAGAAGAAAAGAGAATTTCGGCAGACCAGAGGTAGGTTCGGCTTTAGCAAAGATCAAAAGAAAAGAATGTAGAAAAAGGATTATGAGGTTTCGGCTTTTAGAAGAAAGAAGAGAAAAGAACAATGGAGTTTCGGCTTTTGAATCAAAGTGAAGATGAGGGAATAGGGTTAGGAATTTTAGCTTTTACTCAGAGAAGAAGAGAAAGAAAAGATGGAAACCCTAAATGCCGAAAAATAAAGAAGAGAACCCTCACCTGACTATTTAAAGTTTTGGCACTCCTACTAACCAAAAGCCGAAATTGCCCTCTTTTGGCAACTAAAACCAGTTAATTAGCAAGGGAAATTTCGGCACCCCTTAGCCATATCAGAAACCAATTTCTCCTCCCCCTCAGAGTTTGAAATTTGGCCACCACTTAGCCTTGCAGATAATTCCTATCTTTTCTCCTTTATCTTCCATATTATCAACTATAATATCTACATTATCCCATTCACATAAATCCTTCTATTTTTGAGCCTTGTTGCCGTCCACTCCACCTAACCCTAATGCCTAAAATTAGCTAACTTAAATTAAAAGAATTGGGCTCCATGAAACTTAAATTTGGGACCCTTACTCCCTTGTGTGGCGTCACCTCCTTGCTCTCTAAGTGGCGCCACTGACCATTGGGCCACAAGCCCATTTTGATATTTTAAACTCAGATACCACCTTTTAAACCCTATAGTGCCCAAACAAAAATTTAACTAAGGCTTCAGCCCAATCCTGAGCCCAAATTGGACCCCTAATGCTCAAATTAACTCATTACACATATTCACCCATTAAATGCATAGGCCCAAAAATTCAGGATGTTACAGTTCTACCCCCTTAGAGAAATTTCGTCCTCGAAATTTCCAACTAACTACTAATCGTACTACCCAAGTCTCACCACTATGCTTTCGCTGCGCACTCTAATTTAATTATATATATATATATATAACCATTGCACGCATACAGTTTCTATACCCAAAAATATAGCATCCACACAAAACATACCCGACATAATGGTGATTGAACAATCCCGAGCCTTATGCTCCTCAGACCCGCATCTTAAACACGTTCCTGACTTCCTCCAACATTCACCCGGATGACGCCTTCTGCAATATTCGCAAACCCGAAAGTTTGGACGTACCTTAACATGCTTTACAGAACGAGACTGCAACCCTAGAAAACTACGATCTCTTTTTTTCTTACAGTCCACGCACCTAACCCGAAGTGTTTCACCGATTTCTTTAACCTCCTTCAGTACCTCCCTAACTAGCTGAGTCAACACATCAGTCCTAACACTTCCACGGCCTCGGCCGCGACCTCTTCTTCCTCTCCTAGCGCTCATCGTTGATTCTCGTAGTATCTGAATTAGAAATTTTATGAATTATTAATTTCTTTCACTGATTAACCACGAACAGTCTTATGAATAGTAGTTTGAGAGTAGTTCTTTCGAATTCGTACCTATCTACAGTTTCAGTCTCAGATTTATCTCCTAATTCTGGAAACCACATACATTCAACCATCACACATCAACAAACATATAACATCCATGAACTCACATTCATCACATTAGGGTATCTTCGTTGTTTCACTACCCAAGGGTTTTTTCGTAGTTTTGCCCTACAGGGTATTTTCCAAAATAGAGTATCTTGGTGATTTTCTTTGAAGTAGAGGTAATTTGGGTACACATTTTTTTTAAAGCAAGGGTATTTTGGAAAACAAGTTTTTTTTAACGAAAAAGAGATATTTTGATGTTGTTTGTTGTTCTTTTTTTTAAAGCAGGTGTACTTTGGAAAATTTAATTTTTGCAAACCGAGTTACTGTTGTAAATCAAGGGGTTTTCGGGTAGATTTGCAAAACATGGTTATTTTATAAAATCACGGTTGTTTTGGAAATTTTTACAAACCATGGGTATTTTGGAAATTTTGCCAACCAGAGTGTTTCGGTAATTTCACAGATTTTGGTAATTTTACAATTCTGGGGTATTCTGGAAATTTTCACAAATCAAGTGTATTTTTGGAAATTTTACAAAACTTGGGGTTTTTTTTATTGTGAAATAGGTGGCTGGTCCCTTTCGTGTTTTAATCATAGATTTTGTCCCGTCAACAAATCCTCGTAGCTAAGGTGAACAGTCACTACGCACCAGGTAGGATTCTTGCGAAGAGGAGGTGAGTCACTAGGACTGCTTAAGTACCAAGCTCTCCCTGAATCTAATCCTAGACATGCGTATGCCTGTTGCCACACCCTAACCCAGCGACTCGTTCACGGGTTTGTTTAGTTGGATTAAGTCTTATGGAATTGAAGAGTTGTTTAACTAGGCCTAAGGTCCATTAATACTATCATACTAGTCTACGTCCACAAAAGCCCATCAACCCAACAAGTATATCACATCAAGAGTTAGAATACTTACCTGCGTGGATCGGGTGCCGGTAGACTCGAAGGCCATATCTCAACCAGAACTTTTCTCAAATTCACATCAATTTTCAAAACACTATTGGACCCATTTCACAGCCAGAGTTTTGAACTAGGCTCTTATACCAAAATGTAACACCCCAAATCCGGCCCATAAGTTTCGACCAGATCTGGTATGCTACAGGTTGTACATTGAAAACTTTTGCATTGTTGGTTCTGGAAATCGTAAGTTAATTAGGAAATATTTGAATTAATAGGTGACATTTGGAAGAAAACCTTGTACTATTATTATTTCTTATAATTAAACCTTTGACATAATTTCATAAGTTGCAAGTATTAGAAACTACTTAGGTGAATATCAACTATGGGGCCTTATTACATAAACATTCCCAATATAAAAATAAAACTTAAAGAAAACTGAAAATAATTTATAGAAATAAAGTCTGGATGGCCCCACAAGTCTGTCTCGGCTCCCATGTCCATGATCTACTGCTCATCTGCAAAGTTAGGGAAAAATAATAGGATGAGTCACCAAGACTCTGTGTGTAAATCCCGAAAACACATCAAAGGCTTGCCCCACAAACACATTATGGCCTTGGCCCGTATACAAGGGTAACTATATATGCATCATGGTCCAACCCAAACCTAATAGTCCATCCTCTACACACCAGCCCGTACCAGCCAACACACCTTGGGGATTTCTACAATCAACCCACCAACCGCTACACACCATATAGACAGTCATGCTGCCTATTCCTATCAATCAGGAATAAATTTAACGTGGCTTAGCCACCGATCACTATGTGACCTCATAATATAACGTGGCTCAGCCACCGATCACTATTGTGACCTAATTTTACAATTCGTGGTTTAACCACCGATCACCAAGTGACCTATTAACATGCTCTTCCCCTTCATCATATTAACCCCATCCCATGCATACATACATGCAGAATCAAAACATTATCTACCTAAAAGTTCTCAGTCTATCACATACAGCGGTACACATAGAGAAGGTTCTATGATTACGTACCTGACATCCCTTGCCTACCCTTTTTGGGTAATCCGACTGTCTATACAGCCTTTTTCCGGCTTTTAGCCCATAACATATATAGTATAGATTAGTTAGTGTGATAGAGATCTACACACCTGATTACAGTCAAGACGAGACCTTCTATGTAGACACTATCAGAAGCCGATACGACTGCTATGCCTAAGGTTTTGTTCTGAAGCCTGTCCACAACCCAGTGGCCAATCCCGAACTGCTGACACCGCTCGTTTCTTAAACTTAGGGATTGGTTTTACAGATCCAATCCCCTCCTTCGCCTGATCGATATTCGATTCCATTAAAAGACCTTATCATAACATATGGTTAAGATCACAACTACGATAGCGAATCTAAAGAGAATCTAAGGAGAACCCCTTACCTTGAAATCCCGAAAAGAGATATGAATTTCAGATACTAACGGTTTTAGCTTTTAGATCTAGGCGATCTACTTCAATTCCCAAATGTCGCCCAACAAGAAAACATCAAACCATTAATCCATTAGCCTTTCGGCTTTGTCTTCCAAAAACCGAAAGAGAAAGTGAAGAGATAGGAAAATCGGCACTCACCTTAACACAAAGAATTCGACTACCCCTTTGAGATTCCGATTTTTGAGAAGATCAGAAGATGATAGGAATGAGTCTATGTAGATTTGGCTTTTAATGAAGAAACCGGCAGGAAGAAGAAAAGAGAATTTCGGCAGACCAGAGGTAGGTTCGGCTTTAGCAAAGATCAAAAGAAAAGAATGTAGAAAAAGGATTATGAGGTTTCGACTTTTAGAAGAAAGAAGAGAAAAGAACAATGGAGTTTCGGCTTTTGAATCAAAGTGAAGATGAGGGAACAGGGTTAAGAATTTCAGCTTTTACTTAGAGAAGAAGAGAAAGAAAAGATGGAAACCCTAAATGCCAAAAAATAAAGAAGAGAACCCTCACCTGACTATTTAAAGTTTTGGCACTCTTACTAACCAAAAGCCGGAATTGCCCTCTTTTGACAACTAAATCCAGTTAATTAGCAAGGGAAATTTCGGCACCCCTTAGCCATATCAGAAACCGATTTCTCCTCCCCCTCAGAGTTTGAAATTCGGCCACCACTTAGCCTTGCAAATAATTCCTATCTTTTCTCCTTTATTTTCCATATTATCAACTATAATATCTACATTATCCCATTCACATAAATCCTCCTATTTTTAAGCCTTGTTGCTGTCCACTCCACCTAACCCTAATGCCGAAATTAGCTAACTTAAATTAAAAGAATTGGGCTTCATGAGACTTAAATTTGGGACCCTTACTCCCTTGTGTGGCTTCACCTCCTTGCTCTCTAAGTGGCGCCACTGACCACTGGGCCACAAGCCCATTTTGATATTTTAAACTCAGATACCACCTTTTAAACCCTATAGTGCCCAAACAAAAATTTAACTAAGGCTTCAGCCCAATCCTGAGCCCAATTTGGACCCCTAATGCTCAAATTAACTCATTACACATATTCACCCATTAAATGCATAGGCCCAAAAATTCAGGATGTTACAGAAGCGCTCGTTTAAAGTCTTGAGCTAGACTTACCTCTCATTCGCATAATCAGGGTGGTTTGAGGAGGTGAAAATCCTTTCTCATGCGATCAATTCAGTTATTGATATAAAGTTTAAGTCGAGTATTGTTTACCTTAAAGGTACTGATTTTAGGACTAGTTACTTCGACTGTTCCATCTAGGAGGATTTTGAGTACCTAATCTCCTATCTTAAGCTGGGTTGTCCCATCATTAAGTTTGTCATGGATTTGCCTCGTTTTTGCTTCATGTGTTTTTAGTCTCTCCTTGAAGTGTGTCTTCCATTCGTCTAGTTTATCGATCCAAAGCCTTCGTTCCTCATGAATTTCTTCTTTATTGACATGAGGTCTAGGATCTGGCATCTATGAAAGAGCTTCAAGAAATGGCAAGTTAATATGAAATTTCTTTGGCAGATTAAGAGACTTATCGAATTCTTCCTCTGTGTGGTCTTTCTTTGTCGCATTGGGGTATGACGCACGAGCTTGGTACTCTGTAATTACCGGGTTTGGTACATCTTGGCTTACCTCAACCTTACCTTCTTCCACCACGTTCTCTTCCCTTAAATTGGGCTCGTTTAACCCTTCATTATCATGAGCTGTTATGGCTTGTATTTGCTCTTTTTCCCTAAGTAAACTTTCTGATCGTATTTCAGAGACTAACTTAGTAAGTTGCCCAATTTGATCTTCGAACTCCTGTGTCGATGCCTCAAGTTTCGTTTCTATATTTTGGAAACGTGTTTCTGTGGCTACTGTGAATTTTGTTAGCATCTCTTCAAGGTTCGACTCCTCTTCCTGTTGGTGAGGTGGTTGTTGAAAATCTAGAAGAAGTTTCGGTCTTTGGCTATTTTGATCATCCCACAAGAAATTGGGATAGTACCTCCAACCTGCATTATAAGTGTCACTATAAAAATTATTTTGAGGTCTAGAATAGTTACCCGTATAGTGAGCTTACTCGTTTCCCATGCCATATCCGTAGGGTGGGTACTCAGGATTCGCCACGCATCCTAGATTCGAATCATATTGCATTGCTGGGTGTATTTGCGAGAGACTATACAAACCATCAATCTTTTTATTCATCATCTCTAACTGATTAGATAACCTGGTGACTACGTCGAGGTCGAAGACACTAGCTGCTTTAGTAGGAATTGTCCTAAGAATTGAAGGAATTTGTTGTTTAATCTAAACTAACTAAATACTAAGCTAAAGACTCTAAGACAAAGAAGAATGAAATTGGGGAAAATATCTTTAGGAAGAACCAATTGATTAAGAGGATACCCAAGAAAGAATCCACCTAGACTTCACTTATTATCTAACTCTGAACCAGACAATTTATTCATTTGACTTGATCCGTAAGACTCCCTAACATATATTAATCCCTCTCTCGAGGTGACTAACGTCTAACCCTAGGTTGATTAATTGAAATCTCGTTCTAATTAAAACCCCTAGAATTGCATTAACTCGATCTGTGGACTCCCATATTAGGTTTCACCCTAATCCGGCAAAATCTCGTTACCCTATCTCTAGGCGTGCGATCAACTCCGCCTAGATCTACTCTTAGGTAGGGAAGTTTGCTCCTCCACCTAAGCACATCACACTTGAATTAATATCTCGAAAATATCAACACAAGAATTAAGAACACATAATTAAGAGCAAGTCAAATATTTATCATATGGTTCAGCAAACGATAACAAGATTCATCTTAGGTTTCATCCCCCTCAGGTATCTGAGGGTTTAGTTCATAATAATAAAAGAAAACATCTCAGAAGAAAAACTAAAACAAAATATAAGAAATTTCTAAAACCCCCTGAAGGAATTGAAGGAGAGATCCTCCGTCTTGAGTATGATTCAGGCTTCTTGAGATGAATCAACTGGCTATCTTCGAGCAAATTCCCACAACTCTGCCCTTTTTGGCCTAGCTGGACGCCCCCTGAGTAAAGCCCTAGCAGAAGGCTTCTGCCAAACTCCCTCGCTTAAGTTGCCCCCTAGGGTGTTTATATAAGCTTTGAGATGCCTTACTTGGCCCCTAAGTATCCTAGTTCGAGTAGAATTCCTCCTAGGTTGTTTAAATAGGCTTTGGAATGTGTTTCTTTGCCTCCAAGTATCCTATTCCAAGTAAAACTCCTCTTGGCAGCGGCAGGGACACGCCCATGGCACACGCCCGTGTGAATCATGGCCAGGCCGTGTTCGAGTCTATTGATGAGGCACGGCAGTGTGGTCTTGGGCCCAGGCCGTGTCGATTTCGTGATATGATCCATTTACTCCGTTTTGGGCCCGTTTCTCGTTGTTTTCATCCTCTGGTGCTCTCATAGGTATAAAACATGAAAACAAAGGATTAAGAGTACCAAATTACACAATTCAAGGAGTAAATCATCCAAATACATACTAAATGTGGGCCTAAAATATGTTACTATTACGGTTTATCATCCAACACTACCAACCCTTCCTAAATCACCTAAAAATTAAACTAAACATACAATCATAATTTTTTTTTAAACACCCTTAATTCCTTATCCCCCCTTTTTTTTCCAATCGACAAAATCCATTCTCTCGACACACGAAACCCATTTATTCTAGGCCCAAATTTGGGGCGTTACAGAAACACTAACTCATCACTGAGCAAAAATAACATCTACGCTTGTGCGGGGACTCAAATTCAATACCTCCAACCTACCAATTCCCTTACGACTTGAACCAGTAGGCTCATTTTGATATGAATTTACAGGCAATTTAATATAAGTCCACTAAACAAGGATAGGGCTTAATTCCAAAAATAAAAAAATTTAGCAAAGGTGAGACTTGAACCCAAGACCTCATACACACCTCAGAACACTTAACCACTGAAGCAGATTGATGAGTCACTAAACTAACTAAAATCACGACAAATGCAAGCGCACCTATCAAATAGTGGTATAGCTATGGTGAGTAGGGAATATCGTATCCGTGAGGACTAAAAGTACTAGTAATTAGTCGATAAATTGAAGGAATTATTTTTAATCTAAAATTAACTAAACTAATTACTAAGGATGCAACAGAGAGCGAATTGGGAAAATATTTGACAAAACCAATGAGATAGACAATACCCAGGAAAGAATCCACCTAGACTTTACTTATTATTCTAAATCTAAATTAAACGATTTATTCACTTGTGCCTTGATCCATAGAAATCCCTAATTTATGTTAATATCCTTTTTGAGAGTAAGAACAATTGACTCTAGGTTGATTAATTGAAATCTCTTTCTAATTAAAACCCCTATTGTCGCATTAACTCGATCTATGGATTCCCCTATTAGATTTGACTCTAATCCGGTAGATTTATGTCGTCCTATTTCTAGGATTACATGCAACTCCACTCAATTATGCCAGATCTACTTTTAAACAGGGACTTTTGCTCCATTGAAATAAGCACATCACACTTGACTGAAAATGTTAAAGCAAGAAATAAGCATACATAATTAAGAACAAGAATAAAATATTTATCATGTAATTCCAAAAATCAAATAATAAGATCCATCATAGGTTTCATCTTCCTTAGGTATCTAAGGAATTTAGTTCATAATCTGGGATGGAAACATCTCAAAATTAGAATAACAACAAGACATAAGAAACCCATTAAAACTTCGAAGGAAATTTGAATGGAGATCTTCAATATTGAGGGAGATCTACTTCTGAGTTGATTCTGTCGGCGTTCTTCGAGTAATTTCTTCGTTCTACTCTGCGTTCTCCCTTTAGTCCTCTTCTAATATATATTTATAAACTTTAGAATGCTCAAAAACCCTAAAAATTGGGTTTTTCCGCATAAAAGAGAAGTAGGGTTCGAAATTGACATGGGCTGGCATATGGGGTATGGCCAGCCCGAGTGTCTCACACGGGCGTGTGCCCAACCTGTGTGAAAATGCCTAGGCTGTGTGGATTTTGGAAACAACTTTATTCATCCGATTTTGGCCCGTTTTTCGCTCCTTTCACTTCCCTATGCTCACCTAAGTATAGAAACATAAATTTAAAGGATTAGGAGCATCAAATTCACTAATTCACATAATAAATCATCCAAAAACATGCCAAGAATGAGTTTAAAACATGTTACTTTTATGGTTTATCAAATATCTCCACACTTACGTGTTTGCTTGTCCTCAAGCAAAATCCTCATCTCACAATTAAAATTAAACTTTCTCAACTCATAATTCTCATCAATAATGTTTTGTCATAATTCACAAATAATCATACATTGATAAATCAACAAAAATAGCATTAACGATTCAAACAATCCAAGTTGAGCATTTTTAAAATCATTAAAACATAGGTATGTCCCTTTCTCTAAGTAATTCCCTTTAATTCAAAACCGACAAGAATTGACATCCTCACTAAAGATTCACTCAAATCACTTAAAGTGTTTAAGGTTCAAAAATAAGCACTCAATAGTCAAAGATGAAAATTCATTACCATAGGCTTGCATGAAAATCAAATCTTCACCACTATAAAATGAGATGATACACAAATCAAAAGGTTCTTAAGAGGTTGTAATGTGGCTTAGGTTAAAGGTGTGGAGAAAGGCTGAAAAAGAGGGTTAGAATCGAGATCGAATTGATAAATTACCAAACTAGAAAAAATAACAAATGCTAAATTACAAATAATTACATTAATCGAAACTATTCAAGAATAACACGAGCTTCTTCTCAAAATATGCATTTAACTGTTCAAGCTCAATTAACAAAGAACTAAATAACTATATATGTATATATATATATTTTTGATAACTTCCTTTTTTTTTAGTATGTAAATAAGGAGAAATAATTCAGCAACTTAATCAAAATGCTTAATCAAGCAATTAACCAAATCAAATCTCGAAAAAATGGAGTCAATAAAACGGGGAAAATTCTCAATGAACAAAAAATGAGTTATGGGTATTCATTAATGGGTAAAATAAGAAATGGTGTGTTAGGCTCAAAGGGGTTCACTAAGGGTTTAGTTATGAAGGTAGGCTTTTTATGGGGTAAGTGGGTTAAAACCTAAGTGCAACAACCCATTTTTAGTCAAATTGGAATAGTGATTTTGGGACCACAAATCCAAAGTCAAAATAATTATTTCATTATTATTTTAATGTTTACAGCATGATAGAAAAATTGTGTAGAAAAATTGTGTGAAAGTTTCGTTAAGAAATTTTATCGTTTGAGTGCTTAATTTGATAAAAAGGACTAAATCGCATAAAGTGTAAAACTTGTGTTCTAATAGTTAAAGATATTAAATAGCCATGAAATTAAATATTTAAGGTATTTAATTTGCAATTATTCCATTATTTATTTGAGTGGACAAAGATGGACATGGTTAGGTAATTTTAATTGTTATATATTAAGGTTATTTATTTAATTTAGTAATAAATGTTAACAAATTAAAGAAAAACAAAGCATTATGTTGGTTATCATCTTCGTCACTGATTTTGGAAGAAAGAAAAAGCCATTGTTAGGGCTTGGAAGTTCGGCTATCATCTATTGCTTGCATGGTACAATTTTTGATCTCGTTTTTAATGATTTCTATGTTTTTGAGATCGTTGCAGCTTAATCTAGCTAGTCCAGGGACTATTTTGCAAAAATGTTAAAATTTTAGGGTTTTACCATTGATGAATGTTGGTGTGTTTTGATATTTGATTATATAAAATGCATGCTTGTTGTTAGATAAACAACATTTGTTAAGTGATTTTTAGTAAAATGTCCAATTAGGTATTAAATTGTGAAATGTGTAAGTTGTGTGGTTAAATTATGAAATAAATGAAAAATATGGACTTCTAGGGACCTAATTGAAATTCAGCTAGAATAGGTTTTGGTTGAATTGCATGAAATTGTGATTTTATGAAATAAGGACTAAATTGTAAAAATGTGAAATGTTAGGGGCAAAAGTGTAAAGTGGCTTTAAAGTGTATTTTGGACTAAATTGAATAGAATGATAATTAAATAAGTTAATTTTGATTGCAATTAGATCAAGAAAGGTGAAATACGAATTTAGATCAGGGAAAGAACAAGGTTTCAAATTAATCGACTTAATTCGCGGTTTTTACATTTGAGGTAAGTTCGTATGTAATAAGCTTTGTTATAATTGTATTTTAAATACTTTGATATTGCATAAATTGTGAGTTCGACTCTACGGACATATTCGACGATGATTTGGCAAGTGAAAAATCCCGGTTGAACCTTAGGAATAGATTAGGATGCGATTGACATGTCATTAGGGGTTATTATTATTCTGGGTGCTGGTCCATACGTTATACCGGTGGCTGAGTTATCCAACATGTGTTGCGGATTCTCATCAGCTTGTGTGAACAGCACCATGTAGCTACGTCATGACCTTCAGCTTGTGTGAGCAGACCTGTTGATAGCTCGAGAGTGAGCATTATTGAGATATGATATTGAGATAGCTTCGGCTATGTATTAGCTGTTGATCGCTGGAATCAAAGACTTAACTTTATAAAGAGAATAATCGAACCTGGAAACTAACTTTGACAATGATTTTTAAGGCAAGCGCACCTATTGAATAGTAGTATAGTTTAGGCAAGACCGGAATATCGAATCCCAAAGGAACCAAAAGTACTAATACTAACTCTCTTTCTATTATTTAACCTAAGAATTAAGTGAATGTTTATCTAATCTAAATTTAACTATCAACTAAACTAAAGATGCAAAGACAAAAAGAATGAATTGGGGAAAATACTGTTGGGAAAACTCAGTTGATTAAAACGATACCCATAGGAAGAATCCACCTAGACTTCACCTGTTATCTAACACTGAACCAGACGATGTATTCACTTGACTTGATCCGTAAGATTCCCTAAGTTATATTAAACCCTCTCTCGAAGCGAATAACGTCTAACCCTAGGTTGATTAATTGAAATCTCTTTCTAATTAAAACCCCTAGAATCGCATTAACTCGATCTATGGACTCCCATATTAGGTTTCACCCTAATCCGGCAAAATCTCGTCACCCTATCTCTAGGCATGCGATCAACTCCGCTTAATTATGCTAGATCTACTCTTAAGCAGGGACTTTTTCTCCACCACTTAAGCACATCATACTTGAATCAATATCCCGGAAATATTAACACAAGGATTAAGCACACATAATTAAGAACAAGTCAAATATTTATCATATAGTTCAGAAAACAATAACAAGATCTGTCTTAGGTTTCATCCGTTTCAGGTATCTAAAGGGTTTAGTTCATATCAAATAAAGAAAACATCTCAAAAGAAAAGATAAAACAAAACATAAGAAATCCCTAAAACTCCCTGAAGGAATTGAATGAGAGATCCGCCGTCTTGAGTAGAGTTCCAGCTTCTTTAGATGGATCAACTGGCTATCTTCAAGTGATTCTCCACCCAAGGCTTCTGCCGGACTCCCCTTTCAAGTTGCTCACTTGGGTGTTTATATAGACTTTGAGATGCCTTACTTGGCCCCTAAGTATCCTAATTCAAGTAGAATTCCTACTAGGGTGTTTGAATAGGCTTTGGAATGTGTTTCTTTGCCTCCAAGTATCCAAATCCGAATGAAATTGCTCTTTCCTGCGACACGGACACGACCATGGCACACACCCGTGTGGATCGTGGCCAGGCCGTGCTCGAACTTCTTTAATGAGGTACGACCGTTCTTTAATGAGGTACGACCGTGTAAGTTGGGAGACGGCCGTGTTCTAGTAAGACGGGAGGCACAACCATGTGGTCTTGGGCCCATTTACTCTGTTTTAGGCCCGTTTTCCATTCTTTTTATCCTCGGGTGCTTTCCTGGGTATAAAACATGAAAACAAAGGATTAAGAGCACCTTTTTACATAAATCGAGGCTTAATTCATCCAAAATTATGCTAAATGTGGGATTAAAATATGTTACTTTTACGATTTATTAGCTGTAACACCCCAAACATGGTCTAGACGTTATGGCCGGATCCGAAAGTGTCACATAAAATGGGGTTGAAAAGCGTAGATGTTAAGATAAAACCATACCGGTTCATTAGCCTTTATCACTATTATCAATTTCAAAGCTCTAATTTATTTAATCACTTAGAGGAAAAAAGGGAAGCTTTTAAAATCGTTGTGTTTAGAAAACTGCTCAAGATTTTAGAAAACACTTGCTTTTGGTAAAATTCGAGTTATATCACGTTTTGCAATTATAAAATCATAAAATGGCAGTCAACCCAATTTTAAAATGAAAACAGTCTGTAAAGTCCAAATTACATAAAAACCAAAACAAACCAGAATATAAAAAAATAGCTCGTAACTATAATCGGTTCGAACATGTGGTCACCGAGGGGCTCCGCAGCACCGATCCACCTAAGACTGTGGATTACTTGTACAAAATAAATAGAAAAGGGTGAGTTTATCTAAACTAAGTGTGTTACCCCACATAATTAAGCATGCACACAACTAAAAAATCAGAATTAGTCAGATATGGATTCAAGCCAAAGCCCATTATAGATACAGATACAAAAATCAGAATGTAACGCCCTAAAATTTTAATTTTTGTTTTTGGGTATACGTGACACAAAATCTGTATCTGCTTCAGTGGTTAAGTGTTCTGGGTATGTGTGAGAGGTCCCAATTTCAAACCATGCCTTTGGCAAATTTTGAAAAATTTCTAAGTTAAGCCTCACTCTTGTTCACTAGGCTTTTATTTGATTGTTTGTAAAACCATATCAGAATAGGTCTGCTGGTCTGGTGGTTAAGAAGTGTCTTGGTTTGTTGGAGGTTTGGGATTTGACTCCCTGCACGAGCAAGGGAGTTTATTTTTGCTCAGTTTTTAGGCAAGTTTTTCAGTGGGAATTGAATTCTGAGAAGTGGGTTAGTGGAGGAAATCAAGGGATATACACCATATCTGTGTTTTTTCAAAATTGAATTTTTATTTTTCCCAAATTCCCTCTACTTCTGACGTTATTTCTTTTTCAAAGAAACAAATTCCTATTTTGGTTTTCCCTGCCGAACTAAAACACCTCATCTGTTTTTGATTCTTTTGTTAATCTTGTTGTTGGGGCATGCTTTCTCTTCTTATAGTCGATAAGTGGGTTTTCGTTGGCTTTCTTTGTATTGAGTTTCTAAAGATTTGAATGTTGCTGTATTTTTATGGTGTAGGAGAAATCAACGAGCGGTGACTTTTGTTTCGTTTGTCGATCAATGTTAATGGTGTTGTTCGTCGTGGGTAAGTGTGATTTTGGGTCGGATTGTGGTTGAGATGATAGTAAGTGTAGTCGCTAAATCGGTGTTTGGTACTCTGTTTTAGGTTTCAGGAGCTTGGGAGTGTGTTCGCTGCAAAAGAGTACCAGCTGTGTACCCGAAAACATAAAAAATATAGTTTCAACGAAAGCCACTGTCGACGCCACACGAGCGTGTGGTTGCCCGTGTGGTAGGCCGTGTGCCATAACACGGGCGTGTGAACGACGAGGTCAAGCCGTGCGCACAAGACACGGCTGTGTGATGGCTAGGCAGGTCGTGTGTGACATATGGGCTGGACTGTTTGGGGCCATGTGGGCCACACAGGTGTGTGGGTCCACACGGGTAAACCACATAGGCGTGTGGAATTCTGGGCTAGGCCTTGTGATCCACACGGCCAAGGCAAACTTGGACTGTGTAGGCCACACGGGCAGGCCACATGGGCTTGTGAGCCCATTATCGCTGAATTGATTACTAAGGTTGCACGGGTCACCCAAGTCGACTGTGAACCCACTGTAGGGTTAGTAAGCATTACTTATACCCCTAATTGTGTGAACTGACTGATTGATGGATATATATATATATATTGAGCATAATGATAGTATGCATGTATACATTTACTGATTATATGTACTGATATCATGAGATAGCATGTCATGCATTGCATAGGATTGGGTTGATTTTATTTAGAGAAAGTGTACTGAAAGGCTCTTAAGCCTAATATACTGGCAGCTCAGCTGCAAACTACTGTTTTGTGCCGCATTCGGTACTACCTAGAGTGTAGGGATAGGTGGGTTGATTTAATCCCCACATGGAGTGTAGGGTTGAATGGAGATGGTGTGTAGAGGTTGGTTGGGTAGGACTTTGTTACTGAATACTGTATATCTGTTACTGATACTATGATAGGCTAAGGCCCTTGTGCATACTGATACTGATACTGAGTTGGGCTAAGGCCAAACCGTTACTAATACTGAAAGGGGCTTAGGCCCAAGACTATTTTTGACTATGCACTGTGTTTATTGTTGTTTGTTTTCTATGGGATTACACACTGAGTTTACGTAAACTCACCCCTCTCTATTTAATGTGCACAGGTAATCCCCAGACCTAGACGGATCGGTTCGGCGGAGGACTTGATGGTAACCACAGTTTTTGGACTTTTACGATTTATAATTTATGATTTGTAGTTTATTTGGATGTAATTTGGGGACTTTTTCTTAAATATGGTTTTTATTTATTTTTATGGATTTATAACTGCTAGATGTAGGAAAACTCGATTTTTAAAAAGGCAAAGTTTTCTCTAAACACACGATTTACTCAAAAACGGTTTTAAAAGCTTCCGCAACGAATTATGTTTACAACAACCGACTAAACGAGTAATGATCGTGCCCGAAAGTCTTAAAAATTTATATAATGAATGATTGAGCCTAGAAACTAACTGTGACAACGACTTGAGGCAAGTGCACCTATCGAACAGTAGTATAGCTTAGTGGCAAGACCGGATTGTCGAACCCAAAGGAAACAAAAGTACCAATACTAACTCATTTTATTATCTAGCCTAAGAATTAAAGGGACTTGTTATCTAATCTAAAATTAACTAACAACTAAGCTAAAGATGCAAAGACAAAGAGAACGAATTGGGGAATATAACTTTGGGAAAAACCAATTGATTAAGACGATACCCGATGAAGAATCCACCTAGACTTCACTTGTTATCTAACTCTGAACGAGACTATTTTATTCACTTGACTTGATCCGTAGGATTCCCTAATGTATATTAATCCCTCTCTCGAGGCGACTAAAGTCTAACCCTAGGTTGATTAATTGAAATCATTTTCTAATTAAAACCCCTAGAATTGCATTAACTCGATCTATGGACTCCCATATTAGGTTTGACCCTAATCTGGCAGATTTTCGTCACCCTATCTCTAGGCTTGCGAGCAACTCCGCTTAACTATGCTAGATCTACTCTTAGGCAGGGTCTATTTCTCCTCAACCTAAGCACATCAGTACTTGAATTAATATCCTGGAAATATCAAAACAAGAATTAAGAACACATAATTAAGAACAAATCAAGTATTTATCATATAGTTCAGCAAACGATAACAAGATTCATCTTAGGTTTCATCCCCCTCAGGTATCTGAGGGTTTAGTTCATAGCGATAAAAGAATACATCTCAAAAGAAAAGATAAAACAAAACATAAGAAAACCCTAAAACCCCCTGAAGGAATTGAAGGAGAGATCCTCTATCTTGAGTATGACTTCGGCTTCTTGAGATGAATCAACTGGCTCTCTCCGAGTAAATTCCACAATTCTGACCTCTCTGGCTCGACTCCTTGGCCTAGCTGGTCGCCCTGAAGGTTGGCCTCTAGTGTGTTTATATAGGCTTTTGGAATGGCTTTCATTGCCTCTAAGTACCCTAATCCAACTGAAACTCTTCTTTCTCACGTCAGGGACACGCCCATGGCACATGCCTGTGTGAATCATGGCTAGGCCGTGTTTGAGTCTGTTGAATGAGGCACAGTCGTTTGGTCTTGGGCCCAGGCTGTGTTGATTTTGTGTTATGGCCCATTTACTGGCCTGTTTCTCGTTCTCTTCATCCTCTGGTGCTCTCCTGAATATAAAACATGAAAACAAAGGATTAAGAGCACCAAATTACACAATTCAAGGAATAATTCATCCAAAAGTATGCTAAATGTGGGATTAAAATATGTTCATATTATGGTTTATCAAATACCTCCACACTTAAGCATTTGCTTGTCCTCAAGCAAAATTCTCAACTCACAATTAAAATGAACTTCCCTGATTCATAATATTCATCAATAATGTTCTATCATAATTCAAAGATAATTCATACGTGGATAATTTAACTCAAAGGGTCCTAAAGATTCAAACAATCAAAGTCATACTTTTATAGCACGAAAACATAGGCGTTTCCCTTTACCTAAATAATTACCTCTGATTCAGAATTGACAAGAGTTGACATCCTCACTAAAGATTCACTCAAATCACTCAAAGTGTTTAAGGTTCAAAATTAAGCCCTCAAAAGTCGAACATGAAAAGTTAATCCCATAGGCTTGCCTGAAAATCAAATCTCCACCACTGTAAAATGAGATGATACACATATCAAAAGGTCTTTAAAAAAGGTTTTAACGGCGCTTAGGTTAAAGGTGTGGATAAAGACTGAATTAGAGGGTTAGAATCGAGATCGAATTGACAATTTACCTAACTAGAAAAATGAACTGATCCTAAATAATTAGATTTATTGAAAACTTGAAACTAATAATACGAGCTTCTTCTTCAAGATTTGGATTTTCAACATGTAAGCTCACTTAATTATAGAACTAATAATGAATATACTTCGAATATTTTTTAGAACAAATCATTACAATAATAAGAAAGAACTTTAATAACTGAAATATAAAGCATAGTTAGGAAACTGTTCAAAATCAAATCTCGACAAAAGGGGAGTCAAGGAATGGTGATAACAAATACAAGATGGGTTTTAGGTTAATATTAGTGGGTGAGTCAATAAATAGGGTTGTTAGGATCAAAGGGGTTCACTAGGGGTTAATTATGAAGGTAGGCTTTTAGTGGAGTAAGTGGGTTAAATCCTAGGTGCCTTTGCCATCTCTGTATATCAAATCATAGGTGTGGTCTTGATATGTATAATCGAAGCAAGTTCTATAATAACAAATCAATGTTGACACATCATAATAAAAAAGTGAGTTTTTAAAAGAATTTATGCCCTAAAAGGCTCAAAATCTCACAAGAATTATGGGTTTTTGATATCAACCTTGTAAATTTCAAACTTAAGGATAATAATTAGATTCAGGTAGACAACCTAACAAAATTTTAATTTTTGAAAATAAACTCATCATGGTTGATTCTCTAGTCTCCTAAAATTTAAATCATCACTGCACAATTATCAATGATTTAATCCAAAACATATCATAGAAAATCATGGATCACAGGAAATTTCATTCTCCTAGTAATATGAGAAAATTACTTAAGAACAAGGTATAATTCAAGGTATAATTCAGGGATTTGAGAATAATGCAGAAAGTTAGGTACTTTCTCGAAATAAATATTCACCCCCCACACTTAAGATGTACATTTCCCTCAATGTACAAAGATATATATGAAATTTAAGAGAAAGGGAGAGGTGAAACTTCTTAAATTTGGATGGTTTCCTTGAGTTAGGAGTGCCGTTGTGTGGTGGCTGCTACTGAGCTCTACGCTAGATGAAGAAATTGGGAAGCTCATGAAGAAATAGCCAGGAAATATTAAGACACATTTAAAATAAACTAATTATGTATTTAAAGACAAGAAAGATAAAGAGAAATAGTGTAAAAATTGAAATAAAACTAAAGAAAAGATGAATAGACTGAAAAGTCCTTATTGTTGGATGGTTGGCGAGGTGGGTGTGATTTCTAAGGCTGTGATTCTCTAGCTGCCTTTAGAAACTAAAACCAAGAAACTAAAATAAGATAAACTAAATTTAGTAGAAGATAAGTAAAGATAAGGAAAATAAAGAAAGCGAGAAAAGAAAAATAAAAGTTAAATGGCCTCAAAGACCCTTGGCTTGTCAAGTGGATGAAGCGGCCGGCATGAACTTATGTAGATCGATCTCCCACAGGGAGATTGTGCTTGAATCCTTCCGCTTCTTTGGCATGGCTATTGTGGAGATCAAGAGTTTAGCTAAGGGCAAAGGAAGAAAAATATGGAAGGGGGAAAGTTCTGAAGAATGGGGTAGGTGAAAAGAGGGAGGGGGTGGGTTAAATAGATTTTTGATGTCTGGTACATCCCTACGCCCGTGTACCATGGGCGTGTCATACGATCGTGTTATGTTTCGTTCGTTTCTCCCACGCCCATGTGCAGGTCGCCACGACCGTGTTTGGTAAGACAGTGTCGGCCACGGCCGCATCCCACGACCGTGGTGTTCAGTTAAGGGTCGTGGCTTGAAGATATTTTTCGTCCTATGTCGTACTATCGCTGCCATGTCAGTTCGTACATCCGTAGTATCTACACGGCCACGGCCACGACCGTGTACAAGGCTGTGTGGTTCTGGAAATCTGCACTTGGTTAGTTTATAATTAGGTGCTAAAAAGGAAAAATAAAAGAAAGAATAAAAATGTAAAAATTAATATGGTTAGTGCTCGGGTTGCCTCCCAAGAAACGCTTGTTTATAGTCTTAAGCTAGACTTACCTCTCACTCGCATGATCAGGGTGGTTTAAAGAGTTGTACATCCTCTCTCATGTTATCGGTTCTACTATCACGGTAAAGCTTAAGTCGAGTATCGTTTACTTTAAAAGTTTCGAATGTAGGATCACTTACCTTGACTGTTCCGTATGGGAAAACCTTGAGTACCCTAAAGGAGATTTCTTTGTTTGTATTAGGGTCAGGAGGAGGTATTCGAAGGTCTGCTTTATCTAACAGTACCTGATCTCCGATTGTCCCTTGGAGTGGCTTTGGTTCTGCTTCGTGCAACCCTATTTTCTCTTTGAAGTGTGTCTTCCACTCGTCTAGTTCATCGATCTGAAGCCTTAGTTCCTCATGAGTTATTTCCTTGTTGGCATGAGGGCTAGGATTTGGCTCAGTTGTGTAGTTTCGCGGTGCTTCCTGAAAAGAAGGTTTAATCGAATGGTTATTAATAGAATTTATATTCTCACCTTGACTACTCGTTGTCCTAGCTGAGTCGAGAGCTTGAAGACTGATTGATTCGTCACCTACACAAAGTATGAGTTCTTCTGCACTGACATCAATTTTAGTCTTGACAGTTGCTAAAAAAGGGCCTTCCTAAAATTAGAGGGATACTATTGTCCTCATCCATGTCTAAAATGACAAAGTCTACTGGGAATACGAATTTATCAATTTTTACTAGCACATCTTCAATTATACCCCTAGGAATTCTAATAGTTTTATCAGCTAATTGAATGCCCATCCTAGTTTGTTTGGGTTTCCCTAGACCTGTTGTTTAAACAATTTATAGGGCATAACATTAATGCTTGCCCCTAAATTAGCTAAAGCATTATCAATAGATAAACTACCAATTAAGCATGGAATTGTAAAACTCCCTGGATCTTTTAATTTTCGTGGTAGTTTATTTTGCAACATTGCTGAGCACACTGCGTTTAGCTTGATATGTGATTCCTCGTCTAACTTCCGCTTGTTTGTTAAAAGCTCTTTTAAAAATTTTCTTGAATCTGGCATCTGCAAAAGAGCTTCAAGAAACGGTAGGTTAATATGTAATTTCTTTAAAAGTTTAAGAAACTTACTGAACTATTCCTCTGTGTTGTCTCTCTTCATCGCATCGAGATAAGGTATACGAGGTTGGTACTCTTTAATTACCGGTTTTGGCTTTTCTTGGCGTACCTCAACCTTACCTTTACTTACCACATGTTCTTGTTTTGGCTCAAGTACAGATTCTACTAACCCTCTACTATCTTGAGCTGTTATGGCTTGAAGTTGCTCCTTTGGGTTAGTCTCAGTGTTACTTGGCAAGCTACCTTGTGGTCGTTTAGAGATCAGCTTAGCGAGTTGCCCTAATTGGTTCTCGATCCCTTGAATCGATGCTTGTTGATTTTTAAGTGTTGTCTCAGTGTTTTGGAGACGAGTTTCTATCACCGTGATGAATTTCGTCAGCATCTCTTCAAGGTTCGACTTCTTTTCCTATGGATGGGGTTGTTGTTGGAAGTTTGGAGGAGGTTGTTGTCTCTGATTTCCTTGACCTCCCCATGAAAATTTGGGGTGGTTCTTCCAACCTGGATTATAAGTATTACTATAAGGGTTATTTTGAGATCGAAAATTGTTACCCATATAGTTCATTTGTTTGCTTTCCATGCCATGCCTGTAGGATAGGTACTTAGAATTTGCCACACCTCCACTTGTATCGCACTTCATAATTAGATGTACCTGCAAAGAACCACATAAACCATCAACCTTTTATTTAACGTTTCTACATGATTTGATAGCATGGTTACTGCGTCGAGGTTGAAAACACTGGCTGCTTTTGTTGTCTTTCTCCTTGTGACTTGCCACTGATAGTTATTCAGTGACATGTTTTCTATAAACTTGTAAGCAGCCTCAGGAGTTTTATTATTCAAAGTTCTGCCGACAGCTGAATCGATCAGTTGCCTCGTTGAAGGGTTTACCCCGTTGTAAAAAGTTTGGACCTGTAGCCACAAGGGTAATCCATGGTGTGGGCACCTTCTTAATAGATCTTTGTATCTCTCCCATGCATTGTAAAGTGTTTCTAAATCCATCTGCACAAAAGAAGAGATATCGTTCCTCAACTTAGCCGTTTTGGCTGGCAGAAAATATTTTAACAAAAATTTTTCGGTCATTTGATCCCATGTAGTGATTGATCCTCGTGGAAGAGAATGCAACCACTGTTTGGATTTATTTCTCAATAAAAAGGGAAATAACCGAAGACGGATGGCATCATCAGAAACGCCATTTATCTTGAAGGTGTCTGATCGCTGGATTTTAAGAGTTTTAAATTTATATGAATGAGAATGATCGAACCTGGAAACTAACTCTGACAACGATTGAGGCAAGTGCACCCATCGAACAGTAGTATAACTTAGGCAAGACCGGATTGTCGAACCCAAAGGAACTAAAAGTACTAATACTAACTTTCTTTTTATTATCTAACCTAAAATAAGTGAAGTTTGTTATCTAATATAAAATTAACTAACTACTAAGCTAAAGACTCAAGACAAAAAGAACGAATTGGGGAAATACTGTTGGGAAAACTCAGTTGATCATGGCGATACCCTTAGGAAGAATCCACCTAGACTGCACTTGTTATCTAACACTGAACCAGACGATTTATTCACTTGACTTGATCCATAAGATTCCCTAATTTTTATTAAACCCTCTCTCGAGGCGAATAACGTCTAACCCTAGGTTGATTAATTGAAATCTCTTTCTAATTAAAACCATTAGAATCGCATTAACTCGATCTATGGACTCCCATAATTCGGCAAAATCTCGTCACCCTATCTCTAGGAGCGCGATCAACTCCACTTAATTATGCTAGATCTACTCTTAAGCAGGGACTTTTGCTCCTCCCCCTAAGCACATCCAACTTGAATCAATATCCCGGAAATATTAACACAAGAATTAAGCACACATAATTAAGAACAAATCAAGTATTTATCATATAGTTCAGAAAACAATAACAAGATCTGTCTTAGGTTTCACCCCCTTCAGGTATCTGATGGGTTTAGTTCATAACAAATAAAGAAAACATCTCAGAAGAAAAGATAAAACAAAACATAAGAAATCCCTAAAACCCCCTGAAGGAATTGAAGGAAAAATCCACCGTCTTGAGTAGAATTCTGGCTTCTAGAGATGGATCAACTGGCTATTTTCAAGTGATTCCCACAAATCTGACCTTTTCGGCTTGGCTCCTTGGCCTAGCTCACCGCCCCTAACAGAGGGCTTCTGCCGAACTCCCTTTCAAGTTGCCCCCTTGGGTGTTTATATAGACTTTGAGATGCCTTACTTGGCCCCTAAGTATCCAAATTCAAGTAAAATTCCTACTAGGGTGTTTGAATAGGCTTTGGAATGTGTTTCTTTGCCTCTAAGTATCCAAATCCGAGTAAAACTCCTCTTGGCCGTGGTAGGGACACGCCCGTGTAAGTCATGGCCCGACCGTGTTCAGCACTGTTAAGGAGGCATGGCCGTGTGGTCTTGGGCCCAGGCCGTGTGGATTTCGTGATATGGCCCATTTACTCCGTTTTGGGCTCATTTTCCATTCTTTTCATCCTCTAGTGCTTTCCTGGGTATATAACATGAAAACAAAGGATTAAGAGCACCAAATTACACAATTCAAGGCTTAAATCATCCAAAAGCATGCTAAATGTGGGCCTAAAATATGTTACTTTTACGGTTTATCACATACCCCCATACTTAAGCTTTTGCTTGTCCTCAAGCAAAATTCTCAACTTACAATTAAAACAAACTTCCTCGATTCATAATATTTATCGATAATGCCTTATCATAATTCAAAGATAATTCGTACATGGATAATTCATCTTAAAGAATCCTAAAGATTCAAACAATCAAAGTCATACATTTATAGCCCTAAAAACTTTAGGTGTTTCCCCTTACCTAAATAATTACCTCTGATTCAAAATCAACAATAGTTGACATTCTCACTAAGGATTCACTCAAAACACTCAAAGTGTTTAAGGTTCAAAATTAAGCACTCAATAGTCAAACATGAAAAGTTAATCCCATAGGCTTGCATGAAAATCAAATCTCCACCACTATAATATGATATGATACACAAATCAAAAGGTCTTTACAGGGTTGTAACGGGGCTTGGGTTATAGGTGTGGATAAAGGCTGAATTAGAAGGTTAGAATCGAGACTGACTTGACAAATTACCTAACTAGAAACACAAACTGATAATAAATAATTACATCAAATAAAAACTAATAATACGAGCTTTTTCTTTAAGATTTGGAATTTTTTGTATAAGCTCACTTACATAGAACAAATACTGAATATACTTCATTTTTTTTGAGAACATGTCATAAAGGATGAATTTAACTATTGAAATAAAAATAATCAGGCAAATCGATCAAATCAAATCTCGATATAAGGATAGTCAAGAAGAATGGTGATAACAAATACAAAGGGTTTTTGGGTTAATATTAGTATGTGAGTCAATAAAAAGGGTTGTTAGGATCAACGGGGTTCACTAAGGGTTAATTATGGAGGTAGGCTTTTTTAGTGGAGTGAGTGGGTTAAAACCTAGGTGCCTTTATCATCTCTGTATATCAAATCAAGGGTGTGGTCTTGACATGTATAATCGAAGCAAGTTCTAAAATAACAGATCAATGTTGACATACTCATAATAAAAAGTGAGCATGAAAAAGAATATATGCTCTATAAGGCTCAAAATCTCACAAAAATTATGGGTTTTTGATATCAACCTTTTAAATTTCAAACTTCAAGGTAATAATTAGATTCAGGTAGACAACCTAACAAGATTTTAAATTTTGAAAATAGACTCATCATGCTCGATTCTCTAGTATCTTTAAAATTTAATTATCAATGCACAATTATCAATGACTTAATCCAAAACATATCAATAAAAATCATAAATCAGGGAAATTTCATTCTAATCATAATATGAAAAACTTACTTTAGAACGAGGTATAATTCAGGGATTTTCAAATAATACTCTAGTTAACCCCCCACACTTAAGATGTACATTGCCCTCAATGTACAAAGATAGATAATATCAAAAAAATCATAAAATCATAAGATGGGGAGAGAAGTGAAACTTCCTGAATTTTGGATGAAGTCAATGAAAGGAAACCAGATAGGATTGGAGGTGAACCTGGGGAAGCGCCTCGAACCGTTTGAACTTGAATCCTCAAAGTAGCCGTCCTGATTTTATTGTATCCTAAGCTAAATCTAAATGGTACGGAGAATAAGAAGAAGATAATAAAAAAAAAAATAAAAATAAAAATAAAAATAAAAATAAAAATAAAAATAAAAATAAAAATAAAAATAAAAATAAAAGTAAATAATGGAAAATGAAAGAAGAAAGATAACGGGAAAAGGAAGGAAAGAAGGGGGTTAAATAGAAATTATGGATCTGGTAGTTGGCCCTGCCCTTGTACCTTCCTGTGGTGGCCACACGGCCACGGCCACGGCCGTGTGGTATGGAAATTTGTACTTTGGTTAGATGCTAAAGGGAAAAATAAAAGTAAAAAATAAAAAATGTAAAAATTAATGGGGTTAGTGCTCGGGTTGCCTCCCGAGCAGCGCTCGTTTATAGTCTTAAGCTAGACTTTACCTCTCATTCGTATGGTCATGGTGGTTTGAGGAGGTGAAAATCCTTTCTCATGTGATCAATTTGGTTATTGATATAAAATTTAAGTCGAGTAATGTTTTGCTTAAAAGTGCCGAAATTAGAATGTGTTACCTCGATCGTTCCATCTAGGAAGATTTTGAGTACCTGATCTCCTATCTTAAGCTAGGTTGTCCCATTATTAATTTCGTCGTGGAGTTGCCTCGTTTTTGCTTCGCGTGTTCTTAGTCTCTCCTTGAGGTGTGCCTTCCACTCGTCTAGTTCATCGATATGAAGCTTTTGATCCTCATGAATTTCTTCTTTATTAACACGGGATCCAGGATCAGGTTCAGTTTTGTAGCTTCGTGGTGTTTCCTGTGAGGAAGGTTGAACAGTTTGGTCATCAATTGAATTTACTTTCTCACCTCTATCACTTGATGTCCTAGCTGAGTCAAGAGCTTTAAGACTGATTGATTCGTCACCTACACGAAGTATGAGTTCACCTGCACCGACATCAATTTTAGTTCTAGCAGTTGCTAAAAAGGGTCTTTCTAAAATTAAAGGAATATTATTGTCCACATCCATGTCTAAAACTACAAAGTCTACTGGGAATACGAATTTATCAATTTTGACTAGAACATTTTCTATTATACCTCTAGGAATTCTGATAGTTTTATCAGTTAATTGAATGCTCATCCTAGTTTGTTTGGGTTTCCCTAGACCTAGTTGTTTAAACATTTTATAAGGCATAACATTGATGCTTGCCCCTAAATCAGCTAAAGCATTATCAATAGATAAACTACCAATTAAACATGGAATTGTAAAACTCCCTGGATCTTTTAATTTTCATGGCAGTTTATTTTGTATAATTGCTGAGCACAATGCGTTTAGCTCCACATGCGATGCCTCGTCTAGCTTCCATTTGTTTGTCAACAGCTCTTTTAAAAATTTTCTATAATCGGGCATCTGCGAAAGAGCTTTGAGAAACGGTAAGTTAATATGTAATTTCTTTAAAAGTTTAAGAAACTTACCAAACTGTTCCTCTGTATTGTCTTTCTTCATTGCTTCAGGATATGGTACACGAGGTTGGTACTCTGTAATTGCCGATTTTGGTATTTCATGGCTCACCTCAACCTTACCTTCACTTACCACAGGTTCTTCCCTTGGGATTGGTTCGTCTAACCCTTCACTATTTTGGGCAGTGATGGCTTGAATTTGTTCCTTTTGGTTAGATTCAGTGTTGCTTGGTAAGATACCTTGTGGTCTTTCTGAGATCGACTTAGCAGGCTGACCTATTTGATTCTCGAGCCCTTGAATCGACGCTTGCTGATTTTTAAGCGCTATTTCAGTGTTCGAGATAAATTTCATTAGCATCTCCTCAAGGTTTGACTTCATTTCCTGCTGGTGAGGTGGTTGTTGAAAATTTGGAGGAAGTTCCGGTCTTTGGCTACTTTGATCATCCCACGAGAAATTGGGATAGTACCTCCAACCTGCATTATAAGTGTTATCGTAAAAATTATTTTGAGGTCTAGAATAGTTGCCCATATAGTGGACTTGTTCGTTCTCTATGCCATATCCATAGGGTGGGTACTCAGGATTCGCCACGCCTCCTAGATTCGAGTCATATTGCACTACTGGGTGTACCTGCGAGAGACTATACAAACCATCAATCTTTTTACTTAAAAGCTCTATCTGGTTTGATAGCATGGTCACTGGGTCGAGGTTGTAGATATTGGCTACTTTTACTGGCTTTGTCCTTATAACTTGCCACTGATAGTTATTCAGTGCTATCTCCTCTATCTGCCAAAATCAAATAAAAGAAAAATTGGCAAAGTAAAAATAATAATAATAATAATAATAATAATAATAATAATAATAATAATGGCTAGAGTAATAAAAATTGAGCGTTCTTAATATTTTAGTTCCCTGGCAACGGCGCCAAAAACTTGATCGCTCGATTTTCAGAGTTTTAAATTTATATGAATGAGAATGATCGAACCTGGAAACTAACTCTGACAACGATTGAGGCAAGTGCACCTATCGAACAGTAGTATAGCTTAGGCAAGACCGGATTGTCAAACCTAAAGGAACTAAAAGTACTAATACTAACTTTCTTTTTATTATCTAGCCTAAAATAAGTTAAGTTTGTTATCTAATCTAAAATTAACTAACTACTAAGCTAAAGACTCAAGACAAAAAGAACAAATTGGGGAAATACTATTGGGAAAACTCAGTTGATCACGACAATACCCTTAGGAAGAATCCACCTAGACTTCACTTGTTATCTAACACTGAACTAGAGGATTTATTCACTTGACTTGATCCGTAAGATTCCCTAGTTTATATTAGACCCTCTCTCGAGGCGAATAACGTCTAACCCTAGGTTGATTAATTGAAATCTCTTTCTAATTAAAACCCCTAGAATCACATTAACTCGATCTATGGACTCCCATATTAGGTTTCACCCTAATTCGACAAAACCTAGTCACCCTATCTCTAGGCGCGCGATAAACTCCGCTTAATTATGCTAGATCTACTCTTAAGCAGGGACTTTTGCTCCTCCACCTAAGCACATCCAACTTGAATCAGTATCCCAGAAATATTAACACAAGAATTAAGCACACATAATTAAGAACAAATCAAGTATTTATCATATAATTCAGAAAACAATAACAAGATCCGTCTTAGGTTTCATCCCCTTCAGGTATCTGAAGGGTTTACTTTATAACAAATAAAGAAAACATCTCAGAAGAAAAGATAAAACAAAACATAAGAAATCCCTAAAACCCCCTGAAGGAATTGAAGGAGAAATCCGCCATCTTGAGTAGAATTCCGGCTTCTAAAGATGGATCAGCTAGCTATCTTCGAGTGATTCCCAGAAATCTGACCTTTTCGGTTTGGCTCCTTGGCCTAGCTCACCGCCCTCGACAGAGGGCTTCTGCCGAACTCCCTTTCAAGTTGCCCCCTTGGGTGTTTATATGGACTTTGAGATGCCTTACTTGGCCCCTAAGTATCCTAATTCAAGTAAAATTCCTACTAGGGTGTTTGAATAGGCTTTGGAATGTGTTTCTTTGCCTCCAAGTATCCAAATCCGAGTAAAACTCGTCTTGGCCACGGCAGGGACACGCCCGTGGCACACGCTTGTGTATGTCGTGGCCCGGCCGTGTTCGACACTGTTAAGGAGGCGCGACTGTGTGGTCTTGGGCCCAAGCCGTGTGGATTTCGTGATATGGCTCATTTACTCCGTTTTGGGCCCGTTTTCCATTCTTTTCATCCTCTAGTGCTTTCCTGGGTATAAAACATGAAAACAAAGGATTAAGAGCACCAAATTACACAATTCAAGGCTTAAATCATCCAAAAGCATGCTAAATGTGGGCCTAAAATATGTTACTTTTACAGGTTATCAGTGTCGCAAAATTCTAGAAAATTCACTAAGTGTGTGTTAGGATCCTCATCCTGCAAACCATCAAACTGAGCAAACTGTTGTATCATCTGTACAGTGTTAGG
Source organism: Gossypium australe (assembly GCA_005393395.2). Taxonomy (NCBI): domain Eukaryota; kingdom Viridiplantae; phylum Streptophyta; class Magnoliopsida; order Malvales; family Malvaceae; genus Gossypium; species Gossypium australe. The sequence goes on along the minus strand of CM016626.1, from coordinate 36,727,136 downwards.
TTTTAGTTCAAAATTATTTGCAGCAATAGTGGGCCTAACAATACTTGACTCAGTTCCTGTTAAATTAGGTTTAGCATAATCATACATAGTTCGAGAAGCATGATGTTCGGCCACCTCTGGAGGTAGCGGATTATTCTCAGCCATCTCTTCAGTAGTATTGGTTTCGACTCATTGCTCTTCTTCTATGTAGTTTAAGCTTTGCCTTATTTCTCTACGATTTCTGTGAACAGTAGCTTTAATATCACTGTCGTAAATTAGGGGTCCTGTCGGGTTCCTTCTAGTCACAAACTAGAGGTACCTATCAGAAGAAAAGAAGAAAATTTAGTAAAGTAAAAATAAATTGCAAAAATAAAATAAATATAATATGGCTCAAGTAATAAAAATTAAGTGTTCTTAATATTTTAGTTCCCCGGCAACGGCGCCAAAAACTTGATCGTGTCCGAAAGTCTTAAAAATTTATATAATGAATGATCGAGCCTAGAAACTAACTGTGACAACGACTTGGGGCAAGTGAACTTATCGAACAGTAGTATAGCTTAGTGGCAAGACCGGAATGTCGAACCCAAAGGAACCAAAAGTTCCAATACTAACTCTCTTTTTATTATCCAGCCTAAGAATTAAAGGGATTTGTTATCTAATCTAAAATTAACTAACAACTAAGCTAAAGATGCAAAGACAAAGAGAACGAATTGGGGAAAATAACTTTGGAAAAAACCAATTGATTAAGACGATACCCGATGAAGAATCCACCTAGAGTTCACTTGTTATCTAACTCTGAACGAGACGATTTATTCTCTTGACTTGATCCGTAGGATTCCCTAATGTAATAATCCCTCTCTCGAGGCGACTAACGTCTAACCCTAGGTTGATTAATTGAAATCTCTTTCTAATTAAAACCCCTAGAATTACATTAACTCGATATATGGACTTCCATATTAGGTTTGACCCTAATCCGATAGATTTTCGTCACCCTATCTCTAGGCGAGCGAGCAACTCCGCTTAACTATGCTAGATCTACTCTTAGGCAGGGTCTATTTCTCCTCAACCTAAGCACATCAGTACTTGAATTAATATCCTGGAAATATCAAAACAAGAATTAAGAACACATAATTAAGAACAAATCAAGTATTTATCATATAGTTTAGCAAACGATAACAAGATTCATCTTAGGTTTCATCCCCCTTAGGTATCTAAGGGTTTAGTTCATAACGATAAAAGAATACATCTCAAAAGAAAAGATAAAACAAAACATAAGAAAACCCTAAAACCCCCTGAAGAAAGTGAAGGAGAGATCCTCTGTCTTGAGTATGACTCCAGCTTCTTGAAATGAATCAACTGGCTTTCTTCGAGTAAATTCCACAATTCTGACCTCTCCGGCTCAGCTTCTTGGCCTAGCTGGTCGCCTCCTGAAGGTTGGCCTCTAGGGTGTTTATATAGGCTTTTGGAATGGCTTTCTTTGCCTTTAAGTACCCTAATCCAACTGAAACTCTTCTTTCTCACGTTAGGGACACGCCCATGGAACACGCCCGTGTGAATCGTGGCCAGGCCGTGTTCGAGTCTGTTGAATGAGGCACGGCCGTGTGGTCTTGGGCCTAGGCCTTGTTGATTTCGTGTTATGGCTCATTTACTCCGTTTTGGGCCCGTTTGTCATTCTTTTCATCCTCCGATGCTCTCCTGAATATAAAACATGAAAACAAAGGATTAAGAGCACCAAATTACACAATTCAAGGAATAAATCATCCAAAAGTATGCTAAATGTGGGATTAAAATATGCTCATATTACGGTTTATCAAGCAAGGATTTTGGAATTAAGAAGAGATATGAAAAGTAAGTAAATGGAAATGGTTTTATCGTAGAAACTTACCTTTCAACACACTATCTTGTGACTTCGCCAGATTCGGCCATAACGTCTAGGCCGAGTTTGGGGTGTTACACAGAATAAGAATCAGAATCCTACCCCCATCCTCTACACACCATCTCCGACCATCCCTACACACTATGTGGGGTTTAAAACACACCCATCCATCTCTACACACCATATAGTACCGATGCGGCACATAACAGATATAATGCAGCTATGCTGCCAGATAATAGATAGAAACTACCTTTCAGAACATTTCCACCAAAATACATCATCCCACTCCAATAACAGTAACAGAACATACTGATAGACCGTAATATGTTCATATTTTAATCCCACATTTAGCATACTTTTGGATGATTTATCCCCTGAATTGTGGAATTTGGTGCTCCTAATCCCTTAATTACATGTTTATACTTAGGAGAGCACCGAAGGATGAAAAGAACTAGAAATGGGCCAAAAATGGAGAAAATGGGCCAAAGTACAAAATTGACACGGCCTGGGCCAAAGACCACACGGCCGTGCCTCATTAATAGACCCGAACACGGCCTTGCCTCGACTTACACGGGCATGTTGCATGAACATGTCCCTGACGTATTTGAATTCTATTCGGATTAGAGTACTTAGAGGCAAAGAAAGCCATTCTGAAAGCCTATATAAACACCCTAGAGGCCAACCTTTAGGGCGCGTCCAGTTAGACTGAAGAGCCAAGCCAGAGAGGCCAGAATTGTGGAATTTACTCGAAGAAAGCCAGTTGATTCATCTCAAGAAGCCGGAGTCATATTCAAGACGGAGGATCTTCCCTTCAATTCATCTAGGGGGTTTTAGGGTTTTTCTTATGTTTTGTTTTATATTTTCTTCTGAGATGTATTCTTTTATTATTATGAACTAAACCCTCAGATACTTGAGGGGGATGAAACCTAAGACAGATCTTGTTATTGTTTTTTGAACTATATAATAAATACTTGATTTGTTATTAATTATGTGTTCTTAATTCTTGTTTTAATATTTCATGATATTGATTAAAGTATTGATATGCTTAGGCAGAGGAGGAATAGACCCTGTCTAAGAGTAGATCTAGCATAATTAAGCGGAGTTGATCGCAACCCTAGAGATAGGATGATGAAAATCTGCCGAATTAGGGTCAAACCTAATATGGGAGTCCATAGATCGAGTTAATGCAATTCTAGGGGTTTTAACTACAAAGTGGTTTCAATTAATCAACCTAGGGTTAGAAGTTAGCCTCGAGAGAGCTATTAATATAACTTAGGGAATCCTCCAGATCAAGTCAAGTGAATAAATCGTCTGGTTCAGAGTTAAATAACAAGTGAAGTCTAGGTGGATTCTTTTTCGGGTATTGTCTTAATCAATTAGTTTTTCCCACAAGTATTTTCCCCAATTCATTCTCATTGTCTTTGTATCTTTAGCTTAGTTGTTAGTTACTTTTAGATTGGATAAACAATTCACTTTTATTTTAGGCTAAATAATAAAAAGAAAGTTAGTATTAGTATTTTTGGTTCCTTTGGGTTCGACAATCCGGTATTGCCACTAAACTATACTACTGTTCGATAGGTGCACTTGCCTCAATTAGTTTCTAGGCTCGATAATTTTTTATAATTTTTTAAGACTCTGACACACGATCAAGTTTTTGGCTCCGTTGTCGGGGAGCTAAAATATTAAGAACGCTCAATTTTTATTACTTTAGCCATTTTTATTTTTGCAATTTATTTTTATTTTAATTTTTCTTTTGACTTTGCTAATTTTCCTTCTTTTATTTCTTAGTAGGTACCTCTAGTTTATGACTAGAAGGAACCCGACAGGACCCTTGATTTACGACAGTGATATTGAAGGTACTGTTCACAAAAATAGTAGAGAGATAAGGCGAAGCTTAAATTACATAGAAGAAGAGCAAGAAGTAGAAACCAATACCACCGAAGAGATGGCTGAGAATAATCCGCTACCTCCAGAGTTGGCCCAAAATCATGCTCCTCGTACTATGTATGATTATGCTAAATCTAATTTAACAGGAACTGAGTCAAGTATTGTTAGACCTGCTATTGCTGCAAATAATTTTGAATTGAAACCTAACACAATTCAGATAATACAACAATTTGTTCAGTGTGATGGTTTGCAGGATGAAGATCCAAACAATCACTTGGCAAATTTCCTAGAATTTTGCGATGCTTTCAAAATAAATGGCAGTTTCTGATGATGCCATCCGTCTTCGGTTATTTCCCTTTTCTTTGAGGAATAAAGCCAAACAGTGGTTGAATTCTCTTCCACGAGGACCAATCACTACATGGGAACAAATGACCGAAAATTTTTTATTAAAATATTTTCCGCCGGCTAAAACGGCCAAGTTGAGGAATGATATCTCTTCTTTTGTGCAAATGGATTTAGAAACACTTTACGATGCATGGGAGAGATATAAAGATCTATTAAGAAGGTGCCCACACCATGGATTACCCTTGTGGCTACAGGTTTAAACTTTTTATATCTGTGTGAACCCCTCAACAAGAAAATTGATTGATTCAGCCGCCGGTGGAACATTAAATAACAAAACACCTGAGGTTGCTTACGAATTCATTGAAGCGATGTCACTGAATAATTATCAGTGGCAAGTTACAAGGACAAAACCAATAAAAGCAGCCAGTGATTTCAACCTCGACGCAGTAACCATGCTATCAAATCAGGTAGAACTGTTAAATAAAAAGATTGATGGTTTATGTGATTCTTTGTAGATACATCCAATTATGCAGTGCAATACGAATGGAGGTTGGATGAACAACGCAAAAGATCCGCCTTACAACCCAAGCGCTGAAAACGAACAAGTTCACTATATGGGTAACAATTTTATACCTCAAAATAACCATTATAGTAACACTTACAATTCAGGTTGGAGGAACCATCCAAATTTCTCGTGGGGTAGTCAAAGAAACCAAAGACAATAATCCTACCCACAAGAAAAGAAGCCAAACCTTGACGAAATGCTGACAAAATTTATAGAGGTGTCAGAAACCCGTCTCTAAAATACCGAAACAATATTGAATGACCAGTAAGCATTAATTCAAGGGCTTAAGGATCAAATTGGGCAACTAACTAAGTTAGTTTCTGAAAGGCAACCAGAAAGTTTACTTAGGGAAAAAGAGCAGGTGAAGCAGTTACACTAAGAAGTGGAACGGAGTTAGTTGAAACAAAGAAGAAGATACCACACGAAACTGATAAGGCAAAGGATGAGGAAGTTGAGAATGTAACATCAGTACGCGAAGAATGTAAACCACCAATCCCATATTCGACAAAGTTGAAGAAAGACCGATTAGATGCACAATACGATAAATTTCTTGACCTTTTTAAATAGTTACATATTAACTTACCTTTTGTTGAAGCTATTTCACAGGTGCCGACATATGCAAAATTCCTAAAAGAGCTTCTAACAAATAAAAGGAAGTTTAAAGAGATATCAACGGTGGAACTTAATGAAGAATGTTCAGCCATCCTCCAAAACAAGATACCAACCAAACTAAAAGATCCAGGAAGTTTCACTATTCCCTGTTTAATTGGTAGTTTAAATATTAAGAAAGCACTAGTTGATCTAGGCGCTAGTATTAATTTAATGCCTTACAAATTAAGCAACTTGGTCTTGGGGAACCAAAACCCACTAGGATGAGTATTCAATTAGCTGACAGATCTATTAAATATCCTAGGGTTGTTATTGAAGATATTCTGGTACAAGTTGATAAATTTTTATTCCCTGTTGATTTTGTTGTGCTTGACATGGATGAAGACATTGAGGTACCTTTAATTTTGGAGCGCCCTTTTTTAGCTACTGCTAGAGCTATTATTGATGTAGGTGATGGTGAACTCGCGTTAAGGGTAGGTGATGAGGAAATTATTTTCCAAATTTACGATACTATGCGGTACTCTAGAGAACAAGATGATTCCTGTTATTTTATTGATGCCATTGATCATTTTATTCAAGATTCTTTGTAGGAAATCATACATAACGACACGATGAAACTGTGTCTTACCCAAGGTGAGGGGGAAGATGATATCGATGAGTTGAATTCTAATACATCTACCTCTAGACAAAAGAAAGAAGAGGGCATTGAAATCAATGACGAACTAAAACAAAAACCTTCCATTGATGAGCCACCGAAATTGGAATTAAAACAGTTGCCAAAACACTTAGAATATGCATTCCTCGGGGATAATTCTATGCTACCAGTAATTATATCTTCAAAACTAGAACCCAAAGAGAAAGACGAGTTACTAAAGGTACTAAGGGAACATAAAAGAGCCATAGCTTGGAAAATTTTTGACATTAAAGGAATAAGCCCATCGTTTTGCACGTACAAAATTTTAATGGAAGATGAGTATAAACCATGTCAGCAACCTCAAAGACGATTGAATCCCAACGTAAAAGAAGTTGTTAAAAATGACGTAATTAAACTCCTAGATGCTGGAATAGTTTATCCTATTTCTGACAGTACTTAGGTAAGTCCTGTGCAGGTCGTTCCAAAGAAAGGAGGCATGACTGTTGTAGCCAACGAAAAGAATGAATTAATTCCTACAGGAACAGTCACAGGTTGGAGAGGCTGTATTGACTATAGAAAGTTGAACGACGCCACCAGAAAAGATCACTTCCCTTTGCCCTTTATTGATCAGATGTTGGAAAGATTATCTGGGCATATGTACTACTGCTTATTGGACGGACTCTCCGGCTACTTCCAAATCCCAATAGCCCCTGAGGATCAAGAAAAGACAACATTCACATGTCCATACGGTATGTTTGCTTATTGTAGAATGCCTTTTGGATTATGTAATGCTCCTGCTACTTTTCAGCTCTACATACTGGCTATCTTTTACGAACTTGTGGAAGACATTATAGAGGTATTTATGGATGATTTTTCAGTATTCGGTAATTCTTTTCATCTTTGCCTTAAAAATCTAAAACGAGTTCTAATGAGATGTGAGGAAACGAACCTTGTTTTAAATTGGGAAAAGTGTCACTTTATGGTTTGAGAGGGGATTGTGTTAGGACATAAAATTTCTAGTAAAGCGATTGAGGTAGACAAAGCAAAGGTCAAAACCATAGAAAAATTACCTCCTCCTAGTTCAGTTAAGGCTATTAGAAGCTTTTTAGGACATGCTGAATTTTATAGAAGATTTATTAAGGATTTTTCTAAAATAGCTAAGTCTTTAACGAAATTACTAGAAAAAGATGTACCTTTTAATGTTGATCAGTAATGTTTAGATGCATTTAATATCCTCAAAGATAAATTAATAAATGCTCCTATTATAATTGCACCTGATTGGAATTTACCCTTTGAACTAATGTGTGATGCGAGTGATTTTACAGTAGGTGCAGTTTTGGGACAACGAAGAGACAAGCACTTTCAGCCGATCTATTACGCTAGCAAAACATTAACGGCTGCACAAGAAAATTACACCACCACAGAAAAAGAATTGCTAGCTGTGGTTTTTGCATTTGATAAATTTAGACAGTATTTGATATTATCTAAGGTTGTCGTTTACACTAACCATCCAGCTCTTCGTTATCTTTTAACTATCTGATGCAAAACCTCGACTCATTAGATGGATTTTACTCTTACAGGAATTTGATATAGAAATTCAGGATAAGAAGGAGCTGAAAATCTTGTAGCAGATCATCTTTCTAGGCTTGAAAGTCCATATATTGAAAAACTAGATGAGAATGAGATAAATGACTCATTTCCTGAAGAACAACTATTTGCTATATCTAACTCCGAGGTACCTTGGTTCGCAGACATTGCAAATTACTTAGCTGTTAACATCCTACCAAAAAGGTTAACACATCATCAAAAGAAGCGATTCTTTGCTAATGTGAAAAACTATTTTTGGGAGGATCCTTTTCTTTTCCGTATATGTGCAGATCAAGTAATTCGGAGATGTGTTACAAAGGTAGAAGCAAGCAAAATCCTAGAACATTGCCACTCAGGACCTTCAGGAGGACATTACAACGGGATTAAGACAGCACATAAAACGCTTGAATCAGGTTTTTATTGGCCAACTCTGTTTAAATATGCCAACATGTATGTTGCTTCATGTGATAAATGCCAAAGAACATGTAATATCTCTAAATGTGACGAAATGCCTCAAACGTATATGCTATCATGTGAAATATTTGATGTATGGGGTGTTGACTTTATGGGTCCATTTCCTAGTTCATTTGGAAATAAATACATCTTAGTAGCAGTAGATTACATGTCAAAATGGGTGGAAGCTCAAGCTTTAGCTACTAACGATGCTAGAGTAGTAGTGAGGTTTCTTAAGAAACTTTTCTCTCGATTCAAAACACCTAGAGCAATTATTAGTGATAGGGGTACTCACTTTTGTAATACTCAATTTGATAAAGTCTTTAAAAATATGGAATACACCACAGGACAGCTACCCCTTATCACCCTCAAACCAGTGGGCAAGTAGAAGTAGCAAATCGAGAGCTTAAGCGTATTTTAGAGAAAACAGTTGAATCAAACAGGAAAGACTGGGCATTAAAAGTAGGCGATGCTTTATGGGCCTATAGAACAACATTTAAAACTCCCATAGGAACATCCCCACACAAACTTGTCTATGGAAAAAGTTGTCATCTACCATTTGAGTTAGAGCACAAAGCTTTTTGGGCTATGAAGTTCTTAAATTACGATCTTAAAACCGCAGGTGAGATGCCATGATGGATTATATAAGGAGCTAGATGGATGGCGAGCTAATGCCTATGAGAATTCACGATTATATAATGAGGCAACAAAGAGATGCCATGATGCTCGTTTAAAGCAATCAAAGCAATTCGAAGTAGGAGACTTTGTCCTGTTGTACAATTCAAGGCTCAAACTGTTTCTTGGAAAGCTGAAATCAAGATGGTCAGGTCCATTCGTGATCAAAACTATTTTTCCCTATGGCGCAATCGAGGTAACTCATCCAACTCGTGGCACATTCAAGGTAAGTCGTCAGCGATTGAAAATTTATAGTGGTGAAGATTTTAGGGATATGAGAGAGGAGCTTCGGCTCCATGAACCTTCATTTAGAAATAAAAATAGGGTAAGTCTAGCTTAAGACTTTAAACGAGCGCTTCTTGGGAGGCAACCCAAGCACTAACTTCATTAATGTCATATTTTAGATTTCTAGCACCTAACTACAAACTAACCAATTCAGTAAAGCGCAGGTTTCCCTACCACACGGCCTTGCACTCGGGCGTGGCAGTGGTCGTGTGAACACCATGAACAGGTACATGGGCGTGGCAAAGATGGTGTAAAAACAAGGCAAAAAATTTCCCCAAGCCACGGGCTCCGACTAAATGAAACGGCCGTGCGATGCAGCCTTAGTTGAAACTGACTAAGGAGCACAAGCTGTGATAAATATACACGCCCGTGTGATGTACCCGTGGTTGATACTGATTAATCGACACGGGCGTAGGACACGCTCGTGCATCTAAACCGTGGCCAACACTGAGTAAAGGACATAGGCGGTAAACATGCCCGTGCGCTAAGGCCGTGGACGATACTGACTTATGAACACGGGCGTAGAATAATTTACACGGGCGTGGGAGAAGCGAACAAGGCTAGGCACGCCCGTGCGATACAGGAGTGGGACGCAACATATGTATGCTAGACCCCTGAACATTCAAAACGCATGGGCTAAAAACGATTTACACGGGCGTGTGACACCTCCGTGTACCCTTATTTCTATATAAACCCCTCACTATTCAACATCTTTTTCCCCCAAATTCTTCCTCCCAAACCTTAGCCGTTTTCTTTTTTTTTTCCCCTTCCCTAAGTCCGGCCACCATCCTCCTCTTCCCTTCTTCCTTCTCCTTCACTATTTTCCTTTTCTATTACACAAAACATGCAGCCCACGCCCGTGCGCAGACGCCACAGCCACACCTTCCACGCCCGCACGCCACCACCAAGCACGTGCTCCAACCACCCCCTCAATCGCACCGCTTCTCTCCAAAAAACTCCACCGGTCGCCTCTCCTTTTTACATTTTCCTCCATTGAACTATATTATCACAAGAATTTTATTTAGTTTCTAGTTAGTTTATTTTATTGCTTGTTTAATTCATTTAGTTCCTGTTAAGTAAATAGCAAACAAAATTCATGATGATTCTTTAAGAATAAAATATTATTCTTTATGGCATTAGGGTAGATTAAAATATGTCCTGGCTGAAAACAAATACTTGAAATGTTGAATACTCTTCATCTTCAGGCACGTAATGACTCCCCCACGCGGGTGAAAAACTGTCCTTCCCACGTCAAAAAAACGGAAGGGACATGGTGCGGCCTCTTCGTGTGCCTCCACCGAAATACGACACCCATTCCTATGATTCCCTTCGGAAACTCAGGAGGATCTTTATCAGATACTAGCGCAAGACCTTTCGGCGTAGGAAGGTGTAGTAATTGGATCGCCCTGGAGTAGGTCCACCTAGCAGATGAGGTCTGGGCTTAATATTCACAGACCCGTGGGGGCCATTTTTCGACATCATTGAGCCCACATACCTAGAGCTCACTCTGGAACTCTGCTCTACTTTCTACCTCCAGATGGCGATGACTAACTTCGATGACTCTGGCATTATCCAATTCCGCCTTGGAGGTCTAGTCTGTGAGATGAGTGTCCTACAGTTCGGAGCTGCTCTGGGACTCTATACTGACTAATTCATGAAGGATACCAAACTCGAGGACCTCCACCGCCACATCCATAACTCCCCCACGAGATGTTGGTACAATATAGCTCCCAACTTAGCCACTTATGACCCCAGTCGCTCCAAGGCGATGGCTCTCGCCCCATCCCTAAGGTACGTACACGCTATTTTAGCTCATACACTGACAGGTAGGCGAGAGAGCACCGGCGTTGTCAACACTCACGAGGCCTACTTCCTATGGTGCATGGTGAACGGGCACGTTTTCGACCTAGCCTATTTCCTAGCTCGTGCCATTCAACATCAGACGAAGCAACATAAGAGAGGGGTCATATCTATGGGTCCATACATCACATGCTTGGCTCGATATTTCGGGCTCCTCAACACCGCCGCTCAGATCTCCTTACTCACACTGATAGGTCAGATGTCCCCACAGGGCATCCAAACGATGCTACACATGAGGATGACCCAACGTCGACGTAGGATCGATCCTCCCCAATATCGGCTAGCACCTACCATCGAAGAAGAGGATCCTGAGGACATTACTAACAATGTCTCACACCCACATGAGGAACCACAATGGAGCCATCGCCCAGTTCATGCGACTGCTTCATTTTCAGACATCTCTACATGTCTCACCCAGTTCGAGCATTACTGTACTCAACAATTCAATGACACTGCTCGGCGATTCGACGGCATTGAGGCGACTCTTTAGCAGATTTGTCATCACTTTCACATATCGCCGCCTCCATCACCTCGTGACCCAACCGATGATGAGGACTTTTGAGTCCTTTTTTTATTTTTAGTTCTATCTTTAATTTAATTTAATTTTTTTCTTTTATTTGATTTTGATGTACCCTTTTATTATAATTTGCTAGTTCACACCTGTACTTTTTATTTTGTTCTAAACTTTTATTAGTAAAATTCCAATTTCTTTTATCCCCGATTGTCTAATCTTCGAGTAAACATCGTAACAAAACCCCCTAAAAAGTTACTAATGACTCTGCAGTTCCAAAAGGTTCAAGGTGCTACTAAGGAAATGGAATATTTTCACATACCTTCACCTCTGCTTAGTTCATCATGCCTTTCATCTACTCCATTCCTACAAGTTTCATTCTCAAGGGATCCGTCCAAAATTCAGGAAGTTCACTTCTCTCCCTATCTTTTGATTTTCTCACTATATTGATTTATCTATCTTTGTACATTGAGGACAATGTACATTTTACGTGTGTGGGGGGTGAATATTTATTTCGAGAAAGTGCCTAACTCTCTGCATTATTCTCAAATCCCTGAATTATACCTTGAATTATGCCTTGTTCTTAAGTAATTTTCTCATATTATGATTAGAATGAATTTCTTTTGATTTATGATTTTTATTGATATGTTTTGGATTAAGTCATTGATAATTGTGCAGTGATGATTTAAACTTTAGGAAAATAGAGAATCAAGCATGATGGGTCTATTTTCAAAAATTAAAATTTTGTTAGGTTGTCTACCTGAATCTAATTATTACCTTGAAGTTGGGAATTTAGAAGGTTGATATCAAAAATCCATAATTTTTGTGAGATTTTGAGCCTTTTAGAGCATACATCCTTTTGTGCTCACTTTTTGATTATGAGTGTGTCAACATTGATTTGTTATTCTAGAACCTGCTTCGATTATACATGTCAAGATGACATTATTGATTTGATATACAAAGATGATAAAGGCACTTAGGATTTAACCCACTCACTCCATTAGAAAGCTTACCTTCACAATTAACCCCTAGTGAACCCCTTTGATCCTAACAACCCTTTTTATTGACTCACCCACAAATATTACCCCAAAACCCATCTTGTATTTGTTATCACCATTCCTTGACTCCCTTTTTGTCGAGATTTGATTTTGAACAGTTTTCTAACTATGTTCTATATTTTAGTTGTTAAAGTTCTTTCTTATACTTGATTTGTTCTTAAAAAAATTGAAGTATATTCATTATTAGTCTTGATTAAGTGAGCTTATACGTTTAAATTCCACATCTTGGAGAAAAAAAGCTCGTATTATTAGTATTACAAGTTTTTAGTTGATGTAATTATTTAGGATTAGTTCATTTTTCTAGTTAGGTAAATTGTCAATTCAATCTCAATTCTAACCTTCTAATTCAACCTTTATCCACACCTTTAACCCAAGCCCGTTACAACCCTTTTTAAAGACCTTTTGATTTGTGTATCATCTCATTTTACAGTGGTGGAGATTTGATTTTCAGGCAAGCCTATGGGATTAACTTTTCATGTTTGACTTTTGAATGCTTAATTTTGAACCTTAAACACTTTGAGTGATTTGAGTGAATCTTTAGTAAGGATGTCAACTCTTGTCGATTTTGAATTAAAGGTAATTATTTAGGTAAGGGGAAACGCCTATGTTTTTATGCTACAAAAACTATGACTTTGATTATTTGAATCTTTAAGACCCTTTTACTTAAGTTATCAATGTATGAATTATCTATGAATTATGATGAAACATTATTGATGAATATTATGAATTGAGGAAGTTCATTTTAATTGTAAGTTGAGAATTTTGCTTGAGGACAAGCAAATGCTTAAGTGTGGGGGTATTTGATAAACCGTAATATGTTCATATTTTAATCCCACATTTAGCATACTTTCGAATGAGTTATCCCCTGAATTGTGGAATTTGGTGCTCCTAATCTCTTAATTTCATGTTTTATACTTAGGAGAGCACCGGAGGATGAAAAGAATGAGAAACGGGCCAAAAAAACGGAGAAAATGGGCCAAAGTACGAAATTGACATGGCCTGGGCCTAAGACCACACGGCCATGCCTCATTAACAGACCCGAACACGGCCTGGCCTCGACTTACGCGGGCGTGTGCCATGAGCTTGTCCCTGACGTGATCTGTTTGAATTCTATTCGGATTAGAGTACTTAGAGGCAAAGAAAGCCATTTCAAAAGCCTATATAAACACCCTAGAGGCCAACCTTTAGGGCGCGTCCAGTTAGACCGAAGAGCCAAGCCAGAGAGGCCAGAATTGTGGAATTTACTCAAAGAAAGGCAGTTGGTTCATCTCAAGAAACTGGAGTCATACTCAAGACGGAGGATCTTCCCTTCAATTCCTTCAGGGGGTTTTAGGGTTTTTCTTATGTTTTGTTTTATATTTTCTTCTGAGATGTATTCTTTTATTATTATGAACTAAACCCTCAGACACTTGAGGGGGATGAAACCTAAGACGGATCTTGTTATTGTTTTCTGAACTATATGATAAATACTTGATTTGTGCTTAATTATGTGTTCTTAATTCTTGTTTTAATATTTCAGGATATTGATTAAAGTATTGATGTGCTTAGGCAGAGGAGGAATAGACCCTGTCTAAGAGTAGATCTAGCATAATTAAGCAGAGTTGATCGCAACCCTAGGGATAGGATAACGAAAATCTCCCGAATTAGGGTCAAACCTAATATGGGAGTCCATAGATCGAGTTAATGTAATTCTAGGGGTTTTAATTAGAAAGAGATTTCAATTAATCAACCTAGGGTTAGACTTTAGTAGCCTTGAGAGAGGTATTAATATAACTTAGGGAATCCTACGGATCAAGTTAAGTGAATAAATCGTCTGGTTCAGAGTTAAATAACAAGTGAAGTCTAGGTGGATTCTTCCTCGGGTATTGTCTTAATCAATTGGTTTTTCCCACAAGTATTTTCCCCAATTCATTCTCATTATCTTTGCATATTTAGCTTAGTTGTTAGTTACTTTTAGATTAGATAAACAATCTACTTTTATTTTAGGCTAAATAATAAAAAGAGAGTTAGTATTAGTATTTTTGGTTCCTTTGGGTTCGACAATCCGGTCTTGCCACTAAACTATACTACTGTTTGATAGGTGCGCTTGCCTCAATCATTGTCATAGTTAGTTTCTTGGCTCGATCATCCTTTTTATAAATCTTTAAGACTCTAACACACGATCATATACATACAGAAGTAACAAATAAATCGTGCTCAACATGCCTTTGTAAACAGATAATAGATATACAAACATAGGCATGCTCATAACCATAGTTCAGTCAAATACACTTGGTTTTAGGGTTAGATAGCGTTTACCGACCCTACAGTAGGCCCACAGTCGATTAAGACGACCTGGGCGACCCTACAAAAAATCTCAATATAATGGGCCCACATGCCCGTGTGGCCTGCCCGTGTAGGTCCACAGGCTCGTGTGACTCACACGCCCAATTTGGCCTTGCCCATGTGGCTCACACGGCCTGGCCCAATAACTGACATGCCTGTGTGTCATGTCCGTTTGGCCCACACGATGACACTCGAGCCACGACACAGCCGTGTCTTGTGCACAGCCTAGTCTTCATCATTCACACGGCCGTGTCGTCATACATAGCCTACCATACGGCCTACCACACTACTGTGTGGCGTTGACAGTGAGGTTTTTTTAGCTTTCATCGAAACCCCAATTTCGACTTTCAGTTATTTCAATTTTTTCGTCTTTCGTCGACAGTGGATTTTGGGTTTTAAATATTGGTTATAATTTGGGTTTTGAAAATGATTTGACTTAGTATGTGGTACACCGAGTCTCCGGCGCCGATCCTGTAAGTTTTCTGAAACTACTGTAGGTAGTATACTATGGAAACACTCTAGATAGTGTATATTGAGACTGTAGCAAAATTGATAGAGACTGTGATTTACGAAAATCACTCTGTATTACTAAAACTGTTTACATAAAACATCTTCTAATAAATATTGGAACCGTAACTGATTCAAAAAATTTGTAATGCAGATAAATACGATTAGACATAAGTGCAGGAGGTATCCGCGGATGAGGTACTAGAGGCTAAGGTAGAGGCCGTAGAGGGCCTCGAGCTGAGTCATCTTCACTGGGCAGTATGCCAAATCTGGACACGATTGAGCCACCAGTGTCGCCTGCTATTGAGACTGGGTCTCAAGATCACATGGCGGGGGACGACGCATTGTCCCAGGCTATGCTAAGGATATTGGAGAGGGTCACTGGACCCAATACTAGATCTGGGGGCCGAGGTCGGTTATGGAACGGCTCCGGTCCAATAGGGTTGAGCTCTTCAAGGGTGTCATTGGGGTCACCCCAATGTTGCTGAATACTGGATTGAGGCCACGGAGAGGATCATGAATGATCTAGATTGCATCCCCGAGTAGAAATTTAAGGGTGCAGTCTCATTGATGTGGGATGAGGCTTACCAGTGGTGGCTGACTGTTAAGGACGACATTCAGCCAAAACGTTTGACCTGGGATTTCTTTAAGACTGCCTTCCAGGGGAAACATGTGGAGGCGAGCTACGTGGATGCCCGTAGGAGGGAGTTCCTGAACCTTACTTAGGGAGATCGATCTGTGTCCGAGTATGAGGCCAAATTCCTGCGACTGAGCCGCTATACATGAGGTATGGTGGCGACTGAGTATGAGCAATGTGTCCGCTTTGAGGATGGTCTCAGGGATAATTTGAGAGTCCTGATAGCTCCGCAGACAGAGCGCGATTTTTCTTCACTAGTTGAGAAGATGAAGATCGTCGGGAGGTTAAGCATGCTGAGCACCAAAATCGTGATAGACAGAGAGGTAGGAACAAGAGGGATTTGGAGCCCTCGAGTTCTTTTTAGAGGCCTAAGAAAAAGGCCAGACCTGATGGGCCAGTTAAAGCTGGACCCCCTGTTACTGCTACTGAACTGCAGCCATGTGTTGACTGTGGTAGACGCCATCAGGGAAAATGTTAGAAGAGGACTGGGGCTTGCTTGAGGTGTGGGTCATTAGAACACCACATTAGGGAGTGTCCGTTGAGGGCCGATCAGATGCAAGCTCCGGGTATTGGTACTGCACAGCTGCAGAGGGTAGTTCAGTAACCACTGAGAAGCCGTGGTCAGGCTAGGGGTGGTAGTGGTATGGGTCATGGACAGTGAGCACCGGGCAGAGGTGCTGGATAGACTGAGGTGAGGCAGCCTGCTTTAGTTTATGCTGCTCTTCATCGAGAGGACAGAGATGCTCCAGACATCATTACGGGTATGTTTCTAATTCTTGATGTACCATATCTTACATTGATAGACATAGGGTCTACTCACCCATACATTGCTGGCAACATATCTGAAAACTTGGGGATGTTGGTTGAGAGCACTATGAGTGAGGTTACTGTACTGAGTCCGTTGGGACAGTCTATAAGGGTTAATAAACTATTCAGAGATGTACCGTTAGAGGTTCAAGGGGTGATCTTCTTGGTTGACTTAATGGAGCTTCCATTTGGGGAGTTCGACCTAATGTTGGGAGTGGACTGGTTGGTCAAGAATCATGTCAGCTTGGACTATGCGATTAAGAGGGTTGTATCGAGAACTAATGAGGGTAATGAGGTAGTCATGATTGGAGGGCGTCGAAATTACTTATCTAATGTGATTTCTGCATTGGTGGCTGAGAAACTAGTTCGTAAGGGATGTGAGGCGTATTTGGCTAACGTAAGTGTTTCTACTTCAGGGGACTCTACTGTAAAGGATATCCACACTGTAAAGGGTTTTCCAGACTCCTCCCATGAGGAGCTACCGGGTTTACCTTCGAATCGGGAAATGGACTTTAGAATTGAGTTTTTCCCTGGTACAGCTCCGGTGTTTATCGCTCCCTATCGAATGGCACCGAAAGAACTTATAGAGCTTAAAGCTCAGAACGACCCTCTTAGATGCACAGTCCAAACTGACTCGGTGCTACACCAACTAGTCCATACCCAGAATTAGGTCGAACTCCCCAAACGGAAGCTCCATCAGATTCGCCAGAAAAATAGTCCTTTGCACCTCTGACGGAACATCCCTATAGAGTTTACTAACCTGAATAGACTGCCCTAATGGACTCAGTACAGTAACCTCACTAGTAGTGCTCTCCACAGAAATCCCCAATGTTTCAGATACAATACTAGCTACGTATGAGTGAGTAGACCTTAGGTCTATCAAAGCCAAGTAAGGTACATCAAAAATAAAGAACGTACCAGTGATGACGTCAGGAACATCTCTGTCCTCTCGATGACGTGCAGCATAAACCAAAGTAGGCTGCCTCGCCTCGGTCTGACCAGCACCTCTGCCCAGTGCTCTCTATCCACGACCCGAACCGTTACCACCCCTAGCCTGGCCACGGCCCCTAGGTGGGTGTTGAACTACTCTCTGAGGCTATACAGTATTCGGAGCTGAAGCTTGCATCTGATCTGCCTGTTGCGGACATTCTCTAATACGGTGCTCAAGAGACCCACAAGTCTAACAAGCCCTAATCCTCCTCCAGCACTCACCCGGATAGCGTCTCCCATAATCTTCACAAAGCAGCATCCCAGTAGAAGCAACAAGGCCTCCTCCTCTAACTGGCCCATCAGATCTGGCCTTTTTCTTAGGCCTCTGCAAAGAACTCGAGGGCTCTGAATCCCTCTTGTTCTTACTTCTCTCTCTATCTCTATTCTGGCACTCCGCGCGCTTAACATCTTTGGCGATCTTCGCCTTCTCGACCAGAACGGAAAACTCGCGCTCCCTCTGCGGAGCTATCAAAACTTTTAGATTAACCCTCAACCCATCCTCAAAACGAACACACCTATCATATTCCGATGCCACCATACCTCGAACATAACGGCTCAACCTCAGAAATTCGGCCTCATACTCGGCCACAGATTGGTCACCTTGCGTGAGATTCAAAAACTCACGCCTGCGAGCATCGACATAGCTAGCTTCCACATACTTGCTCTAAAATACAGACTTAAAGAATTCCTAAGTCAAAAGATCAGGCTAAGTGCCCTCCTTAACCGTTAACCACCACGGGTATGCCTCATCACGAAGCAAGAAGACGGCACCTCTCAATTTTTGCTTGGGGGTACAGTCCAGATCATCCATAATCCTCTCGGTGGCCTCCATCCAGTACTCGGCCACGTTAGGGGCAACTCCTATGACACCCCTAAACAACTCAGCTCCATTAGACTGGAGTCGTTCAGTTACCGACCCTTGGTCCCCATATCCAGAATTGGGTCCAGCGACCCTCCCTAATATCCTCAGCATGGCTTGGGATAGTGCGTCGTCCCTAGCGGAAGAACTCTGAGACCAAGTCTCAGTAGCAGGTGACACAAGTGTCTCATTAGTGTCCAGATTTGGCATGCTGCCAAGAGATGAGGACTTAGCTCGAGCCCCTTACAGCTTCTACCTCAGCCTCGAGTACCACGTCCGCGAACTCCACGAGTACTCATTGTCTAATTCGAGTTTATCTACAATAAGAGTTTTATTCATCAGTTCAATATTTATTAACATATATTTTATGTAATAAATATCAGAAAGTTTAGTAATGTTTTCAAAAGTTTTAGTCTATTCATTTCACTACAGTGTCAGAGAGTACTAACTATAGTGTTTATAGAGTATGCTATCTACAGTATTTCAAAATAACTATCTAAGTTTTAGAATACTTATAGGATTGGCGCCGGAGACTTGGTGTACCACATTCTCAATCAAAATATTTTTAAACCATTTGAAAACCAAATATTTAAATCATATTTTGGAACCCAAAATTCACAGTCGAGTTTTGCAACCTGGCTTTAATACCACTAAATGTAACATCCCAAACTCGGCCTAGACGTTATGGCTGAATCCGGAAGTGTCACATGAAATGGGGTTAAAAACCGTAGATGTTAAGATAAAACCATATCGGATCATTAGCCTTTATCACTATTATCAATTTCAAAGCTCTCATTTATTTAATCGCTTAAAGGGAAAACGTATGTGAAGCGGAAGCTTTTAAAATTTTGTTTAGAAAACTGCTCAAGATTTTAGAAAACACTTACTTTTGGTAAAGTTCGAGTTATATCGCGTTTTGCAACTATAAAATCATAAAATGGCAGTCAACCCAATTTTAAAATGAAAATAGTCTGTAAAGTTCAAATTACATAAAAACCAAAACAAACTAGAATATAAAAAAAATAGCTCGTAACTATAATCGGTTCGAACATGTGGTAACCGAGGGGCTCCGCCACACTGATCCGCCTAAGACTGTGGATTACCTGTACAGAATAAACAAAAATGGGTGAGTTTACGTAAACTCAGTGTGTTACCCCACAGAATTAAACATGCACACAACCAGAAAATCGAAATCAGTCAGATATGGATTCGGGCCTAAGCCCATTACAGATACAGATACACAAATCAGAATTAGAATCAGAATCCTACCCCCATCCTCTACACACCATCTCTAATCATCCCTACACACCATGTGGTGTTTAAAACACCCACCCATCCCTACACACCATATAGTACCGATGTGGCACATAACAGATATAATGCAACTATGCTGCTAGATAATAAGCATAAACTGCCTTTCAGAACACTTCCTCCAAAATACAATTGGTTTTAGGGTTAGATAACATTTATCGACCCTACAGTAGGCCCACAGTCAATTAGGATGACCCATGCGACCCTACGGAAAATCTCAGTATAATGGGCCCACATGCCCGTGTGGGCTCACACTCCCAAATTGGCCTTGCCCGTGGCCTGGCCCAATAATCGACATGCCCGTGTGGCCCACATGGCTAGACTCGAGCCACTACACGACCATGTCTTGCGCACGACCTGGTCTTCGTTGTTCACACGGTCGTGTCGTCGCACATGGCTTACCACACGGCTGTATGGCGTTGACTGTGAGGTTTTTTCGGCTTTTACTAATTCCCATTTTTCTACCTTTAGGGTACACACCTGGTATTGTTTCGATGCGAAACCACTCCTGAGCCTCCAGAAACCTAAAAATTGACAAACCGACCCTTAGAGTCAGACTTAATTCACGATTAAATCGTAACTATGAAACCAATATCAAAATAAAACACTTACTTTAATACCCCAAACGATTCGATTACGATTCTGAACGATGAGAGCTCCTTACTTCCTGACTTGCTACTGCCAAAACAATCAATAAGATTCCAACGAACAGATTTTGAGAGTACCAAACAGAAGTTTAATTAACAACTCCCTCAACAAGCAAAACAAAACAACCCTTACCTACCAACGAACAACCATCGTGAACTGAATGCTAGAAATATGAGACAAATCTACCCAAAATGAAGAGAAAACACGAAGAAAAAGGGGAAAAAGAAGAAAATGTATAAAGAGGAGAGGAAGAGAGGAAAAAGAAAAAAATTGTCAGATGCTCAGGAAGAGACTTTTGAGGGAAAGATAAGTTTTACCCAGTCCCTACTACATCTACAATCCTAACCACCCACTACTCAAAATTCTGATGCGACTAAAATTCCAATCTTAAGTTGGCTAAAAATAAACACTATTGCAGGTAATCGAACACAAAACCTCCTAGACAACAGATCTCCCCACCACTCGAACCAGCAGGCTTATTCTGATATGAAATTACAGACAATTAATATGAGCCTGCCGGACAAGATTAAGGTTTGGATCAGAAAAATAAAAAAGTTTGTTAAAGACAGGGCTTGAACTTGGAACCTCTCGCACACACCCAGAACACTTAACCACTGAAGCAGATACACATTTGTGTCAAAATTCACAGAAGTAGAAACATATTATTTGGGGCGTTACATTGGCACTTTGGTGCAAGATTTTATTGAGATAGCTTCGGCTATATATATTGGCACTTAGGGTGTGAGATTCCCGAGTATCGTATATTATTCCAAATGATTCAATGGGTATATCGAGGATATGAAATGGTGAGAAATAGATACGTATCAATATATGTATGTATAGAAACTGAATATGCATTGAACATATGAAAAAATTGAGTTCATGGTTAAATAGATGATTGAATATATGTTAACATTATGGTTATATATATTTTGTAGTATGTTATATGCATATTTTGAATGGTAAATAAATGGTGAGTTTTGCTTATTATTTTCATACGAGCTTACTAAGCTTTATAGCTTACATCGTTTATTTTTCCGTGTTTTATAGTGAAATCAAGTTAGCTCAGATTCATGGATTGTCGGAGACTTCATCACACTGTCCAACTATCATTTTGGTACTTTTGAATTCAAGTATTTTGAGTATACAACATGTATAGGGATTTTGGGTCATTTTGATATATGTGTTGGTAGTGAATTTAGCCATTTGAATTGGCTTATAAATGTCTAAATTTTGGTTTTGTATATAGCATGAGAGTTGGCTTAATTTGGTTGGTTTGGTTGTGTATACATAGTTGCATATGGCTTTGGTTATGGGTTAAATTGTAACACCCCCTTACCCGTATTCGACGCCAGAACAAGGTACGAGACATTACCGGTTATAAACACAAGAGAACAGACATTTTCGAGTCATAATTTCCATCCAAATTAAAACTTTTCACACACATTTGTATCGTCCCTAAAACGAGCCAACGAGGTCTAAAACATGCATTGGAAGTGGTTCGGGACTAAACTGAGAACATTAGAAAATTTTACAAAACTTAGAAAATTTTTCATGTTACAGGGGTCACATACCCGTGTGGATTTGGGACACGCCCGTGTGACCATGGGACATGCCCGTGCTACATGTCGTGTTCAAATTAGGGAGCTCTCTGACTTGTGCCACACGGTCGTGCCACACGCCCGTGTGCTAGGTCGTGTGGTTGATTTATTTTTCATAATTTTCCATAAAATAGGTGCAGACTTCACTTGGCTGAGACACACGCCCGTGTCTCTACCCGTGTGCTATATTCTGGACATTCTATTTCTCAAAATTTAGATGCAGGGGACACACAGCCGGAGCACATACCCGTGGGGCAAGCCGTGTGTCTACCTATATGGACAAAAATAAGGCTATTTACCAAGCCATTTTGCCACCCTTTACTGCACACACCTACACTATATAACATAGCACCAATTCAAGCATATACATACAACCAAATCAGCCACAACCAAGACATCAACACATCATTCACATGCTACCATCTCTCATACACAAACATTACATACTTATCAACTCATATCATGTAAATTCCCACATCCATGAAAGGCATCATCATAAAAATTGCTTATACCAACATTAACCAATTTCAATGGCCATTTACAAAATGAACTTTCAACCAATATAAGCCAACACATTTGGCCAAATCAATTATGACACATAACAAAATGACCAAGTCCCCTATACATGACATAAATCAAAATGTTAAATTCATTGGTACCAAAATAATTGTTGATAGTGTGAGTGGATCTCCGACGATCTCCGAACCCCGAGCTAGCTTGGTGACACTATAAGACATGGAAAGAAAAGGGGAGTAAGCTATATAGCTTAGTAAGTTCATATGTAAATAATAAGCATCATAACCACACATTTAACATACAAATTATCATGACGAAAATTGGCATGAATGTTATTAAAATCTTATAGTCATAACTTACTCAATCATAACCTTACCAAGGTTTCATCACACATCGAGCTTATTAATTATGAGTTTTACGTACATACCTGTACCAACTCGCAACATAACCATATCCTTTCACAACTTTGACATTCCCGTTGAACACTCGGAATATTAATGGATACTTGGAAGTCTTGCACATAAGAGCCATATATGTAGCCAAAGCTACTTCATATGTCACAACACAAATAGGCTCGCTTTCTAGCTATTCATGGGCCTGCTTACACAAGCTATCAGTCAGGAAGTAGCTACACAGTGCTGCTCACACAAGCTGTCAGGTAGTTGCAACACATGCTGGACTACCCAGCCACTGGTAGGACGTACGAGACCAGCACCCGAATCACATAATCGCATATACACATGGGTTCCTAGTGACATGTCAATTTTATCCTATTCTATTCCTAAGGTTCAACCGGGATTTCTCGTTTGTCGAAAATTTAACGAATACTTCCATAGAGTCAATCACAATTCATACAACTTTAAAGCAGTTAAAACATAAATATAACAATGCATTATTTACATATAAACTTACCTCGCTACAAAAATAGTAGAATTTGACCTAATCGTTAAACACTTTGTTTTTCCCCCGGTCTAGATCCGAACCTCGTTTTCCTTGATCTATAATAACAAATTTAACTTATTTAATACTCGCATTATTCAATTTAGTCCAAAAATAACATTAAGGCAAAATTGCATTTTTGCCCCTAACCTTTTGACATTTTATATTCTAGTCCTAGGCTCGTAAAATGAAACGTGTTCAATTTATTTAATACACAAGCCTAGCCGAACCATTTTTATACTCATAATATCCCACAATTTCCATTAAATCACACTTTTACTACATATTTTATAACTTTTACAAATAGGACCTTTTTGACATTTTTACCGAAAATCACTTGGTAAAAGTTGTTTATCCAACATCAAATTTGCATAATCTACCATTAAACATCAAAATAGACAAATATCTAACATGGTTGAAGCCTTAGACCTTGGTTATTTCTTAAATTAGTGGTAGAAATAGATTGAGTTACAACGATTTCAAAAATGTAAAGAGCATTAAAAACGGAACAAGAACGAACTTACAATCTAGCTTGAAAGATGGCCAAACCCTATCTATGGACACCCTGGAAATTTTGGCACTAGCATGAAGAAGATGAACTAAATTTGGCCTTTATTTTACTTATTAAATCATTTAATTAGCCAAATGACCAAAACACCCCTAACTTAAAATAAAAAAATTCTCTTTCTTCATGTCCATTTTTGTCCACTAACTTAACCAATGGTCTAATTACCATATAAGGACCTTCAATTTAAAATCTCATAGCAATTGGACACCTCTAACATATAGAACTCAAAATTTGCACTTTTTGCAATTTAGTCCCCTTTACTAAATTGATTGCCCAAACGTCAAAATTTTCGAACGAGATTTTCACGAAATCATTCCATAAAACTGTAGAACCTAAAAATATAAGAAAAATAAATTTTACTACGTCAGATCTGTGGTCTCGAATCCACTGTTCCGACTAGACCTAAAATCGGGTTGTTACAACTCTTCCCCCTTAGGGATTTTCATCCTCGAAATTCTTACCAGAAAATAGGTTTGGGTACTGTTTTTGCATAGCTTCCTCAGGTTCCCACGTAACCTCTTCGACCCCATATCTTTTCCATAAAACTTTCACTAGGGTTATACTTTTATTACTCAATTGTTTAACTTCTAGAGCTAAGATCTTGATCGGTTCTTCACCATACGTCATATCCGGTCGAATCTCAATCTCTATCGAAGAAATCACATGTGAAAGGTCTGATTGATAACGTCGCAACATCGACACATTAAATACATTGTGAATCCTTTCCAACTCTGTTGGCAAAGCTAATCGATATGCCATTGGCCCTATTTTTTCAATAACATCATAAAGCCTAATAAAACGCGAACTCAACTTGCCTTTACGGCCAAATCTTAAAATCTTCTTCCACGGAGACACTTTCAGAAATACTTTATCACCAACTTGAAATTCGATCTCTTTTCTTTTCAAATCTGCATACGACTTTTGTCAATCTGAAGCAGCTTTCAAACAGTCACAAATTACTTTCACCTTTTCATCGGTTTCTCTAACCAAGTCGACCCCATGAATTTGTTTCTCACTGAGCTTTGTCCCATACAATGGAGTTCGACCCTTGCAGCCATACAATGGCTCATACGTTGCCATCTTTATACTTGACTGAAAACTATTGTTATAAGCAATTTCGACTAAAGGAAGATATTTTTCCCAACTACTTTTGAATTCTAAAACACAACAACGAAGCATATCTTCGAGAACCTGAATAGTTCTCTCAGGTTGGCCGTCAGTTTGCGAATGAAATACAGCAGTACTAAAGTTCAACTTTGTACCCAAAGCTTCTTACAACTTCTTCCAGAATCGTAAAGTAAACCTTGGATCTCTATCCGAAATAATAGAAATAAGTACTCCATGCAATCTCACAATTTCAGCAGTGTATAATTCAACTAGCTTATCAAGTGAGTAATAGGTACGAACCGGAATAAAATGAGCCAATTTTGTCAATCTATTAACAACAACCCAGACGACATTGATAAACCATAATATATACATATTTTAATCCCATATTTGGCACACTTTTGGATGATTTATCCCTTGAATTGTGAAATTTGATGCTCCTAATCCTTTAATTTCATGTTTTATACTTAGGAGAGCATATGAGGATGAAAAGAACGAGAAACGGGCTAAAAACGAAAAAAATGGGCCAAAATAAGAAATCCACGCGGCCTAGAGTTCGCCACATGACCGTGCCACTTTAGCAGACTCGAACATGGCCTCGATTCACACGGGCGTGTCCCTGCCGTGACTTGTTTTAATTCCACTTGAAAAAGGATACTTAGAGGCAAAGAAAGACATTCCGAAAGCCTATATAAACACCCTAGAGGGCAACCTAAAAGGAGGGTTGGACAGAGGTCGATAAAAGTTCGACAGAAGGCCTCTGTCAGGGTTCTTTCGACAGGAGTAAAGCCAGAGAGGGCTGAATATAGGGGATTACTCCAAGAAAGCCAGTTGATCCATCTTAGAAATAGGAATCACGCTCAAGCTGAAGATTTTCCCCTCAATTTCCTTTAAGGGGTTTTCGGGTTTTCTTTATGTTTTGCTATTTAATTTCTTCTGAGATGTATTCTTTTATAATTATGAACTAAACCCTTCAAATACCTGAGGGGGATGAAACCTAAGATGGATCTTGTTATTGTTTTCAAAACTGTATGATAAATACTTGATTTGTTCTTAATTATGTGTTTTAATTCTTGTGTTAATATTTCAGGATATTGATTCAAGTATTGATGTACTTATTTAGAGGAGCAAAAGTCCCTGTTTAAGAGTAGAACTAGCATAGTTAAGCGGAGTTGATCGCACTCTGATCGTCGAAATCAGAGCTTTAAAATTTATAATGAGAATGATCAAACCTGGAAACTAACTCTGACAACGATTTTAAGGCAAGCGCACCTATCAAACAGTAGTATAGTTTAGGCAAGACCGGAATATCGAATCCCAAAGGAACCAAAAGTACTAATACTAACTCTCTTTCTATTATTTAGCCTAAGAATTAAGTGAATGGTTATCTAATCTAAATTTAACTATCAACTAAACTAAAGACGCAAAGACAAAAAGAGAATGAATTGGGAAAAATAACTTAGAAGAAAAACCAATTGATTAAGACGATACCCTTAGGAAGAATCCACCTAGACTACACTTGTTACCTAACTCTGAACCAAACGATTTATTCATTTGACTTGATCCGTAAGATTCCCTAAGTTATATTAAACACTCTCTCGAAGCAAATAACGTCTAACTCTAGGTTGATTAATTGAAATCTCTTTCTAATTAAAACCCATAGAATCGCATTAACTCATCTATGGACTCCCATATTAGGTTTCACCCTAATCCGGAAAAATCTTGTCACCCTATCTCTAGGCGTGCGATCAACTCCGCTTAATTATGCTAGATCTACTCTTAAGCAGGGACTTTTGCTCGACCACCTAAGCACATCATACTTGAATCAATATCTCGGAAATACTAACACAAGGATTAAGCACACATAATTAAGAACAAGTCAAATATTTATCATATAGTTCAGAAAACAATAACAAGATCTGTCTTAGGTTTCACCCCCTTCAGGTATCTGAAGGGTTTAGTTCATATCAAATAAAGAAAACATCTCAAAAGAAAAGATAAAACAAAACATAAGAAATCCCTAAAACTCCCTAAAGGAATTGAAGGAGAGATCTGCCGTCTTGAGTAGAATTCCAGCTTCATGATATGGATCAACTGGCTATCTTCGAGTGATTCTCCACAAATTTGGTCTTTCTGGCTTGGCTCCTTGGCCTAGCTAACCGCCCTCTTTCAAGTAACACTTAGGGGGTTTATATAGGCTCTTAGAATGTGTTTCTTTGGCCCTAAGTATCCTTTTCCGATTGAAATTGCTCTTTGCCACGACAGGGACACGGCCATGTCACACGCCCGTGTGATCAGTCTTCAAGCCGTGTTCGGATTTCTTTAATGAGGCACGGCCGTGTGGTCCTGGGCCCATGCCGTGTGGATTTCGTGATATGGCCCATTTACTCTGTATTGGGCCCGTTTTTCGTTCTTTTCATCCTCGGGTGCTTTCCTGGGTATAAAACATGAAAATAAAGGATTAAGAGCACCTTTTTACATAAATCGAGGCTTAATTCATCCAAAAGCATACTAAATGTGGGCTTAAAATATGTTACTTTTACAGTTTATCAAATATCCCCACACTTAAGCTTTTGCTTGTCCTCAAGCAAAAATCTCAACTTACAATTAAAATGAACTTTCCATAATTCATAATTCTTATCGACAATGTCTCATCGTAATTCATAGATAATTTATACATGGATAATCTAACTTGAAGAGTCCTAAAGATTCAAACAATATAAGTCATATATTTGTATTACGAAAACTTAGGTGTTTCCCCTTACTTGAATAATTACCTCTGATTCAAAATCGACAAGGATTGACATCCTCACTAAAGATTCACTCAAATCATTCAAAGTGTTTAAGGTTCAAAATTAAGCACTCAAAAGTCGAACCTGTAAAGTTAATCCCATAGGCTTGCCTGAAAATCAAATCTCCACCACTGTAAAATGAGATGATAAAAAGATCAAAAGGTCTTTAACAGGGTTGTAACGGGGCTAGGTTTAAAGGTGTGGATAAAGACTGAATTAGAGGGTTAAAATCGAGATTGACCTGACAATTTACCTAACTAGAAAAATGAACTAATCCTAAATAATTACATCAATTGGAAACTCATAATACTACTATTAATAATACTCTAATACGAGCCTCTTCTTCAATAATTGGAATTTAATGCTTAAGCTCACCTAATCACAAAGCTAATAATGAATATACTTCATTTTTTTTAAGAACAAGTCAAATAATAATAACTAACTATAACAACTGAAATGTAGAACATAGTTAGGTAACTGCTCAAAATCAATTCTCGACAAAAAGGGTAGTTCAGAAGAATGGTGATAACAAATACAAAGGGTTTTGGGTTAATATTAGTTGGTGAGTCAATAAAGAGGGTTGTTAGGATCAACAGAGTTCACTAGGGGTTAATTGTGGAGGTAGGCTTTTTAGTGGAGTGATTGGGTTAAAACCTAGGTGCCTTTATCATTTCTGTATATCAAATCACAGGTGTGGTCTCAACATGTATAATCGAGGCAAGTTCTAGAATAACAGTTCAATGTTGACACACACATAATAAAAAAGAAGTGAGCATGAAAAAGAATATATGCTCTATTAGGCTCAAAGTCTCACAAAAATTATGGGTGTTTGATGTCATCATCCTTGTAAATTTCAAAGTTCAAGTAACATTCAGATTCAGGTAGACAACCTAGCAAAAATTTTAATTCTGAAAAATAGACTTATCATGCTTGATTCTCTAATATTCTTCTAATTTAATCATCAATGCACAATTAACTATGACTTACTCAGAAACATGTCAATAAAAATCATAAATATCAGAAATTTCATCCTAATTAGTAATATGAGAAAATTACTTAAAAATAAGACTAAATTCAGGGATTTGAGAATAATAAAGAAAGTTAGGCACTTTCTTGAAATAACTATTCACCCCCCACACTTAAGATGTACATTGCCCTCAATGTACAAAGATAGGTATTCAAGTTAAGAGAGAGGGAGAGGTGAAACTTCCTGAATTTGGATGGTTTCCCGGAGTTGGAAGTCGATAGGGGTGGTGGCTGCTACTGAGCTCTGTGCTAGATGAAGAAATTGGGGAGCTCGTAGAGAATTAGCCAGGAGTTGTTAAGACACATTTGAAATAAACTAAATATATAAATAAAGATAAGAAAGATAAAGAAAAAGAGACTAAGAAGGAAAATAAACTAAGACTAGAAGATAAAAGGGCTGAGAATCCTTATTGGTAGATGGTTCGTGAGGTGGGTGTGACTTCTAAGGCGACGAAGGTGCTGGCGGAGGCGGAAGTGGCGTGATTCCCAAGCAGCCTTTTGAACTTTTCAGGCTACGGTGGTGGTGGTCGTGGTTCCCAAGGTGTGAATCCCTAGCAGCATGAAGAACCTAACACTAAGAAACTAAATTAAAGTAAACTAAATTAAGCATAAGATAGTCAAAGAGAAGGAAATTGAAGCAAAAGAGAAAAGAAAAATAGAAACTAAATGGTCTCAAAGACCCTTGGCTTGTTGTTTGGATGAAGCGGTCGACATGAACTTATGAATGTCGATCTCCCTAAGGAGACTACACTTGCTTTTCTTCCGCTTCTTTGTCATGGCTTTGGTGTGGCTCAAGGGTTTAGAGACTTGTTATAGAGAGGAGGATTTGAGAGAAGGGAATAAGAGAAAAAGTGGAAAGTGGATGAGAATGATCGGGAGGGGGTTGGTGCTTAAATAGAGGCTCAATTCTATTACTTTCCCACGCCTGTGGACCGAGGGAGTGTCGTTTCACACGGCCGCCTCGTACGGCCGTGTTGTGAAGCGTGTTGTTCCTCCATGCATGGTTTTCAAATTGCCGCCCATTTCTGAGAAGTCAGTGTCGACCATGGCCGCATCGCGTGGTCGTGGGATTTTTTCGGTGCCCGTGTTGGAGTGGTTGGGTTCGTGAACTTCAAAAATTAGTTGAGTCTGATTCATACCTCCTCTAGCATGTTGGTACAAAGATACTTGAGGTACACACGGCCACGACCACGACCGTGTGCAAGGCCGTGTGGCCTGGAAATCTGCACCCTTGGTTAGTTTAAAGTTAGGTGATAAACAGAAAGAACAAAATATATAAAAATAAAAAAATGAAAGATATAGAAGTTAATGAAGTTAGTACTCGGGTTGCCTCCTGAGAAGCGCTCGTTTATAGTCTTAAGCTAGACTCTCCTCTTATTTGTATGTTCATGGTGGTTTGAGGAGTTGAAAGTCCTTCCTCGTACTGGCGGTTTCATTATCATGATAGAGTTTAAGACGAGTAGCATTTATTCTTAAAGTGCCAAAAATAGGGTTACTTACCTCGATTGTTCCGTACAGAAAAATATCGATTACCTTGAAAGGGATCTCCTTGTTGGTGTTAGGATTAGGAGGGGGCACTCGTGGATCTGCTTTGTCTAATAATACCTGATCTCCAATTTTGAACTCGTGTGCCTCGTAGGGTGGCTTTGGTTCTAGTTCGGGTACCCCTAGTTCTTTTTTAAGATGCGTCTCCCCCTCTTTTATTTCATCGATCTAAATCCCGTGTTCTTCATGAGTTATATCTTTGTTGGCAGAGTATTTAAAATCAAGTTCAATCGTGTCCTTTTGTGGTGCTTCCTAAAAAGAAGGGTTAACCGAATGGTTATTAATAAAATTGACTTTCTCACCTTGGCTATTCGATGTTCTAGCTGAATTGATGGTTTGAAGGGTGACTGTCTCATCACCTACACAGAGTATGAGTTCTCCTGTGTCAACATCAATTTTAGTTCTCGCAGTTGCTAAAAATGGACGTCCTAAAATTAGGGGGATCGTGTTGTCCTCATCCATGTCTAAAACAATAAAGTCCACTGGGAATACGAATTTATCAATTTTCACAAGTACATCTTCAATTATACCCCTAGGAACTCTAATGGTTTTATCAGCTAATTGAATGCTCATCCTAGTTTGTTTGTCTTTCCCTAGACCTAGTTGTTTAAACAATTTGTAAGGCATTACATTTATGCTTGCCCCTAAATCAACTAACGCATTATCAATAGTTAAACTACCAATTAAGCATGGAATTGTAAAACTCCCTGGATCTTTCAATTTCTGTGGTAGTTTATTTTGCAACATTGCTGAGCACGCTGCGTTCAGTTCCACATGTGATTCCTCATCTATCTTTCGCTTATTTGTCAACAGCTTCTTTAAAAATTTCCTAGAATCTGGCATCTGCGAAAGAGCTTCAAGAAACGGTAAGTTAATATGTAATTTCTTTAAAAATTTAAGAAACTTACCGAACTGTTCCTCTGTGTCGTCTTTCGTTATTGCTTGGGGATATGATATGTGAGATTTGTACTCTTTGATTACCGGTTTCAGCTTGTTATTGACCTCAACCATATCTTCTTCTACCACCTTCTTTTGTTCTGAATTAGGCGTGTCTAACCCTTCACTATCTTGAGCTGTTATGGCTTGAACTTGCTCCCTTGGGTTAGTCTCGGTGTTGCTCGGTAGTCTTCCCTGTGGTCTCTCAGAAATTTACTTAGCAAGTTGCCCGAATTGATCCTTGAATTCCTCTGGAAACGTGTGTCTGAGGCTGTTATGAAGTTTGTTAGCGCTTTTTCAAGGTTCGGCTTCTTTTCCTGTGGGTAGGGCTGTTGTTGGAAGTTTTGGGATGGTTGTGATCTTTGATTTCTTTGACTGCCCCATGAGAAATTGGGGTGGTTCTTCCAACCTGGATTATAAGTATTACTATAAGGGTTATTGTTAGAACGGAAATTATTACCCATATAGTTCATTTGCTCGCTCTCCATGCCCTGTCCGTAGGGTGGGTACTCAGGATTCACCACTCCTTCACTTGCGTCGCACTGCATTCCTAGATGTGCTTGCGAAGAACCATAGAAACTATCAAATTTTTTATGTAACAATTCTACCTGATTTGATAGTGTGGTCACTGCATCAATGTTGAAAACTCCGGCTGCTTTAGCTGGCCTTGTCCTTGTAACTTGCCACTGATAGTTATTCAGTGACATCTCTTCTATAAACTCGTAGGCTGCTTCAGGAGTTTTGTTGTTCAGGGTTCCACCAACGGGTGAATCGATTAGCTGCCTTGTTGAAGGGTTCACACCATTATAAAAAGTTTGGACCTGTAGCCACAAAGGTAATCCGTGGTGTGGGCACCTTCTCAACAAATCTTTGTATCTCTCCCATGCATCGTATAATGTCTCTGAATCTATCTGTACAAATGAAGAGATATCATTCCTTAATTTGGCCATTTTGGCCGGTGGAAAATATTTTAATAAAAGTTTTTCGGTCATTTGATCCCATGTAGTGATTGATCCTCGTGGAAGAAAATGTAACCACTATTTGGCTTTATTTCTCAGGGAAAAGGGAAATAACCGAAGACGGATGACATCATCAGAAGTGCCATTTATCTTGAAGGTGTCGCAAAATTCTAGGAAATTTGCTAAGTGAGTGTTAGGATCCTCATCCTGCAAACCATCAAACTGAACAAATTGTTGTATCATCTGTATAATGTTAGATTTCAGTTCAAAATTATTTGCAGCAATAGTAGGCCTAACAATACTAGATTCAATTCCTGTAAAACTAGGTTTAGCATAATCATACATAATACGTGGAGCATGGTGTTCGGCCATCTCTAGAGGCGGCGGATTATTTTCAGCCATCTCTTCTGTTGTATTTATTTCGGCTTCTTACTCTTCGTCTATGTAGTTTAGGCTTCGCCTTATCTCTCTACGATTTCTACGAATAGTACCTTCAATATCACTGTCGTAAAGTAAAGGTCCTGTCGGGTTCCTTCTAATCATAAACTAGAGGTACCTAGAAGGGAAAAAAGAAAGAAAATTTAGTAAAATTAAAATGTAACCTAAAAAATAAAATAAAAAATAAAAATAAATTGCAAAAAAAAAAATAATGGCTAAAGTAATAAAAATTAAGCGTTCTTAATATTTTAGTTCCCCGGCAACGGCGCCAAAAACTTGATCGTCGAAATCAGAGCTTTAAAATTTATAATGAAAATGATCAAACCTGGAAACTAACTTTGACAACGATTTTAAGGCAAGCGCACCTATCGAACAGTAGTATAGTTTAGGCAAGACCGGAATATCGAATCCCAAAGGAACCAAAAGTACTAATACTAACTCTCTTTCTATTATTTAGCCTAAGAATTAAGAGAATGGTTATCTAATCTAAATTTAACTATCAACTAAACTAAAGACGCAAAGACAAAAAGAGAATGAATTGGGAAAAATAACTTGGAAGAAAAACCAATTGATTAAGACGACACCCTTAGGAAGAATCCACCTAGACTTCACTTGTTATCTAACTCTGAACCAGACGATTTATTCATTTGACTTGATCTGTAAGATTTCCTAAGTTATATTAAACCCTCTCTCGAAGCGAATAACGTCTAACCCTAGGTTTATTAATTGAAATCTCTTTCTAATTAAAACCCCTAGAATCGCATTAACTCATCTATGGTCTCCCATATTAGGTTTCACCCTGATCCAGCAAAATCTCGTCACCCTATCTCTAGGCGTGCGATCAACTCTGCTTAATTATGCTAGATCTACTCTTAAGCAGGGACTTTTGCTCGACCACCTAAGCACATCATACTTGAATCAATATCTCGGAAATACTAACACAAGGATTAAGCACACATAATTCAGAACAAGTCAAATTTTTATCATATAGTTCAGAAAACAATAACAAGATCTGTCTTAGGTTTCATCCCCTTCAGGTATCTGAAGGGTTTAGTTCATATCAAATAAAGAAAACATCTCAAAAGAAAAGATAATACAAAACATAAGAAATTCCTAAAACTCCCTGAAGGAATTGAAGGAGAGATCCACCGTCTTGAGTAGAATTCCGGCTTCTTGATATGGATCAACTAGCTATCTTCGAGTGATTCTCCACAAATCTGGTCTTTCTGGCTTGGCTCCTTGGCCTAGCTAACCGCCCCCTTTCAAGTAACACTTACGAGGTTTATATAGGCTCTTAGAATGTGTTTCTTTGGCCCTAAGTATCCTTTTCCGATTGAAATTGCTCTTTGCCATGACAGGGACACGGCCATGTCACATGCCCGTGTGATCAGTCTTCAAGCCGTGTTTGGATTTCTTTAATGAGGCACGACTGTATGGATCAGGGGTAGGCCGTGTTCTAGTTTCTCAATGAGGCAATGTCGTGTGGTCTTGGGCCCAGGCCGTGTAGATTTCGTGATATGGCCCATTTACTCCGTTTTGGGCCCATTTTTTGTTCTTTTCATCCTCGGGTGCTATCCTGGGTATAAAACATGAAAACAACGGATTAAGAGCACCTTTTTACATAAATCGTGGCTTAGTTCATCCAAAAGCATACTAAATTTGGGCTTAAAATATGTTACTTTTATAATTTATCACACTCCTAGAAATAGGACGAATGAAAATATGTCGGATTAGGTTTAAACCTAATATGGGAGTCCATAGATCGAATTAATGCAACACTAGGGGTTTTAATTAGAAAGAGACTTCAATTAATCAACCTAGGGTTAGACGTTAGTAGCCTCGAAAGAGATATTAATATAAATTAGGGAATCCTATGGATCAAGTCAAGTGAATAAATCGTCTGGTTCAGAGTTAAATAACAAGTGAAGTC
Organism: Gossypium australe; assembly: GCA_005393395.2. NCBI lineage: Eukaryota > Viridiplantae > Streptophyta > Magnoliopsida > Malvales > Malvaceae > Gossypium > Gossypium australe. The sequence continues at coordinate 36,692,371 of CM016626.1, read as the reverse complement.
TACGTGGATTCTTCCTCTGGTATTGTCTTAACCAATTGGTTTTCTCAGAAGTATTTTCCCAGTTCATTCTCTGTGTCTTGGTATCCTTAGCTTGGTAATTAGTTAGATAAACATTAAATCCCTTTTATTTTAGGCTAAATAACAGAAAGAATGCCAGTACTAGTACTTTTGGTTCCCTTGGGTTCGACATTCCGGTCTTACCACTAAGTTATACTACTTTTCGATAGGTGCGCTTGCCTCACTCAAGGTGATAGTTAGTTTCTAGGCTCGATCATTCATTATATAAATATTAAAACTCGCAGACACACGATCAAGTTTTTAACGCCATTGCCGGGGAACTAAAATATTAGGAACGCTCAATTTTTATTACTGTAACACCCCTATCTCGAATCCGTCGCCGGATTAAGGTTAGGAGCGTTACTGGACATATCGAAATCGTTCACAGACAAAGTCATACATTCAAACATCATTCTCTGACATAATGTCCCATAAACGGGTCATAGAGACCTTAAGCATGCTTACAATTTGAGTCGGGACTAAATCAAGACACATAAAGAATTCTCGAAAAATTTAAAACTTTACTAAACTACAGGGGAGGCACGCCCGTGGGAGGAGACCGTGTGCCCTCCACGGCTTCTAGACACCCCTGTGTATCCATCCGTGTCTATATACTGACTTTCCCACCACAGACACCAAGCACGCCCGTGTAGTTTGGCCGGGTACTTTTTAGATAGCTACTGACTTGCACACCACGGCCAGATGACACGCCCGTGTCGAGGCCGTGTGATACTAAACTGCATCCTATGATTCACTCACGATCGTTAGGCACGCCCGTGTGCCACAACCGTGTGACATTATAGGCCATTTACAAGGCCAAGATGCCACCATAAGGGTCAAACCTACAAGCCATATTTAACAAGATGTCTCATGCACATTTAACCATCAAAACATACCAAAATAATCAACCAATTCATGCATATTTGCCAACTAAGGTAATCACACCACAAAATCATTCAAACCAATTCCAAACATACCAATTTGCATGACTAAATCTAAATTTTACCAAGCTCCTTTCATCCGTATATACTTACCATCTCATAACCATTTCATGTAACAACTAAGCATGCCAAAACAACTTCACATATCACATTCATTAAGGCATATTATCAAAACATAATTGCCAAATCACATGGCTAAGTTCATTATACAACTCATACCAAAACTAGCCTATACATGCCATATTGAGCTATATACATTTTCAAAGTGTACCAAAATAAGTTTTAGTAGTGTGATGACGATCCGTGACGGTCCCGAGCCTATCAGTAGCTTTGACGACCTACAGAACAAAGAAAATACATACAGAGAGTAAGCTTTCCAAAAGCTTAGTAAGTCAATACACAAACAAAGTTGATATGTAAAGCATGTAAGCATATAGCCACATTGGCATATTTCTTCTACAAGGTAAATTTCTCACATTTATACTTTGATTCATATTCTTGGCCAAATTGCCACATTTATCAATTCAAGAATCACTAACACATAGTTTTTCATATATGCTTTCATGTAACATATTTCCAATCCATCATAGTAAAACACTTAGTCACTTACCTTATATACACATTTGGTGTATAATCAACATACCTGAATCGAACATTCATTTACTTCATCTATCAAAGCTCGAATTTGTCATTCGTATTTCATGCTTGCCCGTTGAACCATAAGGAGTCTAATAGGATACTTTAAAAGCTTGGAATAGTAGTACAATGCCATCGTTCTAGACGAGGTCTTACGTGCACTCAGATATCGATGCCACTGTCCCGGATAGGGTCTTACACAAATTAGAACGATGCCAACGTCCCAAACATGGTCTTACACGTAAAGATCATAATGATGCTAACGTCCCAGACGTGGTCTTATACATAATCAGATATCGATGTCACTGTCCCGGACAGGGTCTTACACTAATCAGAAAGATGCCAATGTCCCAGACATGGTCTTACACATAATCAGGTATCGATGCCACTGTCCCAGACAGGGTCTTACACAAATCTCAAATCAACGCCAACGTCCCAGACGTGGTCTTACATGATAAAACAGAACCGTTACCTATGTCATGACCTAGCTAATCCTATTTATTCTTAGGTTCGTACGGGACTTATCGGACTTAATCACTATATCGAACTTATCTCAGAATTTATTTTCATAACTTCTCATAAACCTTCATAGTCAACATTAATCATATGAACACATATAATATCAAACAAGTACGTTTATTTGCATAGTGACTTACCTCGGATTCAGTTTATCGGAATAAAAATGGCTACTCGGTGACTTTTGCTTTTCCGCGATCTAAATCTATTTTCCTCGGTTCTTGATCTAAACATATTGAGAATTAACCCTTTTATTCACTATTTCATTCAATTCAATCCATACATACATATTTTGGGCTATTTACAATTTAGCCCTCACATTTTCACAATTAGACAATTTAGTCTATTTTTCACAAAACATCAAATTCACAAAATCCACACATACACATGAATGGCCAAACCTCTCTAGGGACTATATAAGTCCAAATATTTCATCAAATTTGCAATTTATTCCCTCAACTTTCTATTTTCTCAATTTAGCCCTAATTAGCTAAATTTATCAAAACTTCAAGAACAAAGTATGTTCATCTAACTCATATCTTTCATTTAACACCAAAAATCATCAAAAAGCTTAACATATCATCAATGGCATAACTCACAAACATCATCAATTCATCAAATTAAAACATGGGTTTTGAAGCTATCAAAGCAACGATTGCAAAAACGTAAAGATTATCGAAAACCGACTGAAAACATACCTGGAATTCAAGCTTAAAAGTGCCGAAAATCAAAAGAACTTAAGCCTTTCTTCCTTCTCTAATATTCGGTCAAAAGATAAATGAAATAATGTCCTTTCTCATACTTTGTTTTTATCATAAAACATTACATAATTAACCTTTTATAATATAAAACCAAACATATATATATAAGGTCAATAATGACCATTGCCGTCCACTATAAATAAAAATGAGCAAATTGCCATATAAGGCTTCCAACCTTACAAAGCCACAACACTTAGGTACTTTAACAAATAGCAAGCAACTTTCACATTTAATACAATTTAATCCTTTTGTCAAATTAAACACACAGACAAACAATTTAACTTACGGAAATTTAGCACATGCTTAATCACATATCAACTGCACAGAAAATAATATTAAAATACTATTCAGACTCGGATTTGTGGTCCCAAAACCACTGTTCCGACTAGGGTATAAACCAGACTGTTACAATTCTCCCCCTTAGGGATTTTCGTCCCCGAAAATCTTACCGTTAAATAGATTCGGATACTGTTGTCTCATTGAATTTTCCGGCTCCCACGTAGCCTCTTCAATCTTATGTCGATTCCACAATACTTTTACTAACAGAATTTTCTTATTTCTTAACTCCTTCACTTCAAGAACTAAGATACGGATCGGTTCCTCTTCATATGTCATATCAGATCGGATTTTAATTTCAGATGGGGCAATCATATGTGACGGATCAGATCGATATCTACGGAGCATCAAAACATGGAATACATTGTGAATCTTTTCTAACTCAGATGGCAACTTTAATCTGTAAGCAACAGGTCCGACACGTTCAATGATCTCATATGGTCCGATGAACCTCAGACTTAATTTGCCTTTACACCCAAACAGAAGCACTTTCTTCCACGGAGACACTTTCAGAAATACTTTGTCGCTGATCTCAAATTCTATATCTTTTCATTTCAAGTCTGCATAAGACTTCTGACGATCAGATGCTGCTTTCAGACAATCTCGGATCAACTTCACTTTCTGTTCTGAATCTTTTATCAAATCAACCCCGTGAAGCTTATTCTCACTGAGTTCAGTCCAATACAGAGGTGTACGACATTTTCGTCCGTACAAAGCTTCATATGGTGCTATTTTGATACTCGCCTGAAAACTATTGTTTATGCAAATTCGATCAACGGCAGATACTGTTCCCATGAACCATTAAACTCAAGTACACAGCATCTCAACATGTCTTCAAGAATCTGAATGATCCGTTCAGACTGACCATCTGTTTGCGGATGGAAAGCTGTACTAAAGTGCAGTTTCGTGCCCAAAGCTTCTTGCAATTTCTTCTAGAATCGCGATGTAGACCTCGGATCTCTATCAGACACAATGGATTGTGGCACCCCGTGCAATCTTACAATCTCAGCAATATAAAGCTCGGCAGATCTCTCAAGTGAGAAATCAGATCTTACTAGAATAAAATGGGCAGATTTCGTTAATCGGTCAACTACGACCCATATCGCATCTTTCTTTCTCAGAGTCAGAGGCAAACCAGAAACAAAGTCCATCGTCACTCTATCCCATTTCCACTCAGGAATTGAAATCGGTTGTAACAACCCAGACGGAACTTGATGTTCAGCTTTCACTTGCTGACAAATTAAACATTTCAAAACAAAGCCAGAAATGTCCCTTTCCATACCAGACCACCAGTAGTGTCGTTTCAAATCATGATACATCTTAGTACTCCCCGGATGAACGGATAGACGACTATTATGTGCTTCATTCAAAATCAATAGAATCAACTCTGGATTTCTCGGAACACAGATACGATCTCGGAATCTCAAACAATTATCAACAATTTGAAATTTAGATTTAGAGTTCATTTCACACTGAGGTCGTTTTGCTAGCAATTCATTATCAGACTTCTGAGCATCACATATATGTTGTAAAAACAACGGTTTCACTTTTAATTCAGCTGTCATAGAACAATCATCAGACAAATCTAGTTGAGTATTCAAAGCTCGTAGTGCATACAATGATTTTCTACTCAATGCATCAGCAACAACGTTCGCTTTACCCTGATGATAATCTATCACAAACTCATAATCTTTCAATAGCTCAAGACATCTTCTCTGACGTAGGTTCAAATCTTTTTGAGTCATCAAATATTTCAAACTTTTGTGATATGAAAATATGTGACATTTCTCACCGTATAGATAATAACGCCAAATCTTAAGTGCAAACACAATTACAGCTAACTCAAGATCATGTGTCAGATAGTTCTTCTCATGAGGCTTTAATTGTCTCGAGGCATAGCTATCACTTTGCCTTCCTGCATCAAAACACATCCCAAACCATTAAACGAAGCATCACTGTATACAACAAATTCTTTACCCGATTTCGGCTGTACTAACACTGGAGCTTCTGTTAACAGAATTTTCAACTGATCAAAACTTTTTTGACATTTATCCGACCATTCAAATCTGACATCTTTCTGAAGTAATCTAGTCAACGGAGTAGCTATCGTCAAAAATCCTTTTACAAATCGATGGTAATAACCAGCCAAACCCAGAAAACTACGGACTTCCGACACATTCTTCGAAGGTTTCCAATTCAAAATAGCAGATATCTTACTCAGATCCACTCGGATTCCAGAAGCTGACACAATATGTCCTAGAAAACTAACCTCATGCAACCAGAATTCACATTTACTGAATTTCGCGTATAATTGCTTTTCTCTCAAAGTTTGCAACACAATTCTCAGATGTTCAGCATGCTCATTTTCATCATGTAAATAAATCAAAATGTCATCAATGAATACAACAACAAAGCGATCTAGATACGGTATAAAAATTCTGTTCATCAAATCCATAAAAATAGCAGGAGCATTTGTTAGTCCAAATGGCATAACTAAAAACTCGTAATGCCCGTACCTCGTTCTGAAAGCAGTCTTCAGAATGTCTGAATCTTTCACTCTCAACTGATAGTATCCCGATCTCAGGTCAATCTTAGAAAACACAGTAGCTCCTTTTAGCTGATCAAATAAATCATCAATTCTGGGCAAGGGGTATTTATTTTTTATTGTCACCTTATTTAACCGACGATAGTCAATACACATTCTCATCGTACCATCTTTCTTTTTCACAAACAAAACTGGAGCACCCCAAGGCGAGAAACTTGGTCTAGTAAACCCTTTCTCAGTCAAATCTTGCAGCTGTGACTTTAACTCTTTCAACTCTGTTGGTGCCATTCTATACGGAACTATCGAAATAGGTGTAGTACTAGTAGCAACTCAATACCGAACTCAACTTCACGAATCGGAGGCAAACCCGGTAATTCTTCAGGAAACACGTCAGAAAACTCACAAACAATAGGCACTGATTCAACCTTCTTCTTAGATACTCTAGAATCAATCACATAAGCAAAATATGCATCGTAACCCTTTTTCACATAATTCTGAGCTTTCAAAACAGAGATCACCACAGGCAACCCATTCAAATCATCAGACTCAATCCGTACAATCTCATCATTCGGACATCTCAAATCTATAGTCTTTCTTTTACAATTCACAATAGCATCATGCATAAAAAGCCAATCTATACCCAAAATAATATCAAATTCATCAAATGGCAAAAGCATCAGATCGGCAGGGAAACATATATCTCGAAACATTAATGGACAGTTCTTGCATACTTTGTCAACCAGGATGCTTTTACCTAAGGGGTTCGATACTTTTATAGCAAACTCAATAGACTCTACAGGCAAAGTCTTGCTGAATACTAAATTCATGCTTATATAGGAATACGTAGAACCAGGGTCTATCAAAGCAATCACAGAAGTATCATAAAGAGTAAAAGTATCAGTTATAACATCAGGTGACGAGGCTTCCTCACGAGCTCAGATAGCATACGCTTTGGCAGGCGCCCTAGCTTCAGATCTGACAACATTGTCTCTCGTAGTTCTCTGACTAACACTGACGTTTCTTACGTTCTTCAATGGTCTACCTCTCACAGATGGATGATCAGATCTCAAATTCTGAACAGCTTCTAACTCAATAGTCTCAGGGCAATCTCGAATAAAATGATCAAGTGATCCATATCTGAAGCAAGCTCTGTCATTTAATCTACAACTTCCCGGATGTCTTTTTCCACAATGCTTACATTCAGGTCTCTTGGATCGAATATTTCCAACGCTAGCGACTGAAGTTGCTGGGGTTTTTGAACTCATTTGTGGTCTTGATTGATTTCTATTCGAATATCCAACGTTATCTCTAAACGACTTTGATTATCTCTGAATCTTTTCAGAGCAGACTGAAATGATTTACTCTGAAATCTCTTTTTCACATCTCGAGCTTCAGACTCAGCTTTTCTCTTATCTTTCCCAAGTGCCTCAGCTTTACCGGCTCGATCGACGAGTACAATGAACTCTTTTATTTCTAAAATCCCAACTAACGAACGAATGTCTTCATTCAGGCCATCTTCAAACCTTTTGCACATTATAGCTTCAGAAGATACACACTCCCGGGCATACTGACTCAATCTTACGAATTCTCGTTCATACTCGGAAACAGTCATTCGGCCCTGTTTAAGTTCTATAAATTCCTTTCGTTTCTAATCAACGAATCTCTCACTAATATATTTCTTCTGGAATTCGTTCTGAAAGAGATCCCATGTAACTCATTCTCTCGAAAAGATACCACACACTTTATGCATTCTTCCGGAGTCAGAGACATTTCATCAAATACCCGGATCGTGTTTTCAATCCAGAACTGAGCCTTTTTAGCATCATCATCTTTAGTATCTCGGAATTCCTCGGCCCCATACTTATGGATCTTGTCAACAGGAGGCTTATTCAACAGATTCAGATTTACAGCCGGAGGTATATCGGATGTCTGAGGGGGATTAATCGGGGGCGGGGGTTGTGAAACAGTCAGGTTATTTCTTACGAACTGAGTGAACCACTCACTCATCATCTGGAAGAAAGCTTGTTTAGCTTCTCCCGCATGTCCGCTTGTAGTCGGTCTCGAATCAGAGGGCGCTGTCACTTGCGTGGGAGTAGGCGCATTACTTTCTACGTCGTCAGCTACGGCTCTTTCGGGATCCATTACTATACGAAAATCACATTTATACATCAGGATTCATCACACTATCACAATTCAGATATATGGCATGTATAGCTAGACTCTGACATGCTACGTTAGTCCGAGAATCGGCTAAATCGTAGCTCTGATACCAACCAAATGTAACACTCCTATCCCGAATCCATCGCCGGATTAAGGTTAGGAGCGTTATCGAACATATCAGAAACGTTCACTGATAAAATCATACATTCAAACACCATTCTCAATCATAATGTCCCTTAAACGGGTCATTGAGACCTTAAGCATGCTTACAATTTGAGTCGGGACTAAATCAAAACACATAGAGAATTCTCGAAAAATTTAAAACTTTACTAAACTACAAGGGAGGCACGCTCGTGGGAGGAGACCGTGTGCCCTCCACGGCTTCTAGACACCCCCGTGTATCCATCTGTGTCTATATACTGACTTTCCCACCATGACCACCAAGCACGCCCGTGTATTTTGGCCGTGTACTTTTTAGTTAGCTACTGACTTGCACACCACGGCCAGATGACACGCCCGTGTCGAGGCCGTGTGATACTAAACTGCATCCTATGATTCACCCACGATCATTAGGCACGCCCGTGTGACATTATAGGCCATTTACAAGGCCAAGATGCCACTCATAAGGGTCAAACCTACAAGCCATATTTAACAAGATGTCTCATGCACAATTAACCATCAAAACATACCAAAATAATCAACCAATTCATGTATATTTGCCAACTAAGGTAATCACACCACAAATCATTCAAACCAATTCCAAACATACCAATTTGCATGACTAAATCTAAATTATACCAAGCTCCTTTCATCCGTATATACTTACCATCTCATAACCATTTCATGTAACAACTAAGCATGCCAAAACAACTTCACATATCACATTCATTAAGGCATATTATCAAAACATAATTAGCCAAATCACATGGCTAAGTTCATTATACAACTCATACCAAAACTAGCCTATACATGCCATATTGAGCTATATACATTTTCAAAGTGTACCAAAATAAGTTTTAGTAGTGTGATGACGATCCGTGACGGTCCTGAGCCTATCAGTAGCTTTGACGACTTACAGAACAAAGAAAACACATACAGAGAGTAAGCTTTCCAAAAGCTTAGTAAGTCAATACACAAACAAACTTGATATGTAAAGCATGTAAGCATATAACCACATTGGCATATTTCTTCTACAAGGTAAATTTCTCACATTTATACTTTGATTCATATTCTTGGCCAAATTGCCACATTTATCAATTCAAGAATCATAAACACATAGTTTTTCATATATGCTTTCATGTAACATATTTTCAATCCATCATAGTAAAACACTTAGTCACTTACCTTATATACACATTTGGTGTATAATCAACGTACCTGAATCGAACATTCATTTACTTCATCTATCAAAGCTCGAATTTGTCATTCGTATTTCATGCTTGCCCGTTGAACCATAAGGAGTCTAATAGGATACTTTAAAAGCTTGGAATAGTAGTATAATGCCATCGTTCTAGACGAGGTCTTACGTGCACTCAGATATCGATGCCACTGTCCCGGATAGGGTCTTACACAAATTAGAACGATGCCAACGTCCAAACATGGTCTTACACGTAAAGATCATAATGATGCTAACGTCCCAGACGTGGTCTTATACATAATCGGATATCGATGCCACTGTCCCGGACAGGGTCTTACACAAATTAGAACGATGCCAATGTCCCAGACATGGTCTTACACATAATCAGATATCGATGCCACTATCCCAGGCAGGGTCTTACAAAAATCTCAAATCAGCGCCAACGTCCCGGACGTGGTCTTACATGATAAAATAGAAAAGTTACCTATGTCATGACATAGTTAATCCTATTTATTCCTAGGTTCGTACGGGACTTATCGGACTTAATCACTATATCGAACTTATCTTGGAATTCATTTTCATAACTTCTCATAAACCTTCATAGTCAACATTAATCATATGAACACATATAATATCAAACAAGTACGTTTACTTGCATAGTGACTTACCTCGGATTCAGTTTATCAGAATAAAAACGGCTACTCGGTGACTTTTACTTTTCCGCGATCTAAATCCGTTTTCCTTGGTTCTTGATCTAAACATATTCAGAATTAACCCTTTTATTCACTATTTCATTCAATTCAATCCATACATACATATTTTGGGCTATTTACAATTTAGCCCTCACATTTTCATAATTAGACAATTTAGTCCATTTTTCACAAAACATCAAATTCACAAAATCCACACATACACATGCTTGGTCGAACCTCTTTAGGGACTATATAAGTCCAAATATTTCATCAAATTTGTAATTTAGTCCCTCAACTTTCTATTTTCTCAATTTAGCCCCAATTAGCTAAATTTATCAAAATTTCAAGAATAAAGTATGTTCATCTAACTCATATATTTCATTTATCACCAAAAATCATCAAAAAGCTTAACATATCATCAATGGCATAACTCACAAACATCATCAATTCATCAAATTAAAACATGGGTTTTGAAGCTATCAAAGCAATGATTGGAAAAACGTAAAAATTATCGAAAACTGACTGAAAACATACCTTGAATTCAAGCTTAAAAGTGCCGAAAATCAAAAGAACTTAAGCCTTTCTTCCTTCTCTAATATTCGGTCAAAAGATGAATGAAATAATGTCCTTTCTCATACTTTGTTTTTATCATAAAACATTTTAATTCAAAAAATGACATAATTAACGTTTTATAAAATAAAACCAAACATATATATATATATATAAGGTCAATAATGACCATTGCTGTCCACTATAAATAAAAATGAGCAAATTGCCATATAAGGCCTCCAACGTTACAAAGCCACAACACTTAGGTACTTTAACAAATAGCAAGCAACTTTCACATTTAATACAATTTAATCCTTTTGTCAAATTAAACACACAGACAAACAATTTAACTTACGGAAATTTAGCACATGCTTAATCACATATCAATGGCACAGAAAATAATATTAAAATACTATTCACACTCGAATTTGTGGTCTCGAAACCACTGTTCTGACTAGGGTATAAATCGGACTGTTACAAATACCTTAGCCATTTTTCTTTTATTTATTTATTTCTAATTTTCAATTTTTTTTCTGATCTCTCTTTTATTTTGCTTCTGATAGGTTTTTCTAGTTTATGACTAGAAGGAATCCGTCAGGACCCTTAATTTTTGACAGCGATATAGAAGGTACTGCTCGCAGAAACAGAAGAGAAATAAGGTGAAGCTTACAATACATAGAAGAAGAGCAAGAGGGCAATAACAATCTGCTACCTCTTATGGTTGCCGCAAACCCGGTGAATCAAAAATCCTGCTCCTCATACTATGTATGATTATGCTAAACTTAATTTAACAGGAACTGAATCAAGTATTGTTAGACCTGCTATTGCTGCAAATAATTTTGAACTGAAACCTAACACAATTCAGATGATACAGCAATTTGTTCAGTTTGATGGTTTGCAGGATGAAGATCCAAACAATCACTTGGCAAACTTCCTAGAATTTTGCGATACTTTCAAAATAAATGGCGTTTCAGATGATGCCATTCGTCTTCGGTTGTTTCCCTTTTCGTTGAGGAACAAGCTAAACAGTGGTTGAACTCGTTACCACGAGGATCAATCACTACATGGGAACAAATGACTGAAAAATTTTTGTTAAAATATTTTCCGCCAGCTAAAACGGCCAAGTTGAGGAATGATATCTCTTATTTTGTTCAGATGGATTTAGAGATAATTTACGATGCATGGGAGAGATACAAGGATCTACTAAGGAGGTGCCCTCACCATGGGTTACCCTTGTGGCTACAGGTCCAAACCTTTTACAACAGTGTGAACCCCTCAACTAGGCAGTTGATCGATTCAGCCGCCGGTGGAACCCTGAATAACAAGACTCCTGAAGCGGCTTATGAGTTTATAGAAGAGATGTCACTGAATAACTATCAGTGGCAAGTCACGAGGACAAAGCGAACAAAAGCCGCTAGTGTTTTCAACCTCGACGCAGTGACGATGCTATCAAACCAGGCAGAACTGTTAAGTAAGAAAATTGATGGTTTATGTGGTTCTTCATAGGTACATCCAGTTATGCAGTGCGATACGAATGGAGGAGGGATGAACAACACAGAATATCCGCCTTACAACCCGAGCGCTGAAAATGAGCAAGTTCACTATATGGGTGATCGCTGCAATCAGAGCTTTAATATTTATAAAAGAATGATTGAACCTGGAGACTAACTCTGACAATGATTAAAGGCAAGTGTACCTATCGACCAGTAGTATAGCTTAGGCAAGACCGGATTATCAAACCCAAAGGAACTAAAAGTATTAATACTAACTTTCTTTTTATTATTTAGCCTAAAATATAGTGAAGTTGATCTAATCTAAATGACTACTAAGTTAAAGACGCAAAGACAAAAAAAATGAATTGGGAAATAACTAGAAGAAAAACTCAGTTGATTACGACGATACCCTTAGGAAGAATCCACCTAGACTTCACTTGTTATCTAACTTTTAATTATATGATCTATTTACTTAGCTTGATCCGTAAGACTCCCTAACCTATATTAAACCCTCTCTCGAGGCGAATAACATCTAACCCTAGGTTAATTAGTGGAACTCTCGTTCGCTTATAATAACCCCCCAGGATAGCAGTAAATCGATCAATGGACTCCCATATTAGGTTTCACCCTAATCCGATAAAATCTCGTAACCCTATCTCTAGGCGTTCGATCAACTCCGCTTAATTATGTTAGATCTTCTCTTAGGCAGGGTCTATTCTTCCTCCACCTAAGCACATTAGATTTGGATTAAGCAACATAATAAAGAACAAACTAAGTAATTCATCATGTAACTTAAAAATCAAATAACAAGATTCGTCTAGGTTTCATCCCCTTCAGGTATCTGAGGGGTTTAGTTCATAATGAATAAAGAAAACATCGCAAGAGAAGAGATAAAACAAAACATAGGAAATTCCTAAAACCCCCTAAAGGAATTAAAGGAGAATTCTGCCGTCTTGAGTATAATTCCGGCTTCTTGGGATGGATCAACTGGCTATCCTCGTGTTATTCCCTAACTCTGACCTTCTCGGCTTGGCTCCTTGGCCTAGCTTTCGATGCCTTTCAAATGTGGTACTTGGGGGATATATATATAGGCTCTTGGAATGCGATTCTTTCTCCCTAAGTATCCTTTTCTGACTGAAATTGCTCTTTCCAGCGACAGAGGCACGGCCATGTCACACGCCCGTGTGGATCGAGACCAGACCGTGTTCGGACTTCTAAAGTGAGGCACGGCCATGTGAGGCGGAGTTGAGGCCGTGCTCTAAGTGTTCGTCGAGGCACGACCGTGCGGGCTATGGGCTAGGCCGTGTCAATTTCATGCTAAGGCCCATTTACTCTGTTTTAGGCCCAATTTGTGTTCTTTTCATCCTCGGGTGCTTTCCTAGGTCTAAGACATGAAAAGAAAGGATTACAAGCACCTTTTTATACAAATCAAGGAATAAATCACCAAAAATTAGGCTAAATGTGGGATTAAAATATGTTACTTTTACGGTTTATCAAATACCCCCACACTTAAACTTTTGCTTTTCCTCAAGCAAAATTTTCAACTTACAATTAAAACGAACTTTCCATGATCTACAATTCTTATCAACAATGCTATATCATAATTCATAGATAATTTATACATGGATAATTCAATTCAAAGAGTCCTAAAGGATTGATGTCCTCACTAAGGATTCACTCAAATCACTCTAAAGTGTTTAAGGTTCAGGGAAAAAAATTACTCATAAGTCGAACCTGAAAAGTTAATCCCATAGGCTTACCTGGAAATCAAATCTCCACCACTGTAATATGAGATGATAAACAGATCAAAAGGTCTTTGTTAGGGTTGTAACGGGGCTAGGGTAAAAGGTGTGGTCACAGGCTGAAATTAGAGGGTTAGAATCGAGATTGAATTGACAAGTACCTACCTAAAACTTCTCTGAAATTTCATTAACTGAAAAGTAATAATCCTACTAATACGAGCTTTTCTTTTGAAAACAGTCTTTGGTTGTGTAAGCTCTCTTTTCGTACTACTAATATTGAATAACTTGGATTTTTTTAAGAACAAACTAAATAATACATGATATATTTAACTATCAGAATAATAAACTTCGGTAACTGATCAAATCAAGTCTCGATTAAGGGGTAGTCAAAAGAAAGGGTGATAACAATTTCAAAGGCTTTGGGTTAATATTAGTGGGTGAGTCAATAATAAGGGTTTATTAGGATCAACGAGGTTCACTAGGGGTTAATTGTGAAGGTAGGCTATTTAGTTGAGTTAGTGGGTTAAAACCTAGGTGCCTTTATCATCTCTGTATATTAAATCATAACTGTGGTCTCGACATGTATAAACGAGGCAAGTTCTAGAATAACAGTTCATAGTTGACACACTCATAATTAAAAAATGAGCACGAAAAAGAATGTATGCTCTAAAAGGTTCAAATACTCACAAAAATTATGGGTGTTTTGGCATCATCCTTATGAATTTTAAATTTCAAGGTAGTATTCAAATTTAGGTCAACAACCTATCAAAATGTTTATTTCTGAAAAACAGACTTATCATGCTCCATTCTCTAGTATTCCTCAAATTAAATATCAATGTACAATTAACTATGACTTATTCTAAAACATGTCAATAATCATCATAAATCATCAGAATTTTCATCTTAATTAGTAATATGACAACTTTGCATAAAAACAAGACTAAATCAGGGATTTGAGAATAATGAAAAAGGTTTGGCATTTTTATTCCACTTTTACCCTCAGGGATTTGAGAATAATGCAAAAAGTTAGGTATATTTTACCCCCCACACTTAAGATGTACATTGCCCTCAATGTACAAAGATAGATAATGATAATTAGTGAGCAATCAAAAAGATAGGAGGGAAAAGTGTACTTCCTGGATTTACTGACGAGATCCTTGAGGATGTGGACAGTGTGTGGCATCAGGTGACTTTTTTGTATTTCACCTTAATTGTGCTTGTGTGTAGGTGGAATATATGATTTATTCTGCAAAAGTCACTTGTTAATGATCTTTTTGATGACATCGATATGTTGTTAGGGATGCTTGAATAATTGGATAGTCAATGATAAAAATTTACCATAAAAGTTCAAATTAAACAACTTAAAATAAAGTCTTAAAAATGAAGAAAATAAAATTAAAGAAAACAAATTAAAAGGACTCAGAGGTCTCATTGTTGGTTGGAGCCGGTGGTGGTGCTGATAATGAAATGTGGAGGTACTGACATATTTGGTGGAACGTCGCCTCTAATCCATCACAGCGCTGTGCGTTTTCAGCAAAATGCATCTCGAACCAATCAAGTCAAGCAGAGATGTCTGCTAATGATGTTGCCGTTCGGTATGGATGCTGGCTCGGGTTTGGTGCCTCCTCTGATGGTAGTGGGACATCGTCAGGAATGTCCTCGTCCTCTCCCTCATTGGTTGGTGTCTTTAGTCGGGACTGAGGGGGATCGATCCCTCGATGTTGTTTGGTCATCCTCATATGTAGCATCGTCTGGATGACTTGAGGAACCATGTTGCCCATCAGTGTGAGGGAGGTGATCTGATCTTCGGTGTTGAGTAGGTTGAAGTGCCGAGCTAGCCTTGTAATGTATGGCCCCATTGGCAAAATCCCTTTTCCTGTGCGGCTCTATTGATGTTGAATCGCGCATGCGATACAATACGCCAGGTCGAAAACATGTCCTTCAGACATGCATGATAGGAAGTAGATGTCGTGCTTGTTTACGACGTTGGTGCTTTCTCTACGACCTGTGATGGTATGCGCGAGAATGGCGTGAATATACCTTAGGGCGGGGGGAAGTGCCGTCACCTTAGAGCGGCTGGGTCGTATTGGCTTGTATTGGGGCGTAGGCTGTGCCAACATTCAAGCGGGGTGCAGTAGAGCTCACGGTTTAATCCGGCAAGTGGGTATTCTTCTATGAAGTCCTGCGTGTAAAGTCCGAGAGCCTTGCCGAATTGTGGTACACTTAATCGACGCACTGAGCCCCCTAGACGGAATTGAATAGCACCTGGGTCGTCGAATTGAGTCGTCACTGCTTGCAAAATGAAGGTGGTGCAGAATTCTAATGTAAGCTCCATATATGTGGGTTCGTCGATATTGAAGAATTTCTTCCACGGTTCGGTTGAGAGGAGTGCTTGAATGTCAGTTTTGAGCCCAACTTGCCGCACTGCGTTCTAGTCGATGCGTCTACCGGTGCCTATGGGTCTACCCCGGATTCTTTGAACCTTTTATCTTGAGTTGCTTGGGTGAATTGGAGAAATAGGTGTCGAGTTTCAGTAGAGGCACTTGCGGACGATGATCCGGGCCCCTTTCTTTTCTTGCTTGGGACGGATAGTTTGGTTTGTGATGACGACATGGTACCTAAAAATTGATCAGATAATAAAAGGAACAAGTTCCTTAATCAAAATTATGACCAATGTATCTCGTATCATCTATAAATTTCATTCGATTTTAGTGATTCTTTTGTTCAAGAAAATTAGTAAATTTTATGTCTAAGAACAGAATCAATCAGCAACCAAAATCAATTTATTCATGAATGTTGTGAGAACAATCACTAACTAAAAATCAAGATTAATTTTAAACAAAAAATGAAAAAAAAATATAAAGCTGTAATCAAAGGAGTATGGGTACTTAAACAAAAATAAATCATGCTTTTCAAAACTAAATCTAACAAAATTTGAAAATAAATACAAATGCCATCAAGGATTATGTCAAGAAAATGGAACCAGGGGTGGTGGAATGATCAGCACGGGCGGAGCACGGCGGTGGCGTGGGTTTCTGTGGTGCGAACACGGTGGTGTCATGGGCGTGCGGCTTGGTAGCACGACTGTTGTGCGGCCGTGTGGAAGGGTTTGGTTGATTTTTGGAAGAAAAAGCGGGGTGGGGGAGGGGCGGTTTTAATGAAAGGGGAGTGGTTGTTTGCCCGGATTTGGGGAGAAGGGGGTTTAAATCTGAATTTTAGGGTTTGTTTTTTGAGAAGATGACGGTTAGTTTTTATTTATAGGGGAGGGAGCACGGTCCGATGACACGCCCGTGTCATTTTGAAATCGCCCGTGCTTTTCGCGTTTTTCAGGATTGGGTGCGTTCAAGTTTCGTGGCACGGCCATGTGTCTATTTGGCACGCCCGTGCTCTATAAGTTAAACTGTTAGCACGGTGAGGTAACACGAGTGTGTCTTGCCCGTGTTCGACAAGTCAGTAGCTTCACACGGTTTGAAGGCGCGGGCGTGGTCTTCCCATGGTGTGCGAGTCAGTAGCTTCACACGGTTTGAAGGCACAGGCGTGGTCTTCCCATGTTCGTCAAGTCAGTGTTCTCCCACGGTTGGATAGCACGGGCGTGGCTGGTATCGCAGCCCGTGTTATTGAAAGGTCTCTTTTCCCTGTTTGTGCACGGCTCTTGACACGCCCGTGGCGTGTCCCATGTCTTACACACGGTCATTAACACGCCCGTGTTTAATGTCCTGTTACAAATCCTGCTTTTCTATGATGTTAGAGAGAAAGATAAGAAAAAAATAAAAACAATGTTAATGTGTTAGTGGTCGGGTTCCCTTCTGGGAAGCCCTCGTTTATAGTCTTAAGCTAGACTCTCCCTGTTTTCAGTTCTAAAGGAAGGCTCATGGAGCATAAGCTCCTCTCTCATGTCTCCAAGATCTGCACCATTATAAATTTTAAGTTGGTGACCATTTACCTTGAATGTGCCTTTAGTGGGATGAGTTACCTCGATGGTGCCATATGGAAATATTGTTTTGATCATGAATGGGTGTAACAGACCAATTTTGACCCTAATCGGAACGGTGGTTTCGGAACCACGAATCCGAGCCTGAGAGTTATTTTTTTTAAATATTATGTTTTGTGTCTGTTATGTGTGATTTAGTAAGTGTGAAAATCTCGTGGAAAATCTTAGCCATCTAAGTGTTTAAATTGCTAAAGGTCTAAATTGCAAGAAGAACCAAGGTAGTGGGCATTAAAAAAAAGGGGGCTAAGTAAATTGTCCATTAAACATGGGGATTTGCATGTCAAATTCCCCATTTTTAAACAAGGTGGACGGCAAGCATGCATATATGTTCTTTTTTTTTTATTTTTTTTGTATGATATTTAGGCATTATTATATTAAAAGCATGCTAAGAATATATGCTTTCTAATTATATATATTGATTTTAGTAATATTATAAGAAAAGCATGCTATATTTTATGTTAAAAAGATAAAAACAAAAAGAAAATAATTCTCTCTTCATTCATTCCTTTCTTGCCCGATTCTTACCTTGAAGAGAAGGGAAGAACTTCATCTTCCCCATTCGGCCCTTGCATGCACTAGGATAGGTAAGAATTGAACTTGATTTTAAAAACCTACCTTGATATGGCTTAAATTCTTGATCATTTTTCTTTTGAAACAAGCAAAATTTGTTAATATTGGTATGATGAGATTCGGCCGTGGGTGCTAATGTTGTAGTTTGTTGTGTTAATAAGTTAGATAGTATGAGAAGAAATGGCATGAACTTGTAAGAAGATTTTGTTGATTTGGCTTGAAGGTACCCTCATAGTTGGCCGAATAATAGGATGGATATTCATGAAAACATTTCTTCTTGTGTTTTGATGTTCGGCCATCCTCTTATAATGAAATTAACCATAGAAGATTGTTATATGTGATGTTAAATTATTGGGTGAACTAAGTTTAAGACTTGATTACTTGAAGTAAATTAGTGCAAGGGGTAAAATGGATGGAAGGAAGGGTTATAGAGAATCCTAGGAACCTAAGGGCCATTCGGCCATGGAGAAGAGATCCAAATGGGTTGAAAATTTTATTGTGGTGTTCAATAGGTTATATTGGATTAGTTAAATGCTTGAATTTGGTGTGGTTATTTAGCTTGTTGCTTGGTTGTATGTTGAAGAAAATGCATGGGTGTTGAATTGGCATATTCGGCCATAAGAGAGAATGAATTTGAGCTATTGTATTCGGTTATATATGTATAATTATATAAAGTTAATGTATGGCTATAGATAAGAAGGTAAGTTGTAAGTTAAAGCACATCAAGGAAATTATTACCAAAGTGTTCCCTAATAATTTTGAATGCACTTGAACAAAGTAGAGGATGAATGCCGAATGCAAATGTTTATGTCTTGGAATTATTTATTTTATGATTTTTGCTTTCGAATTGAATGGAAGTGTGGTTTAATTGGTTTAAATTGAACCAAATTAGATCAAGATCAAAAGGAGAAAAAGTTGGAGCGAGGAAAAGCTAAACTAAACGAATAGTTGGAGATTTTGAATCTATCTACTTCTAAGGTAAGTCCTTTATTTAAAATATGTTAATAAGTTAATTACGAATTTAGTGAATGATAAACTGTGGAAAATTAAAGTATAAATTCATGATATAGCCGAATGTAAATGTATAGTATTGAAGTGAATTTATTTGGCTAATGCAAATGAATAAGTAAGTTCTTGAGCAATCTTATGTTTTGAGATTATTTACAAATCTAATGAATGATAGAATTCGTATGAGTTGGTGTAAAACCATGAGTTGGCCGAATGTGATGATGATGGATTGGGTTGATTTCAAATGTATTTAACTAAATGTGAATAAACGCATATGGTTCGATATGTGACAGTGAAATGCGAAAAATATGTAAATCTATTTTTGACATAATCGGGCTTTATGCCTAGCAGGCCTCGTGCCGGTGACATAATCGGGCTTATGCCTAGCAGGCTTCGTGCCGGTGACATAATCGGGCTTATGCCTAGCAGGCTTCGTGCCGGTGACATAATCGGGCTTTACGCCTAGCAGGCCTTATGCCGGTGTTACTTTTCAGGCTTTTACGCCTAGCAGGCTTGATGCCGGTGATGTATTTTACCAAAGAGGAATTGAATCTTTGTTCAAGACAATTTAGAGCTAAATTGTCAAGAATATGGTTCAGGTAAGTATGTAAGGTATGATATGTTTAATATTACTTGGGTCAAACTAATATTGATGGACGTAATTTGACGGAAGTCGAGCTTAGAACGTGCTATTATGGAACAATTGGTTTTCATGTATAGACGTTAAGAAAGTAGATTTCCATGCGATATGCTTATATGAACTACGAAGAAATGTAGGTCTAAGGAAATGACCCCTAATTCACTTAGGTTACTGAATTACTAGTATTTGGTTTTGTGTAAACTATTTACTTAATTGCCTATGTGAAATACCATATGTAGATTGTTTTCTTTTCGTAAATGATTAAATGTTCTATTATTATGAGTTAGGACTTACTAAGCTAGTAAGCTTAATTATGTGAGATGTTTCCTCTGTTTTATAGATTAGGAGCAAGCCACAAGCTCATCGGGATTGTCGGAAAGTCGCTCACACTATCAATCTACATTTTGGGTACTCTTTCATTTTGGTTTTAAGCGAAGGCATGTATAGGATAGGCTTGGTTTTTGTTTGATGGAATCTTAAGGTTCATGTGTAAAAACTAAAAAAAAAAATAGCCATGCGAAAATGGCTAAATTTTGTTAGGTACGTTGGTGTGTTTTGAATGTAAGTTGGTTCATGGTGGCAATGTCTATGCATTCTTAATCTAGTTAATCGTTTTTATTAAAGAAATGTTTGTATATGAATTGAATCCTTGAATTTGAGATGTAGGTAGGCTCGGTTAGAAGCTAGTTTATTTTTATGAATGCAATAAAACAGCTTGTAGTGGCAGCAGTGACGTGAGTTAGAAAAATTACCAAAAATAGGGTGTATTGAATTTAGAGGTGAGTGAGTTATGAAATTGAACCTTAGTGTGTCTATTTTTACATGAAAGAAACAGAATAGGTAAAAGATTTGTATATTATGAGATAATTGAGTTTTAACGAGACCTGCTCTGAATGAATTCGTGAGCTACTGTTCTGTTTTGGAAAAATAGTCAAAAATTGTACAAAAATAATTAGGAATCATGGTTTATATGTGTAGAACCCTAAATGAGTCTATTTTTCATTGGTATAAACAAGAACATCATAGGAAATTTGTTCAATCAGATAACTGCAGTTTTATAGGGACAGGTCAGAATTGTCCAGCAGTGTAATAAGGGTAACTTTGAAGAATAAACTGTACTAATTGGCCACATGAAAAATTCTGGAAAAATTATGGTAAATAGTTATACGAGTTTAGTTTCAAGGAAAATTTACGGATCTAAATTTCGAGTTTTTTAACTCGAGTTATGGCCGATTTAGTCAGCGTGACGCAGTTGGACAGCTTTAAAAAAATTTTACTCCCCGAGTTAATGTTTACGTCTAGTAATGCCACGTACTCGATTCCGGTAAGGGTTTCGGGTAAGGGGTGTTACAATGGGCCTGACCATCTTGATTTCAACTTTCCCGGGAATAGTTTAAGCCTTGAGTTGTACAGTAGGACTAAGTCTCCTATTTCGAATTGCCTTGATCTCTTGAGACGAGCATCGTGGCGTCGCTTTGTTGCTTCCTTGTACAATTTTGAGTTCTCATAGGCTTCCGTTCTCCACTCGTCTAGCTCGTTCATCTACATCATTCTCCTCTTTCCTGCAATTTTGAGGTCAGTATTCAAAAATTTTATTGCCCAAAAAGCTTTGTGTTCTAATTCGAACGGTAAATGACAGCTTTTCCCGTATACAAGTTTGTATGGGGATGTCCCTAAAGGTGTTTTAAATGATGTTCTATAGGCCCATAACGCATCATCTACTTTTATTGCCCAGTCTTTTCTATTTGATTCAATGGTTTTTTCTAGAATGCGCTTAAGTTCTCGGTTTTCCACCTCTACTTGCCCACTGGTTTGAGGATGATATAGGGTTGCTATTCTGTGGTATACTCCATATTTTTTAGGATTTTTTCAAATTGAGTATTGCAGAAATGAGTACCCCTATCACTAATAATTGCTCTAGGTGTGCCAAATCAGGAAAACAGTTTCTTGAGGAACTTGACTACTATCCTAGCATCATTAGTAGGTAAAGCTTTCACTTCCACCCATTTTGGCATGTAATCGACTGCCACTAGGATGTACTTGTTTTCAAACGAACTAGGGAATGGTCCCATAAAATCGATACCCCATACATCAAATATTTCACATGATAACATATATGTTTGAGGCATTTCATCTCATTTAGAAATATTACCTATTCGTTGGCATCTGTCACACGAGGTAACATACCTGTTGGCATCTTTAAATAGAGTAGGCCAATAAAAACCTGATTCGAGTATTTTGTGTGTTGTCTTAATACCACTATAGTGTCCTCCTGATGGTCCTGAATGGCAATGCTCCAAGATTTTGTTTGCTTCTGTCTTTGTAAGACATCTTCGAATTACCTGATCTGCACAAATGCGGAAAAGAAAGGGATCTTCCCAAAAATAATTTTTCACGTAAGCAAAGAATCGTTTCTTTTGGTGATGTGTTAATTTTCTTGGTAAGATGTTAGCAGCTAAATAATTCGCAATATTTGCAAACCATGGTACCTCAGAATGTGTTATAGAAAAGAGTTGTTCTTCGGGAAATGAATCATTTATTTCACTTTCATCAAGCTCTATGGTGTGAGGATTTTCAAGTCTAGAAAGATGATTTGCTGCGAGATTATCGGTTCCTTTCTTGTCTTGTATTTCCAAGTCAAATTCCTGTAAAAGTAAAATCCATCGTATGAGTCTGGGTTTTGCATCAGGTTTGTTTAGAAGATAACGAAGAGTTGAATGGTCAGTCTAAACGATAACTTTAGACAATATTAGATACTGTCTAAATTTATCAAAAGCAAAAACTACAGCTAGTAATTCTTTTTCTGTGGTGGTGTAATTTTCTTGAGCGGGTGTTAATGTTCTGCTAGCGCAGTAAATCGGCTGGAAATGCTTGTCTCTTCGTTGTCCCAAAACTGTACCTACTGCAAAATCACTTGCATCACACATTAGTTCAAAGGGTAAATTCCAATCAGGTGCAACTATGATCGGCGCATTTATAACCTATCCTTAAGGATATTAAATGCATCTAAACATTCCTGGTTGAAATGAAAAGGAACATCGTTTTCTAGTAATTTTTTCAAAGGCTTAGCTATTTTAGAAAAATCTTTAATAAATATTCTATAGAACCCTGCATATCCTAAAAATCTTCTAATAGCCTTCACAGAACTAGGGGGAGGTAATTTTTCTATGGTTTCAACCTTTGCTTTATCTACCTCAATCCCTTTACTAGAAATCTTATGTCCTAATACAATCCCTTCTCTAACCATAAAGTGACATTTTTCCCAATTCAAGACAAGGTTTGTTTCCTCACATCTCATTAGAACTCATTTCAAAATTTTAAGGAAAATATGAAAAGAATTATCGAATACCGAAAAATCATCCATAAATACCTCCATGATGTCTTCCATGAGTTCGTCAAAGATTGCCAACATGCAACGCTGAAAAGTAGCAGGAGCATTGCATAATCCAAAAGGCATTCTACGATTAACAAATGTACCGTATGGGCATGTGAATTTCTTCTTTTCTTGATCTTCAGGAGCTATGGGGATTTGAAAGTAGCCGGATAGTCCATCCAAGAAGCAGTAGTACATATGCCCGGATAATCTTTCCAACATTTGATCTATGAAAGGTAGAGAAGTGATCTTTTCTGGTGGCGTCGTTCAGCTTCCTATAGTCTATACAGACTCTCCACCCTGTAACTGTTCTTGTGGGAATTAACTCATTCTTTTCATTGGGCATTACTGTCATTCCTCCTTTCTTTGGAACTCCCTACACAGGACTTACCCAAGTGCTGTCTGAAATCGGATAAATTATTCCTGCATCTAGAAGTTTAATTACCTCAGCTTTGACAACTTCTTTCATGTTGGGGTTTAACCGTCTCTGAGGTTGCACACACGGCTTATATTCTTCTTCCATTAAAATTTTCCAAGGCTTTTTTGTGCTCTCTTAGTACCTTTATCAGCTCCTCTTTTTCCTTGGGTTCTAGTTCTACAGAGATGATTACTGGTAGCGTAAAATTGTCCCCGAGGAATGCATATTCTAAGTGTTTTGGTAACTGTTTTAATTCCAATTTAGGGGGCTCTTCGATGGAGGGTTTCTGTTTTAATTCATCATCATTTTCTATGCTTTCTTCTTTCATTTGTTTGGATGATGATGTATTCAGATTCAACTCATCGTCCTCATCTTCTTCCCCCTCTTCTTGAGTCAGGCACAGTTCCGTTGTGTCGTCATGTATGATTTCCTGTAATGAATGTTGAATGATATGATCAGTAGTATCAACAAAATAACAGGAATCATCTTGCTCTTTAGAATATCACATGGCATCATAAATTTGAAAAATGATTTCTTCATCACCTATCATCAGTGCGAGTTTACCATCACCTACATCAATAACGGCTCTAGCAGTGGCTAAAAAAGGACGCCCTAATATTAAAGGAACATTAATGTCTTCGTCCATGTCTAACACAACGAAATCAATAGGAAAAATAAATTTATCAATTTTTACCAAGACATCTTCGATAACTCCTCTAGGATATTTAATGGATCTATCTGCTAACTGAATACTCATCCTAGTAGGTTTTGGTTCCCCAAGATCTAGTTGTTTAAACATTTTGTAAGGCATTAAATTAATACTGGCACCTAGATCAGCTAATGCTTTCTTAATATTCAAGCTACCAATTAAACAAGGGATGGTAAAACTTCCTGGGTCTTTCAATTTGGTTGGCAACTTATTTTGGAGGATGGCTGAACACTCCTCATTAAGTTCCACTGTTGACACCTCTTCGAGCTTCCTCTTATTCGTCAAGAGTTCCTTTAAAAATTTTGTGTACTTCGGCATCTGTGAAATAGCTTCAACAAAGGGTAAGTTAATATGTATTTGTTTAAAAAGTTCAAGAAACTTACTGTATTGGGCATCAATTCGTTCCTTTTTTAATTTTTTTGGATATAGAATTGGTGGTTTGCTCTCATTGCGTAATGGAGTTACTTCCTCGATCTTCTCATCACTTGCCTTGTTGTTCTCGTTTGGGGTTTGTTTCTTTGGTTCTCCTAATTCCTTTCCACTTCTTAGTGTGACTACTTTTACCTGTTCTGTCCCTTTAGGAAAAAATTCTGCTCGTATTTCACAGATCATCTTAGTAAGCATTCCAACCGTCTTAGTGAGTTCCCCAAATGACTCAATAAATTTTTCAATTGACGTTTGTTGATCTTTAAGAGTTCTCTCGATATCTTGCAGGCGTTTTTCTGTATTTTCCGATTCCTCCTCGTGGGTTTGTTTCTTTTGTGGATAGGGAAAATTTTGGAAGTTCTGAGGAGGTTGTTGCCTTTGATTTCCCTGATTGCCTTGGCCTCCCCACGAAAAATTTGGGTGGTTCCTCCAGCCTGGATTGTAAGTGTTACTATAAGAATTATTATTGGATCAGAAATTATTACCTATATAGTTCATCTATTCGTCTTCTGCTCCTGGTTGGTAAGGTGGGTACTCAGGATTCACCACAGTTCCACTTGCATCGCACTACATGACTGGATGTGCCTGTGAAGAACATAAGCTATCAAGCTTTTTGTTCATCGTCTCTATCTGCGTTGATAACATGGTCATGGCATCGACGTTGAAAACTCCTGCTGATTCGTCGGTTTAGTCCTTGAAGCCTGCCATTGATAATTGTTTAGTGACATCTCCTCAATGAACTCGTAGGCTGCTTCTGGAGTTTTGTTGTTCAAGGTTCCATCGGTGACTGAATCGATCAGTTGCCTTGTTGAGGGGTTTACACCGTTATAAAAAGTTTGGACTTGTAGCCACAAGGGTAGGCCATGGTGTGGGCACCTCCTCAAGAGATCCTTAAATCTCTCCCACGCATCGTACAGTGTCTCTAAATCCATTTGCACAAAAGAAGAGATATCATTCCGTAATTTGGCTATTTTGGCCGGTGGAAAATATTTCATTAAAAACTTTTCGGTCATCTGATCCCATGTAGTGATTGACCCTCGTTGTAACGAGTTTAACCACTGTTTAGCTTTATTTCTTAATGAAAAAGGAAATAACCGAAGACGTATGGCGTCATCAGAAATGCCATTTATCTTAAAAGTATCACAGAACTCTAAAAAGTTAGCTATATGCGTGTTTGGATCTTCGTCCTGCAAACCATCAAATTGAACAAACTATTAAATCATTTGTATTGTGTTAGGCTTTAATTCGAAATTGTTGGCAGATATAGCAGGCCTAACAATACTTGATTCTGCTCCTGTCAAATGTGGTTTCGCGTAATCAAACATTGTGCGTGGAAAATTATTTTCCCCCACATCACGTGGTGGTGGGTTGTTTTCGTCCATCCCTTCAGTAGGATTGGATCTGCCTTCTTCCTCTCTTTCTGGGTAATCTAGGGCTCGCCTGGTTTCCCGACGATTGCTACGAGCGGTAGCTTCGATTTCACTGTCGAATATCAAAAGGTCCTCTTGGTTCCTTCTAGTCATAAACTAGAGGTATCTACTAGGGAAAAGAAAGAAAATTTCAGCTAAAAGTAAAAATAGAAATAAAAACAAAAATAAATTACGAAAAATAAAAATTAGGGCTAAAGTAATAAAAATAAAGTTTTCTTAATATTTTAGTTCCCCGGCAATGGCGCAAAAAACTTGATCGCTGCAATCAGAGCTTTAAAATTTATAAAAGAATGATCGAATCTGGAGACTAACTCTGACAACGATTAAAGGCAAGTGTACCTAACGAACAGTAGTATAGCTTAGGCAAGACCGGATTATCGTACCCAAAGGAACTAAAAGTATTAATACTAACTTTCTTTTTATTATTTAGCCTAAAATATAGTGAATTTGATCTAATCTAAACAACTATTAAGCTAAACACGCAAAGACAAAAAGAACGAATTGGGAAATACCTAGAAGAAAAACTCAGTTGATTACGACGATACCCTTAGGAAGAATCCACCTAGACTTCACTTGTTATCTAACTTTTAATTATATGATCTATTTACTTAGCTTGATCCGTAAGACTCCCTAACCTATATTAAACTGTCTCTCGAGGCGAATAACGTCTAACCCTAGGTTAATTAGTGGAACTCTCGTTCGCTTATAATAACCCCCAGGATAGCAGTAAATCGATCAATGGACTCCCATATTAGGTTTCACCCTAATCCAGCAAAATCTCGTAACCCTATCTCTAGGCGTTCGATCAACTCCGCTTAATTATGTTAGATCTTCTCTTAGGCAGGGTCTATTCCTCCTCCACCTAAGTACATTAGATTTGGATTAAGCAACATAATTAAGAACAAACTAAGTAATTCATCATATAACTTAAAAATCAAATAATAAGATTCGTCTAGGTTTCATCCCCTTCAGGTATCTGAGGGGTTTATTTTATAATGAATAAAGAAAACATCGAAAGAGAAAAGATAAAACAAAACATAGGAAATTCCTAAAACTCCCTGAAGGAATTGAAGGAGAATTCCGCCGCCTTGAGTATAATTTCGGCTTCTTGGGATGGATCAACTGGCTATCCTCGTGTTATTCCCTAACTCTGACCTTCTTGGCTTGGCTTCTTGGCCTAGCTTTCGATGCCTTTCAAAGGTGGTACTTGGGGGATATATATAGGCTCTTGGAATGTGATTCTTTCTCCCTAAGTATCCTTTTCCAACTGAAATTGCTCTTTCCAGCGACAGAGGCACAGCCATGTCACACGCCCGTGTGGATCGAGACCAGACCGTGTTCAGACTTCTAAAGTGAGGCACGGCCGTGTAAGGTGGAGTTGAGGCCGTGCTCTAAGTGTTCGTCGAGGCACGACCGTGTGGGTTACGGGCCAGGCCGTGTCAATTTCATGCTAAGGCCCATTTACACTGTTTTAGGCCCAATTTGTGTTCTTTTCATCCTCGGGTGCTTTCCTAGGTCTAAGACATGAAAAGAAAGGATTACAAGCACCTTTTTATACAAATCAAGGAATAAATCATCAAAAAGTAGGCTAAGTGTGGGATTAAAATATGTTACTTCTACGGTTTATCAATGGGTAATAATTCTAGACCTCAAAATAAACCTTATAGTAATACTTACAATCCAGGTTAGAGGAACCACCCCAATTTCTCATGGGGTGGCCAAGGAAATCAGAGACAACAACCCCTCCCAGGCTTTCAACAGCAACCCCATTCACAAGAAAAGAAGCCAAACCTTAATGATGCTAACAAAATTCATCGCGGTGTTAGAAACTCATTTCCAAAACACCGAAACAACACTTAAAAATCAACAAGCATCGATTCAAGGGATCGAGAACCAATTACGGAAACTTGCTAAGCAATTCTCTAAACGATCACAAGGAAGCCTACCAAGCACCACTGAAACTAACCCAAAGGAGCAACTTCAAGCAATAACGGCTCGCGATAATGAAGGGTTAGATGAGCCAAAAGTGAGGCAAGAGAATGTGGTAGAGGAAGATAAGGTTGAGGTAAGCCATAATAAACAAAAACCGATAATCACAGAGTACCAACCTCGCGTGCCATACCTCAATGCGATAAAGAAAGACTACACAGATGAACAATTCAGTAAATTTCTTAAACTTTTAAAGAAATTACATATTAACTTACAGTTTCTTGAAGCTCTTTCGCAGATGCCAGAATCAAGGAAATTTTTAAAAGAGCTTTTAACAAAGAAACAGAAGTTAGACGAGAAGTCGCATGTGGAGCTAAAAGCAGTGTGCTCAGCAAATCTGCAAAATAAACTACCACAAAAATTAAAAGATCTAGGGAGATTTACAATTCCATGCTTAATTGGTATTTTATCTGTTGATAATGCTTTAGCTGATTTAGGGGCAAGCATAAATGTTATGCCTTATAAAATGTTTAAACAACTAGGTCTAAGGAAACCCAAACAAACTAGGATGAGCATTCAATTAGCTGATAAAACTATTAGAATTCCTAGGGGTATAATCGAATATGTTCTAGTAAAAATTGATAAATCCGTATTCTCAGTAGACTTTGTCGTTTTAGACACAATAATATCCCTTTAATTTTAGGAAGACCCTTTTTAGCAACTGCTAGAACTAAAATTGATGTTGGTACAGGAGAACTCATACTTCGTGTAGGTGACGAAACGATCACTCTTCAAGCTCTTGACTCACCTAAGACATCAAGTAATAAAGGCGAGAATATAAATTCTATTAATAACCATTTGGTTAAACCTTCTTTTCAGGAAGCACCACGGAACTACACAACTGAGCCAGATGCTAGACCTCATGCCAACAAGGAAATAACTCATGAGGAACGAAGGCTTCAGATCGATGAACTAGACGAGTGGAAAACACATTTCAAGGAGAAATTAGGAACACACGAAGCAGAACCAAAGAAAAACCATGTCAAACTTAAGGATGAGCCAAACAAATTTAATATCGAAGATCAGGTATTGTTGAATAAAACAGACCCTCGGATTGCCACTTTAGACCTTGATACAAACGAAGAAATCCCTTTTGAGGTACTGAATATCTTTCCATATGGAACAGTCGAGGTAACTAATCCCAAGTTCCGCACTTTTAACGTAAACACTACTCGACTCGAACTATACAATAATCATAGAACTGATAGCAGAGGTGAGGAGTTTCAACTTCTCAAACCACCATGAATACGCGAATGAGAGGTAAGTCTAGCTTAAGACTTTAAACGAGAGCTTCTCGGGAGGCAACCCGAACACTAACCCCATTAATTTTCATATCTTTATTTTTATTTTTATTTTTACTTTTAGCACCTAACTACAAACTAACCAAATTAATGAAGCACAATTTTCCCTACCACACGGCCCTACACACTGGCGTGGCCGTGTGGACACCACGGATTTGCACACTGGCGTGTTAGAGATCGTGCGAACCAAAGACAAAAAATCTCCAAACCACGGGCGGCGATAAAATGCCACGGCCGTGGTCGATACTGATTTATCAACATGTGTGTGGCGACAATTACACGGGCATGAGAGAAGAGAATGAAGCTGGGCACGGCCGTGCGAGACGGCGGTGTGGGACAACACGCCCACAGTGCACGAGCGTGGGCCGCATGCCAGGCATGCCAAAACCCTAATTTTTGAAACACACAGGTTAAAAAACGAGTCACACGGGCGTGTTACATGCCCATGTGACCCTATTTCTATATAAACCATTCACTATTCATTATCTCCTCCACTAAAACCCTGGCCCTCCTTCCACCACCACTCACACAAACCGCCGCCCTTCATCCCTTTTCCCCTATTCCAACCACCACTATGACTAAAGGCAAGCCCAACACTACCACCCCTATGTTAAAAATGCGAAAAGATCCTGGCAAGGTCGCCCCGTGCACAATCACTCTTCATAAGTTCATGCCGGCGACTTCATTCACCTAACAACACAAGGATCTTTAAATCTATTCATTTTTTCTTTTTCTTTTCTATTCTCCTTTATTTTCCTTCCCTTTATCTTTCTTATCTTTAATTTTTATTATTACATTTTGATTTCTTTGATTTAGGTTCTAAAGGCTGCTTGGGAATCACCACACCACGGCCACTGCCAACTCAAGGAATCCATCCAAAATTCAGGAAGTTTCACTTCTCCCTATCTCTTATGATTTCATACTATATATCTTTGTACATTGAGGGCAATGTACATCTTAAGTGTGGGGGGTGAATTCTAAAAGTTCATAACTTTTTACATTATTCTCAAATCCTTGAATTTTGTCTTTCCTGTCTCATACCACCATTAGAACAAATTCTGATTGATTTATAATTTTTATTGATATGTCTTGAATTAAAACATAGACGGTTATGGATTGATTGTTTAAACTTGAAGGCTTTAGAGAATAAAGCATGATGAGTTGATTTTTGAAAATTAAAAATTTGCTAGGTTGTTTCCCCAAAGTTTAGGTATTATCTTGAAATTTGAAGTTCACAGGGTTGACATCAAAAACCAATAATTTCTGTGAGATTTTGAGCCTTTAGAGTAAACATTCTTTCGTGCTCACTTTTATTGCTACTTTGAGTGAGTTAATATTGATCTGTTATTCTAGAACTTCGATTATGCATGTCAAAACCACAATTTTGATTTTATATACTGAGATGATAAAGGCACCTAGGATTTAACCCACTTACTTCCCAAAAGGCCTACCTTCACGTTTAACCCCTAGTGAACCCCATTGAGCCCAACAACCCATTCATTGATTTACCCTTAATATTAACCCAAGACTCACTCTTTTTGATTCATTAAAGAATTTTTCCTATTAACCTTTTTGTCGAGATTTGATTTGAGTAATTGCCTAACTATGTTCTCTATTTTAGTTGAAAATGCTTTCCTATAATCGTATGATTTGTTCTTAAAAAAAAGTTAAAAGTTTATCCATTATTAGTTCTATTTTTTATGAGCTTAAGCAGTAAATCTCACATCTTTAGAAGAAGCTCGTATTATTAATGTAATTATTCATTATTAGAATATTTTTCTAGCTAGGTAATTTGTCAGTTCAATCTCGATTCTAACCTCCTTTTTCGTCCTGTGACCACACCCCTAACTAAGCCATGTTACAACCCTTTTTAAAGACCTTTTGATCGATGTATCATCTCAATTTATAGTGGTGGAGATTTGATTTTCATGCAAGCATATGGTAATAACTTTTCATGTTGACTATTGAGTGCTTAATTTTTTGTCCCTTAAACACTTAGAGCGATTTGAGTGAATCCTTATTGAGGAAGTTAACTCTGTGATATTTTGAATCAAAAGTGATTACTTAGATAAGAGGGGGATACCTATGTTTTTCATGAATAAAATGCTCAACTTGGATCATTTGAAACTCTGATGTTCTTTTAGTTGAATTCTCGATGTATAGTTACCTATGGATTATTTTGAAACATTATTGATAGGAATTGTAAATTGAGAAGAACAAATTTTAATTGTGAGTTGAGGATTTTGCTTGAGGAGAAGCAAATGCTTAAGTGTGGGGGTATTTGATAAACCATAATATATACATATTTTAATCCCACATTTGGCATACTTTTGGATGATTTATCCCTTGAATTGTGGAATTTGATGCTCCTAATCCTTTAATTTCATGTTTTATACTTAGGAGAGCATAGGAGGATGAAAAGAATGAGGAACGGGCCAAAAATGGAGAAAATGGGTCAAAGTAAGAAATCCACACGGCCTGGAGTTCGCCACACGGCCGTGCCACTTTAGCAGACTCGAACATGGCCCAGGGCTTGATTCACATGGGCGTGTCCCTGCCGTGCTCGAAAAAGGATACTTAGAGGCAAAGAAAGACATTTCGAAAGCCTATATAAACATCCTAGAGGGCAACCTAAAAGGAGGGTTCGACAGAGGTTGACGGAAGTTCAATAGAAGGCCTCTGTCAGGGTTCTTTTGACAGGAGCAAAGCCAGAGAGGGCTGAATACAGGGGATTACTCCAAGAAAGCCAGTTAATCCATCTCAGAAGCAGGAATCGCGCTCAAGACTGAAGATTTTTCCCTTCAATTTCCTTCAGGGGGTTTTAAGGTTTTCTTTATGTTTTGTTATTTAATTTCTTCTTAGATGTATTCTTTAATAATTATTAACTAAACCCCTCAAATACCTGGGGGGGTGAAACCTAAGACAGATCTTGTTATTGATTTTTGAACTTTATGATAAATACTTGATTTGTTCTTAATTATGTGTTCTTAATTCTTGTGTTAATATTTCAGGATATTGATTCAAGTATTGATGTGCTTATTCAGAGGAGAAAAAGTCCCTGTTTAAGAGTAGATCTAGCATAGTTAAGCGGAGTTGATCGCACTCCTAGAAATAGGACGACGAAAATTTGCCAAATTAGGGTCAAACCTAATATGGGAGTCCATAGATCGAATTAATGCAACACTAGGGGTTTTAATTAGAAAGAGATTTCCATTAATCGACCTAGGGTTAGACGTTAGTAGCCTCAAAAGAGGTATTAATATAAATTAGGAAATTCTACGGATCAAGTCAAGTGAATAAATAGTCTGGTTTAGAGTTAAATAACAAGTGAAGTCTAGGTGGATTCTTCCTCGGGTATTGTCTTAATCAATTGGTTTTCTCAGAAGTATTTTTCCAATTCATTCTCTGTGTCTTGGCATCCTTAGCTTAGTAATTAGTTAGATAAACAATAAATCCCTTTTATTTTAGGCTAAATAATAGAAAGAAACTCAGTACTAGTACTTTTGGTTCCCTTGGGTTTGACATTCTGGTCTTGCCACTAAGCTATACTACTGTTCGATAGGTGCGCTTGCCTCAATCGTGGTGATAGTTAGTTTCTAGGGTCGATAATTCATTATATAAATATTAAAACTCGCAGACACACGATCAGACATCTTTCTTTTTTGGAGTTAAAGGCAAACCTGTTACGAAGTCCATCGTAGTCCTATCCCATTTCCACTCCGGTACCATTACTGGCTGAAGTAAACTCGGAGGTACTTGGTGTTTCGCTTTCACTTGTTGACAAATCAAACATTTCAATACAAATTCAAAGATATCTCGTTTCATACCTGACCACCAATATAGTTTCTTCAAATCATTTTACATCTTCGTACTTCCCGGATGAATAGACAGACAACCACTATGTGTCTCATGAAGAATTTTCTGGATAAGCTCATTATCTCTCGGTACACAAATCCTGCCTTGGAACATCAAGCAATCATCAGCCCTAATTTGAAAATCTGATTCACTATTCGACTCGTACTGAACTCCCTTAGATTAAAGTTCTATATCACACTTCTGAGCTTCGCAAATTTGCTAAAGAAATACCGGTCTAGCTCTTAACTCAGCTAGAATCGAACCATCATTAGATAAAGTCAATCTCGTACTCATAACTCTAAAAAAAGGACTTTCTGCTCAAAGCATCTGCGACTAGATTCGCCTTTCCTAGATGATAGTCAATCACTAGTTCATAATCCTTCAAAATTCGAGCCATCTCTGTTGTCGCAAGTTCAGATCTTTCTGAGCCATCAAATATTTTAAACTCTTATGATCATTAAAGATATGGCATTTCTCACCGTACAAATAATGATGCCAAATTTTCAAAGAAAAAACATTGGCGGCCAATTCCAAATCGTACGTCGGATAATTCTTCTCGTGCGGTTTCAATTGTCTCGAGGTATAAGCTACCACTTTGTCCTCTTGCATCAACACACAACCAAAACCATTCAATGAAACGTCGCTATAAATTACAAACTCTTTTCCCGATTCAGGTTGTACTAAAACCGGTGCCTCAGTCAGTAATGCTTTCAATTTCTCAAAACTTTGCTGACATTTTTCGGACCATTCAAATTTAACATCCTTTTGCAACAACTTGGTCATAGGAGTAGCAGTCATCGACAATCCTTTGAAAAAATTTCGGTAATAACCGGCTAACCCAAAAAGCTTCTAACTTCAGATACATTCCTTGGCAGTTTCCACTCAACAATTGTCGAAATCTTACTTGGATCAACCTGAATATCATCACCTAAAACGATATGTCCCAAAAATCTGACTTTTCGGAGCCAAAACTCACTTTTACTAAATTTAGCAAGCAATTTCTTATCCCTCAATGTCTGTAATACAGTTCTCAAATTCTCGGTTTGCTCGGACTCGTCTCGAGAATAAATCAGGATGTCATTGATGAACACAACCACAAACTTATCTAAGTACGATCGGAAAATTCGATTCATCAAGTCCATAAAAATGGTAGGAGCGTTAGTTAATCCGAAAGGCATAACAAGAAATTCATAATGTCCATACCTTGTCTTGAAAGCATTTTTCGACACATTCGACTATTTAACTCTCAACTGATAGTAGTTAGATCTCAAATCAATTTTTGAGAATACCGTTGCTCCTTTCAACTGATCAAACAAGTCATCAATCATTGACAAAGGATACTTGTTTTTTATAGTCACCTTGTTGAGCTATCGGTAATCGATACAAAGTCTCATAGATCCGTCTTTCTTCTTTACAAATAACACTAGAGCACCCCAGGGAGAAAAACTCAGTCTCGCAAAACCCTTGTCTGTCAACTCTTGCAACTGAGCTTTCAATTCTTTCAATTCAGTCGGAGCCATCCTATACGGAGCAATTGATATCGGTGAAGTCTCGGGTACTAAATTAATAGCAAACTCAACCTCTTTGATCGGAGGTAGCCCAGGTAACTCTTCTAGGAACACATCCGGATATTCACAAACTACTGGTACTAATTCAATCTTTATTTCAGACACTTTTGTATTCAATACATAAGCTAGATAAGCTTCACAACCCTTTCTCACATATTTGAGCAGACATTAAAGAAATCACAACAGGTAACTCACCCGACTCATTTGAATCAATTCGAAGAATTTCACCATTCTCACATTTGAATTCAATAATTTTCTGTCTACAATTCACTACAGCATCGTGCAGTGTCAACCAATCCATACCCAAAATAACATCAAACTCATCAAATGGCAACAACATTAAATTAGCCGGAAAATAGTGACCTCGAATCATCAAAAGACAATTCTTGCAAACTTTATCAACTAGCACATATTTGCCTAAGGGGTTTGACACTTTAATCACAAATTCAGTAGACTCAATAGGCAAACTCTTACTAGATACCAAATTCACACAAACATAAGAATGAGTTGATCCAGGATCAATTAATGCAATAACATTAGTATCATAACGAGAAAATGTACCAGTAATCACATCGGGAGATGATGCATCCTCATGAGCACGAATGGTATACGCTTTACCAGGTGCTTTGGTTTTAGATCTCATGGTTGTATCTTTCGTCACAGCTTTACTGCTAGATCCATTCCCGGTGTTTCTCCGTGGCCTACCTCTGTTTGTATTATTACTCGGCCTTGGACTCGAAAATGGTTCTTTCTCAACCATCTCAGGGCAATCTCAGATAAAATGCTCTTGAGAACCACACTTGAAACAAGCTTGGTCATTCATCCTACACTTTTTGGGATGTCGTTTTCCACAATGCTGACTTTCGGGCTTGTTAGACCTAACATTACCCAGTTGCCATTGATGTAGCTCAAGATTTAAAACTTGAATGTTGCTTCCAGCAGTCTCTGTGTAAATACCCAGCGGATACATTCGAACGAGAATACATTTCTCTAGATTTCTTTGACTGAGATTGAAATGAATAACTTATCGGCCTTTTTCTTGCATCTCTAGTCTCACTGTCGGTCTTTCTTTTCTCTTGGCTTAACTCTTCAACTTTGCAAGCTCGTTCAACCAATACAACAAATTCTTTTAGTTCCAAGATTCCAACCAATTGTCGGATGTCCTCATTCAGCCCATCTTCAAACCTTTTACACATAATAGCCTCGGAGGAAACACACTCTCGGGCATACTTACTGAGCCTGGCAAATTCTTGCTCATACTCTGTCACCAACATTCGACCCTATTTCAGCTCAAGAAATTCTTTACATTTCTGATCGATGAACAGCTGACTGATATATTTTTTTCGGAATTCCTCTTGAAAGAACTCCCATGTAACCCTCTCTCTCGGTACCACATTTACTAGTATCTTCCACCAATGATATGCTATGTCCCTCAATAATGATATAGCACATTTCAAGCATTCTTCAGGTGTACATGATAACTCATCAAATACCCTAATAGTATTCTCAAGCCAAAATCCTGCCCTCCCGGGAACATCGTCAACATTTGCTCTGAAATCTTCAGCCCATGCTTTCGGATCTTATCAACAGGAGGCTTATTCAATCTTACAAATTCCATACCTTGTGGAGCAACAAAAACTGGCTGAAGAATAGGTGGGGGTGGAGGGGGTTGAGTATTCGGATTTGTTCGAACAAACTCCGAATACCACTTATTCATCATGTGGAGGAAGGCTTCCCTACTCCCTAACTAACCGTGGGAGGTCTATTTTCAAATGAATCTACCCCTTGAACGGGAGCCGACGCATTACTTTCTACATCATCAGCTATAGCTCGGCCGGGATCCATTTATTATATGAAAACACATTTTGAAATTGTCAAGAGTCATCACACTATCATAGTTCATATATGGCATGTATTGCTAGTCTCTTACACACGCTACGTTAGTTCGAGAATTGGCTAAACCATAGCTCTGATAACACTAAATGTAACACACCCTTACCGGTATTCAACGCTGGAACATGGTACGAGGCATTACCGGACATAAACACAAGCAAACATACATTTCCGAGTCATAATTTCAATACAAATTAAAACTTTTCACACACATTCGTATCATCCCTAAAACAAGCCTATAAGGTCTAACACATTCATTGGAAGTGGTTCGGGACTAAACTGAGAACTTTAGAAAATTTTACAAAACTTAGAAAAATTTTCAAGTTACAAGGGTCACACACCTATGTGTATTTGGGACACGCCCGTGTGACCATGGGACACGCCCGAACTACAGACCGTGTTCACATTAGGGAGCTCACTGACTTGTGCGACACGGCCCCGCCACAAGCCCGTGTGCTAGGCCGTGAGGTTGATTTAATTTTCATAATTTTTCATAAAATAGCTTCAGACTTCACAAGGCCGAGACACACACCCGTGTCCAAGGCAGTGTAACACAGATGACTGAGACACACGCCCGTGTCTCTGCCCGTGTGCTATAGTCTGGACATTTTGTTTCTCAAAATTTAGATGCAGGGGGCACACGGTCGGAACACATACTCGTGGAGCAAGTCGTGTGTCACACACAGCCTTGACATACGCCCGTGTGACTACCCGTGTGGACAAAAATAAGGCTATTTACCAAGCCATTTTGCCAGCCTTTAATGCACACACCTACACCATATAACATAGCACCAATTCAAGCATATACATACAACCAAATCAGCCACAACCAAGACATCAACAAATCATTCACATGCTACCATCTCTCATACACAAACATTACATACTTATCAACTCATATAATGTAAATTTCGACATCCATGAAAGGCATCATCATAAAAATTGCTTATAGCAACATTAGCCAAATTCAATGGCCATTTACAAAATGAACTTTCAACCAATATAAGCCAACACATTTGACCAAATCAATTATGAAACATAACAAAATGACCAAGTCCCCTATACATGCCATAACTCAAAATGTTTAATTCATCGGTACCAAAATAATTGTTGATAGTGTGAGAGGATCTCTAACGATCTCTGAACCCCGAAATAACTTGGTGACACTATATGACATGGAAAGAAAAGGGGAGTAAGCTATATAGCTTAGTAAGTTCATATGCAACTAATAAGCATCATAACCACACATTTAACATACAAATTAGCATGACGAAAATTGGCATGAATGTTATTAAAATCTTATAGTCATAACTTACTCAACCATAACCTTACCACGGTTTCATCACACATCGAGCTCATTAATTATGAGTTTTACATACATACCTGTACCAGCTCGCAACATAACCATATCCTTTCACAACTTTGACATTCCCATTGAACACTCGAAATATTAATAGAAACTCGGAAGTCTTGCACATAAGAGCCATTGATAAACCATAATATATACATATTTTAATCCCACATTTAGCATACTTTTGGATGATTTAAGCCTTGAATTGTGGAATTTGGTGCTCCCAATCCTTTAATTTCATGTTTTATACTTAGGAGAGCACCAGTGGATGAAAAGAACGAGAAACGAGCCTAAAATGGAGAAAATGGGCCAAATTACGAAATCGACACAGGCTGGGCCCAAGACCACACGGCCCTACCTCCTAAATAGACCTGAACACGGCCTGGATATGATTCACATGGGCGTGCGCCACGGGCGTGTCCCTGACGTGACCTGCTTGAATTTCACTCAGATTAGGGTACTTAGAGGTAAAGGAAGTCATTCCAAAAGCCTATATAAACACCCTAGAGGCCAACCGTCAGTGGGCGTCCAGTTAGGCCGAAGAGGCAAGCCAGAGAGACCAGAATTGCGGGATTTCCTCGAAGAAAGCCAGTTGATTCATCTCAAGAAGCCAGATTCATACTCAAGACGGAAGATCTTCCCTTCAATTTTCTTTAGGGAGTTTTAGGGTTTTTCTTATGTTTTGTTTTATATTTTATTCTGAGATGTATTCTTTTATGATTATGAACTAAACCCTCAAATACCTGAGGGGGATGAAACCTAAGATGGATCTTGTTATTGTTTTCTGAACTATATGATAAATACTTGATTTGTTCTTAACTATGTGTTCTTATTTCTTGTTTTAATATTTTAGGATATTGATTCAAGTATTGATGTGCTTAGGTATAGGAGGAATAGACTCTGTCTAAGAGTAGATCTAGCATAGTTAAGTGGAGTTGATCGCAACCCTAGAGATAGGATGACAAAAATCTGCCGGATTAGGGTCAAACCTAATATAGGAGTCCATAAATCGAGTTAATGCAATTCTAGGGGTTTTAATTAGAAAGAGATTTCAATTAATAAACCTAGGGTTAGACGTTAGTAGCCTCGAGAGAGGTATTAATATAAATTAGAGAATCCTACGGATCAAGTCAAGTGAATAAATCGTCTGGTTCAGAGTTAAATAACAAGTGAAGTCTAGGTGGATTCTTCCTCGGGTATTGTCTTAATCAATTAGTTTTTCCCACAAGTATTTTCCCAAATTCATTCTTTTATTCTTAGCATCTTTAGCTTAATAATTAGTTAATTTTAGACAAAATAAAAAATTCACTTTTATTTTAGGCTAAATAATAAAAAGAAAGTTAGTATTAGTACTTTTGGTTCCTTTCGGTTCGACAATCCGGTCTTGCCGCTAAACTATATTACTGTTCGATAGGTGTGCTTGCCTCAATCGTTGTCATAGTTAGTTTCCAGGCTCGATCATTCTTTTTATAAATTTTAAGACTCTGACATACAATCATGTTTTTGGCACCGTTGTCGAGGAAGTAAAATATTAAGAACGCTCAATTTTTATTACTTTAGCCATTTTATTTTTGCAATTTATTTTTATTTTTATTTTTATTTTGCTTTTAATTTTACTAATTTTCTTTCTTTTATTTGTTCTTAGCAGGTACCTCTAGTTTATGACTAGAAGGAACCCGATAGGACTCCTGATTTACGATAGTGATATTGAAGGTACTATTCGCAGAAATCGTAGAGAGATAAGGCGAAGCTTAAATTACATAGAAGAAAAGCAAGAAGTCAAAACCAATACCACTGAAGAGATGGCCGAGAATAATCCGCTACCTCCAGAGGTGGCCAAAAATCATGCTTCTCGAACTGTGTATGATTATGCGAAACCTAATTTAACAGGAATTAAGTCAAGTATTGTTAGACCTGCTATTTCTGCAAATAATTTTGAACTGAAACCTAACACTATTCAGATGATACAGCAGTTTGTTCATTTTGATGGTTTGCAGGATGAAGATCTAAACAATCACTTGGCGAATTTCCTAGAATTTTGCGATACTTTCAAAATGAATGGAGTTTCTGGTGATGCCATTCGTCTTTGGTTATTTCCCTTTTCTTTGAGAAATAAAGTTAAACAATGGTTGGATTCCCTTCCACGAGGATCAATCACTACATGGGAACAAATGACTAAAAAATTTTTATTAAAATATTTTCCGCTGGCTAAAACGACCAAGTTAAGGAATGATATCTCTTCTTTTGAGCAGATGGATTTAGAGACACTTTATGATGCATAGGAGAGATACAAAGATTTATTGAGAAGGTATCCACACCATGGATTACCCTTGTGGCTATAGGTCCAAACCTTTTACAACGGTGTGAACCCCTCAACAAGACAATTGATTGATTCAGCCGCCGGCGGAACATTGAACAACAAAACACCTGAGGCTACCTACGAATTCATTAAAGAGATGTCACTGAATAACTATCAGTGGCAAGTTACAAGGACAAAGCCAACAAAAGCAGCCAGTGTTTTCAACCTCGACACAGTAACCATGCTATCAAACCAGGTAGAATTTTTAAATAAAAAGATCAATGGTTTATGTGATTCTTTGTAGGTACATCCAGTTATAAAGTGTGATACTAATGGAAGAGGGATGAGCAATAAAGAATATCCACCTTACAACCCGAGCGTTGAGAATGAGCAAGTTCACTATATGGGTAACAATTTTAAATCTCAAAATAACCCTTGGAGGAACCACCCCAATTTTTCATGGGGTGGTCAAGGAAATCAGAGACAACAACACCCTCCAAACTTCCAATAACAGCCCTACCCAGAGAAAAAAAGGCCGAACCTTGAAGAGATGTTGACAAAATTCATAGTGGTGTCAGAAACACGTTTCCAAAACACCGAAACAACACTTGAAAATCAACAAGCATCGATTAAAGGGATCAAGAACCAATTAGGATAACTTGCTAAGCTGATCTCTGAACGACCACAAGGAAGCTTGCCAAGCAACACTGAAACTAACCCCAATGAGCAACTTCAAGCCATAACCGTTCACGATAGTGAAGGGTTAGATGAGCCCAAATTAAGCCAAGAAAATTTGGTAGGGAAAGGTAAGGTCGAGATAAGTCACGAGAAGCCAAAACCAGTAATTAAAGAGTACCAACCTCGTATACCCTATTCTGATGCGATGAAGAAGGACAACACAGACGAACAATTCGGTAAGTTCCTTAAACTTTTAAAAAAAATTACATATTAACTTGTCATTTCTTGAAGCTCTTTCACAAATGCCAGATTCAAGGAAATTTTTAAAAGAGCTCTTGACAAACAAATGGAAATTAGACGAGGAATCGCATGTGGAACTAAAAGCAGTGTGCTCAGCAATGTTGCAAAACAAACTACCATGAAAATTAAAAGATCTAGGGAGTTTTACGATTCCATGCTTAATTGGTAGTTTATCTGTTGATAATGCTTTAGCTGATTTAGGGGCAAGCATCAATGTTATGCCTCATAAATTGTTTAAACAACTAGGTCTAGGGAAACCCAAACAAACTAGGATGAGCATTCAATTAGCTGATGAAACTATTAGAAGTCCTAGGGGTATAATTGAAGATGTTCTTGTGAAAATTGATAAATTCATATTCCCAGTAGACTTTGTCGTTTTAGACATGGATGAGGACAATAGTATCCCCTTAATTTTAGGAAGGCCCTTTTTAGCAACTGCAAGGACTAAAATTGATGTCAGTGTAAGAGAACTCATACTTTGTGTAGGTGACGAATCAGTCAATCTTCAGGCCCTCTACTCCGTTAGGACATCGAGTAATCAAGGTGAGAACATAAATTCTATTAATGACCATTCGATTAAACCTTCTTTTCTGGAAGCACCACGGAACAACACAATTGAGCCAGATCCTATACCTCATGCCAACAAGGAAATGACTCATGAGGAACGACGGCTTCAAATCGATGAACTAGACGAGTGGAAGATACACTTCAAAGAGAAATTAGGAATACACAAAGCAGAATCAACGCCATTCCATGGGATAGACAAATTTAAGATCGGAAATGTAATATCCTGATTTTGTGGGTCTATGCATTTGGTGCATTGCATGGCTAAGTTAGTAGGTAAAGGCTTTGAGGTGTGGATTGGGCTCAGGTTTGGGCTTAAATCTGGGTTAAATTGATTAAAAATAGAGTTAGTAGTAATTTAATTGAAATTATTAAGTTTAGTAGCCAGCTGGGCTTGTGGCCCAAAATTGGGAGGTGCTTTAAGTGGGCATTAAGGTAGCGTCACAAAGGGGGGAGGAATTGGGCCTAGTATGGCTGCTTGGAGCCCAAGGTTGTTGGGTCAAATTTCGGCACTGAGAAGGGGAGGGGGTGGACGGCATAGAGGCTACATTTAGGAGCTTTAATTCTTTTTATTTTAAGTGATAAAAAGATGATAAAAGGAAGGGGATAAGGGATGTGATAATAGATGGATGAGATAAGGGATAAAGGCTATCAAGAGAGGGGAGAGTTGGCCGAAACTCCAACTCTGAGGTGTGTGCATGAGTAGCCGAATTTTGTAGGCCAAAGTGTCCATCTTTCTTTCATTTTTTCCTCTTTTCTTCCTCATATTTTCTCCCTGGCCGAAATTCCTTTCTTTTCTCTTCTAATACTTTTCTTCCTTCTAGCCGAAACTCCCTATCACTTTTCTCCTCTCCATCATAATTTTAAAAGTCGAATACCCTGGTCCCCATCATCTTCCTCCATAGCCGAATCTACAAGAGTGGTTTCATTTTCTCGAAGGTGCACCATAAGCCGAATACTTCTCAGTGATCTGGTGAGTTTTGGGATTTTTCCTTCTTTGCGATTTCTCTGTTTTTATCAAGTTCTAATCAGAATTGGTTGCTCAGAGGCCCTGTCGATTTCACTCTCTACCCCTAGAAGCCGAATCTGTTTCATTAAAGTTTCCTTTGCTGATTTGTGGAAAAGCCGAAGGTAGGTGGTTGATGGTAGGTTCGGCCGAATGGCCCTTTCGTATTCTTTTCTTTTTGGCCGAATAGCATAAGGTGTTGAGGGGTTGTGGTTATCGGTGGGTTTGATGTTTTGGGCTTGGCCGAATGTATGTTAGAAGGCGACGTGTTCGTAAAGACTTTCGGGATTCGATAGTTAGGTAAGGGTTCCTTTTTAACGCTATTATTATTAATTAGATCTCATCGTTTAAATGGTTTAGTGATTAAGGGATTACTATGGACTCGAATAACAGGCAAGCAATCAGAGAGTTTGGATCTATAAATCCAACGCCAAAGTACAAGAAACGATCAATATCGGGAGTGCGAGATTGGCCATCAGGGTGTGGGCCGACATCGGAAGTAGATCATAGGCCGATAGTTGTAGTCTCGAGTCACAGTAGCGTAGAGGCAGTGAAAGCGTTAGTACGAAAACCAGGTGTGTAACTCTTGCACACTTTCTTACTTAATATTTTAATGTTGTGTGTTATTAAAAAGTCGAAATGACGGCAATGGTTACTAAAATACCCCTGGTGGGTAGAAGCGTGGATGCCGGGTAAGTTGTTATTATTACTTGCGATGAATGTGATATATGAAAGCATGTTATTCTATATACATAATTTGGTATGTTAAGCATGACCATACTAATGTCGTTACCATAAATATGTGTTATGGGTGATGAGAGGAGGGGGAAGTATGATCTATCAGACTTTCACCAGTGATTTGGTTTCACACAGTGGGTTGGCCCCACATATTATAAAATTGTGACTAAGTCTCAGTGGTTTGGCACCACCAGTGGTTTGGTACCACATATGTTATTATTGTAACTTCGGTTACCAGTGGTTTGGCACCACCAGTGGTTTGGTACCACAAGGGGTAGATTTGGGAGACATGGATGGATACTTAGGTTGGATGGGCTGCATGACTTGCATATTATTGTATGAATTTGTGTAAGAGCGTATTTTCTCTTGGGATGGGGATCTTTACACTGATTCTAGGCGACTCACCCCTTCTGTTATATTTTGCAGATCAGGCTTAGATTGTGGATATGGAGCCGGAGTGGACTCAAGGTGGCCATGCACAGCATTTGTTTTATATCAAAGTTTTCTGTTGGTTTAGCTATTTTATTTAAATTTTGGTTTTTCAGTTATGTAATAAGGCCACTGAATTTTTATTTTGTGTTCTTTTACTTAGGTGATTTTAAAGTTCTATTTAATATGTTGATTAGACTATGAATTGGTTGTTTTCAAAGGCTAAAGAAATATTTGTTTATTTTTATGCAATGACTCAGTAAACAATGCGGAGTAACAATGT
The DNA here is from genome assembly GCA_005393395.2 of Gossypium australe. NCBI lineage: Eukaryota > Viridiplantae > Streptophyta > Magnoliopsida > Malvales > Malvaceae > Gossypium > Gossypium australe. The sequence continues at coordinate 36,647,767 of CM016626.1, read as the reverse complement.
GACCACTAAGTTTTCAAACCAAGTTTCAACATGTTTTACACGATACAAAATACATCGACGTTTTCTTTAAAATCTTACATCGGTTTTCTATCTAAAATAAGTCGACAAATCGGTTTCAAAAACAATTTCTTTTTCGTGGTACGCCAGATTCGGTTGTAGCGTTTTGACCGGGTTTGGGGTGTTACATTTTGGTATTAGAGCCTGGTTCAAAAGCTCGGTTGTGGGCTTAGGGCCCAAAATATGTTTTAAAAGTTTGTGAAATGATTATTTTTCCGGAAAGCATGGCACCTGAGTCTCCGGCACCGATCCATCCAGGTAAGTACCCTAACTTTTGTTGTGATATTTATATGTTGGGCTTTGTGGGCTTTAGACATAAACGTAGTTAAGCATGATAGTACTGATGGACCCTAGGGTTAGTTTACACAACTTTTTAATTACATAAGACTTAAGTTTAATTAAACAAACCTGTGAGAAAGTCGCCGAGTTAGGGTGTGGCAACGGTCATGCGCATGTCTAGGATTGGGTTCAGGGAGAGCTTGGTATTCAAGTAGTCCAAGTGACTCACCTCCTCTTCGCTCGAACTCTACCTGGTGCGTAGTGACGGTTCACCCTAACCAAGAGAACTTATTCACAGGCTAAATTCGATAATTAAAACCCGAAATGGACCAGCCACACTGTTTGCAAAATCTCTAGTTTTGAAAATTACCGAATTACCCCCTTGATTTGTAAAAACTACCTTGGATTTAAAAAATGACCAAAGTGCCCCTGTTTGAAAAAAGATTACCAAACTACCCCTGACTTACAAAATTACCAAAATACCCTTATTTTGAAAAATCACCAAAACTTTATTTTGGAAATTTACAAAAATACCCCTATAGGTTAAAATTACGAAAATACCCCCGGGTAGTGAAATGACGAAAATACCCCTACATGTTGAATGTGGTTTGTGGATGCTGTCTGTTGATGGATGTACTTAGAATTTAGGAGATAAGCCTGAAACTGAAACTTTAGATAGATTCGAATTCGAAAGAATCACTTATAAAACTATCTTCCATAAAATTGTTCGTGGATAAATAGTGAAAAGAATTAATAATCCATAAAATTCTTAACCAGATAAATGCAAACGAGAAGCATGAGTACACGAGGTCGTGGACGTCCGCCGCGTGGCCGTGGTAGGGGTAGGATGACCTTGTCGGAGCCAGCAGGGTCTGGCCATGTGTCCGGAAATGTGATGTTGGATCTGCCAGCGACGGAAGCTGAGTTCCAGGATCAGACTGGTGGTAACGATGCAGTATCTCAGGCAGTACTACGAGTTTTGGAGAGAGTTGCCGGGGCAGGCGCAGGTTTAGGAGCTAGGAAATCCTTGGCTAAGCGACTCTGGGCTAACGGAGCAGAAGTGTTTAGGGGAGTTTCTGGAGTGGCTCCCAACACAACTGAGTACTGGTTAGAGGCGACCGAACGTATAATAGATGATTTGGACTTCTCAGCTGAGGAGAAGTTAAAGGGGATAGTGTTTCTCCTCCGGGATGAGTCATATCAGTGGTGGCTCATGGTTAGGGATGGTGCAGTGGTCGATGATATCACCTGGGATTACTTTAGGGCGGCCTATCAGAGGAAGTATGTGGGAGCTGGTTATACTGATGCACAACGTAGGGTGTTCTTGAACTTGGTTCAGGGGAATAAGTCAGTACCCGAGTACGAAGCTGAATTCTTGAGGTTGAGTAGGTATGCTCGGGGTATGGTGGCTACGGAACATGAGCGCTGTGTTAGGTTTGAGGACGGGTTAAGAGATGAGCTGCGGGTGTTAATTGCACGCCAGTGTGAAAGGGAATTTGCCGTTCTCGTGGAAAAGGCTAAGGTAGCTGAGGAGGTGAAGCGAACCGAGAAACAAAATCAGAATAGAGCAAGGATAAAAGGAGTATTGGGCCATCTGGGTCGGCTGGAAGTCCTCAGAAAAGGGCTAGATTTTGTGGACCGGATCGAGCTGCAAAGTCTGTTGGTGCTCAGTGGCCACCTCAGTGTGTTAGATGTTGGAAGTCTCATTTGGGAGAGTGTTGGGCTGGTAATAGAGGGTGCTTTGAGTGTGGGTCAATGGAGCACCGGGTAAGGGATTGTCCATGGAAGTTAGCTAGGACTCAAGCTGAGGGTCAAGGACGTGGTCAATTCAGGAGGGATGGTCAGCAGCCATAAAGGGGTCGAGGTGCAGCTAGGGGTGGTAATGGTAACTGGCGAGGCCGAAGAGCACCTGGCCGAGGCGCTGGAGGTACTGATGCTAGACAGCCTGGGTTGGTCTATGCAGCCAAACGTCGAGAGGAGGGCGACGCACCGGACGTTATAACCGGTACGTTTTTAATTTCTGGGTTGCCTTATACTGCATTAATTGATGTTGGATCAACCCACTCATATGTTGCTAGTAGTATAGTGGAAACTTTGAACTTAGCCCATGAGATTTCTGCTAAGAAGATGACGGTAGTTAGCTTTCTAGGACACTCTATGGTAGTAGAAAAATTGTATAAGGATGTACCTCTAGAACTTCAAGGGGTAGTGTTTCAAGCGGATTTGATGAAACTACCCTTTGGGGAGTTCGATTTAATCTTAGGAATGGATTGGTTGGTTAAGTACCAGGTAGAACTGGACTGTGCAGCTAAGCGTATGGTGCTGAAATTGGTTGAGGGGGTAGAGGTGGTGATGATAGGTGAAAGAAGGAATTACCTATCTAACGTGGTGTCTGCACTGAAAGCGGAGAAGATGGTAAAGAAAGGATGTGAGGCATTTGTGGCTTGTGTTTGTGCTTTGGAAGGTAAGGAGCTGGCTATGGGAGATGTTCGAACAGTAAATGAATTTATTAATGTTTTTTTCGGAAGAGCTTCTGGGTTTGCCCCCGGATCGCGAAGTGGAGTTCGGTATAGATCTTTTACCGGGAACAGCACCAGTGTCTATTGCTCCGTATAGGATGGCGCCAAAGGAATTGGCGGAGTTGAAAGCACAGATCTAGGAGTTGCTGGATCGGGGTTTTATCTGGCCAAGTGTGTCTCCGTGGGGAGCGCCGGTACTCTTTGTTAAGAAAAAGGACGGGTCGATGCGGATGTGTATAGATTATCGTCAATTGAATAAATTGATGATTAAGAACAAGTATCCGTTGCCTAGGATAGATGACTTGTTCGACCAGCTGAAGGGAGCATCGGTCTTCTCCAAGATAGATTTAAGGTCAGGGTATCACCAACTTAAGGTAAAGGAGGCAGATATCCATAAAACAGCGTTTCGTACTCGATATGAGCACTATGAATTCTTGGTTATGCCGTTCGGGTTGACAAACGCACCGGCAGCGTTTATGGATATGATGAACTAGGTGTTTCAGTCGTACTTGGATCGGTTCATCATAGTATTTATCGACGATATTCTGGTGTACCCGAAATCAGAGGAGGAGCATGACGCACATTTGTGAGTGGTGTTGCAGATTCTCAGGGAAAAGCGTTTATACGCCAAGTTTAGTAAGTGCGAGTTTTGGCTGAAGGAGGTTACTTTCTTGGGGCATGTGGTGTCAGCTGAGGGGATTAGAGTGGACCCTCAGAAGATTGAGGCAGTTTTAGACTGGAAGCCACCGAAGTCTGTGGCAGAGATTCAGAGTTTTTTGGGGTTAGCAGGATATTACCAGAGATTTGTGGAAGGGTTTTCTCTGATTGCAGCACCATTGACCAAGTTGCTGAGGAAAGGGGTTCCGTTTGTGTGGTCAGACAAGCAACAGGATAGTTTTGAGAAGCTAAAGAGGATTTTGACGGAAGCTCCGGTGTTGATTCAACCGAAAGCCGGGAAAGAATTTACGATTTATTGTGATGCGTCCCATACAGGATTGGGATGTGTGTTGATGCAGGAGGGGAAGGTAGTAACGTATGCTTCCCGACAGTTAAGACCTCACGAAGTGAACTACCCGATGCATGATCTGGAGTTGGCGGCAGTGGTTTTTGCCCTAAAAATTTGGAGGCATTATTTATATGGAGAGAAGTCTGTAGTATATACGGATCACAAGAGTCTGAAGTACCTTCTCACGCAGAAGGAGTTGAATTTGAGGCAGAGAAGGTGGATTGAGCTGTTAAAGGATTACGACTGCTCGATTGAGTACCACCCGGGAAAGGCTAATGTGGTAGCAGATGCCTTGAGCCGTAAGGTGGTGGCAGGCTTAAGAGCTATGTTTGCCCACCTTAGTCTGTATGATGATGGAAGCCTGTTAGCGGAATTGCAAGTGAAGCCAACATGGATTGACGAGGTTAAGGAAAAATAGCTGGTAGATGAAGTTTTAAGTGCTCGATGTTTGCAAGTACAGAATGATGGATTGGAGGGGTATGCTTGAGCAGCAATGGAGTGTTGTGTTTTCAAGGAAAGGTGTGTATGCCTAAGGATGTGGAGTTAAGGCAGAAGATTTTGCAGGAGGCACATAGCATTCCATATGCTATGCATCCAGGAGGTAGTAAGATGTACCGGGATTTGCGGGAATAGTTTTGGTGGCCGGGTCTTAAGCGGGAGGTAACAGAATTTGTGAGTAAATGTCTGACATGTCAGCAAGTCAAGGCTAAACATCAGCTACCCTCGGGATTGTTGCAACCGATTAAGATTCCACAATGGAAGTAGGAAAGGATTACAATGGATTTTGTGAGTGGGCTACCCCTTACACCCACTAAAAAGGATTCAGTTTGGGTGATTGTGGATCGTTTAACAAAGTCTGCTCATTTCATGCCTGTATGGATGGATTATTCTTTTCAGAAGTTATTAAAATTATATATAGCGGAGATTGTGAGGTTGCATGGGGTGCCAGTGTCGATTATTTCAGACAAAAACCCTAGATTTACGTCAAGGTTCTGGAAGGCTTTGCATCAGGCATTGGGTACAAGGTTGGATTTTAGTACGGCGTTCCATCCCCAGTCAGATGGACAGTCGAAGAGGGTAATTCAAGTCCTGGAGGATATGCTAAGGGGTTGTGTCTTGGATTTCAAGGGTAGTTGGGAAGAATTTTTACCGTTGGCGGAATTCGCATATAACAATAGTTATCAGGCAAGTATTAAGATGGCTCCATATGAAGCGTTATATGGTCGGAAGTGTCGTACCCCTACGTGTTGGACGGAGTTGGGAGAGCGGCAGTTGTTGGGTCCAGAGTTGGTGGCTGAAACAGAAGATAAGGTGAAGGTGATTCGAGCTCGTTTGAAAGAAGCCTCGGACAGGCAAAAGTCTTATGCTGATCTTAAACGGAAGGATGTAGAGTTTGCTGAAGGTGACAAGGTTTTCTTGAAGGTGTCGCCGTGGAAAAAGGTTCTGAGGTTTGGTAGGAAAGGCAAGTTGAGCCCTAGATTTATTGGGCCCTATCGAGTGTTGAAGCGAGTAGGACCAGTGGCGTACTAGCTTGAATTGCCACCAGAGTTGAGTCAAATCCATAATGTGTTTCATGTTTCCATGCTTAGACGCTATCGCTCGGATCCATCACATGTTGTGCCAGTGGAGGAGATAGAGGTGAATCCAGACTTATCTTTTGAGGAGGAACCAGTGCGGATCCTAGATTGGGATGTTAAGGGTTTGCGTAAGAAATCAGTCCCTTTGGTGAAGGTATTATGGCGGAACCATGGATCGGAGGAAGCGACATGGGAGCCGGAGGATATCATGTGACAGCAATACCCTCAACTCTTTTGATCAGGTAAATTTCGAGGTCGAAATTTATTTTAAGGGGGGTAGAACTGTAATATCCTGATTTTGTGGGTCTGTGCATTTGGTGCGTTGCATGGCTAAGTTAGTAGGTAAAGGCTTTAAGGTGTGGATTGGGCTCAGTTTTGGGCTTAAATCTGGGTTAAATTGATTAAAAATAGAGTTAGTAGTAATTTAATTGAAATTATTAAGTTTAGTAGCCAGCTAGGCTTGTGGCCCAAAATTGGGAGGTGCTTTAAGTGGGCATTAAGGTGGCGTCACAAAGGGGGGAGGAATTGGGCCTAGTATGGCCGCTTGGAGCCCAAGGTTGTTGGGTCAAATTTCGACATTGAGAAGGGGTAGGGGTGGACGGCATAGAGGCTACATTTTAGGAGCTTTAATTCTTTTTATTTTAAGTGATAAAAAGATGATAAAAGGAAGGGGATAAGGGATGTGATAATAGATGGATGAGATAAGGGATAAAGGCTATCAGGAGAGGGGAGAGTTGGCCGAAACTCCAACTCTGAGGTGTGTGCATGAGTAGCCGAATTTTGTAGGCCAAAGTGTCCATCTTTCTTTCATTTTTTCCTCTTTTCTTCCTCTTCTTTTCTCCCTGGCCGAAATTCCTTTCTTTTCTCTTCTCATACTTTTCTCCCTTCTAGCCGAAACTCCCTATCACTTTTCTCCTCTCCATCATACTTCTAAAAGCTGAATACCCTGGTCCCCATCATCTTCCTCCATAGCCGAATCTACAAGAGTGGTTTCATTTTCCCGAAGGTGCACCATAAGCCGAATAATCCTCAGTGATCTGGTGAGTTTCGAGATTTTTCCTTCTTTGCGATTTCTCTGTTTTTATCAAGTTCTAATCCGAATTGGTTGCTCAGAGGCCCTGTCAATTTCACTCTCTACCCCTAGAAGCCGAATCTGTTTCATTAAAGTCTCCTTTGCTGATTTGTGGAAAAGCCGAAGGTAGGTGGTTGATGGTAGGTTCGGCCGAATGGCCCTTTCCTGTTCTTTTCTTTTTGGCCGAATAGCATAAGGTGTTGAGGGGTTGTGGTTATCAGTGGGTTTGATGTTTTGGGCTTGGACAAATGTAGGTTGGAAGGCGACATGTTCGTAAAGACTTTCGGGATTCAATAGTTAGGTAAGTGTTCCTTTTTAACGCTATTATTATTAATTAGATCTTATCGTTTAAATGGTTTAGTGATTAAGGGATTACTATGGACTCGAATAATAGCCAAGCAATAGGAGAGGTTGGATCTATAAATCCAACGCCAAAGTACAAGAAACGATCAATATCGGGAGTGCGAGATTGGCCATCGGGGTGTGGGCCGACATCGGAAGTAGATCATAGGCCGATAGTGGTAGTCTCAAGTGACAGTAGCGTAGAGGCAGTAAAAGCGTTAGTACGAAAACCAGGTGTGTAACTCTTACACACTTTCTTACTTAATATGTTAATGTTGTGTGTTCTTAAAAAGCCGGAATGACGGCAATGGTTACTAAAATACCCCTGGTGGGTAAAAGTGTGGATGCCGGTTAATTTATTATTATTACTTGCGATGAATGTGATATATGAAAGCATGTTATTCTATATACATAATTTGGTATGTTAAGCATGACCATACTGATGTCGTTACCATAAATATGTGTTATGGGTGATGAGAGGAGGGGGAAGTATGATCTATCAGACTGTCACCAGTGATTTGGTATCACACAATGGGTTGGCTCCACACATTATAAAATTGTGACTAAGTCTCAGTGGTTTGGCACCACCAGTGGTTTGGTACCACATATGTTATTATTGTAACTTCGGTTACCAGTGGTTTGGCACCACCAGTGGTTTGGTACCACAAGGGGTAGATTTGGGAGACATGGATGGATACTTAGGTTGGATGGGTTGCATGACTTGCATATTATTGTATGAATTTGTGTAAGAGCGTATTTTCTCTTGGGATGGGGATCTATACACTGAGTCTAGGCGACTCACCCCTTCCGTTATATTTTACAGATCAGGCTTAGATTGTGGATATGGAGCCGGAGTGGACTCAAGGTGGCCATGCACAACATTTGTTTTATATCAAAGTTTTCTGTTGGATTTAGCTGTTTTATTTAAATTTTGGTTTTTCAGTTATGTAATAAGGCCGCTAAAGTTTTATTTTGGGTTCTTTTACTTAGGTGATTTTAAAGTTCTATTTAATATGTTGATTAGACTATGAATTGGTTGTTTTCAAAGGCTAAAGAAGTATTTGTTTATTTTTATGCAATGACTCAGTAAACAATACGGAGTAACAATGTGACCACTAAGTTTTCAAACCAAGTTTCAACATGTTTTACACGATACAAAATACATCGACGTTTTCTTTAAAATCTTAAATCGGTTTTCTATCTAAAATAAGTTGACAAATCGGTTTCAAAAACAATTTCTTTTCCGTGGCATGCTAGATCCGGTTGTAGCGTTTTGACAGGGTTTGGGGTGTTACAGGAGATCGGGTATTGTTAAATAAAACAGACCGTCGAATATCTCCTCCTGACCCTAATACAAATGAAGAAATCTCTTTTAGGGTACTTAAGGTTTTCCCATACGGAACAGTCGAGGTAAGTAATCCTATATTCAACACTTTTAAAGTAAACGCTACTCGACTTGAACTATATTATAATATCCCGAAATTGGGCCTAGTAGGATTGGGCTGATTGGGCCTTGGGCTTTAGGAAAATTTTGAGTATTATTTTATTATTTGTGTTAGCTCGGGTATGAATTATGTGTGTTTAGCATAGTCTTGTGAAGGCTTGATTTTATTAATGAGGCTAGAATAATTCTTAGTATTGAATATTTAGTGAAGTGGATTAGGTGAACTTGACACTTAAGTTAATTTAAGTGTTAAATTCTAGCACTTGAGGAGTTAGTGGCAATGTGGTTATGATGCATGAAGGGTTGCTTGAGGGAAGAGGTTCGAGTAGCATGGGTTGCATTTGGAAGACTTTATTTTTATGTATCCTAACATTAAGTGTCGGTCAAGCTTTAATTATGGAAGGTTGGACTTTCAATTTTTATGGCAAGTTGAATATGAGATTAGGAAAGCTTGTATTTTGGGATAAGAATCTTAAGATTTATGGAAGGATGGAGGGATAAGGGGCTTGAATGATGGAGAGTTGTTTTGGAAATATTTTTTATGGTCATTTTGACCATGAATGTGGACGTATAGATGGCTAGGGGGGTTGGCCAAATTTTTGGAAGGATTTAGGAGGAATTAAAGAGGAAATATGGGATTTGGGTGAAGGAATTGGTGTTGGCCGAATTTGGGACTTGGTAGGATGGCATTTTCGGTTCGGTAATAGTAGGTTAGGTGTGCCAAAGTGATTCTTTTCTCATCTTTTTCATTTGTGCTGAAAGTTAGAGTTTTCTTTTCTCTCTAAGTGCCGTTCTTGTGCATAAGCCATTTACTTTCGGTTTCCCTTCTCTTTGTTTTGTGTTCGAAACTTCAAAGACCATTAAGGTCACTAGCGTTTTCTTCTTCTCTCTATTTGCTAGTTTGGCCGAATCTATCTCCTTTCCCGAACTCTTTCTTTTCCTTTTGATAGTCGAGTTTGTCATCACCTTTGGTAAGGCTTGGCCGAACCCTATAGCCTCTTTCTTTTTTTTCTTTGCTTGAAATTTTAAGAAACACCATAGCTAAATCCTCTAAGTATTCTACTCCCTCCACTTTGGCGTAATCTATTTTCATCAGTAAAGTGCCGAAACATCATCTCAACCTCGTTTCTATACCTATCTTTGTATTAGCCGAATATCCCATTACCGTTGGGAAGGTTTAGCCGAAACCTTTTTCTCTTATTTGATCTCTTCAAGCAACGAGGTGGTAAGTAATTTCTATCCTAGCAATCGGTGTAGGTTCTCTTTCTTTTTAAGTGTGCCGAATCAAGGATTAAGCCTTGGTTTAGGGATGGCCGATTATGCTTGTGCCATGATATGTGTTTCTTGTGATGGTAGCTAGCATTAAGGAGCATTAAAGGAGAAGCTTTCGGGATTCGATTCTTCAAGGTAAGTAAGTGTAGCATTCGGCCAAGGGCCATTCTTTTGGATTATCGCTTAAAGCCGATTCTAATGTGGGTTGTTTAGGGAATTTCGACAGAGTTCATAATCAAGTGGCGTTTTCGGGATTTAATCGACTGTACCAAATAGGTGCGTAGTTATCGCACTGTCTCTTGATTGTGTGTATGTGTTATATTTATGTTGAAAAACTTTTGACTTAGAGTTAAAAACATAAAATTTTGTTGTCTTTACTAAAACATTGTGTAATTAAAATTTCAAGTAAAATTAAGTTGTTTAAAATAAAACATTTTCAAATAATAATATAATCGACGATCCAACTTGAAACATAATAAAAGTCCTTAAATACTTTAAATGGCCCTTATTACAATAAATAACCTTTCATAAGAAAAATGTGTAAAACAAATAAATTTATCTTCTGCATGGGCCACCTCGTATCCACTCCCAACCCGGTCCAAGCTTTATGCATCACCTGAAAGGTTTGAGAAAAATAGGGTGAGTCAAACAGACTCAGTGCATAGTTATTTCACATGCCTCCACACATGGGCTTGGCCCACATCCACACATCAATCACATATCAGATGATAAGGCAATATATACACATAATTTCACATGTTGGGCTTGGCCCATATCCACATTGATCCACATAATTAGTCATGCAAAATGCATAAATATGCAACATGAAGCCCAACCCAACCTAGAGTCCTTCCGTTACTCCTACCTTAGCAGACTCCCTGCCCAAGGCCGTGGCTAAGCCACCGATCACATAGTGATCCACATATCTTACCTTGGCAGACTTGCTGCCCAAGGCCGTGGCTAAGCCACCGATAACATAGTGATCCACATATCTATATCCACGAGGTGACTCGAGGTCATCCTCAATCTACGGTGATGCACACAGCTATCATCCGCCGAGATGTGGCACCTAGCCAACACCTCCCTTGATGAAGCACATAGCTAACATCAAGCGCCAATGTAGCACAAGGCTAACATTAGACCACGTACATAAAGTACACCCTTTCCTTCGATAGTCACATCCCAAGTCCCATGCAAATATGTGTATCATGACAACATATCACTTGAACAATAATGCATCACATGTCATCACATTTCATATATTCATCAATGATCATTTAATATCGTAAATCACTGACCTGAGTATTCGATCGCCCACCACGGGTATTCACAATCTTAGCCCTTAATTCGGCTACCATTAACATCATATCACGTATACATAAATATAACACATACACACAATCAAGAGACAGTGCGATAACTATGCACCTATTTGGCACAGTCGATTAAATCCCAAAAACGCCACTTGATTATGAACTCTGTCGAAATTCCTTAAACAACCCACATTAGAATCGGCTTTAAGCAATAATCCAAAAGAATGGCCCTTGGCCAAATGCTACCCTTACTTACCTTGAAGAATCCAATCCCGAAAGCTTCTCCTTTAATGCTCCTTAATGTTAGCTACCATCACAAGAAACACATATCATGGCACAAGCATAATCGGCCATCCCTAAACCAAGGCTTAATCCTTGATTCGGCACACTTAAAAGAAAGAAAACCTACACCGATTGCTAGGATAGAAATTACTTACCACCTTGATGCTTGAAGAGACCAAATAAGAGAAAAAGGTTTCGGCTAAACCTTCCCAATGGTAATGAGATATTCGGCTAACACAAAGATAGGTATAGAAACGAAGTTGAGATGGTGTTTCGGCACTTTACTGATGAAAAGGGATTACGCCAAAGTGGAGGGAGTAGAATGCTTAGAGGATTTGGCTATGGTGTTTCTTTAAGGCTTCAAACCAAGAGAAAAGGGTACACAAAGAAGGCTACAAGATTCGGCTATGGGGTTTCCTTAAAGTTTCAAACAAAGACAAGAGAGAAAGAGGCTATAGGGTTTGGCCAAGCCTTACCAAAGGTGATGACAAACTCGGCTATCAAAAGGAAAAGGAGTTTGGGAAAGGAGATAGATTCGACCAAACTAGCAAATAGAGAGAAGAAGAAAACGCTAGTGACCTTAATGGTCTTTGAAGTTTCGAACACAAAACAAAGAGAAGGGAAACCGAAACTAAATGGCTTATGCACATAAACGGCACTTTGAAATTTTTCCAAAACTCGAGGGTTTTTCGAAAGTTTTCCCAAATCAAAACCATGATAGAAATTTTGAAAATCAGGGTTATTTTGGTAATTTTGTCAATCAGGGGTAATTTCGTAATTTTTCCAAATCAAGGCGTCTTGATATTTTGCAAAATAAGGTTTTTGGATACTTTTGCAAAGTAAGAAAATTTTATTAAAATCAAGGGTAGTGTTGAAACTTTTAGAAACTAGGGGCATTTTAGTAATTTTACAACCAAGGGTATTTTCGTAATTTTGTAAATCGAAAATATTTTGAGAAATGTCTTTAAAATAGTTTGTATAGATCAAAAGGGTAGATTAATGATTTAAAAACTAGAGTTTTTATAAAACTGCATGGCTAGTCCCTTTCGGGTTTTAGTGATTGGTTTAGCCCGTGAATAAGTCCTCTTGGTTAGGGTTAACGGTTACTACGCACCAGGTAGGATTCGAGTAAAGAGGAGGTGAGTCACTAGGACTGCTTAAATACCAAGCTCTTACCGAATCCACTCCTAGACATGCGCACAACTGTTACCACACCCTAGCTCGGCGACTTAGTCACAGGTTTGTTTGATAGTCCTTAAGTCTTATGCACTTGTTTTTGAGTAGACTAGTCCTAGGGTTCAATAGCCCTAATCTACTAATCTACGTTCCCATAAAAGCCCATCAAATTCACATATTCAATTTGTAACACCCCAAACCCGGCCCACGAGCCACGGCCGAATTCAGAATGCCACTGCGAAAAACGTTTGAAAAACTTTTGGCTTAGAGTTAAAAACATAAAAATTTGTTGTCTTTACTAAAACATTGTGTAATTAAAGTTCCAAATAAAATTAAGTTGTTTAAAATAAAACATTTTCAAATAATAATATAATCGACAATCTAACTTAAAACATAATAAAAAGTCCTTAAATACTTAAAGTGGCCCTTATTACAATAAATAACCTTTCATAAATAAAATGTGTAAAACAAATAAAATATCTTCTGCATGGGCCACCTCGTATCCACTCCAACCCGGTCCAAGCTTTATGCATCACCTGTAAGGTTTGAGAAAAATTGAGTGAGTCACACAGACTCAGTGCATAGTTATTTCACATGTCTCCACGTATGGGCTTGGCCCATATCCACACATTAATCACATATCAGATGATAAGGTATTATATCCACAAAATTCCACATGTTGGGCTTGGCCCATATCCACATTGATCCACATAATTAGTCATGCAAAATGCATAAATATACAACATGAAGCCCAACCCAACCTAGAGTCCATCCGTTACTCCTACCTTAGCAGACTCCCTGCCCAAGGCCGTGGCTAATCCACCGATCACATAGTGATCCACATATCTTACCTTGGCAGATTTGCTGCCCAAGGCCGTGGCTAAGCCACCGATCACATAGTGATCCACATATCTGTATCTACGAGGTGACTCGAGGTCATCCTCAATCTACGGTGATGCACACAGCTATCATCTGCCGAGATGTGGCACCTAGCCAACACCTCCCTTGATGAAGCACATAGCTAACATCAAGCGCCAATGTAGCACAAGGCTAACATTAGACCACGTACATAAAGTACACCCTTTCCTTCGATAGTCACATCCCAAGTCCCATGCATATATGTGATATGATGTTAATGGTAGCCGAATTAAGGGCTAAGATTGTGAATACCTGTGGTGGGTGATCGAATACTCAGGTCAGTGATTTACGATGTTAAATGATCATTGATGAATATATGAAATGTGATGGCATGTGATGCATAATTGTTCAAGTGATATGTTGCCATGATACACATATATGCATGGGACTTGGGATGTGACTATCGAAGGAAAGGGTGTACTTTATGTACGTGGTCTAATGTTAGCCTTGTGTACATTGGCGCTTGATGTTAGCTATGTGCTTCATCAAGGGAGGTGTTGGCTAGGTGCCACATCTCGGCGGGTGATAGCTGTGTGCATCACCGTAGATTGAGGATGACCTAGAGTCACCTCATGGATACAGATATGTGGATCACTATGTGATCGATGGCTTAGCCACGGCCTTGGGCAGCAAGTCTGCCAAGGTAAGATATGTGGATCACTATGTGATCGGTGGATTAGCCACGGCCTTGGGAAGGGAGTCTGCTAAGGTAGGAGTAACGGATGGACTCTAGGTTGGGTTGGGCTTCATGTTGCATATTTATGCATTTTGCATGACTAATTATGTGGATCAATGTGGATATGGGCCAAGCCCAACATGTGGAATTATGTGGATATAATACCTTATCATCTGATATGTGATTGATGTGTGGATATGGGCCAAGCCCATACGTGGAGACATGTGAAATAACTATGCACTGAGTCTGTGTGACTCACCCAATTTTTCTCAAACCTTACAGGTGATGCATAAAGCTTGGACCGGGTTGGAGTGGATACGAGGTGGCCCATGAAGAAGATATTTTATTTGTTTTACACATTTTATTTATGAAAGGTTATTTATTGTAATAAGGGCCACTTTAAGTATTTAAGGACTTTTTATTATGTTTTAAGTTGGATTGCCGATTATATTATTATTTGAAAATGTTTTATTTTAAACAACTTAATTTTATTTGGAACTTTAATTACACAATGTTTTAGTAAAGACAACAAATTTTTATGTTTTTAACTCTAAGTCAAAAGTTTTTCAAACGTTTTCCGCAGTGGCATTCTGAATTCGGTCGTGGCTCGTGGGCTAGGTTTGGGGTGTTACAAATTGGTATCAGAGCCCGGTTCAAAACTCGGCTTTGAGGGTTTTGGGCCCAAAAACATTTTCTTAAGATGGGCTTTTCAAAGATTTGGGCTTTCATAAATTTTTCAGGTTTATTTTGGCATTGCACCTGTATCTCCGACCCGAAGTCCACCAGGTAAGTACCTCTATTTGTTGTGTGAATTATTATATGATTGGTATGTGGGCATAATTGGGCTCGTAGATTAGAATATTAGGGCTATTGAACCCTAGGACTAGTCTACTCAAACACAAGTGCATAAGACTTAAGGACTATCAAACAAACCTATGAGTAAGTCACCGAGTTTGGATGTGGCAACCATTGTGCGCATGTCTAGGATTGGTTTCGGTGGGAGCTTGGTATTTAAGTAGTCCTAGCGACTCACCTCCTCTCCAGTCGAATCCTACCTGGTGCGTAGCTACGGTTCACCCTAACCAAGAGGACTTATTCACGGGCTAAACGCGATAACTAAAACCCGAAAGGGACTAGCCATACTGTTTTATAAAGATCTTAGTTTTAAATTTACCAAATTACCCCTCTAATTTATAAAATTCTTTTAGACTTGAGAATTTTCCGAAATACACCCGATTTGCAAAATTACTAAAATACCCCTGAGCGGTAAAATTATGAAAATGCCCCTGGTTTATAAAATTACCATGTTACCCTCGACTTTTATGAAAAACATTCTTACTTTACAAAAATGCCAAAAACTTCTATTTTACAAAATAGTAAGATACCCTGATTTGGGAAAATTTACTAAAATGCCCCTAACTTTCAAAATTACCGAAACAACCTCGATTTTCAAAATTTCTGCAAAACCCTTGTTTTAAAAAAAATTTAAAATAATCTCGAGATTTGTATATTTTGGAATGCCTTTGATTTATAAAGATTTTCAAATTGACTTCGATTTATTATGAAAATACCCTTGTAGGAAAAATGACGACATTACCCCTGGGTTGGGAATGGACAAGGATGCCCATAGTAGCATGGTGAATGTTGTGGATGAGTGAATGTGTTTCTATTGATGTGAATGAATATGAATGTATGATTCTCTGAATTAGAATAGTGATCTTGAGCTGAAACTTTAGTGGATCGAAAGAACTACTTCCGAAAATTTCTTTTCATAAAATTGTTCGCGCATAAACAAGTGGAACAAAAGTAATAATGCATAAAACTTTTTAATCATAATAATCGTGACGTTAGACATGAGCTCTAGGGGACGTGGTCGTAATGTGCGAGGACGCGGTAGAGGCAGAAAGGCCGTGTCGGAACCCGTTAGATCGGGTCATGAGTCTGACAATGAGGTACCCCCACCAGCTGTTGGTGTTGAGCAGCAAGCTCAGGCTGGGGATGATGCTGTATCACAGGCTGTGCTGCGAGTTCTTGAGATGGTGGCTGGAGCCGGTGGAATTATGAGAGCTAGGAAGTCCGTACCCGAGCAACTCCGAGCCAATGGGGCTGAAGTATTTCGTGGAGTATCTAGGGTGGCACCCAGTACAGCTGAGTATTGGTTGGAGGCGACCGAGCGAATTATGGATGAGTTGGATCTGACCTCTGAGGAGAAAGTGAAAGGAATGGTGGCGCTGCTACGCGATGAAGCGTATCAATGGTGGCTCACAGTTCGAGATGGGGCCACAGCTGAGGATCTCACTTGGGAGTACGTTAAGACGGCATACCAGAAGAAGTATGTGGGCACTCATTATATTGACGCGCAGAGGAAGGCATTTCTGGGGCTGGTTCAAGCGAACAAGTCCGTGGCGGAGTACGAGGCTGAATTCCTAAGGTTAAACCGATATGCTCGAGGAGTAGTGGCTACGGAGCATGAGCGATGTGTTTGATTTGAGGATGGACTAAGGGATGACCTGAGGTTATTGATAGCTCCACAGCAGGAACGAGAGTTTGCCGTGTTGGTGGAGAAGGCTAAGGTGGCCGAAGGAATTAAGGACTCTGTGAGGCAGAATAGAGATAAGGATAGGAACCGAGATAAGAGGAGTTTTGGACCGTCAGAATCATCTGAGAGCTTTCAGAAAAGACCAAGGATGGAGAATTCTGTTCGTGCTACTAAGCCAGCTACTGGAAATCCGGACCGTCCGTGTGCTCGGTGTGGAAGGTATCATTTTGGCGAGTGTTGGAATCGAGAACGGGAATGTTTTAGGTGTAAGTCCAAGTCTCATTTGATTAAAAACTGTCCTCAGGATTCGAGTAGGGCTCAGACAGTTGGCCAGGGTTATGAGCAGCCGGGTAGGAGTAGTCAACAAGCGACGAGGGGTCGTGGTCCGAACCATGGAGGAAATGGTTCTGGCCGAGGTCGTGGAGCACCGAGCGGAGGTGCTGAAGGTTCAGATGCAAGGCAGCCAAGGTTGGTTTATGCAGTCGGCCGTCGCGAGGATAGTGATGTGCCAGATGTGACAACGGGTAAGTTTCTTGTTTCTGGAATATCTTTTATTGCCTGTTCGTTGTAGAATCAGCTTGTTCTTATGTTGCTAGTGAAGTGTATGAAACCCTGATTTTGAAATTAGAGAATGTGCCTGGTAAGTATGATAGTTCTTTAAGATCAGAGTGCGCAGCTAGAGCGTAGTGTGGCGAGATAGGATGTACGACTGTTAGTTAGTTGGAAATTTCGAGGACAAAATTTCTTTAAGGAGGGTAGAATTGTAATATCCCGAAATTGGGCCTAGTAGGATTGGGCCGATTGGGCCTTGGGCTTTAGGAAAATTTTGAGTATTATTTTATTATTTGTGTTAGCTCGGGTATGAATTATATGTGTTTAGCATAGTCTTGTGAAGGCTTGATTTTATTAATGAGGCTAGAATAATTTTTAGTATTGAATATTTAGTGAAGTGGATTAGGTGAACTTGACACTTAAGTTAATTTAAGTGTTAAATTCTAGCACTTGAGGAGTTAGTGGCAAGGTGGGTATGATGCATGAAGGGTTGCTTGAGGGAAGAGGTTCGAGTAGCATGGGTTGCATTTGGAAGACTTTATTTTTATGTATCCTAACATTAAGTGTCGGTCAAGCTTTAATTATGGAAGGTTGGACTTTCAATTTTTATGGCAAGTTGAATATTAGATTAGGAAAGCTTGTATTTTGGGATAAGAATCTTAAGATTTATGGAAGGATGGAGGGATAAGGGGCTTGAATGATGGAGAGTTGTTTTGGAAATATTTTTTATGGTCATTTTGACCATGAATGTGGACGCATAGATGGCTAGGGGGGTTGGCCGAATTTTTGGAAGGATTTAGGAGGAATTAAAGAGGAAATATGGGATTTGGGTGAAGGAATTGGTGTTGGCCGAATTTGGGACTTGATAGGATGGCATTTTCGGTTTGGTAATAGTAGGTTAGGTGTACCAAAGTGATTCTTTTCTCATCTTTTTCATTTGTGCCGAAAGTTAGAGTTTTCTTTTCTCTCTAAGTGCCGTTCTTGTGCATAAGCCATTTAGTTCCGGCTTCCATTCTCTTTGTTTTCTGTTCGAAACTTCAAAGACCACTAAGGTCACTAGCGTTTTCTTTTTCTCTCTATTTGCTAGTTTGGCCGAATCTATCTCCTTTCCCGAACTCTTTCTTTTCCTTTTGATAGTCGAGTTTGTCATCACATTTGGTAAGGCTTGGCCGAACCCTATAGCCTCTTTCTTTCTTGTCTTTGCTTGAAATTTTAAGAAACACCATAGCCAAATCCTCTAAGCATTCTACTCCCTCCACTTTGGCGTAATCCCTTTTCATCAGTAAAGTGCCGAAACACCATCTCAACCTCGTTTCTATACCTATCTTTGTGTTAGCCAAATATCCCATTACCATTGGGAAGGTTTAGCCGAAACCATTTGATCTCTTCAAGCAACGAGGTGGTAAGTAATTTCTATCCTAGCAATCGGTGTAGGTTCTCTTTCTTTTAAGTGTGCCAAATCAAGGATTAAGCCTTGGTTTAGGGATGGCCGATTATGCTTGTGCCATGATATGTGTTTCTTGTGATGGTAGCTAACATTAAGGAGCATTAAGGGAGAAGCCTTCGGGATTCGATTCTTCAAGGTAAGTAAGTGTAGCATTCGGCCAACGGCCATTCTTTTGGATTATTGCTTAAAGCCGATTCTAATGTGGGTTGTTTAGGGAATTTCGACAGAGTTCATAGTCAAGTGGCGTTTTCGGGATTTAATCGACTGTACCAAATAGGTGCGTAGTTATCGCACTGTCTCTTGATTGTGTGTATGTGTTATATTTATGTATATGTGATATGATGTTAATGGTAGCCGAATTAAGGGCTAAGATTGTGAATACCCGTGGTAGGTGATCGAATACTCAGGTCAGTGATTTACGATGTTAAATGATCATTGATGAATATATGAAATGTGATGGCATGTGATGCATAATTGTTCAAGTGATATGTTGCCATGATACACATATATGCATGGGACTTGGATGTGACTATCGAAGGAAAGGGTGTACTTTATGTACGTGGTCTAATGTTAGCCTTGTGCTACATTGGCACTTGATGTTAGCTATGTGCTTCATCAAGGGAGGTGTTGGCTAGGTGCCACATCTCGGTGGATTATAGCTGTGTACATCACCGTAGATTGAGGATAACCTCGAGTCACCTCGTGGATACAGATATGTGGATCACTACGTGATCGATGGCTTAGCCACGGCCTTGGGCAGCAAGTCTGCCAAGGTAAGATATGTGGATCACTATGTGATCGGTGGATTAGCCACGGCCTTAGGCAGGGAGTCTGCTAAGGTAGGAGTAACGGATGGACTCTAGGTTGGGTTGGGCTTCATGTTGCATATTTATGCATTTTGCATGACTAATTATGTGGATCAATGTGGATATGGGCCAAGCTCAACATGTGGAATTATGTGGATATAATACCTTATCATCTGATATGTGATTGATGTGTGGATATGGGCCAAGCCCATACGTGGAGACATGTGAAATAACTATGCACTGAGTCTGTGTGACTCACCCAATTTTTCTCAAACCTTACAGGTGATGCATAAAGCTTAGACCGGGTTGGAGTGGATACGAGTTGGCCCATGCAGAAGATATTTTATTTGTTTTACACATTTTATTTATGAAAGGTTATTTATTGTAATAAGGGCCACTTTAAGTATTTAAGGACTTTTTATTATGTTTTAAGTTGGATTGTCGATTATATTATTATTTGAAAATGTTTTATTTTAAACAACTTAATTTTATTTGGAACTTTAATTACACAATGTTTTAGTAAAGACAACAAATTTTTATGTTTTTAACTCTAAGTCAAAAGTTTTTCAAACGTTTTCCGCAGTGGCATTCTCAATTCGGCCGTGGCTCGTGGGCCAGGTTTGGGGTGTTACATATATACTGATAATAGGACTGATAGCATGAGAAAGGACTTTCAACTCCTCAAACCACCATGATTATGCGAATGAGAGCTAAGTCTAGCTTAAGACTATAAACGAGCGCTTCTCGGGAGGCAACCTGAGCACTAATTTCGTGTTTTTATTTTTTATTTTGTTTTTCCTTGTTAGCACCTAACTATAAACTAACCAAATGTAGATTTCCATACCACACGTCCTTGCACAGGATCGTGGCCATGGCTGTGTGGATACTACTGATGTACATACTGACATGGCAGAGATAGTATGAAACAGGACGAAAAATATCTTCAAGCCACAGTCTACAACCAAACACCACGGCCGTGCGACGTGGTCGTGGTCGACACTGTTTTATCAATACGGGCGTGGCGACCTGCACATGGGCGTGGGTGAAACGAACGAAGCATAACACGGCCGTGCGACACAGCCATGTGACTCGACACGCCCACGGTACACGGGCGTGGGGATGTACCAGATTAGAAATCTCTATTTAAAACACCCCTCTCCCCTTCTCACCTACTCCCAATTCCTTTCTCTTCCACACTCCTAACATTCCCTTTCTTTTTCATTCTCATTTTTCTACATTCCCCCTAACTCTAGATCTAACCATATCCATGTCGAAGAAACGGAAGAATCCTAGCACAGTCTCCCTTTGTGAGACCGATCTACATAAGTTCATGCCGGTCGCTTCATTAACTCGACAGGAAAAGGACCTTTGAGTCCAATTAACTTTTCTTTTTATTTTCCCTTCACCTTTAATTTCCTTTTCTTTAGTTTTCTTTTACTTAGTTTAATCTATTTTCTTTCATTTTCTTTGATTTAGGTTCTAAAGGCACTTGGGAATCAAACACCACGGCCTTAGAAATCACACCCTCCTCGCTAACCATCTAACAATAAGGACTTTTCGGTCCATTAATCTTTTCTTTTAAATTTATTTTACTTTCTATTTTCTTTCTCTTTCTCTTTCTTTTCTTTAAATATATATTTAGTATATTTTGAATTATTATCATTATTTCCTGGCTAATTCTTCTCGAGCTTTCCAGTTTCTTCATCTAGCACAGAGATTGTCGGCGGCCACCACACCACGACACTCCCAACTCAAGGAAGTCATCCAAATTCAGGAAGTTTCACCTCTCCCTATCTCTTAAATTTCATACATATCTTTGTACAGTGAGGGCAATGTACATCTTAAGTGTGGGGGTGAATATTTATTTCGAGAAAGTGCCAACTTTCTACATTATTCTCAAATCTCTGAATTATGCCTTGAATTATACCTTGTTCTTAAGTAATTTTCTCATATTATGATTAGAACGAAATTTCTTTTGATTTATGATTTTTATTGATATATTTTGGATTAAGTCATTGATAATTTTGCAGTGATGATTTAAACTTTAGGAGACTAGAGAATCAAGCATGATAAGTCCACTTTCAAAAAATTAAAATTTTGTTAGGTTGTCTACCTGAATCTAATTATTAGCTTGAAGTTTGAAATCTACAAGGTTGATATCAAAAACCCATAATTTTTGTAAGATTTTGAGCCTTTTAGAGCATACATCCTTTCGTGCTCACTTTTTGATTATGAGTGTGTCAACATTGATTTGTTATTCTAGAACTTGCTTCGATTATACATGTCAAGACTACATTATTAATTTGATATACAGAAATGATAAAGGCACTTAGGATTTAACCCACTTACTCCACTAAAAGCCTACCTTCACAATTAACCCTTAGTGAACCCCTTTGATCCTAACAACCCTTTTATTGACTCACCCACTAATATTACCCCAAAACCCATCTTGTATTTGTTATCACTATTCCTTGACTCCCTTTTTGTCGAGATTTGATTTTGAGCAGTTTCCTAACTATGTTCTATATTTTAGTTGTTAAAGTTCTTTCTTATTATCGTATTGATTTGTTCTTAAAAAAAATCAAAGTATATTCATTATTAGTTATATGATTATTGAGCTTATACGTTTAAATTCCATATCTTGAAAAAAAAAAGCTCTTATTATTAGTATTACAAGCTTTCAATTGATGTAATTATTTAAGATTAGTTCATTTTTCAAGTTAGGTAAATTGTCAATTCAATCTCGATTCTAACCTTCTAGTTCAACCTTTATCCACACCTTTAACCCGAGCCCCATTACAACCCTTTTTAAAGACCTTTTGATTTGTGTATCATCTCATTTTACAGTGGTGGAAATTTGATTTTCAGGTAAGCCTATGGGATTAACTTTTCATGTTCAACTTTTGAGTGCTTAATTTTGAACCTTAAACACTTTGAGTGAATCTTTAGTGAGGACGTCAACTCTTGTCGATTTTGAATTAAAGGTGATTATTCCAGTAAGGGGAAACACCTATGTTTTTATGCTACAAAAACTATGACTTTGATTGTTTGAATCTTTAAGAACCTTTACTTAAATTATCAATGTATGAATTATCTATAAAGTATGATGAAACATTATTGATGAATACTAAGAATCAAAGAAGTTCATTTTTAATTGTGAGTTGAGAATTTTGCTTGAGGACAAGCAAATGCTTAAGTGTGGGGGTATTTGATAAACCGTAATATATACATATTTTAATCCCACATTTAGCATACTTTTGGATGATCTAAGCCTTGAATTGTGGAATTTGGGGCTCTTAATCCTTTAATTTCATGTTTTATACTTAGGAGAGCACCGGAGGGTGAAAAGAATAAGAAACGGGCCTAAAACGGAGAAAATGGGCCAATTACGAAATCGACACGGCCTGGGCCCAAGACCACACGGCCGTGCCTCCTTAACAGACCAGAACACAACCTAGATAAGATTCACATGGGCATCTGCCATGGGCGTGTCCCTGATGTGACCTGTTTGAATTTCACTCGGATTAGGGTACTTAGAGGCAAATAAAGCCATTCCAAAAGCCTATATAAACACCCTGGTGGCCAACCGTCAGGGGGCGTCCAGTTAGGCCGTAGAGCCAAGCTAGAGAGGCCAGAATTGTGGGATTTACTCGAAGAAATCCAATTGATTCATCTCAAGAAGCCAGATTCATACTCAAGACGGAAGATCTTCCCTTCAATTTCCTTCAGGGGGTTTTAGGGTTTTTCTTATGTTTTGTTTTATATTTTCTTCTGAGATGTATTCTTTTATGATTATGAACTAAACCCTCAAATACCTGAGGGGGATGAAACCTAAGACGGATCTTGTTATTGTTTTTTAAACTATATGATAAATACTTGATTTGTTCTTAACTATGTGTTCTTAATTCTTGTTTTAATATTTTAGGATATTGATTCAAGTATTGATGTGCTTAGGTAGAGGAGGAATAGACCCTGTCTAAGAGTAGATCTAGCATTGTTAAGCAGAGTTGATCGCAACCCTAGAGATAGGATGACGAAAATCTGCTGGATTAGGGTCAAACCTAATATGGGAGTCCATAGATTGAGTTAATGCAATTTTAGGGGTTTTAATTAGAAAGAGATTTCAATTAATAAACCTAGGGTTAGATGTTAGTAGCCTCGAGATAGGTATTAATATAAATTAGGGAATCCTACGGATCAAGTCAAGTGAATAAATAGTCTGGTTCAGAGTTAAATAACAAGTGAAGTCTAGGTGGATTCTTCCTCGGGAATTGTCTTAATCAATTGGTTTTTCCCACAAGTATTTTCCCAAATTCATTCTTTTTGTCTTAGCGTCTTTAGCTTAATAATTAGTTAATTTTAGACTAAATAAAAAATTCACTTTTATTTTAGGCTAAATAATAAAAAAAAGTTAATATTAGTACTTTTAGTTCCTTTGGGTTCGACAATCCGGTCTTGCCGTTAAACTATACTACTGTTCGATTGGTGCGCTTGCTTATCGTGTGTCAGAGTCTTAAAAATTTATAAAAAGAATGATCAAGCCTAGAAACTAATTATGACAACGATTGAGGCAAGCACACCTATCGAACAGTAGTATAGTTTAGTGGCAAGACCAGATTGTCGAACCCAAAGGAACCAAAAGTACTAATACTAACCTTCTTTTTATTATTTAGACTAAGAATTAAGGGAATTTTTATTTAATCTAAAATTGACTAACTATTAAGCTAAAGATGCAAAGACAAAGAGAATGAATTGGGGAAAATACTTGTGGGAAAAACCAATTGATTAAGACAATACCTGAGGAAGAATCCACCTAGACTTCACCTGTTATCTAACTCTGAACCAGACGATTTATTCACTTGACTTGATCTGTAAGATTCCCTAATTTATATTAATACCTCTTTCGAGGCTACTAACATCTAACCCTAGGTTGATTAATTAAAATATTTCTCTAATTAAAACCCCTAGAATTGCATTAACTCGATCTGTGGACTCCCATAATAAGTTTGACCGTAATCCGGTAGATTGTCGTCATCCTATTTCTAGGGTTGCGATCAACTCCGCTTAATTATGCTAAATCTACTCTTAAACAGTGAATTTTGCTCCACTGGCTAAGCACATCAGTACTTGAATCAATATCCTGAAATATCAAATCAAGAATCAAGAATTAATAATTAAAAACACAAATTAAGTATTTATCATATAGTTCAGAAAATAATAACAAGATCCGTCTTAGGTTTCATCCCTCTCAGGTATTTGAGGGTTTTAGTTCATAATCATAAAAGAATACATCTTAGAAGGAAATATAAAACAAAACATTAAAAAAACCCTAAAACCCCCTAAAAGAATTGAAGAGAAGATCTTCCGTCTTGAGTATAACTCCGGCTTCTTGAGATGAATCAACTGGGTTTCTTCAAGTAAATTCCACAATTCTGGCCTCTCTAGCTCTGCTCTTCGGCCTAACTTGATGCCTCATTGGACCCCTCTTGAAGGTTGGCCTCTAGAGTGTTTATATAGGCTTTTGGAATGGCTTTCTTTGCCTCTAAGTACCCTAATCTGAATGAAACTCTTCTTTGTCATGACAAGGACACGCCCATGGCACACCTCCGTGTGAATCGTGGCAAGGTCGTGTTCGGGTCTGTTAAGGTGGCACGACCGTGTGGTCTTGGGCCCAGGCTGTGTCAATTTCGTGATATGGCCCATTTACTCCATTTTAGGCCCGTTTCTCGTTCTTTTCATCCTCTAGTGCTTTCATAAGTATAAAACATGAAAACAAAGGATTAAGAGCACCAAATTCCATAATTCAAGGCTTAAATCATCCAAAAGTATGCTAAATGTGGGATTAAATTATGTTTATATTACAGTTTATCAAATAACCCCACACTTAAGCATTTGTTTGTCCTCGAGCAAAATTCTCAACTCACAATTAAAATGGTCTTCCTTGATTCATAATATTCATCAACAATGTTTCATCATAATTCAAAGATAACTCATACATTGACAATTTAAATAGAAAGATCTTAAAGATTCAAACAATCAAAGTCATAGTTTTTGTAGCACGGAAAATATAGGCATTTCCCCTTACCTAAATAATTACCTTTAATTCAAAATCGACAAGAGTTGACATCCTCACTAAAGATTCACTCAAATCACTCAAAGTGTTTAAGGTTCAAAATTAAGCACTCAATAGTCAAACATGAAAAGTTAATCTCATAGGCTTACATGAAAATCAAAACTCCACCACTGTAAAATGAGATGATACACGGATCAAAAGGTCTTTTAAAAAAGGTTGTAATGGGGCTTGGGTTAAAGGTGTGGATAAAGGCTAAATTAGAGGGTTAGAGTCGAGATTGAATTAACAATTTACCTAACAAGAAAAAAATAAACTAATACTTGAATAATAATAATTACATTTATTGAAAATTTTGAAACTAGTAATACGAGCTTCTTCTTCAAGATGTGGAATTTAAACTTATAAGCTCACTTAATCATAAAACTAATAATGAATATACTTTGATTTTTTTAAGAACAAATCAAGTCATAATAAAAGATGAATTTAACTACTGAATTAAAGATTATAGTTAGGCAACTGATCAAATCAAATCTCGATATAAAGGTGGTCAAGAGGAATGGTGATAACAAATACAGACCGGGTTTTTGGGTTAATATTAGTGGGTGAGTCAATAAAAAGGGTTGTTAGGATCAAAGGGGTTCACTAGGGGTTAATTGTGAGGGTAAGCTTTTTTAGTAGAGTGAGTGGGTTAAATCCTAAGTGCCTTTATCATCTCAATATATCAAATCAATCAATGTGGTCTCGACATGTATAATCGAAGCAAGTTCTAGAATAACAGCTCAATGTTGACACACTCATAATCACAAGGTGAGCACGAAAGAATGTATGCTCTAAAAGGCTCAAAATCTCACAAAAATTATGGGTTTTTGATATCAACCTTGTAAATTTCAAACTTCAAGGTAATAATTAGATTCAGGTAGACAACCTAACAAAATTTTAATTTTTGAAAATGGACTTATCATGCTTGATTCTCTAGTCTCCTAAA
This sequence comes from Gossypium australe, assembly GCA_005393395.2. Lineage (NCBI taxonomy): Eukaryota > Viridiplantae > Streptophyta > Magnoliopsida > Malvales > Malvaceae > Gossypium > Gossypium australe. The sequence continues at coordinate 36,621,432 of CM016626.1, read as the reverse complement.
GTTTAAATTATCACTGCACTTATCAATGACTTAATTCAAAACATATCAATAAAATTCATAAATCAAAAGAAATTTCATTCTAATTGTAATATGAGAAAATTTCTTACGAACAAGACATGATTCAGAGATTTTCAAATAATACTATAGTTAACCCCCCCACACTTAAGATGTACATTGTCCTCAATGTACAAAGATAGATAATAGCAAAATAGTAATAAAATCATAAGGTAGGAAGAGAAGTGAAACTTCCTAAATTTTGGATTGAGTCAATGAAAAGGAACCAAATAGGAATTGGCAGAGGTGAACTTGGGGGAGCGACTCGAACCATTTGAAATTGAATCCTCGAAACAGCCGACCAGATTTTATTGTATCCTAAGCTAAATCTAAATGGCATGAAGAATAAGAATAAAATAATAAAGAAAGTAAAAAGAAAATAAAAATAAGAAAATTAAAAAATGGAAAATGGATATGCGTTTAAAAAGAAATGGTAAAGGGGACGAATACTTTGGGGGGGAAGTGAACAGAAGAAGAGGATTTCAAATAGAGGAACGGTCCATGCCCATGCCCTGGGCGTGTTATGTCACACGGCCGAATCGCAAGGCCGTGTTAACTTCATGCAATTATCCCACCCCCATTTAAAGGGTTCGCACACCCGTGTTGCTTAATCAGTGTCGTCCATAGCTTATAAGCACGGGTGTGTCGAACGCCCGTGTTCTTTAGTCAGTTTCGACCACGGCTGCATTGCACGGCCATGGCCCTTATCGCAGCCCGTGTTTTGGGAAATTTTCATCCTTGATTCGTACGGTCTCTGCCATGCTGGTGTACAAATTCATTGTGTCCACACGGCCACGACCACGCCCGTGTGCAAGACCGTGTGGTAGGGAAACCTACGCCTAAAAATTTTGGTTAGTTTTTAGTTAGAGGCTATAATTCAAAATTATGGATGTTAGTGGGGTTAGTGCTCGGGTTGCCTCCCGAGAAGCGCTCGTTTAAAGTCTTGAGCTAGACTTACCTGTTATTCGTATGGCCATGGTGGTTCATGGAGTCGAAACTCCTTTTTCTTACTATCGATTCTATCAACATATGGTTTGAGTCAGGTAATATTTACCTCAAAAGTGCCGAAATTAGAATGTGTTACCTCAACCGTTCCGTGAGAAAAGACCTAATGTGCCATAAAAGGAGTCGCACCGTTTGTATTAAGCTCTGAAGCGGCTATTCAAAGGTCAGTTGCATCTGACAGTACCTGGTCCCCAACTTTGAAGTGATTGATTCCACCTTTAATACTTGATGTCCTAGCTGTGTCAAGAACCTGAAGAGTGATCGTTTTGTTACTTACATGAAATGTGAGCTCACGTGGTCGTTTATTTCATAGAATTGCTGGGAACACTTCGTTTAGCTCCACATGCGATGTATGTCTAACTTCCATTTGTTTGTTAAAAAATTCTTTTAAAAATTTCCTTGGATCTGGCATCTGCGAAATAGCTTCAAAAAATGGCAAGTTAATATGAAATTTATTTGGAAGTTTAAGAAAATTACCAGATTGTTCCTCTGTGTGGTCTTTCTTTATTGCATTGGGGTATGGCACACGAGGTCGGTACTCTGTAATTATCGGGTTTGGTTTATTATGGCTTACTTCAACTTTACCTTCCTCTACCACATTCTCTTACTTCAATTTTGGTTCATCTAACCCTTCACTATCCTGAGCTGTTATGGCTTGAGGTTGCTCTCTTGGGTTAGTTTCGATGTTGTTAGGCAAGATACCTTGTGGTCTTTCTGAGATCAGCTTAGCAAGCTGACTTAACTAGTTCTTGATCCCTTGAATCGATGCTTCTTGATATTTGAGTGTTGTTTCAGTGTTTTGTAAACGAGTTTCTGAACTGCTATAAATTTTGTCAGCATCTCCTCAAGGTTCGGTTTCTTTTCCTGCTGGTGAGGTGGTTGTTGAAACCCTGAAGGAAGTTGCGGTCTTTGATTACCTTGACCTCCCCATGAGAAATTGGGATGGTACCTCCAACCTGCATTATAAGTGTTACTATAAAGATTATTTTGAGGTCTAGAATAGTTACCCATATAGTTGACTTGTTCGTTCTCTGTGCTAGGGTTGTAGGATAGATATTCTGTGTTGTTCACCCCTCTTCCATTTGTATCGTACTATATTACCGGATGTACATGTGTAGAATCATACAAACCATCAATTTTTTTATTTAAAAGTTCTACCTGGTTAGATAACATGGTGACCGCGTCAAGGTTGAAAACATCGGCTGCTTTAGTAGGCTTTGTCCTCATGAGTTGCCACTGATAATTATTCAGTGACATCTTTTCGGTTTTTGCAAGCGGTACGTTCTATTTCACTATCGTAAATCAGGGGTCCTGTCGGGTTCCTTCTAGTTATAAACTAGAGGTACCTACTAAGAACAAATAAAGGAAGAAAAGTTAGCAAAGCTAAAAGCAAAATAAAAATAAAAATAAATAGCAAAAATAAAAATGGCTAAAGTAATAAAAACTGAGCATTCTTAATCTTTTAATTCCCCAGCAACGGCGCCAAAAACTTGATCGTGTGTCAGAGTCTTAAAAATTTATAAAAAGAATGATCGAGCCTAGAAACTAACTATGACAACTATTGAGGCAAGCGCACCTATCGAACAGTAGTATAGTTTAGTGGCAAGACTGGATTGTCGAACCCAAAGGAACCAAAAGTACTAATACTAACCTTCTTTTTATTATTTAGCCTAAGAATTAAGGGAATTGTTATTTAATCTAAAATTGACTAACTATTAAGCTAAAGATGCAAAGACAAAGAGAATGAATTGGGGAAAATACTTGTGGGAAAAACCAATTGATTAAGACAATACCCAAGGAAGAATCCACCTAGACTTCACTTGTTATCTAACTCTGAACCAGACGATTTATTCACTTGACTTGATCCGTAAGATTCCCTAATTTATATTAATACCTCTTTCGAGGCTACTAACATCTAACCCTAGGTTGATTAATTGAAATCTCTTTCTAATTAAAACCCCTAGAATTGCATTAACTCGATCTATGGACTCCCATAATAGGTTTGACCCTAATCCGGCAGATTTTCGTCATCCTATTTCTAAGGTTGCGATCAACTCCGCTTAATTATGCTAGATCTACTCTTAAACAGGGACTTTTGCTCCACTGCCTAAGCACTTCAGTACTTGAATCAATATCCTGAAATATCAAATCAAGAATTAAGAACACATAATTAAGAACAAATCAAGTGTTTATCATATAGTTCAGAAAACAATAACAAGACCCGTCTTAGGTTTCATCCCCCTCAGGTATTTGAGGGTTTTAGTTCATAATCATAAAAGAATACATCTTAGAAGGAAATATAAAACAAAACATAAGAAAAACCCTAAAACCCCCTAAAGGAATTGAAGAGAAGATCTTCCGTCTTGAGTATAACTCCGGCTTCTTGAGATGAATCAACTGGCTTTCTTCGAGTAAATTCCACAATTCTGGCCTCTCTGGCTCGGCTCTTCGGCCTAACTTGATGCCTCACTGGACCCCCTTGAAGGTTGGCCTCTAGGTTGTTTATATAGGCTTTTGGAATGGCTTTCTTTGCCTCTAAGTACCCTAATCTGAATGAAACTCTTCTTTGTCATGACAGGGACACGCCCATGGCACACGTCCGTGTGAATCGTGGCCAGGCCGTGTTCGGGTCTGTTAAGCTGGCACGGCCGTGTGGTCTTGGGCCCAAGCCGTGTCGATTTCGTGATATGTCCTATTTACTCCGTTTTAGGCCCGTTTCTCATTCTTTTCATCCTCCAGTGCTTTTCTAAGTATAAAACATGAAAACAAAGGATTAAGAGCACCAAATTCCATAATTCAAGGCTTAAATCATCCAAAAGTATGCTAAATGTGGGATTAAATTATGTCTATATTGCGGTTTATCAAATAACCCCACACTTAAGCATTTGTTTGTCCTCAAGCAAAATTCTCAGCTCACAATTAAAATGGTCTTCCTTGATTCATAATATTCATCAACAATGTTTATATTATGGTTTATCACTTGCCCCAATCGTTGTCATAGTTAGTTTTTAGGCTCGATCATTCTTTTTATAAATTTTTAAGACTCTGACATACAGATCGTTGTTTTTATGCAATGTCAAAGTCTTAAAATTTATATAAAGAATTATCGAACCTGGAAACTAACTATAGCAATGATTTGAGGCAAGCGCACCTATCGAACTGTAGTATAGTTAAGGCAAGACCGGATTGTCGAACCCAAAGGAACCAAAAGTACTAATACTAACTCTCTTTTTATTATCTAGCCTAAGAATTAAAGGAATTGTGTATCTAATCTAAAATTAACTAATAACTAATACTAAAAATGCAAAGACAAAGAGAATGAATTGGGAAAATAAATTTAGGAAAAACCAATTGATTAAGAAGACACCCAAGGAAGAATCCACCTAGACTTCACTTGTTATCTAACTCTAAACCAGACGATTTATTCACTTGACTTGATCAGTAAGATTCCCTAACGTATATTAACCCCTCTCTCGAGGCGACTAACGTCTAACCCTAGGTTGATTAATTGAAATCTCTTTCTAATTAAAACACCTAGAATTGCATTAACTCGATCTATGGACTCTCATATTAGGTTTCACCCTAATTCGACAAAATCTCGTCACCCTATCTCTAAGCGTATGATCAACTCCGCTTAATTTTGCTAGATCTACTCTTAGGCAGGGACTTTTGCTCCTCCACCTAAGCACATCACACTTAATCAATATCCAGAAATATCAACACAAGAATTAAGAACACATAATTAAGAACAAGTCAAATATTTATCATATAGTTCAACAAACGATAACAAGATTCATCTTAGGTTTCATCCCCCTCAGGTATCTGAGGGTTTAGTTCATAACAATAAAAGAATACATCTCAAAAGAAAAGATAAAACAAAACATAAGAAATCCCTAAAACCCCCTAAAGGAATTGAAGGAGAGATCCTCTGTCTTGAGTATACTTCCGGCTTCTTGAGATGAATAAACTGGCTATCTTCGAGTAAATTCCCACAACTCTGCCCTCTTTGGCCTAGCTGGATGGCCCCTGACTAAAGCCCTGGGTTCCCCCTTTTAGGTTATACTTAGGGTGTTTATATAGGCGTCGGAATGTGTTTCTTTGCCCCTAAGTATCTTAATCCGAGTGAAACCTCTCTTTGTCACGGCAGGGACACGCCCATGGCACACACCCGTGTAAGTCGTGGCCAGGCCATGTTCGACACTGTTGAATGAGGCACAGCTGTGTGGTTTTCATGATATGGCCTATTTACTCCGTTTTGGGCCCGTTTTTCGTTCTTTTCATCCTCTGGCACTCTCCTGGGTATAAAACATGAAAACAAAGGATTAAGAGCACCAAATTACACAATTCAAGGCTTAAATCATCCAAAAGCATGCTAAATATGGGCCTAAAATATGTTACTTTTACGATTTATCAAATACCCCCACACTTAAGCTTTTGCTTGTCCTCAAGCAAAATTCTCAACTCTCAATTAAAATGAACTTCCTCGATTCATAATATTCATTAATAATGTTTCATCATAATTCAAAGATAATTCATACATGGATAGTTCAACTCAAAAAGTCCTAAAGATTCAAACAATCAAAGCCATACATTTATAGCCCGAAAACGTTAGGTGTTTCCCCTTACCTAAATAATTACCTCTGATTCAAAATTGACAAGAGTCGAAATCCTCACTAAAGATTCACTCAAATCACTAAAAGTGTTTAAGGTTCAAAATTAAGCACTCAAAATTCGAACATGAAAAGTTAATCCCATAGGCTTGAATGAAAATCAAATCTCCACCACTATAATATGAGATGATACACAAATCAAAAGGTCTTTAACAGGGTTGTAACGGGACTTGGGTTAAAGGTGTGGATAAAGGTTGAATTAGAAGGTTAGAATCGAGACTGACCTGACAAATTACCTAACTAGAAACACGAACTAATAATAAATAATTACATCAAATGAAAATTTGTGGTACTAATACTAATAGCACGAGCTTCTTCTTCAACAATTGGGAATTAAACGTAGAAGCTCGTTTAATCGCATAACTAATAATGAATATACTTCGATTTTTTTAAGAACAAGTCAAATAATAATAAAGAATGAATTCACTACTGAAATAATATAACTAGGTAACTAATCAAATCAAATTTAGGTATAAGGGTAGTAAAAAGGAATAGTGATAACAAATACAAAGGGTTTTTTGGGGTAATATTAGTGGGTGAGTCAATAAAAAGGGTTATTAGGATCAACGGGGTTCACTAGGGGTTAATTATGAAGGTAGGCTTTTAGTGGAGTAAGTGGGTTAAATCCTAAGTGCCTTTATCATCTCTTTATATCAAATCAAAGGTGTGGTCTTGACATGTATATTCGAAGCAAGTTCTAGAATAACAGATCAATGTTGACACATTCATAATCAATAAAGTGAGCAAGAAAAAGAATATATACTCTAAAAGGCTCAAAATCTCACAAAAATTATGGGTGTTTGATATCAACCTTGTAAATTTCAAACTTCAAGGTAATAATTAGATTCAAGTAGACAACCGAACAAAATTTTGATTTTTGAAAACAGACTTATCATGCTTGATTCTCTAGTATCCTTCAAATTTAATCATCAATGCACAATTACCAATGACTTACTCTAAAACATATCAATAAAAATCATAAATCAAAGGAATTTTCATTCTAATCATAATATGAGAAACTTACTTTAGAACAAGGCATAATTCAGGGATTTTCAAATAATACTATAGTTAACCCCCCACACCTAAGATGTACATTGCCCTCAATGTACAAAGATAGATAATAGCAATATAATAATCAAGAGATAGGGAGAGAAGTGAAACTTCCTGAATTATGGATGAAATCCATGGAGGATGTTCCAGGACGAATGTGATGACGAGGAATAAGTGATGTTTTCATTCCTTGAGTGGTATATTTTATCTATTTAATCTGCGAGGTCATCAAGTAGATTTTAGGGAATGGATGTCGTTATGGAAACTTGGGGTTAGATAGCCAGTTATAACGTGAAATCAATAGTACTAATGAAACTTTCGAGTCTTTAAACAGTTAACTAAAATTTAAACAAAATGAAAATGAAAATAAAAGTAGAAATAAAATTAGAAATGACAATAACAATAAAAGTAAAAATAATAAAAATAATAAGACAGGGACTTAGAGGTCTTCTGCGTCAGCTGGGTTGGGCAATGGTGGCGGCGATGAGATGTGAAGGTACTGACATATCTGTTGGAGGTGGTGTCATTATGGTCGAAGCGCTGGAAGCATTGCTGCTCAAATCGTGTTAGGCGCTCAGATATGTCTGAAATAGATGCTACCGCATGGGATGGACGATGGCTCGGTTGTGGTGCTTCCTGTGTTGGGGGGATATCATCAGTAATGTCCTCAGGGTCCTCCTCGTCGGTGGTGGGTGCTAGCCGATATCAAGGGGGTTGGTCCCTTGTCGTTGTTGAATCATCCTCATGTGTAGCATCGTCTGGATGCCCTGTGGAGACATCTGACCTATTAGTGTGAGGAAGGATGTCTGAGCATCAGTGTTGAGGAGCCCGAAATATCGAGCCAGTCGTGTGATATAGGGACCCATAGATATGACCCCTCTCCTATGCTGCTCCGTCTGATGTTGAATGGCGCGAGCTATAAAATATGCCAAGTCAAAAACGTGCCTGTTCACCATGCACTATACGAAGTAGGCGTCGTGAGTGTTAACAACGCCGGTGCTCTCTCTCTGACCTGTCAGTGTATGAGCTAAAAGCGCGTGTACGTACCTCAGTCATGGGACAAGAGCCGTCGCTTTGGAGCGGCTAGGGTCATAATCATTATTGTTAGGAGCTATGTTGTACCAACATCTTGTGGGGGTGTTGTGGATATGGAGATAAAGCTCCGAGAGATCATGTTCCTTCATGAATTCGTCGGTATAAAGTCCCAATGCAGCCCCGAATTGTGGTACATTTAGTTCTCGTATAATGCTTCCGAGTCAGAATTGGATCGTACCGGGGTCATCGTGTTTTGACATCACTGTCTGAAGATGAAATGTTGAACAGAGCTCTAGAGTGAGCTCTAAGTAGGTAGGCTCGATGATGTTGAAGAACTGGTTCCAAGGGTCGGTAGTTAGTAGAGCCCGTACGTCGTCGACTAGTTGGACTTGTTCCAAGGCTGCCCAATCAATACATCTCCTTGTGCCGAGTGGTCGCGCCCGAAGTATCTTGTAACGATCCTCCTAAATTCCCAGAGGAAAACGTAAAAATGGGTGGTGCACTTCCTTAGTTGCGCTGGCTGATGATGAACCGGGTCCCTTTTGTTTTTTGGAACTAGGGACTACGGTTTTCTTGCCTCGGGACGACGACATTACTTTCTTGGAAATAACATTTATGCAATGATTTAGGTAGTGTTTCTATCCAAGATATGTCATATGCAGTTAAGGGCTCAATAATGTCAATGATATAGTAAGGACACCAAACACAATAAGAATAGTCAAATATTTTGCATAAATATGAATTGCTATTAAACAATGACTAAATTAATCTAATAGTAAGTATAACTAATTTTTCTGAACAATAATCAATAAATTAGATAAAAGCTAAATAAGATTCTAATAGTAAATTAGTTTTAAGAAATGTAAAAATGGGATGTAACCGATGATGTTATTGGAGAGAAACGGTGCGGTTGGGAGGAGCACGGGCGTGTAGGGGCGAGCCACGGGCGTGTGCTGCAATTTTTTGGGGAGCACGACGGTGGAACACCTTTGGGACGGGCGTGTACTCCGTGGGCACGAGCGTGTATTGGTTTTTTAGTGTGAATGTGAAAGAAAGTGGAAGATAAAGGATGGGTGAAGGCAATGGTGGGGGCTTCTTTGATGGTGGCCGGAGTGGGGAAAAAGAATTTTGAGGGAAACGGCTAGGGTTGGGGTTTTGGGGAGAAATTTTGGGGAAAATTGTGGTGATGTTCTTTAAATAGGGATGGAGACACGGGCAGGTGCCACGCCTGTGTTTCTTTTATTTAGCCCGTGTTTTTCGTGATTTTTAAATTTGGGCGAGTTTGAGATGTTGCCCACGCCCGTGCTCCTAGGCCGTGTACTATTATGTTCACTTCTCCCACGCCCGTGCTAAGATTGCCACGCCGTGTTCATGTAGTCAGTGTCTCACGCAGTTGGTAGGCACGGGCGTGGCCCATGCCCGTGTTGGTTTACTCAGAATAGACCACGATTACATCATACGGCCGTGGTCTTATTATTGTAGCCCGTGTTGAGAAAAAAATTTCTCTTTTTCATCTCATACGTCTACCGACATGCCCGTTTTTCGTTCCATGGCATCCACACGGCCACGGGACGCCCGTATGCAAGGCTGTGTGGACGGGAAACCTGCACTTCACTGAATTGGTTAGTTTTGGGGTTAGATGTTAAAAATCACAAATATAATGTTAATGAAGTCAGTGCTCGGGTTGCCTCCCGAGAAGCGCTTGTTTAAAGTCTTAAGCTAGACTCACCTTGTTTTCATTTCTAAATGAAGGTTCACGGAGCTGAAGCTCCTCTCTCAATTCCTTGAAATATTGACCATTGTAAAGTTTCAGTCGATGGCCATTTACCTTGAACGTTCCCTGAGTTGGATGGGTTACCTCGACTGTGCCGTAAGGAAAAATAGTTTTGATCACAAATGGTCATGACCACCTTGATTTCAGCTTTCCAGGAAATAGTTTGAGCCTTGAATTATACAGCAAGACTAAGTCTCCTACTTCAAATTAGTTTGATTGTTTTAAACGAGCATCATGGAGTCGTTTTTTGCCTCCTTATATAGTCGTGAATTCTTGTAGGCCTCAGTTCGCCATTCATCTAGTTCGTTTAACTGCATCATCCTCTTCTCACCTACGGTTTTAAGATCATAATTCAAGACTTTTATAGCCTAGTAAGCTGTGTGTTCTAACTCAAATGGTAGATGACAACTTTTTCCGTAGACAAGTTTGTACGGGGATGTTCCTGAAGGGGTTTTAAATGCTGTTCTATAAGCCCATAAAGCATCATCTACTTTTACTGCCCAATATTTCCTGTTTGTTTCAACTGTTTTCTATAGGATCCACTTAAGCTCTCGATTTGCCACATCCACTTGCCCACTGGTTTAAAGATGATAAGGGGTAGCTGCTCTGTGGTGTACTCCATATTTTTTTAAGACTTTATCAAATTGAGTATTGCAAAAGTAAGTACCCCTATCACTAATAATCGCTCTAGGTGTTCCAAAGTGAGAGAAGAGTTTCTTAAGAAACCTTACTACAGTTCTAGCATCGTTAGTAGGTAAAGCTTGGGCTTCTACCCATTTTGACATGTAATCTACTGCTACTAAGATGTATTTATTTCCGAATGAACTAGGAAACGAACCCATAAGGTCAATACCCCATACGTTGAATATTTCACATGATAACATATATTTGAGGCATTTCATTGCGTTTAGAAATATTACCTGTTCTTTGGCATTTATCACACGAAGCGACATACCTGTTGGCGTCTTTAAACAGAGTTGGCCAATAAAATCCTGATTCGAGCATTTTGTGTGCTGTCTTAATCCCGCTGTAATGTCCTCCTGAAGGTCCTGAATGGCAATGTTATAGGATCTTAATTGCTTCTACCTTTGTAACGCACCTCCGAATTACTTGATCTGCACATATACAGAAAATAAAGGGATCAGCCCAAAAATAGCTTTCCGCATCAGTAAAGAATCGCTTCTTTTGATGATGTGTTAACTTTTTTGGTAGGATGTTAATAGCTAAATAATTTGCAATATCTGCAAACCACGGTACCTCGGAGTTGGTTATAGAAAAGAGTTGTTCCTCAGGGAACGAGTCGTTTATCTCACTCTCGTCGAGCTCTTTGATATGTGGGTTCTCAAGCCTGGAGAGGTGATCTGCTGCAAGATTTTCAACTCCCTTCTTGTCCTGAATTTTAAATCAAATTCCTATAAAAGTAAGATCCATCGTATGAGTCGAGGTTTTGCATCAGGTTTAGTTAAAAGATAACGAAGAGCTGAATGGTCAATGTAAACAACAACTTTAGATAATATCAGATACTGTCTAAATTTGTCAAATGCAAAAACTACAGCTAGCAATTCTTTCTCTGTGGTGGTGTAGTTTTCTTGTGCAGGCGTCAATGTTTTGCTAGCATAATAAATTGGCTAAAAATGGTTGTTTCTTTGCTGTCCCAAAACTGCACCTACTGGAAAATCACTCACATCATACATTAGTTCAAAGGGTAGATTCCAATCAGGTGCAATTATAATCGGAGCATTTATTAGTTTATCCTTAAGGATATTAAATGCATCTAAACATTCCTGTTCAAAATTGAAAGGAACATCTTTTTCTAGTAATCTTGTTAAAGGCTTAGCTATTTTAGAGAAATCTTTAATGAATCTTCTATAAAATCCAGCATGTCCTAAAAAAATTCTAATAGCCTTAACTGAGCTAGGGGGAGGTAATTTTTCTATGGTTTCAAACATTGCTTTATCTACCTCGATCCCTTTACTAGAAATCTTATGTCCTAACCAATCCCTTCTCTAACCATAAAGTGACATTTTTCCAAATTTAAAACAAGGTTCATTTCCTCACATCTCATTAGAACTCGTTCTAAATTTTTAAGGCAAAGATGGAAAGAATTACTGAATATCGAAAAGTTGTCCATAAATACCTCCATAACGTCTTCCACAAGTTAGTCAAAGATGGCCAACATGCAGCACTGAAAAGTAGCAAGAGCATTACATAATTCAAAAGGCATTCTACGATAAGCAAACGTACCATATGGACATGTAAATGTTGTCTTTTCTTGATCTTCAGGAGCTATTGGAATTTGGAAGTAGCCGGAGAGTCCGTCCAAGAAGCAGTAATACATATGCCCAGATAATCTTTCTAACATCTGATCAATAAAGGGCAAAGGAAAGTGATCTTTTTATGGTGGCATCATTCAGCTTTCTATGGTCAATACAGACTCTCCAACCTGTGACTGTTCTTGTAGGAATCAATTCATTCTTTTCGTTGGTTACAACAGTCATGCCTCCTTTCTTTGGAACTACCTGCACAGGACTTACCCAAGTACTGTCAAAAATAGGATAAATTATTCCTGCATCTAGAAGTTTAATTACCTCGTCTTTGAAAACTTCTTTCATATTGGGGTTCAAACGTCTCTGTGGTTGCATACACAGTTTATACTCATCTTCCATTAAAATTTTGTGGGTGCAGAATGATGGGCTTATTCCTTTAATGTCAGACATTTTCCATGCTATGGCTCTTTTATGTTTCCTTAATACCCTTAGCAAATCTTCTTTCTCCTTGGGTCCTAGTTTTGAAGAGATGATTACTAGTAGCGTAGAATTATCCCCGAGGAATGCATATTCTAAATGTTTTGGCAATTGTTTTAGTTCTAATTTGGGCAGCTCATCAATAGAGGGTTTCTGTTTTAGTTCATCATTGATTTCAATACCCTCTATTTTCGTCTGTCTAGAGGATGATGTCTTGGGATTTAATTCATCGGTATCGTCATCTATCCCCTCACCTTGTGGAAGACACAGTTCCATCGTGTCATTATGCATGATTTCCCACAAAGACTCTTGAATAATGTGATCAGTAGCATCAACAAAGTAACAAGAATCATCTTGTTCTCTAGAATATTGCATGGCATCATAAATTCGAAAAATAATTTCCTCATTGCCTACCCTTAGTGCAAGTTTACCATCACCAACATCTATGACAGCCCTAGCAGTAGCTAGAAATGGTCGTCCCAAAATTAATGGTACCTCTACGTCCTCATTCATGTCAAGCACAACAAAATCAACAGGAAATATAAATTTATCCACTTTTACCAGAGTATCTTCGATAATTCCCCTAGGATATCTAACAGATTTGTCAGCTAATTGAATACTCATCCTAGTGGGTTTTGGTTCCCCGAGACCAAGTCGTTTAAACATTCTATAAGGCATTAAATTAATACTGGCACCTAGATCAGCAAGTGCTTTCTCTATATTCAAACTACCAATTAAACAGGGAATAGTAAAACTTCCTGGATCTTTCAATTTGGTTGGCAGCTTGTTTTGGATGGCTGAGCATTCTTCATTAAGTTCCACCGTTGAAATTTCTTCGAACTTCCTCTTATTTGTTAGAAGCTCCTTTAAAAATTTTGCATATGTTGGCATCTACGAAATAGCTTCAACAAAAGGTAAGTTAATATGTAACTATTTGAAAAGTTCAAGAAATTTACCATATTGTGCGTCTAAGCGGTCTTTCTTCAACTTCGCTGAATATGGGATCATTGGTTTAATTTCCTCATGCTTTAGGGTTGCCTTTACCTCATCGGTTTCATGTGGTATCTCTTTCTTCGTTTCGACTAACTCCTTTCCACTTCTTAGCGTTACTGCTTTTACCTGCTCTTTTTCCCTAGGTAAGCTTTCTGATCGTATTTCAGAAACTAACTTAGTAAGTTGCCCAATTTGATCCTTGAGCTCTTGTGTCGATGCTTGCTGTTTTTCAAGTTTTGTTTCTATATTTTGGAAACGTGTTTCTGAGGCTGCTATAAATTTTGTCAGCATCTCGTCAAAGTTCGGCTTCTTTTCCTGTGGGTAGGACTATTGTTGGAAGTTTTGTAACATCCCGAAATTGGGCCTAGGAGAATTGAACCCAATGGGCCTTAGGCGTAGTAGCGTTTAAATTTTTGGAGAACAAGAGATCGGCTTAAATGCTAGTTAGACCCATTGGATAAGTGATTTTGGAAGGTTAGAGGGCTTCTATGAAGTCCCGGGATCAAATATTGGCTTTGGGGAAATTTTGGTTTTAGGTGAAAAAAACCCTGGAAGTTGGCAGATAGGCCTTAAGAATAAAATATGGAGAAAAATAACACAAAAGGAGTGTGTGGTGTAGTGGCAAAGTGACGCCACTTAAGGGACAAGGGAGTGACGCCACAAGGGAAGGAAGGAGGTCCAAGGTTCAAGTCTTGGCTTTTGCATTTTGGTTTCTTTTTGCTTGGACCTTAGAATTTGGCCCATAGTTTATATTTAGTTGCGCATGGTTTAAGACACAAGAGGAGCTTGTGGCCAAGTGGTTAGCAGCGTGGATTATGTTGTAAGGGAGCCTGGGTTCGAATCTCATGACAAGCAATGGAGTATTTATTTTGCGGATTGGGCGACAAGAGTTTCAGTTGAATTTAAACTCTACTGACGAAGGGATCCCACATCGGAAAGACACAAAGAATGAAGGTGAAGAGCTAGCTATATAAGGAGCATCCTAGGAGGAGAGTAAACACATCTTGGAGGGCGTTTGGGCACAAGAGTGGTCGGAGCGCGGATTAGCCCAAGAGTCCTATCAGGTGTGTAACTCTCTCTACTCTAGTTGTAGAGCGGCAAAATGCCGAAATGCCGGTTACACGGCATTAGTAGCCATACAAGCGTGCGAGCGCATGTGTGGGGCTTCGACGCGATAGTTGAGGCCATCAGTAGTATTCTCGTGGGTTGGGGCTGCTTGGGCCTCGATGGGCCGAAGTGGGCCCAATGGGCCCGTGGGCCCATATGAGTAAATTGCATGATTGGTTAGTATATGTTGAACTAGACTAGGTGGAAGTTATATACGTGGCTAGATTTGTACTAGGTGGGCCACACGAGCGTGTGGGCCCGGATGGGCCGAAATCGGGTTTTAGGCCCAATCATCCGGTACAACCGGAAATGGTAGCTGAGTCGCTAGTGGTGACATTAGGCCTTCGAAAAGGCCATTTTAGTTGTGAATTTACGAAAATACCCTTAGTAGGTAAAATTACGATTATACCCTTAGAGGTTGATTAGCATGATTATGTTGTTTAGTTCTGGCCGATTGTAGGGGAAGGCTTGATCTCGCATATCTCGGGTTGTGGCTAGTGCTCGAAAAGTGTTAAGGAATGGGGGATCTAGTGCGTTAGATCTTGATCTACGGGAGTTGATAGTCGCATTAGTAACCAGGTGTGTACACACAAACACTCTTCTAGTAATTTATGTGCTTATTATATTGTGTGCACATTTACACACTTATCTGTTATTGTATCTATATATATGATGTGTGTGTTTGGATCCATGGAAGGTGGATTGAATATCATTGTGGTATGAGGCAAAGGGTCAGGTAAGTCCCTGTTGTGATGCTTTTGGTAAGCATGCTGTATCTGCTATGAGTTGTCATGTTGATGCTTTTGGTAAGCATAGTATATCCAATATGTGTGCTATAATACTTGATTGTGGATAAACAATACGTATGTTGCTAAATAAGCATGATGTATATTTCTGTTAAAATGCATATTAGTGGTTGATGTGGGTTGTACGAGTGGAGGGGGCAGTGATATTTTGTGCTGACGAGCACCAGTGTTTTGGTAACACGACTTTGTGACTTTGGGTCACCAGAGGTTTGGCACCTCAGCGTCTCGTCCCCGTGGTTTCGTACCACAGTGGGTTGGCCCCACAAGGCGGTATTGAGGGATTGACGCCAGTGATTTGGTATCACACGATGGGTTGGCCCCATCAATTGATTTGTGACTTCGGTCACCAGTGTTTTGGTAACACACTTTGTGTGTTTGTGACACCAGTGGTTTGGCACCACATTGACGGATATCGTGTCTGCGGACACCAGAGGTTTGGCACCTCCAGTGATTTGGCATCACATCTGTGACTATACGTCACCAGTGGTTTGGCATCACCAGTGGCTTGGTACCACACGGGGTAGAGAAAGGTGTTATGGATGGTTAGGTTGGGTGCATATTAATGAGATGCATGATGATCATGTTTATGTTTGTATATGACATTTTGCTAATCCGGGAAAAAGGGTGGCACACTGAGTCTTGGTGACTCACCTTTTTCCTTAACTGTTTCAGGTAGTGCATAAAGCTGGACCGGGATCGGAGAGGACAAGGTGGCCCATGCCAAAGATCAAGTTTAATTATATTATCCTTAATATTGATTCGAGTATTTCATGTTAGTATTGGTTTGTAATAAGGGCCATTCTATTATTTTGGTATTACTTTAACTATGGTTATTTAATTTAAGTTGCTAGGTGAAAATGATTTATGGGTTGCAACCTATTTATTCAAACCGGTTTTCATATACTAAAGCTTTAAAAATGCATAAGTTTTAATAATAAAGTTTTACTCAAAAGCTTCAATGGATAAGTTTTCCAAAATTCAACAAACTACAATGTTTTATCTTAAATTAGAAAGATTTTCAACCGACTTTCCCCAGTGACATAACCAGATTCGGTCAGGACTTGTGGGCCGGGTTTGGGGGTGTTACAGATTGGTATCAGAGCCCGGTTCAAAACTCGGCTTTGAGGGTTTTGGGCCCAAAAATATTTTCAAAATGGGCTTTTCAAAAATATGGGCTTTTAGGAAATTTTTCAGGTTTTTCTGGCATGGCACCTGTACCTCCGACCCGAAGTCCACCAGGTAAGTACTTCAGACTTTCTTGAAGTGATTTGTTTGTATGAATTGTTTTGGGCTTAGGTTGGGCTCGTAGAATAGAATAATAGGATCTGTTGGACCCTAGGATTAGACTACTCAAACATGTGCATAAAACTTAAAGCTCTTAAACAAACCTGTGAAGTAAGTCGCCGAGTTAAGGTGTGGCAACCTGTGTGCGCATGTCTAGGATTGGATCCGGAAGAGCCTGGTACTTAAGCAGTCCTCGTGACTCACCTCCTCTTCGCCGGAATCCTACCTGGTGCGTAGCTACGGTTCACCTTAACGAAGAGGACTTGTTCATGGGCTAAACCGATTATTAAAACCCGAAAGGGAATTAGCCTTGCTGTTTTTTTTTAAAAAAAAACTTTCTGTTTTAAAATTTTTCAACTTTACCCCTTTGGTTTGTGAAACTCTAAATCAGATTTTGAAAGATGTTTTCTCGATTTATAAAATTACCAAAATGCCCCTAGTGGCAAAATTACAAAAATGCCCCTGTATTGCAAAATTACTGTGCTACCCTCAACTTTTGATAAAATGATGTTTACTTTACAAAATACCAAAGTTCCGAGGTTTCAAAATATCAAGATACTCCGATTTGGGGGAAATTTACAAAAATACCCCTGTGTTGAAAATTACTAAAAAGCCCTGACTTTCAAGATTTCCGGTTTAACCCCAATCTTAATAGAATTTTCTCACTTTGCAAAAGTATTCAGTTTTCTGTATTTCAAAATAATGCCCTGACTTTGGAAATTTACGAAAATACCCCAGGATGATGAAATTACCAAAACGCCCTTGGGTTTCTAAATTTTCAGATTTCTCTCAACTTTTACTGAAATATTCCTATTTTAGCAAATATCAGAAATTACATTTTGTGAAATATTGTGGAATTATGATTTGGAGAATTTACAAAAATGCCCATGATTTCCAAAATTACAAAAATAACCCTGCTTTCTGAAATTTTTGCAACACACTTTGTTTGAAAAACAAAATTTTCAAGATGACTCCTGAGATTTTGTAAACTTTGAAATATCTTTAATTTGAAAACTATTTTCAAATTGACCCTGAGTTATTACCGAAATACCCCTATAGGAAAATGTCGAAATTACCCCTGGGTTGGGAATGCTCAAGAAAGTGACATGGATGAATGAATGTGTCTTTAGTGAAGTATGTGAATGTTTGAATTAGAACAGAGAACTTGAGATGAAACTTTGATTGCTCGAAAGAACTACTCTTGGAAACTTCTTTGCATAAAATTGCTCGTGGATAAACAGTGGAACAAAATTTCTAATGCATAAAACTTTTAATCAGATTAAATCGCGACGCTAGATATGAGTTCTAGGGGACGTGGTTGCCGCGGACGTGGTCAAGGTGGAATGACAGCTTTATTAAGATCAGAGTGCGCAGCAAGAGCGTAGTGTTGTAGGTTAGGATGTGCGACTGTTAGTTAGTTGGAAATTTCGAGGACGAAATTTCTTTAAGGAGGGTAGATTTGTAACATCCCGAAATTGGGCCTAGGAGAATTGAACCCAATGGGCCTTAGGCGTAGTAGCGTTTAAATTTTTGGAGAACAAGAGATCGGCTTAAATGCTAGTTAGACCCATTGGATAAGTGATTTTGGAAGGTTAGAGGGCTTCTATGAAGTCCCGGGATCAAATATTGGCTTTGGGGAAATTTTGGTTTTAGGTGAAAAAAACCCTGGAAGTTGGCAGATAGGCCTTAAGAATAAAATATGGAGAAAAATAACACAAAAGGAGTGTGTGGTGTAGTGGCAAAGTGACGCCACTTAAGGGACAAGGGAGTGACGCCACAAGGGAAGGAAGGAGGTCCAATGTTCAAGTCTTGGCTTTTGCATTTTGGTTTCTTTTTGCTTGGACCTTAGAATTTGGCCCATAGTTTATATTTAGTTGCGCATGGTTTAAGACACAAGAGGAGCTTGTGGCCAAGTGGTTAGAAGCGTGGATTATGTTGTAAGGGAGCCTGGGTTCGAATCTCATGACAAGCAATGGAGTATTTATTTTGCGGATTGGACGACAAGAGTTTCAGTTGAATTTAAACTCTACTGACGAAGGGATCCCACATCGGAAAGACACAAAGAATGAAGGTGAAGAGCTAGCTATATAAGGAGCATCCTAGGAAGAGAGTAAACACATCTTGGAGGGCGTTTGGGCACAAGAGTGGTCGGAGCGCGGATTAGCCCAAGAGTCCTATCAGGTGTGTAACTCTCTCTACTCTAGTTGTAGAGCGGCAAAATGCCGAAATGCCGGTTACACAGCATTAGTAGCCATACAAGCGTGCGAGCGCATGTGTGGGGCTTCGACGCGATAGTTGAGGCCATCAGTAGTATTCTCGTGGGTTGGGGCTGCTTGGGCCTCGATGGGCCGAAGTGGGCCCAATGGGCCCGTGGGCCCATATGAGTAAATTGCATGATTGGTTAGTATATGTTGAACTAGACTAGGTGGAAGTTATATACGTGGCTAGATTTGTGCTAGGTGGGCCACACGAGCGTGTGGGCCCGGATGGGCCAAAATCGGGTTTTAGGCCCAATCGTCCGGTACAACCGGAAATGGTAGCTGAGTCGCTAGTGGTGACATTAGGCCTTCGAAAAGGCCATTTTAGTTGTGAATTTACGAAAATACCCTTAGTAGGTAAAATTACGATTATACCCTTAGAGGTTGATTAGCATGATTATGTTGTTTAGTTCTGGCCGATTGTAGGGGAAGGCTTGATCTCGCATATCTCGGGTTGTGGCTAGTGCTCGAAAAGTGTTAAGGAATGGGGGATCTAGTGCGTTAGATCTTGATCTACGGGAGTTGATAGTCGCATTAGTAACCAGGTGTGTACACACACACACACTCTTCTAGTAATTTATGTGCTTATTATATTATGTGCACATTTACACACTTATCTGTTATTGTATCTATATATATGATGTGTGTGTTTGGATCCATGGAAGGTGGATTGAATATCATTGTGGTATGAGGCAAAGGGTCAGGTAAGTCCCTGTTGTGATGCTTTTGGTAAGCATGCTGTATCTGCTATGAGTTGTCATGTTGATGCTTTTGGTAAGCATAGTATATCCAATATGTGTGCTATAATACTTGATTGTGGATAAACAATATGTATGTTGCTAAATAAGCATGATGTATATTTCTGTTAAAATGCATATTAGTGGTTGATGTGGGTTGTACGAGTGGAGGGGGCAGTGATATTTTGTGCTGACGAGCACCAGTGTTTTGGTAACACAACTTTGTGACTTTGGGTCACCAGAGGTTTGGCACCTCCAGAGGTTTGGCACCTCAGCGTCTCGTCCCCGTGGTTTCGTACCACAGTGGGTTGGCCCCACAAGGCGGTATTGAGGGATTGACGCCAGTGATTTGGTATCACACGATGGGTTGGCCCCATCAATTGATTTGTGACTTCGGTCACCAGTGTTTTGGTAACACACTTTGTGTCTTTGGGACACCAGTGGTTTGGCACAACATTGACGGATATCGTGTCTGCGGACACCAGAGGTTTGGCACCTCCAGAGGTTTGGCACCTCAGCGTCTCGTCCCCGTGGTTTCGTACCACAGTGGGTTGGCCCCACAAGGCGGTATTGAGGGATTGACGCCAGTGATTTGGTATCACACAATGGGTTGGCCCCATCAATTGATTTGTGACTTCGGTCACCAGTGATTTGGCATCACATCTGTGACTATACGTCACCAGTGGTTTGGCACCACCAGTGGCTTGGTACCACACGGGGTAGAGAAAGGTGTTATGGATGGTTAGGTTGGGTGCATATTAATGAGATGCATGATGATCATGTTTATGTTTGTATATGATATTTTGCTAATCCGGGAAAAAGGGTGGCACACTGAGTCTTGGTGACTCACCTTTTTCCTTAACTGTTTCAGGTATTGCATAAAGCTGGACCGGGATCGGAGAGGACAAGGTGGCCCATGCCGAAGATCAAGTTTAATTATATTATCCTTAATATTGATTCGAGTATTTCATGTTAGTATTGTTTTGTAATAAGGGCCATTCTATTATTTTGGTATTACTTTAACTACGGTTATTTAATTTAATTTGCTAGGTGAAAATGATTTATGGGTTGCAACCTATTTATTCAAACCGGTTTTCATATACTAAAGCTTTAAAAATGCATAAGTTTTAATAATAAAGTTTTACTCAAAAGCTTCAATGGATAAGTTTTCCAAAATTCAACAAACTACAATGTTTTATCTTAAATTAGAAAGATTTTCAACCGACTTTCCCCAGTGACATAACCAGATTCGGTCAGGACTTGTGGGCCGGGTTTGGGGGTGTTACAAGTTTTGAGATGGTTGTTGCCTTTGATTTCCTTGACCACCCTATGAGAAATTGGGGTGGTTCTTCCAACTTGGATTATAAGTATTACTATAAGGGTTATTGTTAGATCGGAAATTGTTACCCATATAGTTCATTTGTTCGCTCTCCATGCCCTGTCCGTAGGTTGGGTACTCAGGATTCGCCACGCCTCCACTTGCGTCGCACTGCATAATTGGATGTGCCTGCGAAGAGCCGTATAAACCATCAAATTTTTTATGTAACATCTCTACCTGATTTGATAGCACGGTTACTGTGTCGATGTTGAAAATTCTGGTTGCTTTGGTTGGCCTTATCCTTGTGACTTGCCACTGATAGTTATTCAATGGCATTTCCTCTATAAACTCGTAGGCTGCTTCAGGAGTTTTTTTATTCAGAGTTCCGCTGGTGGCTGAATCGATTAATTGTGTTGTTGAAGGGTTCACACCGTTGTAGAAAGTTTGGACCTGTAGCCACAAAGGTAATCCATGGTATGGGCACCTCCTCTACAAGTCTTTGTATCTCTCCTATGCATCATAAAGTGTCTCTAAATCCATCTGCACAAAAGAAGAGATATCATTCCTCAACTTGGCTATCTTGGCCGGTGGAAAATATTTTAATAAAAATTTCTCAGTCATTTGATCCCATGTAGTGATTGACCCTCGTGGAAGAGAATGCAACCACTGTTTGGCTTTATTTCTCAAAGAAAAGGGAAATAACCGAAAACGAATGGCATCATCAAAAACGCCATTTATCTTGAGAATTCTAGAAAATTCGCTAAATGTGTGTTAGGATCCTCATCCTTCAAACCATCAAACTGAACAAATTGTTGTATCATCTGTATGGTGTTAGGTTTCAGTTCAAAATTATTTGCAGCAATAGTAGGCCTAATAATACTTGACTCAGTTCCTGTTAAACTATGTTTAGCATAATCATACATAGTTCAAGGAGCATGATGTTCGGCCGCCTCTGGAGGTAGCGGATTATTCTCGGCCATCTCTTCGGTGGTATTGATTTCAGCTTCTTGCTCTTCTTCTATGTAGTTTAAGCTTCGCCTTATCTCTCTGCGATTTCTGCGAACGGTACCTTCAATTTCACTGTCGTAAAGTAGGGGTCCTGTCGGGCTCCTTCTAGTCATAAACTAGAGGTACCTGAAAGGAACGAAAGAAAGAAAATTAGCAAATTTAAAGACAAACTATGAAATAAAATAAATTGCAAAAAATAAAAATGGCTAAACTAATAAAAATTGAGCTTTCTTAATATTTTAGTTCCCCGTCAACGGCGCCAAAAACTTGATCGTTGTTTTTATGTAATGTCAAAGTCTTAAAATTTATATAAAGAATGATCGAACCTGGAAACTAACTATTACAACAATTTGAGGCAAGCGCACCTATCGAACAATAGTATAGTTAAGGCAAGACCGGATTGTCGAACCCAAAGGAACCAAAAGTACTAATACTAACTCTCTTTTTATTATCTAGCCTAAGAATTAAGGGAATTGTATATCTAATCTAAAATTAACTAATAACTAATACTAAAGATGCAAAGACAAAGAGAATGAATTGGGAAAATAACTTTAGGAAAAACCAATTGATTAAGACGACACCCAAGGAAGAATCCAAATAGACTTCACTTGTTATCTAACTCTGAACCAGACGATTTATTCACTTGACTTGATCCGTAAGATTCCCTAACGTATATTAACCCTCTCTCGAGGCGACTAACGTCTAACGCTAGGTTGATTAATTGAAATCTCTTTCTAATTAAAACCCCTAGAATTGCATTAACTCGATCTATGGACTCCCATATTAGGTTTTACCCTAATCTGGCAAAATCTCGTCACCCTATCTCTAGGCGTACGATCAACTCCGCTTAATTATGCTAGATTTATTCTTAGGCAGGGACTTTTGCTCCTCCACCTAAGCACATCACACTTGAATCAATATCCCGAAAATATCAACACAAGAATTAAGAACACATTATTAAGAACAAGTCAAATATTGATCATATGGTTCAACAAACGATTACAAGATTCATCTTAGGTTTCATCCCCCTTAGGTATCTGAGGGTTTAGTTCATAACAATAAAAGAATACATCTCAAAAGAAAAGATAAAACAAAACATAAGAAATCCCTAAAACCTCCTGAAGAAATTGAAGGAGAGATCCTCCGTCTTGAGTATAATTCTGGCTTCTTGAGATGAATCAACTGGCTATCTTCGAGTAAATTCCCACAACTCTGCCCTCTTTGGCCTAGCTGGATGCCCCTTGACTAAAGCCCTGGGTTCCCCCTTTTAGGTTATACTTAGTGTGTTTATATAGGCTTCGGAATGTGTTTCTTTGCCCCTAAGTATCCTAATCCGAGTTAAACTTCTCTTTGTCACGGCAGGGACACGCCCATGGCACACGCCCATGTAAGTCGTGGCCAGGCCGTGTTTGACACTTTTGAATGAGGCACGGTCGTGTGGTCTTGGGCCCGGGCCGTGTGGATTTCATGATATGGCCCATTTACTCTGTTTTGGGCCAGTTTTCCATTCTTTTCATCCTCTGGTGCTCTCCTGGGTATAAAACATGAAAACAAAGGATTAAGAGCACCAAATTACACAATTCAAGGCTTAAATCATCCAAAAGCATGCTAAATGTGGGCCTAAAATATGTTACTTTTATGGTTTATCACATACGATCAGCCATATATGTATCCAAAGCTACTTCATATCTCATAACACAAATTGGCTTGCTTTTGAGCTATTCACGGGCCTGCTCGTACAAGCTGTAACACCCCTTACCCGGTTCTACACCGGAGCCTGGCCCGAGGTGTTACCGCAATAAAATCACATGATCGCCTAAGGCTCATCTTGACTACTCTCCTTAGTCACCTCGACAACCTCATTCTCGACTTACGAGGCCTCACTTATACACACGAGGGCTCTCGAGACTAATCTGAAACTTTTGCGAACTAAAAAAAATTTCTCTTTTATGCAGGGATCACACGCCCGTGTAAGAAGAAACACACCCGTGTGTAGTCACACACGCCCATGCCTTCAACCCGTGGTGAACACTGACTTCACCCACACGGCCTCAAAGCTTAGTCACACGCCCGTATGACTAGCCCGTGGTCTATCCTGACTTAAAAGATTAACCTGCAGGGGACACACGGCCAAGACACATGCCCATGGGCTGACCGTGTGTCACACATGGCCTAGGCACACGCCCATGTGCCTATCCATATGGACAAGAACAAAGCTAGTTGCCAAGTTCTTCTCACCCCTATAAGATACACATCATATACTCACTCAACACATCCATAATCAATCCAATTAAAAACACCATCTCACATAGATAACTACATTTTTGCATATAATATAGAATAGCCAACAACTATTGCATTATACAAAATGTATCATCCATCTAAATACCAACACATCTTAACCATTTACAACAAAATTCACTAACTTGCCTAGCCCCTATACATGCCATATACAAAACATTGAGTCTCATGTACCAGAGTGTGCTGATAATGTGGACGATCTTCCAATTGATCCTCGTATTTTGATTCAACACTGTTACTCTATAAGACAATGGAAAAGAAAGAGAGTAAGCTTTGAGCTTAGTAAGTTTACACATAAACAATTAAGCATCATAGTATAAGCTAAACAACAAGTAGCATTATACTAACATATAATGTACAACTATGCTTACTTTTTCCATCCCTTACCACATTTCCAACACATCCTGAGTCACATGCTCATAACCATTGAAATGCACCCCTACATTCAATATATCATTTACACAATATATTTACTCAATCATTCATCCATTCACAAATTCTATCACATTCATCCCACATAGGTTCTCAATCATTCTCAATCATGCTATATACTAGCTAGCATTAACAAATTGTAAGTATGAATGCATTGTTTAAGCACAGACTTACCTCGATACTCAAGTATAAAACGTGCAATTTAGTCCACCACCTTGCTCTTGCCTCGGTTTTGATTCGGGATTCATTTTTCTTGATTTATAATGATAATATACACATTGAATAAATTAACTCTTATCTCATACTTTAGCAAAATTACCCTTTTGACCCTAATCTTTCTCATATTTACGCTTTTGGCCCAAGGCTCGGAAAGTGATTTTCATTCAACTTTCTAACCTTTCATGCTTAGTTGAATCACTTACTCAACTAAAGCATTCATCAAATCTCACTAAATCACACATGTATGACCATACTTAAAACCTTTACAAACTAGTCCTTACATGCATTTTCATGGAAAATCACTTAGCAAAAGATGTTCCTACTACATCAAGCTTTCATAATCTTCCATAAAACATCAAAATACATGCATGTCATACATGGACACATTTTTGAACATCCATTATAGCTCATCAAATAGCTAAAAATAGCTTACTCATGCTACAAGGACTTCAAAAATACAAAGAATATAAAAAACCGGGCTAGAATACACTTACTAGCTAGCTTGAAAAGTTGAAGAGCCCTAATAATGGCTTCCTTCAAAATTCGGCAGCTTGGAGAAGAAGATGAGTGAATTTTGTCATCTTTTCTCCCATTTTAATCATTTAATAGCCAAATGACTAAAATGCCCTTTTTGATAAAATTTCTATTTTAACTCATCCATGCCCAATTTTGTCCAAAAACTAGAAACTGGGAAAATTGCTATTTAAGGACCTCTAATTAATATTCTAAAGCTATTTCAAACAAATAGCTTTTAGAATCTCACATTCTGCAACTTTTGCAATTTAGTCCTTTTTGGACAATTCAATCGTAATTTCTCAAAATTGCTTCATGAAACTTTCACACTAGCATGCAAACATGGCATAAACCTTAAAAACTCATTCATAGACCTCGAATTTGTGGTCTCACACCACTATTTCAACTAGGCCCAAAACCGGGATGTTACAACTCTCCCCCCTTTAGAGATTTTCGCCCTCAAAACTCTTACCAGTAAAGAGGTTTGGATGTTGCTCTCTCATAGCTTCTTCCCACGTAGCTTCTTCCACACCATGTTTCTGCCATAACACTTTCACTAGTGTTATGTTCTTATTTCTCAACTGTTTTACCTCTCGAGCCAAGATCTTAATCGGCTCCTCTTCATAAGACATATTTGGTCCTATCTCAATTTCCGTTGAAGGAATCACATGTGAAGGATCGGAGCGATACCGTCGCAACATCGACACATGGAACACATTATGAATCTTTTCCAACTCTACCGGCAAAGCCGACCGGTAAGCTACTGGCCCAACTTTGTCTGTAATCTCATATGGCCCTATAAATCTTGGACTCAACTTCCCTTTTCATCCAAATCTCATAATCTTATTCCATGGGGACACTTTCAAAAACACCTTGTCACCCACCTCAAACTCAATCTCTTTTCTTTTCAAATCTTCGTACGACTTCTGTCGGTCCGAAACAGCTTTCAGACTATTACAGATTACTCTCACTTTCTCTTCGGTCTCTTTTGCCAGATCCACTCCATGGATCCGCTTTTCACTAAGTTCGGTCCAATACAATAGAGTCCGACACTCGATTGATAACTGTTCTTGTAGGCGAATTCGACTGATAAACTGTAATTATAACATATTTTAATCCCATATTTAGCTTGTTTTTGGATGATTTAGCCCTTGATTTATGTAAAAAGGTGCTCTTAATCCTTTCTTCTCGTGTCTTACACCCAGGAAGGCACCCGAGGATGAAAAGAACATAAAATAGACCCAAAACGGAGTAAATGGGCCATATCATGAAATCGACACGGCCTGGCCCAAAGAGCACACGGCCGTGCCTTATCAAGCATCTAGAACACGGCCTCACTCCCGATCTACACGGTCGTGCCTCAACTTAGAAATCTGAACACGGCTTGAAGACGAGTCACACGGGCGTGTGACATGGTCATGCCCCTGTCGTGGCTTTAGATAATTTTAGTCAGAAAAGGATACTTAGAGAGAAAGAATCACATTCCAAGAGCCTATAAATACCCCCTAAGTACCACCTTTGAAAGCACGTCGAGCTAGGCCAAGGAGCCAAGCCGGAAAGGTCAGAGTTGTGGGAATCACTCGAAGTTAGCCAGTTGATCCATCCCAAGAAGCTGGAATTCTACTCAAGATGGTGAATTTCTCCTTCAATTCCTTCAGAGAGTTTTAGGGATTTCTTATATTTTGTTTTATCTTTTCTCTTGAGATGTTTTCTTTTTTTGTTATGAACTAAACCCCTCAGATACCTGAAGGGGATGAAACTTAGATGAATCTTGTTATTGTTTTCTGAATTATATGATATATACTTAGTTTGTTCTTAATTATGTGTGCTTAATTCTTGAGTTAATATTCCACGCATATTGATTCAAGTTTGATGTGCTTAGGTGGAGGACGAATAAACCCTGCCGAAAAGTAGATCTAGCATAATTAAGCGGAGTTGATCGCACGCCTAGAGATAGGGTAACGAGATTTTTTCGGATTAGGGTGAAACCTAATATGGGAATCCATAGATCGATTTACTGCTATTCTAGGGGGTTATTATAAGAGAACGAGAGTTCCACTAATTAACCTAGGGTTAGACGTTATTCGCCACGTTAGGGAGTCCTACAGATCAAACTAAGTCAATAAATCGTATGGTTCAGTGTTAGATAACAAGTGAAGTCTAGGTGGATTCTTCCTGAGGGTATCGTCGTAATCAATTGAGTTTTTCTTCTAGTTATTTCCCAATTCGTTCTTTTTGTCTTTGCGTCTTTAGCTTAGTAGTCGTTAATTTAGATTAAAGCAACTGCACTTTATTTTAGGCTAAATAATAAAAAAAAGTTAGTATTAGTACTTTTTGTAACAGACCAATTTTGACCCTAATCGGAACGGTGGTTTCGGGACCATGAATCCGAGCCCGATAAATATTTTAATATTATATTTTATGTTTATTATATGTGAATTGATGTGTGTGAAAGTCTCATAGAAAAATTTAATCGTTTGAGTGTTTAATTTAACAAAAAGGATTAAGTTACTAAGGTGACAAAAGTAGTGAACATGAAATTAGAAGGGTAAAGTGAATTGTTTATTAAACTTAAGGATTTGCATGTCAAATTCCCCACATTTTAATATAGTGGACGGTAAGCATGCTATGAATATTATATTTTTAGTATATTATAACTAAAAGTATTATTTATATAATAAGCATGCTATAATATGTGTTAATTATTTAAACAAAAAGAAGTATTTTTAATTCTATTTTCTCTCCTTTTCCCCATCTTCTTCACCGATTCTATTTGAAAGAAGAAAAGAAAACTTGAAACCTCCATTGTTTCGGCTTTGCATGTAGTAGTAAGGTGGGTATTTTAACTTGATTTTAGTAAATCTTTACATATTGGATTTGGTTGCTTTGAATGCTAATAAAATCATGTTAAAATTTTGAGGTTAAGCATGTTAATATTCGGCCTAGGATGAGCACTCTTGTGTTGGATTTGATTTGAAAAATGTTTAGTATTGATTCAAAAACAACATGAATTGCTTAAGAGACTTAGATGAATTGAAGACTTGTGGCTTACATTATAAGAGAATTATAGAAATTATTTTGGATTTGAGCATAAAGATGCTCTTATTATTCGGCTGGAATGGGATGAATAAATGGTGGTTATTTAGCTTTTTGTTTGGTCATGTATTGAAGAATATGCATGGGTACATTGAGTTAGCAAATTCGGTCATAAGAGAAGAAGAAATTGAGCTTGTATATTCGGCTTTCATGAATTTAAGCTTGTTGAATTCTAAAAATTTATTCATAGAGACTTGTATGGAGATGGGAAAAACATTCAACCTTTGAAAAAGGGGAATTAAATTCTTGATATTTCATGTTTTAAATTTTAAGGATTATTTTATAAATATTATAAATGTTGGGGGGTTAATCGGCAAATTGCATATTTATATGATTTTGATTTTAAGTGAATGAAAATGTGGTTGAATTGGTTTAATTTGAATCGAATTAGATCCGGAACAAAAGGAAAAGAAATTGGAGCGAGGAAAGGCTAAACTAAACGAATAGCCGGAAATCTCGAATCTATCGACCTCCAAGGTAAGTCCTTAAACTGAATTATATTAAATAATTATTTATGAACATATTATATGAAAATGTTTGATAAATTTTAGTATATAAAAATGCCATAGTCGAATGTATATAAGTGTATTAGATTAATTATATAGTTTGATATCGTACTATGAATAAGTGACTCGATGCTATTCGTGGAATTGTACGATGATGAAATGATTTTAGTTGTTAAGGTAAATAAGCTAGTTGAATTGGATATGCAATACAGTTATGAAAGGTGTGTGAAATGATTGACCACATTGATTTGTTTCGGGCTTTAAGCCTAGCAGGCCTGGTGCCGATGATTTATTTCGGGCTTTAAGCCTAGCAGGCCTAATGCCAGTGACTATTTTCGGGCTCTGAGCCTAGCAGGCCTCGTGCCGGTGTTACTTATCGGGCTTTACCGCCTAGCAGGCTTGATGCTGGTGATGTGTTTTATAAAGGAGAATCGAATATTATTCAAGGCAAACCTTAATTAATATATTTAGCTAACAGCTCAGGTAAGCATTATATTAATATTATTTGAGTCAAGCTAATACTATGAGAACTATGTTATGTATGTTTGAGGTTAAAATGGATGTGTGTGAGTATCATATGATTGAAATTGAGTTTAATGTACTATTAAGGAAATTCGGCTTTCAAGTATAAATGCTAAGAATAAAGGAAATATCAATGCGATATACTTATTTGAGCTTCAAAGAGATGTAGGTTAAAGGAAATGAAGTCTAATTTACTTGGGTTAATGAACTACTAGTATTCGGCCTTGTATAAGTAATATACTTAATTGTTTATGTACAATACTATAAGTTGAATGATTTAAAGGTTTAAATGTTTAAATGACGTATTATAATGAACTTAGGACTTACTAAGCTAGTAAGCTTATTTGTGTGAATTGTTCTCCTTTGTTTTATAGATTAAATTCAAGCTACAAGCTCATCGGGGTCGTCAAGAAAGTCGGCCACACTATCAACTATTTTGGGTACTCCTTAGTTTGCATTAATTTTGATAAAGGCATGTGTAGGAAGAAATTTTGAGAATGACCTTGTTTGAGTGAAAACTTTAATATCACATGTAATATAGCCATACGAATATGGCTTAAGTTCTATGCTTGTTGGTGTGCAGATACATGGTTTGATAATTTAGTAATGCTTATGAGTATAGTATATGATGTAAGAATACTGGAAATCTTGTTTGAGCATATTCGGTTTTAATCTTGGTATATTGCATTCATATATATATATATATACAGGTTGTCACGGCACCTAGGTGTAATATGTTTAGTTGTGTAATACTTACTATATTAAATATGCATGTTTTACTTGAATGTGCATTATAATAATAATAATAATAATAATAAAAAGAAGTGGATTAATCTCACTAGTTATGTATTCGGAAATACATAGAATTAAGAAGAAAATGTTTATTTTTGGATA
The DNA here is from genome assembly GCA_005393395.2 of Gossypium australe. Taxonomy (NCBI): domain Eukaryota; kingdom Viridiplantae; phylum Streptophyta; class Magnoliopsida; order Malvales; family Malvaceae; genus Gossypium; species Gossypium australe. The sequence goes on along the minus strand of CM016626.1, from coordinate 36,591,106 downwards.
TTATAATTGAGTTGAAATTTCATTTGTACCTGTCGAATAAATATTGTGTGCTATGTTCGAACATATCTATTGGAAATAAAATAAGTATAACACTTTTATCAAGATGCTTTGCTTGGTTTAATAAGTGTATGTGTATACATATATATTTTGGTGAGATAATTGATTAGTAGTTAAAATACATTCGAATATCATTATTATTGATAAGAAATGAATATGTTTCTAGGTGGGTTAGTTACGAATCCAAATGAATGGTGGCATAGTATATTCGGCCAAGGTGTAACATTATATATATATATATATATCGTGAATGTTCAAGTTATGTGATTCAACCATTCGTGGGGAATAAAGACGGGTAGTAAAACTCGTTATACTTTTTTTTCTTTTTCTTTTATTTTAAATTGGTTGTAATGTTATACAGTATGAAAATGATTGCATTGTTTATACTTAAATCCAACTGAAGTCCATTTCGTAAATGAGATAGTGTAGTAATGCCCCTCAACCCCAATCCGGCGACGGATACGGGTTAGGGGTGTTACATTTGATTGGTATCAGAGTTTACGGTTTAGTCGATTCTAGGACTACCGTAACGCGTGCGAGTCTAGCTATACATGCCTTTATCATATATTGATAGTGTGGTGACTTCTGACAGCCTGAACTTTGTTTTATATAGTAAATGGACACTGATCCTGAAAGAGCCGTAGCGGATGATGTAGAGAGTGTAGCGCCTGACCGTACACACGGATCAGTGCCGGTAGACTCTCGACCCGTTTCGGGTAGCCATGAGGGGGAGACTAAACAAACCTTCTATCAGATGATGAACGAGTGGTTTACCCAGTTTATTCAGACTAATCTGGATGTACACCAACCTCCACCCCGAATAATTCAACTCCGATTCCTTTAGCACCCCCAATGATCGATCCGATGAAATCTAGTAGGCCTCTAGTTGACAAAATCTGAAAATTTGGGGCCGAAGAATTTAAAGCCAATGATGATGATGACGCAGAGCGAGCCGAAATGTGGCTTGATAACACTATTCGGGTACTTGATGAGCTATCTTGTACTCCGGATGAATGCCTGAAGTGTGCTATATCTTTACTGCGGGACACTGCATATCACTGGTGGAATACACTAGTATCAGTAGTTCCGAAAGAAAAAGTGACATGGGATTTCTTCCAGAATGAATTCCGCAAGAAATACATCAATCAAAGATTTGTTGATCAAAATCGAAAAGAATTTCTTGAACTGAAACAGGGGCGAATGACCGTGACAGAATACGAACGAAAATTTGTCAGGCTCAACAGATATGCTAGAGAGTGTGTTTCTACTGAAGCTATTATGTGCAAAAGATTTGAAGATGGTCTGAATGAAGATATAAAGATGTTTGTTGGTATTCTTGAAATTCAAGAGTTTGTGACATTAGTTGAGCGGGCTTGCAAAGCTGAAGAGCTCGGGAAAGAGAAAAGAAAGGCTGAGACAGAAGCTAGAGACATTCATAAAAGATCTTCGGGTAAGGTCTTTCATCCCACATCCAAGAAGTTCAGAGATGACCACAGTCGACATAAAACTACTTTAGATCTACCTAGACGTGATCGACCTCCTGTGGGCTCCCGAGCTACCTCGATGTCCAGTGTTGGTAACGTTCCACAGAATCGAGTTGAATGCAAGCACTGTGGGAAATGGCATTCTGGGAGTTGTAGATTTCATGATCGGTCTTGCTTTAAATGTGGATCGACGGATCATTTTATTAGAGAATGTCCGATGTTAACTGAGCAGAATACAGTTCAGAACATTAAGCCGAGTAACATGTCAGTGCGAGGCAGACCACCCAGACATTCAGGCAATGTAGGTGGTAGTCAGAAAGGAACAAAGAACACTACAGTTCGATCTGAGGCTAGAGCTCTAGCTAGAGCTTATGCTGCACGAGCCAGAGAGGATGCTTCCTCCCCCGATGTCATTACTGGTACTTTCACCCTTTATGATACTACTGTGATTGCACTAATTGATCCTGGTTCAACTCATTCATATGTGTGTGAAACTTTAGTATTCGGTAAGACTCTGCTAGTTGAGTCTACCGAGTTTGTAATTCGTGTGTCCAACCCTTTGGGTAGATGTGTGCTTGTTAATAAAGTGTGTAGGTGTTGCCCGTTGATGATTCGGGATTATTGCTTCCCAGTTGATTTAATGTTGTTGCCCTTTGATGAATTTGATATAATTCTGGGTATGGACTGGTTAACTTCACATAAGGCAGTTGTGGATTGTAAAAGAAAGCTTATTGATTTGAGATGTCAAAACGGTGAGACCATCAAAATTAAATCCTGTGATATAAATGGGTTTCCTACAGTAATATCTTCGATGTTAGCCCGAAAGTATGTAAGAAAAAGGTGCGAAGCTTGTTTGGCTTATGTACTGGATAATAAAATGTCCGAGAAACAAATTGAATCTGTATCAGTTGTATGTGAATACCCAGATGTGTTTCCTGAAGAACTACAGGGTTTACCACCAGTACGAGAGATTGAGTTCGGCATTGAATTAGTACCGAGGACGACTCCGATTTCGATAGCTCCGTATCGGATGGCACCTACTGAGTTAAAAGAGTTGAAAGCACAGTTGCAAGAGTTGACAGATAGGGGCTTTGCACGACCGAGCTTCTCACCTTGGGGTGCACCAGTTTTATTTGTGAAAAAGAAAGATGGGACCATGAGAATGTGTATCGACTATCGGCAACTAAATAAGGTAACTATAAAGAATAAGTACCCGTTACCTCGGATTGATGATTTGTTTGATCAGTTGAAAGGGGCTTCAGTATTTTCGAAAATAGATTTGAGATCGGGATATTATCAGTTGCGAGTCAGAGACACAGATGTGCCAAAGACTGCATTCCGAACTAGGTACGGACATTTTGAGTTTCTAGTTATGCCTTTTGGACTCACTAATGCACCTGCTGTTTTTATGGATCTAATGAATCGAGTTTTCAGATAGTTTTTGGATCAGTTTGTAGTAGTGTTTATTGACGATATACTGATCTACTCCAAAAATGAAAACGAACATGCTGAGCATTTGAGATTAGTGCTACAAATTTTGAGAGATCAACAACTGTATGCAAAGTTTGTAAGTGTGAGTTCTGGATGAATGAAGTCAGTTTCTTGGGTCATGTTGTTTCAGAATCGGGTATTCGGGTGGATCCAAACAAAGTAGCAGCTATACTCGATTGGAAACCACCCAAGAATATTTCTGAGGTCCGAAGTTTCCTAGGCCTTGCGGGATATTACAGACGCTTTGTAAAAGGTTTTTCTGTAATAGCTGCACTTTGACGAAACTATTACAGAAAGATGTCAAATTTGAGTGGTCGGAAAGATGTCAGAAAAGTTTTGAGCAGTTGAAAGCCCTTCTGACCGAAGCTCCAGTGTTAGCTCAGCCTGAATCGGGTAAAGAATTTATTGTTTTTAGTGATGCTTCCTTGAATGGATTGGGTTGCGTTTTAATGCAGGACGGCAAGGTTATAGCCTACGCTTCGAGACAATTGAAGCAGCATGAGAAAAATTATCCGACTCACGATCTGGAACTAGCAGCCATTGTTTTGGCATTGAAAATTTGGCGTCACTATTTATTCGGCGAGAAATGTCACATTTATTCGGATCATAAAAGTCTAAAATATTTGATGATTCAGAAAGATCTAAATTTGAGACAATGTAGATGGTTAGAATTGTTGAAAGACTATGAATTAGTGATTGATTACCATCCGGGAAAAGCTAACGTTGTTGCAGATGCGTTAAGTCGAAAATCATTGTTTGCTCTTCATGTAATAAACGCACAGATAACTATGTCTGGTGATGGTTCGATTATAGCCGAGTTACAAGCAAGACCGATGTTTATTCAACAAATTTGTGATAAACAGAAAGTTGACAAAGATTTGATTGCTAGTCGAATTCAATGTGAAAAAGGTGCAGAATCAGATTTTCAGATTGATGCAAATGATTGTTTGAATTATAAAAGCCGAATGTGTGTTCCAAAGAACTCAGATTTGATACAGATGATTCTGAGTGAGGCCCATAGTGGTTGATTGTCAATACACCCGGGTAGCACGAAAATGTATAACGATTTGAAACAGTTTTATTGGTGGCCTGGCATGAAACGGGATATATCTGAATTTGTTTCCAAGTGCTTAATCTGTCAGCCAGTGAAAGCTGAGCATCAAGTACCGTCTGGACTACTTCAACCAATCATGATACCTGAATGGAAATGGGATAGAATTACAATGGATTTTGTATCCGGTCTTCCTATGACACCGAGTAAGAAAGATGTTGTATGGGTTATCGTTGATAGACTGACTAAATCAGCTCATTTTGTACAGGTACGCACCGACTATTCACTTGATAAACTTGCTGAATTGTATGTGTCACAGATTGTAAGGTTGCATGGTGTACCGAGTTCCATTGTCTCAGATAGGGACCCGAGATTCACATCGCGGTTTTGGAAGAAACTGCAAGACGCTTTAGGTACTAAACTTCATTTTAGTACAGCCTTTCATCAGCAAACAGACGGTCAGTCTGAGCGAACTATCCTGATACTTGAAGGCATGTTGAGATGTTGCGTTCTCGAGTTTGAAGGAACGTGGGAACGATACCTACCTTTGACTGAATTTGCTTACAATAATAGCTTCCAATCCAGTATTAAAATGGCACCTTATGAAGCTTTATACGGGCGAAAATGTCGCACACCGTTATATTGGACTGAACTCAGTGAAAATAAGATACACGGGGTTGATTTGATTAAAGAAACGGAACAAAAGGTAGCTATTATAAGAGGTAATTTGAAAGCTGCTTTGGATCGTCAAAAGTCCTATGCTGATTTGAAGCGTAAAGACATCAAATTTCAAGTTGGAGATCGGGTATTCTTGAAAGTTTCTCCGTGGAAAAAAGTACTCCGATTTGGTAGGAAAGGCAAACTTAGTCCGAGATTTATCGGACCTTATGAAATTATTGAACGTATTGGGCCTGTTGCTTATAGATTGAAATTGCCCCTTGACTTAGAAAAGATACACAATGTATTTCACGTTTCGATGCTTCACAAATACAGATCGGATCCGTCCCATGTGATCACACCGTCAGAGATTGAAATTCGATCCGATTTGACATATGATGAAGAACCGATCCGTATCTTAGCTCAGGAAATGAAAGAGTTGAGAAATAAGAGGATTCCATTAGTAAAAGTATTATGGAATAGACACGGAGTTGAAGAGGCTATGTGGGAGCCTGAGGATTCAATGAGGTAGCAATATCCGAACTTGTTTAACGGTAAGATTTTCGAGGACGAAAATCCTTAAGGGGGGAGAGTTGTAACAGACCAATTTTGACCCTAATCGGAACGGTGGTTTCGAGACCACGAATCTGAGCCCGATAAATATTTTAATATTATATTTTATGTTTATTATATGTGAATTGATGTGTGTGAAAGTCTCGTAGAAAAATTTAATCGTTTGAGTGTTTAATTTAACAAAAAGGATTAAGTTGCTAAGGTGACAAAAGTAGTGAACATGAAATTAGAAGGGTAAAGTGAATTGTTTATTAAACTTAAGGATTTGCATGTCAAATTCCCCACATTTTAATATAGTGGACGGTAAGCATGCTATGAATATTATATTTTTAGTATATTATAACTAAAAGTATTATTTATATAATAAGCATGCTATAATATGTGTTAATTATTTAAACAAAAAGAAGTATTTTTAATTCTATTTTCTCTCCTTTTCCCCATCTTCTTCACCGATTCTATTTGAAAGAAGAAAAGAAAACTTGAAACCTCCATTGTTTCGGCTTTGCATGTAGTAGTAAGGTGGGTATTTTAGCTTGATTTTAGTAAATCTTTACATATTGGATTTGGTTGCTTTGAATGCTAATAAAATCATGTTAAAATTTTGAGGTTAAGCATGTTAATATTCGGCCTAGGATGAGAACTCTTGTGTTGGATTTGATTTGAAAAATGTTTAGTATTGATTCAAAAACAACATGAATTGCTTAAGAGACTTAGATGAATTGAAGACTTGTGGCTTAAATTATATGAGAATTATAGAAATTATTTTGGATTTGAGCATAAAGATGCTCTTATTATTCGGCTGGAATGGGATGAATAAATGGTGGTTATTTAGCTTGTTGTTTGGTCATGTATTGAAGAATATGCATGGGTACATTGAGTTAGCAAATTCGGTCATAAGAGAAGAAGAAATTGAGCTTGTATATTCGGCTTTCATGAATTTAAGCTTGTTGAATTGTAAAAATTTATTCATAGAGTCTTGTATGGAGATGGGAAAAACATTCAACCTTTGAAAAAGGGGAATTAAATTCTTGATATTTCATGTTTTAAATTTTAAGGATTATTTTATAAATATTATAAATGTTGGGGGGGTTAATCGGCAAATTGCATATTTATATGATTTTGATTTTAAGTGAATGAAAATGTGGTTGAATTGGTTTAATTTGAACCGAATTAGATCCGAAACAAAAGGAAAAGAAATTGGAGCGAGGAAAGGCTAAACTAAACGAATAGCTGGAAATCTCGAATCTATCGACCTCCAAGGTAAGTCCTTAAACTGAATTATATTAAATAATTATTTATGAACATATTATATGAAAATGTTTGATAAATTTTAGTATATAAAAATGCCATAGCCGAATGTATATAAGGGTATTAGATTAATTATATAGTTTGATATCGTACTATGAATAAGTGCCTCGATGCGATTCGTGGAATTGTACGATGATGAAATGATTTTAGTTGTTAAGGTAAATAAGCTAGTTGAATTGGATATGCAATACAGTTATGAAAGGTGTGTGAAATGATTGACCACATTGATTTGTTTCGGGCTTTAAGCCTAGCAGGCCTGGTGCCGATGATTTATTTCGGGCTTTAAGCCTAGCAGGCCTAATGCCAGTGACTATTTTCGGGCTCTGAGCCTAGCAGGCCTCGTGCCGGTGTTACTTATCGGGCTTTACCGCCTAGCAGGCTTGATGCCGGTGATGTGTTTTATAAAGGAGAATCAAATATTATTCAAGGCAAACCTTAATTAATATATTTAGCTAACGGCTCAGGTAAGCATTATATTAATATTATTTGAGTCAAGCTAATACTATGAGAACTATGTTATGTATGTTTGAGGTTAAAATGGATGTGTGTGAGTATCATATGATTGAAATTGAGTTTAATGTACTATTAAGGAAATTCGGCTTTCAAGTATAAATGCTAAGAATAAAGGAAATATCAATGCGATATACTTATTTGAGCTTCAAAGAGATGTAGGTTAAAGGAAATGAAGTCTAATTTACTTGGGTTAATGAACTACTAGTATTCGGCCTTGTATAAGTAATATACTTAATTGTTTATGTACAATACTATAAGTTGAACGATTTAAAGGTTTAAATGTTTAAATGACGTATTATAATGAACTTAGGACTTACTAAGCTAGTAAGCTTATTTGTGTGAATTGTTCTCCTTTGTTTTATAGATTAAATTCAAGCTACAAGCTCATCGGGATCGTCAAGAAAGTCGGCCACACTATCAACTATTTTGGGTACTCCTTAGTTTGCATTAATTTTGATAAAGGCATGTGTAGGAAGAAATTTTGAGAATGACCTTGTTTGAGTGAAAACTTTAATATCACATGTAATATAGCCATACGAATATGGCTTAAGTTCTATGCTTGTTGGTGTGCAGATACATGGTTTGATAATTTAGTAATGCTTATGAGTATAGTATATGATGCAAGAATACTTGAAATCTTGTTTGAGCATATTCGGTTTTAATCTAGGTATGTTGCATTCATATATATATATATATACAGGTTGTCACGGCACCTAGGTGTAATATGTTTAGCTGTGTAATACTTATTATATTAAATATGCATGTTTTACTTGAATGTGCATAATAATAATAATAATAATAATAATAATAATAAGTGGATTAATCTCACTAGTTATGTATTCGGCAATACATAGAATTAAGAAGAAAATGTTTATTTTTGGATATTATAATTGAGTTGAAATTTCATTTGTACCTGTCGAATAAATATTGTGTGCTATGTTCGAACATATCTATTGGAAATAAAATAAGTATAACACTTTTATCAAGATGCTTTGCTTGGTTTAATAAGTGTATGTGTATACATATATATTTTGGTGATATAATTGATTAGTAGTTAAAATACATTCGAATATCATTATTATTGATAAGAAATGAATATGTTTCTAGGTGGGTTAGTTACGAATCCAAATGAATGGTGCCATAGTATATTCGGCCAAGGTGTAACATTATATATATATATATATATATATATATATCGTGAATGTTTAAGTTATGTGATTCAACCATTCGTGGGGAATAAAGACGGGCAGTAAAACTCGTCATACTTTTTTTTCTTTTTCTTTTATTTAAATTGGTTGTAATGTTATACAGTATGAAAATGATTGCATTGTTTATACTTAAATCCAACTGAAGACCATTTCGTAAATGAGTTAGTGTAGTAATGCCCCTCAACCCTAATCCGGCGACGGATACGGGTTAGGGGTGTTACACTTTTAGTTCCTTTGGGTTCAACAATCCGGTCTTGCCTAAGCTATACTACTGTTCGATAGGTACACTTGCCTTTAATCGTTGTCAGAGTTAGTTTCCAGGTTTGATCATTCGTTTTATAAATTTTAAAGCTCTGATTTTAGCGGTCAAGTTTTTGGCGTCATTGCCGGGGAACTAAAATTTTAAGAAAGCTCTATTTCTATTACTTTAGCCATTATTTTTTATTTTTTCGCAATTTACTTTTATTTTTATTTTTTAGGTTAAAATTTGATTTCGCTAAATTTTCTTTCTTCTCCTAGCAGGTACCTCTAGTTTATGACTAGAAGAAACCCGAGAGGACCTTTGGTATACGATAGTGAAATTGAAGCGACCGTGCGTAGGACTCACAGAGAAATCAGGCGAGCCTTGAATTACACTAAGGAAGAGCAAGAAGACAGATCCAATCATACTGAAGCGATGGACGAGAATAATCCACCACCGCACGATGTGGGGGAAAACAATGCTTCACATACAATGTTTGATTATGCTAAACCGCATTTAACAGGAGCGGAATCATGTATTGTTAGGCCTGCTATAGCTGCTAACAATTTTGAATTAAAGCCTAACACAATACAGATGATTCAACAGTTTGTTCAATTTGATGGTTTGCAGGACGAAGATCCAAACACGCATATAGCTAATTTTTTAGAGTTCTGTGATGCTTTCAAAATAAATGGCATTTCTGATGATGCCATACGTCTTCGGTTATTCCCTTTTTCATTAAGGAATAAAGTCAAACAGTGGTTAAACTCGTTACCACGAGGATCAATCACTACATGGGAACAAATGACCGAAAAGTTTTTATTGAAATATTTCCCACCGGCCAAAACGGCCAAATTACGGAATGATATTTCTTCTTTTGTGTAGATGGATTTAGAGACATTATATGACGTATGGGAGAGATACAAGGATCTCTTGAGAAGGTGTCCACACCATCGCCTACCCTTGTGGCTACAAGTCCAAACATTCTATAACGGTATAAACCCCTCAATGAGACAACTAATCGATTCAGCCGCCGGTGGAACCCTTAACAACAGAACTCCTGAAGCAGCCTACGAGTTCATTTAAGGGATGTCACTAAATAACTATCAGTGGCAAGTGACAAGGACAAAACCGACAAAATCAGCCAAAGTTTACCACCTCGATGCAGTGACCACACTATCAACACAGATAGAGGTGATAAATAAAAAGCTTGATAGTTTGTGTTCTTCGCAGGTACACCCAGTCATGCAGTGCGACGCAAGTGGAACTATGGTGAATCCTGAGTACCCACCCTACCAACCGAGAGCAGAGAGCGAACAGATGAACTATATAGGTAATAATTTTAGATCTAATAATAATTCTTATAGTAATACTTACAATCTAGGTTGGAGGAACCACCCAAATTTTCCGTGGGGAGGTCAAGGAAATCAAGGAAACCAAAGGCAACAACCTCCTCAAAACTTCTAAAATCAGCCTTATCCACAAGAGAAGAAGTCAAACCTCGAAGAGAAGCTGACAAAATTCATGGCAGACACAAAACCATTTCCAAGATACTGAGAGAACACTTAAAGATCAACAAGCGTCAGTTGAAAAAAGTACTGAGTCATTTGGAGAGCTCTTTAAGTCGGTTGGACTACTTACTAAGATGATCTGCGAAATACGGGCAAAGACTTTTTCTAAAGGAACAGAACAGGTAAAAGCAGTTACACTAAGAAGTGGAAAAGAGTTAGTCGAACCAAAGAGACCACACGAAGATAACAAAACAAAAGATGAGGGGGTGGAGGACGTAAATCCAATACGCAAAAAAGTAAACCACCAATCCCATATCCAACAAAGTTAAAGAAAGAAAGATTAGATGCTCAATACAGTAAGTTTCTCGAACTTTTTAAACAAATACATATTAACTTACCTTTTGTGGAAGCTATTTCACAGATGCCAAAGTACGCAAAATTCTTAAAGGAACTCCTGACGAATAAAAGGAAGCTTGAAGAAGTGTCGACAGTGGAACTTAATGAAGAATGCTCTGCCATCCTCCAAAACAAGTTACCAGCCAAATTAAAAGACCCAGGAAGTTTTACTATTCCTTATTTAATTGGTAACTTGAATATTAAGAAAGCATTAACTGATCTAGGTGCCAGTATTAATCTAATGCCTTACAAGATGTTTAAACAACTAGATCTTGGGGAACCAAAACCCACTAGGATGAGTATTCAGTTAGCCAATAGATCCATTAAATATCCTAGAGGAGTTATCGAAGATGTCTTGGTGAAAATTGATAAATTTATTTTCCCTGTTGATTTTGTTGTGTTAGACATGGATGAAGACATTAATGTTCCTTTAATTTTAGGGTGTCCTTTTCTAGCTACTGCTAGGGCTATTATTGAAGTAGGTGACAGTAAACTTGCATTAAGGATATGCGATGAGAAAATTATTTTTCAAATTTATGATGCCATGCGATATTCTAAAGAACAAGATGATTCCTGTTATTTTGTTGATACTACTGATCATATCATTCAAAATTCATTACAGGAAATCATCCATGATGACACGATGGAACTGTGCCTGACTCAAGAAGAAGGGGAAGAAGATGAAGGCGAAGAAATGAACTTGAATACATCTTCATTTAGACAAATGAAAGAAGAAAGCATTGAAGACAATGACGAACTAAAACAGAAAACCTCCATTGAGGAGCCACCAAATCTGGAATTGAAACAATTGCCGAAACACTTGGAATACGCATTCATTGGGGAAAATTCTATGCTACCAGTTATTATCTCTTCAGAACTAAAACCCAAGGAAAAAGAGGAGTTGATACAGGTTCTAAGAGAACATAAAAGTGCCATAGCTTGGAAAATTTCAGACATCAGAGGAATAAGCCCATCGTTCTGCACCCACAAAATTCTAATGGAAGAAGAATACAAGCCGTGTGTGCAGCCCCAGAGACGGCTAAACCCTAACATGAAAGAAGCGGTCAAAGTCGAGGTAATTAAACTTCTAGATGCAAGAATAATTTGTCCTATTTTTGACAGCACCTGGGTAAGTCCTGTGCAAGTAGTTCGAAAGAAAGGAGGTATGACGATAGTGCCCAATGAAATGAATGAGTTAATCCCCACAAGAACGGTTACAAGTTGGAGAGTCTTATTAGACTATAGAAAGCTGAACGATGCCACCAGAAAAGATCACTTCCCTCTACCCTTTATAGATCAAATGTTAGAAAGACTATCCAGGCACATGTACTACTGTTTCTTGGACGGACTCTCCAGCTACTTCCAAATCCCCATAGCTCCTGAAGACCAATAGAAGACAACATTTACATGCCCATACGGTACGTTTGCTTATCGTAGAATGCCTTTTGGATTATGTAATGCTCCTGCTACTTTTCAGCGTTGCATGTTGGCAATCTTAGAACGAACTCATGGAAGACATCCTGGAGGTATTCATGGATGATTTCTCGATATTCGGTAATTCTTTCCATCTTTGCCTTTAAAATTTAAAACGAGTTCTAACGAGATGTGAGGAAACAAACCTTGTTTTGAATTGGGAAAAATGTCACTTTATGGTTAGAGAAGGGATTGTGTTAGGACATAAGATTTCTAGTAAAGGGATTGAGGTAGATAAAGCGAAGGTTGAAACCATAGAAAAATTACCTCCCCCTAGTTCAGTTAAGGCTATTAGAAGCTTTTTAGGACATGCAGGGTTCTATAGAAGATTTGTTAAAGATTTTTCTAAAATAGCTAAGCCATTGACAAAATTACTAGAAAAAGATGTTCCTTTCAATTTCAATCAGGAATGTTTAGATGCATTTAATATCCTTAAGGATAAATTAATAAATGCTCCGATTATAATTGCACCTGATTGGAACTTACCCTTTGAACTAATGTGTGATGCAAGTGATTTTGCAGTATGTGCAGTTTTTGGACAACGAAGAGACAAGCATTTTCAGCCAATTTATTATGCTAGCAGAACATTAAAACCCTCACAAGAAAACTACACCACCACAAAGAAAGAATTGCTAGTCGTAGTTTTTGCTTTTGATAAATTTAGGCGGTATTTAATATTGTCTAAAGTTGTCGTCTACATTGACCATTCAGCTCTTTGTTATCTTTTAAACAAACCCGATGCAAAACCTCGACTAATACGATGGATTTTACTCTTACAAGAATTTGACTTGGAGATACAAGATAACAAGGGAGCTGAGAATCTTGCAGTGGATCACCTCTCTAGACTTGAAAATCCACACACCAAAGAGCTCGATGAAAGTGAGATAAACGATTCGTTTCCCGAAGAACAACTCTTTTTTATAACACATTTTGAGGTACCATGGTTTGCAAATATTACGGATTATTTAGCAGCTAACATCTTGCCAAAAAGGCTAACACATCACCAAAAGAAGCGATTCTTTGCTGATGTGAAAATTTATTTTTGGGAGGATCCCTTTCTTTTCCGCATATGTTCATATCAGGTAATTCGAAGATGCGTTACAAAGGCAGAAGTAAGAAAAATCCTGGAACATTGCCATTCAGGACCTTCAAGAGGACACTACAGTGGAATTAAGATAGCACACAAAATACTTGAATCAGGTTTTTATTGGCCCACTCTATTCAAAGATGCCAACAGGTATGTTACTTCGTGTGATAAATACCAAAGAACAGGTAATATTTCTAAACGTGATGAAATGCCTCAAACATATATGTTATCATGTGAAATATTTGATGTATGAGGTATTGATTTTATGGAACCATTTCCTAGTTCGTTTGGAAATAAATACATCTTAGTGGCAGTGGATTACATGTCAAAATGGGTAGAAGCAGAAGCTTTACCTACCAATGATGCTAGGGTAGTAGTTAAATTTCTCAAGAAACTGTTTTCTCGATTTGGGACACCTAGAGCTATCATTAGTGATAGGGATACTCATTTCTGTAATACTCAATTTGAAAAAGTTCTAAAGAAATATGGAGTTTACCACAGGACAACTACCCCATATCACCCTCAAACCAGTGGGCAACTTGAAGTAGCAAATCGAGAACTTAAGCGCATCCTAGAAAAGACAGTTGAATCGAATAGAAAAGATTGGGCATTAAAAGTAGATGATGCTTTATGAGCCTATAGAATAGCATTTAAAACACCTCTAGGGACATCCTCATACAAACTTGTATACGGGAAAAGCTATCATCTACCATTTGAGTTAGAGCACAAAGCTTTTTGGGCAATAAAGTTTTTAAATTTTGATCTTAGAACTGCAGGAAAGAAAAGAATGATGCAGATAAATGAGCTAGACGAATGGAGAGCTGAGGCCGACGAGAACTCAAAACTATACAAAGAGGCAACAAAGCGACGTCACAATTCTCGTCTAAAGAAGTCGAAACAATTCGAAGTAGGGGACTTAGTCCTACTATACAACTCAAGGCTTAAATTATTCCCTGGTAAGCTGAAATCAAGATGGTCAGGCCCATTCATGGTCAAAACAATTTTTCCATACGGCACAATTGAGGTAACTCACCCCACTAAGGGCACATTCAAGGTAAATGGTCACTGACTCAAAATTTATAATGGTGCAGATGTTGGAGATATGACAGAGGAGCTTCTACTCCATGAACCTTCTTTTAAAACCGAAAATAGGGAAAGTCTAGCTTAAGACTATAAACAAGCGCTTCTCGGGAGGCAACCCGAGCACTAATTCACTAACATTTTATTTTTCATTTATTTTTATTCAACATCTAAATTAGTCTAACAAAAGAGCAGGTTTTAAACCACACGGCCTTGAACACGGGCGTGCCCATGGCTGTGTGGAAGACAGGGGACAAACCACGGGCGTGCCAGTAGCCGTGGAAAAACAGAGAAGAATTTCTTTTCCCAACACGGGTTGCGATACCAGTCCACACCAGTGCCACCCAACCGTGCGAGGTTTCTGACTTATCGAGCATGGGAGACACACGTCCCTGCCCTATGACCGTGTGAAGCTACTGACTTACACACCACGGCCAGAACATGCCCGTGTCTTCCAACCGTGCGAGGTTACTGACTTGTGGAGCACGGGCGTGTCATATGTAACACGGTCGTCGTGAATCCAACTAAACGCGCCTAAAATTCGAAATCGCGAAAAACACGGGCACTTTAAAACATAGCACGGGCATGGCACGAGCTCGTGTCCCCCATATTTAAACAAATTTAACCGCTCACCCCCCTCACATCAACCCTAACCCGATTTCTCAGCCTCCTCCCTCCCAAATCCAGCCACACCTACATCCTCACCCCCAAACTCCTCCCTTTGCCCTCCTCTCCAAAAACCTTACAAAAAAAAAACCGCCCGCACGCTCTCCGCACCGCTGTGCTGTAGCAAGACCACGCCTTCCCCACCGCCATGCTGCCGAACTCCACGCCCCTGTCACCACCGTGTTCGTGTTGCAAAACTCGCACCACCACCGTGCTCCACCCGTGATCGAACAAAATACATCATCCCAATCCCTGGTTCCCTTTTTCTTAACTTAAAGCTTGATAAACATTATATCACTTTGCTATATTTTTATTTTTGTTTAGTTTTAGTATTAAAGCATGATTTATATTTAGGAACTTGTTTCAAAAATTCAGTCCCCATGAATATTCATTTTGATGAATTGGTTGATTTCATGTTCATTTTAATATTGGGGAATAAGTCCCTGCATTTTAGAACTAATAAGATTGATACATTTCTTTGGTTGAAAAAACCACTGCTGTCAAATAATTTCTGCTGATTAATATGCTAAAGATTCTAACTTTTCAAATTTTGCTTGATTTAGTGTGGAATATTTTGGCTATATTATTGTTGAGAAACTTGTTTTATATTTGATCACTAATTTCAGGTACAAATGTCGTCATCACGACCAAAACGATCCACAACCGTCCCAAGCAAGAAAAGAAAGGGGCCCGGATCATTCTCAGCAAGTGCTTCTTCCAAGCTACGACACCCATTCCTCTGATTTTCTCAGGCAGCTCAGGAAGAGCGTTACAAGGCAATCCAGGATAGACCGCTAGGCACCGGTAGGTGCATCGATTGGGACGCACTAGAACAAGTCGGGCTCGCAACTGATATTCGAGCCTTCCTCTTGACCGACCTGTGGGAGCAGTTTTTCTCAATCATCGAGCCCACATACTTGGAGCTCACACTAGAATTCTGCACCACCTTCACATTGTAGATAGTGATGGCATGGTTCGACGACTCGGGTACCATCCAATTCTGTTTAGGGGGCACAGTACGTCGACTGAGTGTACCACAATTCGGCTCGGCACTCGGACTTTATATACCAGAATTTATTGAAGAAAACCCACTCTCCGGGTTAAACCGCTAGCTCCACTACACTCCACTCAACTGCTGGCACAGCCTAGGCCCCACCACAAGCATCTACGACCCCAGTCGCTCTAAGGCAATAGCCCTTCTTCCACCCCTAAGGTATATTCACACCATTCTTGCTCACACCATCATAGGACAACGTGAAAGCACCGGCGTGGTAAACAAGCACGATGTCTACTACCTATCGTGCATGTCAGAAGGGCATGTTTTCAACTTGGCATACTTCATCGTATGTGCAATTCAGCACTAGACAGAGCCACACAGGAAAGGGATTTTATCAATGGGGCCGTATATCACAAGGCTGGCTCGATACTTTGGCCTCCTCCACACCGAGGCTCAGATTTCCTCACACTGATCGGCCATATGGTACCTCAGGGCATCCAAACGATGCTACACATGAGGATGATTAAACATTGTAGAGGAATCGACCCTCCTCAATACCGATTGGTGACTTCCACAGCTGAAGGGGAGTCCGAGGACATTACTGATGATGTCCCACCACCATCACAGGAGGCACCGATTCCGAGCCAGTGGCTATCCCATACAGCAACCTCATTGGCGGACATCTCTGCACGCCTCGACCGGTTCGAGCAGTATTTTGTTGAAAACACCCGACGTTTCGATGGGTTAGAGGCCACCCTCCGAGAGATATGCCATCACCTCCATATCTCATCACCAGTACCACCATAGGACTCGGCTGATGATAAGGACCTTTGAGTCCTTCTATCTAGATTTTCTTTTTCTTATTTTAAGTTTTTACTTTTATTTTCTAGATATTTTAATTTTGATTTGTCTTAAGTTTAAACATTTTTCTCATACATTACTACCTTTTATCGTGATCATCATTCACATCTAATCTTCGAGTATTCCTAACATCTATATTTATTTACGCCTTCGAGATTTCTCACTGATAACTTAGCAGTTTCAAATGCAAACTTCATACACACGAACATATCACAAGGAGCAACTCCCTATTACACAAGTCATCAGTCACCACGACCTCTACCATCCTCCAATGAAATCATCCATAAATTCAGGAAGTGGCATTCTCTCCCTCTCTTTTGATTTTATATTAATTGTCATTATCTATCTTTGTACATTGAGGGCAATGTACATCTTAAGTGTGGGGGGTAAAAGTGTCAAACGTTTTTGCATTATTCTCAAATCCCTGAGGATAAAAGTGCCTAACTTTTTTTATTATTCTCAAATCCCTGAATTTAGTCTTGTTTTTAAGTAAATTTTTCATATTACTAATTAGGATGAAATTTCTGATGGTGTATGATTTTTATTGATATGTTTTAGATTAAGTCATAAGTTAATTGTGCATTGATGATTAAATTTTAAAGAACTAGAGAATCAAGCATGATAAGTCTATTTTTCAAAATTAAAAATTTTTGCTAGGTTGTTAGCCTAAATTTGAATATTGCTTTGAAATTTGAAATTTATGAGATTGATGTCAAAAACACCCATAATTTTTGTGAGATTTTGAGCCTTACAAAGCATATATTCTTTTTCATGCTCACTTTTTGATTATGAGTGTGTCAACTTTGAACTGTTATCTTAGAACTTGCCTCGAGTATACATGTTGAAACCACACCGATGATTTGATATATTGAAATGATAAAGGCAACTGGGATTTAACCCACTCACTCCACTAAATAGCCTACCTTAACAACTAACCCCTAGTGAACCCCTTTGATCCTAACAACCCTTTCATTGACTTACGCACTAATATTAATAACCCAAAAATCCTTTGTATTTGTTATCACCCTTTCTTTTGACTATCCTTTAATCGAGATATGATTTGATTGGTTACCGAATTATATTAGGTTATGGGTTGAATTCATCTTTTATATTTAGTTTGTTCTTAAAAAAAAATCGAAGTATATTCAGTATTAGTGGTGAGCTTATACAGTTAAAGTTTATTTTTCAAAAAGAAAAGCTCGTATTGTTAGGATTATTATCAGTTAATGTAAATATTATTTCAGTATTCTTAGGTAGGTACTTGTCAATTCAATCTCGATTCTAACCTTCTAATATCAGCCTTTATCCACACCTTAACCCTAGCCCCGTTACAACCCTAACAAAGACCTTTTGATCTATTTATCATCTCATTTTATAGAGGTGGAGATTTGATTTTCAGGCAAGCATATGGGATTAACTTTTTAGGTTCGATGTATGAGTGCTTCTTTTTATGAACCTTAAACACTTTGAGTGATTTGAGTGAAACTTTAGTGAGGATGTCAACTCTTGTCAATTTCGAATTAAAGGTAATTATTCAGATAAGGGGAGACACATACTTTTTCGAATTACAAATGAATGACTTATCTTGTTTGAATCTTTAGGACTCTTTGAATTGAATTATCCACGTATAAATTATCTATGAATTATGATAAGGCATTGTCAGTAGTAATTGTGAATTATGGAAAGTTCATTTTAATTGTAAGTTGAAAATTTTACTTGAGGAGAAGCAAAAGCTTAAGTGTGGTGGTATTTGATAAACCGTAATTATAACATATTTTAATCCCATATTTAGCTTGTTTTTGGATGATTTATCCCTTGATTTATGTAAAAATGTGCTCTTAATCCTTTCTTCTCATGTCTTACACCCAGGAAGGCACCCGAGGATGAAAAGAACATAAAATGGGCCCAAAACGGAGTAAATGGGCCATATCACGAAATCGACACGGCCTGGTCCAAAGAGCACACGGCCGTGCCTTGTCAAGCATCTAGAACACGGCCTCACCCCCGATCTACACGGCCGTGCCACAACTTAGAAATCCAAACACGGCTTGAAGACGAGTTACACGGGCGTGTGACATGGCCTTGCCCCTGTCGTGGCTTTAGATAATTTTAGTCAGAAAAGGATACATAGGGAGAAAGAATCACATTCCAAGAGCCTACAAATACCCCCTAAGTACCACCTTTGAAAGTACATCGAGCTAGGCCGAGGAGCCAAGCTGAAAAGGTCAGAGTTGTGGGAATCACTCGAAGTTAGCCAGTTGATCCATCCCAAGAAGCCAAAATTCTACTCAAGACAGCGGATTTCTCCTTCAATTCCTTCAGGGAGTTTTAGGGATTTCTTATGTTTTGTTTTATCTTTTCTCTTGAGATGTTTTCTTTATTTGTTATCAACTAAACACCTCAGATACCTGAAGGGGATGAAACTTAGATGAATCTTGTTATTGTTTTCTGAATTATATGATAAATACTTAGTTTGTTCTTAATTATGTGTGCTTAATTCTTGAGTTAATATTTCGCTGATATTGATTAAAGTTTGATGTGCTTAGGTGGAGGAGGAATAGACCCTACCTATGAGTAGATCTAGAATAATTAAGCGGAGTTGATCGCACGCCTAGAGATAGGGTGACGAGATTTTGCCAGATTAGGGTGAAACCTAATATGGGAATCCATAGATCGATTTCTGCTATTCTAGGGGGTTATTATAAGAGAAAGAGAGTTCCACTAATTAACCTAGGGTTAGACGTTATTCGCCTCGAGAGAGGGTTTAATATACGTTAGGGAGTCCTACGGATCAAACTAAGTGAATAAATCATATGGTTCAGTGTTAGATAACAAGTGAAGTCTAAGTGGATTCTTCTTGAGGGTATCGTCTTGATCAACTGAGTTTTTCTTCTAGTTATTTCCCACTTCGTTCTTTTTGTCTTTGCATCTTTAGCTTAGTAGTCGTTAATTTAGATTAAAGCAACTTCACTTTATTTTAAGCTAAATAATAAAAAGAAAGTTAGTATTAGTACTTTTAGTTCCTTTGGGTTCGACAATTCGGTCTTGCCTAAGCTATGCTACTGTTCGATAGGTACACTTGCCTTTAATCATTGTCAGAGTTAGTTTCCAGGTTTGATCATTCATTTTATAAATTTTAAATCTCTGATTTCAGCGATCATCGACCAAAGGTAGATACCTCTCCCAACTACCTATGAATTCCAATACACAGCATCGGAGTATATCCTCAAGAACTTGAATCACTCTTTCAGACTGACCATCAGTTTGTAGATGGAGCGCAGTACTGAAATTCAAACTCGTACCCATGGCCTCTTACAACTTCTTCCAAAACCTCGAAGTAAACCTCGGATCTCTATCCGATATGATGGACATAGGCATACCATGCAATCTCACTATCTCTGCAACATTCAACTCAGCTAGCTTATCCAGTGAATAATCAACACGTACTAGAATAAAGTGTGCTGACTTCGTTAGCCTATCCACAACAACCCACATAGCATCTTTCTTTTTCGGAGTCATCAGCAACCCTGTCACAAAATCCATGGTAACCCGATCCCATTTCCATTCGGGAACCATCACTAGTTGAAGCAATCTCGAAGGCACTTGATGCTCAGCTTTCACTTGTTGACAAATCAAACACTTTGCCACAAACTCTGAAATGTCTCTTTTCATACCCGACCACCAATACAACCTCCTCAAGTCATTGTACATTTTCGTACTGCCCGGGTGCACTGACAAATAACCACTGTGTGCCTCATGCAAAACCTTTCGGATCAACTCTTCATCTCTAGGAACACAAATTCTGTCACGGTACATCAGACAACTATTCAAATCCACTCGAAAATCAGAATCATTTTCTGATCCGCACTTAGCTCTCTTAGCTTGCATCTCACTATCATTCCTCTGAGCCTCACATATTTGTTGAATAAATAATGGCTTAGCTTTCAACTCTACCAAAATAGCACCGTCATCAGTCAATGCTAAACTTGTGCTCATCACTCTTAGAGCATACAAGGATTTCCTACTCAGGGCATCCGCAGCCACATTCGCTTTTCTCGGATGGTACTCAATAACTAACTCATAGTCTTTCAACAACTCAAGCCATCGCCTCTATCTCAAATTTAGATCCTTCTGATCCATCAAATATCTCAAACTCTTATGATCCGTAAAGATTCAACATTTCTCACCATACAAGTAATGTCGCCAAATCTTTAACGCAAAGACAATCGCAGCCAACTCCAAATCATGAGTTGGATAACTCTTCTCGTGCGGTTTTAGCTGCCTCGAGGCGTAAGCGACTACCTTACCCTCTTGCATCAACACGCAACCGAGACCATTAAAAGACGCATCACTGTAAACCACAAACTCTTTTCCCGATTCTGGTTGAAACAAAATCGATGCCTCAATCAATATTGTCTTCAGTCTCTCGAAACTTTGTTGACATGCCTCAGTCCAATCAAACTTAATATCCTTATGTAATAGTTTCGTCATCGGAGTAGCAATCACAGAGAACCCCATTATGAAACGTCTGTAATATCCCGCTAATCCTAAGAAACTTCTGATCTTTGACACGTTCCTCGGCTGTTTCCAATCCACAATAGCTGAAATCTTGGGTTAACTCTGACACCATCACCCGACACAATATGTCCTAAAAATCCGACCTCCCGGAGCCAAAATTCACTCTTGCTAAACTTATCATACAGCTGCTTATCTCTTAATGTTTGCAAGACAATTCTCAAATGTTCTTCATGATCAATCTCCTCCCTAGAATAGATCAATATGCCATCAATGAAGACAACCACAAACTTATCCACATATGGTCTGCAAACACGGTTCATCAGATCCATAATAATCGTAGGTGCATTCGTTAATCCAAACGGCATAACCAAAAACTCATAATGGCCATATCTTGTTCGAAATGTCGTTTTCAACATATCTTGCTCTTTCACTCTCAACTGATAGTAACCAGACCTCAGGTCTATCTTGGAGAACACAGTAGCTCATTTCAGTTGATCGAAAAGATCATCAATCTTTGGTAAAGGATACTTATTCTTCGCCATCACCTTGTTCAGTTGTCTGTAGTCTATACACAATCTCATAGACCCATCTTTCTTCTTCACAAATAATACCGGAGTACTCCACGGTGAGTAACTCGGTCTTACGAAACCCTTATCTATCAACTATTGCATCTGTACTTTCAGTTCTTTCAACTCTAAAGGTGTCATTCTATATGGAGCAATTGAAATCGGTGCCGTTCCTAGGATCAACTTAATCCCAAACTCGACCTCTCCCACTAGAGGTAATCCGGGTAACTCTTCTGGGAATACATCCGGATACTCGCGTACCATTGGCACTGTTTTAAACTTCACTCCAATCTCTCGAGTATTCAACACGAAGGTGAGATAGGATTCACACCCTTTTCTCAAACATTTCTCAGCCACTAGGGAAGAAATCGCCACTGGTAGACTATCCGATCCACCTAATTAAACCCGAACCACATCTCCACTCTCACATTTCAATTCAATGAACTTACTATCACAGTTCACTAAAACGCTATGGGTAGTTAACCAATCCATGCCTAGGATTAAGTCAAACTCATCAAATGGCAACAACAACAGTGATTCTCAATCAATAAAGGACAATTTTTACACACTTTGTCCACTAACATATGCTTTCCTAACGGGTTTGACACCTTAACCACAATATCTGTAGACTCAACAGTTACACTCAAACTAGATGCTAATCTCATGAAAATATAAGAATGATAGACCCTGGATCTATTAAAGCAATAACAAAGGTGTCATAGAGAGAAAAAGTAACCGTTATCACATCTGGGGAGGATGCCTCTTTGCGAGCGCGAATAGCATACGTCCTCACAGGTGCCCAAGCCTCCGGTCTCACAGCAGAGTCTCTGGATGCACTTCTACATCTATTCCCGCCTCTCGGGTTTCTAGGTGGTCTACCTCTTGCAGACAAATCACTGGATCTTATTTCTTGCTTTTCTTCCTTATCATCCCTCTTAGGGCAGTTTCGGATAAAATGATAGGGGGAACCACATTTATAACAGTTCTGGCTGTTACCCCAACACTCTCCGGTGTGATATCTACCACAACTTGGACACTCCGGCTTACTCTTCGGATTACCCACACTTTCCATCGAAGTGGCTTGGACTCTCAAACCCGAACGAGTATTGCCCAAGTCTCGATGCGAATATCCCACTGGTGCTGTCGTCTGAGGATTCCCTTCCTTGGATCTCTTTGACTGGGCTTGATATGACTTGCCCATCGACCTCTTTCTCGCATCTCGAGCCTTATTCACAGCCCTTCTCTTTTCCTTACTCAACTCTTTGGCCTTACTTGGCCTTTCAACTAACACCACAAACTCTTTCAACTCCAAAATACCCATTAGGAGTTTGATGTCCTCATTTAGTCTATCTTCGAACCTCTTACACAAGATGGTCTCTGTCGACACACATTCTTGAGCGTATTTGCTAAGCCTAATAAACTCACGCTCATATTCTACTACTGATATTCTTCCCTGCTTCAACTCAAGGAACTCCTTCCATTTCCGATCAGTAAATCGTTGGCTTATATACTTCTTTCGGAACTCTTCCAGAAAGAAGTCCCACGTCACCCGCTCTTTCGAGACCGCTAACATCAGCGTCTTCCACCAATGGTATGTCGAACATCTCAGCAAGGATACGACACATTTCAAGATCCCTTCTGGTGTACATGAGAATTCATCAAACACTCTCATCGAGTTGTCTAACCAGAACTCCGCTTTCTCAGGGTCATCATCTACCTTTGCTCTAAACTCCTCAGCCCTGTGTACCCTAATCTTATCCACCGGAGGTTTCGATATCCTCACAAAATCAATACCTTGAGGAGCCACTGGGTTTGGCTGAGGCATAGGAGGAGGTGGAGGAGGTTGAGCATTAGGGTTTGCTCGAACATAGTTCGAGTACCAATTACTCATCATCTGGAGAAAGGCCTCCCGTGCCTCTTCCCCTTGACCCCTAGCCTCGGGTCCACTTTGTACCGGCACGGTTCCTTGCGCAGGAGCCGACGCATTACTAGCTGCTTCATCAGCAGTAGATTGATCGGGATCCATATACTATATAAAACAAGATTTAAAAATCATCAGAAGCCCCCACACTATCATTGTACACTTATGGCATGTATAGCTAGACTCTTACACCCGCTACGGTAGTCTTAGAACTGACTAAACCATAGCTTTGATACCACTAAATGTAACAGGTTCTACGTCGGAGTCCGGCCCGAGGTGTTACCACAATAAAATTGTAATACCCGGGATTTTGGGGTTATGCATTCTAATTGGTAATTGCGTGTTGGTGTGCTCTATATGCTGTTTGTATGTGTTTGAGGGCTTTGGGAAACCTTGAGGTTAAGTTTGGACCTTAGGTAAATTTTTGGTTTGGAGACTTTAGGGGAGAGCTAGGGGAGCTAGGCCTTAAGGGATTTAATGTAGTGATCACTGACATAATAATTCAAGTGATAAAGTGGCAAGAGAGGCGCCACTTGGAGCACAAGGGAGTGATGCCTTAGGGAGTAAAAAGCGACAAGGTTCGAGCAACATAGACGGTATTTTAGAGTTTGTTTTTGCGTCGAGGAGAGGAGGTATTTGAAATCAGCTTGGACACTTCTTGGGTGGCATGTTGAATGGGTCAACGAATTCAAATGGGTGGCTATGAAGGGAGATAGGAGTTGAATCATTCAAACATGTTTGAATGAGTGGTATAGAGGAAATTGAGGAGGAAAAAGGTGGATTTGGTGAAGGGAAGGGTGTTGGCTGAATTTGGGGCTCTAGAAGGTGGGCATTTTCGATCATGTAAGGGGAGAGTAGGTGCCGAATTTGTGCTAGGAGTGTGAGTGTTCATCTTTTGGCAATTCTTTTTCTCTTCTCTAATTTTTGTCCCGAAAATCATTTGGCATTTTCAAGTCTTTTTCTCCTTTTTTTTTCTTTGACCTTAGCCAAAACTTGGGAAGACCATTGAGGTCACTTTCTTTCACCTTTTTCTTCTCCTCTATTTTCCCTTGGTGGCCGAATGCAACTATCATTGTGAGACCATTACCGAAACACCATAAACCCCAACTCTCTTTTCTTCTCTTCATCAATTTGCTTGTCTCTAAAAGCCGAAATGCACTCTCTACCCTCACCTTAGCCGAACCTCTATTGAGCCTCACCATTATTTCTTTTCTTCTCTTGCTTTTCATCAAGGCCAAATAGTATCTTGGCCGAATCTCCCATCCATCGTTTCCTCTTTGTCTTCTTTTATTTTCGTCAACACTCATCTTCCATTCTCTTCTATTGCGTTGATCCCCAAGGGTTGTCATTAAGCCGAATCGGGTTGGTAGAGTGGTAAGGATCTCTCCTTTGATCGGTTTTCTTTCTTCTTTTCTTCTTGGTTAGCCGAAACCAAGAATCTAATCTTGCTTGTTTGTTTGGCCGAAACCATGAAGGGTTGGGTTCGGGTTCTTTGTAGCCAGCGTTAGGAGCAAGATCCTTCGAGATTCAATCGAGTAAGGTAAGTTGGTTATGATATTCGGCCAAAGGCCAAATATTTTGACCTTATGCAGTTTAGCCGATTCTAACTAGACTAATGTAAGGGGTTTCGATAAAGGTTAAGGAAGAGCCTTCGGGATTTGAATCTATTTCGTCAAGGAGAGAAAGGGGTTGTCCCTACCCCTAAGTTCAAGAAGCGTTCGGTTTCTGCGGTGCAGGATTGGCCACCGGGGTGTGGGCCAGCGTCAGAGCAGTATCGTAGGCAGATAGCGGTAGTTTCGTTTAGTGACACTGTCGACATAGAGGGTGTGGTGTTACGAGTTATCAAGTGTGTAGTTATTGCACTGTTCTTCCGTTTTATTATTATATGTATGTGGTATGTATGGTAGCCGGGAATAACGGCTGTGGTGGTGTGGCTACCCATGGTGGGTAATCTGTTAATCAGGTTAGTAACTGCTGATATTAAATCTTGGATGACATGTATGTAAGCATGTGGTGTGTGCATGTTGATATGTTCATAATAGTTATACTATCATTTTATCATAAAATAATGTATGTGCATGGGGATCGGGATATGACTAATGGAGGACAGGGTGTACATTTATGTACGTGGTTTGATGTTAGCCTTGAGCTACATCATGGATTGGTGATGGCTATGTGCCTCATCGTGGATTGGTGTTGGCTATGTGCCACATCGCAGATTGATGATAGCTTCGTGCTTCATTATGGATTGATGATGACCTTGAGTCACATCGTGGATATCGATATTTGGTCACATAGTGATCGATGGCTAGGCCACGTTATATTTGGTCACATAGTGATCGGTGGCTAGGCCACGTTATATTTGGTCACATGGTGATCGATGGCTATGCCACGTTATATTAACTTTGAGCAGCTTGACTGCCAAAGAGGTATGTAGTGGTTGGAGGGTCGATTTAGTAATCCCCTGGTGTGTGCAGCAGGATACGGGGGTGTGTAGCATATGGACACTAGGTTGGGTTGGGGTTCATTTTGAATAATCATGTGTGGTATGTGGATTTGTGTGGATGTGGGCCAAGCCCATTTGTGGAGACATGTGAGATAATTGCACACTGAGTCGGTTTGACTCACTCTATTTTTCTAAAAACAATGCAGGTGATACATGATGCTTGGACCAGGCTGGAGTGGATTTGAGGTGGCCATGCAGAAGATGATTTATTTATACTTGCATTTTAAATTCTTATTTACTATTGGGATAATTTTTATTGTAATAAGGCCATTTTAGGTATTTCGGGATTTTATTATGGTTTTAAGTTAGATTGATTATCGAGTTAATAATTGGGGAAATGATTTTGGAAACAATTTACAACTTAAAGATTTAAACTAAAGTTTTAAACCCAGATACTCGTAACAACTCGATTTTTCTTAAATTCTCAAACGTACAATGATTTAAATTACACACGATCTTCAAAGTTTTTATTCTCCTCGACAACCTACTTCCAAAACGACAAACATGTTGTAAACAAGTTATCTTTTACAAACTAAGAAAAAGATTTTTAAACCCAACACGTGTTTTCACCCTTAGATCAAATTCTTTTCAAACGTTTTTCCCAGTAACATTCCGTATTCAGCCGTGGTGTTTTGGGCCGGGTTTGGGGTGTTACAATTTGGTATCAGAGCCCAGATTTTAAACTCAATCTATGGGTTTTGAGGCCCATAACATTTTCAAAATGAGATTTCTAAAGGTAGTTAAAGAAAAATTTTCCTTGGAATGGATTTTTGGAGGCATGGCACTCGAATTCTTCGGCTCAGGTCTACCAGGTAAGTCTTCTGACTGATTGAGTGGAATAGATATATACTGCATTGTTGTGGATATTGTTGTGAACTTTAGAAAGATAGGACAATCTCTCTAGAGACTGAAACTTTTAGGGATGTGTGCTTTATACGAAAGAACAACTAAAACTTCTATACCATAAAACTTTTCCTTTAAACAAACAGTGGAAAGAAGCTAATGCATAAAATTTCCTAAATCAGATTAAGACGCGACGATAGATATGAGTTCTAGGGGACGTGGTCGTAACGCACGTGGGCGTGGTAGAGGTAGAATGGCTGTATCGGAACCAGTTGGGTCCGGTCATGGATCAGGGAATGAGTCGCTGCCACCAGCTGCGGAAGCTGAATTTCAGGACCAGGGTGGAGACGACGCAGTTTCGCAGGCTATGCTGCGAGTTTTGGAGAGAGTTGCAGGAGCGAATATGGGTACTGGGGCCCGAAAGTCCGTTTTGAGAGACTTAGGGTGAATGGAGCTGAGCTATTTAGGGGAGTTTCTGGGGTAGCTCCGAATGTGGCAGAGTACTAGTTGGAGGCAGTCGAGAGGATCATGGATGATTTGGACTGCACTGCTGAGGAAAAGCTGAAGAGTGCTATGTCTTTACTTCGGGATGAGGCCTACCAGTGGTGGTTCACTATCAAAGAGGGTACTCCGGCGGATCGAGTGGATTGAGGTTTCTTTAAGATTAAGTTCGAGGGGAAGTACGTCGGAGCAAGTTATGTGGACGCGCAGAGGAAAGCGTTCCTAAATTTAGTACAAGAGGGTAAGTCAGTAGCGGAATATGAGGCTAAATTCTTGAGGTTAAGTCGGTATGCCAGAGGGATTGTTGCTACTGATTACGAGCGCTGTGTGAGATTTGAGGATGGGCTGTGGGATGAACTGCGGGTGTTGATAGCTCCTCAGCGTGAGAGGGACTTTGCGACTCTGGTAGAGAAAGCTCGAATAACCGAAGAAGTTAAGCGAACTGAAAGGCAAAACAGAGATAAGGACAGAGGTCAGAATAAGAGAGGTTTTGGGCCATCAGGATCTTCGGGGGGTTTTCAGAAAAAGCCTAGGGTTGAGAGTTCTGCTCGTGTTTCTATGCCAGCTGCTGGGAATCAGGTTCGACCGTGTGCTCAGTGTGGAAGAACTCATGTTGGCGAGTGTTGGGGAAGGAGTAGGGAGTGTTTCAGGTGTGGGTCTAAGGCTCATTTGATTAAGGATTGTCCTCAGGATCCGAATAGGGCTCGGACAGTAGGTCAGGAGTATGTACAGCCAGGACGGGGTGGTCAACAGATGCCGAGGGGTCGTGGTCCAATTCGTGGAGGAAATGGTTCTGGCCGAGGTCGTGGAGCACCGGGCAGAGGTGTTGGGAGCTCAGATGTAAGGCAGTCGAGGTTTAGTATATGCAGCCAGAAGTCGTGAAGAGGGGGATGCACCGGATGTTATCACGGGTACGTTCCTTATTTATGGGTTACCCTTTACTGCTTTAATTAATGTTGGGTCAACTCACTCGTACATTGCTAATATAGTGTCTGGAACCTTGAATGTGAACTCTGAGACTGTCCCTAGGAAGATGACTGTACTTAGTCCTTTAGGGCAATCCGTAGTGGTAGATAAACTTTTTAGAGACGTGCCTTTAGAAGTTCAGGGGGTAGTGTTCCCAGCTGACTTAATGGAGCTACTGTTCGGGGAATTTGACCTTATCCTAGGGATGGATTGGTTAGTAAGGTATCGTGCGAATCTGGACTGTGCTGCTAAGCACATGCCGTTGAGGACTCTCGAGGACAATGAGGTTATGGTAATAGGTGAGAGGAGAGACTACCTGTCTAACGTAGTGTCTGCTCTTAAGGGGGAGAAGATGGTGAAGAAGGGATGTATGGCTTCCCTGATGTTTGTTAGTGCTTTGGATGCTAAGGAAGCAGCTGTGGGAGAGGTCAGGACAGTGAAAGAGTTTGTGGATGTTTTTTCTGAAGAACTTCCAGGGTTGCCTCTGGATCGGGAGGTGGAGTTTGGAATCGACCTGTTGCCAGGTACAGCGCCAGTGTCTATCGCTCCGTACAGGATGGCACCGAAGGAGTTGGTTGAGCTTAAAGCCCAGATCCAAGGGTTGCTAGATCGCAGGTTTATTCGACCCAGTGTGTCTCCATGGGGAGCATCGGTCTTGTTTGTAAAGAAGAAGGACGGATCTATGCGGATGTGCATAGATTATTGCCACTTGAATAAGCTGACGATCAAAAACAAGTATCCGCTGCCGAGGATAGACGACTTGTTTGATCAGCTTAAAGGGGCTGCGGTGTTTTCAAAGATTGATCTGAGGTCGGGGTATCATCAGCTTAAGTTGAGAGAAGCAGATATCCATAAGACAGCTTTTCGGACTCGATACGGGAACTATGAATTCTTGGTAATGCCGTTCGGGTTGACGAACGCCCCAGCTGCGTTCATGGATATGATGAACCGGGTTTTCCAACCCTACTTGGATCAATTCGTCGTGGTGTTCATAGACGATACCCTGGTATATTCCAAGACGGAGGTTGAACATGATGAGCATATTCGGGTAGTGCTGCAGGTCTTAAGAGAGAAGAAATTGTACGCCAAGTTTAGCAAGTGCGAATTCTGGTTAAGTGAAGTTGCTTTTCTGGGTCATGTAGTATCTGCGGAAGGAGTAAGAGTGGATCCTAGGAAGATTGAGGCAATATTGGATTGGAAACCACCTAAGTCGGTGGCAGAGATTCGCAGTTTCTTGGGGTTAGCAGGCTACTATAGAAGATTTGTCGAGGGTTTCTCTTCAATAGCGGCACCTTTGACGAAGTTGTTGAGAAAGGAGGTATCTTTCGTGTGGACGGACAAACAGCAGGAGAGTTTCGAGAAGCTGAAAAAGGTTTTGACAAAAGCTCCGGTCTTAATCCAGCCTGTGGCAAGGAAAGACTTTGTGGTGTATTGTGATGCTTCTCATACTGGGTTAGGTTGTGTACTAATGCAGGAAGGGAAAGTTGTTGCTTATGCGTCTCGGCAGGTAAGACCGCATGAAGTTAACTATCCGACGCATGATCTGGAGTTGGCTGCAGTGGTCTTCGCACTGAAGGTGTGGAGGCATTATTTGTATGGAGAGAAGTCAGTGATCTACACGGACTATAAGAGTTTGAAGTATCTGCTGACTCAGAAGGAGTTGAGCTTGAGACAGTGAAGGTGGGTGGAGCTACTGAAGGATTACGACTGTTCGATTGAGTATCACCCGGGTAAAGCGAATGTTGTGGCGGACGCGCTAAGTCAGAAAGTAGTATTGGATCTGAGAGCGATGTTCCCGCATCTTAGTCTTTATGATGACGGGAGCTTGTTAGCAGAGCTATAGGTAAAGCCAACATGGTTAAGTCATGTTAAAGAGAAACACTTGGAGGATAATGTTTTGAGTGCTAAGCTGGCACAAGTTCAAGGAGGAGGAGTAGAGGACTACAGTGTGAATAGTGACGGGGTTTTGTGCTTTCGTGGTAGGGTCAGTATGCCGAAAGATGAGGAGTTAAGGTAGAGAATTCTTCAGGAATCGCATAATAGCCCTTACGCTATGCATCCTGGAGGAAGTAAGCTGTATAGGGATCTGAGGGATCAATTTTGGTGGCCTGGATAGAAGCGGGAAGTTACAGAATTTGTGGGGAAGAGCTTGACTTGTCAGCAGGTCAAGGCTGAACACCAAGTGCCATCGGGGTTGCTGCAACCAGTGAAGATTCCACAGTGGAAGTGGGAGAGGATCACCATGGATTTCATTAGTGGGCTTCCTCTTACGCCTACTAAGAATGACTCGGTATGGGTGATTGTGGATCGGTTGACAAAGTCCGCGCATTTCATACTGGTTCGGGTGGATAGCTCTCTGTAGAGGTTGGCGAAACTGTGTGTAGCAGAGATTGTGAGACTGCATGGAGTGCTGGTGTCGATTATATCAGATAGGGATCCTAGATTTACGTCGAGGTTTTAGAGGGCATTGCATCAGGCTTTGGGCACCAGGTTGGATTTTAGTACGGCATTTCATTCGCAGACGGATGGCCAGTCTGAAAGGGTGATTCAGGTGTTAGAGGATATGCTAAGGGGATGTGTTATCGACTTCAGAGGTAGTTGGGAGGTATTCTTGCCTTTAGCAGAATTCGCTTACAACAACAGTTACCAAGCGAGTATTCGAATGGCACCGTATGAAGCGTTGTATGGGCGGAGGTGTCGGTGTAACATCCTGAAATTGGGCCTAGGAGAATTGAGCCCAATGGGCCTTAGGAGTAGTAGCGTTTAAATTTTTGGAGAACAAGAGATCGGCTTAAATGCTAGTTAGACCCATTGGATAAGTGATTTTGGAAGGTTAGAGGGCTTCTATGAAGTCCCGGGATCAAATATTGGCTAGTTAGACCCATTGGATAAGGTTTGCTTGGACCTTAGAATTTGGCCCATAGTTTATATTTAGTTGCGCATGGTTTAAGACACAAGAGGAGCTTGTGGCCAAGTGGTTAGCGGCGTGGATTATGTTGCAAGGGAGCCTGGGTTCGAATCTCATGAGAAGCAAGGGAGTATTTATTTTGCGGATTGGACGGCAAGAGTTTCAGTTGAATTTAAACTCTACTGACGAAGGGATCCCACATCGGAAAGACACAAAGAATGAAGGTGAAGAGCTAGCTATATAAGGAGCATCCTAGGAGGAGAGTAAACACATCTTGGAGGGCGTTTGGGCACAAGAGTGATCGGAGCGCGGATTAGCCCCAGAGTCCTATCAGGTGTGTAACTCTCTCTACTCTAGTTGTAGAGCGGCAAATGCCGAAATGCCGGTCACACGGCATTAGTAGCCACACGAGCATGCGAGCGCACGTGTGGGGCTTCGACGCGATAGTTGAGGCCATCAGTAGTATTCTCGTGGTTGGGGCTGCTTGGGCCTCGATGGGCCGAAGTGGGCCCAATGGGCCTGTGGGCCCATATGAGTAAATTGTATGATTGTTTAGTATATGTTGAACTAGACTAGGTGGAACTTTTATACGTGGCTAGATTTGTGCTAGGTGGGCCACACGAGCGTGTAGGCCCGGATGGGCCGAAATCGGGTTTTAGGCCCAATCGTCCGGTACGACCGGAAATGGTAGCTGAGTCGCTAGTGGTGACATTAGGCCTTCGGAAAGGCCATTGCAGGTGTGAATTTACGAAAATACCCTTAGTAGGTAAAATTACGATTATACCCTTAGAGGTTGATTAGCATGATTATGTTGTTTATGTTTTAAGGGAAGGCCGATTGTCAGAGGAACCATTGGTTGGTTCGGGATTTGGTAAGAAACCAA
Organism: Gossypium australe; assembly: GCA_005393395.2. Lineage (NCBI taxonomy): Eukaryota > Viridiplantae > Streptophyta > Magnoliopsida > Malvales > Malvaceae > Gossypium > Gossypium australe. Next base: position 36,558,840 of record CM016626.1, on the reverse strand, counting down.
ATCAATCGTGAGGTAAAGGTTAATCGATAACCCCTTTGGTTTAAGATGGTTATAGCCGAATGGTATGAGTGCTAATGCTTGGTTGGTCGATTGTTTTAGGAGCAAGAGGATCGGGGGTCTTAGATCGATTCTTTGGTTAAGGCTTGCAGGTGTGTACTTTCACACTCTCCTAGTAATATATGTGTTTGTGATATTGTGTACATATACACACTTCTTTGTTGTTATAAATATATATGCATATGAGCTGTGTGCTATGTGCATCCATGGTAAGGTGGATAAGATACCATTAAGGTATGTGGCAAAGGGTCAGGTAAGTCCCTGTTATGAATTTCATTATGATGCTTTTGGTAAGCATGATGTGTCTGGCATGTAATATATTGATTGGTTGATGATAAAACCTATGTACGTTACTAAACATTCATAATGGGATATTGCGTGCTAAAATGCATGTCATTTATTGTGTGGGTTGTACGAGTGGAGGGGGCAGTGATATTTTGTGCTGACGAGCACCAGTGTTTTGGTAACACAACTTTGTGACTTTGGGTCACCAGAGGTTTGGCACCTCAGCGTCTCGTCCCCGTGGTTTCGCACCACAGTGGGTTGGCCCCACAAGGCGGAATTGAGGGATTGACGCCAGTGATTTGGTATCACACGATGGGTTGGCCCCATCACTCGATTATTGTGACTACGGTCACCAGTGGTTTGGTACCACATTTGTGTCTTTGGGACACCAGAGGTTTGGCACCTCATTGCGACTCGTCCCTGTGGTTTGACACCACCGTGGGTTGGCCCCACTTGAGAGATACGGGATTGTCGCTAGTGATTTGGTATCACACGATGGGTTGGCCCCATCATCTGATTTGTGACTTCGGTCACCAGTGATTTGGTATCACAATCATGTCTTTGGGACACCAGTGGTTTGGCACCACATTGACGGATATCGTGTCTTTGGGACACCAGTGTTTTGGTAACACATTTTGTGTCTTTGGGACACTAGTGGTTTGGCACCACCAGTGGTTTGGTACCACACGGGGTAGAAAAGGTGTATGGATGGCTAGGTTGGGTGCATGTGAATTGGATGCATGATGATCATGTTTATGTTTGTATATGATATTCTGCTAATCCGGGAAAAAGGGTGGTACACTGAGTCTTGGTGACTCACCTTTTTCCTTTAACTGTTTCAGGTAGTGCATAAAGCTGGACCGGGATCGGAGAGGACAAGGTGGCCCATGCCGAAGATGATGTTTAATTATGTTATGCTTGATTTTGATGCACTTATTTTATTTTAAGTATTGGGTTGTAATAAAGGCCATTTTATTATTTTGGTATTATTTTTAACTATGGTTTAATTTAATTTAAATTGCTATGTGAAAATGGTATATGGTTTTATCCTTTGATTCAACTAAATTTTTAATCCCCTGAGTTTTCAAAATAAAACATGAGTTTTCAAACAATCATGCCCAAGATTTCTACAAGAATAAAATTTACTAGAAGATTTTCAACCGACTTTCCCAGTGATATAACCAGATTCGGTCGGAATGAATGGGCCGGGTTTGGGGATGTTACAGTTTGGTATCAGAGCCAGGTTCAAAACTCCGCTTTGAGGGTTTTGGGCCCGAAACAGTTTTCAAAATGGGTTTTTCGAAATGTGGGCTTTTATAAAAAGTTTTCAGGTTATTCTGGCATGGCACCTGTGTTTCCGGCCCGAAGTCCACCAGGTAAGTACTTCTGGCTCTTGAAGTGTTTTGTTTGTATGATTTATTATGGGCTTTTATGGGAACGTAGATTAGTGAACTAGGATCTGTTGAACCCTAGGACTAGTCTACTCAAACACATGTATAAGACTTAAGGATACTAAACAAACCTGTGAAGTAAGTCACCGAGTTAAGGTGTGGCAACCACTGTACGCATGTTGAGGATTGGTATTCAGTAAGAGCTTGGTATTTAAGCAGTCTTAGCGACTCACCTCCTCTTTACTCGAATCCTACCTGGTGCGTAGCTACAGTTCACCTTAACCAAGAAGACTTGTTCATAGGCTAAACCAAGTATTAAAACCCGAAAGGGATTAGCCTTACTGGTTTAAAACCCTTAGTTTTAAAATTTTCAAACTTACCCCTTTGGTTTGTAAACCTTAAATCTGATTTTGAAAGACATTTTCTCGATTTACCAAAATTTCCAAAATGCCCCTAGTGGCAAAATTACAAAAATGCCCTTGTATTGTAAAATTACGGTACTACCCTCAACTTCTGTTAAAATGATTTTACTTTGCAAAATACCAAAATCTCGAAATTTCAAAATGTTAAGATACTCTGGTATGGGAAAATTACAAAAATACCCCTGTGTTGAAAAATTACTAAAATGCCCCTGACTTTCAAGATTTCTGGTTTAACTCCAATTTTAATAAAATTTCCCTACTTTGCAAAAGTATACAAAAACGCTATTTTCAAGATACTCTGATTTGAAAATTTACAAAATTACCCCTGATGAACAAAATTACCAAAATGCCCTTGGTTTCTCAATTTTCATAATTCCCTCGATTTTTACTAAAATGTTCTTACATTATGAAAATATCAAAAACTTCTATTTTACAAATATCGAGATATCCTGATTTGGGAAATTTACGAAAATGCCCTTAACGTCCCCAATTACTGAAATAACCCCGATTTCTGAAATTTTTGCAACACATCTGGTTTGAAAAACAAATTTTTCCAAGATGACCCCTGAGATTTTGTAAACTTTGAAATATCTTTAATTTGAAAACTATTTTCAAATTGACCCTGAGTTATTACCGAAATACCCCTATAGGAAAATGACAAAATTACCCCTGGGTTGGGAATGCTCAAGAAAGTGACATGGATGAATGAATGTGTCTTTAGTGAAATATGTGAATGTTTGAATTAGAACAGAAAACTTGAGATGAAACTTTGATTGCTCGAAAGAACGACTTCCAGAAACTTCTGTTCATAAAATTTGCTCGTGGATAAAACAGTGGAACAAAATTCCTAATGCATAAAACTTTTAATCAGATTAAATCGCGACGCTAGATATGAGTTCTAGGGGACGTGGTTGTCGCGGACGTGGTCAAGGTGGAATCACAGCTTTATTAAGATCAGAGTGCGCAGCAAGAGCGTAGTGTGGTAGGATGTGCGACTATTAGTTAGTTGGAAATTTCGAGGACGAAATTTCTTTAAGGAGGGTAGATTTGTAACATCCCGAAATTGGGCCTAGGAGAATTGAGCCCAATGGGCCTTAGGCGTAGTAGCGTTTAAATTTTTGGAGAACAAGAGATCGGCTTAAATGCTAGTTAGACCCATTGGATAAGTGATTTTGGAAGGTTAGAGGGCTTCTAAGAAGTCCCGAGATCAAATATTGGCTTTGGGGAAATTTTGGTTTTAGGTGAAAAAAACCCTGGAAGTTGGCAGATATGCCTTAAGAATAAAATATGGAGAAAAATAACACAAAAAGGAGTGTGGTGTAGTGGCAAAGTGACGCCACTTAGGGGACAAGGGAGTGACGCCACAAGGGAATGAAGGAGGTCCAAGGATCAAGTCTTGGCTTTTGCATTTTGGTTTCTTTTTGCTTGGACCTTAGAATTTGGCCCATAGTTTATATTTAGTTGCGCATGGTTTAAGACACAAGAGGAGCTTGTGGCCAAGTGGTTAGCGGCGTGGATTATGTTGCAAGGGAGCCTGGGTTCGAATCTCATGAGAAGCAAGAGAGTATTTATTTTGCGGATTGGACGGCAAGAGTTTCAGTTGAATTTAAACTCTACTGACGAAGGGATCCCACATCGGAAAGACACAAAGAATGAAGGTGAAGAGCTAGCTATATAAGGAGCATCCTAGGAGGAGAGTAAACACATCTTGGAGGGCGTTTGGGCACAAGAGTGATCGGAGCGCGGATTAGCCCCAGAGTCCTATCAGGTGTGTAACTCTCTCTACTCTAGTTGTAGAGCGGCAAATGCCGAAATGCTGGTCACACGGCATTAGTAGCCACACGAGCGTGCGAGCGCACGTATGGGGCTTCGACGCGATAGTTGAGGCCATCAGTAGTACTCTCGTGGTTGGGGCTGCTTGGGCCTCGATGGGCCGAAGTGGGCCCAATGGGCCTGTGGGCCCATATGAGTAAATTGTATGATTGTTTAGTATATGTTGAACTAGACTAGGTGGAACTTTTATACGTGGCTAGATTTGTGCTAGGTGGGCCACACGAGCGTGTGGGCCCGGATGGGCCGAAATCGGGTTTTAGGCCCAATCGTCCGGTACGACCGGAAATGGTAGCTGAGTCGCTAGTGGTGACATTAGGCCTTCGGAAAGGCCATTGCAGGTGTGAATTTACGAAAATACCCTTAGTAGGTAAAATTACGATTATACCCTTAGAGGTTGATTAGCATGATTATGTTGTTTATGTTTTAAGGGAAGGCCGATTGTCAGAGGAACCATTGGTTGGTTCGGGATTTGGTAAGAAACCAAATCAATCGTGAGGTAAAGGTTAATCGATAACCCCTTTGGTTTAAGATGGTTATAGCCGAATGGTATGAGTGCTAATGCTTGGTTGGTCGATTGTTTTAGGAGCAAGAGGATCGGGGGTCTTAGATCGATTCTTTGGTTAAGGCTTGCAGGTGTGTACTTTCACACTCTCCTAGTAATATATGTGTTTGTGATATTGTGTACATATACACACTTCTTTGTTGTTATAAATATATATGCATATGAGCTGTGTGCTATGTGCATCCATGGTAAGGTGGATGAGATACCATTAAGGTATGTGGCAAAGGGTCAGGTAAGTCCCTGTTATGAATTTTATTATGATGCTTTTGGTAAGCATGATGTGTCTGGCATGTAATATATTGATTGGTTGATGATAAAACCTATGTACGTTACTAAACATTCATAATGGGATATTGCGTGCTAAAATGCATGTCATTTATTGTGTGGGTTGTACGAGTGGAGGGGGCAGTGATATTTTGTGCTGACGAGCACCAGTGTTTTGGTAACACAACTTTGTGACTTTGGGTCACCAGAGGTTTGGCACCTCAGCGTCTCGTCCCCGTGGTTTCGCACCACAGTGGGTTGGCCCCACAATGCGGTATTGAGGGATTGACGCCAGTGATTTGGTATCACACGATGGGTTGGCCCCATCACTCGATTATTGTGACTACGGTCACCAGTGGTTTGGTACCACATTTGTGTCTTTGGGACACCAGAGGTTTGGCACCTCATTGCGACTCGTCCCTGTGGTTTGACACCACCGTGGGTTGGCCCTACTTGAGAGATACGGGATTGTCGCTAGTGATTTGGTATCACACGATGGGTTGGCCCCATCATCTGATTTGTGACTTCGGTCACCAGTGATTTGGTATCACAATCGTGTCTTTGGGAACCAGTGGTTTGGCACCACATTGACGGCTATCGTGTCTTTGGGACACCAGTGTTTTGGTAACACATTTTGTGTCTTTGGGACACCAGTGGTTTGGCACCACCAGTGGTTTGGTACCACACGGGGTAGAAAAGGTGTATGGATGGCTAGGTTGGGTGCATGTGAATTGGATGCATGATGATCATGTTTATGTTTGTATATGATATTCTGCTAATCCGGGAAAAAGGGTGGCACACTGAGTCTTGGTGACTCACCTTTTTCCTTTAACTGTTTCAGGTAGTGCATAAAGCTGGACCGGGATCGGAGAGGACAAGGTGGCCCATGCCGAAGATGATGTTTAATTATGTTATGCTTGATTTTGATGCACTTATTTTATTTTAAGTATTGGGTTGTAATAAAGGCCATTTTATTATTTTGGTATTATTTTTAACTATGGTTTAATTTAATTTAAATTGCTATGTGAAAATGGTATATGGTTTTATCCATTGATTCAACTAAATTTTTAATCCCCTGAGTTTTCAAAATAAAACATGAGTTTTCAAACAATCATGCCCAAGATTTCTACAAGAATAAAATTTACTAGAAGATTTTCAACCGACTTTCCCAGTGACATAACCAGATTCGGTCGGAATGAATGGGCCGGGTTTGGGGATGTTACAGTCAGACTCCTACTTGTTGGACAGAACTTGTTTTAGGTTCTGAGATGGTGGTAGAGTCGAAAGAGAAGGTTAAGATGATTCGAGCACGGTTGAAGGAGGCATCGGACAGACAAAAGTCGTATGCGGATCTTAAGCGGAAAGAGATAGACTTTGCAGTGGGTGATCATGTGTTTCTTAAGGTTTCGCCGGGGAAGAAGGTGATGAGTAAGGGTAAGCTGAGTCCTAGGTTTATCGGGCCTTATCGAGTTTTGAAGCGAGTGGGACCAGTGGCGTATTAGTTGGAATTGCCTTCGGAATTGAAGGAGATGCATGATATGTTTCACGTTCAATGCTATGTTGGTACCGATCGGATCCGTCTCACGTGGTGCCAGTGGAGGAAGTGGAGTTGAGGCCAGATTTGTCCTATGAGGAAGAGCCGATTCAGATCTTGGAATGAGATGTTAAAGTGCTTCAGAAGAAATCAATTCCCCTAGTCAAGGTGTTATGGCGGAACCACGGATCGGAAGAAGCTTCGTAGGAACCGGAGGAGGCAATTCGACAGTAATACCCTCACTTATTTTGATCAGGTAATTTCGAGACCGAAATTATTTTTAAAAGGGGTAGCACTGTAATATCCGAGATTTTAGGGTTATTCATTTTAATTGGTAATTGCGTGTTGGTGTGCTCTATATGCTGTTTGTATGTGTTTGAGGGCTTCAGGAAACCTTGAGGTTAAGTTTGGACCTTAGGTAAATTTTTGGTTTGGAGCCTTTAGAGGAGAGCTAGGGGAGCTAGGACTTAAGGGATTTAATGTGGTGATCACTAACATAATAATTCAAGTGATAAAGTGGCAAGGGAGGCGCCACTTGGAGCACAAGGGAGTGACGCCTCAGGAAGCAAAAGGGGACAAGGTTCGAGCAACATAGACGGCATTTTGAAGTTTGTTTTTGCGTCAAGGAGGGGAGGCATTTGAAATCGGCTTGGACACTTCTTGGGTGGCATGTTGAATGGGTCAACGAATTCAAATGGGTGGCTATGAAGGGAGATAGGAGTTGAATCATTCAAATATGTTTGAATGAGTGGTATAGAGGAAATTGAGGAGGAAAAAGGGGGATTTGGTGGAGGGAAGGGTGCTGGCCGAATTTGGGGCTCTAGAAGGTGGGCATTTTTGGTCATGTAAGGGGAGAGTAGGTGCCGAATTTGTGCTAGGAGTGTGAGTGTTCATCTTTTGGAAATTTTTTCTCTCTTCTCTAATTTTTGTCCCGAAAATCATTTGGCATTTTCAAGTCTTTTTCTCTTTTCTTTTCTTTGACCTTAGCCGAAACTTGGGAAGACCATTGAGGTCACTTTCTTTCACCTTTTTCTTCTCCTCTATTTTCCCTTGGTGGCCGAATGCAACTATCATTGTGAGACCATTGCCAAAACACCATAAACCCCAACTCTCTTTTCTTCTCTTCATCGATTTGCTTGTCTCTAAAAGCCGAAATGCACTCTCTACCCTCACTTTAGCCCAACCTCTATTGAGCCTCACCATTATTTCTTTTCTTCTCTTGCTTTTCATCAAGGCCAAATAGTATCTTGGCCGAATCTCCCATCCATCGTTTTCTCTTTCTCTTCTTTTATTTTTGTCTACGCTCATCTTCCATTCTCTTCTATTGCGTTGATCCCCAAGGGTTGTCATTAAGCCGAATCAGGTTGGTTGAGTGGTAAGGATCTCTCCTTTGATCGGTTTTCTTTCTTCTTTTCTTCTTGGTTAGCCGAAAACAAGAATCTAATCTTGCTTGTTTGTTTAGCCGAAACCATAAAGGGTTGGGTTCGGGTTCTTTGTAGCCAGTGTTAGGAGCAAGATCCTTTGGGATTCAATCGAGTAAGGTAAGTTGGTTATGATATTCGGCCAAAGGCCACATCTTTTGACCTTATGCAGTTTAGCCGATTCTAACTAGACTAATGTAGGGGGTTTTGACAAAGGTTAAGGAGGAGCCTTCAGGATTTGAATCTATTTCGTCAAGGAGAGAAAGGGGTTGTCCCTACCCCTAAGTTCAAGAAGCGTTCGGTTTCTGTGGTGCGGGATTGGCCACCGGGGTGTGGGCCAGCGTCAGAGCAGGATCGTAGGCAGATAGCAGTAGTTTCGTTTAGTGACAGTGTTGACATAAAGGGTATGGTGTTACGAGTTATTAGGTGTGTAGTTATTGCACTATTCTTCCGTTTTATTATCATATGTATGTGGTATGTATGGTAGCCGGGAATAACGGCTGTGGTGGTGTGGCTACCCATGGTGGGTAATCTGTTAATCAGGTTAGTAACTGTTGATATCAAATCTTGGATGACATATGTGTAAGCATGTGGTGTGTGCATGTTGATATGTTCATAATAGTTATACTGTCATTTTATCATAAAATAATGTATGTGAATGGGGATCGGGATATGACTAATGGAGGTCAGGGTGTACATTTATGTACGTGGTTTGATGTTAGCCTTGAGCTACATCATGGGTTGGTGATGGCTATGTGCCTCATCGTTGATTGGTGTTGGCTATGTGCCACATCGTGGATTGATGATAGCTTCGTGCTTCATCGTGGATTGATGATGACCTTGAGTCACATCGTGGATATCGATATTTGGTCACATAGTGATCGGTGGCTAGGCCATGTTATATTTGGTCACATAGTGATCGGTGGCTAGGCCACGTTATATTTGGTCACATGGTGATCGATGGCTATGCCACGTTATATTAACTTTGAGCAGCTTGACTGCCAAAGAGGTGTGTAGCGGTTGGAGAGTCGATTTAGTAATCCCCTGGTGCGTGCGGCAGGATACGGGGGTGTGTAGCAGATGGACACTAGGTTGGGTTGGGGTTCATTTTGCATAATCATGTGTGGTATGTGGATTTGTGTGGATGTGGGCCAAGCCCATTTGTGGAGACATGTGAGATAATTGCACACTGAGTCGGTTTGACTCACTCTATTTTTCTAAAAACAATACAGGTGATACATGATGCTTGGACCGGGCTGGAGTGGATTTGAGGTGGCCATGCAGAAGATGATTTATTTATACTTGCATTTTAAATTCTTATTTACTATTGAGATAATTTTTATTGTAATAAGGCCATTTTAGGTATTTCAGGATTTTATTATGGTTTTAAGTTAGATTGATTATCAAGTTAATAATTGGGGAAATGATTTTGGAAATAATTTACAACTTAAAGATTAAACTAAAGTTTTAAACCCAGATACTCGTAACAACTCGATTTTTCTTAAATTCTCAAACGTACAATGATTTAAATTACACACGATCTTCAAAGTTTTTATTCTCCTCGGCAACCTGCTTCCAAAATGACAAACATGTTGTAAACAAGTTATCTTTTACAAACTAAGAAAAAGATTTTTAAACCCAACACGTGTTTTCACCCTTAGATCAAATTCTTTTCAAACATTTTTCCCAGTAACATTCTGTATTCGGTCGTGGTGTTTTGGGCCAGGTTTGGGGTGTTACAAAAATCACATGATCGCCACTAAGGCTCATTGTGACTACTCTCCTTAGTCACCTCGACAACCTCATTCTTGACTTACGAGGCCTCATCATACACACGAGGGCTCTCAAGACTAATCCGAAACTTTTTCAAACTAAAAAAAATTGCTTTTATGCAGGGCTCACACGCCCGTGTAAGAAGAAACACGCCCGTGTGTAGTCACACACACCCATGCCTTCAACCAGTGGTGAACACTGACTTCACCCACACGGCCTCAAAGCTTAGTCACACGCCCGTGTGACAAGCCCGTGGTCTATCTTAACTTAAAAGATTAACCTGCAAGGGACACACGGCCAAGACACATGACTATGGGCTGACCGTGTGTCACATATGGCCTAGGCACACGCCCGTGTGCCTATCCATATGGACAAGAACAAAGCTAGTTGCCAAGTTCTTCTCACCCCTATAACATACACATCATATACTCACTCAATATATCCATAATCAATCCAATTAAAAGCACCATCTCACATAGATAACTACATCTTTGCACATAATATAGAATAGCCAACAACTATGGCATTATACAAAATGTATCATCCATTTAAAGACCAACACATCTTAACCATTTACAACAAAATTCACTAACTTGCCTAGCCCCTATACATGCCATATACAAAACATTGAGTCTCATGTACCAGAGTTTGCTGATAATGTGGACGATCTTCCAATTGATCCTCATATCTTGATTCAACACTTTTACTCTATAAGGCATGGGAAAAGAAAGAGAGTAAGATTTTAGCTTAGTAAGTTTACACATAAATAATTAAGCATCATAGTATAAGCTAAACAACAAGTAGCATTATACTAACATATAATGTATAACTATGCTTACTCTTTCCATCCCTTACCACATTTCCAACACATCCTGAGTCACATGCTCATAACCATTGAAATGCACCCCTTCATTCAATATATCATTTACACAATATATTTACTCAATCATTCATCCATTCACAAATTCTATCACATTCATCCCACATAGGTTCTCAATCATTCTCAATCATGCTATACACTAGCTAGCATTAACAAATTGTAAGTATGAATGCATTGTTTAAGCATAGACTTACCTCGATACCCAAAAGTATAAAACGTGCAATTTAGCCCACCACCTTGCTCTTGCCTCGGTTTCGATCCGGGCTTCATTTTTCTTGATCTATAATGATAATTCAATTCATCAATATACACATTGACTAAATTAACTCTTATCTCATACTTAAACAAAATTACCCTTTTCACCCTAATCTTTCTCATATTTACGCTTTTGGCCCAAGGCTCGGAAAGTGATTTTCATTCAACTTTCTAACCTTTCATGCTTAGCTGAATCACTTACTCAACTAAAGCATTCATCAAATCTCACTAAATCACACATGTATGACCAAACTTAAAACCTTTACAAACTAGTCCTTATATGCATTTTCATGGAAAATCACTTAGCAAAAGATGTTCCTACTACATCAAGCTTTCATAATCTTCCATAAAATATCAAAATACATGCATGTCATACATGGCCACATTTTTGAACATCCATTATAGCTCATCAAATAGCTAAAAATAGCTTACTCATGCTACAAGGACTTTAAAAATACAAAGAATATCAAAAATGGGGCTAGAATACACTTACTAGCCAGCTTGAAAAGTTGAAGAGCCCTAACAATGGTTTCCTTCAAAATTCAGCAGCTTGGAGAAGAAGATGATTGAATTCTGTCATCTTTTCTCCCATTTTAATCATTTAATAGCCAAATGACCAAAATGCCATTTTTGATAAAATTTCTATTTTAACTCATCCATGCCCAATTTTTTCCAAAAACTAAAAATTGGGAAAACTGTTGTTTAAGGACCTCTATTAATATTCTAAAGCTATCTCACACAAATAGCTTCTAGAATCTCACATTCTACAACTTTTACAATTTAGTCTTTTTGGACAATTCAATCGCAATTTCTTAAAATTGTTTCATGAAACTTTGACACTAGCATAAACCTTAAAAACTTATTCATAGACCTCAGATTTGTGGTCTCGTACCACTATTCTGACTAGGCCCAAAACCGAGATGTTACACAAGCTGTCAGTCAAGACGTAGCTACGCAGTGCTGTAGCTGTCAGGTATCCGCAACACATGCCAGACTACCCAGCCACTGGTAGGACATACGAGACCAGCACTCGGATCACATGATCACATATACACATGGGTTACTAGTGACATGTCACTTGTATCCTATTTTATTCTTAAGGTTCAACCGGGATTTCTCGCTTGTCGAAACTTTGACGAATACTTCCATAGAGTCAATCACAATTCATACAACTTTAAAGCATTTAAAACATAAATATAACATTGCATTATTTACATACGGACTTACCTCAGTACAAAAATAGTAGAGTTTGACTTAATCGTCAAACACTTTGTTTTTCCCCCGGTCTAGACCCGAACCTCATTTTTCTTGATCTATAATAACAAATTTAACTCATTTAGTACTCACATTATTCAATTTAGTCCAAAAATCACATTATGGAAAAATTAAATTTTTGCTCCTAAACTTTTGACATTTTACAATCTAGTCCCTAGGCTCGTAAAATGAAATGTGTTCATTTTGTTTAATACACAAGCCTAGCTGAACCATTTTCATACCCATAACAGCTCACAATTTCCATTAAATCACACTTTTACTACATATTTTATAACTTTTACAAATAGGTCCATTTTGACATTTTTACCGAAAATCACTTAGTAAAAGTTGTTTATCCAATATAAAATTTGTATAATCTACCATTAAACATCAAAATAAACAAATATCTAACATGGTTCAAACCCTAGACCTTGATTATTTCTTAAATTAGTGGTAGAAATAGATAGATCGGGTTACAACGATTTCAAAAATGTAAAGAGCATTAAAAAACGGAGCAAGAACGGACTTACAATCGAGCTTGAAAGATGGTCAAACCCTAGCTATGGACACCCTTGAAATTTTAGCACTAGCATGAAGAAGATGAACTAAGTTTGGCCTTTATTTTACTTATTAATTCTTTTAATTAACCAAATGACCAAAATGCCCCTAACTTAAAATATAAAAAATTCTCTTACTTCATGTCCACTTTTTTCCACTAACTTAACCAATGGTCTAATTACCATCTAAGGATATTCAATTTAAAACCTCATAGCAATTGGACACCTTGGAACGGTGGAAATGTGCAAGTGTACACAATCGTAACAAGTAATAAAGTGATAAGTAAATGTCGAGTTATCGTACTCACAGGGACTGTAAAAGAATTATTTATGAAAATAATTTCAAACACTTTGGTGACGGAAAAATATTAGGTTTTGAGAAATACTTAAAAAAACTAAAGAAAAAAAAGTAAAAGAAAATAAACAAAGTTCTAATGCACGATTTCAAAAATTGATTTTAATCAAGATGATATAATTGTGTTGGATTAATCACATTTCTTACCTTAGAATTATTAAGCCCGTGTTTATACTTGTTAAAACATGGCCACTTAGTAATTTGCTAACTTATGAACATACTTACAAATAAAAATCCATTCATCTCTTGTACATATTTCTATGCAAATTCGAACGATTAAACAGACTTCTACAAGTAAGCATGTTATTGCACATACATACTTATTAAATTAAACAATCTCTCTCATATTCCTATGTCGATTCAAGCAATTACTTCAACCTAATAAGCATATAAAAGATCATGTGAAGTAACAAAGTATTTTTACCTTGAAACAATTTAATCACAAAATCTTGCAGGTTATGCAAGGCATATGTATCGTCAAATACAATGCTAATTTAATCTTCAGCTACCTTAGAAGAATTAAACATGCACAGATTAAGTATTGTGTCCATTAAGTATAATTTTAATGCGTTAAAATAATTAATTCATTAGCTATCTAAACAATTATAATGCCAGATAACTTAACATGATTTTACTTAACCAAACATCTTACCGAGGCCTTTAACAGCATAAACACATTTTCAATAATTTAAGAGGACGAAATGTAATCAACCCAACACGAATTAAATTCAAGCTAAATTGATTAAATTAAACATTCCAACAGCATAAATATTCATAAACATGTTCGTCAAAACAACAATGAAATTTAAAGAGATAGGGAACAAGAAGCAAATTCGGTGTTTCTCCGTGGCTTGAATGATTGCTCCGTTCTTCGTTCTTCGTTGGCCTTGGCTATCTAGGTGGCTTTTGAACACTCCAATTGCTGCTCCAAATGTATGGGAAAACACCTCTTTTCCAAGAGGAGAAATCGGCACAATAACACACCAAAAAGAGAATGGAACAAAGGGAATTGAGAGAAAATGAGAGAGGAGAATGTTGGATGCTTGAGGTGTGTTTTGAATGAGTAGCTATGGGCTGTATTTATAGGTGATCAAGGCTGGTAAAAATAGCAAATACCAGCACCAAAAGAGGCTCCCTTGGCCGGCCGTCCCATGTGGCAAAGTTGAAAGATTCAACTTTGCTAAATATATCATGGGCAAATCTTTAAAGCCATGAATTTTGGAGGGGTTTGAATGAGGTTTTGAAAGATCTTGAATGTAACATCCCCAAACCCGGCCCATTCACTACGACCGAATCTGGTTATGTCACTAGAAAAAAAAAGACGGTTGAAAATCTTCTTCACTTTTGAATAAACCTTGAAGAAATTAACTTTTGAAAACCTTGTTTATTTATTACCTTATGAAAAACTTTGAAGTTATAAATTAGCTGAATTAGAAAAAAAACTTTATTAAACATATTCTTCATAAATAGGTTGCTAGGATTAACATCATTTTCACATAGCAATTTATTTTAAATAAACCATAGTTAAGTAATACCAAAAACATAAAATGGCCTTTATTACAACCCAACAATTCAAATAAAGTGCTTATATCAAAATCAAGCATGAAATAATTGAACATCATCTTCGGCATGGGCCACCTTGTCCTCTCCGATCCCGGTCCAGCTTTATGCACTACCTGAAATGGTTAAGGGAAAAAGGTGAGTCACCAAGACTCAGTGTGCCACCCTTTTTCCCGGATTAGCAAAATATCATATACAAACATAAACATGATCATCATGCATCCAATTAAAATGCACCCAATCCTAACCATCCATACACCATTTTCTACCCCGTGTGGTACCAAACCACTGGTGGTGCCAAACCACTGGTGTCCCAAAGACACAATAGTCATCATTGTGGTGCCAAACCACTGGTGTCCCAAAGACACAAAATCCGTCAATGTGGTGCCAAATCACTGGTGTCCCAAAGACACGATTGTGATACCAAATCACTGGTGACCACAGTCACAAATCAATTGATGGGGCCAACCCATCGTGTGATACCAAATCACTGGCGTCAATCTCGTATCTCAACTGTGGGGCCAACCCACCGTGGTACGAAGCCACTGGGACGAGACGCTATGAGGTGCCAAATCTCTGGTGTCCCAAAGACACAAATGTGGTACCAAACCACTGGTGACCGTAGTCACAAAACAATTGATGGGGCCAACCCATCGTGTGATACCAAATCACTGGCGTCAATCCCGTATCTCAACTGTGGGGCCAACCCACCGTGGTACGAAGCCACTGGGACGAGACGCTATGAGGTGCCAAACCTCTGGTGTCCCAAAGACACAAATGTGGTACCAAACCACTGGTGACCGTAGTCACAAAACAATTGATGGGGCTAACCCATCGTGTGATACCAAATCACTGGCGTCAATCCCTCAATACCGCCTTGTGGGGCCAACCCACTGTGGTGCGAAACCACGGGGACGAGAAGCTGAGGTGCCAAACCTCTAGAGGTGCCAAACCTCTGGTGACCCAAAGTCACAAAGTTGTGTTACCAAAACACTGGTGCTCGTCAGCACAAAATATCACTGCCCCCTCCTCTCATATCACCCATCATCATACCAACTCATGTATAGTATTCAAAATCATGCAAACATGTTTAACGTTGCATCTCATAGCACATACATCATAAATCATGACATCATGTATCAATAACAGTACTCATAATGAAACGGACTTACCTAAATCCGTGCACATACCCCATAGGGTATCATATCACTCAACCATACTGTTTCGGTTTTACCAATCAATCAGTTTATCAAACATATACAAAGCAAGAAGTGTGTTAGTTTACACACCTGGTTACTAATGCGACTATCAAATCCCGTAGATCAAGATCTAACGCACTAGATCCCCCATTCCTTAACACTTTTCGAGCACTAGCCGCAACCCGAGATATGCGAGATCAAGCCTTCCCCTACAATCGGCCAAAACTAAACAACATAATCATGCTAATCAACCTCTAAGGGTATAATCGTAATTTTACCTACTAAGGGTATTTTCGTAATTTACCCACCAAGGGTATTTTCGTAAATTCACAACTAAAATGGCCTTTTCGAAGGCCTAATGTCACCACTAGTGACTCAGCTACCATTTCCGGTTGTACCGAACGATTGGGCCTAAAACCCGATTTCGGCCCATCCAGGCCCACACGCTCGTGTGGCCCACCTAACACGAATCTAGCCACGTATATAACTTCCACCTAGTCTAGTTCAACATATACTAACCAATCATGCAATTTACTCATATGGGCCCACGGGCCCATTGGGCCCACTTCGGCCCATCGAGGCCCAAGCAGCCCCAACCCACGAGAATACTACTGATGGCCTCAACTATCGCGTCGAAGCCCCACACATGCGCTCGCATGCTTATATGGCTACTAATACCGTGTAACCGGCATTTCGGCATTTTGCCGCTCTACAACTAGAGTAGAGAGAGTTACATACCTGATAGGACTCTGGGGCTAATCCGCGCTCCGACCACTCTTGTGCCCAAACGCCCTCCAAGATGTGTTTACTCTCCTCCTAGGATGCTCCTTATACAGCTAGCTCTTCACCTTTATTCTTTGTGTCTTTCCGATGTGGGATCCCTTCCTCAGTAGAGTTTAAATTCAACTGAAACTTTTGCCGTCCAATTCGCAAAATAAATACTCCCTTGCTTCTCATGAGATTCGAACCCAGGCTCCCTTGCAACATAATCCACTTGGCCACAAGCTCCTCTTGTGTCTTAAACCATGCGCAACTAAATATAAACTATGGGCCAAATTCTAAGGTCCAAGCAAAAAGAAACCAAAATGCAAAAGCCAAGACTTGAACCTTGGACCTCCTTCCTTCCCTTGTGGCGTCACCCCCTTGTCCCCTAAGTGGCGTCACTTTGCCACTACACCACACTCCTTTTGTGCTATTTTCTCCATATTTTATTCTTAAGGCCTATCTGCCAACTTCCAGGGTTTTTTTTCACCTAAAACCAAAATTTCCCCAAAGCCAATATTTGATCCCGGGACTTCATAGAAGCCCTCTAACCTTCCAAAATCACTTATCCAATGGGTCTAACTAGCATTTAAGCCGGTCTCTTGTTCTCCAAAAATTTAAACGCTACTACGCCTAAGGCCCATTGGGCTCAATTCTCCTAGGCCCAATTTCGGGATGTTACAAATCTACCCTCCTTAAAGAAATTTCGTCCTCGAAATTTCCAACTAACTAACAGTCGCACATCCTAACCTCCCACACTACGCTCTTGCTGCGCACTCTGATCTTAATAAAGCTGTCATTCCACCTTGACCACGTCCGCGACAACCACGTCCCCTAGAACTCATATCTAGCGCCTCGATTTAATCTGATTAGAAATTTTATGCATTAGAAATTCTTGTTTCACTGTTTATCCACGAGCAATTTTATGCAAAGAAGTTTCTAAGAGTAGTTCTTTCAAGCAATCAAAGTTTCATCTCAAGTTCTCTGTTCTAATTCAAACATTCACATACTTCACTAAAGACACATTCATTCATCCATGTCACTTTCTTGAGCATTCCCAACCCAGGGGTAATTTCGACATTTTCCTATAGGGGTATTTCGGTAATAACTCAGGGTCAATTTGAAAATAGTTTTCAAATTAAAGATATTTCAAAGTTTACAAAATCTCAGGGGTCATCTTGGAAAAATTTGTTTTTCAAACCAGATGTGTTGCAAAAAATTTCAGAAATCGGGGTTATTTCGGTAATTGGGGACGTCAAGGGCATTTTCGTAAATTTCCCAAATCAGGATATCTCGATATTTGTAAAACAGAAGTTTTTGATATTTTCATAATGTAAGAACATTTTAGTAAAAATCGAGGGAATTATGAAAATTTAGAAACCAAGGGCATTTTGGTAATTTTGTTCATCAGGGGTAATTTTGTAAATTTTCAAATCAGGGTATCTTGAAAATAGCGTTTTTGTATACTTTTGCAAAGTAGGGAAATTTTATTAAAATTGGAGTTAAACCGGAAATCTTGAAAGTCAGGGGCATTTTAGTAATTTTCAACACAGGGGTAGTTTTGTAATTTCCCCGTACCAGAGTATCTTAACATTTTGAAATTTCGAGATTTTGGTATTTTGCAAAGTAAAATCATTTTAACAGAAGTTGAGGGTAGTACCGTAATTTTACAATACAAGGGCATTTTTGTAATTTTGCCACTAGGGGCATTTTGGAAATTTTGGTAAATCGAGAAAACGTCTTTCAAAATCAGATTTAAGGTTTACAAACCAAAGGGGTAAGTTTGAAAGTTTTAAAACTAAGGGTTTTAAAACAGTAAGGCTAATCCCTTTCGGGTTTTAATACTTGGTTTAGCCTATGAACAAGTCTTCTTGGTTAAGGTGAACCGTAGCTACGCACCAGGTAGGATTCGAGTAAAGAGGAGGTGAGTCGCTAGGACTGCTTAAATACCAAGCTCTTACTGAATACCAATCCTCGACATGCGTACAGCGGTTGCCACACCTTAACTCGGTGACTTACTTCACAGGTTTGTTTAGTAGCCTTAAGTCTTATGCATGTGTTTGAGTAGACTAGTCCTAGGGTCCAACAGATCCTAGTATTCTAATCTATGAGCCCAACTAAGCCCATAATAAATCACACAAACAAAACACTTCAAGAAAGTCCGAAGTACTTACCTGGTGGACTTCGGGCCGGAGACACAGGTGCCATGCCAGAGTAACCTGAAAACTTTTTATAAAAGCCCACATTTTGAAAAGCCCATTTTGGAAACGTTTTTGGGCCCAAAACCCTCAAAGCCGAGTTTTGAACCGAGCTATGATACCAAACTATAACATCCCCAAACCCGGCCCATTCACTACGACCGAATCTGGTTATGTCACTAGAAAAAAAAAGACGGTTGAAAATCTTCTTCACTTTTGAATAAACCTTGAAGAAATTAACTTTTGAAAACCTTGTTTATTTATTACCTTATGAAAAACTTTGAAGTTATAAATTAGCTGAATTAGAAAAAAAACTTTATTAAACATATTCTTCATAAATAGGTTACTAGGATTAACATCATTTTCACATAGCAATTTATTTTAAATAAACCATAGTTAAGTAATACCAAAAACATAAAATGGCCTTTATTACAACCCAACAATTCAAATAAAGTACTTATATCAAAATCAAGCATGAAATAATTGAACATCATCTTCGGCATGGGCCACCTTGTGCTCTCCGATCCCGGTCCAGCTTTATGCACTACCTGAAATGGTTAAGGGAAAAAGGTGAGTCACCAAGACTCAGTGTGCCACCCTTTTTCCCGGATTAGCAAAATATCATATACAAACATAAACATGATCATCATGCATCCAATTAAAATGCACCCAATCCTAACCATCCATACACCATTTTCTACCCCGTGTGGTACCAAACCACTGGTGGTGCCAAACCACTGGTGTCCCAAAGACACAATAGTCATCATTGTGGTGCCAAACCACTGGTGTCCCAAAGACACAAAATCCGTCAATGTGGTGCCAAATCACTGGTGTCCCAAAGACACGATTGTGATACCAAATCACTGGTGACCACAGTCACAAATCAATTGATGGGGCCAACCCATCGTGTGATACCAAATCACTGGCGTCAATCTCGTATCTCAACTGTGGGGCCAACCCACCGTGGTACGAAGCCACTGGGACGAGACGCTATGAGGTGCCAAACCTCTGGTGTCCCAAAGACACAAATGTGGTACCAAACCACTGGTGACCGTAGTCACAAAACAATTGATGGGGCCAACCCATCGTGTGATACCAAATCACTGGCGTCAATCCCGTATCTCAACTGTGGGGCCAACCCACCGTGGTACGAAGCCATTGGGACGAGACGCTATGAGGTGCCAAACCTCTGGTGTCCCAAAGACACAAATGTGGGACCAAACCACTGGTGACCGTAGTCACAAAACAACTGATGGGGCCAACCCATCGTGTGATACCAAATCACTGGCGTCAATCCCTCAATACCGCCTTGTGGGGCCAACCCACTGTGGTGCGAAACCACGGGGACGAGACGCTGAGGTGCCAAACCTCTAGAGGTGCCAAACCTCTGGTGACCCAAAGTCACAAAGTTGTGTTACCAAAACACTGGTGCTCGTCAGCACAAAATATCACTGCCCCCTCCTCTCATATCACCCATCATCATACCAACTCATGTATAGTATTCAAAATCATGCAAACATGTTTAACGTTGCATCTCATAGCACATACATCATAAATCATGACATCATGTATCAATAACAGTACTCATAATGAAACGGACTTACCTAAATCCGTGCACATACCCCATAGGGTATCATATCACTCAACCATACTGTTTCGGTTTTACCAATCAATCAGTTTATCAAACATATACAAAGCAAGAAGTGTGTTAGTTTACACACCTGGTTACTAATGCGACTATCAAATCCCGTAGATCAAGATCTAACGCACTAGATCCCCCATTCCTTAACACTTTTCGAGCACTAGCCGCAACCCGAGATATGCGAGATCAAGCCTTCCCCTACAATCGGCCAAAACTAAACAACATAATCATGCTAATCAACCTCTAAGGGTATAATCGTAATTTTACCTACTAAGGGTATTTTCGTAATTTACCCACCAAGGGTATTTTCGTAAATTCACAACTAAAATGGCCTTTTCGAAGGCCTAATGTCACCACTAACGACTCAGCTACCATTTTCGGTTGTACCGAACGATTGGGCCTAAAACCCGATTTCGGCCCATCCGGGCCCACACGCTCGTGTGGCCCACCTAACACGAATCTAGCCACGTATATAACTTCCACCTAGTCTAGTTCAACATATACTAACCAATCATGCAATTTACTCATATGGGCCCACGGGCCCATTGGGCCCACTTCGGCCCATCGAGGCCCAAGCAGCCCCAACCCACGAGAATACTACTGATGGCCTCAACTATCGCGTCGAAGCCCCACACATGCGCTCGCACGCTTGTATGGCTACTAATGCCGTGTAACCGGCATTTCGGCATTTTGCCGCTCTACAACTAGAGTAGAGAGAGTTACACACCTGATAGGACTCTGGGGCTAATCCGCGCTCCGACCACTCTTGTGCCCAAACGCCCTCCAAGATGTGTTTACTCTCCTCCTAGGATGCTCCTTATACAGCTAGCTCTTCACCTTCATTCTTTGTGTCTTTCCGATGTGGGATCCCTTCCTCAGTAGAGTTTAAATTCAACTGAAACTCTTGCCGTCCAATCCGCAAAATAAATACTCCCTTGCTTCTCATGAGATTCGAACCCAGGCTCCCTTGCAACATAATCCACTTGGCCACAAGCTCCTCTTGTGTCTTAAACCATGCGCAACTAAATATAAACTATGGGCCAAATTCTAAGGTCCAAGCAAAAAGAAACCAAAATGCAAAAGCCAAGACTTGAACCTTGGACCTCCTTCCTTCCCTTGTGGCGTCACCCCCTTGTCCCCTAAGTGGCGTCACTTTGCCACTACACCACACTCCTTTTGTGTTATTTTCTCCATATTTTATTCTTAAGGCCTATCTGCCAACTTCCAGGGTTTTTTTTCACCTAAAACCAAAATTTCCCCAAAGCCAATATTTGATCCCGGGACTTCATAGAAGCCCTCTAACCTTCCAAAATCACTTATCCAATGGGTCTAACTAGCATTTAAGCCGGTCTCTTGTTCTCCAAAAATTTAAACGCTACTACGCCTAAGGCCCATTGGGCTCAATTCTCCTAGGCCCAATTTCGGGATGTTACAAATCTACCCTCCTTAAAGAAATTTCGTCCTCGAAATTTCCAACTAACTAACAGTCGCACATCCTAACCTCCCACACTACGCTCTTGCTGCGCACTCTGATCTTAATAAAGCTGTCATTCCACCTTGACCACGTCCGCGACAACCACGTCCCCTAGAACTCATATCTAGCTCCTCGATTTAATCTGATTAGAAATTTTATGCATTAGAAATTCTTGTTTCACTGTTTATCCACGAGCAATTTTATGCAAAGAAGTTTCTAAGAGTAGTTCTTTCGAGCAATCAAAGTTTCATCTCAAGTTCTCTGTTCTAATTCAAACATTCACATACTTCACTAAAGACACATTCATTCATCCATGTCACTTTCTTGAGCATTCCCAACCCAGGGGTAATTTCGACATTTTCCTATAGGGGTATTTCGGTAATAACTCAGGGTCAATTTGAAAATAGTTTTCAAATTAAAGATATTTCAAAGTTTGCAAAATCTCAGGGGTCATCTTGGAAAAATTTGTTTTTCAAACCAGATGTGTTACAAAAAATTTCAGAAATCGGGGTTATTTCAGTAATTGGGGACGTCAAGGGCATTTTCGTAAATTTCCCAAATCAGGATATCTCGATATTTGTAAAACAGAAGTTTTTGATATTTTCATAATGTAAGAACATTTTAGTAAAAATCGAGGGAATTATGAAAATTTAGAAACCAAGGGCATTTTGGTAATTTTGTTCATCAGGGGTAATTTTGTAAATTTTCAAATCAGGGTATCTTGAAAATAGCGTTTTTGTATACTTTTGCAAAGTAGGGAAATTTTATTAAAATTGGAGTTAAACCGGAAATCTTGAAAGTCAGGGGCATTTTAGTAATTTTCAACACAGGGGTATTTTTGTAATTTCCCCGTACCAGAGTATCTTAACATTTTGAAATTTCGAGATTTTGGTATTTTGCAAAGTAAAATCATTTTAACAGAAGTTGAGGGTAGTACCGTAATTTTACAATACAAGGGCATTTTTGTAATTTTGCCACTAGGGGCATTTTGGAAATTTTGGTAAATCGAGAAAACGTCTTTCAAAATCAGATTTAAGGTTTACAAACCAAAGGGGTAAGTTTGAAAGTTTTAAAACTAAGGGTTTTAAAACAGTAAGGCTAATCCCTTTCGGGTTTTAATACTTGGTTTAGCCTATGAACAAGTCTTCTTGGTTAAGGTGAACCGTAGCTACGCACCAGGTAGGATTCGAGTAAAGAGGAGGTGAGTCGCTAGGACTGCTTAAATACCAAGCTCTTACTGAATACCAATCCTCGACATGCGTACAGTGGTTGCCACACCTTAACTCGGTGACTTACTTCACAGGTTTGTTTAGTAGCCTTAAGTCTTATGCATGTGTTTGAGTAGACTAGTCCTAGGGTCCAACAGATCCTAGTATTCTAATCTACGAGCCCAACTAAGCCCATAATAAATCACACAAACAAAACACTTCAAGAAAGTCCGAAGTACTTACCTGGTGGACTTCGGGCCGGAGACACAGGTGCCATGCCAGAGTAACCTGAAAACTTTTTATAAAAGCCCACATTTTGAAAAGCCCATTTTGGAAACGTTTTTGGGCCCAAAATCCTCAAAGCCGAGTTTTGAACCGGGCTATGATACCAAACTGTAACATCCCCAAACCCGGCCCATTCACTACGACCGAATCTGGTTATGTCACTAGAAAAAAAAGACGGTTGAAAATCTTCTTCACTTTTGAATAAACCTTGAAGAAATTAACTTTTGAAAACCTTGTTTATTTATTACCTTATGAAAAACTTTGAAGTTATAAATTAGCTGAATTAGAAAAAAAACTTTATTAAACATATTCTTCATAAATAGGTTGCTAGGATTAACATCATTTTCACATAGCAATTTATTTTAAATAAACCATAGTTAAGTAATACCATAAACATAAAATGGCCTTTATTACAACCCAACAATTCAAATAAAGTACTTATATCAAAATCAAGCATGAAATAATTGAACATCATCTTCGGCATGGGCCACCTTGTCCTCTCCGATCCCGGTCCAGCTTTATGTACTACCTGAAATGGTTAAGGGAAAAAGGTGAGTCACCAAGACTCAGTGTGCCACCCTTTTTCCCGGATTAGCAAAATATCATATACAAACATAAACATGATCATCATGCATCCAATTAAAATGCACCCAATCCTAACCATCCATACACCATTTTCTACCCCGTGTGGTACCAAACCACTGGTGGTGCCAAACCACTGGTGTCCCAAAGACACAATAGTCATCATTGTGGTGCCAAACCACTGGTGTCCCAAAGACACAAAATCCGTCAATGTGGTGCCAAATCACTGGTGTCCCAAAGACACGATTGTGATACCAAATCACTGGTGACCACAGTCACAAATCAATTGATGGGGCCAACCCATCGTGTGATACCAAATCACTGGCGTCAATCTCGTATCTCAACTGTGGGGCCAACCCACCGTGGTACGAAGCCACTGGGACGAGACGCTATGAGGTGCCAAACCTCTGGTGTCCCAAAGACACAAATGTGGTACCAAACCACTGGTGACCGTAGTCACAAAACAATTGATGGGGCCAACCCATCGTGTGATACCAAATCACTGGCGTCAATCCCGTATCTCAACTGTGGGGCCAACCCACCGTGGTACGAAGCCACTGGGACGAGACGCTATGAGGTGCCAAACCTCTGGTGTCCCAAAGACACAAATGTGGTACCAAACCACTGGTGACCGTAGTCAGAAAACAATTGATGGGGCCAACCCATCGTGTGATACCAAATCACTGGCGTCAATCCCTCAATACCGCCTTGTGGGGCCAACCCACTGTGGTGCGAAACCACGGGGACGAGACGCTGAGGTGCCAAACCTCTAGAGGTGCCAAACCTCTGGTGACCCAAAGTCACAAAGTTGTGTTACCAAAACACTGGTGCTCGTCAGCACAAAATATCACTGCCCCCTCCTCTCATATCACCCATCATCATACCAACTCATGTATAGTATTCAAAATCATGCAAACATGTTTAACGTTGCATCTCATAGCACATACATCATAAATCATGACATCATGTATCAATAACAGTACTCATAATGAAACGGACTTACCTAAATCCCTGCACATACCCCATAGGGTATCATATCACTCAACCATACTGTTTCGGTTTTACCAATCAATCAGTTTATCAAACATATACAAAGCAAGAAGTGTGTTAGTTTACACACCTGGTTACTAATGCGACTATCAAATCCCGTAGATCAAGATCTAACGCACTAGATCCCCCATTCCTTAACACTTTTCGAGCACTAGCCGCAACCCGAGATATGCGAGATCAAGCCTTCCCCTACAATCGGCCAAAACTAAACAACATAATCATGCTAATCAACCTCTAAGGGTATAATCGTAATTTTACCTACTAAGGGTATTTTCGTAATTTACCCACCAAGGGTATTTTCGTAAATTCACAACTAAAATGTCCTTTTCGAAGGCCTAATGTCACCACTAGCGACTCAGCTACCATTTCCGGTTGTACCGAACGATTGGGCCTAAAACCCGATTTCGGCCCATTCGGGCCCACACGCTCGTGTGGCCCACCTAACACGAATCTAGCCACGTATATAACTTCCACCTAGTCTAGTTCAACATATACTAACCAATCATGCAATTTACTCATATGGGCCCACGGGCCCATTGGGCCCACTTCGGCCCATCGAGGCCCAAGCAGCCCCAACCCACGAGAATACTACTGATGGCCTCAACTATCACGTCGAAGCCCCACACATGCGCTCGCACGCTTGTATGGCTACTAATGCCGTGTAACCGGCATTTCGGCATTTTGCCGCTCTACAACTAGAGTAGAGAGAGTTACACACCTGATAGGACTCTGGGGCTAATCCGCGCTCCGACCACTCTTGTGCCCAAACGCCCTCCAAGATGTGTTTACTCTCCTCCTAGGATGCTCCTTATACAGCTAGCTCTTCACCTTCATTCTTTGTGTCTTTCCGATGTGGGATCCCTTCCTCAGTAGAGTTTAAATTCAACTGAAACTCTTGCCGTCCAATCCGCAAAATAAATACTCCCTTGCTTCTCATGAGATTCGAACCCAGGCTCCCTTGCAACATAATCCACTTGGCCACAAGCTCCTCTTGTGTCTTAAACCATGCGCAACTAAATATAAACTATGGGCCAAATTCTAAGGTCCAAGCAAAAAGAAACCAAAATGCAAAAGCCAAGACTTGAACCTTGGACCTCCTTCCTTCCCTTGTGGCGTCACCCCCTTGTCCCCTAAGTGGCGTCACTTTGCCACTACACCACACTCCTTTTGTGTTATTTTCTCCATATTTTATTCTTAAGGCCTATCTGCCAACTTCCAGGGTTTTTTTTCACCTAAAACCAAAATTTCCCCAAAGCCAATATTTGATCCCGGGACTTCATAGAAGCCCTCTAACCTTCCAAAATCACTTATCCAATGGGTCTAACTAGCATTTAAGCCGGTCTCTTGTTCTCCAAAAATTTAAACGCTACTACGCCTAAGGCCCATTGGGCTCAATTCTCCTAGGCCCAATTTCGGGATGTTACATTGAAGGACTCCTTTGCAAGCTGAATTAATCAGCTAATAAGCTGATTTGGGCCATCATTGTGGACGGTTTGGGCTGCCCAATTGGTGGCTGGTTCGGTTCAATCGGTTCGGTTCAACCAGTATGGTTCAACCAGCCCCTTTTTTCCCATAATTAATTAATAATAATTTATTTAGCCCAAATTAAATTGGGGATAAATTAAAATTAATTATATTATGATTAAATCTTCATAATTGGACAGTCTTGGGCTGGAAATAAATTTGCCTTGAACTTCAAATTACTTTCCGGTTTTGTTCTTCGAGCAGTGTCTGCCGAGCCGATTTTCACCCTTTGTGCGAGTCTATCGAAAATAGTCAAAATTAAGCAAAATTAACTATAAAATTAATTAAAATTCATCATGTTCATATTTTTAGCATAATTTAATTATTTTATAATATTTAATTATTTTCTGACAAGAATTTACTCGAAACCACATGAATTTGGGTCAAAAAGGGCATGAAAAAGTATATAAATTTTTGTGTTTCCACACCCCCAAACTTAATTCATTGCTCATCCCGAGTAATGCACAAATTTGAAAAGAATTTTCTCGGAAACACCTTTGAAAAACTCATTCAGAACAACACTTTTCTCAAAATTATGAATTGAATATACTTAGGCTCAAAGATAAGAAATTTGATAGTTTTGCTACTTAAGTATACATATCGTTCAAATTACCTCCAACAATTATTATACAAGCAATAATTAGACTAAATGTTTCTCAATAAAGACATGTTGCTCGCTACCAATTTGATTTTAATTCCCTATTCAAAAAGTAAACTACAATCATTAAGCTTAACTAATGTCTTCATACATTGAACAGAGCAATTTCTCTCCACTAATGTAGGTAACATTAGAATTTTGAATCAATAGGTCTTTAATAAGGTTGTAACGTGGCTGGGCTTAGGGGTAGGTAAAAGATAGATACATTTTTGGTTTAACAACCCTAGACTCAGCTTAAAATCCAACCTTCGGAATTTTCACCCTTGATATACCAACTTTTGCTCTTTCGACCACTTATTTTGAGTACATGTATTTTTTTATTTTTTATTTTTAAATCAATCTCAAACTCGAGCACTTACTTTATGTACAATTTTTCGAGCAATTGATACTTCTTTTCAAGTCCCCCAAACTTATTTTCAAACAATCTTCTGAATAGTACTGAGTCTAGTGTTTGGGACAATTTTAGAAGTAATGAAGAGAACATTGATGGCTAAATATTGCATAGGTCCAAATAAAATTAGGCCATATAGTCTCAAAATTGGGTTTCAAAGGATAATTTTATCAGGGTCGGCTTGAAAGGGTCAAACGGTCCAAACAACAGTTGCCTAAATTATTTTCAACATTCCATGTTTCCTAGGATTTCGCCTCAAGAAATTACTAAGTCAATTCTAAAGACTTAAACTTTCATGCATGCCTAATTTTTTCATAGGGAACTAAAAATTTACGTGCTTTATTAAAAATACACTTATATCATTATTAAGTTAACATAATAACTTATTGAAATAATAGAACTTTATTAATGCTGAAGTTTAGCATAATTAACAAAATTTCAAATTATTAAACAAAAATATATCCTAATCATAGCTAAAAGAAAATTTTATTCTGAGTGGAATCAATTCAAATTTTCGGTCCCCCTACTTAAAGTGAACAATGTCCTCATTGTTTAAAGTGAATAGATACTATACACCAGGTAGGATTATTAGAAAAGAGGAGGTGAGTCAAATTGACTGCTTAAGTACCAAGCTCTCTCTAAAATCCAATCCTAGACATGTATATATCTATTGCCACACTTTAGCCTTTGTGACTTGTTCAGATTTTATTCATGATTCCTATCTCTTGTTTTATTGTGCAAAAATAAAAGTTCCTAATTAACCTAATCCTAAAATACTTTAAGAAAGAAATAAAAGTCCTCCCCTTTTTTATTTGTTCGCCGATCCTTCTGAATTTGACTCATCTTTTGCTCCATTAGTATTATCATTGCATGAATCGCCTTGCTCCCTCTTCGATGATGACACCCATGGTTCAAATATGAAATCTAGAAACTCAGGCACAAAAATAAATCGGTCATTATAAATTTTCTTGAGGGCACTCCTCATCGAGTCATCCCTTATTTTTGCATATCTCCAGTAAGCTTGTTGCTGCCATTGCATGTGTTGCATTAAGTCCATCAGCTTCAACAACTCATCATGATGATCTGGGCTAGGCGGTGGAGCTCTAAACATTGAGGGTTCGATATCAGGTTCAGCTTCTGGTTCCATTGATTCTGCCTCATTAGGGACTTCAGTTGATTGCTCTGGCGGGATTTCTGTGGGTTCATCTTCCGCTTCTTCAGGATCCTCGCTTTCTACAATTCTTTGTTGAATAACAGAATCTCCGGCCACTCGGTAGAGATCCCAATCGGTAATTGTGCCTTGACTATACGCTGTCTTCTTTACGTCCGCAAGGAGTTTTGCTTTTAAGCACACAAAATTGTGATCGTAAAGGGGAAATAGGCAGGGCCAGACCGTCTAACGACACAATTTCACATTTCTCTTAAGATGATTTTGCCCACATCAATGGTCTTTCCAGTTATAATCGAGTATAATAGGACCATTCGCTCTAATGAAATTGTTGAAACACCCCAAACCCGGCCCACGAGCTTTGACCAGATTTGGTATGTTCCTCAAGTAAACCGATTTCAAATTCTTTTGTTACTTAGAGAAAAACTTGTGTGATTTAAAAAAATATATATTTTTGGGTTTGGCTTGAATTGAAAATGAATTAATATTATCTTAAAACTCCCTTTTTATTTAAGATGACAAAACACTTGGAGTTTATTTTTTTTTTTAATAAATTTACTTGATCCTTAAATAATAATTTGTAAAACAATTAAAAAGTAAAAAGAAATAAAGAAATTCAACTATGGCCTTATGGCCTTATTACATCAAATAATTCCCAAAATAAACTTAAAGTACTTAAAATAAAATAAAAATCCAAATTAATTAAATTCCTTGTTGTGCATGGCCATCCCTAAGCTTCTGCCGAGCCCGGTCCATTACTGATCGTCACCTGAAAATAGTCCCACAACGGGGTGAGTCAACAGACTCAATGTGTACACAACACTAAGTCATAATAGAATCAGGCATACGTATGATACACATTCAAATCATAGAATACATTTAATGATGCATTCCCAAACCCAAACCTATTTGTCCATCCGCTACACACCCCCGTGCCTGCCAGTCACACCGTGGGGACTACTAAGTCGACCCTCCTTCCGCTACACTCCAAATTTGCGGTCTTAGGTCACCGCATACTGTGGTCTTAGGTCACCACTTTCAGATTACTGTGGTCTTAGGTCACCACTTTTCAGATATCACGGTCTTAGGTCACCGTGTTCGTGGTCTTAGGTCACCACATTCACTTCCCCTTTCAAACAAACCCATATGCCTCATATAATAAGAATATGCATGGATATGCCAGAGTTCACATTCTTATTCTTATTCTCATGTTATAATTAACATATTTCATAATCCTAGTAGGAGTAGGAAACATACCTGAGTACTTATTACCATAACATGGTGCCTTAGCCACTTTCATATTCTTATTAACACATGTTTTAATAAACATAGCCATAATACATATTATAAAGTAGTGTGGGGTACACACCTGATTTGCTTAGGGTTTCCAATCCAAATCCCGAGAACTTGATCTAATGCCTTAGATCTTCGATCTCTACATTTAATCAATAATTCAATACTTAGTAAAGAACCATTCGGCCATAAATCCAAATTCTAGTAGGATTAGTACACTAAAACTTACCTTGCAATTTCCAAATCCCGAAAGTATTCCTTGCCTTATATGTCTGTCGAAATCCCTATAACTTCATGTTAGATCAATTTCTAACATTTATTCATAACAAATAACCCTTAGCCGAATGTTAAATATGACTTACCTTGTGGATTTTAAATCCCGAAATTCACCGAATAGCTAGGGAACACGCAGCTTATGGTGTACCTTTGGGAAAAGAACTTCTCCTTCCTTGTAGTCTACACTTAGTAAATCTCGAAAGATCCTTCCATATTCGGCAACCAAAATATGTATGGGGTTAAATTATCTCTCGGCTAATCTAAAAGAAAAGAATGGAAACCAAACTTGGATCTTACCCTTATTTGAAGAAATCGATTGCACCTTCACTTCAACCTTCAGAGATTCGACTATGGCTAAATGATGCTCTCACAACTTTCGGCTTTTGGAGGGATTAGAAAGAAAAGAGAAGGAAGAATAAAGATGGAGGATTCGGCTAGAACACAAGGTATTTTGGCTTGGCAAAAATAAAAGAAGAAGAGGATTTGGTGAAGAGAATTCGGCAGAGGCTTTCAAAGAATAGAAAATAATGCATAATGGCCTCTCCTTTCCTTTTATAGCCGAATTTACTAGGCTAGAGTCCCTTACTTGGCCACCACTCTTCTATTTTGATAACTTTATCCCTTGATTTATCACTTTAATTATCAACAAAACTTAATCCAATATTTATCTCTTATCTCCTAATAAAAATAACAATAATTATCCATCATTTATCTCTTGAAAATAATCTAAAATAAATCCATTATTTATCCCTTATTTATCCACCCTTTATCTCTTAAAAATAAAAGAATAAAAGCTCCTAATTTATAGCCATGTGCCGTCCACCTCACTTCTTCTGGAAGCAAAATAAAATTTCTTTTATTTGCTTCCCATGTGACTCGAACTCAGGCCCAACACCCTTGCATGTGGCACCATTTCCAGAGGCCCTAAGTGGCATCTTTAGGCCACTTTTCCAAGCCTGTTTTTGTGCCAAATTTCACCAACTTTTTCTTTTAAGGCCTCTTTGCCCTAATTTCCTATTTTAAACTTTAAAATTTGACATTTCTAGGTCATTTCCAAGTTTCCTAAAATTTTCGATCGGCTCTGTATACTTGCCATTTTCTTACATTTCCAAGTTTCCAAAAATGTTCACTTTCCATTTTTGAATCATTTCCTTACATTTCCAGGTTTCCAAAAATGTTCATGTCCAATGCATTTCCAGGTTTCCAAAAATGTTCATTTCCAAATCATTTCCATTCATTTCCGGGTTTCCAGAAATGTTCGAAATTTATTCCTAGTACATAAAACATGTCACTTCGTACAATTAAACCAAAAATGCATAGGCCCTTTCCAGGATGTTGCAATTGTAGTCCCATGTGAACTAGGCATAAGGCTGAAACGGATGAAATAAAACCATACCTTCGCAAGTGGTGTCAAATACTCTCTTCGACATGTGTGGATTCCTTGCTTTGACACAGTCCACTTAGAAACTGGAACTGTGAGTTCCTCGAGGATTTCTTGTAGATTTTCAGGCTTAATATTGCTCAACAGAGAGGAATATTCATCGTTGTCAAAATCAGGTAATTCAAAGAACTCATTAATAGCATTAGAATTTATTGGTACCTTGATTTCGCGGACTGGAACTTCGGTCAATTCGCTTGAAGTTAAGTTCGCGTAGAATTCACGAACTAATTCTTCATCCACACTTGGTCTCTTTTCATAAAACAATTCCTAATTGAGGGTTTCAGCAACTTGACGAATACGTGCCATAAAGTCTTTGTAGTTGCTCTCCTTCAATGTGAAGCCTTTCTCTGGATGCATCTGTTGATTTTTGAAGATATTTCCGTATCTAACTTTGGCTTCTTCACAGTGAAATTTGCTTTGTGCTTTGCCAATTTGGGCAGAGGCACGAGTTCTTTTGCGAGTCATGCTTAATCTGAACATAAGATGGAAAGAAAAATAAAA
Source organism: Gossypium australe (assembly GCA_005393395.2). Classification (NCBI taxonomy): domain Eukaryota; kingdom Viridiplantae; phylum Streptophyta; class Magnoliopsida; order Malvales; family Malvaceae; genus Gossypium; species Gossypium australe. Next base: position 36,526,785 of record CM016626.1, on the reverse strand, counting down.
AATTAGTTTCTTAAAAATTTAATAACAATTACTAAAATTTTAATAAATTGAGAAATTAAATAATTGAGTAAAAATTAAATTTTAAGGAGAAAAATTTTCTTACCACCTTCCTCGTAAAAATTAAGAACTCTTAAAATAAAATAACTAATGAACAAAAGATGGAAAATTAAAGAAGGCTTTTGGCTTAGGTTGGGTGAAGGAGGAGTGTGCGCCTAGGCGCACAAAGTAGCAAAGTGCGACGAGTGCTGGGCAGGTGGCGCGGAAGGTGCAGCGCAAGGCAGGCCACGGGAAGGTCGGCGTGGGGCGTTGGCATACAACAAGCGCACGGGGCAGAGGCAGCTGACGTGAGGCCCCGACCTAGGCAGGTGTGCTGGAGCGGACTGCTTGTGCGGCGTGTGCTGGAGCAGCTGTTGGCCTAATGGTGGCTTAGGGACTAGGGAGCTTATGGCACTTGGTGTTTTGGTGGATGGGAGTTTGAGTGATGGGGTGAATCAATGGTGCAATTTATAGAGGGAAGAGTATAAACTAGACTAGAACTCTTAGAACAATTAAGGAATTAAAAATAAGAGTTTAATTCTAGTTTTACTCATGATAAACAACAACGAATAAATTATCAATTGCTATTTAATTATTAAGATAAGTATGAAATAAAATTAACTCTCATCCTAAGCTAAATTGATAAAAGTTAATATATAATTATAATGAATATAATTATACGTTAAAGTTTATCAATAATTTATAAGTATGAAAATAAAAATATTTATTTTAGATGCCCTTTAAAAATATTTACAAGAAGAGGCACCTACTTTTATTATTTACGAAAATAGCAACCAAATTTTGAAAATAATTCAATTAAGTCCTTAGACTTAATGAAAATTTGAAATAGAGTTGCATGTTAAGACTTGGGTCAAAATTGACCTTTTTATTTGAAAAACTAAAAATTTATGTTGTCATTTAGGGGCTAATTCCTTGGAAAATTATGTAAAAATCAATTCCCAAGAAAGATTGGAGAGGTCAAAGCGGTCCCGCTTAAGTTCCAATCTCCTAGACAGAATTCATTTAAACATAATGAACCGGAAATATTCCCTAAATAATTTATTGAAAGCAATAAAAACTAAGGGTTAGATAAACTGAACGAGATTTTATCCCGTTCAGGGGTTCCTCCGTAATAGTGTTTCAAACGCTGACATTGACTTGAAAATTACCTCTCTTACCTTGGAGTTCAATAACTCCGTATGGATAGACGCAATGAATTGTAAATGGACCGGACCAACATGACTTCAACTTACCAGGAAAGAACTTTAATTTGGAATTAAATAACAAGACTTGCTGACCTGCTTCAAATTCTCGAACTCGGATATGCTTGTCATGCCATTTCTTGAGTCTTTCTTTGAGTAATTTGGCATTTTCATATGAGAACATTCGAAATTCCTCTAGCTCGTTGAGTTAGAGCATTCGCTTCTTTTTAGCAAGCTTGAAATCCAAATTGGGTTGTCGAAGCGCCCAGTAAGCTCTGTGCTCTAACTCCAGAGGTAGATGACATGCTTTCCCAAATACCAACCTGTAGGGTGACATTCCTAAGGGTGTCTTGTATGCTGTTCTGTAAGCCCATAAAGCATCGTCTAGTCTCTTGGACCAATCTCGTCGGTTCGGGCAAACTACCTTCTCAAGTATGCCTTTGATCTCCTTATTTGCTAGCTCAGCTTGCCCATTTGTCTGCGGATGGTAAGCTGTAGCAACCTTGTGTTTCACTCCATGTTTATCTAGCAACCATTTTAACCACTTGTTCACAAAGTGGGTCCCTTCATCGCTGATAATAGCTCTTGGGGTTCTGAATCTCGTGAACACATGTTTCTGTAAGAATTTCATCACAACCTTGGCATCGTTCGTCGGATAAGCTTCAGCCTCGACCCATTTCGACACATAGTCTACTGCTACCAATATGTATTTGTGACCAAAAGACGGAGGGAAAGGACCAAGAAAATCAATACCCCAAGCATCGAACAATTCTACCTCAATGATATTTGTTCGAGGCATCTCATTTCTGTTGGTGACATTTCCAACCCTCTGACATCGATCACAACTCTTTACATAAGCGTATGCATCTTTGAATAGTGTTGGCCAAAAGAATCCAGCTTGCAATACTTTGGCAGCTGTACGAGTACCTCCAAAGTGTCCTCCACTCGGAGCTGAATGACAGTGGTATAAAATTTTCGGTATTTCATCTTCTGTCACACATCTTCTAATCATATGATCTGCACACTTTTTAAACAAATTTTATGGCTCTTCCCAGAAATAGTACTTCACATCGTGAAGAAAATTTTTCATTTGCTGATAAGTTTTATCAATCAGCATCAAACCACAAGCTAAATAGTAAGCAAAATCAGCAAACCACGGAATATTATGGACATGATTTACCTTCAGTATATGTTCATCTGGAAATGTCTCCTGGATCGGTACAAGTGGAGAATTTCCTTCTTGTGGCTCTAATCTGGATAAGTGATCTGCTCCTTGGTTTTCTACTCCCCTTAGATCTTGATTCTAGATCGAACTCTTGAAGTAAAAGCACCCACCAGATCAACTCGGCTTAGCATTTTTCTAGGCTAATAAGTACTTAATTGCGGAGTGGTCTGTATAGATAATCACTTTGGTGCCTACAAGATAAGATCGAAACTTGTGGAAAGCAAACACAATAGCAAGTAACTCTTTTTCTGTTACCGTATAGTTCAGTTGAGCTCCGGTTAGATTTCTACTTGCGTAGTAGATGGGATGAAAAACTTTGTTCCTCCACTGGCCCATGACAGCTCCAATGGTGAAGTCACTTGCGTCACACATCAATATGAATGGCGAATCCCAGTCTGGCGTGAGGATTATGGGTGTCATGACTAATGATTCTTCAGATTATTGAAGGCTTTTAAGCATTCCTCATCAAACTTGAATATCGAGTCTTTCTCCAATAGCTTGCATAAGGGTTTAGCCACTTTGGAGAAGTCTTTGATAAATCTTCGATAAAAACCAGTGTGACCCAAAAAGCTCCTAACACCTTTTACAGATGTTGGAGGTGGGAGTTTCTCAATAACATCTACTTTTGCTTTGTCCACCTCGATCCCATGTCTCGTTATCTGATGACCTAGAACAATTCCTTTTCTTACCATGAAATGGCACTTTTCCCAGTTGAGTACGAGATTTGTTCCTTCGCATCGCCTTAGTACCTTCGCTAGATTGGCTAAGCAATCCTCGTAAGTATCTCTAAATACTGAGAAATCGTCCATGAAAACTTCCAAATACTTCTCAACCATGTCAGTAAAAATAGACCACATACATATTTGAAATGTAGCTGGTGCACTACATAAACCAAATGGCATGCGTCTATACGCGAATGTACCATACGGGCAGGTGAATGTCATTTTGTGTTGATCTTCCAGCGCTACTGTAATCTGATTGTACCCTGAGTATCCATCGAGAAAATAGTAATAGTCTCGTCCTACGAGTCTATCCAGCATCTGGTCCAAAAACGGCAGAGGAAAGTGATCTTTCCTAGTCGCCTTGTTCAGCTTCCGGTAATCGATGTAGATTCTCCATCCCGTAACTGTTCTCATTGGTATCAACTCATTGTTCTCGTTCTCTACGACCGTGATACCTCCTTTCTTCGGCACTGAAACACCCCACACCCGGCCCACGAGCCTGAACCGGATCTGGTATGTTCCTTAAGTAAACCGGTTTTCAAATTCTTTGTTACTTAGAGAAAATTTGTAAAATTTTAGGAAATATTGTTTTGGATTGGGCTTAGGTTGGAAAACCCATTTACTTTACTTACAAATCATACAACTACAGTGACAAAACAATTTTAGAGTTTATTTTTAAAGAAATAATCTTACTTGGACTTTAATCAAAAATAGTTCGCAACATAATAAATAAAAAAATTAACAAAAATAAAGAAATCCAACTTGGGCCTTATGGCCTTATTACATCAATCAAAACCCAAATATAAAATTAAAGTACTGAATAAAATAAAAGTTCAAATCTTTAAATAAAATCTTCAAATGGAGCATGGCCACCTCAAGGTCTACCGTCCCGGTCCGTCACTGTTCATCACCTGAAAATAATTCCCACAACGGGGTGAGTCAACAGACTCAATGTGTACACAACATTAACATTCAACAAATCAGGCATACAAGTTCATATCAAGTTCATGTTCATATAAAATAAATGATGCAACCCAAACCCAAGCCTAATGGTCCATCCGCTACACACCACCCATACCTGCCAGTCACACCGTGGGGACTACTAAGTCAACCCTCCATCCGCTACACACCATCGAAGGCAGTCGCTGCAGTCGACGTGCTCATCGCCCATATAATTTGTGTCATTAGACACCATATTCAAATAATGTAACTGAAGTTACCAAATTCAGATAATGTAACCGGAGTTACCATATTCAAATTTTGTGACCGTAGTCACCATATTCCGTTGGTGAGACCGAAGTCAACACCTTCTTCCCCTTTCACATAGATCCCGTATGCCCCATAAATTTTATATCATGCATAACATATTAAATTCTCATTCATGCTACTAATCATATGTTCAAAATATATCATATTCGTAATCCTATCAGAAGTAGGAAACGTACCTGGGTACTCTTACACATCTGTGGTACTTAGCCACATTCACATTCTTATGCATATTCATATATTAAAATAATTGCCATATGATATATCGAAAGTTAATGTGAGTACACACCTGATTCGCTTAATAGGTTCCTTGAGATCCTGAAAATCTCGATCTAACTTTAGATCTGTTAGTTCCTATATTCGGCCCATCATATAAGAACACATTAATAACCTTTTCGATTTTAAAACTAAATCCTAATAGGAATGGTATTACTAATACTTACCTTGTTTGCCGATTTGATTGGTGATCAAATCCCGAAGATTTGTGTTCTTCTTCCTTGAAATCGGCTAACTATTAAATCCATTGATTTGATTAGTCTGTGGTTAAAACAAATAGATCTAAACATTTAAGAGAGAACCTTGGCCGATTAACCACTTACCTTATGATGAAATTCCTATAATTTATATGTTAGATTAAATCTAACTTTAATACATAAAATTTGGCCTTTGGCCGAATGTGCCTCACCTTAAATTCCTTGAATCTGAAATCCCGAAACTCTTCCTTTGATATTCGGCCAAGAGACATAAAAGGGGTTATTTCCTAGATATTGATTAAAAGAATTAGAAGAACAAGAATTAGTTGTTCTTACCTTAATACCTCAGTCGACTGCACCTCTTGCTTGGAGTCACAAAGTTTCGGCTATGGAGATTTAATCAGGGATCAAAAGAAAAGGTTTTGGCTTGACAGATGAAGGAAAGAGAAGAAGAAAAGATGAAAAGAAAATTCGGCAGAGGGAGTTTTGGCTTAGGGAAAATTTTGGCAGAGAGGAAGAGGAAGCAAAAGTTGATGAGTAGCCCTCCTGCCCTCCTTTTATAGCCGAAAATATCAGCCTAGGAGTCCCTTACTTGGCCACCACTCCTCTTTTTGATAATATTATCTCTTTTATTAAGAGATAAAAGTGTTTAATCCATCATTTATCTCCTCAAATAATCCAATTAAAGAAAATCCTTTATTTATCACTTATTATTCACATATTTATGCAAATAAAACACCTCCTTTTCTAGAAACCAATGCCGTCCACCTCAGCCTTCTGGAAGCAAAAAATAAAACTTATTTATTTGCTCCTCAAGTGACTCGAACTCAGGCCCCTTTCCCCTGCATGTGACGCCATTTTCTTAGGCCCTAAGTGGCATCTTCAGGCCACTTTTCCAAGCCTGTTTGTGTGTCAAAATTCTCCAACTTTTTCTTTTAAGGCCCTCTAGCCCTTATTTCCTATTTTGAACTTTAAAATTTGACATTTCGGCATCATTTCTAAGTTTCCTAAAATTTTCGATCGGCTCTGTAATTTGCCATTTTTCTTACATTTCCAAGTTTCCAGAAATTTTTACTTTCCATTTTTGAATCATTTCCAAAAATGTTCAGGTTTCCAAAAATGTTCAAGTTTCCAAAATGTTCAAGTTTCCAAAATGTTCATTTCCATTTCCATTTCTAGGTTTCCAAAAGTATCAAAAATTTATTCTTAGTACTTGAGACTTGACATTTCGTACAATTAAACTGAAAATGCATAGGCCCTATTCAGGATGTTACAGTTCTACCCCCCTTAAACAAAATTTCGTCCCCAAAATTTCCTAACTAAAATAATTGAGGGTATTGTTGTCGCATTGTCTCCTCCGGCTCCCACGAAGCTTCTTCTCCTCCATGATTGCGCCATAACACCTTGACTAGAGGAACTGACTTCCTTCGTAGTACTTTCACATCACGTTCCAAGATCCGAATCGGTTCTTCCTCGTAGGATAAGTCTGGCCTTAGCTCCACCTCTTCAACTGGTACTCCATGTAACCTTACGATTTCTGCCACATATAACTTAGCCAATTTCTGAAGAGAATAATCTATTCTTACTGGGATAAAGTGCGCGGATTTAGTCAAACGGTCCACTATCACCCATACTGAGTCCTTCTTAGTAGGCGTAAGGGGAAGCCCACTAACGAAGTCCATGGTAATTCTTTCCCACTTCCATTGGGGAACTTCGATTGGTTGAAGCAATCCTGATGGGACTTGGTGTTCAGCCTTAACTTGCTGACACGTCAAACATTTCCCCACAAATTCAGTCACTTCTTGTTTCAGATCAGACCACCAAAACTGTTCCCTTAGATCTCTATACAGCTTGATGCCTCCGGGATGCATAGCATAAGGGCTACCATGCGCTTCCCGAAGAATCCTTTGTCTCAACTCCTTATCTTTCGGTATACAGACCTTTCCCTTGTAGCACAATACTCCTTCATCATTGACGCCATAGTCCTTTAATCCTCTTTGCTGCACTTGCTGTAACTTAGTACTTAAGTCCTTATCAGCCAACTGTCCCTCTTTCACCTCCTTCAGCCATGTGGGCTTGACTTGCAATTCTGCCAACAGGCTTCCATCGTCATACAGACTTAAATGAGCGAACAAAGCCCGTAAATCCGACACAACCTTCCTACTCAAGGCATCGGCTACCACATTCGCCTTGCCCGGATGATATTCTATCGAACAATCGTAGTCCTTCAGTAATTCTACCCACCTTCGTTGCCTCAAGTTCAACTCCTTCTGAGTCAACAAATACTTAAGGCTCTTGTGGTCTGTGTAGATAACTGACCTTTCTCCATAAAGGTAGTGCCTCCAAACCTTAAGCGCAAAAACCACTGCTGCTAGTTCCAAGTCATGAGTTGGGTAGTTAACCTCATGAGGCCTTAACTGTCGTGACGCATAGGCGACCACTTTACCCTCTTGCATTAGCACACAGCCTAACCCCGTATGCGAAGCATCACAGTACACCACAAAATCTTTTCCTACCTCTGGCTGAATTAACACTGGAGCTTCCGTCAACACCCTTTTAAGTTTTTCAAAGCTCTCCTACTGTTATTAGTCCATTCGAAGGGTACTTCCTTTCTTAGCAACTTTGTCAAAGGCGCGGCTATTGACGAGAACCCTTCCACAAACCTTCTATAATAGCCTGCCAAGCCTAAGAAACTTCAGATTTAAGCCACGGACCTAGGTGGTTTCCAATCCAACACTGCTTCAATCTTCCTAGGATCCACTCTTATTCCTTCTGCGGATACCACATGTCCTAAGAATGCCACCTCCTTAAGCCAAAATTCGCACTTGCTGAATTTGGCATAAAGCTTCTTCTCCCTTAACACTTCCAACACAACTCGAAGATGCTTATCATGCTCCTCTTCTGACTTCGAGTACACCAAAATATCGTCGATGAACACAACGACGAACCTGTCTAAATAGGATTGGAAAACCCGATTCATCATGTCCATGAACGTGGCTAGAGCGTTCGTCAACCCAAATGGCATTACCACAAACTCAAAGTGGCCATACCTTGTCCTAAAAGCAGTCTTATGGATGTCAACCTCCTTCACCTTTAACTGATGATATCCCGACCTTAAGTCGATCTTTGAAAATACTGCGGCCCCCTTCAGCTGATCGAACCAATCATCGATCCTTGGCAAAGGATACTTGTTCTTAATGGTCAGCTTATTCAGCTGACGATAATCTATGCACCTACGCATAGTTCCGTCCTTTTTCTTTACAAATAGGACCGGCGCTCCCCATGGAGACACACTGGGTCTGATGAACCCACGATCCAACAACTCTTGGATTTGAGCCTTAAGCTCCACTAACTCCTTTGGTGCCATTCGGTATGGGGCGATTGACACAGGAGCTGTTCCTGGTAGCAAATCTATCCCAAATTCCACCTCCCTATCTGGGGGTATTCCTGGTAATTCCTCTGGAAATACGTCCACGAAGTCCCTTACCGCCCTAACTCCATCAATACCTTCCTTCTTCCCACCTATCGAACTAATGAAGGCTAAGAATGCCTTACACCCCTTCTTAACCATCTTCTCGGCCTTCAGTGCCGAAACCACATTAGACAAGTAGTTCCTCCTTTCTCCGATCATTGCTACCACTTTATCCTCCGGGGTTCTTAGTTCCATCCATTTAGCCGCACAATCCAACACGGCTCGGTGTTCTACTAACCAATCCATTCCGAGTATAAGTTCAAACTCTCCGAAAGGTAACTCCATTAAGTCTGCCCGAAAGTTCACTCCCTAAATCTCTAAGGGCACATTTCGAAAGATCTTGTCTACCACAATAGTTTGACCTAATGGGCTTACTACAGTCATCTGTCTATCAGAAAGTTCAGAGTCTAGGCCTAGTGTTTCCACTACACTACATGCAACATAGGAATGGGTCGAGCCCACATCAATCAGAGCAAAATAGGGTTTGTCAAAAATAAAGAACGTACCGGTTATTACATCTGGTGCGTCACCATCTTCCTTCCGGCGAACCGCATAAACCAAACCCGATTGTCTTGCTTCTGCATTAGCATTAGTAGTGCCTCGGCCCTGTGTTCCACGGCCTCTGCCAGCACTATTACCTCGATTGCCCGAACCACAACCCCGTTGAGGCTGCTGTCCGCCTCTACCAGTTTGGCTAGCATTCTGAACTGCCGGTCGGCTCTCATCTGTTTGCTTGGGACAATCCTTAAGCATATGGTCCTTGGACCCACACTTGAAACATCCTCCCGTCTTTCTCCAGCACTCTCCCAAGTGCTTCTTTCCACAACGCTCACAAGGGCGATACTGCCAGCCCGTACCAGCTTGTTGGTTTCGTGGCCCGTCAACCCTAGGCCTCTTGTGACCCTTTCCAGGTGGCCCAAAACATCTTTTGGGCTTATTCTTATCCACAGTCTGCTTGGTAGCATCCTTAATCCCCTCGGCCACCTTGGCCTTTTCCACCAAAGCAGAGAATTCCCGCTCCTGATGCGGTGCTATCAAAAGTCTCAGATCGTCCCTCAGTCCGTCCTCAAAACGGACACAACGCTCATGCTCAGTTGCCACTACACCTCGAGCATAGCGGCTCAACCTCAGGAATTCCGCCTCATATTCTGTGACAGACTTACTCCCTTGTACCAACCCCAGAAAAGCCTTTCTTTGCTCATCTGAATACCTGGTTCCCACATATTTCTTCTGGAATGCCTCCTTAACATATTCCCAGGTCAGATCCTCCGCCGTGGCACCATCTCGAACAGTTAGCCACCATTGATACGCTTCATCGCGTAACAACGCCACCATCCCTTTCAACTTTTCCTCAGGAGTCAGATCGAGCTCATCCATGATACGCCCCGTTGCTTCCAACCAGTACTCAGCCGTACTGGGTGCTACTCCAGACACTCCACGAAACATTTCCGCTCCATTAGCTCGGAGCCGTTCCGGCACGGACTTACGATTTCCTGAATTTCCTCCCGCACCAGCCACCAATTCCAAAACTCGCAGCACCGCCTGTGACACAGCATCTTCCCCCGTCTGAGCTTGCTACTCAACATTAACAGCTGGGGGTGGTGGTGGTGGTATTTTATTATCAGACCCTTGACCCGATCTGATGGGTTTCGACACGGTCATCCTTCCTCTACCACGTCCACGACGACCACGTCCTCTAGAGCTCATTTTCTAGCGTCGAGATCTGATTAAAGAATTTTATGGATTAGTCATTGTTCCACTTATTTACCGCGAAGGAGTTTTATGAAACGAAATTTAAGAGTGGTTCTTTCGTATTCATACAAACACACAGTCTTTTCCATTCATTCCTTCATCCATCAAACAAGTATGAACTTTCGTTCATTCAGAGAAACGTTGTAGTTTTCGTTGTTGTTGTTTTCCACTACCCAGGGGTATTTTCGTAATTTTGTCCTACAGGGCATTTTCGTAATTTTTTAGAAGAAAACGTTCCTTGGTGTTTTCATCAAAAAGTATTTTGGAAAGTTCAAAGTCTCGGGGTAATTTGGAAAAATTTTGAAATCCGGGGGTATTTCGGTAATTTTTGACCTTAAGGGTATTTTGGTAATTTTTCACAAATCAGGGTAAATTTGTAAATTTAATAAATCAGGGATATTTCGAAAGTTGTAAAACTTTGAGGGTTCTTTTTGAAAAATGTTCCTTCAAAAATGGGGATGTTGCAAAAATTTTGGAAATCAGGGTCATTTTGGTAATTTTGCAAGTTAGGGGCAATTTTGTAATTTTCCGAAATCAAGGTATTTTGATGTTTTACAAATTAGGGTTTTTGAATGTTTCCAAAATAATGAATTTTTTTTGGTAAAGCTGTTGAGTAGTTGAACATTTTATAAACCAATGGCATTTTGGTAATTTCACCCCTAAGGGCATTTTTGTAATTTTTGCAAATCAGGAGTTTTTCAGAAAATGTTGTAAAATAATTTTCTCAGATTTAAAAGAAAATTTTAATAGTTGGAAAAAAAACTAGGGTTTGTTGTTTTGTTCTTTTTTTTTTAAAAAAACATGGCTAGTTCCCTCTCGGGTTTTAGTCATTATGTTTAGCCTATGACCGAGCCCTCTTGGTCAGGGTGAACCAAAGCTACGCACCAGGCAGGATTCGAGTGGAGAGGAGGTGAGTCACGCGGACTGCTTAAATACCAAGCTCCCACCGAAACCATTCCTAGACTTGCGCACAGAGGTTGCCACACCACTAAGCCCTCTGAGTTAGGGTGAACCGAAGCTACGCACCAGGTAGGATTCCTGCGAAGAGGAGGTGAGTCACTAGGACTGCTTAAATACCAGGCTCTTTCGGATCCAATCCTAGACATGCGTACAGGGGTTACCACACCCTAGCTCAGTGACTTAGCCATAGGTTTGTTTAGTGCATTAAGTCTTATGTGGGTTTGTGTTTGAGTAATCTATTCCTAGGGTTCATATTCCTATCATACTATTCTACGTTCCATGCCTGTTCTACCCCTACATAGTTCATAAATCACAGAATCACACATAAAGTTAGGGGTACTTACCTGGTGGACTGCGGGTTGGAGACTTAGGTGCCATGCCATAAAACCTGCTCATGTTCAAAGAAAATCATTTGGGCTCGAATTCAAAACGTTTTGGGCCTGAGCCCACAGGCCGAGAGTTTTAAAACTGGGCTCTGATACCAAGCTGAAACACCCCACACCCGGCCCACGAGCCTGAATCGGATCTGGTATGTTCCTTAAGTAAACAGGTTTTCAAATTCTTTGTTACTTAGAGAAAATTTGTAAAATTTTAGGAAATATTGTTTTGGATTGGGCTTAAGTTGGAAAACCCATTTACTTTACTTACAAATCATACAACTACAGTGACAAAACAATTTTAGAGTTTATTTTTAAAGAAATAATCTTACTTGGACTTTAATCAAAAATAGTTCGCAACATAATAAATAAAAAAAATAACAAAAATAAAGAAATCCAACTTGGGCCTTATGGCCTTATTACATCAATCAAAACCCAAATATAAAATTAAAGTACTGAATAAAATAAAAGTTCAAATCTTTAAATAAAATCTTCAAATGGAGCATGGCCACCTCAAGGTCTACCGTCCCGGTCCGTCACTGTTCATCACCTGAAAATAATTCCCACAACGGGGTGAATCAACAGACTCAATGTGTACACAACATTAACATTCAACAAATCAGGCATACAAGTTCATATCAAGTTCATGTTCATATAAAATAAATGATGCAACCAAAACCCAAGCCTAATGGTCCATCCGCTACACACCACCCGTAGCTGCCAGTCACACCGTGGGGACTACTAAGTCAACCCTCCATCCACTACACACCATCGAAGGCAGTCGCTGCAGTCGACGTGCTCATCGCCCATATAATTTGTGTCATTAGACACCATATTCAAATAATGTAACCGAAGTTACCAAATTCAGATAATGTAACCGGAGTTACCATATTCAAATTTTGTGACCGTAGTCACCATATTTCGTTGGTGAGACCGAAGTCAACACCTTCTTCCCCTTTCACATAAATCCCGTATGCCCCATAAATTTTATATCATGCATAACATATTAAATTCTCATTCATGCTACTAATCATATGTTCAAAATATATCATATTCGTAATCCTATCAGAAGTAGGAAACGTACCTGGGTACTCTTACACATCTGTGGTACTTAGCCACATTCACATTCTTATGCATATTCATATATTAAAATAATTGCCATATGATATATCGAAAGTTAATGTGAGTACACACCTGATTCGCTTAATTGGTTTCTTGAGATCCCGAAAATCCCGATCTAACTTTAGATCTGTTAGTTCCTATATTCGGTCCATCATATAAGAACACATTAATAACCTTTTCGATTTTAAAACCAAATCCTAATAGGAATGGTATTACTAATACTTACCTTGTTTGCCGATTTGATTGGTGATCAAATCCCGAAGATTTGTGTTCTTCTCACTTGAAATCGGCTAACCATTAAATCCATTGATTTGATTAGTCTATGGTTAAAACAAATAGATCTAAACATTTAAGAGAGAACCTTGGCCGATTAACCACTTACCTTATGATGAGATTCCCAAAATCGATTCCTTGCTCCCTTAGAGATGTCGAAATTCCTATAATTTATATTTTAGATTAAATCTAACTTTAATACATAAAATTTGGCCTTTGGCCGAATGTGCCTCACCTTAAATTCCTTGAATCTGAAATCCCGAAACTCTTCCTTTGATATTCGGCCAAGAGACATAAAAGGGGTTATTTCCTAGATCTTGATTAAAAGAATTAGAAGAACAAGAATTAGTTGTTCTTACCTTAATACCTCAGTCGACTACACCTCTTGCTTGGAGTCACAAAGTTTCGGCTATGGAGATTTAATCAGGGATCAAAAGAAAAGGTTTTGGCTTGATAGATGAAGAAAAAAGAAGAAGAAAAGATGAAAAGAAAATTCGGCAGAGGGAGTTTTGGCTTAGGGAAAATTTCGGCAGAGAGGAAGAGGAAGCAAAAGTTGATGAGTAGCCCTCCTGCCCTCCTTTTATAGCCGAAAATATCAGCCTAGGAGTCCCTTACTTGGCCACCACTCCTCTTTTTGATAATATTATCTCTTTTATTAAGAGATAAAAGTGTTTAATCCATCATTTATCTCCTCAAATAATCCAATTAAAGAAAATCCTTTATTTATCACTTATTATTCACATATTTATGCAAATAAAACACCTCCTTTTCTAGAAACCAATGCCGTCCACCTCAGCCTTCTGGAAGCAAAAATAAAACTTATTTATTTGCTCCTCAAGTGACTCGAACTCAGGCCCCTTTCCCATGCATGTGACGCCATTTCCTTAGGCCCTAAGTGGCATCTTCAGGCCACTTTTCCAAGCCTGTTTGTGTGTCAAAATTCTCCAACTTTTTCTTTTAAGGCCCTCTAGCCCTTATTTCCTATTTTGAACTTTAAAATTTGACATTTTGGCATCATTTCTAAGTTTCCTAAAATTTTCGATCAGCTCTGTAATTTGCCATTTTTCTTACATTTCCAAGTTTCCAGAAATGTTTACTTTCCATTTTTGAATCATTTCCAAAAATGTTCAGGTTTCCAAAAATGTTCAAGTTTCCAAAATGTTCAAGTTTCCAAAATGTTCATTTCCATTTCCATTTCTAGGTTTCCAAAAGTATCAAAAATTTTCGTACAATTAAACTGAAAATGCATAGGCCCTATTCAGGATGTTACAGGCACGCATTGGATTGGACTCACCCATGAACTGTTTGAGATGGGGTAAATTATACCCGCATCCAACCACTTGATAATTTCCTTTTTCACTACATCTTTCATGATGGGGTTCAGTCTCCGTTGTCCATCAATCGTTCCTTTCTCGCCATTTTCTAATATGATCTTGTGCATGCATACAGATGGGCTAATACCACGAATATAGGCTATGGTCCATCCGATAGCCTTCTTGAATCGTTTTAAAACTATGATAAGTTTCTCTTCTTGTTCAGTAGTTAATTCAGCTGAAACAATCACAGGCAAAGTAGAGGCGTTACCTAAATAAACATATTTCAAGTGTGAAGGTAATACCTTGAGTTCTAACTTAGGTGGCTCCTCGATTGATGCTTTTGGCTACATGTAATCTCTTTTCTCTAATTCCAAAGATTCAAAACGAGATTGCGGATTAAATCCCTTTTAATTAGCTTCTAGCAAAGCTGAGTATTTGTCCTCCTCTTCCTCATTTGAGGGATCCAATGTCAAAATTCTTTCCAATGGGTCATCAACACTGTTAAGTTCCTTCTCTATTATTAATTCCTCTAAATCGGCTACTGTATAACAATCATCCATTATGTCAGGAAATCGCATTGACTTAAAAACATTAAATGTTACCTGATCATCCTGAACACGCATAGTCAGCTCGCCCTTTTGCACATCAATAAGGTTCCTTCCAGCTGCTAAGAATGGTCTTCCTAGGATAATTGGCACATCTTTGTCTGCTTCAAAGTCTAGAATTACAAAGTTAGCAGGAAAGATAAATTTATCTACACGTACCAATACGTCCTCGATTTTTCCTTCTGGATGTGCTAAGGATCGATCTGCTAGTTGAAGTGTTACCGTAGTTGGTCTAACTTCTCCTATCCCCAACTTCTTAAATATTGACATAGGCATCAAGTTGATACTTGCACCTAAGTCACATAATGCTTTACCACAATATGTTGATCCAATATTGCATGGTATGGTGAAACATCCAGGATCCTTCAATTTTGAGGGTAGTTTGTTCTGAAAATATGCACTGCATTCCTTCGTCAGAGCTACCATATCAAATTCTCCTAGTCTTCGTTTCTTTGACAAGATATCTTTCATGAACTTGACGTAGTTCGACATTTGCTCAAGTGCTTCGACCAACGGGATGTTGATGTGAAGTTTCTTGAGTACGTCAAGGAACTTCTTCAATTGAATCACCTGCTTCGGCTTCTGAAGTCTTTGAGGGTAAGGTGGTGGTTTCATTACTGGAACTGGTTCTGGTTGATTCACCTTTGGTGGTAATTCTGCATCTAATGCCGTTGTTGATTGATCAGAATTGACTGGTCCTGAGGTTACTTTGCATGGTTTTGCAGATTTCGGTTCTGATGAAACTGGGGTTTCAACACTTGGTTGAACTTCTTCTTGAGCATCAGCTTGCTCCTTTTCAACTTCGACAGTGTCGGGCTCTACTATCTTTTCATTCTTCAATTGCCACGCTTTGCAATGCTTCTTTCCTAGATTTCTTGGATTTTCCGTGTCACTAGGTAAAGTACCTTGTGGTCGGTTCCTGAGTTCAGTTGCAAGCTGGCCCACTTGATTCTCCAAATTCTTTAATGTAGCTGCTTGGTTTTGGATTAAAGCATCATTCTTCGCCAAGTATGTCTTTAGCAAACTTTCTAGGCTATTGGATACTTCAGCTTGAACTGGTTTCTGAACTTGTTGCGGAAAATTAGGCGGCTAGGTCGGTCTGGGTTGGGTGTAAGTGGTACTGGTTCCACCCCCTTGGTTACTCCAGGAAAAAATCGGGTGGTTTCTCCATGATGGGTTATAAAAGTGGGATTGCAGCCCTTGCCTTCCTCGGTTTTGGTTCTGATTGCCCATGTAGTACACAGATTCTGGGTTCGACAGACATTCTTCAAACAAATGTCCCTCCCCATAATTGACACAGGCTATATTCTCAAATTGATTAGGCGGCTGTGCTGCAAAACTATTAGACCCATTAGTAGTAAGGTTTTTAAGCATTGAGGATATCGATGATACCTGAAAAGCGAGTGAAGTAAGAGCGTCTACTTCATGAATTCTAGCGACTCGTCTTCCTGACGCTACTCGGTTGGTTGGCCACTAATAGTTGTTGCTGGCAATCCTCTCGATAATTTCATAAGCCTCGTTATAAGACTTAGAAAGGAGAGTACCATTAGCAGAGGCGTCCACTACTATCCTTGTGTGAACGTTTAGACCATTATAGAATGTCTCAAGTTGAATGCAATGAGGAATTCCATGATGAGGGCATTTTCATAATAGCTCTTTAAATCTGTCCCATGCCTCATACAAGGACTCATCATCCATTTGGTGGAAAGCAGTGATCTCGTTCCTCAGCTTAGCATTCTTGCTTGGCGAAAAATACTTCACGAGGAATCTCTCGGCTAACTCTTGCCATGTATAAATGGAGTTCTGTGGCAATGAATTCAACTAGGCACGAGCTCTGTCCCTTAGCGAATATGGGAACAACTTCAATCGTAAGACATCTTCGGCAACTCTGGCTAACTTGAAAGAATCGCTCACTTCCATGAATAGTCTTAAGTGAAGATGAGGATCTTCAGTAGGCATTCCGCTGAATTGGCCCACTGTCTGAAGCATCTGGAACATGACTGGCTTCAACTCGAATTGTTGTGCCTCGATTTCGAGTCTCCTAATACTCGGATTAAGATCGTTAAATACTGGCATGGCGTATTATCTTAAGGCTCTATCCCTATCATCAGCAATAAGGATAAGATTCTGAACAGGGTTTGCTTCGTTTCCTTGGTTCATATTCTCGAAATTCATTCCTTCGGTCCTTCTCTGGTTTGCTTGTCTTCTTCGTTGTCAAAAGGTTCGTTCTATTTCAGGGTCCACAGGGAGTAAGTCAATAATCTGGTCAATACTCATAAACACCTGAAATAATCACAGAAAAACTGAGTGAGTAAAAAAATACGTAAAATAAATAAACCAAAATGTAAAATAGATTCACAAATAACAGCTTTGAAAACAGTCCCCGGCAACAGCGCCAAAAACTTGGAACGGTGGAAATGTACAAGTGTACACAATCGTAACAAGTAATAAAGTGACAAGTAAATGTCGAGTTATCGTACCCACAGGGATTGTAAAAGAATTATTTATGAAAATAATTTCAAACACTTTGGTGACAGAAAAATATTTGGTTTTGAGAAATACTTAAAAAAACTAATGAAAAACAAAGTAAAAGAAAATAAACAAAGTTCTAATGCACGATTTCAAAAACTGATTTTAATCAAGATGATATAATTGTGTTGGATTAATCACATTTCTTACCTTAGAATTATTAAGCCCGTGTTTATACTTGTTAAAACATGGAAACTCACTAATTTGCTTACTTATGAACATACTTACAAATAAAAATCCATTCATCTCTTGTACATATTTCTATGCAAATTTGAACGATTAAACAGACTTCTGCAAGTAAGCATGTTATTGCACATACATACTTATTAAATTAAACAATCTCTCGCATATTCCTATGTCGATTCAAACAATTAATTCAACCTAATAAGCATATAAAAGATCATGTGAAGTAACAAAGTATTTTTTACCTTGAAACAATTTAATCACAAAATCTTGCAAGTTATGCAAGGCATATGTATCGTCAAATACAATGCTAATTTAATCTTCAGCTACCTTAGAAGAATTAAACATGCACAGATTAAGTATTGTGTCCATTAGGCATAATTTCAATGCGTTTAAATAATTAATTCATTAGCTATCTAAATAATTATAATGCCAGATAACTTAACATGATTTTACTTAACCAAACATTTTACCGAGGCCTTTAACAGCATAAACACATTTTCAATAATTTAAGAGGACGAAATGTAATCAACCCAACACGAATTAAATTCAAGCTAAATTGATTAAATTAAACATTCCAACAGCATAAATATTCATAAACATGTTCGTCAAAACAACAACAAAATTTAAAGAGATAGGGAATAAGAAGCAAATCCGGTGTTTCTCTGTGGCTTGACTGATTGCTCTATTCTTCATTCTTCGTTGGCCTTGGCTATCAAGGTGGATTATGAACACTCCAATTGCTGCTCCAAATGGCTGGGAAAACACCTCTTTTCCAAGAGGAGAAATCGGCACAAGAACACACCAAAAAGAGAATGGAACAAAGGGAATTGAGAGAAAATGAGAGAGGAGAATGTTGGATGCTTGAGGTGTGTTTTGAATGAGCAGCTAGGGGCTGTATTTATAGGTGATCAAGGCTGCTAAAAATAGCAAATACCAGCAGAAAAAGAGGCTCCCTTGGCAGGCCATCCCATGTGGCAAAGTTGAAAGATTCAACTTTGCTAAATATAGCATGGGCAAATCTTTAAAGCCATGAATTTTGGAGGGGTTTGAATGAGGTTTTGAAAGATCTTCAAGGACTCCTTTGCAAGCTGAATTAATCAGCTAATAATCTGATTTGGGCCATCATTGTGGACGGTTTGGGCTGCCCAATTGGTGGCTGGTTCAGTTCAATCGGTTCGGTTCAACCAGTGCGGTTCAACTAGCCCTTTTTTTCCCATAATTAATTAATAATAATTTATTTAGCCCAAATTAAATTGGGGATAAATTAAAATTAATTATATTGTGAATAAATCTTCATAATTGGACCGTCTTGGGTTGGAAATAAATTTTCCTTGAACTTCAAATTGCTTTTCAGTTTTGTTCTTCGAGCAGTGTCTACCGAGCCGATTTTTGCCCTTTGTGCGAATCTGTCGAAAATAGTCAAAATTAAGCAAAATTAACTATAAAATTAATTAAAATTCATCATGTTCATATTTTAGCATAATTTAATTATTTTATAATATTTAATTATTTTCCGACAAGAATTTACTCGAAACCACATGAATTTGGGTCAAAAAGGGCATGAAAAAGTATATAAATTTTGTGTTTCCACACCTCTAGAGAACTCAAAATTTGCACTTTTTGCAATTTAGTCCCCTTTACTAAATTGAGTGACCAAACGTCAAAATTTTTGAATGAGATTTTCACAAAATCATTCCATAAAACTGTAGACCATAAAAATATAATAAAAATAAATTTACTGCGTTGGATCTGTGGTCCCGAAACCACTATTCTGACTAGACCCAAAACTGGGCTATTACATAAATGATGGATATGTGATGCTTGTTGATAATAGGTATTGTGGATGTCAAATGGTTGATGAATTGAGAATTAGTATGCTTGTGGGTTTAGGTAAATTTATTCATGTTTGAAAGTGTCCATTTAATTAAATTGGGAATGTGAATTTGGTATAAAATGAAGTAGCATATTGTGGTACATGTGAGACTTGTTGTTGTTGGTATTGAAATGGTATGATTTATGCTTGGTTGAGTTAGATGAGTGCCTACATATGCTAATTTTTAGTGCCAAATGGGTTGGTTTAGGTGTGCGCAAGTTTGGGTGGTAAATTGGCTGGGTAAATAGCCTATTTTTGTCCACACGGGCGTGTGTCTCAACCATGTGTGACACACGGTCACATGACACGGTCGTGTGTCCCCTGGTGTGGAATTAAAAATCAAGTCAGTATGCTGCACACGGC
Source organism: Gossypium australe (assembly GCA_005393395.2). Taxonomy (NCBI): domain Eukaryota; kingdom Viridiplantae; phylum Streptophyta; class Magnoliopsida; order Malvales; family Malvaceae; genus Gossypium; species Gossypium australe. Next base: position 36,507,033 of record CM016626.1, on the reverse strand, counting down.
TCAGCACACGAGCATCTGACTTGGCCGTGTGGTATAAGTCAGTATACCATACAGGACTGGCACGGCCTAGTACACGATCTGGCACACGAGCGTGTGTGGCAATTTTTACGGCACACGGACGTGTTTGTTGGCTGTGTAACCCAAGTCAAAGAGTTACAAGGGGTCAGACACGGGCTGGGACACAACCATGTGATTCCATTTTGAGTTTCCACACGGCCTGTGACACAGGTGTGTCTTTGGCCGTGTGAGACACACTGTCGGGCCACATGGACGTGTGTCCCCTGTAGTTTGATATTAGATAGTATCAAAAAATAAAAAAAAGGCACATTCCTCTAAGATGTGATCTCACCGTAGTTGTAATGAAATTCAAAAGAGATCATAGTTATCCAAGCTTAACTTGGCTCGAAATATAAATATTAAAATTTGCCTAAGCTTATTTATATGTATAAATGATTGTTCCAAACCTGTTTAAATTTGTCCATGTTTTTTTTAATTTTAAAATATAATTATTTACTATTTCATAATTATATATTTTTACTATCACCTATATATTTATTAAATTTATACACACAAAAAAAATTTAACATAACTTTTAATATTTATGTTATAGTATAATATATTTAGTTTAATGTGATATAAATCATATATATAAAAGAAAAGAAAAATATCATATTAAAAACTTAGAAATAAGTTTGACTCAAATTTTGATATTAAAATTTTGAGTTCGATCCATATTTTAAACGGTTCTATTTTTTCTTTTAATGGAATCATCTTTTCACGTATAATATTTTTATCTATATTCTTGGATAAAGCTTAAATTTTAAGTAGGTAATCCACCCCTTAAATAGTAATTCGACTTGTTTCTTAACGCCCAACAACTCAAGTTTACTAATATAATTAGCTTTAAAAATACTAGTATGGTACCTAACATATTAAGTAAAACAATTCCAGTGTTCTTAGATACCAGGCCACTTAGCAGAAACTTTGCTGACCTGGAGGATTGGAGTAGTATATTTATTTAATTAAGTGGGCTGACTTCATTACTACATGAGGTAGCTTCTATGCCAACCACACCTGTATTTCTCCTGTTTTAAACCCCAATATGCAAGAGAAGATGACCTACCAAAACCTTTAATATTAACCAAGTTTCCTCCTTTTCGACCATATATAATCAAATATTACCTCCTTTGTGAGGCATGACCGTGTGGATGACGAAGGCATGGCCGTGTGGTGATTGGAGTGTGGCCGTTTGGGCCACACGGGCTATGCAAGTTGGGCATGTGGGCCATACGGGCATGTTCACATGGGCGTGTAGATTTTGGGCCAGGCTATGTGGGCTACACGGGCGTGTGGGCCCACACGGGCATGTAGGCCCATATTTCTGAAATTTTCCCTAGGGTCGCACAGGTCATTCCGATCGACTGTGGTCCTATCGTAGGATCGGGGGGCTAACAAAACCCTAGAGACTGTAGATCTGATAGTCTGACATTCTGTTCTAAGTTTGTTTATGCTATGCATGTCTGATTAATCCTTAATCTGTATATGAGCATGTTGAGCATGTTAATATGTTATTTTTGTATTTGCTTTCTGTATCTGTTTTGGGGTGGGATTTTTATATGTGGAGGAAGTGTTTTGTATGGTGGTCATCGCCTTTATTCAAGCAGCTTGGCTGCATATTATCTATTATGTGTCGTAATGGCACGATATATAGTGTAGGGTTGGGTGGGTGTTTTTAACCTCACATGGTGTGATGGGATTATCGGAGATGGTGTGTAGAGGATGGGAGTAGGATTCTGATTATCTGATCTGTATATCTGTATATGTTGTCTGTATCTGAGATGGACATGAGTCCGAATCTGTATCTGATTATATATATGAGATTTCTATATGTTTGCATGCTTAATTCTGGGGTTACACACCAAGTTTGCGAAAAATCACATCTATTTGTCTGTTCTATTCAGGTAATCCTCAAACTTAGACAGATCGATGCGGTGGAGTCTTGCGGTGACCACTAGTCCACGAATTGAGTTAACTGAGGGTTTTGTTTATTTATTTTAAAGGTATTTCTGGGAGTTTTGAATTAATTGGACTCTCCGGACTGCTTTTTAAATTTTCGGGTATTGGAATTTGTTTAATTTTTTATCCGGACGACTTGCTAAAAATACAGTTTCTAAGAACAAGGGTTCTCTAAAAACATGAACAACATTTTCAAAATATAATAATTTTATTAAACTTCTACTGTATATTACATTTTAGCAAATAATTGGATTAAGTAACACTTTCGAAAATTGGCATAAATGAATACGAATTTTGAAACGTGAATAATTTGAACGAGACGACTTTATTTTCAAAACCTTATCTTGTGACACATCCAAATTCAGCCATAATGTTTAGGCCGAGTTTGGGGTGTTACGTTTAGGACTTGACTTTTGAGGAATAGCCGGTTAAAATTCTAGATCGTGATATTAAGGTTCTGAGAAGGAAGTCCATACTGTTAGTGAAGGATCTGTAGTGGAATCATGGCACTGAGCAAGCCAAGTGGGAACCTGAGTACTCGAAGCGTCAACAGTATTCTCATCTGTTCTGATTAAGTAAATTTCGAGGTCAAAATTTCTTTTAGGGGGTAAAGTTGTAACGCCCTAACTTATGTATTTCTGAATCTGTGAATTCTGACACAAATGTGTATCTGTGATAAACCATAAAAGTAACATGTTTTAATCCCATTCTTGGCATATTTTTTGATGATTTATTATGTGAATTAGTGAATTTGATGCTCCTAATCCTTTAAATTTATGTTTCTATACTTCGGCTAGCATAGGGAAGTGAAAAGAGTGAAAAACGGGCCAAAATCGGATGAATAGAGCTATTTTCAGAATCCACACGGCCTGGGCACTTTCACAGGGGCTGGGCACACGCCCGTGTGAGACACACGGGCTGGGCATACGCCCGTGTGAGACACACGGGCTGGCCACACACCAGTGTCGATTTCGAACCCTGCTTCTCTTTTACGCGGAAAAACCCAATTTTTAGTGTTTCTGAGCATTCTAAAGTTGATAAATACACATTAGAAGAGAACTAAATGGAGAATTTAGAGTAGAACGAAGAAATTACTTGAACAACGGCGGCGGAATCAACTAAGAAGCAGATCTCCCTCAAAATTGAAGATCTCCAATCAAATTTCCTTCGAAGTTTTATTAGGTTTCTTATGTCTTGTTGTTATTCTAATTTTGAGATGTTTCCGTCCAAGATTAAGAACTAAATTCCTTAGATACCTAGGGAAGATGAAACCTATGATGGATCTTATTATTTGATTTTCTGAATTATATGATAAATACTTGATTCTTGTTCTCAATTATGTATGCTTATTTCTTGCTTTAATATTTTCAGTCAAGTGTGATGTGCTTATTTCAATGGAGCAAAAGTCCCTGTTTAAGAGTAGATCTGGCATAATTGAGTGGAGTTGCATGCAATCCTAGAATTAAGATGACATAAATCTATCGAATTAGAGTCAAATCTAATAGGGGAATCCATAGATTGAGTTAATGCTACAATAGGGGTTTTAATTAGAAAGAGTTTCAACTAATCAACCTAGAGTCAGTTGTTCTTACTCTCGAAAGAGATATTAACATAAATTAGGGATTTATATAGATCAAGGCACAAGTGAATAAATTGTTTAATTTAGATTCAAAATAATAAGTGAAGTCTAGGTGGATTCTTTCCTGGGTATTGTCTATCTCATTAGTTTCTTCAAATATTTTCCCAATTCGCTCTCTATTGCGTTCTTAGTAATTAGTTTAGTTAATTTTAGATTAAAATTCCTTCAATTTATCGGCTAGATAATAAAAATATAGTAATTACAAGTACTTTTAGTACTCGTGGATACGATATTCCTAACTCACCATAGCTATACTACTATTCGATAGGTGTGCTTGCCTTTGTCGTGATTTTAGTTAGTTTAGTGACTCATCAAGATTCTAGTGCCGTTGTCGGGGACTAAAATATTAGGAACACTCAATTTTTATTAATTTAGTCATTTACTTTTAGTTCATTTTTTTTGTTTACTAATTTTTCTTTTATTTGCTTCTGGCAGGTTCCTTTAGTTTATGACTAGAAGAAACCCATCAGGATCTTTAGTATTCAACGGTGAGATTGAAAGCACAGCTCGTAGAAACCGTAGAGAAGCAAGGCAGAGTCGAAAAAGTATAGTGGAAGAGCAAGAGGATGTTATTGTTATTACTGAGGAGATGGCTGAAAATTAGAATAATCAGCTACCTTCTGTGGTTGCTGCGAATACGGCAAATCCGAATCCTGCTCCTCAAACTATCTACGATTATGCTAAGCCCACTCTAACTGGGGCTGAATCAAGTATTGTGAGACCTGCTATTGCTGCGAATAACTTCAAACTGAAGCCAAACACCATTAAGTTCATTCAACAATTTGTTCAGTTCGATGGTTTGCAAGATGAAGATCCAAATACTCATTTGGCCAACTTTCTAGAATTCTGCGACACTTTCAAGATTAATGGTGTTTCTGACGATGCCATTCACCTTCGATTGTTTCCCTTCTCATTGAGGAATAAAGTTAAATAGTGGTTGAACTCCTTACCATGAGGTTCTATAGCTACATAGGATCAAATGACCGAGAAATTCTTATTGAAGCACTTTCCACCAACTAAGATAGCTAAGTTGAGGAATGATATCTCTTCCTTCATGCAAATGGATTTAGAGACCCTATATGATGCATGGGAGAGGTATAAGGGTTTATTGAGAAGGTTCCCTCACCATGGGTTACCTCTATGGCTACAGGTTCAAACCTTCTGCAACAGTTTGAATCCCTCAACAAGGCAATTGATCGATGTAGCTGCCGGTGGGACTCTGAATAACAAAACACCTGAAGCGGCTTATGAGTTTATAGAAGAGATGTCACTGAATAATTATCAGTGGCAAGTCATGAGAACAAAGTCGATGAAAGCAGTCGATGTTTTTAACGTAGATGTGGTCACCATGTTATCGAATTAGGTAAAACTGTTAAGTAAGAAAATTGATGGTTTATATGGTTCTACGCGGGTAGATCTGGTGATGCAGTGCGATACGAATGAAGGAGGGATGAACAATCCAGAATGTCTATCTTACAGCCCTAGAATAGAGAACGAACAAGTCATGTAATAATTCTAGGTCTCGAAATAATCCCTATAGTAACACTTGTAATGCAGGTTGGAGGAACCATCCCAGTTTCTCTTGGGGTGGTCAAGGAAATCAGATACTACAACCCCCTCCAGGCTTTCAACAATTGTACCAGCAAGAGAAAGAGCCGAACCTTAAAGACATGTTGACGAAATTCATTTCGATGCCAGAAACCCGCTTCCAAATCACCAAAACAGCACTTAAAAATCAAAAAGCATCAATTCAAGGGCTCGAGAACCAGATAGGACAGGTTGCTAAGTTGATTTCAGAAATTCCACAAGGTAGCTTGCTTTTCAAAACCAAAACTAACCCAAGAGAGCAGCTTCCTGCAATTACTGTTCGAGATGAAGAAGGGCTAGTTGAACCTGAACTAAAACTAAGGCAAGAAAGTGTGGTAAGCCAAGGTAAGGTTGAGGTGAGCCACAGTGAACAAAAATCGGTAGGTAAGGAGTATAAACCTCGTGTGCCATATCCAAATACGATAAAGAAAGACCACACAAACGAAAAATTTGGTATATTTCTTAAACTTTTGAAAAAGTTACATATCAACTTACCTTTTATTGAAACTCTTTCGCAGATGCCTAATTCAGTAAAATTTTTAAAGGAGCTTTTGGCAAACAAACGGAAGTTAGATGATTCATCGTACATAGAGCTAAATGCAGTTTGCTCAGCTATCTTGCAGAATAAACTACCCAACAAATTGAAAGATCCAAGGTGTTTTACTATTCTTTGTTTAATTGGTAGTTTAAGTGTTAATAATGCTTTGGCTGATTTAGGGGCAAGTATTAATGTCAAGCCCTATAAAATGTTTAAGCAACCAGGTCTTGGGAAACCCAACTAAACTAGGATGAGTATTCCAATGGCAGATAGAACCATTAGATTTCCTAGGGGTATTGTTGAAGATGTTCTTGTCAAAATTGACAAATTTATATTCCCATTCGATTTTGTTGTCTTAGAAATGGATGAGGATAGTGACGTACCTTTAATTCTAGGTCAGCCCTTTTTAGTAACTGCTAGAACTATCATTGATGTTGGTACAGGTGAATTGTTACTTCGTATAGGTGATGATACAATTAAACTCCAAGCTCATGATTCTGTTAGGACATCTAGTGATCGAGATGAATATACAAGTTCTGTTAATGTAAGTAACCTTGGAAAAACGTGATGGAGCCACGTTCCAACTTATGCGACAAATAAAAAATGACTCATGAAGAACAAATGCTACAGATCGATGAACAAGACGAATGGTGGACACATATCAAGGAGAAACAGAGAATACACGATGCATAACCAAAACGACACCTTGACAAGCATATGGATGGAACACACCAAATTAAGGTTGGGGACAAGGTACTGCTACATAAAACAGATCCTCGAATTGTTAATTCAGAGCTTATTACAAATGAGAGACTCTTTTTATGGTAATGAATGTCTTCCCATACGGTACAGTCGAGGTAACGCATTCTGAATTCGGTACTTTCAAGGTAAATATTACTCGACTCAAACCTTATTTTCATAATAGAATTGATAGTGAGAAAGAGGATTTTCGACTCCACAAACCACTGTGACCATGCGAATACAAGGTAAGTTGAGCTTAGAATTTAAATAAGCGTTTCTCGGGAGGCAACCCGAGCATTAACACTGTTAATTTCTTAACTTTATCTCACGATATTTTTAAAATTAATTTAATAAAAAAAATTTAACCCACATAGCCTGGACACATGGATGTGTCCTTGACCGTGTGGATCCTATGATTTAGTTTTAAAATTTTTAGAAAATTGATAGTGAGTTACACGGCCTGGTGACACGGCTGTGTAACCCACACGGCCTGGCTACATGGTTGTGTAACCCACACGGTCTGGATACACGGGCATGTCCTTGGCCGTGTGGATCTTGGGACTTAATTTTTCCAAAAATCTATACAGACACAGCCTAAAATAGTCCACACGGGCGTGTGAAACGGACTTGTAGTCCACACGGGCGTGTCCTAGGCCATGTGAAACCTGGAGCTAAATTTTTCAATTTTAAAACAAGTCAGAGAGTTACACGGGCAAGGCACACGGTCGTATGTGAGACACAGCTGAGCCACACGGACGTGTGGAAGGTCACACAGGCGCAGTAGAAGCGAAGAAGCTTGCACACGAACAGTCGACACGACCATGTGTGCCACACGACCTGGACAGATGGGCATGTCTAAGGTAGTGTGATGACTGGGCTGATAGTTTAAATCGCACGCGGGCTGAAAAGATACCACACGGGAGTGTGACACGGCCGTGTGGCCCAACACTGGCCTTTACACGATCGTGTCACCCTTAAAACCCTAGCCTCAATTTTTGCTTTTTATTTTGTCTTCTTTTTCTTACCCAAATCCAACCCACAAACCCTAGCCGCCGCACCCTCTCACCACCTCCTTTTCTGCCACCATTGACCAGACCAGACCATCCCTTCCCTTTCCTTTTTCTTCCATTTCTCCTTCCTTTCGAACCTTCCCTCGCCTCCCCATTCCCTATCCTTGCCCTAATAGCCACCCATCCTGAACCTTCCCTCCCTCACCGCACCCTCATCGGCTTTGCACACTACCACCCTCCTCCGTCATCCTTCCATTTCCCTAACCGCAAGCCCTTTACCTCGAAGCCTCTCATCCTTGAACCACTCACGCCGCGACCTAGCCCCCTCCTTACCCTCACCTTCAACCACGTTCAGCCCCAACTTGCCACCCAAGCCCCACCTTACCTTCACAGCCCTCTCACCAGCGCCCACGCACCCATGCTCACGCCCCCTGCTCGTACCAGCCGCTATACATACCATCCCCATAACCGTCGGTTTGCCCAGTTTCTTTATTTTATTTTATTTTATTTTATTTTATTTCTTTTCTTTTCTTTTCTTTTCTATTTCTTTTAATTATTGACATTTTCTATTTTACTACTGATTATTATTATATTTATTTAGTTTTAGATTTAGTATTATTTTTCATTTGTCTTACTATTTTTCTTCTTATTATTATTAATACCATTCTACTATGGTTTAGAACAGTTTGGATTTGTGATCTTGCTATGTTGGTTCTTGTCATTCGTTCACTTCACTAACTGTTCTAATTATAGGCCCTTTTGGTATTTTTTTGGATTTGGTTAGTTGTCAATTGTTTTAGAGTTTTCTTTCTCATTTATTTATTATTATTATTATTATTATTATTTGCATATTAGTTTTTCATTATCATAGTTGAGTTTGTGGATTTTTCTATTCTTATTATTATTTTGTTACTTTTCTGATTTGGAATATTCTCTTCTTCAGCTACATTATGATGAACATACGCAGTAAGACTAAGACCATCGTCCCCGCTTCGAAAAAGCGGAAGACCCATGGTGTGACTTCCTCTTCTAGTGCCTCTGCTGAGGTCTGCCACCCATACCTCTGATTTTCTGCGGGCCCCCAAGAGGATCTATTTCAGTTATTTAGACAGCGCCCATTCGGCCTAGGCCGCCATATCTATTGGGCCGCGTTGGAGCAGGTCCGCCTAGCTGACGATGTTCATGCCTTAATTACCACAGCTCCGTGGGACAGATTCTTCTCCATTATCGAGCCCACCTACATGGAGCTTGCCTTGGAATTCTACGCGACGTTTCTTGTACAGCAGGTAATGACGACTCATGATGAGCCAGACACCATCACTTTTCAACTTGGTGCTTTGGTGCGTCACATGAGCGTCCCCGAGTTCGGTGCTGCTATGAGACTTTACACTGAGGAGTTCATGAGTACTGATAACTTCCTCCATCTACATCGACACATCCATTACACACCATCACAGTGTTGGACAGAGCTTACAGTGAGCTAGATACTTTATAATGCGAGTCGCTCGAAGGCGACGTCTCTCTCTCCAGATTTATGGTACCTTCACGCACTTTTAGAACACACATTTACTGGTAGGAGAGAGAGCATTGGAGTTGTCAATACTCACGATGCATACTTTTTATGGAGTATAGCCATCGGGCATATATTTGATTTGGCATACTTCATCGCTCTAGCCTTCTACCATCAGACTGACCGCCACAGGAAGGATCCCATCTGGTTAGGCCCTTATTTGACTCGCCTCGCTCGACACTTCGGTCCCCTATACACATTGGAGTAGTCCTCCACACTCACACTTGTTGGCCAGATGTCCCCACAGGGAATCTTGAGCAAGATACATATGAGGATGATCAAGTGGCATCGTGGAGTGGATCCCCCTTAGCATTGATTGTTTCATTTTGACGTTCAGAATGAACCCGAGGACTTCATGATGATGTTCCTCTTCATCACGAGGATCCACCACAGCCTCCAACGTCAGCAGTATTGTGTTTAGAGGTTTGACATTCTTGACGCGACATTGCAAAGGATCTATCAGCATTTCCATATCTCCTCTCCAGCACCGACGACTCACAACACCGATGTGTCTAATGATGAGGACCATTGAGTCTATTTATTTTATTTTATTTTTATTTTTAGTTTTATTTTTATTTTCTTAGACTTTTTTTGTTTTACTATTTTGAACTATATTTTTATTATTTCTAATTGAGTAACCCTTTAATTGCCTCCACTACTTATGTTTATTTTCTTAATAGCTTGCTTAGAATCATGCACTACATTTAAGATTTGTCCACAATTTCGCTTTTCGCTATTCTGGGGATTTCATCCGATATTCAGAGCAGTTTCAATTCTCTGCCTCTCATATTATATTTTGTTTATACTGTGTTTATTTTTATTTGTACATTGAGGACAATGCACATCTTAAGTGTGGGGAGGTTATTTATATGATTATTAGGAAATCCTTGAATTATGTCTTGTGCTCAATTAATTTTCTCATATTACTATTAGAATGAATTCTTATCGATTTGTGATTATCACTGATATGTTTTAGATTAAATTCATAGATATTTGTGCATTGATGGTTTAAACTTTAGACATGAGAGAACCAAGCATGATAAGTCAATTTTTAGAATTAAAAATTTTAAGTTGTTTCCCTGAATTGAGGTATTACCTTGAAGTTTGAGATTTGTAAGATTGATATCAAAAACCATAATTTTTTTGTGAGATTTTGAGCCTTTAGAGCATACACTTTTCTTGTCCATTTTATTATTGGTTATGAGTGTGTCAATATTGATTTGTTGTTTTAGAACTTGCTTCGATTATGCATGTCGAGACGACACTTTTAATTTGATATACCGAGATGATAAATGCACTTAGTGTAACACCCTTCACCCTTATTCAATGCCAGAATAGGGTTACGGAGCATTACCTAACAAATTATACAATTACACTTATATTTCACATACATTTTCAATGTTCCTAATAATCATCATTCAACAACATACATATCGTCCCTAGTATAAGCCTACGAGGCCTAACACATGCTTTAGGAGTTGTTCGGGACTAAACCGATAACTCAAGGAATTTTTGAAACACTTAGAAATTTTTCAAAAAAGTGAGCGATAAACCGTAAAAGTAACATATTTTAATCCCACATTTAGCATACTTTTGGATGATTTATCCCTTGATTTATGTAAAAAGGTGCTCTTAATCCTTTCTTTTCATGTTTTATACTCAGGAAACACCCAAGGATATAAAGAACGAGAAATGGGCCCAAAACGGAGTAAATGGGCCATATCACGAAATCCACACGGCCTGGACCCAAGACCACACGGTCGTGCCTCATTACAAGCCGAAACACAGCTTAAAGACGACTCACACGACTGTGCCTCATTCAATAGGTTCGCACACGGCCTGGCTATGATTCACACGGGCGTGTGCCATGGGTGTGTCACTAGCGTCAGGAAGAAGAGTTTCACTCGGAAAAGGATACTTAGGGGCAAAGAAACCTATTTCGAAAGCCTATATAAACACCCTAAGTATAACCTTGAGGGGGGCGGTTAGCTAGGCCAAGGAGCCGAGTGAGAAAGGTCAGATTTGTGGGAATCACTCGAAGATAGCCAGTTGATTCATCTCAAGAAGCCGGAATTCTACTCAAGACAGTAGATCTCTCCTTCAATTCCTTCAGGGGGTTTTAGGGATTTCTTATGTTTTGTTTTATCTTTTCTTTTGAGATGTTTTCTTTTATTGTTATGAACTAAACCCTTCAGATACCAGAAGGGGATGAAACCTAAGATGAATCTTGTTATTGTTTTCTGAACTATATGATAAATACTTGATTTGTTCTTAATTATGTGTGCTTAATTCTTGTGTTAATATTTCTGGGATATTGATTCAAGTTGGATGTGCTTAGGTGGTGGAGAAAAAGTCCCTGCTTAAAAGTAGATCTAGCATAATTAAGCGGAGTTGATCATGCGCCTAGAGATAGGGTGACGAGATTTTTCCGGATTAGGGTGAAACCTAATATGGGAGTCCATAGATCGAGTTAATGTGATTCTAGGGGTTTTAACTAGAAAGAGATTTCAATTAATCAACCTAGGGTTAGGCGTTATTCGCCTCGAGAGAGGGTTTAATATAAATTAGGGAATCTTACGGATTAAGTCAAGTGAATAAATCGTCTGGTTCAGTGTTTGATAACAAGGGAAGTCTAGGTGGATTCTTCCTAAGGGTATCGTCTTAATTAACTGAGTTTTCCCAATAGTATTTCCCTAATTCATTCTTTTTGTCTTTGCGTCTTTAGCTTAGTAATTAGTTAAATTTAGATTAAACAAAAACTTCACTTATTTCAGGCTAGATAATAAAAAGGAAGTTAGTATTAGTACTTTTAGTTCCTTTGGGTTCGACAATCCGGTCTTACCTAAACTATACTACTGTTCGATAGGTGCACTTGCCTCAATCGTTGTCATAGTTAGTTTCCAGGTTCGATCATTCTCATTCATTATAAATTTAAAGCTCTGACAGACACAATCAAGTTTTTGGCTTCGTTGCCGAGGAACTAAAATATTAAGAAAGCTCTATTTTTATTACTTTAGCCACTATTTTATTTTCCGTAATTTACTTTTATTTTTAGTTTAAATTTTAACTTTGCTAAATTTTCTTTCTTTCTTTCCTTACTAGGTACCTCTACTTTACGATAGTGATATTGAAGCTACCGCTTGCAGGAATCGTAGAGAAATTAGGCGAACCCTAAATTACACAGAAGAAGAGTGAGAAGGTAGATCCAATCCTACTGAAGGGATGGACGAGAACAATCCACCACCATAAGATGTGGGAGAAAACAATGCTCCACGTACTATGGATGATTATGCTAAACCTCATTTAACGGGAGCAGAATCGAGTATTGTTAGGCCTGCTGTTGCTACTAACAATTTTGAATTAAAGCCTAACACTATACAAATGATTCAACAATTTGTTCAATTTGATGGTTTGCAGGACGAAGACCCAAATACTCATATAGCTAATTTTTTAGAGTTCTGTGATACCCTCAAAATGAATGGCGTTTTTGATGATGCCATACGCCTTCGGTTATTTCCCTTGTCATTAAGGAATAAAGCCAAACAGTGGTTAAACCCGTTACCACGAGGGTCAATCACTACATGGGATCAAATGACTGAAAATTTTTTATTAAAATATTTCCCACCGGCCAAAACGACCAAATTACAGAATGATATCTCTTCTTTTGTGCAGATGGATTTAGAGACATTATACGACGGATGGGAGAGATACAAGGATCTCTTGAGAAGGTGTCTGCACCATGGTTTACCCTTATGCAACTAATTGATTAAGCCGCTAGTGGAACCTTGAACAACAAAACTCTTGAAGCAGCTTACGAGTTTATTGAAGAGATGTCACTGAATAACTATCAGTGGCAGGTTACAAGGACAAAACCAACAAAATCAGCCGGAGTTTTCAACCTCGACGCAGTAACCATGCTCTCAACACAGGTAGAGATGATGAATAAAAAGCTTGATAGTTTGTGTTTGTAACATCCTGAATTTATAGGCCTGTGCATTTTGTGTGTTGTAGGTTTAATGTGTTAATTTGAGAATTAGGGATGCAAATTGGGCTCAGAAATGAGCTGGGGTCTTGACTAAAAATTCTGTGTAGACACTCTAGCGCTTTAAAGGTAGTTATTTGTGTTTTAAATGACAAATTGGGCTTGTGGCCCAAAGCAAGGTGGGGCCATAAAGGAGAAAAAGGGTGGCGTCACTAGTAGATGGATAGGGCCAAGTTTTGGTTGCTTGGAGCCAAAGTTTTTGGGCCAAATTCGGCACTAAAAAGGGAGTAAGGGGGGACGGCAACAAGGCTAATATTTAGGGATTTTTAGTGTTTAAAATATGTGGATATTATGTTGATAAAGGAGGGAGGAGTTGGAGCTAATTAAGTCTCTTTTGGATGTGAGTTTTGATAAAGATAAGAGAAAAGATCAGAGGCTATCCAGGAGGCTAGAGGTGGCCGAAATTGGGACTGTGTGTGTAAAGGGGGGGACGGCTAGATAGAGTTAGGAGATGCCAAAATTTTATTAGTTTTTCTGAAAGCTTTCCTTCAGTTTTCTCTGCTGCCGAAATCCTCTCCATTCTTTTTCTTCCTAGCCGAAATCTCCAAGTCTCTTTCTTGTTTTCTTTTCTTCTTCTCTTTTTCTGTCAGAAACCGAAACTCTTCACTCAGTTTTTCTAAAAGCCGAAAATGCATCAGCCTTCTACTGTTCATACTTTTCGGGATTTTCTTAAAAGCTGAAATTCCTAGATCTCTTCTCTTGTGTTTGCGGAATCTTTCTGCAAGGGGTAGCCGAAATCTTCTGAAAAGGTAAGTGTCGAATATTTTATTCTTTCAATCTTTTCCGGCTTTTAGAGACCATAGCCGAATGGCTACATGGTGGCTTGATCTTGTGTTTTCTTTCATGGGCAGCATTCCAGGATTTGAAGGAGATCTAATCGCGTAGGTTTCTAAATCGGTAGCACCTGAATCACCCTACTTCCGAGATTCAATTGATTTAGGTAAGGAGATTTGTTTATTTAAACATATAAATTCGGGTACATAATTATCCTTGGCCGAATGTAGGGGAAACTTTATCTTTGCGTTTTTTCAGCTTTTGAGCAAAGTTGTAGACAAAGGGCAGTAGATCCGATTAGCAAGGGTATCGACGTAGAGAGTAGTACTATGTGTTATCAGGTGTGTAACGTTCTTACACCATTTAGATTGTTTGTTAGTATGTGTATGTAAACCTGTTTATATTCTGTTAAATTCTGAAATCCCGGCATAACGGTTGAAAACCCGATGAGGGTAAAAGCGAATCACCAGGTTAGTGATTTCAGTCATTCATAAGTGAATGTTCCTGTTGAGATGATATATTTTTCTATGTATATCGATTTCTGTGTATGCACGGGATTGGGTGATTGATGAAAGGGGAAGTGTTCTGTTGTAGTGGCTCTGCCATGATTTGTTGTAGTGGCTCTGCCACAATCTATTCTGGTGACTATGTCACAACTCTGACGATGAGCAGCTAACTACAACATGACTGCCATCGATGGAGTGTAGCGGTGTGGGTTGATTGTAGAAATCCCCAACGGTGTGATTGACAGGTAAGGGTGGTGTATAGCGGATGGAAACTAAGAATTGGGTTGGGATTTGCATAATTTCTGTTATATGATATTCTGCTATTCTGATCTGTGGGGCTAAGGCCCAATCTGATGGTGCACGAGGGTTGCACACTGAGTCTCGTGACTCACCCCGTTGTTTAACATTTTTCAGGTAACACTTAGAGCATCGAGCCGGGCTGGAGAGGAACGCAAGGTGGCCATGCTGAGATTATTTTAGATACTGCAAAAGACATTATTTTGTTTATTTATATTTAATATTTTGGGTTATATTTTATTGTAATAAGGCCACGGGCTATTTACTTTATATTTTCAGTTTTTGGGCCTTACTTTTAGACACTTAAGTTATACGTAGAATTGGAATTAAGGCTTGTACTAAAATAATAAAAAGCAAAGGCAGAATTTCGGTTTTCATTCACTAAGGCATTTAAATGAAAACTTATATCATTTATAAACTATCAAATAATTAAGTTTTCCGGTATAAATGTTTAAACTCAACAAATGTTTTCCAAATACGCGACATGTTTTATAAAATCTTCTTAGTGACATGCCATATCCGGTCGTGGTGTTTGGGCTGGGTTTGGGGTGTTACAAATTGGTATCAAAGCCCGGTTCAAAACTCAGCTTTGGGTGTTTTGGGCTCAAAATGTTTTCTAAAAGATGGGTTTTGAAACATGCATGTTTATAACTAACACAGGATGGTTTTCTCGGCATGGCACCTGCGTCTCCGGCCCAAGTCCGCCAGGTAAGTATTCTAAACTCACTGTGTGATATATATGTATGTGGGCTTCATGGGCTTCATGGGACGTAGACTATTTAAATTAAAACTTGATGGACTCTAGGCTTAGCGTATACAACTTCTTAAATCTCATAAGACTTAAGTCAACTAAACAAACTCGTGAACAAGTCGCTGGGTTGGGGTGTGGCAACAGGCATGCGCATGTCTAGGATTGGATCCGGAAGAGCCTGGTACTTAAGCAGTCCTAGTGACTCACCTCCTCTTCGCTGGAATCCTACCTGGTGCGTAGTGACTGTTCACCCTAGCCACGAGGATTTGTTAACGGGCCAAAATCTATAATTAAAACCCGAAAGGGACCAGCCATCCTATTCGTTTTTAAATTACTAAATCACCCCTGATTTATAAAATGACTGAAATAACCCCGGATTGTAAAATTACCAAGATACCCTTATTTCATAAAATTACCAAGATACCCTTATTTCACAAAATTACCAAGGGACCCTATTTTGCAAAATTACCAAAATACTCTTAAGTTTTGTAAAAGTTCCGAAATACACTCAGTTTGTGAAAATTCCCAAAACAACCGAAATGTTATAAAATACTCATGTTTTGCAAACTTACCTGAAAACCCCTGGATTTACAAAAGTAACCCGGTTTGTGGAATGAAATTTTCCAAAGTACCCCTGTGTAAAAAAACAAACAAACAAACACACAACACAACAACAACCAAAAACCACAAACACCGGAACGCCACTATTATTCTTTTGAAAATCAAATTCTCCAAAATACCCCTATTTTAAATTAATATATATATATATACCTCTATCTCGAAAATTACCAAGAACCTCTATTTTGTCAAATTACAAACATACCCTGTAGGATGAAATTGCGAAAAAACCCCCGGGTAGTGAAATGACAAAAATACCCTTATGTGGTGAATGTGACTTCATGGATGTGATATGTACGTG
Organism: Gossypium australe; assembly: GCA_005393395.2. Taxonomy (NCBI): domain Eukaryota; kingdom Viridiplantae; phylum Streptophyta; class Magnoliopsida; order Malvales; family Malvaceae; genus Gossypium; species Gossypium australe. The sequence goes on along the minus strand of CM016626.1, from coordinate 36,490,643 downwards.
AGGTGTGAATGTATGTGGATTCTAGAATTGGGAGGTAAAGTTGAGACTGAAACTGTAGATAGGTTCAAATTCGAAAGAATCACTCTTAAAACTACTCTTCATAAGATTGTTTGTGGATAATTAGTGGGAAGAGTTAATAATTCATAAAATTTCTAATCAAATAAATGCCAATCGGAAGAATGAGTACAAGGGGTCGAGGACGTCGGTCGTGTGGTCGTGGTAGGGGTAGGATGACCGTGTCAGAGCACGTAGGGTCTGGCCACGGGTCAGGAAACGAGATGCCGAATCCGCCAGCTGTGGAGGGAGAATTTCGGGACCAGGCACCCGGAGATGATGCGGTATCTCAGGCGATGTTGCGGGTCCTTGAAAGAGTTGCTGGGGCAGGCACGGGTTCAGGAGTTCAGAAATCTGTGTCGGAACGACTCCGAGCCAATGGAGCGGAGATGTTTAGGGGTGTTTCTGGCGTAGCCCTTAATACAGCTGAGTATTGGTTAGAGGCAAGTGAGCGTATAATGGATGACCTTAACTTCACTATAGAGGAGAAGTTGAAGGGGGTCGTGTCTCTTCTTCGAGACGAGGCTTATCAATGGTGGCTCACGGTAAAGGAGGGTACTGCCGCAGACCGGATTGATTGGGATTACTTTAAGGAATTGTTTCTGGGAAAGTATGTTGGGGTCAGCTATGTGGATGCACAGAGGAAGGCATTCTTGAATTTGGTACAGGGAAGTAAGTCTGTATCTGAATAGGAGGCGGAGTTTCTACGGTTGAGCCGTTACGTTCGAGGGATTGTGGCGACTAACTATGAGCATTGCGTACGGTTCGAGGATGGACTAAGGGCTGAGCTGAGGGTATTAGTAGCACCGCAGTAGGAAAGGGACTTTGCAGTTTTGGTTGAGAAAGCTAAGATATCTGAGGAGGTTAAGCGGACTGAGAAACAGAATAAGGATAAGAATAGGAATAGGAATAAGAGGAATTTTGGGTCGTCGGGATCATCTGGAAATTTTCAGAAAAGGCCTAGGTCTGATGGGCCAGCTCGTGCTCCGACGGGTCAGAATCGATCATGTCCTTCGTGTGGGAAGGTACATTATGGGGAGTGCAGAAGGAGAACCGGTGGATGTTTCAGGTGTGGATCCACGGAGCATATGATTAAGGACTGTCCATAGGTAAATCAGGCACAGCCCGCGGGACGAGGTTCTGATCAGGTTAGGAGAGGTGGTCAGCCAGCACCGAGGGGTCGTGGTGCAGCCAGAGAAGGAAATGGAGTCGGTCGGGGTCGTGGAGCACCTGGTAGGGGTGCAGGAAATGTAGACGCGAGACAGTCAGGTTTAGTTTATGTAGCTCGTCGACGTGAGGATGGTGACGCACCGGACGTCATAACCGGTACGTTTCTTATTTCTGATAACCCTTTTCTTACCTTGATTGATATTGGGTCAACTCACTCCTATGTCGCATGTTCGGTATTTGAGACCCTAAGTATAGAATCTGAAACAACCACTAGGAAGATGACTGTGGTTAGTCCTTTAGGATAATCTAGGGTAGTGGACAAACTATTTAAGGATGTACCTTTAGAGATTCAAGGGGTAGTGTTCCCGGTAGACTTAATGGAATTACCGTTTGGAGAGTTTGATCTTATCTTTGGAATGGATTGGTTGACTAAACATCATGCTAAGTTGGATTGTGAGACTAAGCGCATGGTGTTGAGTACCCCGGAAGGCGGGGATGTGGTTGTGTTAGGAGAAAGATGGGATTACTTGTCCAACGTAGTATCTGCATTGAAGGCTGTTAAGATGATTCGGAAAGGATGCAATACATTTCTAGCTTTTATCAATGCTTTGGACGCTAAGGAGGTGACTGTTGATGGGGTAAGGACAGTAAAGGATTTTGTAGATGTCTTTCCTGAGGAGCTGTCAGGGTTACCCCCGGATCGAGAAGTGGAGTTTGGAATAGAGCTACTTCCGGGTACAGCTCTGGTGCCCATTGCCTCTTATAGAATGGCACCGAACGAGTTGGTGGAACTCAAAGCTCAGATCCAGGAACTGTTGGATCGAGGGTTTATTCGACCGAGTGTGTCTCCGTGGGGAGCGCCGGTCCTATTTGTGAAGAAGAAGGACGAATCCATCCGTATGTGCATGGACTACCGTCAACTGAATAAGTTAACGATTAAGAACAAGTACCCACTGCCAAGAATCGACGACCTGTTCGATCAGCTCAAAGGAGCTTCGTTCTTTTCTAAGGTTGACTTAAGGTCGGGATATCATCAGTTAAGGGTAAAGGAAGGAGACATTTATAAGACGGCGTTTCGAACTCGCTACGGTCATTATGAGTTCTTGGTGATGTCGTTCGGGTTAACGAATGCGCCAGCAGCATTTATGGATATGATGAATCGGGTATTTCAACCGTATCTTGATCGGTTCGTCGTGGTGTTCATCAACAATATCCTGGTTTACTCCAAGTCTTAGGAGGAGCATGATGCACATCTTCGTGTGGTGTTGCAAATTCTGAGGGAGAAGCAGTTGTACGCAAAGTTCAGTAAGTGTGAGTTCTGGCTGAAGGAAGTGACTTTCTTAGGGCATGTAGTTTCCGCAGAGGGAATTAGGGTGGACCCTCAGAAGATAGAAGTCGTATTGGATTGGAAACTGCCGAAGTTTGTGGCAGAAGTTCGAAGTTTCTTGGGATTGGCTGGGTACTACAGAAGGTTTGTTGAAGGGTTCTCATTGATAGCGGCACCTTTAACTAAGTTGTTGAGGAAGGGAGTATCGTTTGTATGGACCGAAAAACAGCAGGAGAGCTTTGAGAAGCTGAAGAGAATCTTGACGGAAGTGCCAGTGTTAATTCAGCCAGAGGCGGGGAAAGAATTTACCGTCTACTGTGATGCGTCACACACGGGTTTAAGATGTGTGTTGATGCAAGATGGAAAATTTGTTGCATATGCGTTTCGGCAGTTGAGACCGCATGAGTTGAACTACCCCACGCATGATTTAGAATTGGCTGCGGTAGTGTTCGCTCTGAAAATCTGGAGACATTACCTGTATGGGGAGAAGTCAGTTATTTACATGAACCATAAGAGCCTGAAATATCTCCTTACCCAGAAGGAGTTGAATCTGAGGCAACGTAGGTGGATTGAGCTCTTGAAGAACTATGACTGCTCGATCGAATATCATCCGGGTAAGGCTAACGTGGTGGCAGATGCGCTGAGTAGGAAGGCAATAGCGGATTTGAGGGCGATGTTCGCTCATCTTAGTCTATATGAGGATGGAAGTTTGGTAGCTGAGCTCCAAGTAAGACCTATGTAGACAAGTCAGATCAAAGAGAAGCAACTTCTAGACGATGTTTTGAGTGCTCGACTCCGGCAAGTGCGAAGTGGTGAAGGAGAGGACTATAGTTTGAATGGTGATGGAGTCCTGTGTTGTAATATCCGGGATTTAGGGCTTGTGCATTTTTGCATAATTGTATGTGGTAGTATGCCTGTGTGTGTTTTGAATGTGTTTTATAGATTTTGAGAACCTTAGAATGTAGGTAAATGCTGTAGGAAAATAGTGGATTTTAAGTCTTAAAGAGGGAGATAGGCAATTGAGGCCTTAAGAAAATTTGTAGGGGAAATTGGACACATAAATGGGCTTGGTAAAGTGGCAAGGAGGCGCCACTTAAAGCCTTAAGCAGTGACGCCACAAGCAGTGTGAAAGGGCCTAGGTTCGAGCAGCAAGGGACGCAAATAGGAGTTTTATTTTGCAGCAAGGAGAAATAGAGGTGGACGGCACTAAAACACTAAGGGATGAGCATTAGATGTGGTCAAACTCTTTTTAAATTTCGGCTAAGGTAGGAAGATAATTATTGTTATTTTTTATTATTTTCAATGGGTAGAGAAGAGAGAAAATAGGAGAAAAAGGAGGAAGCTGATAAGGGAAGGAGAGTTGGCCAGCCAAGGGACACTTTGGATGTCAATATTCGGTCATGGGAAAGGGGGGAAAACCGAATGTGCATAGTAGAGTTTAGGCATTTTTCTTGTGCACTTTTCCTCCCTAGTTATCTTCTTCTTTTCTCTTTTATTTTGTCAAAGCCGAAAACACAAGTAAGTCTAGCCGATTTGATCATAGCACTAAAAGCCGAAATATCCCTTGTGCTAGCCGAATCTTTATTTATCACCATTGCCGAATTGCTCAACCTTTCTCTCCTTCTTTTCACAATTTTCCAAAAGCCGAAAGTAAGTTCTTCCTAGACCATAGCCGATTGTTCATTAAACTCCAAAGGCTGAAACCAATTGATCACCATCTAGCCTACTTAGCCGAATATCTTTGTGGGTTCAAGCAAGGGTGCAGTCGATTTCTATAGTAAGGGTAAGAATCAACTGTCGTCTTTTTCCTTTCTTTCTTTTAGATTAGCCGAAAGTTGGAATCTAATCTCTTTTACTGTTGTTTGGCTGAAACTATGAAGGGGTTTCGGGATTTGGTTGTTGTCGACTATAAGGAGGAGTTCTTCGGGATTTTAAGATCCAAGGTAATTCATGTGTGGTATTCGGCCAAGGGCCATTTTCATAGATCTTGTGCAATATGTTGACCTTAACATGTACCATGTAGGATTTCGACATCTTCATAGCCAAGTGACTATTTTCGGGATTTGGAGTCGCAAGGTAAGAAGGTATTAATATTCAGCCAAGGCCATATTAAGTATTAGTGGCTAGCCAATTCTGACATTGATTTTTAGAGAGGAGTATAAGCTGTTTCGGTAGACTTTCGGGATTCAGGGAATACGATAGTAACTAGGTGTGTAGCCCTACACTAATTCTTGATACATTTATGGTATTGTTTGCTATATGTATGTGTTAATGGAGATATGAAAATGTGGCTAAAGGTACCATTCAACGGTACAGAGTATTTAGGTACGTTGACCTTCAATACCATGTTATAATATTATGAATATCGAAAATGACACACATGTGAATTCGTATGAATATGGGATAAGGAATATGGCATGATTTCTGTATGTTTTGTATGAATGCATGGGCATATGTGTGATTATGGAAAAGGGAAGTGATCTGGTGGTTTCTACCACAGTATCTGGTGACTCATGTCACATAATCTGAATGTGGTGACTTATGTCACATATTGTTATCTGGTGACTCTGTCACATTATCTGGTGGCTATGCCACAATTTATAAGGGCGATGTGCAAGTCGTCTGCAGCGATTGCCTTCGATGGTGTGTAGCGGATGGAGGGTCGATTTAGTAATCCCCACGGTGTGTTTGGCAGGTACGGGTTATGTGTAGAGGATGGCTATCTAGGTTTGGGTTTGGGTTGCATCATTGGTTATATTTTAATATGTGATTGAGTATGCCTAAATCGTTTGGGAGTTTGTGTTGGTAGTTACACACTAAGTCTGTTTGACTCACCTTTTGTGGGCTAACATTTTGTAGGTGACACTCAGTAATTGGACCGGGTCGGCAGGAACTTAGTGGTGGCCATGCTCAGCTCAGTGATATTTTATTTTGAGACTATATATATTAAGTTTTGGACTTATTTCAGGTTTTGCTTTGATGTAATAAGGCCATTACTTTTAAACTGTTTTATGCATGCATCTTATTTGCTTTTATGATACTGTTATTATCAAACAAAGGGCTAAATAACTTTTCTTTAAAATAAATTCTAAATGTTTTGACACCCAAACACCAACGATTTCCAATTTAATGGTAAACTCTAAAAACTTGGCATTTCTTTTAACTTATAGCTTTCAAGTACGAAGATAACGTTTTAACAAAAATATAGACTTCAATAACGACACCGTTTTCAATTCAATCACAACACCAATCGATTTCTCTTCAAAATGACCAAAATCTTCCAATTTAACATACAAGTTTTGAAATGTTTTACTCAAGGAGTGCCAGATTCGGCCAAGGTTCGTGGGCCGGGTTTGGGGTGTTTCAATTTGGTATCAGAGCCCAATTTTAAACTCTCGGCCTTGGGTTTAAAGCCCACAACGTTTTCAAAATTTAGCCCAAATAAGTTTTTGTGAAAATTTTTGGAATTAAGCAGGTTTTCTGGCATGGCACCTAAGTCTCCGACCCGAAGTCCACTAGGTAAGTTCCCCTAACTATTGTAAGATTTGTATTATTCTATGATCTGTATGTGGGTACTACGAGATCGTAGATTAGTACACTAGAAGTTATTGAACCCTAGGATTAGCTTACTCCAACACAGAATCACATAAAATTTAAAGCCTAATCAAACAAACCTGTGAGTGAGTCGCCGAGTTAGGGTGTGGCAACCATCGTGCGCATGTCTAGGGTTGGATTCGGTGGGAGCTTGGTATTTAAGCAGTCCTAGTGACTCACCTCCTCTCTAATCGAATCCTACCTGGTGCGTAGTGACGGTTCACCCTAACCAAGAGGACTTATTCACGGGCTAAATCCAATAATTAAAACCCGAAAGGGACTAGCTACACTGTTTTATAAGAACCTTAGTTTTAAAATTACCAAATTACCCCTTTGATTTGTAAAAAAAAGAGAAAAAAAACCATTTTAGACTTTGGAAAATTTTCTGAAATATTCTCGATTTACAAAATTACTCAAATACCCCTGGTTTACAAAATTACCCAAATACCCTTGGATTATAAAATCACCATACTACCCTCGATTTCTACCAAGATATCCTTATTTTACAAAAATACCAAAACCCATAATTTTAAAAATATCAAGATACCCGAGTTGGAAAATTACCAAAATACCCCTATAGGACAAATTACGAAAATACCCCTGGGATTGAAACGGATGAAAATGCTTGAGTGGTGAATTTGTGTAGTTGATACTATCGAATGAATGTGTTTTCTCTGAATTAGGATAGAGGACTTGAAATGAAAACCTTGAAATGATCGGAAGAACTATTACTAAACTTCTTTACATAAAACTTCTTCGTGGGTAATCAGTGGAACAAAGACTAATGCATAAAACTTTTTAACCAGATTAGATCGCGATCGTAGACATGAGTTCTAGGGGACGTGGTCGTAATGTGCGAGGGCGTGGTAGAGGCAGAATGGCCGTATCGGAACCCGTTAGGTCTGGTCAAGGGTATGAAAATGAGGTACCACCACCACCACCAGCTGCTGAGGTTTAACATCAGGATCAACGGGGGATGATGCAGTATCGCAGGTGATGCTGCGGGTTCTTGAGAGGGTGGCTGGAGTAGGTGGAGGTATGGGAGCTCGGAAATCTGTACCCGAGCGACTCCGAGCCAGTGGAGCTGAGGTATTCCGTGGTGTATCCGGTGTGGCGCCCAATACGGCTGAGTATTGGTTGGAAGCGACGGAGCGAATCATGGACGAGTTGGATCTGACTGCTGAGGAGAAACTGAAAAGAGTGGTGTCGCTACTTCGCGATGAGTCATACCAATGGTGGCTCACAGTTCGGGATGGTGCTACAGCTGAGGATATCACTTGGGAGTATTTCAAGGCGGTGTATTAGAAGAAGTATGTGGGGATTAGCTATATTGATGCGCAGAGGAAGGCATTTCTGAGGCTGGTTCAGGGCAGTAAGTCCGTAGTAGAGTACGAGGCGAAATTCTTAAGGTTGAGCCGGTATGCTCGAGGAATCGTGGCCACGGAGCATGAACGATGTGTCCGGTTCGAGGATGGCCTGAGGGATGACCTCAGATTGTTGATAGCTCCACAGCAGGAGCGGGAGTTTGCCGTGTTGGTAGAGAAGGCTAAGGTAGTCGAAGGGATTAAGGAATTTGTGAGACAGAATACGGATAGGAATAAGTAGAAGAGAGGCTTTGGATCTTCAGGGTCATCTGTAAATGTTCAAAAGAGGCATCGAGTGGATGGGCAGCGAGGGCAGCAGGTTGTCGCAAGAGGGCAGTACCGTACTTGTGCTCAGTGTGGGAAGATGCACTTAGGAGAGTGTTGGAAGAAGACAGGGGTATGTTTTAAGTGTGGGTCCAAGGATCACATGATTAGGGATTGTCCTATGAAAACAGATGGGAGCTGACCAGCAGGTCAGGGTTTTAATTAGGCTGGAAGAGGTGGACAGCAGCCACCACGGGGTCGTGGTCCGGTTGGCAGGGGTAATGGTTCTGGACGAGGACGGGGAACACCGGGCAGAGGTGTTGGTAATACATAGGCAAGACAGTCGGGTCTGGTGTATGCAGTTCGCCGGAGAGAGGATGGAGACGCACCGGACGTCATAACCGGTATGTTCCTTATAGCTGACAAGCCTTACTTTGCTTTAATTGATGTTGGCTCGACCCATTCTTATGTAGCATGTAGAGTAGTTGAAACGCTAAGTGTAGCATCTGAACTGACTGATAGGGAGATGACTGTAGTAAGCCCGTTAGGTCAAGCTGTAGTGGTGAATAAGATATTTCGGAGTGTACCTCTAGAGATTTAAGGAGTAGTATTCCCTGCTGACTTGATGGAACTACCTTTCGGAGAATTCGATCTCATTCTTGGCATGGATTGGCTAGTGGAACATTGGGCTAAGTTGGATTGCGCAGCTAAGCGAATGGAGTTAAGGACCCCGGAGGATGAGGAAATAATTATGATAGGAGAAAGAAGAAACTATTTGTCTAACGTAGTCTCCGCGTTAAAGACTGATAAGATGGTTCGAAAAGGGTGCAAGGCATTTTTGGCTTTTGTTAGTGCGTTGGATGCGAAAGAAGAAGGAGTTAGTAGAATTAGAACGGTAAGGGATTTTGTGGATGTATTTCCGGAGAAGCTACCTGGGTTACCCTCGGATAGGGAGGTGGAGTTCGGAATTGACTTACTGCCAGGTACAGCTCCTGTGTCAATTGCTCCGTATAGAATGGCACTAAAGGAGTTGGTTGAGCTCAAGCCTCAGATCCAAGAGTTGCTTGATCGTGGGTTTATCTGACCCAGTGTGTCTCCGTGGGGAGCACCAGTCTTGTTTGTGAAGAAGAAGGACGGGACTATGCGTATGTGCATAGATTATCGGCAGTTGAATAAGCTGACCATCAAGAACAAGTACCCGTTGCCAAGGATAGACGACTTGTTCGATCAGCTTAAGGGGGCTGCGGTTTTCTCAAAGATAGATTTACAGTCTGGATATCATCAGCTTAAGGTGAAGGAAGTGGATATCTATAAGACAGCTTTCCGGACAAGGTACGGGCATTATGAGTTCTTAGTAATGCCATTCGGATTGACGAACGCCCCAACTACGTTCATGGATATGATGAATCGGGTTTTTCAACCTTACCTGGATCGGTTCGTCGTTGTGTTCATCGACGACATCCTAGTGTATTCCAAGTTTGAGAAAGAACATGATGAGCATCTCTGGGTAGTGCTGCTAGTGTTAAGGGAGAAGAAGCTCTATGCCAAATTCAGCAAGTGTAAATTTTGGCTGAAGGAGGTTGCGTTCTTAGGGCATGGGGTGTCTGCAGAAGGGATAAGGGTGGATCCTTGGAAGATTGAAGCAGTGTTAAACTGGAAACCACCTAAGTCGGTGGCTGAGGTTATTTCTTGGGATTGGCAGGCTATTACCGAAGGTTTGTAGAAGGGTTCTCATTAATAGCTGCACCTCTGACGAAGTAGTTGAGAAAGGAAGTACCTTTCGTATGGACAGATAAGCAACAGGAGAGCTTTGAGAAGCTTAAGAAGGTTTTGACTGAAGCTTCGGTTTTGATTCAGCCTGAGGCGGGGAAAGATTTTGTGGTGTACTATGACGCTTCTCATACAGGTTTGGGATGTGTTCCGATGCAGGAAGGGAAGGTTGTCGCTTATGCGTCTCGACAATTAAGGCCACATGAGGTTAACTACCCGACACATGATTTGGAATTGGTGGCAGTGGTCTTTGCTCTTAAGGTGTGGAGGCACTATCTATATGGAGAAAAGTCAGTGATCTACACAGACCACAAGAGTCTTAAGTATCTGTTGACTCAGAAAGAGCTGAACCTGAGACAGCGTAGGTGGGTGGAGTTATTGAAAGACTACGATTGTTCGATAGAGTATCACCCGGGCAAGGCGAATGTAGTGGCGGATGCCCTAAGTCGGAAGGTTGTGTCGGATCTAAGGGCGATGTTCGCACATCTTAGCTTGTATGACGATGGAAGTTTGCTGGCAGAGTTGCAGGTCAAGCCGCCATGGTTGAATGAGGTGAAAGAAGGACAGTTGGCAGATGATAATTTAAGTGCTAAGCTGCGGCAAGTGCAAAATGGGGAGTTGGAGGATTATGGTGTTAACATTGATGGAGTATTGTGTTTCAAAGGTAAGGTCTGTATGCCTAAGGATAAGGAGTTAAGGCAGAGAATTCTTCAGGAATCGCGTAGTAGCCCTTATGCTATGCATCCTGGAGGTAGTAAGTTGTACAGAGATCTAAGGGAACAGTTTTGGTGGCCTGGTCTTAAGCGGGAAGTTACAGAATTTGTAGGGAAATGCTTAACGTGTCAGCAAGTCAAGGCTGAACATCAAGTTCCGTCAGGATTGCTTCAGCCGATAAAGATTCCGCAATGGAAGTGGGAGAGAATCACCACGGACTTCGTTAGTGGGCTTCCCCTTACGCCTACTAAGAAGGACTCGGTATGGGTGATAGTGGATTGATTGACAAAGTCCGCGCATTTCATACCAGTGCGGGTTGACTATTCTTTGCAGAAGTTGGCGAAGTTGTACGTAGCGAAAATTGTGAGGTTGCATGGAGTGCCGGTGTCGATTATTTCAGATAGAGATCCAAGGTTTACTTCTCGGTTTTGGAAAGCACTACATCAGGCTTTAGGCACCAGATTAGACTTCAGTACGGCATTTCATCCACAGTTGGACGAGCAGTCTGAGCGAGTAATCCAAGTGTTAGAAGATATGTTGGGGGGATGTGTGATAGACTTCAGAGGAAGTTGGGAAGAATATTTGCCTTTTGCGAAATTTGCGTATAATAACAGCTATCAAGCCAGTATTCGGATGGCACCGTATGAAGCGCTGTATGGACGGAAGTGTCGCACTCCTACGTGTTGGACAGAATTGGGGGAACGCCAAGTTTTGGGTCCAGAGATTGTGGCAGAATCCGAGGAGAAAGTTAATGAAATTCGGGCACGGTTGAAGGAGGCATCTGATAGGCAAAAGTCGTATGCAGATCTCAAGCGGAAGGAAATAGAGTTTGCTGTGGGAGATCAGGTGTTCCTTAAAGTTTCGCCATGGAAGAAGGTGATGAGATTTGGTCGCAAAGGGAAGTTAAGTCCCAGGTTTATATGACCTTATCGGGTTATGAAGCGAGTTGGACCAGTGGCATACCAGTTAGAGTTGCCTCCGGAGTTGAAGCAGATGCACGATGTATTCCATGTTTCGATGCTACGTCGATACCGATGGGATCCATCTCATGTAGTGCCAGTTGAAGAGGTGGAACTAAGGCCAGATTTGTCCTACGAGGAGGAGCTGATTCAGATTTTGGAACGAGATGTGAAGATGTTGCGGAGGAAATCAGTTCCTCTGGTTAAAGTGTTATGGCGTAATCATGGATCGGAAGAAGCTTCTTGGGAGCCGAAAGAAGTAATGCGACCGCAATACCCTCACTTATTTTAGCCAGGTAATTTCGAGGTCGAAATTATTTTAAGGGGGTAGAACTGTAATATCTGGGATTTAGGGCTTGTGCATTTTTGCATAATTGTATGTGGTAGTATCCCTGTGTGTGTTTTGAATGTGTTTTATAGATTTTGAGAACCTTAGAATGTAGGTAAATGCCGTAGGAAAATAGTGGATTTTAAGTCTTAAAGGGGGAGATAGGCAATTGAGGCCTTAAGAAAATTTGTAGGGGAAATTGGACACATAAATGGGATTGGTAAAGTTGCAAGGAGGCGCCACTTAAAGCCTTAAGCAGTGATGCCACAAGCAGTGTGAAAGGGCCTAGGTTCGAGCAGCAAGGGACGCAAATAGGAGTTTTATTTTGCAGCAAGGAGAAACAGAGGTGGATGGCACTAAAACACTAAGGGATGAGCATTAGATGTGGTCAAACTCTTTTTAAATTTCGGCAAAGGTAGGAAGATAATTATTGTTTTTTTTATTATTTTCATTGGGTAGAGAAGAGAGAAAATAGGAGAAAAAGGAGGAAGCTGATAAGGGAAGGAGAGTTGGCCGGCCAAGGGACACTTTGGATGTCAATATTCGGTCATGGGAAAGGGGGGAAAACCAAATGTGCATAGTAGAGTTTAGGCATTTTTCTTGTGCACTTTTCCTCCCTAGTTATCTACTTCTTTTCTCTTTTATTTTGTCAAAGCTGAAAACACAAGTCTAGCCGATTTGATCATAGCACTAAAAGCCGAAATATCCCTTGTGCTAGCCGAATCTTTATTTATCACCATTGCCGAAATGCTCAACCTTTCTCTCCTTCTTTTCACAATTTTCCAAAAGCCGAAAGTAAGTTCTTTCTAGACCATAGCCGATTGTTCATTAAACTCCAAAGGTCGAAACCAATTGATCAACATCTAGCCTACTTAGCTGAATATCTCTGTGGGTTCAAGCAAGGGTGCAGTCGATTTCTGTAGTAAGGGTAAGAATCAACTGTCGTCTTTTTCCTTTCTTTCTTTTAGATTAGTCGAAAGTTGGAATCTAATCTCTTTTACTGTTCTTTGGTCGAAACTATGAAGGGGTTTCAGGATTTGGTTGTTGTCGACTATAAGGAGGAGTTTTTCGGGATTTTAAGATCCAAGGTAAGTCATGTGTGGTATTCGGCCAAGGGCCATTTTCATAGATCTTGTGCAATAGGCTGACCTTAACATGAACCATGTAGGATTTCGACATCTTCATAGCCAAGTGACTATTTTCGGGATTTGGAATCGCTAGGTAAGAAGGTATTAATATTCGGCCAAGGCCATATTAAATATTAGTGGCTAGCCGATTCTGATATTGATTTTTAGGGAGGAGTATAAGCTGTTTCGGTAGACTTTCGGGATTCAGGGAATACGATAGTAACCAGGTGTGTAGCCCTACACTAATTCTTGATACATTTATGGTATTGTTTGCTATATATATGTGTTAATGGAGATATGAAAATGTGGCTAAAGGTACCATTCAATGGTACAGAGTATTCAGGTACGTTGACCTTCAATACCATGTTATAATATTATGGATATTGAAAATGACACACATGTGAATTCCTATGAATATGCGATAACGAATATGGCATGATTTCTGTATGTTTTGTATGAATGCATGGGCATATGGGTGATTATATAAAGGGGAAGTGATCTGGTGGTTTCTACCACAATATCTGGTGACTCATGTCACATAATCTGAATGTGGTGACTTATGTCACATATTGTTATCTGGTGACTCTGTCACATTATCTAGTGGCTATGCCACAATTTATAAGGGCGATGTGCAAGTCGTCTGCAGCGACTGCCTTCGATGGTGTGTAGCGGATGGAGGGTCGATTTAGTAATCCCCACGGTGTGTTTGGCAGGTACGGGTGATGTGTAGAGGATGGCTATCTAGGTTTGGGTTTGGGTTGCATCATTGGTTATATTTTAATATGTGATTGAGTATGCCAAAATCGTTTGGGAGTTTGTGTTGGTAGTTACACACTGAGTCTGTTTGACTCACCCTTCGCGGGCTAACATTTTGCAGGTGGCACTCAGTAATTGGACCGGGTCGGCAGGAACTTAGTGGTGGCCATGCTCAGCTCAGTGATATTTTATTTTGAGACTATATATATTAAGTTTTGGATTTATTTCGGGTTTTGCTTTGATGTAATAAGGCCATTACTTTTAAACTATTTTATGCATGCATCTTATTTGCTTTTATGATACTATTATTATCAAACAAAGGGCTAAATAACTTTTCTTTAAAAAAAATTCTAAATGTTTTGACACCCAAACACCAACGATTTCCAATTTAATGGTAAACTCTAAAAACTTGGTATTTCTTTTAACTTATAGCTTTCAAGTACGAAGATAACGTTTTAACAAAATATAGACTTCAATAACGACACCGTTTTCAATTCAATCACAACACCAATCGATTTCTCTTCAAAATGACCAAAATCTTCCAATTTAACATACAAGTTTTGAAATGTTTTACTCAAGGAGCATGCCAGATCCGATCAAGGTTCGTGGGCCGGGTTTGGGGTGGTCATGTGTTTTCGTAAGAGAGTTTGTATGCTAAAGGATGTGGAGTTAAGGCAGATGATTCTTTAGGAGGCACATAGTAGCCCATACGCTATGCATCCTGGAGGAGTTAAGATGTATCGGGATTTGCGAGAGCAATTCTGGTGGCCAGGTCTGAAATGAGAAGTAATGGAATTTGTGGGTAAATGTTTGACATATCTGCAGGTGAAGGCGGAACACCAGTTGCCTTCTGGGATGTTACAGCCAGTGAAGATTCCGCAGTGGAAATGGGAAAGAATCACGATGGATTTTGTTAGTGCATTACCTCTTACGCCCACTAAGAAGGATTCGATTTGGGTGATTGTTGATAAGCTGACGAAGTCTGCTCACTTCATACCGGGTCGTGTTGATTATTCTCTGCAAAGGTTGGCCAAGCTGTACGTGGCTGAGGTTGTGAGACTGCATGGTGTACCTGTGTCGATCATATCAGATAGAGACCCTAGATTCATGTCACGATTCTGGAAGGCTCTACATCAGGCAATAGGAACAAGGTTAGACTTTACTACCGCTTTTCATCCGCAGACTGATGGTCAGTCTGAGACGATATGCTAAGGGGTTGCATCATCAATTTTAGGGGTAGTTGGGAGGAGTATTTACCCTTGGTAGAATTTGCGTACAATAACAACTATCAATCTAGTATTCAAATGGCGCCTTACGAAGCGTTATACGGATGGAGATGTTGTACCCCTACTTGTTGGACAGAGTTGGGAGAGCGTCAGGTGTTGGGTCCAGAACTAGTTTCAGAAATGGAAGAAAAAGTTAGGTTAATTTGGGCTCGGTTGAAAGAAGCGTCTGATCGACAGAAATCTTATGTGGATTTAAAACGAAAGGAGATGGAATTTGCAATAGGAGACCAATTCTTTTTGAAAGTATCAACATGGAAGAAGGTAATGAGGTTTGGTCGGAAGGGTAAGCTATGTCCCCGATTTATTGGACCTTATCGGGTACTAGAACGTGTGGGCCCAGTGGCGTATCGATTTGAGTTATCATCAGAGTTGGAACAGGTACACAACATGTTTCATGTCTCGATGCTAAGACGTTATCATTCTGATCCATCGCACATTGTGCCAGAGGAAGAGATTGAAGTAAGGCCAGACTTGTCCTTTGAGGAGGAGCCAGTGCAAATCTTGGATCGAGACGTAAAAGTGTTGAGAAGGAAGTCCATCCCTTTGGTCAAGGTTTTGTGGCGGAACCACGGCGCAGAGGAAGCGACATGGGAGCCGGCGGATGTTATGCGACAACAATATCCCCATCTCTTCTGATCAGGTAAATTTCGAGGCCGAAATTTATTTTAAGGGGGGTAGAACTGTAACATCCTGAATTTATGGGCCTGTGCATTCTGTGTGTTGTAGGTTTAATGTGTTAATTTGAGAATTAGGGATGCGAATTGGGCTCAGAAATGGGCTGGGGTCTTGACTAACAATTCTGTTTAGACACTCTAGCGCTTTAAAGGTAGTTATTTGTGTTTTAAATGACAAATTGGGCTTGTGGCCCAAAGCAAGGTGGCGCCATAAAGGAGAAAAAGGGTGGCGTCACTAGTAGATGGATAGGGCCAAGTTTTGGTTTCTTGGAGCCCAAGTTTTTGGGCCAAATTCGGCACTTAAAAGGGAGTAAGGGGGACGGCAACAAGGCTAATATTTAGGGATTTTTAATATTTAAAATATGTGGATATTATGCTAATAAAGGAGGGAAGGGTTGGAGTTAATTAAGTCTCTTTTGGATGTGAGTTTTGATAAAGATAAGAGAAAAGATGAGAGGCTATCCAAGAGGCTAGAGGTGGCCAAAATTGGGACTGTGTGTGTAAAGGGGGGACTGCTAGATAGAGTTAGGAGATGCCGAAATTTTATTAGTTTTTCTGAAAGCTTTCCTTCAGTTTTCTCTGCTGCCAAAATCCTCTCCATTCTTTTTCTTCCTAGCCGAAATCTCCAAGTCTCTTTCTTGTTTTCTTTTCTTCTTCTCTTTTTCTGTCAGAAACCGAAACTCTTCACTCAGCTTTTCTAAAAGCCGAAAATGCATTAGCCTTCTACTGTTCATACTTTTCGGGATTTTCATAAAAGCCGAAATTCCTAGATCTCTTCTCTTGTGTTTGCCGAATCTTTCTGCAAGGGGTAGCCGAAATCTTCTGAAAAGGTAAGTGTTGAATATGTTATTCTTTCAATATTTTCTGGCTTTTAGAGACCATAGCCGAATGGCTACATGGTGGATTGATCTTGTGTTTTCTTTCATGGGCGGCATTCCGGGATTTGAAGGAGATCTAATGACGTAGGTTTCTAAATCGGTAGCACCTGAATCACCCTACTTCCGAGATTCAATTGATTTAGGTAAGGAGATTTGTTTATTTAAACATATAAATTCAAGTACATAATAATCCTTGGCCGAATGTAGGGGAAACTTTATCTTCGCGTTTTTTCAGCTTTTGAGCAAAGTTGTAGACAAAGGGCAGTAGATCCGATTAGCGAGGGTATCGATGTAGAGAGTAGTACTACGTGTTATCAGGTGTGTAACGTTCTTACACCTTTTAGATTGTTTGTTAGTATGTGTATGTAAACAGGTTTATATTCTGTTAATTGCCGAAATCCCGACATAATTGTTGAAAACCCGAGGAGGGTAAAAGCGAATCACTGGGTTAGTGATTTCTGTCATTCATAAGTGAATGTTCCTGTTGAGATGATATATTTTTCTATGTATGCCGATTTCTATGTATGCACAGGATTGGGTGATTGATGAAAGGGGAAGTGTTCTGTTGTAGTGGCTCTACCACGATCTGTTGTAGTGGCTCTGCGACGATCTGTTCTGGTGACTATGTCACAACTCTGACGATGAGCAGCTAACTGCAGCATGACTGCCATCGATGGTGTGTAGCGGTGTGGGTTGATTGTAGAAATCCCCAACGGTGTGATTGGCAGGTAAGGGTGGTGTGTAGCGAATGGAAACCTAGGATTGGGTTGGGCTTTGCATAATTTCTGTTATATGATATTCTGCTATTCTGATCTGTGGGGCTAAGGCCCAATCTGATGGTGCACGAGGGTTGCACACTGAATCTCGTGACTCACCCCGTTGTTTAACATTTTTCAGGTAACACTTAGAGCATCGGGCCGGGCTGGAGAGGAACGCAAGGTGGCCATGCATGAGATTATTTTGGATACTGCAAAAGACATTATTTTGTTTATTTATATTTAATATTTTAGGTTATATTTTATTTTAATAAGGCCACGGGCTATTTACTTTATATTTTCAGTTTTTGGGCCTTACTTTCAGACACTTAAGTTATACGTAGAATTGGAATTAAGGCTTGTACTAAAATAATAAAAAGCAAAGGCAGAATTTCAGTTTTCATTCATTAAGGCATTTAAATGAAAACTTATATCATTTATAAACTATCAAATAATTAAGTTTTCCGGTATAAATGTTTAAACTCAACAAATCTTTTCCAAATACGTGACATGTTTTATAAAATCTTCTTAGCGACATGCCAGATCCGGTCGTGGTGTTTGGGCCGGGTTTGGGGTGTTACAGTGTTCTTCGCAGGTACACCCAGTAATACAGTGCGATGCAAGTGGAACTGTGGCGAATCCTGAGTACCCACCCTACAAACCGGGCACAGAGAATGAACAAATGAACTATATAGGTAACAATTTCAGACCCAATAATAACCCTTATAGTAATAATTATAATCCAGGTTGGAGGAACCACCCAAATTTGTCATGGGGAGGTCAAGCAAATCAAGGAAATCAAAGACAACGACCTCCTCAAAATTTCCAAAATCAACCCTATCCGCAGGAAAAGAAGCCGAACCATGAAGAGATGCTGACAAAATTCATGGCAACCACAGATATCCGTTTCCAAGACTATGAGACCACCCTTAAGAATTAAGAGGCATCAATCAAGGGAATTAAGAACCAAGTTGGGGAACTTACTTAGTCAGTTGGACAACTTACCATGATAGTTTCTGAAATTCGATCAGAGATTTTTTTTAAAGGAGCCGAACGACCACAAGGGCGTCTACCAAGCAACACTGAGATCAATCCAAAGGAGCAAATCCAAGCCATCACATCTCACAATAGTATAGGGTTAGATGAACCCAATTCAATACAAGAAAACGAGGTAGAAGAAGGTAAAGTTGAGGTAACACAAGAAAAGCAAAAACCGGTAATCAAAGAGTACAAACCTCACATACCTTATCCCGAAGAAATAACGAAAGACGACACAGAGGAACAGTTCGGTAAGTTTCTTAAACTTTTAAAGAAATTACATATTAACTCACCGTTTCTTGAAGCTCTTTCACAGATGCTAGATTCGAGAAATTTTTAAAAAAAAACTCTTAACGAACAAGCGTAAATTAGACGAGGAGCCACATGTGAAATTAAACGCAGTATGCTCAGCAATGTTACAGAATAAACTACCGCAAAAGCTGAAAGATCCAGGGAGGTTTACAATTCCATGTTTGATTGGTAGTTTAACTATTGATAATGTGTTAGCTGATTTAGGGGCAAGCATAAATGTCATGCCTTATAAATTGTTTAAACAACTAGGTCTAGAGAAACCCCAACAAACTAGGATGAGCATTCAATTAGCCGATAAAACTATTAGAGTTCCTAGGGGTATAATTGAAGATGTTCTTGTAAAAATTGATAAATTCATTTTCCTAGTAGATTTTGTTGTCTTAGACATGGATGAGGATAATTCGATTCCCTTAATTTTAGGAAGACCCTTTTTAGCAACTGCTAGGACAAAAATTGATGTCGGCGCAGGTGAACTTATACTCTGTGTAGGTGATGAGACAGTCACGCTTCAAGCTCTCGACTCAGTTAGGACATCAAATAATCAAGGTGAGACAACCATTCGGTTAACCCTTCTTTTCAAGAAGCACCAGAAAAGGAAACAACTGAATTCGATCCTAAAACTCACGCCAACAAGGAAATAATTCACGAGGAACAAGGGATTCAGACTGATGAACTAGCGGAGAGGACAACGCATCTTAAGAAAGAACTAGGGATACATGAAGGAGAATCGAAGCCACTTCACGAGGCAAACAGGTTCAAAAACGGAGATCAGGTACTACTAAACACAACAAACCCACGAATATCTCCACCTGATCCTAACACAAGCAAGGAAATCCCTTTCAAGGTAATCGATGTTTTTCCGTACGGAACAGTCGAGGTAAGTAACCTCATTTTTGGCATTTAAGAATAAATGCTAGTCGTCTTACACTTTATCATGATAATGAAACTGCTAGCATGAGGAATGACTTTCAACTCCTCAAACCACCATGAATATACAAAAAAGAGGAGAGTCTAGCTTAAGACTATAAAGGAGCGCTTCTCGGGAGGCAACCCAAATACTAACCCCATCAACTTTTAACTTTTTATTTTATCTTATTTGTTTTGAACCTAACTTTAAACTAACCAAAAGGGCAGATTTCCAGACCACACGGACTTGCACACGGTCGTGGCCGTGGCCGTGTGGTAGTACAGAATCTCTGTACTGACAATGGCAGAGACGGTACAAATCAGACCACCAAATTTTCAAAGTCACAGACCCAACCACTCCACCACGGGCACCGAAAAAATCCCACGGCCGTGCAACGCGGCCATGGACAACACTGACTTATCACCAACGGGCGTGGCAATTTGAGAAACGGGTGTGGGAGAAACAACACACCTCGAAACATGGCCGTGTGAGATGGTCGTGTGAATGGACACGCCCGTGGTACACAGGCGTGGGTGAGTACTAGGGTCAAAATTCTATTTAAACCCACCCACACCCCTCCTTCTTCTCACCTATTTCTCACTCTTCTTCTTCCCTTACACCCTTCTACACCCTCCATTCTCAGCATTCTTTGTTTCCATAGCATTTGTCTCACTCTTTTGGCCATGTCGAAGAAACAAAAGAAGACAAGTGTAGTCTCCCCAAGGGAGACCGATCTACATAAGCTCATGTCGGCCACTTCATTCCACCGACAAGCCAAGAGTCTTTGAGACCATTTAATTTTTCTTTTTCTATACTCTTCTCTTTTATTTTCCTTCTCTTTGACAAACTCATGCTTAATTTAGTTTATTTTAATTTAGTTTCTCAGTGTCAGGTTCGTTAGGCTGCTAGGGAATCACATATTGGGAACCACGACCACCACCACTGCAGCCTTCGAAGTACTAAAGGCTGTTTGGGAATCACGCCACTTCCGCCACCGCCAGCACCTCCGCAACCTAAGGAATGACACCCACCTCGCGAACCATCCAAAAATAAGGACTTCTCAGTCCATTAATCGGTTCTCTTATTTTTATTTTTCTTCTTAATCTCCTTCTCTTTATCTTTCTTGTCTTTAATTATATATTTAGTTTATTTTAAATGTGTCTCAATAATCCCAGGCTAATTCTTTACGAGCTTCCCAATTTCTTCATTTAGCGCAGAGCTCAGTAGAAGCCACCACACCTTAGGACTCCGACTCAAGGATTTCATCCAAAATAATTCAGGAAGTTTCACCTCTCCCTCTCTATTAAGTTTCATGTACATCTTTGTACATTGAGGGCAATGTACATCTTAAGTGTAGGGGGTGAATATTTATTTCGAAAAAATGCCTAACTTTTTGCATTATTCTCATATTCTGCCTAACTTTCTTCATTATTCTCAAATCCCTGAATTATGCCTTATTCTTAAGTAAATTTCTCATATTTCCCTGAATTATGATGTTTGTTGATGTGTTTTAGAGTAAGTCATTGATAATTGTGCATTGATGATTAAATTTGAAGATTATTAGAGAATCAAGCATGATAAGTCTATTTTTCAGAATAAATTTTTTTTAGGTTGTCTACCTGAATCTGAATGTTACCTTGAAGTTTGAAATTTACGAGATTGACATAAAAAAAAACCCATAATTTTTGTGAGATCTTGAGTCTTTTAGAGCATTTATTCTTTTTCATGCTCACTTTATTGATTATGAGTGTGTCAACATTGATATGTTATTCTAGAACTTGCTTCGATTATACATGTCAAGACCACATCTTTGATTTGATATACAGAAATGATAAAGGCACCTAGGTTTTAACACACTCACTCCACTAAAAAGCCTACCTCCACAATTAGCCCCTAGTGAACCCCGTTGATCCTAACAACCCTTTTTATTGACTTACCTACTAATAACCCCAAAACCCTTTGTATTTGTAATCACCATTCTTTTTTACTACCCTTATATCAAGATTTGATTTGATCGATTGCTTGATTATTTTTATTTCAATAGTTAAATTCATCCTTTACTACTTGATTTGTTCTTAAAAAAAACGAAGAATATTCAGTATTTGTTTTATATAATTGAGCTTATATGTTCAAATTCCAAAATATTGAAGAAGAAGCTCGTATTAGAGTATTAGTAGTAAAAATTTTCATTTGATGTAATTACTTATTATTAGTTAGTGTTTTTAGTTAGGTAATCTGTCAAGTCAGTCGATTCTACCCTTCTAATTCAGCCTTTATCCACACCTATAACCCAAGCCCCGTTAGAACCAAACTAAAGACCTTTTGATTTGTCTATCATCTCATATTATACTGGTGGAGATTTGATTTTCATGCAAGCCTATGGCATTAACTTTTCATGTTTGACTTTTGAGTGCTTAAATCTGAACCTTAAACACTTCGAGTGATTTGAGTGAATCTTTAGTGAGGATGTCAACTCTTGTCAATTTACTTTAGCCACTATTTTATTTTCCGCAATTTACTTTTATTTTTAGTTTAAATTTTGACTTTGCTAAATTTTCTTTCTTTCTTTCCTTAGCAGGTACCTCTAGTTTATGACTAGAAGGAACCCGAAAAGACCTCTACTTTACGATAGTGATATTGAAGCTACCGCTCACAAGAATCGCAGAGAAATTAGGCGAACCCTAAATTACACAGAAGGGTAGCGAGAAGGCAGATCCAATCCTACTGAAGGGATGGACGAGAACAATCCACCTCCATAAGATGTGGGAGAAAACAATGCTCCGCGTACTATGTATGATTATGCTAAACCTTATTTAACAAGAGCAGAATCGAGTATTGTTAGGCCTACTATAGCTGCTAATAATTTTGAAGTAAAGCCTAACACTATACAAATGATTCAACAATTTGTTCAATTTGATGGTTTGCAGGACGAAGACCTAAATACTCATATAGCTAATTTTTTAGAGTTCTGTGATACCTTCAAAATAAATGGCGTTTCTGATGATGCCATACGCCTTCGGTTATTTCCCTTTTCATTCAAGAATAAACCCAAAACTGGTTAAACTCGTTACCACGAGGGTCAATCACTACATGGGATCAAATGAACGAAAATTTTTTATTAAAATACTTCACACCCGCCAAAATGGCCAAATTACAGAATGATATCTCTTCTTTTGTGCAGATGGATTAGAGACATGATACGACGCATGGGAGAGATACAAGGACCTCTTGAGAAGGTGTCCGCACCATGGTTTACCCTGGTGGCTCCAAGTCCAAACTTTGTATAACGGTGTGAACCCCTCAACGAGGCAACTAATTGATTCAGCCACCGGTGGAACCCTGAACAACAGAACTCCTGAAGCAGCCTACGACTTTATTGAAGAGATGTCACTGAATAACTATCAGTGGTAGGTTACAAGGACAAAACCAACAAAATCAGCCGGAGTTTTCAACCACGACGTAGTACATCCAGTAATGTAGTGCGACGCAAGTGGAACTGTGGCAAATCCTGAGTACCCACCCTACCAACCGGGCACAGAGAGCGAACAAATAAACTATATAGGTAATAATTTCAGACCCAATAATAACCCTTATAGTAATAATTATAATCCCAGGATGGAGGAACCACCTAAATTTTTCATGGGGAGGTCAAGCAAATCAAGGAAATCAAAGACAACAACCTCCTCAAATTTTCCAAAATCAGCCCTATTCGCAGGAAAAGAAGCCGGACCATGAAGAGATGCTGACAAAATTCATGGCAGCCATAGATAACCGTTTCCAAGACAATGAGACCACCCTTAAGAATCAACAGGCATCAATCAAGGGAATTGAGAACCAAGTTGGGGAACTTACTAAGTCAGTTGGACAACTTACCACGGTAGTTTCTGAAATTCGATCAGAGATTTTTTCTAAAGGAACCGAATGACCACAAGGGCGTCTACCAAGCAACACTGAGATCAATCCAAAGGAGTAAATCCAAGCTATCACAGCTCACAATAGTATAGGGTTAGATGAACCCAATTCAATACAAGAAAACGAGGTTGAAGAAGGTAAAGTTGAGGTAACACAAGAAAAGCCAAAATCGGTAATCAAAGAGTACAAACCTCGCATACCATATCCTGAAGCAATAACGAAAGACGACACAGAGGAACAGTTCGGTAAGTTTCTTAAACTTTTAAAGAAATTACATATAAACTTATCGTTTCTTGAAGCTCTTTCGCAGATGCCAGATTCGAGAAATTTTTAAAAACAACTCTTGACAAACAAGCGTAAATTAGACGAGGAGCCATATGTGGAATTAAACGCAGTATGCTTAGAAATGTTACAGAATAGACTACCGCAAAAGCTGAAAGATCCAGGGAGTTTTACAATTCCATGTTTGATTGGTAGTTTAACTATTGATAATGCGTTAGCTGATTTAGGGGCGAGCATAAATGTTATGCCTTATAAATTGTTGAAACAACTAGGTCTAGAGAAAACCAAACAAACTAGGATGAGCATTCAATTAGCCGATAAAACTATTAGAGTTCCTAGGGGTATAATTGAAGAAGTTCTTGTAAAAATTGATAAATTCGTTTTCCCAATAGATTTTGTTGTCTTAGACATGGATGAGGATAATTCGATTCCCTTAATTTTAGGAAGACCCTTTTTAGCAACAGCTAGGACAAAAATTGATGTCGACGCAGGTGAACTTATACTCTGTGTAAGTGAGAAGACAGTCACGCTTCAAGCTCTCGACTCATGTTAGGACATTAAATGATCAATGTGAGAACATCAATTATATTAACAACCATTTGGTTAACCCTCCTTTTCAGGAAAAACCAGAAAAGGAAACAACTGAATCTGATCCTAAAACTCGCGCCAACAAGGAAATAATTCATGAGGAACAAGGGATCCAGACTGATGAACTAGCAAAGGGGACAACGCATCTTAAGAAAGAACTAGGTATATATGAAGGAGAATCGAAGCCACTTCACGAGGCAAAGAGGTTCAAAATCGAAGTTCAGGTACTACTAAACAAAACAGACCCACGAATATCTCCACCCGATCCTAACACATGCAAGGAAATCCCTTTCCAGGTAATCGATGTTTTTCCGTACGGAACAGTCGAGGTAAGTAACCCTATTTTTGGCACTTTAAGAATAAATGCTAGTCGTCTTACACTTTATCATGATAATAAAACTACTAGCATGAGGAAGGACTGTCAACTCCTCAAACCACCATGAATATACAAATAAGAGGAGAGTCTAGCTTAAGACTATAAACGAATGCTTCTCGGGAGGCAACCCGAGTACTAACCCCATCAACTTTTACACTTTTTATTTTATCTTATTTGTTTTGTTTTAGAACCTAACTTTAAACTAACCAAAAGGGCAGATTTCCAGACGACACGGCCGTGGCCGTGGCTGTGTGGTAGTACAGAATCTTCGTACTGACAATGGCAGAGACGGTACGAATCAGACCACCTAACTTTCGAAGTCACGGACCCAACCACCCCACTACGGGCACCGACAAAATCCCACAGCCGTGTGACGCGGCCGTGGACAACAGCGACTTATCACCAACGGGCGTGGCAATCTAAAAAATGGGCGTGGAAGAAACAACACGCCTCAAAACACAGTCGTGCATGATGGCCGTGTGAATCGACACACCCACGGTACACGGGCGTGGGTGACTACCAGGTTCCAAAATTCTATTTAAACCCTCCCACACACCTTCCTCTTCTCACCTATTTCTCACACTTCTTCCTCCCTTACACCCTTCTACACCCTCCATTCTCAGCATTCTTTGTTTCCATAGCATTTTTCTCAATCTTTTGGCCATATCGAAGAAACAGAAGAAGACAAGCGTAGTCTCCCCAAGGGAGACCAATCTACATAAGCTCATGTCGGCCACTTCATTCCACCGACAAGCCAAGAGTCTTTGAGACCATTTAATTTTTCTTTTTCTATACTCTTCTCCTTTATTTTCCTTCTCTTTGACAAACTCGTGCTTAATTTAGTCTATTTTAATTTAGTTTCTCAGTGTCAGGTTCGTCAGGCTGCTAGGGAATCACATATTAGGAACCACGACCACCACCACTGCAGCCTTCGAAGTACTAAAGGCTGTTTGGGAATCACGCCACTTCCGCCACCGCCAGCACCTCCGCAACCTAAGGAATGACACCCACCTTGCAGAGAAATTAGGCGAACCCTAAATTACACAGAAGAGTAGCGATAAGGCAGATCCAATCCTACTGAAGGGATGGACGAGAACAATCCACCTCCACAAGATGTGGGAGAAAACAATGTTCCGCGTACTATGTATGATTATGCTAAACCTCATTTAACAAGAGCAGAATCGAGTATTGTTAGGCCTGCTATAGCTGCTAATAATTTTGAATTAAAGCCTAACACTATACAAATGATTCAACAATTTGTTCAATTTGATGGTTTGCAGGATGAAGACCCAAATACTCATATAGCTAATTTTTTAGAGTTCTGTGATACCTTCAAAATAAATGGTGTTTCTGATGTTGCCATACGCCTTCGGTTATTTCCCTTTTCATTCAAGAATAAACCCAAAACTGGTTAAACTCGTTACCACGAGGGTCAATCACTACATGGGATCAAATGAACGAAAATTTTTTATTAAAATACTTCACACCAGCCAAAACGGTCAAGTTACAGAATGATATCTCTTCTTTTGTGCAGATGGATTAGAGACATTATACGACGCATGGGAGAGATACAAGGATCTCTTGAGAAGGTGTCCGCACCATGGTTTACCCTTGTGGCTCCAAGTCCAAACTTTGTATAACGGTGTGAACCCCTCAATGAGGCAACTAATTGATTCAGCCGCCGGTGGAACCCTAAACAACAGAACTCTTGAAGCAGCCTACGACTTTATTGAAGAGATGTCACTGAATAACTATCAGTGGCAGGTTACAAGGACAAAACCAACAAAATCAGCCGGAGTTTTTAACCTCAACGCAGTACATCCAGTAATGTAGTGCGATGCAAGTGGAATTGTGGCAAATCCTGAGTACCCACCCTACCAACCGGGCACAGAGAGCGAACAAATGAACTATATAGGTAACAATTTCAGACCCAATAATAACCCTTATAGTAATAATTATAATCCAGGTTGGAGGAACCACCCAAATTTTTCATGGGGAGGTCAAGCAAATCAAGGAAATCAAAGACAACAACCTCCTCAAAATTTCCAAAATCAGCCCTATCTGCAGGAAAAGAAGCCGAACCATGAAGAGATGCTGACAAAATTCATGGCAGCCACAGATAACTGTTTCCAAGACAATGAGACCACCCTTAAGAATCAACAGGCATCAATCAAGGGAATTGAGAACCAAGTTGGGGAACTTACTAAGTCAGTTGGACAACTTACCACGGTAGTTTCTGAAATTCAATTAGAGATTTTTTCTAAAGGAACCGAACGACCACAAGGGCGTCTCCCAAGCAACACTGAGATCAATCCAAAGAAGTAAATCCAAGCCATCACAGCTCACAATAGTATAGTGTTAGATGAACCCAATTCAATACAAGAAAACGAGGTAGAAGTAGGTAAAGTTAAGGTAACACAAGAAAAGCCAAAATCGGTCATCAAAGAGTACAAACCTCGCATACCATATCCCGGAGCAATAACGAAAGACGACACAGAGGAACAGTTCGATAAGTTTCTTAAACTTTTAAAGAAATTACATATTAACTTACCATTTCTTGAAGCTCTTTCGCAGATGCCAGATTCGAGAAATTTTTTAAAACAACTCTTGACAAACAAGCGTAAATTAGACGATGAGCCACATGTGGAATTAAACGCAGTATGCTTAGCAATGTTACAGAATAGACTACCGCAAAAGCTGAAAGATCCAGGGAGTTTTACAATTCCATGTTTGATTGGTAGTTTAACTATTGATAATGCGTTAGCTGATTTAGGGGCGAGCATAAATGTTATGCCTTATAAATTGTTGAAAGAACTAGGTCTAGAGAAACCCAAACAAACTAGGATGAGCATTCAATTAGCCGATAAAACTATTATTGTTCCTAGGGGTATAATTGAAGATGTTCTTGTAAAAATTGATAAATTCGTTTTCCCAATAGACTTTGTTGTCTTAGACATGGATGAGGATAATTCGATTCCCTTAATTTTAGCAAGACCCTTTTTAGCAACTGCTAGGACAAAAATTGATGTCGACGCAGGTGAACTTATACTCTGTGTAGGTGACAAGACAGTCACGCTTCAAGCTCTCGACTCATTCAGGACATTAAATGATCAAGGTGAGAACATCAATTATATTAACAACCATTCGGTTAACCCTTTTTTTCAGGAAGAACCAGAAAAGGAAACAACTGAATCCAATCCTAAAACTCGCGCCAACAAGGAAATAATTCATGAGGAACAAGGGATCCAGACTGATGAACTAGCAGAGGGGACAACGCATCTTAAGAAAGAACTAGGGATACATGAAGGAGAACCAAAGCCACTTCACGAGGCAAAAAGGTTCAAAATCGAAGATCAGGTACTACTAAACAAAACAGACCCACGAATATCTCCACCCGATCCTAACACATGCAAGGAAATCCCTTTCAAGGTAATTGATGTTTTTCCTTACGGAACAGTCGAGGTAAGTAACCCCATTTTTGGCACTTTAAGAATAAATGCTAGTCATCTTACACTTTATCATGATAATAAAACTGCTAGCATGGGGAAGGAATTTCAACTCCTCAAACCACCATGAATATACAAATAAGAGGAGAGTCTAGCTTAAGACTATAAACAAGCACTTCTCGGGAGGCAACCCGAGTACTAACCCCATCAACTTTTACATTTTTTATTTTATCTTATTTGTTTTTATTTTAGAACCTAACTTTAAACTAACCAAAAGGGCAGATTTCCAGACCACACAGCCGTGGCCGTGGCCGTGTGGTAGCACAGAATCTCCGTACTGGCAATGACAGAGACGGTACGAATCAGACCACCTAACTTTCGAAGTCACAGACCCAACCACCCCACTACGGGCACCGACAAAATCCCACAGCCGTGCGACGCGGTCGTGGACAACATTGACTTATCACCAACGGGCGTGGCAATCTGAAAAATGGGCGAGGAAGAAACAACACGCCTCGAATCATGACCGTGCGTGATGGCCGTGTGAATCGACACGCCCACGGTACACGGGCGTGGGTGAGTTCCAGGTTCCAAAATTCTATTTAAATCCACCCACACCCCTTCCTCTTCTCACCTATTTCTCACCCTTCTTCCTCCCTTGCACCCTTCTACACCCCCCATTCTCAGCATTCTTTGTTTCCATAGCATTCTTCTCAATCTTTTGGCCATGTCGAAGAAACGGAAGAAGACAAGCGTAATCTCCCCAAGGGAGACCGATCTACATAAGCTCATGCCTGCCACTTAATTCCACCGACAAGCCAAGGGTCTTTGAGACCATTTAATTCTTCTTTTTCTGTACTCTTCTCCTTTATTTTCCTTCTCTTTGACAATATTGTGCTTAATTTAGTTCATTTTAATTTAGTTTCTTAGTGTCAGGTTCGTCAGGCTGCTAGGAAATCACACCTTGGGAACCACGACCACCACCACCGCAGCTTTCGAAGTACTAAAGGTTGTTTGGGAATCACGCCACTTCCGCTATCGCCAGCACCTCCGCAACCTAAGGAATGACACCCACCTTGCGAACCATCCAAAAATAAGGACTTCTCAGTCCATTAATCGGTTCTCTTATTTTTTTTCCTTCTTAGTCGCCTTCTCTTTATCTTTCTTGTCTTTAATTATATATTTCATTTATTTAAAATGTGTCTCAATAATCCTTAGCTAATTCTTCACGAGCTTTCCAATTTCTTCATCTAGTGCAGAGCTCGGTAGAAGCCACCACACCTCGGGACTCCCACCTCAAGGAACCCATCCAAATTCAGGAAGGTTCACCTCTCCCTCTCTATTAAGTTTTATATACATCTTTGTACATTGAGGGCAATGTACATCTTAAGTGTGGGGGTGAATATTTATTTCGAGAAAGTGCCTATCTTTTTGCATTATTCTCAAATTCTGCCTAACTTTCTTCATTATTCTCAAATGCCTGAATTATGCCTTATTCTTAAGTAAATTTCTCATATTATGATTAGAATGAAATTTCCCTGAATTATGATGTTTGTTGATGTGTTTTAGAGTAAGCCATTGATAATTGTGCATTGATGATTAAATTTGAAGAATATTAGAGAATCAAACATGATAAGTCTATTTTTCAGAATAAAATTTTTTAGGTTGTCTACCTGAATCTGAATGTTACCTTGAAGTTTGAAATTTAAGATATTGACATCAAAAACCCATAATTTTTGTGAGATCTTGAGCCTTTTAGAGCATTTATTCTTTTTCCTGCTCACTTATTGATTAGAAGTGTGTCAACATTGATTTGCTATTCTAGAACTTGCTTCGATTATACATGTCAAGACCACATTTTTGATTTGATATACAGAAATGATAAAGGCACCTAGGTTTTAAGCCACTCACTCCACTAAAAAGCCTACCTCCACAATTAACCTCTAGTGAACCCCGTTGATCCTAACAACCCTTTTTATTGACTTACCTACTAATAACCCAAAACCATTTGTATTTGTAATCACCATTCTTTTTTACTACCCTTATATCGAGATTTGATTTGATCGATTGCCTAATTGTTTTTATTTCAGTAGTTAAATTCATCTTTTATTACTTGATTTGTTCTTAAAAAAAAAACAAAGTATATCCAGTATTTGTTTTATATAATTGAGCTTATATGTTTAAATTCCAAAACATTGAAGAAGAAGCTTGTATTAGAGTATTAGTAGTAAAAATTTTCATTTGATGTAATTACTTATTATTAGTTCGTGTTTCTAGTTAGGTAATTTGTCAAGTCAGTTTCGATTCTATCCTCCTAATTCAGCCTTTATCGACACCTATAACCCAAGCCTCGTTACAACCCTAATTATAGACCTTTTGATTTGTGTATAATCTCATATTATTGTGGTGGAGATTTGATTTTCATGCAAGCCTATGGGATTAACTCTTCATGTTTGACTTTCGAGTGCTTAAATTTGAACCTTAAACACTACGAGTGATTTGAGTGAATCTTTACTGAGGATGGCAACTCTTGTCGATTTTGACTCAGAGGTAATTATTTAGATAAGGGGAAACACCTAACGTTTTCGGGCTATAAATATATGACTTTGATTGTTTGAATCTTTAGGACTCTTTGAGTTAAATTATCCATGTATGAATTATCTTTGAATTATGATGAGGCATTATTGATGAATATTATGAATCAAGGAAGTCTGTCTTAATTATGACTTGAGAATTTTGCTTGATGACAAGCAAAAGCTTAACTGTGGGGGTATTTGATAAACCGTAAAAGTAACATATTTTAATCCCACATTTAGCATACTTTTGGATGATTTATCCCTTGATTTATGTAAAAAGGTGCTCTTAATCCTTTCTTTTCATGTTTTATACTCAGGAAAGCACCCAAGGATACAAAGAATGAGAAACGGGCTCAAAACGGAGTAAATGGGCCATATCATGAAATCCACACGGCCTGGACCCAAGACGACACGGTCATGCCTCATTAAAAGCCTGAACACGGCCTAAAGATGACTCACAAGGCATTATTGATGAATATTATAAATCAAGGAAGTTTGTTTTAATTATAACTTGAGAATTTTGCTTGAGGACAAAAACTTAAGTGTGGGGGTATTTGATAAACCGTAAAAGTAACATATTTTAATCCCACATTTAGCATACTTTTGGATGATTTATCCCTTGATTTTTGTAAAAAGGTGCTCTTAATCCTTTCTTTTCATGTTTTATACTCAGAAAAGCACCCAAGGATATAAAGAACGAGAAACGGGCCCAAAACAGAGTAAATGGGCCATATCACGAAATCCACACGGCCTGGACCCAAGAACACACAGTCATGCCTCATTAAAAGCCTGAACACGGCCTAAAGACGACTCACACGACCGTGCCTCATTCAATAGGTTCGCACACGGCCTGGCTACGATTCACACGGGCGTGTGCCATGAGCGTGTCCCTGCAGTCAGGAAGAAGAGTTTCACTCGGAAAGGGATACTTAGGGGCAAAGAAACCTATTTCAAAATCCTATATAAACACCCTAAGTATAACCTTGAGGGGGCAGTTAGCTAGGCCAAGGAGCCGAGTGAGAAAGGTCAGATTTGTGGGAATCACTCGAAGATAGCCAGTTGATCCATCTCAAAAAGCCAGGATTCTACTCAAGACGGCAGATCTCTCCTTCAATTCCTTCAGGGGGTTTTAGGGATTTCTTATGTTTTGTTTTATCTTTTTGTTTGAGATGTTTTCTTTTATTGTTATGAACTAAACCCTTCAGATTCCTGAAGGGAATGAAACCTAAGATGAATCTTGTTATTGTTTTCTAAACTATATGATAAATACTTGATTTGTTCTTAATTATGTGTGCTTAATTCTTGTGTTAATATTTCCGGGATATTGATTCAAGTTGGATGTGCTTAGGTGGTGGAGCAAAAGTCCCTGCTTAAGTGTAGATCTAGCATAGTTAAGCAGAGTTGATCGCGTGCCTAGAGATAGGGTGACGAGATTTTTTCGGATTACGGTGAAACCTAATATGGGAGTCCATAGATCGAGTTAATGCGATTCTAGGGGTTTTAATCAAAAAGAGATTTCAATTAATCAACCTAGGGTTAGACATTACGCGCCTCCAGAGAGGGTTTAATATAAATTAGGGAATCCTACAGATCAAGTCAAGTTAATAAATCGTCTGGTTCAGTGTTAGATAACAAGTGAAGTCTAGGTGGATTCTTCCTAAGGGTATCATCTTAATCAACTAAGCTTTCCCAATAGTATTTCCCAATTCATTCTTTTTGTCTTTGCGTCTTTAGCTTAGTAGTTTTAGATTAAATAACAACTTCACTTATTTTAGGCTAGATAATAAAAAGAAAGTTAGTATTAGTACTTTTAGTTCCTTTGGGTTTGACAATCCGGTCTTGCCTAAGCTATACTACTGTTCGATAGGTACACTTGCCTCAATCGTTGTCATAGTTAGTTTCCAGGTTTGATCATTCTCATTCATTATAAATTTAAAGCTCTGATAGACACGATCAATGAGCTTGGTAATGATGGTTTTTCAAATATAGTTAAAAGAATTTAGCTCAAGTCACATGCAATCTTAGGCTCAATTTTGGAACAACCGGTGATTAAGGAAGAAAGGTTATTGGAACATAGGAGAATGCTTGTGGCTTAAATACAACAATACTTTATTATACAAGGCAAAGTTAACAATAAAATGGGGAAAATCAATGTATAAGTCAATACGCAATACTAATGAGGGTGGGGTGAACTTATTGCAGATACTCAGTTTTGATTATTAACATTTTATCTTTTATTTGAAATAGAAAAATTATATTTCAGGAATTTTGTTACGAAGTGTATCTCTTTCGGAGGAACAACTCTTATTTAGAATAATTGTTGTTAAGAACAATTGTTGTTCAAAGAATAACTATGTTCAGAATAGCTATGTTCAAAACAAGGTTTTAGTTAGAACAATTTTCATCCAATGTAGTTGTTATTTGAAAACAACTTCTGTTGAGAATAGCTAAAGTTTGGAATATCTCTTGTTTAGAATAATGATGTTTTAGGAATAATAGTGATTAGAACAACCATTATTAAAAACAACTTGTATTTTAAACAATTTTGTTTTTCTGGAAGAGCTATTATTCAAAACAAGCTTTACCAAGAAAAGCATCACCATGAAACAACTCTTATTCAGAATAGTTTCTACATTGAGAATAACTTAGGTTTGGAACAAGTCAAAATAATTATTATTCAAGAACAACTCATCCAAGAACAACCGTCGTCTTGCATTTCAAGAGATGTTCAACAAAAAATGTTTCACATTGTACCACTTCATTGAAGTAGAAGAAGTGGAAATAACCCTGAAATATGGCACGGTTCTTGGGTTCTTCACTCTTAGGATGTCCTTAAGAACTTGGCTTGGTGGATCAAATTTATAGGTAGTTAAGAGTTCTCCTATTAATCTTTTCCTGTAATACTAAGTCTTTTTCCTTCTTTTCAAAAACATAGTGAATTCTTCTTCACTATTTACCATCACCAACAAAACCTTTCACTATTTTTTCTTAATCATTAATACAATTGTAACTGAAAATTAATTACATTATTCATATTAATTATCAGTTTTATAACTCCTATTCTTGAAACACTATAAACACGAGTCTTTCACAACAGGTGAAAAGACTTTTGGTACTTTTGGCATTTCCAGCATTTTGAACTCTTAAAGGATTCTCTTTGAAATTCTCTTAACTTACTTCTTTGTTAAGCTTGATTGGTAGTGATATTTTCCTTTTTCTACTTTATCAACCACCACTACCGCTGCGATCAGTGCTACCAAATCTGCTCCAGTCTTTCTCTCTGCCTTCTTCTAGTATTTCTCGTTCACTTGTTTGCAACGCTTCCTCTCTCTGTCAAAAGAATCCTTTACCTATTTATACCCATTGGACCACATTCCTAAGCATTATTGGCTATCTAAACTGACCAAACCCCATTGTTCGGAAAGAGGCGGTTTAGCACAAACGGGGTTGCTCCAGCACCTATAGGTATAGTAAATAGTGCCCCATGTATGCAATCACATATGTGAGGTGGTTTAAGCCCCAAACACTCGATTCACACATCTAGGTAGGTACCCATCTACCTGGCTCATTTGGAAGACCCATTAGGGTTGACAAGATGTTGCTGGCACCTCGTCTAGTGGCCACACAATCGGCTTGCCTTACTATTACCTTGTCTTCAGCATATTCACACCTAGTTAGTTTGGCCGATCGTGCATGTCGTTTAATTGGTCCCTTGGCTTCCAAGAGTAATCCCTTGACCCCGATAACTTGTATGTGCCTTAAGAATATCGAAAACCTTATTTATTGAAAGGCCTCTGAGCTGCGTGTTCAATGTTTCCCTTACATGCTTCCTTGTTGAGTTGCTCCCTTGTTGCTCGATCCAAGCACCTCAATCTAACAGGCCATGACAAGCTCCTTTAGCTTTAGTAAGTAAGAACTCACTCCAGTGTGAATATATTTTTACAAATATAGCCCCATTTATTTTTCTTTCTCAATCTTTCCTTTATTTTATTGGATTTAAAGGTAGATAATGATCAAGTAATTTGTTTCCTTAATGTTTTTTATCAAAATAAAATATATTTTAACTATATTTGTATACAATGTGAAAACAAGAAAATCATCATCCGGATATGATACTAAATTATATATGTAATAACTATAGAAAGTGAATACATTATAAAATTTTTATTGTTTTTATATAACAATTTAATAAATATATAAATTTTATCACCATAAATATAATTTTAATTCTTATTTAGTATAAAATGATTTTAAATATTTTATTTTTAATGTACCTATGGTTTTAATATTTTTAATTATTTTTAACAAAAAAATGATTTAATTTTAATATAAATTTGTTTTAAGTAATTATTTATTATATTGCAAAACATTTTAAATTAATGTTTTTAAGAGTTATTACCATTGTCACTTCACAATTACAACAACATTTGAATCTAAATAAATATATCACCATTGGTTGTAATTTCAGCACCATAATAAGTAATGTCATCGCCATTGTTGTTTTTAATCTTATCGAAGCTCATCTCATCAATCATTCAAAGGCATTAGCTCGAACCTATCTTATGAACACCTAATCCAAATAGATTTGTCAATTAGTTGAGTTTGGTTAGTTTTGGAGTAAGTCAATTAATTAGATGAAGTTTATTCGGTTCTAAAAATTTTAGGCCAATTTAGATTTGGATCATTTCGGTTTCAAGTCATTTTGGCTTTAGAACATTATGGTGAAGTAATTAGATAATCTAATGTTCAAGTCATTTCAAATTACTTGTTTTGATAATTTAGAGTTTAAATCATTTTAAATTCAAATTATTTTAAGTTTTGATTTTTCTAATCCCAAATATTTTTTAGTTCAAATTATTAATTTTTTATGATTAAATTCACATGTTTTGGAATTTGAATTCAAATTAATCAATTAGATTTTTCAATATTAAAATTAATAAGCTTTCCTCCAAGTTAAACTTGTTGTATAGCATTAAGCTACCTACAAGCAAGAACCTGGAAGTTAGAACTATCAATTTGAAGTGTTTAACTGTAGTGATCACTATGGCTTAGCATTGCGGAAAACTGTACAAACAAAACTATATAACACCAAGGATTCCACTATCTTTGATCCATAATACAATAAGTGATTCACACTCTATCACTCCCCAAGTATAGAGATCTCACCTTTGTACCTAAAGACTAGAGCATTCATTGATGTGAGACGGCCCGGGATGGTCGAGTCGTTCACTTGAGTGCCCGATCGTCTACGAGGAGTGGTTTGAAAATTCGGAAAGGAAGATGTTTGAAAACTAGATTTGCAGAAGCTTTTTGTTAAGTTTTACAACTACATTGGTTTCAGTTAGGAATGGAGGTATAATATTAGGGATGGTTAATTTTAGAAGTCGGAAGAAGAAGGTTCGGTTTTAGGCTAGTTAAGAAAAGAAGGAAGTTTGGTGTTCGGTTTAGTCGGGAAAATGGAAGATGGAAAATGGATAGATAAAAGGAAGTTTGGCTTAAGAACGAATAAAGAAAGTAGTTCGATGGTGATGGAAAATAGAACTTAATCCGAGAATCAATTCTACATTATAGAGAGTGTCACCCCGATATTAAACGGTTTAAGGTGGAAAGATGGAATTGTCGGATAGGTGAACGCCATACCAAGGTTTGGTGATAAGTTCAAAACAAAATTTGGAGACAAAAAAAGTGAGCTTGATAAGTCAACCAAAACTCATACGAATAAGCAGAGGAGTAATCTCACTCTTTGAACAACAATTCATATAATGTAACATCCTGAAAAGGGCCTATGCATTTTCGGTTTAATTGTACGAAATGACATGTCTTAAGTATTATGAATAAATTTTGAATATTTTTGGAAACCTAAAAATGCATGGAAATGATTTAAAAATGAACATTTTTGGAAACCTAAAAATGTATGGAAATGATTTGGAAATGATTCAAAAGAGGAGAGTGAACATTTCTAGAAACTTGGAAATGTAAGGAAATGTCAAGTTTAAAGAGCCAAACGAAAATTTTTGGACACTTAGAAATGACTTAGAAATGTCGAGTTTTAAAGTTTAAAAGAGGAAATTAAGGCAAGGTGGCCTTAAGAGAAAAAGTATGTGAAATTTGACACACAAACAGGCTTGGAAAAGTGGCCTGAAGATGCCACTTAGGGCCTCTAGAAATGGCGCCACATGCAAGGGTGTTGGGCCTGAGTTCGAG
The DNA here is from genome assembly GCA_005393395.2 of Gossypium australe. Taxonomy (NCBI): domain Eukaryota; kingdom Viridiplantae; phylum Streptophyta; class Magnoliopsida; order Malvales; family Malvaceae; genus Gossypium; species Gossypium australe. Next base: position 36,453,982 of record CM016626.1, on the reverse strand, counting down.
TCACATGGGAAGCAAATAAAAGAAATTTTATTTTGCTTCCAGAAGAAGTAAGGTGGACGGCACAAGCTTTTTAAAATAAAAAGGAAGAGTTTTATTCTCTTTATTTTTTTGGCTAAATAGGGATAAATGATGATTTATCTTAAGTATTTTCAAGAGAAAAATAAGGGATTTATTTATCATTATTCCCATGAGATAAATGTTGGATTAAACTCTTTTATTTTATGATAATTAAAGGATAAAGTTATCAAATAGAAGAGTGGTGGCCAAGTAAGGGACTCCTCAGATGATAATTTCGGCTATAAAAGGAAGGAAGGAGGGCTACTCATCAATTTTTCTCCTCTTCTCTCTCTGCCGAAATTCTTCGTGTTCTCTTCTCTTCTCTTTTTATTTTGTCAAGCCGAAATCTACTTCTTCTTTATCCACCATTGTCGATTCTTCAAGTTTCAAGAACCGAAAGTGTTAATACACCTATAGGCCATAGTCGACTAGTCTTCAAAACTCCATAGCCGAATCTTTGAGGAGCTCCAAGCTTAGGTGTTGTCGACTTCTTCAAGCAAGGGTAAGATCAATTCGGTTTCCATTTTTTTTCTATTAGACTTATCGAAATCGAAGATCTAATCTCTATTGTTGCTCTATGGCCGACTACTTGAAGGAAATCTCGGGATATAGCAAGTGTCGACTTCTAAGGCAAGGAATACTTTCGGGATTTGGAAAATCGTAAGGTAAGTACATTGTACAATCGGCCTAGGCTCTCTCTTAGTACTTAGATCTATTTGTCTAATCAAAAACTAACCGATTCAAGGGATCTAGTGGCTAGCCGATTTTAAAAGGGGAAGGATACAAGTTTTCGGGATTTGATTAATCATCAAAACGGCAACGAGGTAAGTCTTAAGAATACAAATCCTATTAGGATTTGGTTTTAAAGCCGAATAGGTTTATTAATGTGTTTAAGTGATTGGCCGAATATAGGAGTTAACGGATCTAAAGCAATAGATCGGTCTTTCGGGATTTCAAGGAATTTGTTAAGCAAATCAGGTGTGTACCCCACACTAACTTTTAATATGTTATATGGTAAATATTTAATATATAAATGTATAAGAATGTGAATGTGGCTAAAATACCCTAATGTGGTACAAAGTACTCAGGTACGTTTCCTACTCCTGCTAGGATTACGAAATATGTTATATTTTAACATGTGAAAAGTGACATGAATGTGAATTCAAGTATGATATGCATGACATGAATAATATGGGGCATTCGGGATATATGAGAAAGGGGAAGTGAATGTGATGACTTCGGTCTCACTATTTGAATGTGGTGACTTCGGTCACATTATCTGAATGTGGTAACTTTGGTTACATTATCTGAATGTGGTGTCTCATGACACAATTATTTAATTTAGTGGCTATGCCACGAATTTATATGGGCGATGAGCACGTCGACTGCAGCGACTGCCTTCGATGGTGTGTAGCGGAAAGAGGGTTGACTTAGTAGTCCCCACGGTGTGCAGGTTGGTACGGGGATGTGTAGCGGATGGCATCTAGGTTTGGGTTTGGGATTGCATCATTATCTTGAATTATTTTGTGAGCATGACATGTATGGTATGCCTAAATCTATTAAATTTTAGTGTTGGTTTACACATTGAGTCTGTTGACTCACCCCATTGTGGGAACATTTTTCAGGTGATGAGCAATAATGGACCGGGTCGGCAGGAGCTAAAGGTGGCCATGCATAGCAAGGAAAAATCTTATTATTTGGGACTTTTATTTTTACTAAGTACTTTAATTTTAAGTTTGGGAATTATTTGATGTAATAAGGCCATAAGGCCGTAGTTGAATTTCTTTATTTCTTTTTACTTATTATTATTATGTTACGAATTATTATTAATTAACGAATCAAGTAAATTTATTTTTGAATAAGCCCTAAACGTTTTGTCACTCTAAATAAATGGATTTCAATATAAGATAAATTGGTTTTCAACACAAGCCTAACCCAAAACAATAATTTTTTTTTTAAATTTGCACAAGTTTTTCCTAAGAAACAAAATAACATTGAACCGGTTTACTTGAGGAACATACCAAATCTGGTCAAAGCTCGTAGGCCGGGTTTGAGGTGTTTCAGTTTGGTATCAGAGCCCAGCTTTAAAACTCTCGGCCTGTGGGCTAAGGCCCAAAACGTTTTCAAATCGAGCCAAGTAAGCTTTATGGAAGTATTTCTGAAAATAGGAAGGTTTTATGGCATGGCACCTAAGTCTCCGACCCGCAGTCCACCAGGTAAGTACCCCTAACTATCTGTGTGATTATGTGATTTATAGAAGGGTAGAAAAGGAATGGAACGTAGAATAGAATGATAGGTACTTGAACTCTAGGACTAGTCTACCCCAACTATTACATAAGACTTAATTGTTTAACTAAACAAACCTATGGCTAAGTCAACCGAGTTAGGGTGTGGTAACCCCTGTGCGCATGTCTAGGATTGGATCCGGAAGAGCTTGGTATTTAAGCAGTCCTAGTGACTCACCTCCTCTTTGCAGGAATCCTACCTGGTGCGTAGCTTCAGTTCACCCTAACCCAGAGGGTTCAGTGGTGTGGCAACCTCTGTGCGCATGTCTAGGAATGGTTTCGGTGGGAGCTTGGTATTTAAGCAGTCCGTGTGACTCACCTCCTCTCCACTCGAATCCTGCCTGGTGCGTAGCTCTGGTTCACCCTGACCAAGAGGACTCGGTCATAGGCTAAACACAATAACTAAAACCCGAAAGGGAACTAGCCGTGTTTTTATGGAAACCCTAATTGTAAAACTCTTAAAAATCATATTTTCTTTAATTTGTGAAAACTATCTCAAAAAAAAATATTCGAAAAATTTCTGAAATTTCAAAATTTCCCCTAGTGGTAAAATTACAAAAATGCCATTGGTTTATAAAATGTCCAACTACCCAACAGTTTTACCAAAAATTTCATTATTTTATAACAAGTCCAAAAACCCTAATTTGCAAAATATCAAAATACCTCGATTTTTGGAAAATTACAAAATTGCCCCTAACTTACAAAATTACCAAAATGACCCTGGTTGTCAAAATTTTACAACATCACCGTTTTGGAAAGTACAAGTCTCAAAAAGAACTCTCAAAGTTTTTCAAAGTTTGGAAATACCCTGGAAATATTAAACTTTACCAATTTACTCTGGTTTATTACCAAAATACCCCCAAGGTCCAAAATTATCGAAATACCCCTGGACTTCAAAAATTTTCCAAAATACCCCGGGAATTCAAAATTATCAAAATACTTTGTGACAAAATCACGAAGGAACTCTTTCTTTTGAAAAAATTACGAAAATATCCCTGTAGGACAAATTACGAAAATACCCCTAGGTAGTGGAGAAACAACAACAATGAAAACTACAACGTTTCTCTGAATGAATGAAAGTTCATAATTGTTTGATAGATGTATGAATGAATGGAAAGACTGTGTGCATGTATGAATACGAAAGAACCACTCCTAAAACTATTTTCATAAAATTTCTTCGCGGATAATCAAGTGAAACAAAAGTACTAATTCATAAAACTTCTTAATTAGATCTCGACGTTAGAAATGAGCTCTAGAGGACGTGGTCGTCGTGGACGCGGTAGAGGAAGAATGACTAGGTCAGAACCCGTTAGATCGGGTCAAGGGTCTGGTAATGAGGTACCACCGCCACCACCACCCCCAGTTGTTGGTGTTGAGCAGCAGGCTCAGACGGCGGAGGATGCTGTGTCGCAGGCTGTGCTGCGAGTTTTGGAGTTGGTCGCTGGTGTAGCAGGAAATTCAGGAAATCGAAAGTCTGTGCCTGAACGGCTTCGAGCTAATGGAGCCGAAATGTTTCGTGGAGTATCTGGTGTGGCACCCAGTACAGCTGAGTACGGGTTGGAAGCAACTGAGTGCATCATGGATGAGCTTGATCTGACCCCTGCCGAGAAGTTAAAAGGAATGGTGGCACTGTTACACGATGAAGCGTATCAATGGTGGCTAACTGTGCGGGACGGTGCCACATCTGAGGATCTGACCTGGGAATATGTTAAGGAAGCGTATCAAAAGAAGTATGTTGGAACCAGGTATACTGATGAGCAAAGGAAAGCATTTCTGGGGCTGGTTCAAGGGAACAAGTCCGTTGCGGAATATGAGGCTGAATTTCTGAGGTTGAGCCGGTATGCTCGAGGAGTAGTGGCAACTGAGCATGAGTGTTGTTTCCGTTTTGAGGATGGACTAAGGGATGATCTGAGATTGTTGATAGCACCGCATCAGGAGCGGGAATTTTCTGCGTTAGTGGAAAAGTCTAAAGTGGCTGAAGGAATCAAGGATTCTACCAAGCAGGCTATGGACTGGAATAGGCCCAAAAGAAGTTTTGGATCGTCTGGAAAGGTTCAAAAGAGGCCTAGAGTTAATGGGCCACGAAATCAGCAAGCTGGTACAGGATGGCAGTATCGCCCTTGTGATCATTGTGGAAAGAAGCACTTAGGGGAGTGCTGGAGAAAGACGGGAGGATGTTTTAAGTGTGGATCCAAGGACCATATGCTCAAGGATTGTCCTAAGAAATCAGATGAAAGTCGACCAGCAGCTCCGAATGTTAATCAGGCTGGTAAAGGAGGATAGCAGCCTCAACGAGGTCGTGGTTCGAATAACAGAGGTAATGGTGCTAGCAGAGGATGTGGAACACAGGGCAGAGGTGCTGCTAATGCTGAGGCAAGGCAACCAGGTTTGGTTTATGCGGTTCACCGGAGGGAGGATGAAGACGCGCCGGATGTTATAACCGGTACGTTCTTTATTTATAGCCAGCCCTATTTTGCTCTGATTGATGTGGGTTCGACCCATTCTTATGTTGCATGTAGTGTAGTGGAAACACTAGGCCTAGACTCTGAACTTTCTGATAGGCAAATGACTGTAGTAAGCCCATTAGGCCAAACTGTAGTAGTGGATAAGATCTTTCGGAATGTACCCCTAGAGATTCAGGGAGTGAACTTTCGGGCTGACTTAATGGAACTACACTTTGGGGAGTTTTAACTCATACTTGGAATGGATTGGCTAGTAGAGCACCGAGACGTGTTGGATTGTGCGGCTAAACGTATGGAACTAAGGACTTTGGAAGATGAAGTAGTAGTGATAATCGGAGAAAGGAGAAACTACCTGTCTAACGTAGTTTCAGCGTTGAAGGCAGAGAAAATGGTTAGGAAAGGGTGCAAGGCGTTTTTAGCCTTCGTAAGCGCGTTAAGTGGAAAGGAAGAAGGTGTCAGTGGAGTTAGAACAGTAAGGGACTTTGAAGATGTGTTTCCGGAGGAATTACCAGGAATACCCCCAGATAGGGAGGTGGAGTTTGGGATAGATTTGCTACCGGGAACAGCTCCTGTGTCAATTGCTCCGTATCGAATGGCACCAAAGGAGTTGGTGGAGCTCAAGGCTCAAATTCAAGAGTTGTTGGATAGTGGGTTCATTCGACCCAGTGTGTCTCCATGGGGAGCACCGGTTTTTTTCGTGAAGAAGAAGGACGGAACTATGCGTATGTGCATAGACTATCGTCAGTTAAATAAGCTGACCATTAAGAACAAGTACCCGTTGCCAAGGATCGATGACTTGTTCAATCAGTTGAAAGGGGCCGCAGTATTCTCGAAGATAGACTTAAGGTTGGGATATCATCAGTTGAAAATGAAGGAGGCAGATATCCATAAGACCGTTTTTAGGACAAGATACGGCCATTTTGAATTTGTAGTAATGCCGTTTGGGTTGACGAATGCTCCAGCCACGTTCATGAATATGATGAACCGGGTTTTCCAACCCTACTTGGATAGGTTCATCGTTGTGTTCATCGACGATATTTTGGTGTACTCCAAGTCTGAAGAGGAGCATGATGAGCACCTACGGGTTGTGTTGGAAGTATTAAGGGAGAAGAAGCTTTATGACAAATTCAGCAAGTGTGAATTCTGGCTTAAAGAGGTGGCATTTTTAGGGCATGTGGTATCCGCAGAGGGAATAAGAGTGGATCCTAGGAAGATTGAAGCAGTGTTGGATTGGAAACCACCTAGGTCCGTGGCTGAGATCCGAAGTTTCTTGGGTTTGGCAGGCTATTACAGAAGGTTCGTGGAAGGGTTCTCGTCAATAGTCGCGCCTTTGACAAAATTGCTAAGGAAGGAAGTACCCTTTGAATGGACTGATAAGCAACAGGAGAGCTTTGAAAAGCTTAAGAGAGTGTTGACGGAAGCTCCAGTGTTAATTCAGCCGGAGGCAGGAAAGGATTTTGTGGTATACTGTGACGCTTCTCACACGGGATTAGGCTGTGTGCTAATGCAAGAAGGAAAAGTAGTCGCTTATGCGTCTCGACAGTTAAGGCCGCATGAGGTTAACTACTCAATCCATGACTTGGAATTAGCAGCAGTGGTTTTTTCCCTTAAGGTGTGGAGGCACTATCTCTATGGAGAAAGGTCGGTGATCTACACAGACCACAAGAGCCTTAAGTATCTGTTGACTCAGAAGGAGTTGAACTTGAGGCAGCGAAGGTGGGTGGAGTTGTTGAAGGATTATGATTGCTCGATAGAGTACCACCCGGGCAAGGCGAATGTAGTAGCTGACGCCCTAAGTCAGAAGGTTGTGTCAGATCTAAGGGCTATGTTCGCACACTTAAGTTTGTATGATGATGGAAGCCTGTTGGCAGAATTGCAAGTCAAGCCCACGTGGTTGAATGAGGTGAAAGGGGGACAGTTGGCTGATAAGGACCTAAATGTTAAGTTACAGCAAGTACAGAATGGAGAATTAAAGGATTATGGTGTTAATGATGAAGGAGTATTGTGTTACAAAGGAAAAGTCTGTATGCCGAGGGATGAGGAGTTAAGACAAAGAATTCTTCGGGAGGCGCATAGTAGCCCTTATGCTATGCATCCCGGAGGCATTAAGCTGTACAGAGATCTAAGGGAACAATTTTGGTGGCCTGATCTTAAACGGGAAGTGACTGAATTCGTTGGAAAATGTCTGACGTGTCAGCAAGTTAAGGCTGAACACCAAGTTCCATCGGGATTACTTCAGCCAATCGAGATTCCACAATGGAAGTGGGAGAGAATTACCATGGACTTCGTTAGTGGGCTTCCCCTTACGCCTACTAAGAAGGACTCGGTATGGGTGATAGTGGACCGTTTGACCAAGTCCGCGCACTTCATCCCGGTAAGAGTTGACTATTCTCGTCAGAAGTTAGCCAAGTTATATGTGGCAGAAATTGTAAGGTTACATGGAGTGCCGGTGTCAATTATTTCGGATAGAGACCCAAGGTTTACGTCTCGATTTTGGAAGGCACTTCATCAAGCCTTAGGTATTAAGTTGGACTTCACTACGACCTTTCATCCATAATCAGACGGGCAGTCTGAACGGGTTATACAAGTGTTGGAGGATATGTTGAGAGGCTGTGTGATGGATTTCTGAGGAAGTTGGGAAGATTACTTGCCTTTAGCTGAGTTCGCCTACAACAACAGCTATCAGGCTAGCATTCGGATGGCCTCATATGAAGCGTTGTATGGTCAGAAGTGCAGAACTCCTACTTGTTGGACTGAGTTAGGAGAACGTCGCGTTTTGGGTCCAGAGTTAGTAGCAGAAACTGAAGAAAAGGTTGAGATAATCAGGACACGGTTAAAGGAAGCCTCTGACAGGCAGAAGTCATACGCTGACCTTAAGTGAAAGGAAATAGAGTTTGAAGTGGGAGAACAAGTATTCCTTAAGGTTTCGCCTTGGAAGAAGGTAATGAGGTTTGGTCGCAAAGAGAAGTTAAGCCCAAGGTTTATAGGGCCCTATCAAGTACTGAAGCGAGTTGGGCCAGTGGCATACCAATTGGAGTTGCCACCAGAGTTGCAGCAGATGCACGACGTATTCCATGTATCCATGCTACGTCATTATCGATCCGATCCGTCTCATGTGGTACCAGTTGAAGAAGTGGAGCTAAGGCCAGACTTATCATACGAGGAAGAGCCGATTCAGATATTAGAACGTGATGTGAAGGTGCTACGGAGGAAGTCGGTTCCTCTAGTCAAAGTATTATGGCTCAATCATGGATCGGAAGAAGCTTCATGGGAACCAGAAGAGACAATGCGACAGCAATACCCTCAATTATTTTAGCTAGGTAATTTCGAGGACGAAATTATTTTAAGGGGGTAGAACTGTAACATCCTGAAAAGGGCCTATGCATTTTCGGTTTAATTGTACGAAATGACATGTCTTAAGTATTATGAATAAATTTTGAATATTTTTGGAAACCTGAAAATGCATGGAAATGATTTAAAAATGAACATTTTTGGAAAGCTAAAAATGTATGGAAATGATTTGGAAATGATTCAAAAGAGGAAAGTGAACATTTCTGGAAACTTGGAAATGTAAGGAAATGTCAAGTTTAAAGAGCCAAACGAAAATTTTTGGACACTTAGAAATGACTTAGAAATGTCGAGTTTTAAAGTTTAAAAGAGAAAATTAAGGCAAGGTGGCCTTAAGAGAAAAAGTATGTGAAATTTGACACACAAACAGGCTTGGAAAAGTGGCCTGAAGATGCCACTTAGGGCCTCTAGAAATGGTGCCACATGCAAGGGTGTTGGGCCTGAGTTCGAGTCACATGGGAAGCAAATAAAAGAAATTTTATTTTGCTTCCAGAAGAAGTGAGGTGGACGGCACAAGCTTTTGAAAAAAAGGAAGAGTTTTATTCTCTTTATTTTTTCGGCTAAATAGGGATAAATGATGATTTATCTTAAGTATTTTCAAGAGAAAAATAAGGGATTTATTTATCATTATTCCCATGAGATAAATGTTGGATTAAACTCTTTTATTTTATGATAATTAAAGGATAAAGTTATCAAAAAGAAGAGTGGTGGCCAAGTAAGGGACTCCTTAGATGATAATTTCGGTTATAAAAGGAAGGAAGGAGGGCTACTCATCAATTTTTCTCCTCTTCTCTCTCTGTCGAAATTCTTAGTGTTCTCTTCTCTTCTCTTTTTATTTTGTCAAGCCGAAATCTACTTCTTCTTTATCCACCATTGCCGATTCTTTAAGTTTCAAGAACCGAAAGTGTTAATACACCTATAGGCCATAGTCGACTAGTCTTCAAAACTCCATAGCCGAATCTTTGAGGAGCTCCAAGCTTAGGTGTTGTCGACTTCTTCAAGCAAGGGTAAGATCAATTCGGTTTCCATTTTTTTTCTATTAGACTTATCGAAATCGGAGATCTAATCTCTATTGTTGCTCTATGGCCGACTACTTGAAGGAAATCTCGGGATCTAGCAAGTGTCAACTTCTAAGGCAAGGAATACTTTCGGGATTTGGAAAACCGTAAGGTAAGTACATTGTACAATCGGCCTAGGCTCTCTCTTAGTACTTAGATCTATTTGTCTAATCAGAAACTAACCGATTCAAGGGATCTAGTGGCTAGCCGATTTCAAAAGGGGAAGGATTCAAGTTTTCGAGATTTGATTAATCATCAAAACGGCAACGAGGTAAGTCTTAAGAATACAAATCCTATTAGGATTTGGTTTTAAAGCCGAATAGGTTTATTAATGTGTTTAAGTGATTGGCCGAATATAGGAGTTAACGGATCTAAAGCAATAGATCGGTCTTTCGGGATTTCAAGGAATTCGTTAAGCAAATCAGGTGTGTAGCCCACACTAACTTTTAATATGTTATATGGCAAATATTTAATATATAAATGTATAAGAATGTGAATGTGGCTAAAATACCCTAATGTGATACAAAGTACTCAGGTACGTTTCCTACTCCTGCTAGGATTACGAAATATGTTATATTTTAACATGTGAAAAGTGACATGAATGTGAATTCAAGTATGATATGCATGACATGAATAATATGGGGCATTCGGGATATATGAGAAAGGGGAAGTGAATGTGATGACTTCGGTCTCACTATCTGAATGTGGTGACTTCGGTCACATTATCTGAATGTGGTAACTTTGGTTACATTATCTGAATGTGGTGTCTCATGACACAATTATTTAATCTGGTGGCTATGCCACGAATTTATATGGGCAATGAGCACGTCGACTGCAGCGACTACCTTCGATGGTGTGTAGCGGAAGGAGGGTTGACTTAGTAGTCCCCACGGTGTGCAGGTTGGTACGGGGATGTGTAGCGGATGGCATCTAGGTTTGGGTTTGGGATTGCATCATTATCTTGAATTATTTTGTGAGCATGACATGTATGGTATGCCTAAATCTATTAAATTTTAGTGTTGGTTTACACATTGAGTCTGTTGACTCACCCCGTTGTGGGAACATTTTTCAGGTGATGAGCAATAATGGACCGGGTCAGCAGGAGCTAAAGGTGGCCATGCATAGCAAGGAAAAATCTTATTATTTGGGACCTTTATTTGTACTAAGTACTTTAATTTTAAGTTTGGGAATTATTTGATGTAATAAGCCATAAGGCCGTAGTTGAATTTCTTTATTTCTTTTTACTTATTATTATTATGTTACGAATTGTTATTAATTAACGAATCAAGTAAATTTATTTTTGAATAAGCCCTAAATGTTTTGTCACTCTAAATAAATGGATTTCAATATAAGATAAATTGGTTTTCAACACAAGCCCAACCCAAAACAATATTATTTTTTTTAAAATTTGCACAAGTTTTTCCTAAGAAACAAAAGAACTTTGAACTGGTTTACTTGAGGAACATACCAAATCTGGTCAAAGCTCGTGGGCCGGGTTTGGGGTGTTTCATATAAAAATTTGCCAATAGTTTTTTTACAAAATGAAATGAACACCTATTTATACTAGTTAACTATGTCAGCCGAATGGACTAATTCTAGGAGTTAATGACTAAGTAATTTCAGCTAGATTTAGCTAGAAAATTATGGAATTAAACCCCTTAGAATGCCATGGCAGATTCGGCTAAATGAGGAGTCAAAGGGACAGCTTTCTAGAAGAAGAAGTGAATTTTGAAACACTTATAGATGCATGCAGCAGCTAGGTTCGGCCCTTGGAGTAATTAAGCTCTTAAATTGCTATCTTTTGATGAAAAATTATCAGCATTAAAGGGATAGCTGAGCAGCCCATTTAAATGTGAACAGCCGGCCATGAAGAGTCCAAAGGTGTGAACATGCTGAACCGAATAGTCTTCAATGTGGACAGCAATGTGAAAAGAATTTTAGAAGCTTGATGGCTGGAAGTTTCTTAGCCGAATGGGTGCTTGGGGAAGCCAAAAATGACCAGCAATTAAATGTAGAATCAGCTGCACATACACTGCTTCATGCGTCCAATGTACCAGCAACATACATTGCACTTAGGTGCATGTATCTTCTTTAATGCCTCCATGAACATTCGGCTACACCTAATTGACACATGAACCAAATTTAATTAAGCACATATCAGCTGAATACTATTAAGGACACACTAGGACATATTAAATAATATTTAGACAAACTAAATACAAGCAATCTAAAACACCATTAATGTTCGGCTGTAACTAAAACACATTAAAAACCTATTGTAAAAATTAAGACAATTTAAATGAAGTTTAGACATCATAATTTCTGCACTAATTATGGCTTTAAGACATATTAACTTGCTGTAGTAAAAATTAAATAAATTAAAGTTCAATTTATTTAATCATTAAAAACTAAGCAACTAAGTAAATTCAGCTCAATGAGCTGGAACGAGCTCGAATGAGCTACTCCGGGCTAAGTATGACATGCACCAAAGTGCATAGCAGCTTCACCAGCATCTTGCATTCATTGATCCGAACTCGAGCCTTTAATCCTTCAATCGTCGCACAATCCTCGAATTGCAATTCGTTGGGTGCCCCAGGTTGGATCATATCACTTACTTCCTTGAGAATTTAGGCAGTAAACTCTCAACAATGTTTACAATAATAGTTTGCACTCTCTCATAAAATAGTTCCTAAATGAACAAATTAGAATTATCTTAATACGCTCTCATACAAAACCTATAAAAAACCTCCAAACATATATCAATTTCGACTACCTAACATAGAATCTAAGTGAATACAAAATAACTCTATAACCTCCTTAACCCGACCCAAAAGTTACTGTTGGATTCTGAAGCCCACATTGGCCATCGAAATGGCTTAATAAAAAAATGATCAGATTCTTAAAGACTTCCCTTTTAAAATCATTTGCCTATTTTATTTCGAAAAAATTGTAGTGGGCTTTCTTAGTTTTATTATTCTATTTTTTATTAAAAAATATTTATACATGCTTACAATCACCAATTTGTAGGTCCGTCCAATTGTTTAACTTAACCAGTTTTAACGATATTGCATGCAAAATACCAAAATAACGCAGAATATAGAACCCATACCATAATCTGTATAAAAATTATTACAGCCCCGAATAGTGATAAAAATTATAATATTAAACTGAAAAACCGAGACGAAACCTCTGAATGCCGAGTCTGGGTCCTAACCTCTCAGGTTACCTGTAAGATAATAAACTAAGAGAATTAGCTATAAAACTCAATGTGACTCTTAATAATGAGAACTTAGTGTAACAAAGATCACAAAAGCATGCAAGTAAACAGAGATAACAGTCCTAACAGTGTCACAAATCACAGTGTTTCAAAATATTTAAAATCACAAAGTATTCATAATGTATGAACATGTCCCTAAATGTGAGTGTCATTCCTACCCATCCATCCGCTACACACCGTGAGTTCTTCAGAACTCATCCATTCGTACACACCATAACAGTAAGAGTCATAGCTTATTGTGTATAAACCACCAATAACAGTAAATATTTATAGATAAATTTCCAGTAATTTGTGTTTTAACTGCCACTAAAAAATTATGGACGAACCGCCAGAACTCAAAAAAAAATACTCCAATGTTGCGGCTATACTGCTAGAACTCCAATATTTGCGGATAAACCTCCAGGACCCCATATTTATGGATAAACCACTAGAACTCCTCAGTCACCAATCTTCCCAACCCTATGCAACAAAATGGAATAACATGCATCACGAAATCATGTACAGTACAGAATAATGGCATGTATTAATATGCGATCAGTAACTCGGTAATAGTGGCATGCTTTACATGCAATCAGTAAATACATAACAGTAAACATGCTCTCATGCATTCAATAGAACAAGTAATAACAATATAGTATCATACATTAGTAGTTTATACTTATTCAATCGTAGCAAACAACCCTTAGGCACATTTGGACAATCATAGAAGTAAGCACAAGTCACATTCGGCTATTACGAATAGGGGTACATATGCATTTAATTTACGTAGTCAAGGCTCATGGCATTGGGTTAATCTCAACTTGGTAACATACACAATCAGCCACCTACATCACTTGTAACTCCCAAACCCGGTCAAGATACTACGACCGAATTCGGCATGTCACAGGGAAAGATCGTATTTGATAAAACCAGTTGTTGGCAAAATTTGAAAGAGCCATAATTTGGAAAACAAGTTGATGTCTCTAATTGTAAAAAAAAAACTAGGTTTTTGTGAAAAGCCGAGTTGGTTGGAATGAGGATGTTAAAAACCATCACGAATTTAGTTTTGAAGACAATTGAACTTTATTTGTAGTACTTCTTTTTATCGTTACCCGATGGTAAGTTTTAGAAAAATCTCGATAATTTGTGTAAGTTTGGAAAACGTTCATTTTATAGATTTGTTAAGCATACCATTACCAGTTTAAGCAAGATTTAGTGAAAATTAAAACAGCTGGATAATCCAAAAAGTGAAAACGAGTGGCCTTATTACAAACCCAATACCAAATTTAAAGTAAACAAACCAGATAATAGTTTAAAACATAAACCCTCAATGTCATGCATGGCCACCTCGAGTCTGTCCCGGCTCCACATCCGCGATCTAAGAATCACCTGCAAGATGTAAAGGAAGGGGGTGAGTCACCGAGACTCAGTGTGAATCCCCACCCCGAAAATATAATTCCTTACACAGTTCCACAAGTGAATAAGTATATCATGCAGCCCAACCTAACCCTCCGAAACTCCTGTGTCTACCCCGTGTGGTCACAACCACTAGTGACCAAGGTCACAAATAATATATGTATGTGGTCACAACCACTGGTGACTGAGGCCACAAATAATATGTGTGGGGCAAACCCACTGTGGTCAGAACCACTAGTGACAATCCGGTATTGAAACACCCCAAATCCGGCCCACGAGCCGTGACCAGATCTGGTATGTTCCTCGATGTAAACCAATTCAAAACTCTTTTATTACTTAGGAAAAAAAAACTTGTGTGTTTAGAAAGAAAGTTTGTTTGGGTTGGGCTTGAGTTGAAAATGTATTAATAATATATTAAATCTCTTTTTCTTTTTTTCTTTAATTAAGGTGACAAAACACTTGGAGTTTATTTTTAAAATAAATTTGTTTGATCCATAAATAATAATTTGTAAACATAATAAATAAAAGTAAAAAGGAATAAAGAAATTCAACTATGGCCTTATGGCCTTATTACATCAATTAATTCCCAAAATAAACTTAAAATACTTAAAATAAAATAAACGTCCAAATCGTAAATATCTTTCTATGCATGGCCATCCCTAAGCTTCTGCCGAGCCCGGTCCATTACTGTTCGTCACCTGAAAATAGTCCCACAACGGGGTGAGTCAACAGACTCAATGTGTACACAACACTAAGTCCAAATAAATTTAGGCATAACATACATATCATATTCACATAACAATTTACGATAATGATGCAACCCAAAACCCAAACCTAATTAACCATCCGCTACACTTCCCCGTACCAACCTGTACACCGTGGGGACTACTAAGTCGACCCTCCTTCCGCTACACTCCATCGAAGGCAGTCGCTGCAATCGTCGTGCTCATCGCCCTTATAATATTCGTGGTCTTAGGTCACCACATTCAGATTTCGTGGTCTTAGGTCACCACATTCAGATTATCGCGGTCTTAGGTCACCGCATTCAAATTTCGTGGTCTTAGGTCACCACATTCAGATATCGTGGTCTTAGGTCACCACATTCACTTCCCCTTTTCATATAACCAGAATGCCCCATATCATACATATCATGCACATCATGCCTTAATTCACATTCTTATCACTTTTTCACATGTTACAAATATATAACATAATTTCATATTCCTAGTAGGAGTAGGAAACGTACCTGAGTACTTTTGTACCATTACATGGTACCTTAGCCATATTCTTACACATTCTTATAGTCACATACATATTAATTATTGCCATAAATATATCAAGAAATAGTGTGAGGTACACACCTGATTCGCTTAAGGTTTCCAATCCAAATCCCGAAAAGCTTGATCTAATGCCTTAGATCTTAGATCTCTACATTTAATCAATCATTTAATACTTAGTAAAGAGCCATTCGACCATAAATCCAAATCCTAGTAGGATTAGTACACTAAAACTTACCTTGTTGCCGATTGACTTAAGAATCAAGTCCCGAAACTTTGTTGTATTCCTTCTTGTATTCGGCCAAACATTAAATCACATCCCAGGTTAGTTTCGGCTTTTTAAACAATTATGAAATAGATCTAGATATCAAAATAAGCCTTGGCCGAATGCTATAGACACTTACCTTGTGGATTTTAAATCCCGAAACTCATCGAATAACTAAGGAACACGCGGCTTATGGTGTACCTTCGGAAAAAGAACTTCTCCTTCCTTGTAGTCGACACTTAGTAAATCTCGAAAGTATTCCTTGCCTTAGATGTCTGTCGAAATCCCTATAACTTCATGTTAGATCAATTTCTAACATTTATTCACAAAAAATAACCCTTAGCCGAATGTTAAATATGACTTACCTTAGATTCTTAAATCTCGAAATAGTTGACTTGTCTTATGAAGTTGTCGACAATGGCAGAAATCCCGAATAGCCTTCTTTCCAAGTTTCGACTAACACAATAATGGGGTTAGATTTCCTACTTTCGGCTTTAATCTTAGAACAAAAAGAATGGAAATCGATAACTACTGACCTTACCCTTAATCTTTGTAATCGACAGCCCCCTTTTCTTGAGTCCTTAAAGATTCGGCATAAGGCCTAAAGAATAGTCACACAAGTTTCGGTTTTTGGAATATTGAGAGGAGAAGAATGAAGAAGAAAAGAATAGTTGCTTAAGAGAATTCGGCAATGGTGAAATAAGGAAAAGGGAAATTCGGCAGAGGTTATCAAGGAAGAGAAAATAATGCTGAATGGCCTCTCTTTTCCTTTTATAGCCGAATTTACTAGCTTAGAATCCCTTACTTGGCCACCACTCTTCTATTTTGATAGCTTTATCACTTTAATTATGACCTAAAACTTAATCTAATAATTATCTCTTATCTCTTAATAAAAATATCAATAAAAATCCATCATTTATCCATCTATTTGCCGAATTTTAACAACAATAAAACACCTCCCTATAAAGCCTTAATGCCGTCCACTTCTCTTGTTCCTGGCACCAAAATAAAATTCTTTTATTTGCTCCCCAAGTGACTCGAACCTAGGCCCAATTGCACCTGCTTGTGACGTCAACTCCAGAGGCCCTAAGTGGCGCCTCCAAGCCACTTTTCCAAGCCCATTTGTATGTCATATTTCACCCATAAATTTTCTTAAGGCCACCTTGCTTTACTTCCCTATCTTAACCTCAGAACTTAACTTTTCCTAAAACGTTTCCTTACATTTCCTTACATTTCCTTACATTTCCAGGTTTCCAGAAATGTTCACTTTCCTCTTTTGAAACTTAACATTTCTAAATCATTTCCAAGTTTCCAAAAATGTTCATAATACATTCATAACACACAAGACATGCCATTTCGTATACTTAAATAAAAAATGCATAGGCCCATTTTCAGGATGTTACAGTTCTACCCCCTTAAAATCATTTCGTCCTCGAAATTACTTACTAACGAACAGTCGTACTTCCTAGCTCACCACACTACGCTACTGCTGCGCACTCTGATCTTAAGAAACTATCATACTTTCTAGGCACATTCTCTTAGTTTACAATCAATGTTCCATACACCTTACTAGCCACATAAAAACGAACTGACTTTACAACGAACAAGGCAATTAAGGTATTCCAGAACCACGTCCCCTAGAGCTCATTTCTACGATCGTGCTTTAATCTAATTAAGAAATTTTATGAATTAGCCTTTATTCCACTGATTACCCGCGAAGAAGTTTTATGAAAAGAATTTTAGAAGTGGTTCTTTCGTATTCATACATGCATACAGTCTTTACATTCATACATTCATCAATCAATTATGAACTTTCGTTCATTCAGAGAAATGTTGTAGTTTTCATTGTTGTTGTTTTTCCACTACCTAGGGGTATTTTCGTAATTTGCCCTATAGGGGTATTTTCGTAAATTTTTTTTCAAAAATAGGGTTCCTTGTGGATTTTTTCAATAAGGGTATTTTTGTAATTTTGCATTCCCAGGGTATTTTTGGAAATTTTGAAATTCTAGGGGTATTTCAGTAAATTTTTACAAATCAGGGTAAATTTGTAAAGTTTAATAATTCAGGGGTATTTCAAAATTTATAAAACTTGAGGGTTATTTTTGAGAATTTTATTTTCCAAATCAGTGATGTTGCAAAAATTTTGGAAATCAGGGTCATTTTGGTAATTTTGTAAGTTAGGGGCAATTTCATAAATTTTCCAAGTTGGAGTATTTTAATATTTCGCAGAAGTAGAGTTTTTGGACTTGTTATAAAGTAATGAATTTTTTTTAATAAGAACTATGGGTATTTTGGAAATTTCATAAACTAAGGGCATTTTTGTAATTTTACCACCAGGGGTATTTTAGTAATTTTGTAAATCAAGAAATATTTCAGAAAAATTTTATGGGATAGCTTGTATAAATCAAAAGGGTAATTTAGTCATTTTAAAACTAGGGTTTCCATAAAAATGTGGCTAATCCCTTTCGGGTTTTAGTTAGGGGTTTAGCCTATGAATAAGTCCTCTTGGTTAGGGTGAACCGAAGCTACGCACCAGGTAGGATTCCTGCGAAGAGGAGGTGAGTCACTAGGGCTGCTTAAATACCAGGCTCTTCCGGATCCAATCCTAGACATGCACACAATGGTTGCCACACCCTAACTCGGCGACTTAGCCATAGGTTTGTTTAATTAGTCATTAAGTCTTATGTAATAGTTGGGGTAAACTAGTCCTAGGGTTCCAAATACTTATCATACTACTCTACGTGCCATTCCAGTTCTACCCTTCTACAATTCATACTATAATTCACACAAAGGTTAGGGGTACTTACCTGGTGGACTTCGGGTCGGAGACTTAGGTGCCATGCCAGAAAACCTGCTTATCTTCAAAAACTCATTTGGGCTCGATTTGAAAACGTTTTGGGTCTTAAAGCCCAGGCCGAGGGTTTGAAACTGGGCTCTGATACCAAATTGAAACACCCCAAACCCGGCCCACGAGCCGTGACCGGATCTGGTATGTTCCTCGATGTAAACCAATTCAAAACTCTTTTATTACTTGGGAAAAAAAAACTTGTGTGTTTAGAAAGAAAGTTTGTTTGGGTTGGGCTTGAGTTGAAAATGTAATAATAATATATTAAATCTCTTTTTCTTTTTTTCTTTAATTAAGGTGACAAAACACTTGGAGTTTATTTTTAAAATAAATTTGTTTGATCCATAAAGAATAATTTGTAAACATAATAAATAAAAGTAAAAAGGAATAAAGAAATTCAAACTATGGCCTTATGGCCTTATTACATCAATTAATTCCCAAAATAAACTTAAAATACTTAAAATAAAATAAACGTCCAAATCGTAAATATCTTGCTATGCATGGCCATCCCTAAGCTTCTGCCGAGCCCGGTCCATTACTGTTCGTCACCTGAAAATAGTCCCCCAACGGGGTGAGTCAACAGACTCAATGTGTACACAACACTAAGTCCAAATAAATTTAGCCATAACATACATATCATATTCACATAACAATTTACGATAATGATGCAACCCAAAACCCAAACCTAGTTAACCATCCGCTACACTTCCCCGTACCAACCTGTACACCGTGGGGACTACTAAGTCGACCCTCCTTCCGCTACACTCCATCGAAGGCAGTCGCTGCAGTCGTCGTGCTCATCGCCCTTATAATATTCGTGGTCTTAGGTCACCACATTCAGATTTCGTGGTCTTAGGTCACCACATTCAGATTATCGCGGTCTTAGGTCACCGCATTCAGATTTCGTGGTCTTAGGTCACCACATTCAGATATCGTGGTCTTAGGTCACCACATTCACTTCCCCTTTTCATATAACCCGAATGCCCCATATCATACATATCATGCACATCATGCCTTAATTCACATTCTTATCACTTTTTCACATGTTACAAATATATAACATAATTTCATATTCCTAGTAGGAGTAGGAAACGTACCTGAGTACTTTTGTACCATTACATGGTAACTTAGCCATATTCTTACACATTCTTATAGTCACATACATATTAATTATTGCCATAAATATATCAAGAAATAGTGTGAGGTACACACCTGATTCGCTTAAGGTTTCCAATCCAAATCCCAAAAAGCTTGATCTAATGCCTTAGATCTTAGATCTCTACATTTAATCAATCATTTAATACTTAGTAAAGAGCCATTCGGCCATAAATCCAAATCCTAGTAGGATTAGTACATTAAAACTTACCTTGTTGTCGTTTGACTTAAGAATCAAGTCCCGAAACTTTGTTGTATTCCTTCTTGTATTCAGCCAAACATTAATTCACATCCCAGGTTAGTTTCGGCTTTTTAAACAATTATGAAATAGATCTAGATATCAAAATAAGCCTTGGCCGAATGCTATAGACACTTACCTTGTGGATTTTAAATCCCGAAACTCACCGAATAACTAGGGAACACGCGGCTTATGGTGTACCTTCGGAAAAAGAACTTCTCCTTCCTTGTAGTCGACACTTAGTAAATCCCGAAAGTATTCCTTGCCTTAGATGTCTGTCGAAATCCCTATAACTTCATGTTAGATCAATTTCTAACATTTATTCACAACAAATAACCCTTAGCCGAATGTTAAATATGACTTACCTTAGGTTCTTAAATCCCGAAATAGTTGACTTGTCTTATGAAGTTGTCGACAATGGCAGAAATCCCGAATAGCCTTCTTTCCAAGTTTCGACTAACACAATAATGGGGTTAGATTTCTTACTTTCGGCTTTAATCTTAGAAGAAAAAGAATGGAAATCGATAACTACTGACCTTACCCTTAATCTTTGTATTCGACAGCCCCCTTTTCTTGAGTCCTCAAAGATTCTGCTTAAGGCCTAGAGAATAGTCACACAAGTTTCGGCTTTTGGAATATTGAGAGGAGAAGAATGAAGAAGAAAAGAATAGTTGCTTAAGAGAATTCGGCAATGGTGAAATAAGGAAAAGGGAAATTCGGCAGAGGTTATCAAGGAAGAGAAAATAATGCTAAATGGCCTCTCTTTTCCTTTTATAACCGAATTTACTAGCTTAGAATCCCTTACTTGGCCACCACTCTTCTATTTTGATAGCTTTATCACTTTAATTATCACCTAAAACTTAATATAATAATTATCTCTTATCTCTTAATAAAAATATCAATAAAAATCCATCATTTATCCATCTATTTGCCGAATTTTAACAACAATAAAACACCTCCCTATAGAGCCTTAATTTCGTCCACTTCTCTTGTTCCTGGCACCAAAATAAAATTCTTTTATTTGCTCCCCAAGTGACTCGAACCCAGGCCCAATTGCACCTGCTTGTGGCGTCAACTCCAGAGGCCCTAAGTGGCGCCTCCAAGACACTTTTCCAAGCCCATTTGTATGTCATATTTCACCCATAAATTTTCTTAAGGCCACCTTGCTTTACTTCCCTCTCTTAACCTCAGAACTTAACTTTTCCTAAAACGTTTCCTTACATTTCCTTACATTTCCTTACATTTCCTTACATTTCCAAGTTTCCAGAAATGTTCACTTTCCTCTTTTGAAACTTAACATTTCTAAATCATTTCCAAGTTTCCAAAAATGTTCATAATACATTCATAACACACAAGACATGCCATTTCGTATACTTAAATCAAAAATGCATAGGCCCATTTTCAGGATGTTACAGTTCTACCCCCTTAAAATAATTTCGTCCTCGAAATTACTTACTAACGAACAGTCGTACTTCCTAGCTCACCACACTATGCTACTGCTGCGCATTCTGATCTTAAGAAACTATCATACTTTCTAGGCACATTCTCTTAGTTTACAATCAAGGTTCCATACATCTTACTAGCCACATAAGAACGAACTGACTTTACAACGAACAAGGCAATTAAGGTATTCCAGAACCACGTCCCCTAGAGCTCATTTCTACGATCGTGCTTTAATCTAATTAAGAAATTTTATGAATTAGCCTTTATTCCACTGATTACCCGCGAAGAAGTTTTATGAAAAGAATTTTAGAAGTGGTTCTTTCGTATTCATACATGCATACAGTCTTTACATTCATACATTCATCAATCAATTATGAACTTTCGTTCATTCAGAGAAATGTTGTAGTTTTCATTGTTGCTGTTTTTCCACTACCCAGGGGTATTTTCGTAATTTTCCCTACAGGGTATTTTCGTAAATTTTTTTCAAAAATAGGGTTCCTTGTGGATTTTGTCAATAAGGGTATTTTGGTAATTTTGCATTCCCGGGGTATTTTTAGAAATTTTGAAATTCCAGGGGTGTTTCAGTAAATTTTTACAAATCAGGGTAAATTTGTAAAGTTTAATAATTCAGGGGTATTTCAAAATTTATAAAACTTGAGGGTTATTTTTGAGAATTTTGTTTTCCAAATCAGTGATGTTGCAAAAATTTTGGAAATCAGGGTCATTTTGGTAATTTTGTAAGTTAGGGGCAATTTCGTAAATTTTCCAAGTTGGAGTATTTTAATATTTCGCAGAAGTAGAGTTTTTGGACTTGTTATAAAGTAATGAATTTTTTTTAATAAGAACTGTGGGTATTTTGGAAATTTCATAAACTAAGGGCATTTTTGTAATTTTACCACCAGGGGTATTTTAGTAATTTTGTAAATCAAAAAATATTTCAGAAAATTTTTATGGGATAGCTTGTATAAATCAAAAGGGTAATTTAGTCATTTTAAAACTAGGGTTTCCATAAAAATATGGCTAATCCCTTTCGGGTTTTAATTAGGGGTTTAGCCTATGAATAAGTCCTCTTGGTTAGGGTGAACCGAAGCTACGCACCAGGTAGGATTCCTGCGAAGAGGAGGTGAGTCACTAGGACTGCTTAAATACCAGGCTCTTCCGGATCCAATCCTAGACATGCGCACAATGGTTGCCACACCCTAACTCGGCGACTTAGCCATAGGTTTGGTTAATTAGTCATTAAGTCTTATGTAATAGTTGGGGTAAACTAGTCCTAGGGTTCCAAATACTTATCATACTACTCTACGTGCCATTCCAGTTCTACCCTTCTACAATTCATACTATAATTCACACAAAGGTTAGGGGTACTTACCTGGTGGACTTCGGGTCGGAGACTTAGGTGCCATGCCAGAAAACCTGCTTATCTTCAAAAACACATTTGGGCTCGATTTGAAAATGTTTTGTGCCTTAAACCCCAGGCCGAGGGTTTGAAACTGGGCTCTGATACCAAATTGAAACACCCCAAACCCGGCCCACGAGCCGTGACCGGATCTGGTATGTTCCTCGATGTAAGCCAATTCAAAACTCTTTTATTACTTAGGAAAAAAAAACTTGTGTGTTTAGAAAGAAAGTTTGTTTGGGTTGGGCTTGAGTTGAAAATGTATTAATAATATTTTAAATCTCTTTTTCTTTTTTTCTTTAATTAAGGTGACAAAACACTTGGAGTTTATTTTTAAAATAAATTTGTTTGATCCATAAATAATAATTTGTCAACATAATAAATAAAAGTAAAAAGGAATAAAGAAATTCAACTATGGCCTTATGGCCTTATTACATTAATTAATTCCCAAAATAAACGTAAAATACTTAAAATAAAATAAACGTCCAAATCGTAAATATCTTGCTATGCATGGCCATCCCTAAGCTTCTGCCGAGCCCGGTCCATTACTGTTCGTCACCTGAAAATAGTCCCAGAATGGGGTGAGTCAACAGACTCAATGTGTACACAACACTAAGTCCAAATAAATTTAGGCATAACATACATATCATATTCACATAACAATTTACGATAATGATGCAACCCAAAACCCAAACCTAGTTAACCATCCGCTACACTTCCCCGTACCAACCTGTACACCGTGGGGACTACTAAGTCGACCCTCCTTCCGCTACACTCCATCGAAGGCAGTCGCTGCAGTCGTCGTGCTCATCGCCCTTATAATATTCGTGGTCTTAGGTCACCACATTCAGATTTCGTGGTCTTAGGTCACCACATTCAGATTATCGTGGTCTTAGGTCACCGTATTCAGATTTCGTGGTCTTAGGTCACCACATTCAGATATCGTGGTCTTAGGTCACCACATTCACTTCCCTTTTTCATATAACCCGAATGCCCCATATCATACATATCATGCACATCATGCCTTAATTCACATTCTTATCACTTTTTCACGTGTTACAAATATATAACATAATTTCATATTCCTAGTAGGAGTAGGAAACGTACCTGAGTACTTTTGTACCATTACATGGTACCTTAGCCATATTCTTACACATTCTTATAGTCACATACATATTAATTATTGCCATAAATATATCAAGAAATAGTGTGAGGTACACACCTGATTCGCTTAAGGTTTCCAATCCAAATCCCGAAAAGCTTGATCTAATGCCTTAGATCTTAGATCTCTACATTTAATCAATCATTTAATACTTAGTAAAGAGCCATTCGGCCATAAATCCAAATCCTAGTAGGATTAGTACACTAAAACTTACCTTGTTACCGATTGACTTAAGAATCAAGTCCCGAAACTTTGTTGTATTCCTTCTTGTATTCGGCCAAACATTAAATCACATCCCAGGTTAGTTTCGGCTTTTTAAACAATTATGAAATAGATCTAGATATCAAAGTAAGCCTTGGCCGAATTCTATAGACACTTACCTTGTGGATTTTAAATCCCGAAACTCACCGAATAACTAGGGAACACGCGGCCTATGGTGTACCTTCAGAAAAAGAACTTCTCCTTCCTTGTAGTCGACACTTAGTAAATCCCGAAAGTATTCCTTGCCTTAGATGTCTGTCGAAATCCCTATAACTTCATGTTAGATCAATTTCTAACATTTATTCACAACAAATAACCCTTAGCCGAATGTTAAATATGACTTACCTTAGATTCTTAAATCCCGAAATAGTTGACTTGTCTTATGAAGTTGTCGACAATGGCAGAAATCCCGAAGAGCCTTCTTTCCAAGTTTTGACTAACACAATAATGGGGTTAGATTTCCTAGTTTCGGCCTTAATCTTAGAAGAAAAAGAATGGAAATTGATAACTACTGACCTTACCCTTAATCTTTGTAATCGACAGCCCCCTTATTTTGAGTCCTCAAAGATTCGGCTTAAGGCCTAGAGAATAGTCACACAAGTTTCGGCTTTTGGAATATTGAAAGGAGAAGAATGAAGAAGAAAAGAATAGTTGCTTAAGAGAATTCGGCAATGGTGAAATAAGGAAAAGGGAAATTCGGCAGAGGTGATCAGGGAAGAGAAAATAATGCTGAATGGCCTCTCTTTTCCTTTTATAGCCGAATTTACTAGCTTAGAATCCCTTACTTGGCCACCACTCTTCTATTTTGATAGCTTTATCACTTTAATTATCACCTAAAACTTAATCCAATAATTATATCTTATCTCTTAATAAAAATATCAACAAAAATCCATCATTTATCCATCTATTTGCCGAATTTTAACAACAATAAAACACCTCCCTATAGAGCCTTAATGCCGTCCACTTCTCTTGTTCCTGGCACCAAAATAAAATTCTTTTATTTGCTCCCCAAGTGACTCGAACCCAGGCCCAATTGCACCTGCTTGTGGCGTCAACTCCAAAGGCCCTAAGTGGCGCCTCCAAGCCACTTTTCCAAGCCCATTTGTATGTCATATTTCACCCATAAATTTTCTTAAGGCCACCTTGCTTTACTTCCCTCTCTTAACCTCAGAACTTAACTTTTCCTAAAACGTTTCCTTACATTTCCTTACATTTGCTTACATTTCCAGGTTTCCAGAAATGTTCACTTTCCTCTTTTGAAACTTAGCATTTCT
The DNA here is from genome assembly GCA_005393395.2 of Gossypium australe. Classification (NCBI taxonomy): domain Eukaryota; kingdom Viridiplantae; phylum Streptophyta; class Magnoliopsida; order Malvales; family Malvaceae; genus Gossypium; species Gossypium australe. The sequence continues at coordinate 36,428,781 of CM016626.1, read as the reverse complement.
AAATCATTTCCAAGTTTCCAAAAATGTTCATAATACATTCATAACACACAAGACATGCCATTTTGTATACTTAAATCAAAAATGCATAGGCCCATTTTCAGGATGTTACAGGTATCGATATGTGGGGCCAACCCACTGTGGTTCCAAACCACTCGGACGAGTCACAAAGATAGATATGTATGTGGTCAAAACCACTGAGACTTAGTCACAATAATATAAGAAGTGGGGCCAACCCACTCTGTGGTCACAACCACTGGTGACAGTCTATAATCATACCTTCCCCCTCCTCTCAACACCCACTTTTATGTACATGCTTTCCATGGCAACAACGTCATGCTTAATGCTCATAAATGACACAACATGGCAATCATGCTTAATATTCATAAATAACATAACATGGCATATACAACCTTAATCGAAGCATTTAACGTTAATCAAATCAGAATAGACTTACCCGGAGTCCTCGCTTATACCCACAAGGGTAACACATCACTTTAACCGTTATTCCGGCTTTTGACAAATCACAAAACAATAACATATTAACCTACGAAGTGTGTAAGAGTTACACACCTGATTACTCGTAATACGACGCTCTCTACGTCGGTACTGTCGTCAACTAACGCCACCGCTATCTATCTACTGCTTTGCTCAGATGCCGGCCCACACCCAGGTGGCCAGTCGCGTACAGCCGACACTGCCCTCTTTTTAAACTTAGGGGCTGGGGTCTCAGATCCAACTCTCCCAACCGTTTGGCTAGCCTTCGAGTCCATAACACACCTTAGTCACTAACCGAATCAAAGCAGAGAAAATGAACCAAAAGAGACTAACGATTTAGGCTAAGGCCCTTACCTAGATCGACAATCCCGAAGCTTTTTAAGCTTGATTCACAAGTCAAACGAATCCCGGAGATTAAAAGAATGCAGCAACACTCCTTCCTTAAAGCTAGAGATCCCTTTGGCACCTAAGAGAATTCGGCACTAACCCACAAGAGAAGAAAATTCGGCAATGGAACCCACAAATAAGATGAAAGATCTTCAACAGAATGTTTAAGGGTTTCGGCTTCTCAGCAAAAATGGAAAGGAAGAAAGGAGTTTAAGTTTCGGTTTTGAGAGTGCACAAAGAAGAAGAAGAGAAGTAAGAAACAAGTTTCGGCTTTCACAAAGATTAAAGGAAACGCGAAAGAGAAAGAAGAAAATGGGCAAGGAGCATTCGGCTTAAATGGTCTTCTAGTTTCAGCTAACAAGGTGCCTCAACAGGGTTTGTGATTTGACTTGAGAACAAAATAGAGAGAAAAGGGTAGAAGAAATTCGGCTATGGCCAAAAGAAGGAAAAGAAAAGAAGTCGAAAGAGAGGGAGGGTGATGGTTTCGGTTCTAGTAAAAAAAATAAGAAAAGAAGTAAATGCTTTGAAGGCTATTCGATTTTGGTAAATAAAACATAAGAAGAGAGAGTGCAATGGGTGATATCGGCACAAAAACAAAATGAGAGGAGAAGACACTAAAGGCTCCCTATCTAGCCGAATTCACAACCTCTCTAAAGCACATTCGGCCACCCCTCAAAACACCCAAAACCGATTGCACCCTCTCCCCTTAGTGTTTGGCATTCGACCAACACTAAGCTCTCATTACCATCTCCTAAATTTTCTCCTGGCCACTCATTCAAATCTGTTTGAATGAGTCAAATTCCTAAATTTCCTCTCTTCCACCCATTTGAAACTGTTGACCCTTTCAAACCTCATCCAACAGAGTCCCTCCTGAGTGCAACTCTTCCAGGTCCTGGCATCAAAAAGGAACAAGCAGAAAGGGAACTTCTGCTGCTCGAACCTAGGCTCCCTTGCTCCCCTTTGAGGCGTCACTTCTCCAAGCCTTAAGTGGCGCCTCCTTGCCACTTTTCCAAAGCACTTCTTGTGCCAGAACTTGCTACCGATTATACTTAACCCCTAGCTCTATCAGCTCCCCTATCTTAAAAGCTCAAAACGCAAATTTTTGCTATGACTCTGGCCTACCCCTAGCTCATGCCAGGACCCTATAACACCCACAACTAGCATAACATTCACATTATCAACATGCAAACATATAAAATGCAAAGGCCCCGATTTAAGGATGTTACAGTTCTACCCCCTTAAAATAATTTTTGCCTCAAAATTACCTGGTCAAAAGAGTTGAGGGTATTGCTGCCGCATCACATCCTCTGGCTCCCGCGTGGCCTCTTCCGTTCCATGATTCCTCCATAACACCTTCACTAAAGGGACTGACTTCCTACGCAATACTTTGACATCCCGGTCCAGGATCTACACTGGTTCCTCCTCAAAAGACATATCTGGGCTCACCTCAATCTCTTCCACCGACACCACATGCGACGGATCTGCACGATAGCGTCTAAGCATGGAAACATGGAACACGTCATGGATCTGACTCAATTCTGCTGGCAACTCAAGCTGGTAAGCTACTGGTCCCACACGCTTCAACACCTTATATGGCCTGATGAACCTAGGGCTCAGCTTGCCCTTCCGACTAAATCTCAACACCTTCTTCCACGGTGATACCTTCAAAAAGACTCTGTCACCCACTGCAAACTCTATATCCCTTCGCTTAAGATCAGCATAAGATTTCTGTTTGTCCGAAGCCTCCTTCAGATGAGCCCGAATCACCCTAACCTTCTTATCTGTTTCAACAACTAACTCCGGACCCAACAGCTGACGCTCACCCAACTCTGTCCAACACGCAGGGGTACGACACTTCCGTCCATACAGTGCTTCGTACGGTGCCATCTGAATACTTGCCTGATAACTATTGTTGTATGCAAATTCTGCCAGCGGTAGAAATTCTTCCCAACTACCTCCGAAGTCCAAGACACAACCCCTCAACATATCTTCTAAGATTTGAATCACCCTCTCTGACTGCCCATTTGACTGCGGATGAAATGTCGTACTGAAATCCAGTCTTGTACCCAACGCCTGATGCAAAGCTTTCCAAAACCTTGACGTGAACCTAGGGTCCCTGTCTGAGATAATCGACACCGGCACTCCATGCAGTCTCACGATTTTCGCCACATACAACTTAGCCAACCTTTGGAGTGAGTAGTCAACCCGAACCGGTATAAAATGAGCCGATTTAGTCAAACGATCCACTATCACCCAAACTGAATCCTTCTTGCTAGGCGTAAGGGGTAACCCAGTGACGAAATCCATCGTAATCCTTTCCCATTTCCACTGTGGAATCTTGATCGGTTGCAATAGACTCGAAGGTACCTGATGTTCAACTTTGACTTGTTGACATGTCAGACACTTACTCACAAATTCCGTTACCTCACGCTTCAAACCCGGCCACCAAAACTGTTCTCTCAGATCCCTGTACATATTGCTACCTCCAGGGTACATAGTGTATGGGCTGCTATGAGCTTCCTAAAGAATCCTCTGCCCTAACTCATCGTCTTTCGGCATACAAACTTTCCCTTGGAAACATAACACTCCATCACTACTCAAGCTATAACCCTCCAATCCGGCATTCTACACTTGTAACCTCCGAGCACTTAGAACCCCATCCATTAACTGTTTCTCCCTAACCTGATTTACCCAAGTTGGCTTTATCTACAACTCCACGAACAGACTCCCGTCATCATACAGACTAAGATGAGCAAACATTGCTCTTAAGTCCGCTACCACCTTGCGGCTCAACGCGTCAGCTACAACGTTAGCCTTACCCGGATGGTATTCAATCGAGCAGTAGTAGTCCTTCAAAAACTCAATCCACCTCCGCTGCCTTAAATTCAATTCCTTCTAAGTAAGGAGATACTTCAAACTCTTGTGATCCGTGTAGACTATGGACTTCTCCCCATACAAGTAATGTCTCCAAATATTCAAGGTGAACACTACTGCAGCCAACTCCAATTCATGCGTCGGATAATTCACCTCGTGAGGTCTCAGTTGACGAGAAGCATACGCCACCACCTTCCCTTCTTGCATCAACACACATCCTAACCTAGTATGCGACGTATCACAGTAAACCGTAAACTCCTTTCCTGCCTCAGGCTGAATCAAAACCGGAGCTTCTGTCAGAATCTTCTTTAACTTTTTGAAACTCTCTTGTTGCTTGCTTGACCACACAAACGAAACCCTTTTCCTCAGCAACTTGGTTAACGGCGCTGCAATCAAAGAAAACCCTTCCACAAACCTTCTGTAATATCTCGCTAACCCCAGAAAACTCCGGATCTCAGCCATAGAGTGGTTTCCAATCCAACACCGCCTCAACCTTCCGAGGATCCACCCTAATCCCCTCAGCAGACACCACATGACCCAAGAATGTTACTTCCTTAAGCCAGAACTCACACTTACTAAACTTCGCGAACAGTTGTTCCTCCCTTAGAATCTGTAATACCACACGTAAATGTTCCTCATGCTCCTCCTCCGATTTCGAGTACACCAGAATATCATCTATGAAAACTACAACGAACCTATCCAAGTACGGCTGGAAAACCCGATTCATCATGTCCATGAACGCTGCCGGCGCATTGGTCAACCCAAACGGCATTACCAAGAATTCGTAGTGCCTATAACGAGTACAGAACGCCGTCTTATGAATATCGGCCTCCTTTACCTTAAGCTGGTGATATCCCAACCTCAAATCAATTTTAGAGAAAACAGATGCTCCCTTCAGTTGATCGAACAGGTCGTCTATCCTCAGCAACGGATACCTATTCTTAATCGTCAACTTATTCAGCTGATGGTAATCTATACACATCCGCATCGTTCTGTCCTTCTTCTTAACAAAAAGTACAGGCGCTCCCCAAGGCAAAACACTTGGCCGGATAAAACCCCGATCCAGCAACTCTTGAATCTGTGCTTTCAGCTCCACTAACTCTTTTGGTGCCATTCTATACAGAGCAATAGATACTGGCGCGGTTCCTGGTAGCAGGTCTATCCCAAACTCAACTTCGCGGTCGGGAGGTAGACCTGGAAGCTCTTCTGGAAACACATTAGTAAATTCCTTCACCGTTCGGACGTTTCCCACAGCTGATTCCTTAGCCTCCAATGCACATACATGAACCACAAACGCCTCACATCCCTTCCTCACCATTTTCTCAGCTTTCAATGCGGTTACTACATTGGATAGGTAATTCCTTCTTTCACCTATCATCACCACCTCTTCATCCTCAGCAGACTTCAACACCATGCGCCTTGCCGCACAGTCCAGACTTGCTTGGTACCTCACCAGCCAGTTCATCCCTAAGATCAAATCGAACTCCCCGAATGGCAGTTCCATCAGATCAGCCAAAAACACTACCCCTTGGAGTTCTAGGGGTGCATCCCTATACAGTTTGTTTACCTCTACCGAGTGACCTAGAGGGCTAATTACTGTCACCTCCCTAGGAGATACCTCATGAGCTAAGTTCAGAGTTCCCACTACTCTACTAGCAACATATGAGTGCGTCGAACCAACATCAATTAAAGCAGTATAAGGTAGTCCAAAAATTAAGAACGTACCGGTTATGACGTCCGGTGCGTCGCCCTTCTCTCGACGCCTCGCCGCATAGACTAACCCAGGCTGTCTTGCTTCAGAATTCCTAGCACCTCTGCCTGGTGCTCCACGACCTCGACCAGAACCATTACCTTACCTGGCCAGACCACGACCCCTCTGTGGTTACTGGCCTTCCCTCCGGAATGGTGTACGTCCTTGACCCTCAGACTGGATCCTAACTGATAACCTCAAATAATCCCTTACCCGGTGCCCTATTGACCCACACCCGAAGCACCCTCTGTTTCCTATCCAACACTCACCTGAATGAGACTTGCCACATCGAGCACATCGTGGCGACCACTGAGTAGTAGCAGCAGGCTCTACAGCTTGACTCGGCCCGCCACATCTAGCCCTTTTCGGCGAATTCCAGGCAGACGCTGATGACCCAGAACTCCTCTTATTCCAACGTCTATCCTGGTTCTGTCTCACTGACTGCTTCACCCCCTCAGCTATTTTGGCCTTCTCCACCAAGACAACAAATTCTCTTTCCCTCTGCGGGGCAATCAACATTCACAACTCATCTCTCAGCCCGTCCTCAAATCTGACATAGCGCTCGTGTTCCGTAGCCACGATACCCCTAGCATAACGACTCAGCCGAAGGAACTCCGCCTCATATTCTGAAACTAACTTACTCCCCTGAACCAGATTCAAGAACGCCTTCCGTTGCGCATCTATATAACTGGACCCGACATACTTCCTCTGATAAGCTGCCTTAAAGAAATCCCAAGTGATGTCCTCAGCTGTCGCACCATCCCGGACCGTGAGCCACCACTGATAGGATTCATCCGGGAGAAGAGACACTATCCCTTTTAACTTTTCCTCAGTCGTAAAGTGGAAATCATCCATCATACATTCTGTCGCCTCCAGCTAATACTCAGCTGTATTGGGAGCCACCCCCAACACACCCCTGAATACCTCTGCTCCATTGGCTCAGAGTCGTTCAGACACTGATTTTCGAGCCCCCATACCTCCTCCTGCTCCAGCTACTCTCTCCAGAACCCGCAGCATCGCCTGTGACACCGCATCGTCACCACCCGTCTGATCCTGAAACTCAGCGCCCACAGCTGGCGGCGGTGATACCTCGTTCTCTGACCCGTGACCAGACCCTACTGGTTCAGACACGGTCATTCTACCCCTGCCACATCCACGCGTATTACGCCCATGTCCTCGAGTGCTCATGTCTACCGTTCATGAATTAATCTGATTTAAGAATTTTATGCATTAGACTTATTCCACTATTATTACAGCAAAGTTTTATGAATAATTTATTATGGGAATTGTTTTCGCAAGTTCACACAATCCTATGGTTTCAGTCTCTAAAGTAAATCCCTAACACTATCATTCATATCACAATCATAAACCACAACAACAACAGTTCAGAGAACTTATCATGGTGGATCGGTGCCGGAGACTCAGGTGCCATGCTTTCCCCAAAATATGCATTTTCCTTAAGAATTATTTCGTAAACCCTTTATTGAAAACGTTTTGGGCCTCAGGCCCACAGCCGAGCTTTTGAACCTAAGCTCTGATACCATAATTGTAACACCCCAAACCCAGTCAAGACACTACGACCGAATCCGGCATGTCACAGGGAAAGATCGTATTTGATAAAACCAGTTGTTGACAAAATTTGAAAGAACCGTAATTTGGAAAACAAGTTGATGTCTCTAATTGTAAAAAAAATTATGTTTTTGTGAAAAGCCGAGTTGGTTTGAATGAGAATGTTAAAAACCATCACGAATTTAGTTTTGAAGACAATTAAACTTTATTTGTAGTACTTCTTTTTATCGTTACCCGATGGTAAGTTTTAGAAAAATCTCGATAATTTGTGTAAGTTTGGATAACATTTATTTTATAGATTTGTTAAGCATACCATTACCAGTTTAAGCAAGATTCAGTGAAAATTAAAACAGCTGGATAATCCAAAAAGTGAAAACGAGTGGCCTTATTACAAACCCAATACCAAATTTAAAGTAAAGCAACCAGATAATAGTTTAAAACATAAACCCTCAACGTCATGCATGGCCACCTCGAGTCTGTCCGGCTCCACATCCGCGATCTAAGAATCACCTGCATGACATAAAGGAAGGGGGTGAGTCACCGAGACTCAGTGTGAATCCCCACCCCAAAAATATAATTCCTTACACAGTTCCACAAGTGAATATGTATATCATGCAGCCCAACCTAACCCTCCGAAACTCCTGTGTCTACCCCGTGTGGTCACAACCACTGGTGACCAAGGTCACAAATAATATATGTATGTGGTCACAACCACTAGTGGTCGCAACCACTGGTGACCGAAGCCACAAATAATATGTGGGGGGCCAACCCATTGTGGTCAAAACCACTGGTGACAATCAGGTATCGATATGTGGGGCCAACCCACTGTGGTTCCAAACCACTCGGACGAGTCACAAAGATAGATATGTATGTGGTCAAAACCACTGAGACTTAGTCACAATAATATAAGAAGCGGGGCCAACCCACTGTGTGGTCACAACCACTGGTGACAGTCTATAATCATGCCTTCCATGCTTTCCATGGCAACAACGTCATGCTTAATGCTCATAAATGACACAATGTGGCAATCATGCTTATAACATAACATGGCATATACAACCTCAATCAAAGCATTTAACGTTAACCAAATCAGAATAGACTTACCCGGAGTCCTCGCTTATACCCACAAGGGTAACACATCACTTTAACCGTTATTCCAGCTTTTGACAAATCACAAAATAATAACGTATTAACCTACGAAGTGTGTAAGAGTTACACACCTGATTACTCGTAATACGACGCTCTCTACGTCGGTATTGTCGTCAACCGACACCACCGCTATCTGTCTATTGCTTTGCTCAGATGCTGGCCCACACCTAGGTGGCCAGTCACGTACAGCCGACGCTGCCCTCTTTTTAAACTTAGGGGCTGGGGTCTCAGATCCAACTCCCCCAACCGTTTGGCTAGCCTTCGAGTCCATAACACACCTTAGTCACTAACTGAATCAAAGCAGAGAAAATGAACCAAACGAGATTAACGATTTAGGCTAAGGCCCTTACCTAGATCGATAATCCAGAAGCTTTTAGGCTTGATTCACAAGTCAAACGAATCCCGGAGATCAAAAGAATGCAGCAACACTCATTCCTTAATGCTAGAGATCCCTTTGGCACCTAAGAGAATTCGGCACTAACCCACAAGAGAAGAAAATTCAGCAATGGAACCCACAAATAAGATGAAAGATCTTCAACAGAATGTTTAGGGGTTTCAGCTTCTCAGCAAAAATGGAAAGGAAGAAAGGAGTTTAAGTTTCGGTTTTGAGAGTGCACAAAGAAGAAGAAGAGAAGTAAGAAACAAGTTTCGACTTTCACAAAGATTAAAGGAAACGCGAAAGAGAAAGAAGAAAATGGGCAAGGAGCATTCTGCTTGAATGGTCTTCTAGTTTTGGCTAACAAGGTGCCTCAACAGGGTTTGTGATTTGGCTTGAGAACAAAATGGAGAGAAAAGGGTAGAAGAAATTCGGCTATGGCCAAAAGAAGAAAAAGAAAAGAAGTCGAAAGAGAGGGAGGGTGATGGTTTCGGTTCTAGTAAAAAAAATAAGAAAAGAATTAAATGCTTTGAAGGCTATTCGGTTTTGGTAAATAAAACATAAGAAGAGAAAGTGCAATGGGTGATTTCCGTACAAAAACAAAATGAGAGGAGAAGACACTAAAGGCTCCCTATCTAGCCTAATTCACAACCTCCCTAAAGCACATTCGGCCACCCCTCAAAACACCCAAAACCGATTGCACCCTCTCCCTTTAGTGTTTGGCATTCAGCCAACACTAAGCTCCCATGACCATCTCCTAAATTTTATCCTGGCCACTCATTCAAATCTGTTTGAATGAGTCAAATTCCTAAATTTCCTCTCTTCCACCCATTTGAAACTGTTGACCCTTTCAAACCTCATCCAACATAGTCCCTCTTGAGTGCAACTCTTCCAGGTCCTGGCGTAAAAAAGGAACATGCAGAAAGGGAACTTCTGCTGCTCGAACCTAGGCTCCCTTGCTCCCCCTTGAGGCATCACTTCTCCAAGCCTTAAGTGGCGCCTCCTTGCCACTTTTCCAAAGCACTTCTTGTGCTAGAACTTGCTATCGATTATACTTAACTCCTAGCTCTATCAGCTCCCCTATCTTAAAAGCTCAAAACACAAATTTTTGCTATGACTCTGGCCTACCCCTAGCTCATGCACACCCACAACTAGCATAACATTCACATTATCAACATGCAAACATATAAAATGCAAAGGCCCCGATTTAAGGATGTTACATCACTTACCTGACATTCAACCATAGCCCCAGAAGACATACATATTCAACCAACTTGGAAAACACATGCATTCATTTCAACCAACTTACAAAACAAATACAACATATTCGACCATGGTATAAGGGTTACACACACACATCAATCACAAATGTTTAAGACACACACCTCAATGCATGTCATTAAAGCACTATTAATTGTTCAAAGCACCACTATAATTCAAATCTTGGTCGGTTCCTTCCAGATCTGAAACTTGGATACAAAGTACATACAAATCAAGAAGATAAGTTTCAATTAAATACTATTATAAGATTCGACCAACTCAAGGAAAAAGAAATGTGAAGCAAAATTGGATCTGATTTTAATATCAACTTACTCTTCCATCAAATTTTAGATCTGAGATGACAATTGATCAAAGAATTCAAATGTCCATCGAGAAAGTAGAAGAAAGAAAATGTAGAAAAAAGAGATGAGCAGAGAGCAAAAAAAAATCCACAGTAATGGTGAAAAGAATAAGTGACACAACAAAAGTAAAACTAGGATTTAGGGGATAACAAAATAAAGAAAAGTGAATAAAATTGAAGAAGATGAGAGAAAAATAGAGGAGGGGGCAGGAACAGGAATGAGCAGATGAGGAAGAAAAGAGAGGTTGAACAAGAAAAATAAAATATATGGTAGGGTTTTATTAGACTTATGGGCGACACGCTCTAGGGTTTGGGAAGCAAAAATAGGCTGAAAATAAAGATATGTGAGGGGAGGGAATCGAAGTCACGTCTTAAGGATAATTTCACTACACTTAATCATTAGATTAGTAACTCATTTTATCCTAACAAACACACATAACATAACCTTAAAAAATTGGGACGTGACAACTCTCCCCTCCTTAAAAGAAATCACTTCCTCAAAATTTCCTGCTGATATACCAATCATTTAGCCACAAAGTCTGTTATCCCGCTTTTCAACCTGGACCACCACTTTTCCACTGTGCAACTTTGATTCCAACATAGTGCTAGGAAAAACTTCACCCTGAACTTCTAATGGACATATCTTAAAGAACTAATTATAGCAACATCACTAACATATTCCTCCACCCCAATTTCCTAGTTTTAACAGAAAAACTATTAACATCAAATGATTGAGTAAAACCAATATTAATCAATGCAAAATAAAAATTTTGAATAGATCTTAGCTGTATAAAATAGTGCTGTCTATCTAGCCTCGATTCTGGTCAGATCCCTCTGAGATAACTGTCTAGCTCTCTGATTTTGAGCTTGTATCTGACCAGGAGGACGACGTGGACACTCCTTTATTTGATGCTCAACATACCCACATCTGAAACATATACCCATATTTTTATAACACTCACTTGGATGTCGCTTATCACAATATCTACAAACCTTAATCCTCACTGACCCAATAGAACCTCCAGCATTAGCTCCTGCATTAATTTGTTGATAAGATGTAAAAGTAACATATTTTAATCCCATTCTTAATGCGTTTTTGGATGATTAATTATGAAAATTAGTGAATTTGATGCTTCTAATCATTTAAATTATTGTTTCTATACCTAGCAGAGCATTTGGGAGCAAAAGGATCAAAAAAAAAGAGCCAAAATCAGACAAATAGAGCTATTTCTAGGATCCACACGGGCTGACCACATGCCCATGTGCCAGCAGGTGTCGATATTGCACCCTGCTTCCCAGATACGCGGAAAAACACAATTTTTAGGCTTTCTGAGCATTCTAAAGTCTATAAATATCAATTAGAAGAATACTAAGGGGGCACTCAGAGAAGATTGAAGAAATCACTCGAAGAACACCATCGGAATCAACTCAGAAGCAGATCTCCTTCAAGATTGAAGATCTCCATTTAGTTTCCTTCAAAGTTATATTGAGTTTCTTTATGTCTTGTTGTTATCCTAACTTTGATATGTTTTCATTCCAGATTATGAACTAAATTTCCTAGATACTAGGGAAGATGAAACCTGTGATAAAACTTATTATGATTTACATGATAAATACTTGATTCTTGTTCTAAATTATGTATACTTATTTCGTGTTTTAATATTTTTGGGATATTAAAAATATCAACCTTGTGAATTTCAAACTTCAAGATAATAATTAGATTCAGGTAGACAGCAAAATTTTAATTTTGAAAATAGACTTATCATGCTTGATTCTCTAGTCTCCTAAAATTTAAATCATCACTACACAATTATCAATGACTTATTCCGAAACATATCAAAGAAAATCATGAATCACAGGGAATTTCATTCTAATTATAATATGAGAAAATTACTTAAAGACAAGATATCCATGGCATAATTCAGGGATTTGAGAATAATGAAGAAAGTTAGGCACTTTCTCGAAATAAATATTCACTCCCCCACACTTAAGATGTACATTGCCCTCAATGTAAAAAGATATATATGGAATTTAAGAGAAAGGGAGAGGTGAAACTTCCTAAATTTGGATGGTTTCCTTGAGTTGGGAGTCCCGAGGTGTGGTGGCTGCTACCGAGCTCTGTGCTAGATGAAGAAATTGGGAAGCTCGTAGAGAATTAGCCAGGAAATATTAAGACACGCTTAAAATAAACTAATTATATATTTAAAGACAAGAAAGATAAAGAGAAAGAAAATAGAAAATGAAATAATATTAAAAGAAAAGATGGATGGACAGAAAAGTCCTTATTGTTGGATGGTTCGCGAGGTGGGTGTTATTTCTAAGCCTGTCGTGGTGCTGGCGGTGGCCAAAGTGGCGTGATTCCCTAGCAGCCTTTAAAACTTAAAACCAAGAAACTAAAATAGAATAAACTAAATTAAGCATAAGAGAGTCAAAGAGAAGGAAAATAAAGGAGAAGGGTAAAGAAAAAGAAGAATTAAATGGCCTCGAATTTCCTTGGTTCGTCGAGCGAATGAAGCGGCCGGCATGAACTTATGTAGATCGATCTCCGACGGGGAGATTGTGATTGGATCCTTCCGCTTCTTCGACATGGCTATTGTGGAGACTAAGAGTTTGGATTATGGAAGAGAAATGATCTGAAAAAGAAAGAAAAAGAAAATGATATGGAAGAAAGGAGATGGGGAGTAGGTGAGAAGAGGGAGGGGGTGGTTTAAAGAGTTTTGAGGTTTGGTACATCCCCACGCCTGTGTACCGTGGGCGTGTCGAGTTACACAACCGTGTCGCACGGCCGTGTTATACTTCGTTCGCTTCTCCCACGCCCATGGTCAGGTCGCCACGCCCGCGTATGATCTAACAGTGTCAGCCATGGCCTTATAGCACGACCTTGGCGTGGTAGTTGGAGTCCGTGACTTAAAGATATGATTAGTTCTGACTCGTACCATCTATGCAATGTCAGTACGGAGATTCATGATGTCCACACGGCCATGGCCATGCGTGAGGCCGTGTGGCATAGAAATCTACACTTGGTTAGTTTATAATTAGATGCTGAAATGGAAATAAAATTAAGAATAAAGGAATGTAAAAGTTAATAGAGTTAGTGTTTGGGTTGCCTCCCGAGGAGCGCTCGTTTATAGTCTTAAGTTAGACTTACCTCTCCTTCGCATATTCATGGTGGCTTGAAAAGTTGAACATCCTCTCTCATGTTATCAGTTCTACTATCAGTATATAGTTAAAGTCGAGTAGCATTTATTTTGAAAGTGCGGAATATAGGATTACTTACCTCGACTGTTCCGTATGGGAAAATATTGAATACCCTAAAAGAGATTTCTTTGTTCGTATTAGGGTCAGGGGGAGTTATTCGAAGGTCTGCCTTATCTAATAGTACCTGATCTCCGATTTTAAACTTGTTTGTCCCATAGAGTGGCGTTGGTTCTGCTTTGTGTATCCCTAATTTCTCCTTGAAGTGTGTCTTCCACTCGTCTAGTTCATCGATCTGAATCCTTCGTTCCTCATGAGTTATTTCCTTGTTGGCATGAGGTATAGGATCTAGCTTAGTTGTGTTCTTTTATGGTGCTTCCTGAAAAGAAGTTTTAACCGAATGGTTATGAATAGAATTTACGTTCTCACCTTAATTATGTGATGCCCTAGCCGAATCAAGAGCTTGAAGATTGAGTAACTCGTCACCTACACAGAGTATGAGTTCACCTGCGTCGACATCAATTTTAGTCCTAGCAGTTGCTAAATATGGTCTTCCTAAAATTAGTGGGATCGTGTTGTCCTCATCCATGTCTAAAAATGACAAAGTCTACTTGGAATATGAATTTATCAATTTTCACGAGTACATCTTTGATTATACCCCTAGGAATTCTAACAGTTTTATCAGCTAATTGAATGCTCATCCTTGTTTGTTTGGGCTTCCCTTGAAACACCCCAAACCCGGCCCACGAGCCTTGACCGGATCTGGTATGTTCCCCAGTGTAAACCGTTTCAAATTCTTTTGTGACTTAGGAAAAACTTGGGTGTTTTGAAAGAAAGTTTGTTTTGGGTTGGGCTTGAGTTGAAAACGAGTTTATTTGAGGTGACAAAATATTTAGAGTTTATTTGAAAATAAATTTCACTTGATCTTTAATTAATAAAAATTTGTACCGTAATAAATAAAGGAAAAATAAAGTAGTTCAACTATGGCCTTATTACATCAAATAATTCCCAAAAATGAATTAAAGTGCTTAAATAAAATAAAAGTCCAAATAATAAAATTTTCCTTGTTGTGCATGGCCACCTTTCAGCTCCTGCCGACCCGGTCCATTACTGATCATCACCTGGAAGAAAAAGTTCCCCAACGGGGTGAGTCAAACAGACACAATGTGTACACAAACACTAAGTCTTAACATTTCAGGCATGCATTATCATATCACATACATATTCAAATAACAGGTAAAAATAATGATGCAACCCAAACCCAAACCTATTAAGCCATCCGCTACACTCCCCCGTACCAACCTGTACACCGTGGGGACTACTAAGTCGACCCTCCTTCCGCTACACTCCATATCGCGGTCTTAGGTCACCGCATTCGTGGTCTTAGGTCACCACGTTCAGATTACTGTGGTCTTAGGTCACCACATTCAGATTACTGTGGTCTTAGGTCACCACATTCACTTCCCCTTTTCATATAACCCATATGCCCAAATCATATTATGCATTAACATGCCAAAGTTCACATTCTTATCATTATTCTCATGTTACTTATAACATATTTCATAATCCTATTAGGAGTAGGAAACGTACCTGAGCACTTTGTACCATAGCATGGTACTTAGCCATATTTTCACATTCTTAATAACACATTTAATCTAAAACATAGCCATGAACATATTAAAACTTAGGGTAGGGTACACACCTGATTCGCTTAGGGTTTCCAATCCAAATCTCGAAAAGCTTGATCTAAGGCCTTAGATCTTAAATCTCTACATTTAATCAATCATTTAATACTTAGTAAAGAGCCATTCGGCCATAAATCCAAATCCTATTAGGATTAGTACACTAAAACTTACCTTGGTGTCGAATTGACTATAGTCAAATCCTGAAACTTCGCAGAGTTGTCCCATTGCAATCGACTAGGCACTAAAATCACTTAACTAATTAGTTTCGGCTTTTAAACGAAATAAGAAATAGATCCTCATACCAAAATAAGCCTTGGCCGAATGTTATAGACACTTGCCTTGTGGATTTTAAATTCCGAAACTCACCGAATAACTAGGGAACACGCGGCCTATGGTGTACCTTCGGGAAAAGAACTTCTCCTTCCTTGTAGTTGACACTTAGTAAATCCCGAAAGATCTCCTCAAGGTTTCGGCAACAAGAATATTGATGGGATTAGTCCTAGATTTTCGACAAATCTAAAAGAAAAGAATAGAAATCAAACTTGTTCTTACCTTTGAAGAAATCGACAGCACCTAAGCTTGAAGCCACTTGAGATATTCGGCTATGGCCTTAAAAGGCTTACTTCCGGCTTTTGGAGGGATTAGAAAGAAAAGAGAAGGAAGAATAAAGATGGAGGATTCGGCTAGAACACAAGGTAATTCAGTTTTGGCTAACAAAGAGAAGAAGAATAAAAACTGTAGGAAATTCGGCAGAGAGAGGAGAATTTGCTTAAGAAATTTGGCAAAGGAAAAGTGAATGAATGAATGGCCTCTCTTTTCCTTTTATAGCCGAATTTACTAGCTAGAGTCCCTTACTTGGCCACCACTCTTCTATTTTGATAGCTTTATCCCTTGAATTATCACTTTATTAAAAGAATTTAATCCAACAATTATCTCTTGAAAATAATGATAAATAAATCCTTTATTTATCCCTTATTTATCCACTAATTATAAAAGAATAAAACCTCCTAGAATTTAGCCATGTGCCGTCCAACTCCCTTGCTCCTTGCAGCAAAATAAAACTCTTTTATTTGCTCCCCAAGTGACTCGAACTCAGGCCCACTTGCATAGCTTGTGGCGTCACCTACCTGGGCCTTAAGTGATATCTTCAGGCCACTTTTCCAAGCCTGTTTGTGTGTCAAATTCCTCCTATTAATTTTCTTAAGGCCACCTTGCCTCCGTTTCCTCTTTTTAAACATTAAAACTTGACATTTCTTTACATTTCCAAGTTTCCAAAAATTTTCGTTTGCCTCCTTTAAACTTAACATTTCCATACATTTCCAAGTTTCCCAAAATGTTTACTTTCCTCTTTTGAATCATTTCTAAATCATTCCCTTACATTTCCTAGATTCCAAAAATGTTCGCTTTCCTCTTTTTACACTTAACATTTCCATACATTTCCAGGTTTCCAAAAACGTTTAAAACACATTCATAACACATAAGACATGTCATTTCGTACAATTAAACCGAAAATGCATAGGCCCTTTTCAGGATGTTACATCCCTAGACCTAGTTGTTTAGACATTTTATAAGGCATGACATTTATGCTTGCCCCTAAATCAGCTAACGCATTTTCAATAGATAAACTACCAATTAAGCATGGAATTGTAAAACTCTCTGGATCTTTTAATTTTTGTGGTAGTCTATTTTGCAAGACTACTGAGCACATTGCGTTCAGTTCCACATGTGATTCTTCATCTATCTTCCGCTTATTTGTCAATAACTTCTTTAAAAATTTTCTAGAATCTAGCAACTGCGAAAGAGCTTCCAGAAATGGTAAGTTAATATGTAATTTCTTTAAAAGTTTAAGGAACTTACCGAACTGTTCCTCTGTGTCGTCTCTCTTCATTACTTTGGGATATGGTATGCAAGGTTGGTACTCTTTGATTACCGATTTTGGCTTATTATTTACCTCAGCCTTACCTTCTTCTACCACATTCTCTTGCGTTAAATTGGGCTCGTCTACCCCTTCACTATCTTGAGCTGTTATGGCTTGAATTTGCTCATTTGGGTTAGTCTCAGTGTTGCTTGGTAGGCTTCCTTGTGGTCTTTCAGAGATCAGCTTAGCAAGTTGCCCTAACTGATTCTCGATCCCTTGAATCAATGCTTGTTGATTTTTAAGTGTTGTCTCAGTATTCTAGAAATGTGTTTATGTGACTGTTATGAATTTTTTCATCATTTCCTCGAGGTTTGGCTTCTTTTCCTGTGGGTAGGGCTGTTGTTGGAAATTTTGAGATGGTTGTTGCCTTTGATTTCCTTAACCACCCCATGAGAATTTGGGTTGATTCTTCCAACCTGGATTATAAGTATTACTATAAGGGTTATTGATAAACCGTAAAAGTAACATATTTTAATCCCACATTTAGCATACTTTAGGATGATTTATCCTTTGATTTATGTAAAAAGGTGCTCTTAATCCTTCCTTTTCATATTTTATACTTAGAAAAGCACCCAAGGATAAAAAGAATGAGAAACGGGCTTAAAACGGACCAAATTGGGCCAATAGAAAAATTGACACGGCCTGGCCCAAATAGCACACGGTCGTGCCTGATTAAAAGTCGGAACACGGCCTGGCCACGATTCACACGGGCATGTGCCATGGCCGTGTCCCTGTCACTGGAAAGAGCAATTTCATTCGGGAAAGGATACTTGGAGGCAAAGAAACACATTCCAAAGCCTATGCAAACACCCTATTAGGAATTCTACTTGAATTAGGATACTTAGGGGCCAAGTAAGGCATCACAAAGTCTA
The DNA here is from genome assembly GCA_005393395.2 of Gossypium australe. Taxonomy (NCBI): domain Eukaryota; kingdom Viridiplantae; phylum Streptophyta; class Magnoliopsida; order Malvales; family Malvaceae; genus Gossypium; species Gossypium australe. The sequence goes on along the minus strand of CM016626.1, from coordinate 36,410,890 downwards.
TATAAACACCCGAGAGGGCAACTTGAAAGGGGAGTTCGGCAGAAGCTGATGGCGTCACAGCTAGGCCAAGGAGCCAAGCCGAGAAGGTCAGAGTTAGGGAAGAACGCGAGGACAGCCAGTTGATCCATCCCAAGAAGCCGGAATTATACTCAAGACGATGAAATTCTCCTTCAATTCCTTAAGGGGGTTTTAGGATTTTCTTATGTTTTGTTTTATCTTTTCTCATGAAATGTTCTTTCTATTCATTATGAACTAAACCCCTCAGATACCTGAAGGGGATAAAACCTAGACGAATCTAATTATTTGATTTTTAAGTTATATGATGAATTACTTAGTTTGTTCTTAATTATGTTGCTTAATCCAAATCTAATGTGCTTAGGTGGAGGAGGAATAGACCCTACCTAAGAGTAGATTTAACATAATTAAGCGGAGTTGATCGAACGCTTAGAGATAGGGTTACGACATTTTGTCGGATTAGGGTGAAACCTAATATGGGAGTCCATTAATCGATTTACTGCTATTCCAGGGGGTTATTATAAGCGAACGGGAGTTTCACTAATTAACCTAGGGTTAGACGTTATTCGCCTCGAGAGAGGGTTTACTATAGGTTAGGGAGTCCTACGGATCAAGCTAAGTAAAGAAATCATATGGTTTAGGGTTAAGTAACAAGTGAAGTCTAGGTGGATTCTTCCTTAGGGTATCGTCGTGATCAATTCAGTTTTTCTTCAAGTTGTTTTCCAAATCGTTCTTTTCGTCTTTGTGTCCTTAGCTTAGTCTTCGTCAATTTAGTTTAAAAGCAACTTCACTCCGTTTTTAAGGCTAAATAATAAAAAGAAAGTTAGTATTAGTACTTTTAGTTCCTTTGGGTTCAATAATCCGGTCTTGCCTAAGCTATACTACTATTCGATAGGTACACTTGCCTTTAATCATTGCCAGAGTTAGTCTCCTGGTTCGATCATTCTTTTATAAATTTTAAAGCTCTGATTTCAGCGATCAAGTTTTTGGCACCGTTGCCGGGGAACTAAAATATTAAGAAAGCTTAATTTTTATTACTTTAGCCATTTTTTTATTTTATTATTGCAATTTTTTTATTTGTTTTATTTTTACTTTGCTAATTTTTCTCTGCTTTGATAGGTAATTTTAGTTTAGAGGAGATGGCACTAAATAACTATCAGTGGCAAGTGATGAGGACAACGCCAACAAAAGCCGCCAGTGTCTCCAACCTCGACGTGGTCACCAGGTTGTCTAACCAGCTAGAGATGATGAATAAAAAGATTGGTGGTTTGTATAGTTCCTTTTAGGTACACTCAGTAATGCAATATGACTCGAATCTAGGAGGAGTGGCGAATCCTGAGTACCCACCCTACGAATATGGCATGGAGAACGAACAAGTCCACTATATGGGTAACTATCCTAGACTTCAAAATAATTTTTATGGTAACACTTATAATGCAGGTTGGAGTTACCATCCCAATTTATCGTGGGATGATCAAAATAGCCAAAGACCGGAACTTCCTCCAAACTTTCAACAACCACCTCACCAGCAGGAAGAGGAGTCGCAGCTTGAAGAGATGCTGACAAAGTTTTCGGCAGACACAGAGAAACGTATCCAAGAAACTGAGAAAATAATCAAAAGCAACGAGAGCCGAATCATGGAAATTACTAAGTCAGTCAAGGAAGTCATTAACGTAGTCGAACAACTTGCAAAGCTAATGTCAGAACAACCGCAAGGGCGTCTACCTAGTAACACGGAGATTAACCCTAAGAAGCAAAATCAAGCCATCACCGATCAGGATATCAAAAGGGTTAGACGAACCAAACAAAGAGGTAGACGAAGGTAAAATAGAGGTAGCACAAGAAAAGCCAAAACTGGTAATCAAAGAGTACCAACCTCGCATACCTTATCCCAAAGTGATGAAAAGAGACGATTCAGAAGAACAATTCGGTAAGTTTCTTAAACTTTTAAAGAAATTACATATTAACGTACCTCTTCTTGAAGCTCATTTTCAGACGCCAGACTCGAGGAAATTTTTAAGACAGCTCTTGACAAACAAACACAAATTAGATGAGGTGCGCCACGTGGAATTAAACGCAGCATGCTCAGCAATGTTACATAACAGACTACCGCAGAAGCAAAAAGACACAGGGAGTTCTACAATTCCATGTTTAATTGGTAGTTTATCTATTGATAATGCTTTAGCTGATTTAGGGGCAAGCATCAATGTTATGCCTTATAAAATGTTTAAACAACTAGGTCTAGGGAAACCCAGACAAACTAGGATGAGCATTCAGTTAACTGATAAAACTATCAGAATTCCTAGGGGTCTAATAGAAAATGTTCTAATCAAAATTGATAAATTCATATTCCCAGTAGATTTTGTTGTCTTAGACATGAATGAGGACAATTCGATTCCTTTAATTTTAGGAAGACCCTTTCTCGCAACTGCCAGATCTAAAATTGATGTTGGTACAGGAGAACTCATTCTTCATGTAGGTGACGAATCAATCAGTCTACAAGCTTTTGACTTGGCCAGGACATCAAGTGATGAAGGTGAGAAAGTAAATTCAATTGATAATCAAATTGTTCAACTTTCACCACAGGAAACACCACAAGGCTACAAACCTGAGCCGAATCATAGGCCCCAAGCCTTACAAGCTCATAACAGTGAATTGTTAGTGGAATCTGACCCAAGGCAAGAACCTGTGGTAAGTGAAGGTAAGGTTGAGGTAAGCCATGATTTACCAAACCCGGTAAATACACAGTACCAAGCTCGTGTGCCATATCCTGATGCAATAAAGAAAGGCCACACAGAGGAAGAATTAGGAGAACTCACACTTCGTGTAGACAACGAAACAATCACTCTTCAAGTTCTTGAATCAGCTAGGATATTGAGTAATAAAGGTACAAATGTTAATTCTATTGATAATCATTTGGTTCAACCTTCTTTACAGGAAGCATCACGAAATCACTTAGCTGAGCTAGATCTTAGATTGCGTGCCAATAAGGAAGAAACACATAAGGAACAAAGCCTTAGGATTGACAAACTAAAAGAGTAGGAAACACAAATTAGAGAGGAACAGGAGCCGCACGAAGTGAAACCGAAGGAGACCCCAGACAAGCTGATAGGAACAACAAATCACATCAAAATAGAGGATCAGGTATTGTTGAATAAGGAAGACCCTCGAATCACCAATTCAGACCTCAAGGCAAACGAACAAATCACTTTTGAGGTACTTAATGTCTTCCTATACGGCACAGTCGAGGTAAGTAATCCTAAATTCGACACTTTTGAGGTAAACATTACTCGACTTAAACTATATATCCATAACCGAAGTGATCGCATGAGAAAGGATTTCACCTTCTTAGACCACCATGACCATACGAATAAAAGGTAAAGTCCAGCTTAAGACTATAAACGAGCGCTTCTCGGGAGGCAACCCGAGCACTAACCCTATTTTTACATTTTTTTTATTTCTATTTTTTCTTTTAGCACCTAACCATAAACTAAAAAAAGAGCAGATTTCTATGCCACACGGCCCTATACACGGGCGTGCCCGTGGCCGTGTGGAAGCCAGGGGATGAACCATGGGCGTGCAAGTAGCCGTGCACGACATAGAAAAAATTCTTTTCCCAACACGGGTGGCGATAATAGTCCACGCCTGTGCCAACGCCTCGTGCGAAGCTACTGACTTGCCAACCACGGGCATAACACGCCCGTGCTTTCAAACCATGCCAACATACTAACTTCTCAGACACGAGCGTGGCTGGCTGAAAAAACGGGCATGGAGTAACAACACGCTCAAACACACGGCCGTGCGAGGCGACCGTGTGAATCGACACACCCTCGGTACACGATCGTGGGATGCATCTCTATTTAAACCCTGTCCTTCCATTTTTTTTCCTTCTCCAATTGGCTTTCTTCTTTCATTTTCCATTATTTACTTTTACTTTTATTTTTATTTTTATTTTTATTTTTATTTCCTTTATTATTTTCTTCTTATTCTTCATTTAGATTTAGCTTAGGATACAATAAAATCAGACCGGCTACTTCGAGGACTCAATTTCAAACGGTTCAAGACGCTTCCCCACATTCATCTCCAATCCTATCCAGTTTCCTTCCATTGACTTCATCCAAAATTCAGGAAGTTTCACTTCTCCCCCCCCATCTTATGATTTTTATGATTATTTTGCTATTATCTATCTTTGTACATTGAGGGCAATGTACATCTTAAGTGTGGGGGGGTTAACTATAGTATTATTTGAAAATCCCTAAATTATGACTTGTTCAAAAGTAAAGTCTCTCATATTATGATTAGAATGAAATTTCCTATGATTTATGATCTTTGTTGATATGTTTTGGAGTAAGTCATTGATAATTGTGCATTGATGATTAAATTTGAAGGATACTAGAAAATTAAGCATGATAAGTCTATTTTTAAGAATTAAAAAAAAAAATTTCTAGGTTGTCTACTTGAATTTGAATATTACTTTGAAGTTTAAAATTTACGAGGTTGACATCAAAAACCCATAATTTTTTGTGAGATTTTGAGCCTTATAGAGCATATATTCTTTTTCTTGTTCACTTTTTTAATTATGAGTGTGTCAACATGGATTTGTTATTTTAGAACTTGCATTGATTATACATGTCGATACCACACTTTTGATTTGATATACAGAGATGATAAAGGCACTTAGGTTTTAACCCACTTACTCCACCAAACAGCCTACCTCCATAATTAACCCCTAGTGAACCCCGTTGATCCTAACAACCCTTTTTATTGACTCACCCACCAATATTAACCCAAAACCCCTTTGTATTTGTTATCACCATACCTTGACTACCCTTATATCGAAATTTGACTTGATTAGTTACCTAATAATATTATTTCATAAGTTGAATTTATCCTTTATTACTTGATTTGTTCTCTAAAAAAACGACGAAGTATATTCATTATTAGTTCTATGTTAGGTGAGCTTATGCATGTAAATTTCAAGTCTTGAAGAAAAAGCTCGTATTAGAGTATTAGTATTACAAATTTTCATTTGATGCAATTACTTATCATCAGTTTGTGTTTCTAGTTAGGTAATTTGTCAGGTCAATCTCGATTCTAACCTTCTAATTCAGCCTTTATCCATACCCTTAACCTAAGCCCCGTTACAACCCTGCTAAAGACCTTTTGATTTGTGTATCATCTCATTTTATAGTGGTGGAGATTTGATTTTCATGCAAGCCTATGAGATTAACTTTTCATGTTCGACTTATTAAGTGCTTAATTTTGAACCTTAAACACTTCGAGTGATTTAAGTGAATCTTAAATGAGGATGTCAACTCTTGTCGATTTTGAATCAGAGGTAACTATTCAGTTAAAGGGAAACGCCTATGTTTTCATGCTATAAATGTATGACTTTGATTGTTTAAATCTTTAGGACTCTTTGAATTGAATTATCCATGTATAAATTATCTTTGAATTATGATGAAACCCTATTGATGAATGTTATGAATCAAGGAAGTTCATTTTAATTGTAAGTTGAGAATTTTGCTTGAGGACAAGCAAAAGCTTAAGTGTGGGGGTATTTGACAAACCGTAAAAGTAACATATTTTAATCCCACATTTAGCATACTTTTGGATGATTTATCCTTAGATTTATGTAAAAAGGTGCTCTTAATCCTTTCTTTTCATATTTTATACTCAGGAAAGCACCCAAGGATAAAAAGAACATGAAACAGGCTTAAAATGGACCAAATTGGGCCAAGAGAGAAATCGACACTGCCTGGCCCAAATAGCACACGGCCGTACCTCATTAAAAGTCTGAACACGGCCTGGCCACAATTAACACGAGCGTGTGCCATGGCCGTGTCCCTGTCGCTGGAAAGAGCAATTTCATTCGGGAAAAGATACTTAGAGGCAAATAAACACATTCCAAAGCCTATTCAAACACCCTATTAGGAATTCTACTTGAATTAGGATACTTAAGGGCCAAGTAAGGCATCACAAAGTCTATATAAACACCCGATGGGGCAACTTGAAAGGGGAGTTCGGCAGAAGCTGAAGGCGTCACAGCTAGGCCAAGGAGCCAAGCCGAGAAGGTCAGAGTTAGGGAAGAACGCGAGGATAGCCAGTTGATCCATCCCAAGAAGCCAAAATTATACTCAAGACTGCGGAATTCTCCTTCAATTCCTTAAGGGGGTTTTAGGATTTTCTTATGTTTTGTTTTATCTTTTCTCTTGAGATGTTCTTTTTATTCATTATGAACTAAACCCCTCAGATACCTGAAGGGGATGAAACCTACACGAATCTTGTTATTTGATTTTTAAGTTATATGATGAATTACTTAGTTTGTTCTTAATAAAGTTGCTTAATCCAAATCTAATGTGCTTAGGTGGAGGAGGAATAGACCCTGCCTAAGAGTAGATCTAACATAATTAAGCGGAGTTGATCGAACGCCTAGAGATAGGGTTACGAGATTTTGCCGGATTAGGGTGAAACCTAATATGGGAGTCCATTGATCGATTTACTGCTATTCTATAGGGTTAATATAAGCGAACGAGAGTTCCACTAATTAACCTAGGGTTAGACGTTATTCACCTCGAGAGAGGGTTTAATATAGGTTAGGGAGTCCTACGGATCAAGCTAAGTAAAGAAATCATATGGTTTAGGGTTAAATAACAAGTGAAGTCTAGGTGGATTCTTCCTGAGGGTATCGTCGTGATCAATTGAGTTTTTCTTCAAGTTATTTTCCAAATCGTTCTTTTCGTCTTTGTGTCCTTAGCTTAGTCTTCTTCAATTTAGTTTAAAAGCAACTTCACTCCATTTTTAAGGCTAAATAATAAAAAGAAAGTTAGTATTAGTACTTTTAGTTCCTTTGGGTTCGATAATCCGGTCTTGCCTAAGCTATACTACTGTTCGATAGGTACACTTGCCTTTAATGGTTGTCAGAGTTAGTCTCCAGGTTCGATCATTCTTTTATAAATTTTAAAGCTCTGATTTTAGCGATCAGTTATTTTGAGATTGGAAATTGTTACCCATATATTTCATCTGTTCTCTCTCCATGCCCTGTCTGTAGGGTGGGTACTCAGGATTCACCACGCCTCCACTTGTCTCACATTGTATAACTGGATGTACCTGGGAGGAACACAAACCATCAATCTTTTTATTTAGCATGTCTACCTGATTTGACAGTAAGGTTACTGCGTCGAGGTTGAAAACTCTGGTTGCTTTTGCTAGCATTGTCCTTGTAACTTGCCACTGATAGTTATTCAATGACATCTCTTCTATAAACTCATAGGCTGCTTCAGGAGTTTTGTTATTCAGAGTTCCGTCAGCTGCTGAATTGATTAATTGCCTCGTTGAGGGGTTCACACTGTTGTAGAAAGTTTGGACCTATATCCACAAAGGTAATCCATGGTGTGGGCACCTCCTCAACAAATCTTTGTATCTCTCCCATGCATCATAAAGTGTCTCTAAATCCATCTGCACAAAAGAAGAGATATCAGTCCTTAATTTGGCCATTTTGGCCGGCGGAAAATATTTTAATGAAAATTTTTCGGTCATCTGATCCGATGTAGTGATTGATCCTCGTGGAAGAGAATGCAACCACTTTTTGGCTTTATTTCTCAAAAAAAAAAGAGGAAATAACCGAAAATGGATGGCATCATCAGAAACGCCATTTATTTTGAAGGTATCTCAGAATTCTAAAAAATTTGCTAAGTGTGTGTTAGGATCCTCATCTTGCAAACCATCAAACTGAACAAACTGTTGTATCATCTGTATAGTGTTAGGTTTCAGTTCAAAATTATTTGCAACAATAGTAGGTCTAACAATACTTGACTCAGTTCCTGTTAATTAAGTTTAGCATAATCATACATAGTTCGAGGAGCATGATGTTCGGCCGCCTCTGGAGGTAGTGAACTATTCTGGGCCATCTTTTCGGTGGTATTAATTTTGGCTTCTTGCTCTTCTTCTATGTAATTTAAGCTTCGCCTTATCTCTCTACGATCTTTGCGAATGGTACCTTTAATATCACCATCATAAATCAGGGGTCCTGTCGGGTACCTTCTAGTCATAAACTAGAGGTACCTGCTAATAAAGAAAGAAAATTAGCAAAGTTAAAAGCAAATAATGGTAAATTGCAAAAATAAAATATGATATGGCTAAAGTAATAAAAATTAAGTGTTCTTAATATTTTAGTTCCCCGGCAACGGCACCAAAAACTTGATCATTGATTTATGCTATGTCAAAGTCTTAAAATTTATATAAAAAATGATCGAACCTGGAAACTAACTATGACAATGATTTGAGGCAAGTGCACCTATCGAACAGTAGTATAGTTAAGGCAAGACCAGATTGTCAAACCCAAAGGAACTAAAAGTACTAATACTAACTTTCTTTTTATTATCTAGCCTAAAATAAAGGGAATTTGTTATTTAATCTAAATTAACTAACTACTAAGCTAAAGACTCTAAGATAAAGAAGAATGAAATTGGGGAAATACTTGTAAGAGAAAACCAATTGACTAAGACAATACCCGAGGAAGAATCCACCTAGACTTCACTTGTTATTTAACTTTAAACCAGACGATTTATTCACTTGACTTAATCCATAAGATTCCCTAACGTATATTAATCCCTCTCTCGAGGCGACTAACGTCTAACCCTAGGTTGATTAATTGAATCTCTTTTAAATTAAAACCCCTAGAATTGCATTAACTCGATCTATGAACTCCCATATTAGGTTTGACCCTAATCCAGCAGATTTTCGTCACCCTATCTCTAGGCGCCCGAGCAACTCCGCTTAATTATGCTAGATCTACTCTTAGGGATGGACTTTTGCTCCTCCACCTAAGCACATCACACTTGAATTAATATCCCGAAAATATCAACACAAGAATTAAGAAAACATAAGAACAAGTCAAATATTTATCATATAGTTCAGCAAATGATAACAAGATTCATCGTAGGTTTCATCCCTCTCAGGTATCTGAGGGTTCAGTTCATAATGATAAAGGAATACATCTCAAAAAAAATGTAATATCCTAGATTTAGGGGTTATGCATTCGTGCATAATTCATGAGTTAGTATAGTCTAGTGAAGGCTTGGAATTATTAGCTAAGCTAGAATAATTTTTAGTTTGAAGAAATTTAGTGAAGTGGATTAAGTGAACTTGACACTTAAGTTAATTTAAGTGTTAAATTCTAACACATAAGGAGCTAGTGGCAAGGTGGTTATGATGCATGAAGAGTTGCTTGAGGGAAGTGGTTCGAGTAGCATGATTAGCATTTTGAAGACTTTATTTTTATATGTATCCTAGCATTAATGTCGGTCAAGCTATTCATATGGTAAGTTGGACTTTAGATTTTTATGGCAAGTTGAATATTAGTTTAGGAAAGCTTGTATTTTGCGATAAGATTCTTTAGATTATGGAAGGATGGGGGGACAAAGGGCTTGGATGATGGAATGTGTTTTGGAAACTATTCTTAGGCCATTAGTCCATGAATGTGGACGATATGGGTGTCTAGGGGGTTTGGCCGAATTTTTGGTTAGCTTTTTGTATGGTTTGGTGCTAGTTTTGGTAGAATTAGTGCTAGTGGAGCACATCTTTCTTTTGGGTCATTTTTATGTTTCTCTCTAATTTGTTTACTCCTCTTAGCCGAATGTATTTTGGTCATAAGGTAAACCTTTTGCTTTCTTTTCTTTTTGGCCATTTGAGTTTTGTCTATTCTGTTTTTAATTGTTCTTTCTCCCCTCAAGTGCATTCCTTCTTTCTTTTCTTTTTGTGACTGAAACTACAAAACCATCAAAAGATCATTTCTTCTCTTTTTCCCTTATTGCCAAATGCACTTGGACTCAAAGTTCTTCCTTGATTCATCTTCTATCCTTGAGAAACCGAAACTCAGACTCCTCATTTCTATTCATCTTTTCCTCTTTGCTTTCCACAAGAGACTTTCAACATTATTTTTCTCCCTAATTCTTCATCATAGCCGAATCCTCTTAGCATTCAACTGCCTCCATTTTGGCGTGATCTCTCTTCATCATTCATGTGCCGAAACCTTTCTCTTTGGGGTCTTGGAGCCGATTCTTTGAGGGTGCTTTAGGAGTGGTGAACAAAGTGTGGTAGTAAGTATATTCTTCCTTAGCAGTCGGTTTTATTATTTCTTCAAGGGTGTGCCGAAATCAATGGATTAAGTTTTGGTTTTAGGCATGGCCGAATGTTCATAGTGCCATATAAAGGTGTTCTTTTGTGTGTAGCTAAAGGAAGGGAACTCAGAGTGTGATTCAGGATTTGGTAGGAGACCAAATCGGCTTTAAAGGGAGAAAGAAGAACCACGTTTCGAGATCGTGTTAGATTCGAGTAGTTCGGGATTTCACTAATAGGCAGGTGTGTAGTTAGCCTACCGTTTTCCAGGTTTTTGTGTTATATCTGTATGAATTAAATATGTGCTAACTTGTACAATGGAAATTGTGATATGGATACCCTCAAGGGGTATGTCGATAATCCGGTAAGTACCAAATCTGATAAAAAGTGATTTCTAATTTGAATATATGATAATATGCTTGATGAACATGTTCATGCATCATTATTTTATGTCATTATGGAATGTTGCATGTGAATGGGTTGGGATATGATATGAAAGAAGGTACGGGTGTACTTCGAGTACGTGGTTTGATGTTAGCCTTGAGCTACATCGTGGATTGACGTTGACTAAGGTCACGTTGTGGATTAATTGTGATTTAGTTCGCGTGGTTTGATGAGTGGCTGTGTGCCTCATCGTGGTTGATATCGGCTATGTGCCATATCGTGGTTGATGAGTGACTATGTGTCCCATCGTGGTTTTGGTGTTAGCTACGACTACATCGTGGATTGGCGCTAACTGAGGTCGCGTTGTGGATTATTGTGCTTAATTGCATGTGGACGGCATTGATTGCCTTTTGGAGTAAAAAGGAGAGGGTGATTTGATAATCCCCTGGTGTGTGGTGGTTGGATACGGGAGGTGACTAGAGGATGAACCCTAGGTTGGGTTGGGTGCATTTTGCATAATTTTAATGGATATGTGGAATTATGCGGTTAATTACTCTGTTACCTGATAAGTGAAATGAATATGGGCCAAGCCCAGAATGTGTTATTAAGTGAATATGATATCTTGTTATCTGATATATGTGGTTAACATGTGGGTGGAATTCAGTGGATTAATTACACACTGAGTCTGTGTGACTCACCCAATATTTCTCAACCTTTCAGGTGATGCTCGGACCGGGTTGGAGTGGATACGAGGTGGCCCATGCAGAAAATATTTTATTTGTTTTACATATTTTATTTATGAAAGGTTATTTATTGTAATAAGGGCCACTTTAAGTATTTAAGGATTTTTATTATGTTTTAAGTTGGATTATCGATTATATTATTATTTGAAAATGTTTTATTTTAAACAACTCAATTTTATTTGGAACTTTAATTATACAATGTCTTAGTAAAGACAACAAATTTTTATGTTTTTACTTTTAAATTAAAATCTTTTCAAACGTTTTTCCGCAGTGGCATTTCAAATTCGGTCAAAGCAAATGGGCCGGGTTTGGGGTGTTACAGAAAAGATAAAACAAAACATAAAAAAACCCTAAAACCCCCTGAAGGAATTGAAGGAGAGATCCTCCGTCTTGAGTATATGATAAATTGCAAAAGTAACATATTTTAATCCCACTTTTAGCATATTTTTGGATGATTTATTCCTTGATTCATGTAAAAAGGTGCTTTCAATCCATTCTTTTCATGTCTTATACTCAGGAAAGCACCCGAGGATGAAAAGAACGTAAAACGGGCCTAAAACGGAGTAAATAGGCCATATCACGAAATCCACACGGCCTGGGTCCAAGACCACACGGCCATGCCTCATTGAGCAACTAGAAGACGGCCGGATCCGATTCACATGGCCGTGCCTCATTAAAGAAGTCCAAACACGGCTTAAAGACCGTTCACACGGGCGTGTGCCAAGCCCGTGTCCTTGTCGTGGAGAAGAGTAATTCTACTCGGAAAAGGATGCTTAGGGGCAAAGAAACCTATTTCAAAAGCCTATATAAACACCTTAAGTGATACTTGAAAGAGGGCAGTAAGCTAGGCGAAGGAGCCAAGCCGAAAAAGGTCAGATTTGGGGGAGTCACTCGAAGATAGCCAGTTGATCCATCTCTAGAAGCCGAAATTCTACTCAAGACGGTGGATTTCTCCTTCAATTCCTTCAGGGGGTTTTAGGGATTTCTTATGTTTTGTTTTATCCTTTCTTCTGAGATGTTTTCTTTATTTGTTATGAACTAAACCCTTCAGATACCTGAAGGGGATGAAACCTAAGACGGATCTTGTTATTGTTTTCTGAACTATATGATAAATACTTGATTTGTTCTTAATTATGTGTGCTTAATTCTTGTGTTAATATTTCTAGGATATTGATTCAAGTTGGATATGCTTAGGTGGTGGAGAAAAAGTCCCTGCTTAAGAGTAGATCTAGCATAATTAAGCGGAGTTGATAGCACACCTAGAGATAGGGTGACGAGATTTTGCCGGATTAGAGTGAAACCTAATATGGGAGTCCATATATCGAGTTAATGTGATTCTAGGGTTTAATTAGAAAGAGATTTCAATTAATCAACCTAGGGTTAGACGTTATTCGCCTCGAGAGAGGGTTTAATATAACTTAGGGAATCTTACGGATCAAGTCAAGTGACTAAATCGTCTGGTTCAGTGTTAGATAACAAGTGAAGTCTAGGTGGATTCTTCCTAAGGGTATCGTCTTAATCAACTGAGTTTTTCCAACAGTATTTCCCCAATTCATTCTTTTTTTCTTTGCGTCTTTAGCTTAATAGATAGTTAGATTTAGATTAAACAACAACTTCACTTTATTTTAGGCTAGATAATAAAAAGAAAGTTAGCATTAGTAGTTTTAGTTAATTAAATCATTGTTAGAGTTAGTTTCCAGGTTCAATCATTCTCTTTATAAATTTTAAAACTCTGAAATCTAACGATCAAGTTTTTGGCGCCGTTGTCGGGGAACTAAAATATTAAGAAAACTCTATTTTTATTACTTTTGCCATTATTTTTATTTTCTGCAATTTACTTTTATTTTTTTATCTTTAGGTTAAATTTTGATTTTGCTAAATTTTCTTTTTTTTTTTCAGCAGGTACCTCTAGTTTATGACTAGAAGGAACCCGAAAGGACCACTAGCATACGATAGTGATATTGAAGCAACCACTCGCAGGAATCGTAGAGAAATTAGGCAAACCATAAATTACACAGAAGAAGAGCGAGAAGACAAATCCAATCCTACTGAAGGGATGGACGAGAATAATCCACCACCACAAGATGTGGGAGAAAATAATGCTCCACGTACTATGTATGATTATGCTAAACCTCATTTAATAGGAGCAGAATCAAGTATTGTTAGGCCTGCTATAACTGCTAATAATTTTGAACTAAAGCCTAACACTATACAAATGATTCAACAATTTGTTCAATTTGATGGTTTGCAGGACGAAGACCCAAACACTCATATTGCTAATTTTTTAGAGTTCTGTGATACCTTCAACATAAATGGCGTTTCTGATGATGCCATACGTCTTCGGTTATTTCCCTTTTCATTAAGGAATAAAGCCAAATAGTGGTTAAACTCGTTACCACGAGGGTCAATCACTACGTGGGATCAAATGACCGAAAAATTTTTACTAAAATATTTCCCACCAGCCAAAACGGCCAAATTACGGAATGATATCTCTTCGTTTGTGCAGATGGATTTAGAGACATTATATGATGCATGAGAGAGATACAAGGATCTCTTGAGAAGGTGTCCGCACCATGGTTTACCCATATGGCTTCAAGTCCAAACTTTTTATAACGGTGTGAACCCCTTCAACGAGGCAACTAATTGATTTTGCCGCCGATGGAACCCTGAACAATAGAACTCCTGAAGTAGCCTACGAGTTTATTGAAGAGATGTCACTGAATAACTATCAGTGGTAGGTTACAAGGACCAAACCAACAAAATCAGCTGGAGTTTTTAACCTTGATGCAGTAACCATGCTATCAACACAGGTAGAGATGATAAATAAAAAGCTTGATAGTTTGTGCTCTTTACAGGAACATCCAGTAATACAGTGCGACGCAAGTGGAATTGGCGAATCCTGAGTACCCACCCTACCAACCGGACAGAGAGAGCAAATAGATGAACTATATAGGTAATAATTTCAGATCTAATAATAACCCTTATAGTAACACTTGTAATCCAGGTTGGCGGAACCACCCAAAATTTTACATGGGGAGGTCAAGGAAATCAAGGAAATCAAAGACAACAACCTCCTCAAAATTTCCAAAATCAGTCCTATCCACAAGAAAAGAAGTCGAACCTTGAAGAGATGCTGACAAAATTCATGGCGGGCACAGAAAACCATTTCCAAAACACTGAAACAAATCAACGAACATCAATTGAAGAGATCAAGAGCCAAGTTGGGGAACTTACTAAGTCAGTTGGGGAAGTCACTAAGTCAGTTGGACAACATGCAAAGTTAATGTCTGAACGACCGCAAGGGCGTCTACCAAGCAACATTGAGATTAACCTAAAGGAGCAAATCCAAGCCATTATAGCTCATGATAGTATCGGGTTAGATGAACCCAATTCAATACAAGGAAACGAGGTAAAAGAAGGTAAATTAGAGGTAACACAGGAAAAGCCAAAACCGGTAATCAAAGAGTACCAACCTCGCATACCTTATCTCGAAGTGATGAAGAGAGATGATACAGAGAAACAGTTCGGTAAGTTTCTTAAACTTTTAAAGAAATTACATATCAACTTACTCTTCTTGAAGCTCTTTTTCAGATGCCAGATTCGAGGAAATTTTTAAAACAGCTCTTGACAAACAAGCGCAAATTAGACAAAGAGCCACATGTGGAATTAAACGCAGTATGCTCAGCAATGTTACAGAATAGACTACTACGGAAGCAAAAAGATCCAGGGAGTTTTACAATTCCATGTTTAATTGGTAGACTAACTGTTGATAATACATTAGCTGATTTAGTGGCAAGTATAAATGTCATGCCTTATAAAATGTTTAAACAACTAGGTCTAGGGAAACCCAAACAAACTAGGATGAGCATTCAATTAGCTGATAAAACTGTTAGAATCCCTAGGGGTATTATCGAATACGTTCTTGTAAAAATTGATAAATTCGTTTTCGCAGTAGATTTTGTTGTCTTAGACATGGATGAGGATAAGTCGATTCCCTTAATTTTAGGAAGACTCTTTTTAGCAACTGCTCGAACTATTCAGGTAGGTGATGAATCGATCAGTTTACAAGCTCTTGACTCAGCCAGGACAATAATTGATAAAGGTGAAAAAGCAAATTCAATTGATAACTAGGTTGTTCAACTTTCACCGCAAGAAACACCACAAGGATACAAACCTGAGCCAAATCATGGACCTCATGCCAACACAGAAGAATTACATAAGGAGCGGAGCCTTAAGGTCGACAGATTAGAAGAGTGGAAGACAACTTTAAAGAAGAACCAAAACTGCACAAAGAAAAACCGAATGAGCCCCCAGAAGAGCTTATAGGAACATCAAACCACTTCAAAATAGGAGACTAGGTACTGTTAGATAAATCGGATCCTAGAATCACCATGTCAGACCTGAAAACAAATGAAGAAATCCCCCTTGAGGTACACAATATATTCCCATACGGAACAGTCGAGGTAAGCAATCCCATATTCGGCACTTTTAAGGTACACGTTTCTTGACTCAAACTTTATCAAGAAAATAGAACTGTAAGCATGAGGGAAGATATTCAAACCTTTAAACCTCCCTAATTTTTCAAATACGAGGAAAGTCTAGCTTAAGACTGACTAGGTACTGTTAGATAAATCGGATCCTAGAATCACCATGTCAGACCTGAAAACAATGAAGAAATCCCCCTTGAGGTACACAATATATTCCCATACGGAACAGTCGAGGTAAGCAATCCCATATTCGGCACTTTTAAGGTACACGTTTCTTGACTCAAACTTTATCAAGAAAATAGAACTGTAAGCATGAGGGAAGATATTCAAACCTTTAAACCTCCCTAATTTTTCAAATACGAGGAAAGTCTAGCTTAGGACTATAAACGAGCGCTTCTCGGGAGGCAACCCGAGCACTAACACAATTTATTTTCACATTTTGCTTTCAAATTATTTTCTTTTATTCTTTTCTTTTTGAATACCTAGTTGTAAACTAACCAAAAGTGCAGATTTCTAGACCGTACAGTCTTGCACACGGCCGTGCCCGTAACCGTGTGGAAGCATAGAATCTCCGTACTGACATAGCAGAGGCGATACGAATCAAATCCCAACTAATTTTTGAAATCACGGGCCCAACCACCCCACCACGGGGCACTGACAAAGCGCCATGGCCGTGCGAGGCGGCCGTGGACGATACTGACTTATCAGAAACGGGCGTGGCTGGCTGAAAAACGAGCATGAAGAATCAACACGCTTAGACACACGGCCGTGCGAGGCGGCCGTGTGAAACGACACGCCCTCTGTCCACGGGCGTGGGAAAGTACCAAAATTGAGCCTCTATTTAAACACCAACCCCACTCCCCATTCTTCTCATCTACTTTCCCCCTCTTTTCTTATTCCCTTTTCTCAAATTCCCCTCTCCATAACAAGTCTCTATAACTCTTAAGCCACACCAAAGCCATGACGAAGAAGCGAAAGAAAGCAAAGCGTAGTCTCCTTAGGGAGACCGACATTCATAAGTTCATGTTGGCCGCTTCATCCACTCGCCAAGCCAAGGGTCTTTGAGACCATTTAGTTTTTACTTTACTCTTCTCGTCTCCTTTATTTTCCTTATCTTTACTTCTCTTCTGCTTAAATTAGTTTATTTTATATTAGTTTCTTTGACTTAGGTTCTAAAGGCTGCTTGGGAATCACGCCACTTCCGCCACCGCTAGCACCTCTGTAACCGTAGAAGTCACACCCACCTCACGGACCATTCAATAAGGATTCTCAAGCCCCTTTATCTTTTTAGCCTTAATTTATTTATACTTTTATTTTCCTTCTCTTTAGTTTTCTTGTCCTTAATTATATATTTAGCTTATTTTAAATGTGTCTTAATAAATCCTAGCTAATTGTTCACATGCTCCCTAATTTCTTCATCTAGCACAAAGCTCGTTAGTAACCGCTACAACAAAAGATGACACCTCCAACGTATTCTCCACATCCTTCAAGGAATCCATCAAAAATTCAGGAAGTGTCACTTTTTCCCCTCTCCTTTGATTATCTAATAACTGTTGTTATCTATCTTTGTACATTGAGGGCAATGAACATCTTAAGTGTGGGCGGTAAAAGTGCCTAACTTTTTGCATTATTCTCAATCCCTGAGGAAAAAAGTGCCTAACTTTTTTCATTATTCTCAAATCCCTGAATTATATTATGTTATTAAGTAATTTTCTCGTATTACTAATTAGAATGAAATTTTTGATGAATTATGATCTTTACTGACGTGTTTTTGAGTAAGCCATAGTTAATTGTGAATTGATGATTAAATTAGAAGAATATTAGAGAATCAAGCATGATAAGTCTATTTTCAAATAATTTTTTTTTGGAATAGGTTGTCTATCAGAATCTGAATGTTACCTTGAAATTTATAATTTACGAGGTTGATGTCAAAAACACCCATAATTTTTGTGAGATTTTGAGCCTTATAGAGCATATATTCTTTTTCATGCTCACCTTATTGATTATGAGTGTGTCAACATTGAACTGTTATTCTATAACTTGCCTCGATTATACATGTTGAGACCACACCTATGATTTGACATACCGAGATGATAAAGGCACCTAAGTTTTAACCCACTCACTCCACTAAAAATCCTACCTTTATAATTAACCCCTAGCAAACCCTGTTGATCCTAACAACCCTTTTTATTGACTCACCCACTAATATTACCCCAAAACCCTTTGTATTTGTCATCACCATTCCTTTTAACTACACTTATATCGAGATTTGATTTGATTAGTTACCTAATTATATTATTTCAGTAGTTGAATTTATCTTTTATTACTTGATTTATTCTTAAAAAATCAATCAAAGTATATTCAGTATTAGTATTATGAAAAATGAGCTTATACAATTAAAGTCGATTTATCAAAAAAAAAAGCTCGTATTATTAGGATTATTAATTTTTAGTTGATGTAATTGTTTATTATCGTCTCAGATTTCTAGATAGGTAAATTGTCAATTCAGTCTCGATTCTAACCTTCTAATTCAGCCTTTAACCACACTTTAACCCTAGCCCCGTTACAACCCTGTAAAGACCTTTTAATCTGTTTATCATCTCATTTTACAGTGGTGGAGATTTGATTTTCAGGCAAGCCTATGGGATTAACTTTTCAGGTTCGACTTTTGAGTGCTCTTTTCCCGAACCTTAAACACTTCGAGTGATTTGAGTGAATCTTTTGTGAGGATGTCAGTCCTTGTAGGTTTTGAATTAAAGGTAATTATTCAAGTAAGGGGAAACACCTATGTTTTCGTGATACAAATGTATGACTTATATTGTTTGAATCTTTAGGACTCTTCGAGTTAGATCATCCATGTATAAATTATCTATGAATTATGATGAGACATTGTTGATAGGAATTACGAATCATGGAAAGTTCGTTTTAATTGTGAGTTGAGAAATTTGCTTGAGGACAAGCAAAAGCTTAAGTGTGGGGGTATGTGATAAACCGTAAAAATAGAATATTTTAATCCCATATTTAGCATATTTTCAGATGATTTATTCCTTGATTCATGTAAAAAGGTGCTTTTAATCCTTTCTTTTCGTGTCTTATACTCAAGAAAGTGCCCGAGGATGAAAAGAACGTAAAACGGGCCCAAAATAGAGTAAATGGGCCATATCACGAAATCCACACGGCCTGGGCCCAAGACCACACGGCCATGCCTCATTGAGCAACTAGAAGACGGCCTGATCCCGATTCATATGGCCGTGCCTCATTAAAGAAGTCCAAACACAGCTTAAAGACCGTTCACACGGGCGTGTACCATGCCCGTGTCCCTGTCGTGGAGAAGAGTAATTCTACTCAAAAAAGGATGCTTAGGGGCGAAGAAACCTATTTCAAAAGCCTATATAAACACCCTAAGTGTTACTTGAAAGAGGGTGGTGAGCTAGGCCAATGAGCCAAGCCGAAAAGGTCAGATTTGTGGGAATCACTCGAAGATAGCCAGTTGATCCATCTCTAGAAGCCGGAATTCTACTCAAGACGGCAGATTTCTCCTTCAATTTCTTCAGGGGGTTTTAGGGATTTCTTATGTTCTTTTTATCTTTTCTTCTGAGATGTTTTCTTTATTTGTTATGAACTAAACCCTTCAGATACCTGAAGGGGATGAAACCTAAGACGGATCTTGTTATTGTTTTCTAAACTATATGATAAATACTTGATTTGTTCTTAATTATGTGTGCTTAATTCTTGTGTTAATATTTCTGGGATATTGATTCAAGTTGGATGTGCTTAGGTGGTGGAGCAAAAGTCCCTGCTTAAGAGTAGATCTAGCATAATTAAGAGGAGTTGATCGCACGCCTAGAGATAGGGTGACGAGATTTTGCCGGATTAGGGTGAAACCTAATATGGGAGTCCATAGATCGAGTTAATGCGATTCTAGGGGTTTTAATTAGAAAGAGATTTCAATTAATCAACCTAGGGTTAGACGTTATTCGCCTCGATAGAGGATTTAATATAACTTAGGGAATCTTACGGATCAAGTCAAGTGAATAAATCGTCTGGTTCAGTGTTAGATAACAAGTGAAGTCTAGGTGGATTTTTCCTAAGGGTATCGTCTTAATCAACTGAGTTTTTCCAACAGTATTTCCCCAATTCATTCTTTCTATCTTTGCGTCTTTAGCTTAGTAGATAGTTAGATTTAGATTAAACAACAATTTCACTTTATTGTAGGCTAGATAATAAAAAGAAAGTTAGTATTAGTACTTTTAATTCCTTTGGGTTCGACAATCCGGTCTTGCCTAAGCTATACTACTGTTCGATAGGTGCACTTGCCTTAAATCGTTGTCAGAGTTAGTTTCCAAGTTCGACCATTCTGTTTATAAATTTTAAAACTCTAAAATCTAACGATCAGTATAACTCCGGCTTCTTGAGATGAATCAACTGGCTTTCTTCGAGTAAATTCCACAATTCTGACCCTTCTGGCTCAGCTCTTTGGCCTAGTTGGACGCTCCTGAAGTTGGCCTCTAGGGTGTTTATATAGGCTTTTGGAATGGCTTTCTTTGCCTCTAAGTACCCTAATCCAACTGAAATTCTTCTTTCTCACGTCAGGGACATGCCCATGGCACACGCCCCTTGTGGCCAAGCCATGTTCGAGTTTGTTGAATGAGGCACGGCTATGTGGTCTTGGGCCCAGGCCGTGTTGATTTCGTGATATGGCCCATTTACTCTGTTTTGGGCCCGTTTCTCATTCTTTTCGTCCTCCGGTGCTCTTCTGAGTATAAAACATGAAAACAAAGGATTAAGAGCACCAAATTACACAATTCGAGGCTTAAATCATCCAAAAGTATGCTAAATATGGGCCTAAAATATGTTACTATTACGATTTATCAATTTTCAGTCTCAGTCTAAGCTCTTGCAACCATTTCTAAAACCCTTAACTTGGCTTGGGTCACAACCTCATCCCCAGTCTCTTGATTTTCGCTTTCAGCGGTAGGTGCATCAACAGTGTCGTTCGTCTCTAAGTTGGACATACATCTTAAAGATTCTCAAAAACTTCCTTTTTAAATCATTTGCCTATTTTATTTCAAAAAAAAACTGTAGTGGACTTCTCTTAATTTAATTATTCTTTTTTTATTATTAAAAACACATTCTTACATGCTTATAATCACCAATTCGTAGGTTCGTCCAATTATTTAACTTGACTAGTTTTAACGATATTGCATGCAAAATACTAAAGTAACCCAGAATATCAAACCCATACCACAGTTTGTACAAAAATTATTACAATCCGAAACAGTGATACAAATTATAATATTAAACTGAAAAATTGAGATGAGACCTCCAAATGTCGAGTCTAGGTCCTAAACTCTTAGGTTACTTGTAAGATAGTAAACTAAGGGAATAAGTTAGAAAGCTTAGTGTGAGTGATACGAGCACGCCCGGGGCACCAACATTTTGCAAAGTGACGAAGCTCGAACCAAATGCCCCAAGTGTTGAAAAGGTTGATTTGCACCTTGGTGCATTTCCAATTGAACTGGATTAGTCCATTTGGATTCAATTTGAGCTCACTCGAGCTCATCTCAGCTCATTGAGCTGATGGTCTTAAATTTAATGTTTTAAATGAATTGCATCCTCAAATTAATTATTTCTTACCACAAATTATTGCGGCCTAATAATTTAAATTAGTGACTAAATTAATTTGTCCAAGCTTTAATTAATTTGTTTGCATGTTTTTTTTAATTAAATTTTAAGTTGGCCTAGTTTTAAAATTGTAATGTGCCCAATTAACAAAAGGACTGCCAGATTTAATAAACAAAGTGTCTAGCCTTAATTTTGTCCTAAGATAATCAAAAACAAATGGAGCATGTCTTGGCCGAATATTTAAATGGAGCATGGGTGATCACAAATTATAGATTGAATAAATAATTCAAGATCCATGAACATAAGCTATGGATAGATAGGCAACAACATGAGGGAAATGAAAAATAATTCAAAGAATTGAAGCATGCGTGGATGGGAAGATTTTTGAATAAAACAAATTATGCAAATGGTTGATAATTAAATAAACTGCATTTGGAAGGCCATGATGGATTGAGCATGTGGGAATTAAATTAGGCAAGACTTTGAATAAAATAATAGGAAACAAGCATGAGACTTGGACGGCATGGGTATGGATGGCATGGTGGAGCATTAAAGTAAGCAAGTTAGATGAGTATGATGTGTGAAACATTAAATAATAAAGCATGTGGATAAAAAATGTGCAAGTGTGTTGTGGAAAGTGTTGGACGGCATGATAGGAGGTAGAATGAAGCTGAAATTTTATTTTTTTGATTGAAGCACAAATGTTCAATTTATCCATGTGCAGGAGTGGTGCTTAGTGGAGCCTTGATTAAATTATTTAGAAAGATTGGATGCATGAACAAAGGTGGACGGCAAGGCTAAATTAAAATTGAGGGAATTAAATAACATATGCCAATAGTGGAACGGCCAAGCTCCCATGCCCCAAGATTTTTAATTATTCTTCCAAGGTGCAATGTAGGGACGGCAATTGAAAGAAGTATTGGCTGATAGGATTTAATTCTTTTATCAATGTATTTAGCCAAAGCAATAACCTCCCCGATGCTTATAAATAGCTGGTGAATTTTCAATGTAAAGATACAGAATTTTCATGAATGAATTTTTATGAACGTTGTTAATTTGAGTGAGTTTATCTCCTCTCTATCTTTCGTACGAGTTTCGATTCCGACTTATCAAGCTTTGCTTGTGGCGTCAGTCATTTCTCATCCATTTATTTATACCAACGGTTCTTATCTTTTTAGATAACGGGTCTTGGTCCATCATCGAATTCCATCTTTTCACCTTAACGATATAAGAAACAGGGTGACACTGTTATATAGTGTTGAATCTTTCTTAAGTTAAGTTCGTATTTCCATTTCCATCATCGATTCCATTTATCCACCTTAAACATTATAGAACCCGGGGTGACACTCTTTAGTGTTGAATCGATTCTTGTTTAAGTTCTTTTACCCATCTCCATTAAATTATCCTTTTATCTATTTTATTGTTATTTTGTTCCACCAAACCGAACCATCTTCTACTTTATTCACTTAAGCTTCCGCAAACTCATTTATATTTTCCGATTATTTTCCAAAGGCTTATTCCCTCCTCGTAGACGATTGGGCAACTCATATACATTTCGACTCATCCCGAGCCGGTTCGTATCATCTGGTATCAGAGCTACAAACGAGGAGTTCCGACGACGACGATAGCCGAAAGTTAGTCTGTAAGTTAAAAAAAGTTCGCAAAAAAATTCAAAAAAATATTCAAGTTGTAATTTTTATTTCTTGTATTTCATTATAGTATATTTGAAGTTCAAAAAGAAAAGAGATACAAAAAAAAAGTTCAAATAAAAAAATTCGTATAAAAAAATATACGAATATAAAGAAAAAGAGAAGTAAAAAAAAGATTAAAAAAAAAAGTGCGTGGAAATTTTTTTGAAAGTTTGCAAGTTTTGTTTTATTACTTCTTTCCCGATCTTCAAGCCACCTCCACCCCATAACATCATTTTCCCTTGTACCAATTTTGAAGCCGACCCTCAAGCCGCAAATAAGTCTTTCAAAACAAAGTACGAATTTGTGAGACGAGATTGAGTGGTAAAAGGCACGAGTGATTCATTAAAACAAAAGAGCCTTATACGAGTGAAACTACGAGTGTGAGCGATTTTTTTTGTGAGTGACTTGTGAGTTTTTGTGGTAAGGTATTTTTAACTTTTTATGTTTATTTTATTTTATTTTATTTTTTTCTTGATAACATATTTCTTTCAGCAACGATAGCATGTCTTTATATTTTGAAAGAAGAAGTACTGTAGATGGTGATTGGTTCGACCCATCATACAACCAAAGCGAAAGGCGACGCGATCAAAGAAACCGAGGCTTTAGAGATCAAGGATGTTTTAATGACGTCAAGAAGAATAACAAGTCAAACATTCAACCGTTTCAAGGTAGAGTCGATCCGGATGCATACCTTGAATGGGAAATGCGAGTAGAAATAGTTTTTGGGTACCACGATTATTTGGAAAGCAAGAAAGTAAGGTTGGCGGAAAATAGTTTCACCGATTATGCCATGACTTGGTGGGATGAATTCACCAAGAGTCGAAAACGAAATGGAGAGTACCCAATATTAACGTGGTCCAAAATGAAAGAAGTGATGCGCAAGCGGTACCTCCCATCTTCCTATCATCGAGGGCGAACTTCTTCAGCACAAAGGACGGAGTTAAGAACAGCACGGCAATACCCAACCAAGGACTATTCTAGAAGAGATTATTACCAAGACTCCTACTCAACGCAGTCTTCGAGACGGAGAGAAGAAAGATATGAGTTTGAATCCTTTCGAGGCGACGAACGAGAAGGAACAAGTTATCCCTCTTTTGCATCAACGAATTCTCTATTGGAGAAACGTTCCCAAAGAACTTATCGAGATACCTATGAGAACGCTATCCCTTCTCTTGAACAAAATTTTGATTCTTTTGTATCATCTTCATGTAGTAATGTAAAGACAAGAGAAAAAGAACAAAAAAGAAAAGAAAGGCAAGAGAAGATCATGAGAGAAAACGAACGAATATGGAACGAACTCGAGAAAAAGGAAAATGAAAATAAGAGAAAAGAAAAAGAGAGAGAAGAAAACGAAAAAGTGTGCGAAAAGGAAATGAGAAAACGAGATGAGCAAGTAGAAGTGAGTGTTGAATTGACTAACTCATTTGAAGTTTGTTTTCCTTCTATTTCTTCTTTTCAGGTTCCAGACAAAATGAAAGATGACCTTCAACTTCAATACCTTCCCGACGAGGGACGATTTTGTTTGATTGAAAAAGGTAAAGTTGAAAGTGAAGTTGAACCTCTCGAGCCAGAAGGTAAGGAAGGTAAGTATTTCAAAACGACTTTGCCTCCACCAAATTTTTCTAATGTTTGTAAACATGTGGACAATATCGATATTTGCCATCCCTCGATTCAATATGATGTTTTCAATGATGGTGAGTCGAGTTTGTGTAATAAAAATCCTTGTGATGCAAAGTATGAAGGTGGAGTAATGTGTATACAAGATCTGTTTAGGTACGACGATGATTTTTCTTTTAATCCCAATTTGTTTGATTGTGGTTATTACGAGAATTGTTCATTGTTTAATACGAAATCTTTGAGTTTTTGTAAATCAGTTTTAAAACTTGTCAAGAATTTTGATCATTCGATCTTGTACATAATTCTTTTTGGTTTAACATGCTTGATTTTTCGAAACCATTGATTCCTTTTGTTTTAATTAATCAAACGCATATTTTTAAACCAGGAATATGTTTTGTACCATCCGGTATATTTTGTGGAAAAATCAAGTCTCAACAATTGTGTGTGAGAAATTCCCATCGATTCGATACTTGGTTTCTGAATAAGGTAACGAATTTTTCCAACCTTGTTTTCATTTTTTATGCGTCCCTTAAGCAAATTTTGTGTTTGTACATGCAATTCGTGTACATGGAATCCCCATTTTGTTTGAAAAATGTTGATTCGCGAATAAAGCATCGACTACATTACAGGCCCGAGGAGAGAAGGTTCGTCTTGATCAAGCAAGGTAAATTCGATCTTCGAGTTTCAACTTGTGAAGACAAGCAAGGTAAGAATGGTCTCTGTCTTTTTGCGCCTAAAGGTAAGTCTTCTGAAAAAGTTGATATAATTTTGCTCTCTTCAGATGATGACATGCATTATTTTGATGAACTACCGTTTGCAAAGCAATTAGATCATAATATGCTTAGCCATTCCAATTTTCTTCTTTATGATCTATCTATTTTGGATATTGATAGAACACATGGTACTCAATTCATTTTTGTAAAGCATTTAGATCTTGATATGTTTAAATGTTCTGTTCTGCCAATTAATTGTCTATCTGCTTTAATGACTGACAAAAAGATTCTTGTGTTCGATACTTGTTACAATTCATGTGCGAGTGGTTCCTTATTTCGCACAAAGCAAGGTTTGGATGTTCAACTTCGAGTGCCATATGCACTTTCTCCACTACTTGTTTGTGATGAATATATCTACCTTTTGGTGTGCTACTACTCGCATGATCATCTTGTCTTGTGGAATCCAATTAGATCATATGCATGCTTTGAAGCTTATCCGCTTTTGTCCCAAAATTTTGACAAGGCCTTGATCCTTTTGTACGATAATTTGGTGCTGCCCGATCACATGCGATTTACTTGTTTGATGGTGTCCATAGTTGGGTTGCAAGATTGTTTGAAGCCAATCTTACTAATTCTTGGTTATCTTTTTCAGGTATCGCGATTATCATCCGCCCCGTTTGATTGAGGAAAGACGAACAAGGAGTTTTGTTCAGACAACCAACGGGTCGATTCGAGGACGAATCGTCTTGAAGAGGGAGGGGATGATACGAGCACGCCCGAGGCACCAAAATTTTGTAAAGTGACGAAGCTCAAATCAAATGCCCCAAGTGTTGAAAAAGTTGATTTGCACCTTGGTGCATTTCCAATTGAACCGGATTATTCCATTTGGGTTCAATTTGAGCTCACTCGAGCTCATCTCAGCTCATTGAGCTGATGGTCTTAAATTTAATGTTTTAAATAAATTGCATCCTCAAATTAATTATTTCTTACCACAAATTAATGCGGCCTAATAATTTAAATTAGTGACTAAATTAATTTGTCCAAGCTTTAATTAATTTGTTTGCATGTTTTTTTTAATTAAATTCTAAGTTGGTCTAGTTTTAAAATGGTAATGTGCCCAATTAACAAAAGGACTGCCAAATTTAATAAACAAAGTGTCTAGCCTTAATTTTGTCCTAAGATATAATCAACGGGTTGTGTTCCTTTGATGCAGGTACGTGATTGTGGCGTCTCCAAGGTCAACCAATTTAGCATGTGGAAGATACAAGCTTATGAGACATAAAATAATGAGCATGATGAATGGAAGCATGAATTAAATAAACAAAAGCTTGTGCTATTGGAGAGAATGGTGGGACGGCAAAGCATGAATTAAATAAACAAAAAGCTTGAGCAAGGGAATTGGAGATGGACGGCAGAAGCTATGTGGAAGCAATGGATACATGAGGGAAATAAAAAAATATTTCAAACAAATGGAGCATGTCTTGGCTGAATATTTAAATGGAGCATGGGTGATCACAAATTATAGATTGAATAAATAATTCAAGATCCATGAACATAAGATATGGATAGAACTGCAACAACATGAGGGAAATCAAAAATAATTCAAAGAATTGAAGCATGCGTGGATGGGAAGATTTTTGAATAAAACAAATTATGCAAATGGTTAATGAATTAAATAAACTGCATTTGGAAGGCCATGATGGATTGAGCATGTGGGAATTAAATTAGGCAAGAATTTGAATAAAATAATAGGAAACAAGCATGAGACTTGGACGGCACGGGTATGGATGGCATGGTGGAGCATTAAAATAAGCAAGTTGGATGAGTATGATGTGTGAAACATTAAATAATAAAGCATGTGGATAAAAAATGTCCAAGTGTGTTTTGGAAAGTGTTGGACGGCATGATAGGAGGTAAAATGAAGCTGAAATTTTATTTTTTTAATTGAAGCACAAATGTTCAATTTATCCATGTGCAGGAGTGGTGCTTGGTGGAGCCTTGATTAAGTTATTTAGAAAGATTGGATGCATGAACAAAGGTGGACGGCAAGGCTAAATTAAAATTGAGGGAATTAAATAACATATGCCAGTAGTGGAACGGCCAAGCTCTCATGCCCCAAGATTTTTAATTATTCTTCCAAGGTGCAATGTAGGGACGGCAATTGAAAGAAGTATTGGCTGATAGGATTTAATTCTTTTATCAATGTATTCAGCCAAAGCAATAACCTCCCTGATGCTTATAAATAGCTGGTGAATTTTCAATGTAAAGATACAGAATTTTCATGAATGAATTTTTATGAACGTTGTTCATTTGAGTGATTTTATCTCCTCTTTATCTTTCGTACGAGTTTTGATTCCGACTTATCAAGCATTGCTTGTGGCGTCAGTCGTTTCTCATCCATTTATTTATACCAACGGTTCTTATCTTTTTAGATAACGGGTCTTGGTCCATCATCGAATTCCATCTTTTCACCTTAACGATATAAGAAACGGGGTGACACTGTTATGTAGTGTTGAATCTTTCTTAAGTTAAGTTCGTATTTCCATTTCCATCATCGATTCCATTTATCCACCTTAAACATTATAGAAGACGGGGTGACACTCTTTAGTGTTGAATCGATTCTCGTTTAAGTTCTTTTACCCATCTCCATTAAATTATCCTTTTATCTATTTTATTGTTATTTTGTTCCACCAAACCAAACCATCTTCTATTTTATTCACTTAAGCTTGGGCAAACTCATTTATATTTTCTGATTATTTTCCAAAGGCTTATTCCCTCCTCGTAGACGATTGGGCAACTCATATACGTTTCGACTCATCCCGAGCTGGTTCGTATCAGCGAGTCTTAATCATAAGAAATCAGTGTACCAAAGATCACAAAAGCATGCAAGCAAATAGAGATAATAGTCCTAACAGTGTCACAGATCACAATGTTTCAGTATACACAGAATCATAGAGTTTTCATAATGTATGAACATGTCCCTAAATGTCAGTGCAGTTTCTTACCCATCTATCTGCTACACACCATGAGTTCTCTAGAACTCATCCATCCATACACACCGTAACAATATGATTCGTAGCTCATTGTGGATAAACCACCACTAATAGTAAATATTTACAGATATACTTCCAGTAATTTGCGTTTAAACTGCCACTAAAAAAATTACGGATGAACCGCCGAAACTCAAAAAATAATACTCCAGTGTTATGGCTATACCGCTAGAACTCCAATATTTGTGGATAAACTGCCAAGACTCCCATGTTTACAGATAAACCACCAAAACTCCTCTATCACCAATCTTCCCAACCCCATGCAACAGAATGGCATAACATGCATGATAGAATCAGGTATAGTACAGAATAGTGGAATGTATTAACTTGCGACCAGTAACGCAGTAATAGTGGCATGCTTTACATGCAATTAGTAAATACAAAACAGTAGGCATGCTCTTATGCACTCAGTAAAACAAGTAATAACAATATGATACCTAAATTAGTAGTTTATACTTATTCAATCGTAGCAGAAAACCCTTAGGCACATTCGGACAATCATAGAAGTAAGCACAAGTCACATTCTGCTGTTAGGGATAAGGGCACTTATGCATTTAATTTACACAGTCAAGGCTCACGACATTCGATTTCCACAATTTAGGGTTCATGGCATTTGGTTAATCTCAACTTGGTAACATAGATAATCGGTTAAGTCTTATAACATTCACCATACAATCAGCTACCCACACACTTACCTAACATTCAGCCATAGCACAAGAAGACATACATATTTGACCAACTTGCAAAATAGATAAAACACATACGACCATGGTATAAGGGTTACACACACACTGTAATATCCTAAAATATTAGAGCATCATGTTGTTACTTGTGTTAGCTTGGATATGTTTGTTATTGTGTGCTTAGTATATTTGTGTGAAGGCTTGGAAATATTAGCTAAGCTAGAATAATTTTTAGTATGGAAAATTTAGTGAAGTGGATTAAGTGAGCTTGACACTTAAGTTAATTTAAGTGTTAGATTAAAGCACATGAGGAGTTAGTGGCATAGTGGATAAGGAGCTTGAAAGGTTGCTTGAGGGAAGTGGTTCGAGTAGCATGGAAAGCATATTGAGGATTTTATTTTTTGTACATCCTAGCATTAAGTGTTGGCGAAGTTCAAATTATGGAAGGTTGGACTTTCAAATTTTTGGTAAGTTGAATATTGGTTTAGGAAAGTTTGTACTTTGGGAAAGGAATCTTAAGGTTATGGAAGGATGGGGGGACATAAGGCTTGGCTTAAGGGAGATGTTTTGGAAACTTTTCCAAGGCCTTTAGTGCATGTATGTGGACGGCATGTGTGGCTAGGGGGTGGCCGAATGTTGATAGGAGGTTTGGGGGGATATTTGGCCAACTTTAGCATTTCTGCACCTTTTGGCATATTTTTCTCTTCCTCTCCAAACAAATCCCTCTTTGGCCAAATGCACCATAAGCATTTTGTGCAATTTTACTTTTGGTTTTAGCTCTCATTTTGTTTGAACCAAATACTATTTTCTTTCTCCCATTTTACCTTTTGAAACCGAAAATTCATTTTTACATTTTGTGCACTTTTCTTTTCGGCAAACTAGGTGCTTGGTCGAACCTTTTTCTCCCATCTCTCTCTTTTCTTCTTTTGATAATTGCTCAACCACATTTCCTTTTTCTTTCATTTGGCCGAACCTCTTTCTTCCCCAAACTCACTTTTCTTTTCTTCCTTTGTTGCTAAAACCGAATCCTCTCTCTCTCTCATTTTTATTCTCTTTTCTACTCACATATCTTTCTTCTTTCATAACCTTATTGCTGAAACTTCTCACTCCTTTTTTGTATTGTTTTGGCCGAATATCACCAAGGGTAGGCATTCATTTTGGGTTTTCTTCAATCAGTTTTGGTAAAGGGTAAGTGTTCATGGCCGTTTTTCCTTCATTTCTTTCTCTTTTCTATGTCGTTTTCTTATGGACAAAGGCCGAACCTATGGGCATTTGTTGCAAGGTTCTAACCATTTTCAGGAACCGATTATTCTTTTAGGCTCCCCGGGATGTTGGAAGCAATCAATCTAAGCCTCGTTTCTTTGTCAATCATTTTGGGTAAGCTTTAGTTAAGACTTGGTATTTCAAGTGATAACTCATCGGGATTTAGTGGTATGGCCGAATGGCCTTTGTTTATAATCTGAGTATTGGCCGATTGTAGGATAAGGTGATTTAGTGCGGTAGATCGGATCTTCGGAAGTTAGTATTTGCATTATAACTCAATTATGTATATGTATTTATAATATTAATTTACTAATCATATTATCAAAGTGGGGAAACGATGAGATCTTGATATGATACCATGATGGTATGAATGAGGATTCGGGTAAGTTCGTTTCTATATGTTGTTAATACATGTGGATTGAAATCATGATCTACGATTTATGATATTTTTGTTATGTGATTCATAATAAAGTATGTTGACATGATTTGTCTATCTATTGCATTGGTATGGGCAATATGAGAGGAGGGGAAAGATTGATATTATGTCCTTGGGACACCAGAGGTTTGGCACCTCCAGTGATTTGGTATCACATTTGTGTCTTTGGGACACTAGAGGTTTGGCACCTCATAGCGACTCGTCCCTGTGGTTTAACACCACCGTGGGTTGGCCCCACTTTTGAGATATGGGATCGTCGCCAGTGATTTGGTATCACAAGTGGGTTGGCCCCACAACTTGATTATTCGTGACTTTGGTCACCAGTGATTTGATATCACATTTGTGTCGTTGGGACACCAGAGGTTTGGCACCTCATAGCGACTCGTCTCTGTGGTCTAGCACCACCGTGGGTTGGCCCCACTTTTGATATATGGGATCGTCGCCAGTGATTTGGTATCACAAGTGGGTTGGCCCCACAACTTGATTATTCGTGACTTTGGTCACCAGTGATTTGGTATCACAATATTGAATATCGTGACTTTGGTCACCAGTGGTTTGGCACCACCAGTGGTTTGGTACCACACGGGGTAGAAAAAGGTGTTACGGATGGCTAGGTTGGGTGCATTACATATATACATATATTGCTTGGTTATAATTTGTGTAAGTACGTGGCATTTACCCGGGAGAGGGATTATGCACTGAGTCTTGGTGACTCACCTTCTCCCTTACTTTTTCAGGTGATTCGTAAATTCGCGGATATGGAGCCGGATGAACTCGAGGAGGCCATGCAATAAAATTTGATTTTACATGAACTTCGAATTGGGGTACTTTAAATTTATTTTAATTTGGTTTTTGTTTTATTTTGGGTTTGTAATAAGGCCTCTTTAATTATGTTTTAGATTATTTATATGCTTTGGATATGATTTAATTATGGCTTATAAATTATTTGGTTAATTTAATAATTGAGCCCAAAGTTTTCTAAAATAATAAAAACGCAATGGTTTTAAAATCTTACCATCGGGTAATATAAATCGTTTGATAGTAAAATGTAAATTTAGTGTTTTCTACAATTTAAATGATTTCCAAATATTAAGTTTCCACATTCAAATGCAAATGTTTTCATAGTAATAATTCGAGCTTTTCTTAAATGATACAAATGTTTTCTCACCTATGAATTATCAACTAAGCTTTAAAGTTTTGTTTATGAAATTTCAAAGTAAATTATTAGTTTAAACTTTTTATACATCTGTTTTCTTTGTAATATAGAATTTTAAAGAGTTTTTCACTAAAATTTAATTCTTAATTCGATTTTCTTCAAAACATTTTCCTTCGTGGCATGCCAGATTCGGTCATGGCGCATTGACCGGGTTTGGGGTGTTACACACACTCTCTCTAATTACAAATTTTTAGGGCACACACCTCAATGCATGTCCATGAGGCACTATCAATTGTCCAAAGCACTACTGCAATTTGGATCTGGGATGGCTCCTTCTAGATCTAAAACATGGATACGAAATACACGTAGAACAAAAGGATAAGATTCAGTCAAGTACCCATTATAAGATTCGACCAACACAAGGAAAAAGAAATAAGATATGAGATTGGATTTGATTTTAATATCAACTTACTCTTCCACCGAATTTTTTATTTGAGAAGACAACTGATCAACGAATTCAAATGTCCATAAAAAAAAAAGGCCAAATTAGCTTCAGCCAAAATGCAACTTGTGATTTTGAAAATAGTAATAATGAATGAATATGAGGGAAAATGTAACAGCCCGTTTTTGGTCAAATCGGAACAGTGATTTCGAGACCAAAAATTCGAAGTAAAAATATTTATTTTAATTAATATTTTAAATTTTACAGCATGATTGAGTGATTGTGTGAAAATTTCGTTAAGAAATTTTATTGTTTAAATGGTCAATTTGAGAAAAAGAACTAAATTGCGTAGAATGCAAAAGTGTTGTTCTATTCGCTAATGGTGTTAAATAGCTATGGAAAATTAAAGTAGAGGTCCTTATGTTGTAATTAGACCATATTTATATTGGGTGGACATTTATGGGCATAATATGGATGTTTTTACTGGTTTATTGACAAGGTTAATTTAGTAAATAATAAATAAATTAAAATTAAAATAAGAATAATTAAGTTATCATCTTGTCTTCTTCATTTGTCCACCAAAAATAAGAAAGGGAGACTCCATTTTTGGTGTTTTAGGGTTCGATCACTTTGATGCTCAAATATCAAGATAAGCCGAGAGTGGGATTAGATCGGGGAAAAGGAAAAGTGGACGAATAGTCGATAATTTCCATCAGAGCAACTCGAGGTAAGTCCGTATAATTAGAGTTGAATTTTTAAATACTTGTAAATTATTTGAAATGAAAGTATAACTGAGTAAATGGTATTACTGAGTTCGAATATCTAATTGATGAGAATTATTGAAGACCGAGTCCCGTTTGAACTGTAGAAAGTCGTAGGATACAAGTGACATGTCACTAGGGTTACCTTTTTGGTCGAGATCCTGCATGTGTTGCGGACTCACCACAGCTCGTATGAGCTTACTGATATATCAGCTCGTAAGAGCTTACTACTTTCAGCTCGTCAGAGCTTACCGTTTCAGCTCAATAGAGCTTACTGATCATAGCTCGAAAGAGTGGGAATGATAATGAATTGACGGATTACTGATTTATACACGTAATGTATATCACCTGAGTATTCCTTGATATTCTAATAGGTTCAATGGGCATAAATTTTCTTATTGGTTATGTGAAAAAGCTATGTGTTTATACAGATGAATTACTGTTTATATGGATGAAGTACTATTTATACGAATGAGTTACTGTTATCGACTGAATTATTGTTTATATGATTGAGAGTGAAATGTTACAAATGATGTACGTGATATATGAATTTGATATGATACAATGTATTGAGTATTAAATTGAGATAATGGATGATTACATGCACTTATGTGACTAACTTGTTGATGAATGCTTATGTTTACGCATTTGGTAATTGAATTGAGTATACCTTATTTATTGTCTTCATTATGTATAAATGGTAAGTTTAATTCTGAATTATACGGGCTTACTAAGTTATAAAGCTTACTCTGTTTCTTTTCCATGTTTTATAGAGGTTCGATAGCTCGCTCGATTCAGATAAAGTCGGAGATACGCATCACACTATCCAGTAGCTGATTGGTACCTTTGAACTATATATATAAATATGGCATGTATAGGCTAGTTATAAAGATGATAGTTATGGTTACTTGAGCTAGTGATTTTGGTAAATGTTGTGGTATAAGATAAAGCCATTTGATTTGGCTTAACTTGGTATAATGCTTTGATTGCGTATAAGTATTCAAATATATGTATGAAATGTTATGGATTAGATGTCCATTGAGTTATAAAATGTTGCAAATTATGCTTGTGCAGGTATGTGAAAATAGGGTGGCAAAATGGCTTTGCAAATAGCCTATTTTTGTCCATACGGGCAAAGACACGGGCGTGTGTCCCAGCGTGTGTGACACATGGTCAAATTACACGGTCATGTGTCCCCTGGTGTTGAAATTGACTTGACCGTGTGGCACCAATATACCCCTTAATTGGCAGACGGCCTAGCACACAGGCGTGTGACTTGGCTGTGTTGCATAAGTCAATATACCCTACAGGTTTGACACGGCCTAGCAGACGGCCTGGAACACGGGCGTGTGTGGCCACTTCGAAGGGAACACGAGCTAGACACACAGGCGTGTGGTTGGTCGTGTGATCCAAGTCAGTAACCTCACTTGTTTGGACACGGGGTAGGACACGGGTTGAGACACGACCATGTGTTCCCATTTCGAATGTCCACACGGTCTGTGACACGGGTGTGTCTGGTGGCCGTGTGTCTGGTCACACGAGCATGTGTCCCCTATTTTAGAGAAAAATTTATGTGTTGAAAAATTTCCCGAGTTATCAATTTAGTTCCAAACAACTCCAAATGCATGTGTAAGACCTCGTAGGCTCGTATTATGGACAAATTGATTCATATCGATTGTTAATTGTATGTATTGATTAAATGTATGAGAAAAGTTTGTTTAAGTGTGCTGTAAGTCCGGTAATTCTCCGTAACCCTATTCAAGCGTTGAATACGGGTGAGGGGTGTTACATTTATTGGTATCAAAGCTACAGTTTAGTCGATTCTAGGACTAACGTGGCATGTGTGTGAGTCTAGCTATACATGCCATATATATAAACTATGATAGTATGATGAATCCTAACATTATAAACTATGTTTTCGTATAGTATGGATCCCAAACGAGCTGTAGCAGATGATGTTGAGAGTAATGCGCTAGCTCTCGCTCAAGGGACAGTGCCTTCTGAATCTAGACCCGTGTCAAGTAGTCACGGAAGTGAGGCTAAAGAAGCCTTCTTTCAAATGATGAATGAGTGGTTCACTCAATACATTCGTACTAACCCGACTGCTCAACAACCTTCACCCCCGCCAATTCCTCAACCAATCCCCATAGTTCCTCAAGTTATTGATCCAATACGATTGAATAAGCCGCTAGTTGATAAAATCCGTAAGCATGGGGCTGAGGAATTCAGAGCCACTATTAACGATGACCTTGAGAGAGCTGAGTTTTGTCTTGAGAACACGATTCGGGTATTTGATGAACTTTCTTGCACACCTGAAGAATGTTTAAAATGTGTTGTATCACTGTTGAGAGATACTGCGTATCAGTGGTGGAATACCTTGGTATCCGTAGTTCCGTGAGAAAGAGTTACTTGGGAATTCTTTCAAGTTGAATTCAGAAAGAAATACATCAGCCAACGATTCATTGATCAGAAATGAAAGGAATTTCTTGAACTGAAACAAGGCCGTATGTCGGTAACAGAATACGAAATAGTGTTTGTACGACTCAGCAAATATGCTCGTGAATGTGTTTCTTTCGAGGTTATAATGTGTAAAAGGTTTGAAGATGGATTAAATGAAGAAAGCAGACTGTTAGTTGGGATTCTTGAGTTGAAAGAGTTTGTCATTGTAGTTAACCGAGCTTGTAAAGCCGAAGAGCTTAGCAAAGAGAAAAGAAAAGCCAATTTAGAGGCTAGAGACTTTAGAAAGAGATTTGTAAGCAAACCACATTAGTCAGTATCAAAGAAATCTAGAGAATATCATCCTTGTTCTACTGCTTCTGTGGGGATTTCGATCAAAGATAGAGATGCCAAACATTTCAGCTCTAAACCTCAGGCGACATCTGTTACCAGTGTGGGTAGTGTTAGAAATGTTGGACCTGAATGTAAGCACTACAATAAGAAACAATACGGTGAATGAAGAATAATGAGCGGAGCTTGTTTTAGATGTGGATCTCTTGATCATTATCTCTTGGACCGTTCACAAAAGTCGATAGCTGAAAGAGATCAATCGGCGAAAGCAAGTAATACGACTACTAGAGGGAGAGCACCCCGAAACACTGGAAATACGACAAGAAATTCTGCTGTGAGATCCGAGGCACGAGCACCTGCCCGAGCTTATGCTATCCGTGCACGGGAGGAGGCATCATCGCCAGACGTTATTACTGGTATTTTTTCTTTTTATGATACTGATACAATTGTGTTGACAGATCCTGGATCAACCTATTCATATATCTGTATGAATTTAGTGTTTGAAAGAGTTTACATGTCGAGTCTACAGAGTTTGTAATTAAAGTACCGAACCCCTTAGGCAAGTCTGTTTTAGTTGATAAAATTTGTAAGAATTGTCCTTTGATGACTCGGGGTTACTATTTTTCAGCTGACTTGATGCTTCTACCGTTTGATGAGTTTGATGTGATTCTGGGTATGGACTGGCTGACTATGTGTGATGCAATTGTGAATTGTAGACGAAAGATTATCGAATTGAAATGTCAGAACAGTGAAATTCTTCGGATTGAGTCTGATGATTCGAGTGAATTACCTACTGTGATATCATCTATGTTAGCTCAGAAATGTATGAAAAAGGCATATGATGCATATCTTGCATACGTACTGGATAGAAGGTTTCTGAATCAAAGATTGAATCTGTACCTGTTGTTTGTGAGTTTTCGGATGTATTTCCAAAAGAATTATCAGGTTTTTCACCGATCGGAGAGGTTGAATTTGGTATTGAATTAGTACTGGGAACAACACCAATATCGATAGCTCCATACAGAATGGCTCCAACAGAATTAAAAGAGTTGAAAGCTCAGTTGTAAGAATTAACAGACAGAGGTTTTGTAAGACCAAGTTATTCGCCCTAGGGTGCACCCGTATTGTTTGTAAAAAAGAAAGATGGCACGATGAGAATGTGTATCGATTACAGACAGCTGAATAAAGTGACTATAAAGAAAAAATACCCTCTGCCGCGAATTGATGATTTATTTGATTAGTTGAAAGGGGCTACAGTATTTTCAAAGATTGATTTGAGATTGGGTTATCATCAGTTGCGAGTTAAAGAGTTGGATGGGCCGAAAACCTCGTTCTGAATAAGGTACGGACATTATGAATTCCTTGTTATGCCTTTCGGATTAACTAATGCTCTTGCAGTTTTTATGGACTTGATGAACTGGATATTCAGACCGTATTTAGACAGATTCATTGGTGTATTCATTGACGACATTCTGATCTATTCGCGAGATGAATCTGAACATA
Organism: Gossypium australe; assembly: GCA_005393395.2. Lineage (NCBI taxonomy): Eukaryota > Viridiplantae > Streptophyta > Magnoliopsida > Malvales > Malvaceae > Gossypium > Gossypium australe. The sequence continues at coordinate 36,373,415 of CM016626.1, read as the reverse complement.
CCGAGCACTTGAGAATTGTGTTACAAACTCTACATGATAATCAATTATTTGCAAAGTTCAGCAAATGTGAGTTTTGGCTCCGAGAGGTTGGATTTTGGGGGCATATTATTTCAGCTGAAGGTATTAGAGTTGACCCGACTAAGATTTCTGCTATTGTTGACTGGAAACCTCCGAGAAATGTTCTGAAGTCTGTAGTTTTCTGGGCTTAGCGGGCTATTACCAAATATTCGTGAAAGGATTTTTGATGATTGCGACACATATGACACGACTGCTTCAGAAACATGTGAAATTTGGTTGGTCAGAAAAATGTCAGCAGAGTTTCAAATAGTTGAAAGTAATGTTTGTTGACTAGTTTTGGTTCAACCTGAATCGGGGAAAGAGTTTGTGATTTATAGTGACGCACCATTAAACGGTCTGGGATGTGTTCTGATGCAAGAAGGAAAAGTTATAGCTTATGCTTCGCGAAAATTGAAACCACATGAAAAGAACTATCCAACACATGGCTTAGAGTTGGCTGCAATTGTGTTCGCATTAAAAATTTGGCGACACTACTTATACGGTGAAAAATGCCACATTTATATGGATCACAAAAGCTTAAAATATCTGATGTCACAGAAAGATTTGAATCTGTGATAGCGAAGATGGCTTGAGTTATTGAAAGATTATGAATTTGTGATTGATTATCACCTGGGAAAAGCTAATGTTGTTGCTGATGCCCTGAGCTGAAAATCTTTGTTTGCATTACGAGCAATGAATACTCAGTTGATGATTTTTGATGATGGGTTTATTTTATCTTAATTAAAAGCTAAACCGGTATTTTTTCAACAAACCTGTGAAGCTTAGAAAGATGACTGTGAATTGCAAGTTAAACGAATTCACTGTAAGACTATCCCTAATTTAGAGTTTCAAATTGGAGCCGATGATTGTTTAAGGTTCCAGAATAGAATTTGCATACCAAAAAATTCAGAACTCATTCAAAAGATTTTGCACGAAGCGTACAATAGCTGCTTATCTGTTCATCCGGGGAGTACCAAAATGCACAATGATTTGAAACAGTTTTATTGGTGGCAAGGCATGAAACGAGATATCTCAGAGTTTGTTTCTAAATGTTTGATTTGTTAGAAAGTCAAAGCTGCACATCAAGTACCATCGGGTTTACTGTAGCCTGTGATGATTCCTGAGTGGAAATGGGATAGAGTTACAATGGATTTTGTGTGGGGATTTCCCCTAACTCTGAAAAAGAAAGATGTTATCTGGTTTGTCGTAGATCGACTAACAAAATCTACTCATTTCATACCTATACATACAGATTACTCACTTGATAGACTAGTTGAATTGTACATTTATGAGATTGTTCGATTGCATAGGGTGCCACTATTTATTATTTCTGATAGAGATCCGAGATTTACGTCGCGATTCTGGAAGAAACTGCAAGAAGCTTTGGGAACACAGTTGAATTTCAGTACTGCTTTTCATCCTCAGACTGACGGTCAGGCCGAGAGAGTTATTTAGATTCTCAAAGACATGTTGAGATGTTGTATTTTAGAGTTTGAGGGCAGTTGGGAAAAATATTTACCATTGATTGAGTTCGCGTATAACAACAGTTTTCAGATGAGTATAAAGATGGCACCGTACGAAGCTTTATATGGTTGCAAATGTCGAACTTCACTATACTAGACTGAACTAAGTGAGAAAAAGATTCATGGGGTTGAATTGATCAGAGAAACTGAAGAAAAGAAAAAGTGAAAACGATTCACGATAGTTTAAAAGCAGCTTCAGATCGACAAAAATCATATGCGAATTTGAAACATAAAGAAATTGAGTTTTAAGTTGGGGATCGAGTGTCTCTAAAGATGTCACCATGGAAAAAAGTTCTTCGGTTCAGCTGTAAAAGAAAGCTGAGTCTGCGATTTATCTGACCGTGTGAGATCGTCGAAAGAATGGGGCTTGTAGCGTATCGACTAGCTTTACCGTTAGAACTTGACAAGATTCATAATGTCTTTCACGTTTCTATGCTACGTCGATACAGATATGATCTGTCACATCTGATTTCTCCGGTAGATGTTGAGACACAGACTGATTTGACGTATAGTGAAGAACCGATCAGAATTTTAGCTCATGAAATCAAAGAATTGAGAAATAAATGCGTAGCCCTAGTGAAGGTTCTTTGGCATTAACATGGGATCGAGGAAGCCACGTGGGAACCCGAGGAAGCTATACGAAAATAGTACCCTAACCTATTTACCGGTAAGATTTTCGGGGACAAAAATCCTTAAGAGGGAGAGTTGTAACAGCCCATTTTTGGTCAAATCGAAACAGTGGTTTCGGGACCAGAAATCTGAAGTTGAAATATTATTTTATTAATATTTTAATGTTTACAGCATGATTGAGTGGTTGTGTGAAAATTTGTTAAGAAATTTTATCGTTTAAATGGCCAATTTAAGAAAAAGGACTCAATCGCTTAATATGCAAAAGTGTTGCTCTATTAGAAGGTATCAAATAGTTATGGAACATTAAAGTGGAGGACCTTATGCTGTAATTAGACCATTTTTATATTGGGTGGACATTTATGCACATAATATGGATTTTTTTAATGGTTTAATGACAAGGTTAATTTAGTAAATAATAAATAAATTAAAATTAAAGTAAGAATAATTAAGTTATCATCTTGTCTTCTTCATTTTTCCATCGAAAGTAAGAAAGGGAGACTCCATTTTTGGTGTTTTAGGGTTCGATCACTTTGATGCTCAAATATCAAGATAAGTCGAGATCAAGATTAGATCGGGGAAAAGGGAAAATGGACGAATAGTTGATAATTTCCATCCGAGCAACTCGAGGTAAGTTCGTATAATTAGAGTTGAATTTTTAAATACTTGAAAATTATTTGAAATGAAAGTATAACTGAGTAAATGGTATTACTGAGTTTGAATATCTAATTGATGAGAATTATTGAAGACCGAGTCCCGTTTGAACTGTAGAAAGTCGTAGGATACGAGTGACATATCACTAGGGTTACCGTTTTGGTCGAGATCCTAAATGTATTGCGGACTCACCACAGCTCGTATGAGCTTACCGATATATCAACTCGTAAGAGCTTACTGTTTTCAGCTCGTCAGAGCTTACCGTTTCAACTCAATAGAGCTTACTAGCCATCAGCTCAGGAGGAGCTTACTGATCATAACTCAAAAGAGCAAAAATGATAATGAATTGATGGATTACTGATTTATACACGTAATGTATATCACCCGAGTATTCCTCGATATTCAAATAGGTTCAACAGCCATAAATTTTGTTATTGGTTTTGTGAAAAAGTTGTGTTTATACAGATGAATTACTGTTTATATGGATGAAGTATTGTTTATATGGATGAGTTACTATTATTGAATGAATTATTGTTTATATGATTGAGAGTGAAATGTTACAATTGATGTACGTGATATATGAATTTGATATGATACAATGTATTGAGTATTAAATTGAGATAATGGATGATTACATGCACTTATGTGACTAACTTGTTGATGAATGCTTATGTTTACGCATTTGGTAATTGAATTGAGTATACCTTATTTATTGTCTTCATCATGTATAAATGGTAAGTTTAATTCTAAATTATACGGGCTTACTAAGCTATACAGCTTACTCTATTTCTTTTCCGTGTTTTATAGAGGTTTGATAGCTCGCTCGATTCGGATAAAGTCGGAGATACGCATCACACTATCTAGTTGCCGATTGGTACCTTTGAACTCATGGATATATGTAAATATGACATGTATAGGCTAGTTATAAAGATGATAGTTATGGTTACTTGAGCTAGTGATTTTGGTAAATGTTGTGGTATAAGATAAAGCCATTTGATTTGGCTTGGTATAATGCTTTGGTTGCGTACAAATATTCAAATATATGTATGAAATGTTATGGATTAGATGTCTATTGAGTTATAAAATGTTGCAAATTATGCTTGTGCAGGTATGTAAAAATAGGGTGGCAAAATGGCTTTGCAAATAGCCTATTTTTGTCCACACGGGCAGAGACACGAGCGTGCATCTCAGCCATGTGTAACACACGGTCAAATTACACGGCCGTGTGTCCCCTAGTGTTGAAATTGAAATGAAGTCAGTATACTCCACACGGTCTCACACACGGGCGTGTGATCGGCCGTGTGGCACAAGTCAGTATACCCCCGTAATTGGCACACGGCCTAGCACACGGGCGTGTGTTGCCACTTTAAAAGGGACACGGACTAGACACACGGGCGTGTGGTTGGCCGTGTGACCCAAGTCAATAACCTCACTTGTTTGAACACGGGATAGGACACGGATTGAGACACGGCCATGTGCTCCCATTTCGAATGTCCACACGGTCTGTGACACAGACGTGTTTGATGGTCGTGTGAGACACACGGCCTGGTCACACGGGTGTGTGCCCCCTGTTTTAGAGAAAAATTTTATAAGTGTTGAAAAATTTCCCGAGTTATCAGTTTAGCCCGAACCACTCCAAATTCATGTGTATGGCCTCATAGGATCGTATTAGGGACAAATTGATTAAGATTGATTGTTAATTGTATGTATTGATTAAATGTATGAGAAAATTTTGTTTAAGTGTGTTGTAAGTCTGGTAATGCTCCGTAGCCCTATTCAGGCATTGAATACGGGTGAGGGGTGTTACAGAAAACATGATGCAGCAATGGTGAGAAAAAATTAGTAGAGATTTGACCACAAATGGAGCAAAGTAGAAGAAAGAACATGAAGAGAAAAGAGATCAGTTGAGTGAAAAATAAATTTGGTAGCAATGGTGAAAAGAAGGGGTGGCACAACATAAGTAAAACTAGGGTTTAGGGGACAGAAGAATAGAGAAAAGAGGAGAAAATTGAAGATGGGAGAAAGATGGAAAAAGGGGCAACAACAGGAATGGACAAATGAGGAAGAAAAGAAAGGCTGAATAGGAAAAAGAAACTATATACTAGGGTTTTATTAGGCTTATGGATGACACAATCTAGGGTTTTGGAAGCAAAATTAAGCTGAAAATAAAGATATACAATAGGAGGGAAACAAACTCGGGTCTCAAGGATAATTTTACTAACACTTAAATATTAGGCCAGTAGCTCATTTTATGCTAACAAAAATACATAACATAACATTAAAAAAATCGGGGCGTGACAAAGTCCTTAAAAATAGTTATTACAATATAACCATTCAAAGCACAATTAATCGAATATATGCTATCCAAAATCAACAATGCAATCTCGATCGAATCTCCATATTCCAAGGACTTAATTGATTCACTTGAATCCAATTCAATGTCCAAAAGTCAATGATTGATTTCCATAGATGGACCATAGTATCTTCAATATAATAGCACATTAATAGATCCAAATATATTTTTCATTAAATTGCCAATCTAAACAATGCAAGTAATTAAACTATCTTAGTGACAGTCTGCAGTGAGCACTACCGAGTGCCACTTAGCATCAATCGACTCATCTTGCCTCAACAACATGTATAATATATATAAGTACGAGTTTGGAAAAACTTTTGAATTGATAAGGATACCCTTTATTTTCTACCATAGTACTAAATTGATTTTTAAAAATATTTATAATTTAATTTAGAATTATTAGTTTTAACTTTATTTATTTATGAAGAAGAAGTTGTGGTAATTTTATTCACTCTAAAATAGAATCATAACTTGAATAAAAGTCTAAGCATACTCATTTGAAATAACTAATAAATTAAGGTTAAAATATTAAATTTAAAAAATCCAAATTATTTTTATTTTTTACAAGTAATTTTTTATTTCCATATTTATTAGTGTAATAAAATAAGGTTATAACTTGAATAGAAGTATAAGTATATAAAAAAATATTGTTTTTATCCTTTAATTCGTTTTTGGTGAAAATAAAGTAGAACAATATAAAAAACTAGAAAGGCACTAGAGGATAGGTTTAAAATAACTGTAAATCCTCATCCCTACCAAAAGCTAGCTTGGTGATGCTATCAGCTTCCATGTTTTCGTCTCTAGGAACATGTTCGATTGACCAAACTTCCTCATTTTGAAAAAGTTGCAAGATACGTCTGAGTAGCGTAGAATTTGATCCCCTTCGATAAAGACTCCTTGGTAGTTCCAATGACTTCAATATTGTCTGTTTGCACCGAAATTCTATCATGTTGTTTACCTTGTTCCAGTGTTACGCCATCGAGTATGCCCCACAGTTCAGCTTCAAAAATCGAGCATTTCCCCAATCTTTGATTGTAGCCAAATATCCAATCTTCATTATGATTTCTCAATACGCTACTTACCGCAGCACAACCTGTGTTAGTTTTAACAGCTCCATTAGATCTTATGCGGATCCACCTTTCTATTTCCACCATCTCCGCTCTCGATGTAAGTGTCACAACAGTGTCTCCCTTACAAGCTGTAATATATTGATTAGCCTAACTGTGCATGTAACACCCCAAACCCGGCCCATTCACTCCGACCGAATTTGGAATGCCACTGCGGAACACGTTCGAAAAATACCTTACTTAAGGGTAAAACCGATAAAAATTTGTTGAATTTAATAAAATATTTTCGTGACTTGAAATGTTCTAAGTAGAAACCAAATTACTATGAAAACACCGGATTCAAAACTTTATTATCCATACTCAAGGAAATAAGACCATTTGCAACAAGCATTTGAAATTGTCCACCCATAATAAAGCATAATAATAAAGATACTTAATAAAAGAACTGAATTACTTTAGTGGGCCTTCTTACAATACACACTTAATCAAAATACTGAAAATATAGATGCTTAATTCATTAAACAAGAGATTCCTTTGCATGAAAATCCGCTTTTGCATGGCCACCTGTGTACCCGCTCCAAACCCGGTCCAAGCTTTATGCGCCACCTGAAAGGTTTAATACAAATCGGGGTGAGTCACCAAGACTCAGTGCATAGTTAGATACACATGTCCTCACATATGGTCTTGGCCCATATCCACACAATCCATACACATGAATATGAAATTATGAAACTCAACCCATGCTTATATATATATACTATGGCAACATATTACTCGAAACAAAACATACATCACATGCCATCACATTTTTATACATTCATCAATAATCATTTATTATCGCAATCACTAAAAGGTTAATACCATGACCACTAAACTGGTTATTCAATCACCCACCTCGGGTATCCACACTCTTAGCCCTTATATCGGCTAACATGCACAACATATATATATTTACATAAATTAACACATATAACAAACAAGAGTACAGTGCGATAACTACACACCTGATTATAGCGAGTTCCTGATCTGTCGAATCTAACAAAATCTAAAATCCCAAAAGCTTCTGTTACTTCTATCGTTTTGCCCCTAGAACACATAACCAAAATCGGTCACACTTAATACCAATAATATGGCCTTAGGCCGAATACCTTGAGTCATTTACCTAGCTTATTTCGATCCCAAAACACCACTTGTTCCTGTTGATTTGCTCCCGAAGTTATCGAAATTCCTATTAAAACATTGTTAGAATCGACTATTACACAAATCTATGAACAAAGCCCTTGGCCGAATATTACACTTACCATTCCCTTGAATAGTCGAACCCTGAAGACTCCTTTGATGCTCCTTAACACTAGCTACACAAAAAGAGTACATTACTATGGCCTTATACACATTTAGCCACCCCTAAAACCAAGATCAACATTCGGTTATCATCAAAGCTCAAAATATAGTCTAAGGCCGAAAGTCACACCTCCTTACCTTAATCTCTGCAAAACCCGAAGGACTCCTTTAATGCTCCCTAACGTTGGCACAATAGAAACAAATTAATATGGCCTTAAGCATATACGGCCATTCTTAGAATCAAAGTCTAGCCTTGATTTCGGCATGCAAAAAGAAAAAGAGAAGAAACCAACTACTTAATAGGAGTACTTACCAACGTTTGTTTAGAGAGACTAAAAGGAAGTAGTCGAAGGCACCTTCTTTAATGATTCAGCTTTTGAGACCAAAAAGAGATGTTGATGAGGCTCACCAGAGATTCGGCTTATGCTCTAAATAATGACTACACATTCGGCTATGGCTCTCAAAGGAAGATGGGGTGTTCGGCTATCTCATCTTAACACTCCTTTAGCTCAACTCAAAACCGGCCATGCAAACATGTAGGAAGAAGGAAAGCAAAGCAAAGAGATTCGGCACTCCTTGATAACTTGAAGCCGAAAGGAAGTCCTTAGAGAAATGCTTCATATTTGGCCAAGCATAAAATGGAAAGAAAAACAAACAAGAGTTTCGGCACCCTTTCTTACACTCAAAGTCGAAATGAAGGTCCCTCAAGAAATCAACATTCGGCTATGCACCAAATGCCAAGAAAGGAAAACCGAAAATTAAGAATTCGGCCATGCTTTCAAAATGGGGAAGAAAGAAATGAATTTTGGCATGCTTAGCCAACTAATGGCCGGCCATGCTTCCTTGCAAATTCCCATCCAATTCAAAATTCCTATCATCAAATACCAATAAGCATTGTTTATTCATTCTTCCATCACCTTTCATAAAATAAACTAACAAAATATAACCCATACCTCACCATTTTCTTTACATAATATAATAATAACCCATCATTTAATAAATAAAAGATTAATGCCCATGCTTCCAAATAAATACAACTCCCCATACTCAAAATAATAATAAAAATAATAATAATAATAAAAATAACAAGCACCCCATGAAGCATTGTTCACGCGTGCATGCCCCATGCAGCCCTTTCCCACGCTGGCAAAAAGAAAAACCCATGCCTTGCTGCCCCCAGGTCTCGAACCCGAGACTTGAGGAAGCATCTCCAAGCCTTCTGCCACTCGTCCCTTTGCGCATTTCATGCGAATAAACGCGTCGAAATTCTTTTAAACCCTTCTTCACTGGCTCTTTATGCTTTAGCACTAAAAGCAAAAATAGAACATTTCAAGCGCGACCCCCAGGACTCGAACACAAGTCCTCCTAGCCGCAGCTCTCAAGCAAAGTCCTTAACCACTCGGCCACTTTGAATTTCATGACACAAACGCATCGCGACTTCCTTTTAACCCTTTCTTCTTGAGCTTCCCTGAGCCTTAACGCCAAGCAAAATAAAAACACTCGCGCGCCTCCATCAGGGCTCGAACGCCCGACCTCATGAAGCTCCCCTGGCTGCAAGCACCCCAACCACTTTGCTACTGGTGCGTTGATGTCAAAATCTCGCCACAAATTATTATAAAGCCTCCTTCAAATCAGTGCCATTTTGCAAAATCAAAATGCTTATACCGCGCCCAAGACTCGAACCTCTGACCTGATTGTGGCGTCACTCCCAAGCCTTAAGTGGCACACGGAAGCCACTTTACCAGGGCATTTCATATGCCACAACATGCCAAAATTTATTCTTAAGGCCTCCTTGCCTATTTTCCTCTTTTAACCCTCAAATTTCCAAAATTTTCCAAAGTATCCTATTTCAATCCTAGAGTTTTAGGAACTCTAAAAACACATCAAAACCACTCTTGAGGCCCACTAATACTTGAGTTATTCTCCAAACGCGCAATCCCTATTTCAGGATATTACAATTCTACCCCCTTTAAAAATAATTTCGTCCTCGAAATTACTTACTAACGAACATCCGCACATTTCAATTCACCATATATCAATCACATATACCCAATTATACACATATGCAAACATATCCAACCTCTTTCACATTTAGCATTTTCATATATGGCCACTTCTCCATAAGCATATTCAAGCTTCAATTCCATTATAGATGAATCATACACCTCACTGGTAAGATCAATTGCACATATTAAAAGTCTTACCGAAGCTTCAACTATATCACATCTTACTTAATTCAAATGGAAATATACTAACTTACCTTATTTCTTGCAAATATGAAAGACTTGTACTTACCCGAGCATTTAGCTTATGGTAATAAACAAGTTCCATCTTGTAAGTGATTCATGAATTCTCTATTATAACACATCACCGGCATTAAGCCTGCTAGGCATTGAAGCCTGAAATACACACCGGCATTAAGCTTGCTAGGCATCAAAGCCTGAAATATACACCGGCATTAAGCCTGCTAGGCATCAAAGCCTGAAATACAATTCACCGGCACAAGGCCTGCTAGGCATCAAAGCCTGAAATACAATTCACCGGCATAAGGCCTGCTAGGCTGAAAGCCCGAAATACGATATTATCACTATCTGAATCACATTACAAGCTGACCAAAATTATAAACCATATATAATTCATATCACTTGTACTCATCAATTCAATAAAAAATTCAATAACATTTCATGATAGAATGTCTATCCTCATTTGGCTTTCACTATATTTATAACTAGGATTCAATAATTCAGCATGTATTCAAGGTTATAACTAATATTAACGATATTTAACTGCTTATAGACTTACACTTAAAACATTCTCAATTCCGGTTCCAACACTCGCCGACATGATATTTTCCACACTGAGCACACGGACGGTCCCGATTTCCCATAGCTGGCTTAGTCACACTAGCAAAACTTTCAACCCACGGTCTTTTCCGAAGACCTTCAGATAATTTAGACGATCCAAAATTTCTTCTATCCCGGTTCCTATCCTTATCTCTATTTTATCTTATCGAGTTCTTAATCCCTTCAGCTACCTTAGCTTTTTCGACTAACACAGCAAATTCCCGTTCCTGTTGAGTAGCTATCAACAGTCTCAGGCTGTCCCTTAATTCCTCCTTAAATCAGACACATCGTTCATGTTCCGTAGCCACTACTCCTCGAGTATATCGGCTTAACCTTAGGAATTCAACCTCGTGTTTCGCCATGGACTTGTTCCGTTGAACCAGTCCCAAAAACGCCTTCCTCTGAGCATCAATGTAGTAAGTATCGACATATTTCTTCTGGCATGCCATCTTGACATACTCCCCAGTGAGGTCCTCAGCTGTGACACTATCCCGAACCGTGAGCCATCGTTGATACACCTCGTCGCGAAGTAGCACCACCATTCCTTTCATTTTTCCTCAGGGCTCAGATCGAGCTCATCCATAACTCGCTTGGTTGCTTCCAACCAATATTCAACCGTACTGGGTGCCACGCCTGATACATCACGGAACAACTCCGCTTCATTGGTTCAAAGTAGCTCAGCAACAAATTTTCGAGCTCTCATATTTCCTCCCGCTTCAGCCACCATTTCTAAAACTTGCAGCACCGCCTGCGATACGGCATTATGCCTCGTCTGATCTTGCTGCTCATTACCAAAGGCTGGTGGTGGAGGTGGTACCTCATTATCAGGCCCTTGACCCGATCTAACGGGTTCCGATACGGCCATTTTGCCTCGACCACGTTATCTAGAACTCATCTCTTATCGCGCAATCTGACTTAGAAAGTTTTATGCATTAGAAATTTGTTCCACTGATTATTCGCGAACAATTTTATGGAATAAAGTATTTAGAAGTGGTTCTTTCGATCACACATAGGTTCAATTCAAGTTCGCTATTCTAATTCAGAGAGTCACATACACGTTCATAAGCAGGGACACATTCATTCACTACACCTCTATGGTCATTTCAGTCCTTAAGTCTTATGCACTTGTTTTTGAGTAGACTAGTCTTAGGGTTCGATAGCCCTAATTTTCTAATCTACAAGCCCAATTATGCCCATACAGTTCACATATTCAACATACCTCAATAGTCAGAGGTACTTACCAGGTGGACTTCGGGTCGGAGGTACAGGTGCCATGCCAGAACAAGCCTAAAATAAAAGTCCACATTTTGAAAAGCCCACTTTTGAAAACTGCTTTCGGGCCCAATACCAAAATGTAACACCCCAAACCCGGCCCATTCACTCCGACCGAATTTAGAATTGCACTGCGGAACACGTTCGAAAAATACCTTACTTAAGGGTAAAACCGATAAAAATTTTTTGAATTTAATAAAACATTTTCGTGACTTGAAATGTTCTAAGTAGAAACCAAATTACTATGAAAACACCGGATTCAAAACTTTATTGTCCATACTCAAGGAAATAAGACCATTTGCAATAAGCATTTGAAATTGTCCACCCATAATAAAGCATAATAATAAAGATACTTAATAAAAGAACTGAATTACTTTAGTGGGCCTTCTTACAATACACACTTAATCAAAATACTGAAAATATAGATGCTTAATTCATTAAACAAGAGATTCCTTTGCATGAAAATCCGCTTTTGCATGGCCACCTGTGTACCCGCTCCAAACCCGGTCCAAGCTTTATGCGCCACCTAAGAGGTTTAATACAAATTGGGGTGAGTCACCAAGACTCAGTGCATAGTTAGATACACATGTCCTCACATATGGTCTTGGCCCATATCCACACAATCCATACACATGAATATGAAATTATGAAACTCATCCCATGCTTATATATATATATACTATGGCAACATATTACTCGAAACAAAACATACATCACATGCCATCACATTTTTATACATTCATCAATAATCATTTATTATCGCAATCACTGAAAGGTTAATACCATGACCACTAACCTGATTATTCAATCACCCACCTCGGGTATCCACACTCTTAGCCCTTATATCGGCTAACATGCACAACATATATATATTTACATAAATTAACACATATAACAAACAAGAGTACAGTGCGATAACTACGCACCTGATTATAGCGAGTTCCTGATCTGTCGAATCTAACAAAATCTAAAATCCCGAAAGCTTCTATTACTTTTATCGTTTTGCCCTAGAACACATAACCAAAATCAGTCACACTTAATACCAATAATATGGCCTTAGGCCGAATACCTTGAGTCATTTACCTAGCTTATTTCGATCCCAAAACACCACTTGTTCCTGTTGATTTGCTCCCGAAGTTATCGAAATTCCTATTAAAACATTGTTAGAATCAACTATTACACAAATCTATGAACAAAGCCCTTGGCCGAATATTACACTTACCATTCCCTTGAATAGTTAAACCCTGAAGACTCCTTTGATGCTCCTTAACACTAGCTACACAAAAAGAGTACATTACTATGGCCTTATACACATTTAGCCACCCCTAAAACCAAGATCAACATTCGGTTATCATCAAAGCTCAAAATATAGTCTAAGGCCGAAAGTCACACCTCCTTACCTTAATCTCTGCAAAACCCGAAGGACTCCTTTAATGCTCCCTAACATTGGCACAATAGAAACACATTAATATGGCCTTAAGCATATACGGCCATTCTTAGAATCAAAGTCTAGCCTTGATTTCGGCATGCAAAAAGAAAAAGAGAAGAAACCAACTACTTAATAGGAGTACTTACCAACGTTTGTTTAGAGAGACTAAAAGGAAGTAGTCGAAGGCACCTTCTTTAATGATTCAGCTTTTGAGACCAAAAAGAGATGTTGATGAGGCTCACCAGAGATTCGGCTTATGCTCTAAATAATGACTACACATTCGGCTATGGCTCTCAAAGGAAGATGGGGTGTTCGGCTATCTCATCTTAACACTCCTTTAGCTCAACTCAAAACCGGCCATGCAAACATGTAGGAAGAAGGAAAGCAAAGCAAAGAGATTCGGCACTCCTTGATAACTTGAAGCCGAAAGGAAGTCCTTAGAGAAATGCTTCAAATTTGGCCAAGCATAAAATGGAAAGAAAAACAAACAAGAGTTTCGGCACCCTTTCTTACACTCAAAGTCGAAATGAAGGTCCCTCAAGAAATCAACATTCGGCTATGCACCAAATGCCAAGAAAGGAAAAACCGAAAATTAAGAATTCGGCCATGCTTTCAAAATGGGGAAGAAAGAAATGAATTTTGGCATGCTTAGCCAACTAATGGCCGGCCATGCTTCCTTGCAAATTCCCATCCAATTCAAAATTCCTATCATCAAATACCAATAAGCATTGTTTATTCATTCTTCCATCACCTTTCATAAAATAAACTAACAAAATATAACCCATACCTCACCATTTTCTTTACATAATATAATAATAACCCATCATTTAATAAATAAAAGATTAATGCCTATGCTTCCAAATAAATACAACTTCCCATACTCAAAATAATAATAAAAATAATAAAAATAAAAATAACAAGCACCCCATGAAGCATTGTTCACGCGTGCATGCCCCATGCTGCCCTTTCCCACGCTGGCAAAAAGAAAAACCCATGCCTTGCTGTCCCCAGGTCTCGAACCCGAGACTTGAGGAAGCATCTCCAAGCCTTCTGCCACTCGGCCCTTTGCGCATTTCATGCGAATAAACGCATCGAAATTCTTTTAAACCCTTCTTCACTGGCTCTTTATGCTTTAAAACTAAAAGCAAAAATAGAACGGTTCAAGCGCGACCCCCAGGACTCGAACACGAGTCCTCTTAGCCGCAGCTCTCAAGCGAAGTCCTTAACCACTCGGCCACTTTGAATTTCATGACACAAATGCATCGCGACTTCCTTTTAACCCTTTCTTCTTGAGCTTCCATGAGCCTTAACGCCAAGCAAAATAAAAACACTCGCGCGCCTCCATCAGGGCTCGAATGCCCGACCTCATGAAGCTCCCCTGGCTGCAAGCACCCCAACCACTTTGCTACTGGTGCGTTGATGTCAAAATCTCGCCACAAATTATTATAAAGCCTCCTTCAAATCAGCGCCATTTTGCAAAATCAAAATGCTTATACCGCGCCTAAGACTCGAACCTCTGACCTGATTGTGGCGTCACTCCCAAGCCTTAAGTGGCACACAGAAGCCACTTTACCAGGGCATTTCATATGCCACAACATGCCAAAATTTATTCTTAAGGCCTCCTTGCCTATTTTCCTCTTTTAACCCTCAAACCCCAAATTATCTTTTCATCCTAGTATCCTAGAGTTTTAGGACCTCTAAAAACACATCAAAACCACTCTTGAGGCCCACTAATACCTGAGTTATTCTCCAAACGCCCAATCCCTATTTCAGGATATTACAATTCTACCCCTCTTAAAAATAATTTCGTCCTCGAAATTACTTACTAACGAACATCCGCACATTTCAATTCACCATATATCAATCACATATACCCAATTATACACATATGCAAACATATCCAACCTCTTTCACATTTAGCATTTTCATATATGGCCACTTCTCCATAAGCATATTCAAGCTTCAATTCCATTATAGATGAATCATACACCTCACTGGTAAGATCAATTGCACATATTAAAAGTCTTACCGAAGCTTCAACTATATCACATCTTACTTAATTCAAATGGAAATATACTAACTTACCTTATTTCTTGCAAATATGAAAGACTTGTACTTACCCGAGCATTTAGCTTATGGTAATAAACATGTTCCATCTTGTAAGTGATTCATGAATTCTCTATTATAACACATCACCGACATTAAGCCTGCTAGGCATTGAAGCCTGAAATACACACCGGCATTAAGCCTGCTAGGCATCAAAGCCTGAAATATACACCGGCATTAAGCCTGCTAGGCATCAAAGCCTGAAATACAATTCACCGGCACAAGGCCTGCTAGGCATCAAAGCCTGAAATACAATTCACCGGCATAAGGCCTGCTAGGCTGAAAGCCCGAAATACGATATTATCACTATCTGAATCACATTACAAGCTGACCAAAATTATAAACCATATATAATTCATATCACTTGTACTCATCAATTCAATAAAAAATTCAATAACATTTCATGATAGAATGTCTATTCTCATTTGGCTTGCACTATATTTATAACTAGGATTCCATAATTCAGCATGTATTCAAGGTTATAACTAATATTAACGATATTTAACTGCTTATAGACTTACACTTAAAACATTCTCAATTCCGGTTCCAACACTCGCCGACATGATATTTTCCACACTGAGCACACGGACAGTCCCGATTTCCCATAGCTGGCTTAGTCACACTAGCAAAACTTTCAACCCTCGGTCTTTTTCGAAGACCTTCAGATAATTTAGACGATCCAAAATTTCTTCTATCCCGGTTCCTATCCTTATCTCTATTTTATCTTATCGAGTTCTTAATCCCTTCAGCTACCTTAGCTTTTTCGACTAACACAGCAAATTCCCGTTCCTGTTGAGCAGCTATCAACAGTCTCAGGCCGTCCCTTAATTCCTCCTTAAATCAGACACATCGGTCATGTTCCGTAGCCACTACTCCTCGAGTATATCGGCTTAACCTTAGGAATTCAACCTCGTGTTTCGCCATGGACTTGTTCCGTTGAACCAGTCCCAAAAACGCCTTCCTCTGAGCATCAATGTAGTAAGTATCGACATATTTCTTCTGGCATGCCATCTTGACATACTCCCAAGTGAGGTCCTCAGCTGTGACACTATTCCAAACCGTGAGCCATCGTTGATACACCTCGTCGCGAAGTAGCACCACCATTCCTTTCATTTTTCCTCAGGGCTCAGATCGAGCTCATCCATAACTCGCTTGGTTGCTTCCAACCAATATTCAACCGTTTCAGCCACCATTTCTAAAACTTGCAGCACCGCCTGCGATACGGCATTATTTTATGGAATAAAGTATTTAGAAGTGGTTCTTTCGATCACACATAGGTTCAATTCAAGTTCGCTATTCTAATTCAGAGAGTCACATACACGTTCATAAGCAGGGCCACATTCATTCACTACACCTCTATGGTTATTTCAGTCCTTAAGTCTTATGCACTTGTTTTTGAGTAGACTAGTCTTAGGGTTCGATAGCCCTAATTTTCTAATCTACAAGCCCAATTATGCCCATACAGTTCACATATTCAACATACCTCAATAGTCAGAGGTACTTACCAGGTGGACTTCGGGTCGGAGGTACAGGTGCCATGCCAGAACAAGCCTAAAATAAAAGTCCACATTTTGAAAAGCCCGCTTTTGAAAACTGCTTTCGGGCCCAATACCAAAATGTAACACCCCAAACCCGGCCCATTCACTCCGACCGAATTTGGAATGCCACTGCAGAACACGTTCAAGAAATACCTTACTTAAGGGTAAAACCGATAAAAATTTGTTCAATTTAATAAAACATTTTCGTGACTTGAAATGTTCTAAGTAGAAACCAAATTACTATGAAAACACCGGATTCAAAACTTTATTATCCATACTCAAGGAAATAAGACCATTTGCAACAAGCATTTGAAATTGTCTACCCATTATAAAGCATAATAATAAAGATACTTAATAAAAGAACTGAATTGCTTTAGTGGGCCTTCTTACAATACACACTTAATCAAAATACTAAAAATATAGATGCTTAATTCATTAAACAAGAGATTCCTTTGCATGAAAATCCGCTTTTGCATGGCCACCTGTGTACCCGCTCCAAACCCGGTCCAAGCTTTATGCGCCACCTGAAAGGTTTAATACAAATCGGGGTGAGTCACCAAGACCCAGTGCATAGTTAGATACACATGTCCTCACATATGGGCTTGGCCCATATCCACACAATCCATACACATGAATATGAAATTATGAAACTCAACCCATGCTATAATATATACTATGGCAACATATACTCGAAACAAAACATACATCACATGCCATCACATTTTTATACATTCATCAATAATCATTTATTATCGCAATCACTGAAAGGTTAATACCATGACCACTAACCTGATTATTCAATCACCCACCTCGGGTATCCTCACTCTTAGCCCTTATATCGGCTAACATGCACAACATATATATATTTACATAAATTAACACATATAACAAACAAGAGTACAGTGCGATAACTACGCACCTGATTATAGCGAGTTCCTGATCTGTCGAATCTAACAAAATCTAAAATCCCGAAAGCTTCTGTTACTTCTATCGTTTTGCCCTAGAACACATAACCAAAATCGGTCACACTTAATACCAATAATATGGCCTTAGGCCGAATACCTTGAGTAATTTACCTAGCTTATTTCGATCCCGAAACACCACTTGTTCCTGTTGATTTGCTCCCGAAGTTATCGAAATTCCTATTAAAACATTGTTAGAATCGACTATTACACAAATCTATGAACAAAGCCCTTGGCCGAATATTACACTTACCATTCCCTTGAATAGTCGAACCCTGAAGACTCCTTTGATGCTCCTTAACACTAGCTACACAAAAAGAGTACATTACTATGGCCTTATACACATTTAGCCACCCCTAAAACCAAGATCAACATTCGGTTATCATCAAAGCTCAAAATATAGTCTAAGGCCGAAAGTCACACCTCCTTACCTTAATCTCTGCAAAACCCGAAGGACTCCTTTAATGCTCCCTAACGTTGGCACAATAGAAACACATTAATATGGCCTTAAGCATATACGGCCATTCTTAGAATCAAAGTCTAGCCTTGATTTCGGCATGCAAAAAGAAAAAGAGAAGAAACCAACTACTTAATAGGAGTACTTACCAACGTTTGTTTAGAGAGACTAAAAGGAAGTAGTCGAAGGCACCTTCTTTAATGATTCAGCTTTTGAGACCAAAAAGAGATGTTGATGAGGCTCACCAGAGATTCGACTTATGCTCTAAATAATGACTACACATTCGGCTATGGCTCTCAAAGGAAGATGGGGTGTTCGGCTATCTCATCTTAACACTCCTTTAGCTCAACTCAAAACCGGCCATGCAAACATGTAGGAAGAAGGAAAGCAAAGCAAAGAGATTCGGCACTCCTTGATAACTTGAAGCCGAAAGGAAGTCCTTAGAGAAATGCTTCATATTTGGCCAAGCATAAAATGGAAAGAAAAACAAACAAGAGTTTCGGCACCCTTTCTTACACTCAAAGTCGAAATGAAGGTCCCTCAAGAAATCAACATTCGGCTATGCACCAAATGCCAAGAAAGGAAAAACCGAAAATTAAGAATTCGGCCATGCTTTCAAAATGGGGAAGAAAGAAATGAATTTTGGCATGCTTAGCCAACTAATGGCCGGCCATGCTTCCTTGCAAATTCCCATCCAATTCAAAATTCCTATCATCAAATACCAATAAGCATTGTTTATTCATTCTTCCATCACCTTTCATAAAATAAACTGACAAAATATAACCCATACCTCACTATTTTCTTTACATAATATAATAATAACCCATCATATAATAAATAAAAGATTAATGCCCATGCTTCCAAATAAATACAACTCCCCATACTCAAAATAATAATAAAAATAATAAAAATAAAAATAACAAGCACCCCATGAAGAATTGTTCACGCGTGCATGCCCCATGCAGCCCTTTCCCATGCTGGCAAAAAGAAAAACCCATGCCTTGCTGCCCCCAGGTCTCGAACCCGAGACTTGAGGAAGCATCTCCAAGCCTTCTGCCACTCGGCCCTTTGCGCATTTCATGCGAATAAACACGTAGAAATTCTTTTAAACCCTTCTTCACTGGCTCTTTATGCTTTAGCGCTAAAAGCAAAAATAGAACGTTTCAAGCGCGACCCCCAGGACTCGAACACGAGTCCTCCTAGCCGTAGCTCTCAAGCAAAGTCTTTAACCACTTGGCCACTTTGAATTTCATGACACAAACGCATCGCGACTTCCTTTTAACCCTTTCTTCTTGAGCTTCCCTGAGCCTTAACGCCAAGCAAAATAAAAACACTCGCGCGCCTCCATCAGGGCTCGAATGCCCGACCTCATGAAGCTCCCCTGGCTGCAAGCACCCCAACCACTTTGCTACTGGTGCGTTGATGTCAAAATCTCGCCACAAATTATTATAAAGCCTCCTTCAAATCAGCGCCGTTTTGCAAAATCAAAATGCTTATACCGCGCCCAAGACTCGAACCTCTGACCTGATTGTGGCGTCACTCCCAAGCCTTAAGTGGCACACGGAAGCCACTTTACCAGGGCATTTCATATGCCACAACATGCCAAAATTTATTCTTAAGGCCTCCTTGCCTATTTTCCTCTTTTAACCCTCAAATTTCCAAAATTTTCCAAAGTATCCTATTTCAATCCTAGAGTTTTAGGAACTCTAAAAACACATCAAAACCACTCTTGAGGCCCACTAATACTTGAGTTATTCTCCAAACGTGCAATCCCTATTTCAGGATATTACAGTGCAAAACTTTGACAATCTCCTCTACACTCCACAATACCCTATTAAAGGTGCTTTATTCCTGTTCTTCCAAATTCTCCAAGCAACTAGGCCAAAAAAAGCACGACCAATCGACATTCCTCCAACCTATGTTTAGACAATTTTCCAAATTAGACTCAATCCATTCTTGCAAATTACCTGAAAAGAAAAAAGAAAGTTTATGGGGGGATGATTCAGCTCTATACGTTCATATATGTATCAAAATACCTTATAATATGTGTAACACCCCAAACCCGGCTTAGACGTTATGGCCGAATCTGACGATGTCACATGGAATGGAATTTGAAAGCGAATGTGTCAAGTTAAAACCGTTTCCGTTTATTATCTTCTATTAATCTCTCGTTGGTTGCAAAATTATTTCTCGCTAATTTGATTCGTTTAAAAACATATTTTATGGCAGAAGCTTTTAAAACCGTGATTTTTAAAGAAAACCGTTTGCGTTTAGAAAAGAATGTTGTTTTAAATGAAACTGAGATTTCATTGCAATTCAAAAGTTCATGAAAATAGTTAAAAACCAAAATAAAGGTAAACAGTCCCAAAAGTCCAAATTACATAAAAAATACCCCAAAATAAAAGGAATTAAAAACCGTAAATAAAATTAAACCGTTTTAGACATGCGGTCACCGTAGAGTCCTCCACCGCACTGAACCGTCTAAGTCTAGGGATTACCTATACAGATAAAACAGAAACGGGTAAGTTTACGTAAACTCAGTGTGTAATCCCCACAGAACACATGGATACAGTCAAACAACAGATTATCAGTCAATTGTAGTCTAGCCTAAGCCCATATCCGTTACAATAGCAGTTCAGGCCTTAGCCCATTTCAGTTTCAGTATCATATATGCATTAAGGCCTAAGCCCATCACAGTTGCAGTATCAGATATACATTAATTAGTAAACAGAGTCCTACCCAACCAGCCTCTACACCATCACCGTCCATCCCTACACTCTATGTGGGGTTTAAAACACCCACCCATCCCTACACTCCAAGTAGTACCGAATGCGGTACATAATTAGTAAATTGCAGCTGAGCTACCAGATAATAAGCTTAAGAGACTTTCAGTACACTTCCTCCAAATATCAACATCCCAACCCAATGCAATGCAACATGTAGTATATGACATGCTAATACATGAATATCAGTTATACATACAGTTCAGTATTCATTCATAAAATCATCATGCTCAGTACATACATCATACATATAGTTCACGTATTTGAGGGTCTAAGTAGTGCTTACCGACCCTACAGTAGGTTCATTGTCAACTTGGGTGACTCGTGCAACCTTAGAACACATTTCAGTTGAATGGGCCCACACGCCCATGGCCTACCCGTGTGGGCCCACACGCCAGTGTGGCCTATACGGCCCAATTTAGCCTTGTCCCCATAATCCTACATGCCCGTGTGGACTACTCGTGTGGACCCACACGCTCGTGTAGCCCACACGGCCCAAATCAGTCCAGCTCGTGTGTCGCACATGGCCTACCTGGCCGTCACACGGCCATGTCTTGCGCGCACGGCTTGGCTTGGTCGATCACACGCCAGTGTTATGGCACAAGGCCTACTACATGGGTGACCACATGCTCGTGTGGCGTTGACAATGGGGTTTTTGGCTTTTATTGAAACCCCATTTTGTACGTTTTCGGTTACACACCTGGTATCGATTTAGCACAAAACCACTTCCTAGCTTTTAGACACCTAAAAATAGAGTTTTCCAATAGTGATTGAACGGATTGAACATCGAATTCGATAACAAGAAATGAATACGATACTAACTTACCGCCAACGACAACCACCGCTAATGCGTTATAAACCGTTGAAGTGTAATTCTCTACTCTACAATCTGCTCCTAAGCACGAAAAATCACCCTTCAATCACCACAAATTGTTATCTCTAAAAATCCCGAACTAGAAATAAATGACAAGAAAATTCTACTTACCAAAAAAGGAACCTGTCAATTCCAACAACCCGATTGATCAACGTAACCACCAGTCGAAGCGAAAACCCAGAATAGCAAGTTGTAGAGATTTGACGTCAGAAATTTTGGAAGGGGAGAGAAATTTGAAAAAAAAAAGAAGATTAAACAAAATAAAATCTGATAATCTCCCCAAATCCCTTAATTATCTCCACTAACCCACTACTCAGAATTCCTGTTTGACCGAAACTCTCTCAGTCAAACGAGCAAAAATAGACTCCCACGCTCGCGCAAGGATTCGAACACAAAACCTCCAGCAATCGGACACTCAACTTAACCACCAGACCAGCAGGCCCATTCTGATATGGTTATTACAAGTAATTAAATATAAGCCTGCTGGACTAGCACAAGGCTTAATTCTAAAATAACCAAAATTTTCCAAGAGCAAGGCTTGAACTTGGGACCTCTCACACACACACCTAGAACACATAACCACTGAAGTAGATACACAGTTCTGTCATTTCACAAAAGCCGAAATAAAAATTTTAGGGCGTTACAACTCTTCCCCCATAAGAAAATTTCGACCTCGAAATGTACCTGGTTAGAACAGATGAGGATGTTTCTGACGCATCGCATCCTCAGGCTCCCACGTGGCCTCCTCAGTGCTATGATTACACCACAGCACCTTCACTAATGGGATAGACTTCCTCCAAAGAACCTTTACCTCGCGATCCAGAACCTGAACCAGCTCCTCCTCTAAGGTCAAATCTGGCCTAACCTCAATCTCCTCAATAGGGACAATATGAGTAGGATCAGAGTGGTAATGCCTCAACACCAAAACGTGAAAAACATCATGGATGCGGTCCAACTCTGGTGGTAGCTCTAACTGATAAGTGACCGGTCCCACTCGCTTCAAAATTCGGTAAGGCCCAATAAAACTAGGGCTGAACTTACCCTTACGACCGAACCTCAGAACCTCCTTCCATGGAGAGACCTTAAAAAACACGAAGCCCCCCACTGAATACTCAATCTCACGTCTCTTTAGATCAGCATAAGACTTCTGTCTATCAGAAGTCACCTTCAAACGATCCCGAATCAGTCGGACCTTATCCTCAGTCTCAAAAATCAACTCAGGACCCAATACTCGACACTCACCCAACTCAGTCCAACATAAAGGAGTACGACACTTACGACCATACAGAACCTCGTAAGGTGCCATCTAAATACTCAACTGAGAGCTACTATTGTTGGCGAACTCAACTAACGGTAGATAATCCTCCCAACTGCCTCGAAAATCGATAACACAACTCCTCAACATATCTTCCAATATCTGAATCACCCTCTCAGATTGACCATCGATCTGAGGATGGAACGCAGTACTAAAGTCTAATCTCGAACCCAGAGCCTCATGTAACTTTTTCCAAAATCGAGACATAAAGCGAGGATCCCTATCAGAAATAATCAACACTAGAACCCCATGCAGTCTCACTATCTCAGAAATGTAGAGCTTCGCCAATTTCTGAAGAGAATAGTCGGTCTTAACTAGGATAAAGTGCACAGACTTGGTCAAGCAATCCACGATGACCCAAACAGAATCCTTCTTAGTGGGTGTTAGAGGCAACCCACTAACGAAGTCCATCATTACTAGATCTCATTTCCATAGCGGAATCTTAACCGGCTGTAGCAGACCCAAAGGTAACTAATGCTCAGCTTTAACCTGTTGGCATGTCAGACATTGTGCCACAAAATCAATAACCTCCCATTTCAACCTCGGCCACCAGTACAATTCTCGAAGGTCTCGGTACATCTTATTCCCACCAGGATGCATAGCATAAGGGCTACTATGCGCCTCTCTCAAAATAGACTGTCTTAGATCAGTATCCTTCGGTATACAAATCCAACCACGAAAATAAAGTACCCCATCATTATCCAGCCCAAAGCCTGTAGTGCCACCACTCTCGACATGACGAAATCGTAAACTCATATACTCATCCTCCAACTGTTTATCTCGAATCTGCTCAATCCAAGTCAGCTTAACTTGTAACTCGGCCAATAGACTCCCATAATCAAACAAACTAAGGTGAGCAAACATCGCCCTCAAATCAGACATCGCTCTTCGGCTTAGAGCATCAGCCACCATATTTGCCTTACCAGGATGGTACTCGATAGTACAATCATAATCCTTGAGCAGCTCAATCCATCTACGCTGTCTAAGTTTAAACTCCTTCTGAGTAAGGAGATACTTGAGACTCTTGTGATCGGTGTAGATGATGCACCTCTTACCATACAGATAATGTCTCCAGGTTTTCAACGCAAAGACCACTGCAGCCAACTCAAGATCATACGTCAAATAATTCCCCTCGTGTGTCTTAAGCTTACGAGAAGCGTATGCCACAACCTTACCATCCTGCATCAAAACACACCCCAGACCCACATGTAATACATCGCTATAAACCACAAACTCCTTTCCAGGTCCAGGCTGTATCATATTAGGAGTCTAAGTCAAAATAGTTTTGAGCTTTTCAAAGCTCGATTGTTGGCATTAGTCCAGACAAACGGTACACTCTTACGTAGCAACTTAGTTAAGGGTGCTGCAATCAGTGAGAAAACTTCCACAAATCGACAATAATAACCCGCCAAACTCAGAAATTTATGGATCTCACACACATTCTTAGGCTGTTTCTAAATCCAGTACAACCTTAATCTTTCTAGGATCGACTCGGATCCCTTCAACAGACACTACGTACCCCAAAAAAGTGACTTTATGAAGCCAAAACTTACACTTACTGAATTTAGTGTAGAGCTCTTCTCACGCAGAATCTGAAGCACTACTCTAATAGGTTCATCATGCTCATCTTCAGTCTTAGAGTAAACCAAAATGTCGCCGATAAAAAATACGAAGAACTAATCCAGATAGGGCTGGAACACTCGATTCATCAGATCCATAAATGTGGCCGGTGCATTCGTCAACCCAAAAGGCATAACTAGGAACTCGTAATGCCCATAACAAGTCCTAAAAGTTGTCTTGTGAATATCCACATCCTTAACTCTGAGCTGATGGTACCCAGAACGAAGGTATATCTTAAAAACACAGAAGCCCCTCGAAACTGATCAAATAAGTCGTCGATCCTCGAAAGTGGATACTTTTTCTTAATGGTCAGCTTGTTCAACTGCTGATAGTCAATGCACATTCTCATGGTCCCATCCTTCTTCTTAACAAAAAAAATTGGTGCTCCCCACGGAGACACACTACGACCGATGAAACCATGGTCCAAAAATTCCTGCACTTGAGCCTTAAGCTCTATAAACTCCTTTGGTCCCATTCGATAGGGGGCGATAGACACCGGAGCTGTACCAGGAAAAAGCTCAATCCCAAATTCCACTTCCCGGTTCGGAGGTAAACCTGGTAGATCCTCAAGAAAGACGTCCGGAAAATCCCTTATAGTTTTGATGTCCTTTACAATAGAGTCCCCAAAAATGGAAACACTAACATAGGCCAAGAACACCTCACATCCCTTACAAACCAAATTCTCAGCCACTAGTCCAGAGATCACATTAGCCAAATAATTTTGACATTCTCCAATCATAACTACCTCATTATCCTCCTCAATTCTCAAAACGACCCGTTTAGTCGCACAGTCCAAACTAACAGGGTGCTTGACCAACCAGTCCATACCTAGAATCAAATCGAACTCTCCAAACGGAAGCTCTATCAGATTAGCCAGAAATACCGACCCTTGAACCTCTAGCGGAACATCTCTATACAGTTTGCTAACCCGAACCAATTGCCCCAGTGGACTCAGTACAGTCACCTCACTAGAAGTACTCTTAACCAAGATCCCAAGTTTCCAGACACAATGCTAGCTACATAGGAATGTGTGGAACCTATGTCTATCAATGCAAAGTAAGGTACATCATGAATTAAAAACGTACCGGTAATTACGTTTGGAGCATATCTGTCCTATCGACGATGAGCGGCATAAACAAGAGCAGGCTATCTTGCCTCAGTCTGTCCAGCACCTCTACCTAGTGCTCTCTGTCCACGACCCCTGGGTGGCTGCTGAACTACCTTCTATGGCTGCGCGGTACCAAAACCCGGAACTTGCATCTGATCGGCCCTCAGCAGACACTCCCGAATACGATTCTCTAACGACCCACAACTCAAACATGCCCCAGTCCTCCTCCAACACTCGCCCTGATGGCGTCTACCACAATACCCACACAGCTGCATTCCAATAGAAGCAATAGGGGGCCAGCTCTAATCAATCCATCAGTCTTGACCGTTTTCTTAGGCCTCTGTACCGAACTCGAGGGCTTCGAATCCTTCTTGTTCTTACCCTTCTCATGGTCTCTGTTTTGGCGCTCAGCACACTTAACATCCTCAGCAATCTTCGTCTTCTCCACTAGGACAGAAAACTCGCACTCCCTCTGTGGAGCTATCAGCACCCTCAGATTATCCCTGAGACCGTCCTCAAAACAGACACATCTCTCATACTCATCCGCCACCATGCCTCGAGCATTGCGGCTTAGTCTCAATAATTCAGCCTTATACTCGGCCAGAGATCGGTCTCCCTAAGTGAGATTCAGGAACTCTCGCCTCAGAGCATCAATGTAACTTGCCCTTACATACTTCCCTTGGAAGGCAAACTTAAAGAACTCCCAAGACAAACGATCGGGCTGAGTGTCCTCCTTAACGGTCAGCCACCACTGATACAGCTCATGGAGAAGCAATGCGACCGCACCCTTCAATTTCTACTCGAGAATACAGTCCAGATCGTCCATAATCCTCTCTGTGGCCTCTATCCAATACTCAGCCACATTAGGGGCGACTCCAGTGACACCCTTAAAAAGTTCAGCTCCATTGGACCAGAGTCGTTTGGTAACCGACCCTCGACCCTCAGACCTAGTGTTGGGCCCAGCGACACTCTCCAGTATCCTTAACATAGCCTCGAACAATGTGTCATCCCTAGCCATGCGATCTTGAGACCCAGTCTCAGTAGCAGGTGACATCAGCGTCTCACTCGTGTCTAGATTCGACATGCTGCCTAGAGAAGAGGATTCAGCTCGAACCCCCTATAGCCTCTACCTCGGCCTCTAGTACCACGTCCACGTATACCTCGTGTGCTCATGTCTATTTGGATTTGTCTGTATTATGAATTTTATGAATCAGTTACAGTTTAAATATTTATTAACAGATGTTTATGTAAAACAGTATCATAAATTCAGAGTTTGTTTTCATAAATATAGTCTCTATCAATTTTAGTTTCACTACAGTTCAGTATACACTAACTAGAGTATTTCAGAACAGACTATCTATAACAGTTTATTAGAATACTTACAGGACCGGCGCCGGAGACTCGATGTACCATATTCTCAGTCAAATCATTTCAAATCATTTGAAAACCAATTCTTTAAAAACCAAATTTTAGAACCCAAAATCCATAGTCGAGTTTTGTAACCTGGCTCTAATACCACTAAATGTAACACCCCAAACTCGGATTAGAAGTTATGGCCGAACCTGACGATGTCACATGAAATAGAATTTGAAAGCGAATGTGTCAAGTTAAAATCGTTTTCGTTTATTATCTTCTATTAATCTCTCAATGGTTGCAAAATTATTTTCACGATAATTCGATTCATTTAAAAACATATTCTATGGCGAAAGCTTTTAAAACCGTGATTTTTAAAGAAAACTGTTCGTGTTTAGAAAAAAAACAGTTGCAGTTCAAGAGTTCATGAAAACAGTTAAAAACCAAAGTAAAGGTAAATAGTCCCAAAAGTCCAAATTACATCAAAAACACCCCAAAATAAAAGGAATTAAAAACCGTAAATAAAATTAAACCGCTCAATAGACATGTGGTTACCGTAGAGTCTTCCACCGTACCGAACCGTTTAAGTCTAGGGATTACCTGTACAAATAAAACAGAAAGGGGTGAGTTTACATAAACTTAGTGTGTAATCCCCACAAAAGACATGCATACAATCAAACAACAGATTATCAGTTAATTGCAGACTGGCCTAAGCCCATATCCGTTTCAATAGCAGTTCGGGCCTTAGCCCATTTAAATTTCAGCATCAGATATGTATTAAGGCCTAAGCCCATCACAGTAACAGTATCAATTATACATTAATCAGTAAATAGAGTCCTACCCAATCAGCCTCTACACACCATCTCTGTCCATCCCTACACTCCATGTGGGGTTTAAAACACCCACCCATCCCTACACTTCAAGTAGTACCGAATGCGGCACATAATCAGTAAATTGCAGCTAAACTGCCAGATAATAGGCTTAAGAGCCTTTCAGTACACTTCCTCCAAATATCAACATCCCAACGCAACCCAATGCAATGGAACATACAGTATATGACATGGTAATACATGAATATTAGTTATACATACAGTTTAGTATTCATTCATATAATCATCATGCTCAGTACATACATCATACATACAGTTCACTCATTTGAGGGTCTAAATAGTGCTTACCGACCCTACAGTAAGTTCACAATCGACTTGGGCGACCCGTGCAACCTTAGAACACATTTAAGTTGAACGGGCTCACACGCCCATGTGGCTTACCCGTGTGGCCCATACGACCCAATTTGGCCTTGGCCGTTTGGATCACATGGCCTGGCCTAGAATCCCACACGTCCATGTGGACTACCCATGTGGATCGACACGCCCGTGTGGACCCACACACTCGTGTGGCCTACACGGCCCAAATCAGTCCAGCTTGTGTGTTGCACACAGCCAACCTGGCCATCACACGACCATGTCTTCCGCGCACAGCCTGGCCTCGTCAATCACACGCCCGTGTTATGGCACACGGCCTACCACACGGGCGACCACATGCCCGTGTGGCACCAACGGTGGAGTTTTTGGCTTTCGTTAAAACCCCATTTTCTGTATTTTCGGTTACACACCTAGTATCAATTTAGCTCAAAACCACTCTTGAGCCTTTAGACACCTAAAAACAAAGTATTCCAACAGTGATTGAGCGGATTGAACACCGAATTTGATAACAAGAAGTCGATACGATACTAACTTATCGCCAATGACAACCACCGCTAATGCGTTCTAAACCATTGAAGTGTAATTCTCTGCTCCACAATCTGCTCCTAAGAATGAAAAATCACCCTTCAATCACCATAAATTGTTATCTCTAAAAATCCCAAACCAGAAATAAATGACAACAGAATTCTACTTACAAAAAGGGAACCCGTCAATTCCAACAACCCGATTGATCAACATAACCACCATCTGAAACGAAAACCCAGAATAGCAAGTTGTAGAGATGGAGAAAAGCAAAATCAGAAGGAGGGAAGCAAGAGGATTTGACGTCAAAATTTTTGGAAGGGGAGAGAAATTTGAAAAAAAACATTAAACAAAATAAAATCTGATAATCTCCCTAAATCCCTTAATTATCTCTACTAACCCACTACTCAGAATTCCTGTTTAACTGAAACTCTCTCAGTCAAACGAGAAAAAATAGACTCCCATGCTCGCGTAGGGATTCGAACACAAGCCCTCCAGCATTTGGACACTCAACTTAACCACCAGACCAGTAGGCCCATTCTGATATGGTTATTACAAGTAATCAAATATAAGCCTACTGGACTAGCACAAGGCTTAATTCTAAAATAACCAAAATTTTCCAAGAGCAAGGCTTGAACTTGGGACCTCTCACACACACCCAGAACACATAACCACTGAAGCAGATACACAGTTGTGTCATTTCACAAAAGCCGAAATAAAAATTTTGGGGCTTTACAACATGTAACGTGTCCTCTACTTTATGTCCACAAATTAGACACCTTGTGTCACTACCCACACCATGCCTTAGTCGTTCTACTTGAGTAAGTAACATCTGTTTTAAAGCTAGCCAAAGAAAAACCCGCACTCTTTGTGTAACAGCCTATTTTCGGTGAGATCAGAATAGTGGTTTTGGGACCACAAATTTGAGCCAAAAAAATTATTTTATTTTATTTTATTGTTGGTGTCATGATAGGGAGGTCACATGAAAATTTTGATACGAAAATTTTACCGATTGTGTGTTTAATTAGGGAAAGGACTAAATTGCATAAAATGCAAAAGTTGGGTTCTAGTAGCTATAGGCATCAAATAGCTATGGAATTTAAAACTTAAGGTCCTTATATGGTAATTAGACCATTGAAGAGTAGTTAGTAGATATTTTAATGACTCGTCCATAGAAAAATTAGAAAAGGGTAGGGACTAAATTGGGAATCAATAAAATTGATAGATGATAATTAATTAAAAAGAAATAAAACATCTATTTTCATATCATATTCCCCAATTTTTCTATGGAAACCCTAGGAGAGAGGAAGAAAACTTTTCAAGCCTAATAAGGTATGAAATCAAGTCACATTTTTAGTAATTTCTATATTTTTGGAATCGGGATAGTCTAATCTTTCTATGTAGGGGATTTATTTGAAAAGTTATCAAGGTATGAAATTTGGGTCATGGATGAATATGCTGAAAATTAGAAATTTATGGTAGAAAATGAAAGGTTGTTCATAGATACACATTTGTCAAAAACCATTGACGAGTGTTATAAAAATTTTTCCCATTATCAAATCCAAGCCGGAATTGATTTAATGGAAAAAGCCCAGTTTCTACTTCAACAAACCAGTTATAAGTTCTGGACCGATGGAAGAAGAATATTGGCATTTGACACTGGAAACCACCAGGAAGAACAAGCGGAAGGGGATATAATATCGTAGGATAATATTTCGCAAGAAGAAAATAGATAATTTACAAAAGATTTACAAGGGTGTTCTTGAGAAGAAAAAGTAGATAATATGGGAGAAGTAACGAATTTAGATTTGAATAGCAAGGCTAAAGAGTTATTATCCGATGTTAATAATAAATTAGATCAGGTTATTAATATTAGTAATAACATAGAATCAGATCTAGGTCCTTTATTTTACGGTAATAGTAATGATATTTTAGTTTTTATTTTGGACTGTTATTTCTTTAACAAATCCCCATTCAATACTGGTTATATCAAATGGATCATGATCAAGTCGAAATTTGATAGTAGGAAGTTTTTCTCCTATATCATTTATAAAAACATAAGCTTGTGAAAAATATTTTGAAAAAGTTTCTGAAAATAGAGCTTGTGCACAAGCGGAAGGGGATATAATATCGTAGGATAATATTTCGCAAGAAGAAAATAGATAATTTACAAAAGATTTACAAGGGTTTTCTTGAAGAGAGCAAGTATACAAGAGAGTTTGTATATTGCAAATTCTATTCAAGTGATTCCAAAACCCGATCCCCAAAATCGATGCCTTCTTTAGGCTACAAGAATGCCTATTTATAACAAAAATTCTAAACTCAAATTTAATTACAATTGAATTCCGAATAGTATCCTGATAAGGATGCTTTCAATGTCAACTTCATGGTGGTTTCCACGTAGCTTCCTTGAATAGTATCCTGATAAGGATGCTTGAATTGTCAGCTTCATGGTTGTTTCCACGTAGCTTCCTTGAAATAATGGTTGCCATCATGGTTGTTTCCACGTAGTTTCCTTGAAATAATGGTTGCCATCATGGTTGTTTCCTTCATTGCTTGAGTCACTAGATATGGATTATGATGGGTTATCACATCCAATATCTTTTATGTCTCCTTTTTTGGATTCGATCTTATCCTTCCTGGATATTTCTGATATTCATCTCCTCGATTTCATCCAGGTGTAGTGATTCGGGTGAAGGTACTGGTGTGTTCTAGCTTTCCCACACTTCTCTGATTTCCGCTGCTAACGGATAATCTTCGATCTCCATATCAGCTATTTTTGTTAATAGCGAAATGGCTTCTTCATTTATTTCGGCCTGGTGGTTTCCAGTGTCAAATGCCAATATTCTTCTTCCATCGGTCCAGAACTTATAACTGGTTTGTTGAAGTAGCTGGGCTTTTGCCATTAAATCAATTCCGGCTTGGATTTGATAATGGGAAAAATTTTTATAACACTCGTCAATGGTTTTTGACAAATGTTGTTGATCTTCCTGGGCTGCCAAGAGGGATCTTCCTCCAAGCATTTTATGAATAGACCATATTTGATATGGCTGATAAAATTTTTCTTTTTCAGCGATACCAATAAGGCTGCTTATTCTTATATAAAAATAGTAGACAAAATCATCTAAATCAACAAAGTTTGTTAATCTAGATTTTACTATAGTTGGAAAATCTTTTAGTAAATGAAAAGAAAGATCTTGGACTATTATTTCTTTAACAAATCCCCATTCAATACTGGTTATATCAAATGGATCATGATCAAGTCGAAATTTGATAGTAGGAAGTTTTTCTCCTATATCATTTATAAAAACATAAGCTTGTGAAAAATATTTTGAAAAAGTTTCTGAAAATAGAGCTTGCTGGTTGCAAATAGCTCGATTTATTTTTGAAAAAATATCAGGAAGCAGAATTTGTATCTTATTAATAATAGGAATGTTTTTCCCGTTACTAATAAAATATTGAAATATATCAAGAAGATTGTTTATCTCCTTAATATCCATATATTCGATTAGGATTTCTTCCCAATCTCGGTATAAAATGGATTTTAGTAATAAATCTTCGGATTTATTTTCTTTAGTTGTTTTTTCAACTAAGAATTCCGAGAATTGTGTAAGAGCTTTTCGGAAATTTGCTCTTTGTTCCAAAATATGGTTTTTCCATATTCTGTTTATAAAATTGTAATATTCTGGAGGTAATCGAGGATTATAAAAATCTTTTAATTCAGGAAATCCAAGATTTTGTTGTTTTTTCAACAAATCTTCTGTATTTTTTATAATCTCAGAATAGTTTTTTTGATATTCTGAATATGGATTTTGTGAAAATTCAAAATAACTCACCGGGGTTGGTGATTGTGTTCCAAATGGTTGGTTTACCATTGGATATGGTACATAATATCCCTGTTTAGGATAAAATTGTACTTGTGCAGGAGCAGTAATAAATCCTTGTTTAGGACTTGCTGGTGTAATAAATCCTTGTTTAGGATTTGCAGGTGTATCAATAAATCCTTGTTTAGGACTCATTGGTGATTT
Source organism: Gossypium australe (assembly GCA_005393395.2). Lineage (NCBI taxonomy): Eukaryota > Viridiplantae > Streptophyta > Magnoliopsida > Malvales > Malvaceae > Gossypium > Gossypium australe. Next base: position 36,340,375 of record CM016626.1, on the reverse strand, counting down.
TCCCTTGTTGGGTTTTTTATGGACAGTTCACCATCCATCATTTTCTTTTAGAGGTTGTTTACCTCTATCCATAAGGCCTGCTAAGAAAATCAGCAAACATTAGTAATTTTATGATATTCTACTAATGGTATTTCTATAGAAGTATTTTCTATAGATAATATAACCGATTTTTTATTAACAGTAAATGGTAGATATTGATTAATAAAATTATTTCCTAATAATATATTACCATACATATCAGGAAAACATAATATTTCTGGAATTATAAATCTAACATTTTTTATGTAGATTGGAATATTTTTTGCTTTATAATAAATAGTAGTTTTGCTACCACTTATTCCATTAATATTTATTATCTTCTTTACAGGTTTCCAATATTCTTCAGGAAGAACATTCTTTTTACAGCTACTGGTTGTAGCTCCTGTATCTAATAAAGCATGTAAAGAATATTTTTATAATCTTTATCATGTAATGTAATTTCAATGTATTTATTGAAATTTATAATATTTTCTACTGAATAATGTATATCTTCCATTCTATTGTTTCTAGAACTTCTACTAGGTGTAGTAGGAAAAATAGGAATATGAACTGTTTTCATACCTATTGGTGTAGATGTACTTATATTATCATCTTCTTCCTCTGGTTGAGAACTAGAAGGTAGTACTAAATTATCATCTGTATTTGTTATAAGATTATTTTTAAAATATAACTTATCACCAGATGACATATATTCTATAGTACTTACTGGTTTAGAAGTACTAGCATTGTTAGTCTTTTCTATGATCCAGTCTTTTGGAATCGATAGGTCTTTTAGATGTAATAATTTTAGTTGAATCTCCGTTGTAAATTTATTAGGCTCAAAAAGCTCAATTATTTTATTATTTATTTCTTTTATTTCAACCTCTGTCGTATTAGTATATTCATTAATAGAAGTCCAGCTTATTGCTAAATCTTCTGCTAAATCGCTAATATCAGAATTTTTTGTCTGAATTCTAAGGCATAGACACTCTTCTATTAGAGGGTCTGTTATGGATATAAAGTAATTTGGTTTAACTTTAAATCCTATAACACCTGTATGTAAATTTGATTGAATTCCTCCAATAAGTGCTTTTATTGGATTTTCAAATCTCTTATCTAATAATACCGCTAAAATAGGAACATCATGACCTCTTCTAAATAAAGCTCTAATTGTTATCATAATGACTCCTAAATGTATATATCTTACCTGAGGATAGTTTTTTCTAATCCTTTTTATTTTTTCTTTGGTAAATAAGGGAATTTCTGTTAATCCACCTTTGGTATCTTTAGCGACTGTATTACCGCTAATTTTCTCTATATGTCTTTTTGACCATATTTTAAACTTAGAAATTTTATAAATTTCTTCTTTAGAAATATGATTTTTATTAATCTTTTCTATTATATCATCAGAAAAGTCTATTTCTTCTCCGATTAAATTTCCTAACTTAATATCCTGTTGTTCAGGATTAGGAATTTCTTCTAACTTATTATTAGAACTGCTTCCTATCATAAATATGTATTTTTCAGAATCTACATCAGATTCCGTTTCTATTATATTATCTATTTTATCACCTAATATTCTTGTTGTGTTTTCAACAAATTCATAATTTCTATTAATAGCTCTCAGATTATCATCTGTTTGAAGATCTGAGTCTATTTTTCTCTTACCATGAGAATCTCTTTTATCAATTTCCCAAGGTTTCGGTACTACAAAATCATATGGATCTGGTGGTTCAGTATCCATGGGATCTTCAGGAATCTCTATATTCTCTTCTGTTGAAGTGTTTTCTTCATCAGAATTATGACTAGTTACATTAATATCTATTTCTGAATTATTAGGACTTTCACTATTTTCTGTGGTTTCAGATTTATTATTATCATATTCTAACATATAGTGATAATTATATTTTTTGAACAGATCTTTATGTTCTTCATAAAGTTCCTCTATTAACTTAAGATATTCGACTCTTTCATAACTATCTTCTGTTTTAGAAAATTGGTTTTTCCAATGTTCTATTAGAGTTTTATAAGATTCGAAATCATATTTTTGTTGTTTTTTATCTTTTTCTCTTTTTTCTTTTGTTTTTTCTTTTTTATTATTATTATTATTAAAAGATTCATCCGAAGACTCATCTTCATCTGACAAAACTAAAATATCATTACTATTACCGTAATATAAAGGACCTAAATCTGATTCTATGTTATTACTAATATTAATAACCTGATCTAATTTATTATTAACATCGGATAATAACTCTTTAGACTTGCTATTCAAATCTAAATTCGTTACTTCTCCCATATTATCTACTTTTTCTTCTACTTTACTGACCTTAGTATATAATCTATTAAAATATATAGACGTCATATCTATTAAACTATTGATACCCTTACTAAGAGCCGAAATATTATTTTCATTCTTAGAGTCTATATGCATAGCATGATTACAAGTTTTATCTTTGTATAAACAATCCATTTGTTCCATGTTTTTATCCCTGGTACCTAAGACCGTCTGTGTCTATACGTCTTCAAAAACGCCTACAACGTCCCACTCGGACTTAACGGCAACAAGAAGACAGAACGACAGATATATGGGTTTTGAGACAAAAACCACGAAATAAACGGAATTGAAGATTAAAGATAGAAACTTACAATGATAACTACGATATTAGAACTCCAGAAATCGTTACTCCGGGGCTCCTCGGATAGGATATCTGATACCAATTACAGGGGGGAGGGAGGGGATATGCACAAGCGGAAGGGGATATAATATCGTAGGATAATATTTCGCAAGAAGAAAATAGATAATTTACAAAAGATTTACAAGGGTTTTCTTGAAGAGAGCAAGTATACAAGAGAGTTTGTATATAGCAAATTCTATTCAAGTGATTCCAAAACCCGATCCCCAAAATCGATGCCTTCTTTAGGCTACAAGAATGCCTATTTATAACAAAAATTCTAAACTCAAATTTAATTACAATTGAATTCCGAATAGTATCCTGTAAAGAAGATAATAAATATTAATGGAATAAGTGGTAGCAAAACTACTATTTATTATAAAGCAAAAAATATTCCAATCTACATAAAAAATGTTAGATTTATAATTCCAGAAATATTATGTTTTCCTGATATGTATGGTAATATATTATCAGGAAATAATTTTATTAATCAATATCTACCATTTACTGTTAATAAAAAATCGGTTATATTATCTATAGAAAATACTTCTATAGAAATACCATTAGTAGAATATCATAAAATTACTAATGTTTGCTGATTTTCTTAGCAGGCCTTATGGATAGAGGTAAACAACCTCTAAAAGAGAATGACGGATGGAGAACTGTCCATAAAAAACCCAACAAGGGAAAATCACCAATGAGTCCTAAACAAGGATTTATTGATACACCAGCAAGTCCTAAACAAGGATTTATTACACCAGCAAGTCCTAAACAAGGATTTATTGTTGCTCCTGCACAAGTACAATTTTATCCTAAACAGGGATATTATGTACCATATCCAATGGTAAACCAACCATTTGGAACACAATCACCAACCCCGGTGAGTTATTTTAAATTTTCACAAAATCCATATTCAGAATATCAAAAAAGCTATTCTGAGATTATAAAAAATACAGAAGATTTGTTGAAAAAACAACAAAATCTTGGATTTCCTGAATTAAAAGATTTTTATAATCCTGGATTACCTCCAGAATATTACAATTTTATAAACAGAATATGGAAAAACCATATTTTGGAACAAAGAGCAAATTTCCGAAAAGCTCTTACACAATTCTCGAAATTCTTAGTTGAAAAAACAACTAAAGAAAATAAATCCGAAGATTTATTACTAAAATCCATTTTATACCGAGATTGGGAAGAAATCCTAATCGAATATATGGATATTAAGGAGATAAACAATCTTCTTGATATATTTCAATATTTTATTAGTAACGGGAAAAACATTCCTATTATTAATAAGATGTTTAGAATATGTCTATATAACAAGTGTAGACAAATTCTGCCTCCTGATATTTTTTCAAAAATAAATCGAGCTATTTGCAACCAGCAAGCTCTATTTTCAGAAACTTTTTCAAAATATTTTTCACAAGCTTATGTTTTTATAAATGATATAGGAGAAAAACTTCCTACTTGATCACGATCCATTTGATATAACCAGTATTGAATGGGGATTTGTTAAAGAAATAACAGTCCAAAATCTTTCTTTTCATTTACTAAAATATTTTCCAGCTATAGTAAATCTAGATTAACAAACTTTTTTGATTTAGATGATTTTGTCTACTATTTTTATATAAGAATAAGCAGCCTTATTGGTATCGCTGAAAAAGAAAAATTTTATCAGCCATATCAAATATGGTCTATTCATAAAATGCTTGGAGGAAGACCCCTCTTGGCAGCCCAGGAAGATCAACAACATTTGTCAAAAACCATTGACGAGTGTTATAAAAATTTTTCCCATTATCAAATCCAAGCCGGAATTGATTTAATGGCAAAAGCCCAGTTTCTACTTCAACAAACCAGTTATAAGTTCTGGACCGATGGAAGAAGAATATTGGCATTTGACACTGGAAACCACCAGGAAGAAATAAATGAAGAAGCCATTTCGCTATTAACAAAAATAACTGATATGGAGATCGAAGATTATCCGTTAGCAGCGGAAATCAGAGAAGTGTGGGAAACCTGGAACACACCAGTACCTTCACCCGAATCACTACACCTGGATGAAATCGAGGAGATGAATCTCAGAAATATCCAGGAAGGATAAGATCGAATCCAAAAAAGGAGACATAAAAGATATTGGATGTGATAACCCATCATAATCCATATCAAGTGACGCAAGTAATGATGGAAGCAGCCGTCAATGCCATGTAAAAAATGATGTAAGCAATGATGCAAGCAGCATATATTGCCAAAAAAGGAAGCTACGTGGAAACAACCATGATGGCAACCTTCACATCAAGGAAGCTACGTGGAAACAACCATGAAGCTGACAATTCAAGCATCCTTATCAGGATACTATTCAAGGAAGCTACGTGGAAACCACCATGAAGCTGACATTGAAAGCATCCTTATCAGGATACTATTCGGAATTCAATTGTAATTAAATTTGAGTTTAGAATTTTTGTTATAAATAGGCATTCTTGTAGCCTAAAGAAGGCATCGATTTTGGGATCGGGTTTTGGAATCACTTGAATAGAATTTGCAATATACAAACTCTCTTGTATACTTGCTCTCTTCAAGAAAACCCTTGTAAATCTTTTGTAAATTATCTATTTTCTTCTTGCGAAATATTATCCTACGATATTATATCCCCTTCCGCTTGTGCATATCCCCTCCCTCCCCCTGTAATATCTTTTTCTCTTTTTTCTTTTGTTTTTTCTTTTTTATTATTATTATTATTATTATTAGAAGATTCATCCGAAGACTCATCTTCATCTGACAAAACTAAAATATCATTACTATTACCGTAATATAAAGGACCTAGATCTGATTCTATGTTATTACTAATATTAATAACCTGATCTAATTTATTATTAACATCAGATAATAACTCTTTAGACTTGCTATTCAAATCTAAATCCGTTACTTCTCCCATATTATCTACTTTTTCTTCTACTTTACTGACCTTAGTATATAATCTATTAAAATATATAGACGTCATATCTATTAAACTATTGATACCCTTACTAAGAGCCGAAATATTATTTTCATTCTTAGAGTCTATATGCATAGCATGATTACAAGTTTTATCTTTGTATAAACAATCCATTTGTTCCATGTTTTTATCCCTGGTACCTAAGACCGTCTGTGTCTATACGTCTTCAAAAACGCCTACAACGTCCCACTCAGACTCAACGGCAACAAGAAGACAGAACGACAGATATATGGGCTTTGAGACAAAAACCACGAAATAAACGGAATTGAAGATTAAAGATAGAAACTTACAATGATAACTATGATATTAGAACTCCAGAAATCGTTACTCCGGGGCTCCTCGGATAGGATATCTGATACCAATTACAAGGGGAGGGAGGGGATATGCACAAGCGGAAGGGGATATAATTGAAATTTCATTTTCTGAGCCTAGGGACGAAATCGAAATTTTTAAAAAGGATAGGGGCAAAATGGTAATTTTGCCTAGGATGTAATAGAATGCAAATGTAAATGAAATGTGATAGATTAATAGTTAAATTTATCCATATAGATCTGGAAAGACCAACTATGGAACTAGATCGAGGAAAGCAAAAGGTTTCAGATTAGTTGACATTCAAATACGAACCATTTTCAAGGTAAGTTCGTGTGGCTTAAATATGTATGTTAATATGATTGAAATGAATTGTATGATTGTGTGAGATGATATATACATAATGAAATAGTCTTAAGTTGTGAAATATGGAAAAATTGTCATGTTCCTGTTAAATGTTGAAATTCGATGGATTAAGGTGATTTCTTGAATAAGAATAATATTACATATGTTGCAGATAGAGTTTAGCCCGAACGGGTAATTCTAATGTAAGCCCTCTTGAGCTTTTGATTTAGATTGGATTTAGCCCAGAAGGGTAATCCAAATTAAGCTCTCTAGAGCATATGCTAGGGATAGGATTTAGCCTGGATTGTAACACCCCAAACCCGGCCCATTCGCTATGACCGAATTTGAAATGCCACTACGGAAAACGTTTGAAAAACTTTTGACTTAGAGTTAAAAACATAAAAAATTTGTTGTCTTTACTAAAACATTGTGTAATTAAAGTTCCAAATAAAATTAAGTTGTTTAAAATAAAACATTTTCAAATAATAATATAATCGACAATCCAACTTAAAACATAATAAAAGTCCTTAAATACTTTAAATGGCCCTTGTTACAATAAATAACCTTTCATAAGAAAAATGTGTAAAACAAATAAATTTATCTTTTGCATGGGCCACCTCGTATCCACTCCAACCCGGTCCAAGCTTTATGCATCACCTGAAAGGTTTGAGAAAAATTGGGTGAGTCAAACAGACTCAGTGCATAGTTATTTCACATGTTTCCACGTATGGGCTTGGCCCATATCCACACATCAATCACATATCAGATGATAAGGCAATATATACACATAATTTCACATGTTGGGCTTGGCCCAAATCCACATTGATCCACATAATTAGTCATGCAAAATGCATAAATATGCAACATGAAGCCCAACCCAACCTAGAGTCCATCCGTTACTCCTACCTTAGCAGACTCCCAGCCCAAGGCCGTGGCTAATCCACCGATCAAATAATGATCCACATATCTTACCTTGGCAGACTTGCTGCCCAAGGCCGTGGCTAAGCCACCGATCACATAGTGATCCACATAACTGTATCCACGAGGTGACTCGAGGTCATCCTCAATCTACGGTGATGCACACAGCTATCATCCGCCAAGATGGGCACCTAGCCAACACCTCCCTTGATGGAGCACATAGCCACCATCAAGCGCCAATGTAGCACAAGGCTAACATCAGACCACGTACATAATGTACACCCTTTCCTTCGATAGTCACATCCCAAGTCCCATGCATATATATATGTATCATGGCAACATATCACTTGAAACAAATATACATCACATGCCATTACATTTCATATTCATCAATGATCATTTAATATCGTAAATCACTGACCTGAGTATTCGATCACCCACCACGGGTATTCACAATCTTAGCCCTTAATTCGGCTACCATTAACATCATATCACATATACATAAATATAACACATACACACAATCAAGAGACAATGCGATAACTACGCACCTTTTTGGCACAGTCGGCTAAATCCCGAAGACCCGATCTACCACACTAGATTTCCTTGCCCTACATTCGGCCAATAATTAGATCAATACCATAGACCATTCGGCCAAACCACAATCCTTATTCACCATAGCCTTCGGCTTAACATCCATTTAAAAAATAAAGAACCAACACAAACCTTACCACTTGACTTACCGAAATTTGATTGCTTCCAAAATCCGAAGAGCCTAAAAGAAATAAGTCCCTATGGTTAGAATCTTACTATCACATACCCAAAATTTGGCTTTTGCCCTCATGAGAATCAATAGAGAAAATAGAAAAGAATTTCGGCCAAGACACTTACCTATCTTCCAAAACCGATTGAAGAAAACCAAATGAAGACCTACCCTTATTGATATTTGGCCAAGACAAAACAAAAAGAGTATGGGAAGTTTCGGCAATATGGTTGATTTGTAACAACAAAAAGGATTCGGCTAGAGTGGAGAAAGAGAAAGGAAAAAGGAAGAAAAAGAAAGAGATTTCAATGGGAGAGGGATGTTTATGGCTTTGAACAAAAATGAAAGAAAGTAAAGAGGAATGGGGAGAAGGAAGCTTCGGCCAAGAGAAAGTAGAAGAAATGTGGGTTGAACAAGTATGAAAGAATGGAAAAGAAGTTGTGAACAAAAGATATTCGGCCAAGCACAATGATGGTTTCGGTTTTTGTTTCACTTTGATGCACTAGGGAGAAACTTGCAAAAACTAGAAAGGATTTTCGGTTATGACACCAAAACAAATATTGAAGGCCAAAACTAACACCAAAAACTCACCTTATGTCCAAGACACATTCGGCTATAGGGAGTGTTTGTGGAGAGAAAAAGAAATTGATGTTCAAATGCTTAGGAAAAATTGGCCAACTAGCTACTAACCTACCAAAGCTTCCATCAAAAATCGGTCAAGCCCTTTCCTAGTCCAAAATGCCGTCCACATACATGAACTAAAGACCATAAAAGAGTTTCCAAAACATTCTCCATAATCCATGCCTTTTGTCCCCTCATCATACCATAATCTTAAGATTCTTATCCCAAAATACAAGCTTACCTTAAACTAATATTCAACTTGCCATAAAGAGAAATTGAAAGTCCAACCTTCCATAATTAGAATTTAACCGTCCATTAATGCTAGGATACATAAATATAAAGTCTTCAAAATACTAATCATGCTACTCGAACCACTTCCCTCAAGAAACTCTTCATGCATCTTAACCACCTTGCCACTAACTCCACATGTGCTTAATTTAACACTTAAATTAACTTAACTGTCAAGTTCACCTAATCCACTTCACTAATTTTTTTTAATACTAAAAATTATTCTAGCCTCACTAATAAAATCAAGCATTCACAAGACTAAGCTAAACACACAAAATTCATACCCAAGCTAACACAAATAATAAAATAATACTCAAAATTTTCCTAAAGCCCAAGGCCCAATCGGCCCAATCCTACTAGGCCCAATTTCGGGATATTACATGGATTGGTAATCCTATTGTAAAATGTACGGCTCAAGAGTGTGCCTTTTTATTTTGTACCCTAATGGGTACTTTTGCACATGAGTATATTACCCGAACATCCATCAAAATTTCAATAGTTCGACTGAAAGGACTCTTGAAGTATGGAAAGGTAAAATTAATGGAAGCTTGTAATGTGATGAGCTCATCTATATTATTTGATATTCATATGAGATTATGCGACTAACTTGTTTGAATAAGTGTATCTGTTTAGGTAACTTACCCAAAATTGATGGAATGTAAATTTATGTATGCTTGTATTAATAAATATGACCGGTAAGTTTATTTTCTGTTATACGAACTTACTAAGCATGAAAATGCTTACCTCGTTTAATTTTCTTTGTTTTATAGTGTTCATAAGCTCGCGAAGGTTGGAGGTCAGTCGGAGCATCAATCACACTATCCACTATCTCATTTTGGTATAAATAGAAATCTCATTTTGGTATAATGACATGTATAGGCTCATTTGGCCAAATGATGGCTTGTAAGTGATGTTTTGTAATCTATCCATTGGAATGGCTAGTGATGTTTTACTTAATATGTTTATAAAGTTATTCCATGATTAAATTCCTATGTGCTAAGTTGGTTGATCGGATTATGCTTAAGGTGTATGTTCCTTATAATAAAATTATAAACATGAATTGTATGTGATAATATACCATGCTAGGTACTAAAATTGGCTTGGTTATAATCTTTGGATTGGTGGATATATGTTAGTGAGTTTTGGTGTAGGAAAGGGGTAAGTTTTGGGTGACAAATGAGGATAGGAAATGGCTTTATTTTGTCCACACGGGCATGTATCTTGGCCGTGTATGACACACGGCCTACCCCATAGGCATGTGGCCTGGCCGTGTGTCCCCTGCATCTTAAAAATGAGAAACAGGATGCTCAAAATTGGGCATACGGGCGTGTGTCTCAGCCGTGTGGTTGACACAGCCTTGAACATGGGCGTGTTACACGGCCGTGTGAAAACTGCACCTTAATTTCAAAAATTAAATTCGCCATACGGCCTAGCACACAGGCGTGTGACTTGGCCGTGTAACTTTAATTTCTTCATGCTTGCAAGTCAGAGAGTTACACGGGTTAGGGACATGGGTGTGTGTAACCACACGGCCTGATCACACGAGTGTGTCCCTAGACCATACGGGCGTGTGAGCACTACAACCTTGGAAATTTTTTGAAATGTCGCAAAAAAATTTATCAGTTTCCGATTAAGTCCCAACTTAATTCTAATGCTCGTATTGGACCTCGAGTGTCCAATTAAGGGGCATTTTGAATGATCTCGGTAAATGAATAGTAATCTACGTAAATTATTTGGAAAATGTTCTGAATGTTCTTGTAATACTCTGAAACCCTATTTCGACGACAGATACAGGTTAGGGGTGTTACACTTTGAGGTCCTTTAACCTTCCATGACAAATTCGAAGCTTCCTCCCTAGGATTTTACGAACTCTCCCTAATCTTACGATAAGCACTCTTGATAGAGAAGCACCTAGAAGAGGTTCCCAACCAATGAATTCTGTTAGGCCCTGCTGCAGGAGGTGGGGGAAGAATTCTAGTAATGTGCCCAATTAAATCTTCAAAAAGCCAAACTCAAAAAAGTTTCATGTTCCTTCTTCTGTAATCATCTCCCTTAAAAAACAATCTGTGGTAATATTAGCACTTTCTAGGATAAGGTTAATTACTGGGCCAACCTCCAAAATCCAACTATCCCTCTAACAATTAATGGAGTTGTTGTCTCTAACTGACCAGAAAATATTTTCTTTAAGCAGTGGCCATACCTTAGATAAAGCTCTCCAAAGAAAAGAGCAACTACCCACAAAGCCTCCGATCTCGATAGAATGTTAAACCCCAACTTTAATAGAAAGGTGGTGTTATGATCTTTCAACTATTAAAATGCAAGCCCTTCACAAGCCTTTGGCTGAAAATTGAGTTCCAACTGACAAGGGCCATTTTTTTATTCCCTCCAGTGGACCCCCAAATGAATTGTCAAACAGTACTCTCAATTTCATCACAAATACCCTGTGTTATTCTCAATGACTGCATGAAGTAACTAGGTATTGTGAAAAGGACCGATTTAGCTAAGGTAACTTTGTTAACTAGAGACAATTGCCTAACATCTCACTTTTGTAACCTAGACTTAAATTTTTCCACCACGAACTTTAAAGAAATATCGATTACCTTTTCGTGAAAGAGAAGAACTCCCAAGTATGAACCTAAATTATGCACCTTGTGGAAGCCAAGCATGTTGCGCAAACTTCTTGCCAAAACATCATCCACACCTTTGGAAAAGAAAATGTTCATATTGTGAGCATTCAACCGATGCCTAGAAAAGCCACAAAAAGTATCCAACAAGTCCTTAATTAATCTGGCCTAGTGTTCATCTACTTTTCCAAAGATAACAAGATCTTCAGCAAAAAAAAATGAGAAAGTGCCGGACCTGAACTAGATAGGCAAATTGGAGACCAGATACCAGAGCTTATAGATGAATTAATGCTCTGACCTAACCATGTCATGCAAAGAATAAAAAGATAGGGTGATAGAGGACGGCCTTATCGAATGCCCCTTACTAGACTGAATTTTTGAGTCGGCACCCCATTTCAAAGGGTCTGCATAGTAGAATTTGTGATGGTAGAGATCATGACATTCCTGAGGAAATATGGAATAGATGAGGCTTGAAAGGAGGCGTCAATGAATTTCCAACTAACCCTATCATAAGCTTTCTCTGAATCTGTAACTCCCCTAACCCATATTCATCGTCAGAATAGGGTTATGGAGCATTACCAGACTTATAACAAAATCGAACATACATTTCTCAAACAATTATCAAATTCAAATACAAGTCATTCATAATCATTCATCAAGTCCCTAATACGAGCCTACGAGGCCCAAAACATGCTTTAGAAGTGGTTCAAGACTAAACCGATATCTCAGGAAATTTTTAGAAAAAACTTAGAAAACTTTACAAAATTCAGGGGACACACGGCCAAAGACACGCTCGTGTCACAAGCTGTGTGGACATTTGAAATGGGATCACATGGCCGCGTCCCAGCCCATGTCCAGCCCCGTGTAACTCTCTGACTTGGGTCACACGGCCAACCACACGCCCGTGTGACCAGCCCATGTGCCCTTCAAAATGGCCTCACACGGCCGTGTGCTAGGCCCTGCCAAACCTGTAGGGTATACTGGCTTATACCACACGGCCAAGTCACACACCTGTGTGTGAAACCGTGTGGAGCATACTGACTTGATTTCTAATTAAACACCAGGGGACACACGACCTTGTCACCTGACCATGTGCCACACATGGCTGAGACACACGCCCGTGTCTCTGCCCGTGTGGACAAAAATAGGCTATTTACCAAGCCATCTTTCTCACCCAAAATGCAACCACTTAAAAACATCAATTGGCATATAGCATAGCATCAATAGACATTCAAACCAATCTCAACCAAGCATAATTCATGCCATTTCAATACCATCAAATACAAGGCACACATGTACCACAATATATGCTATTCCATTCATACCATTTTCATATTCTCAAATCACTTAAATGGTCACTTTCATTTATGCATCACTTTACCTAAATCACTAGCATGCCAATTCTCAATTATCAACTATATGATACTCAAATTACCAATTTACAAACAACCAGTCACCACCAGCATTTACATAGTAACTACTCAATGCATAACAAAGCCATTTGCACATATATATATATATATATATATATATATACACAACCAAATCAACCAAAGTAAACCAAAACACATGGCCAAATACATATCAAACCATTCATCATTTACAAGCCAACTCAAATGGATAAATCCATTACTAATATATACTAAAATGACCATAATTCCTAACATGCCATATAACCAAAAACATAAGTTCAAAAGTACTAATGTAACAACCCGATTTAGGGGCTAGTCAGAACAGTGGTCTCGAAATCACTAATTTGAGGTTAGAGAAATTATTTTCATGTTATGTTATGTGTTGTAACATGTTTATCAGGATGCATGAAAATTTTTGGTGCCTTAATTTTAACGATTTCTAGCTAAATTATGAAAAAAGGACTAAATCGCATAAGGTGCAAAAATTATATTTTATTTGCTAGAGGAGCCAAATAGATATGGTTTATAAATTGGAGGTCCTAAATGTGCAATTGGGCCATGGGAATTAGCTTGGCCAGTCAAAGGAGGACAAAGGGGACAAGGGCATTAAATGTTGTCATGTTAGGTGAGTAAAAAGAAATAAAATAAGATGAAATAAGCTAAAAGCTGTCATCTTTTTATTTCTTCTCTTCATCCACCGAAAATACCAACAAGGATGGGGTTTTTTAAGCTCAAAATTTTAGCAAGCATTTCTTCTCACAGGTAAGTGATTTTGATGGTTTTAGTTGATAATTTTTATACTTTTGGAGTCCTCAAAGCTTAAGCTTCCTAAAGAGGGGCTGTTTTGCAACATGGTTGAAAGTCTAGGGACTTGCCATGAGAGTGTTTATGCTAGTTTCTAAGTTTTTATGGAAAAAAAATGAATGATAGGATGATGAGAAACAACTTTTGTGAAAGGTGTTGTCATGAAAACACTTAACTGGGACTAAAATGCAAAAGTTGTAATTTGTTCATTAAGGCATGAAATAGTTGGAATTGTGGATAATTGTAAGAGGAATAAATGTTCAGCTAGGCTTGCTTAACAAGAAAATGTGATGAAAATCTATTTACGAACCTAGGGGCAAAATCGTAATTTTGCCAAAGTGTAGGGGCAAAATGGTAAATTTATAAGTGATTAAATCAGTAAATTTTGCCAAAGTGTAGGGGCAAAAAGTGTAGATTATGGTGTATTATCATTTATAAGTGATTAAATTAGTAAATTCCATTGTTCTAGATTAAATAAAATGAGTTTCGGACCAAGAACGGGTAAAAAGAGAAATGTGGACAAAAAGTCCTTTTCAGCCCTTTCGACATCGAGGTAAGTTCATCTGTGAATGTGGAAATTACGTATGAATTAATTTAGTATTCCAATGTTGTATGGAATGTATATTTAGTCTATGAATGTATGAAAATATCTTTTAATGAGATGTCAAGAGAATTGAATTTGGGAGTAATGGGAAATGTATATAGCATGATATGATGATAGTTATAGTCTCATGTAAGACCATATTGGAATATGGCCTCGGTGTAAGAATTCGTATAAGACCATGTTAGGGACATGGCATCGATATGTTAATGTAAGTAAGACCCTATTAGGGTATGATGTCAATGTGACACTATGTGTATGAGACTCAATAGGGTTATTTAACAATTTGAGATGAATTCAGTATATGATGAACTTCTAGTGGGTTATGTGTAATCGATACACCTTAGTTGTATGAGATAGATTTATTGATGCATTGTGTAAATGCGAACGAGAATCGTAGAAAGTTAAGTAAGAATGAAAATATGTGAGGATGTTCTCGGTTGAACATTTGAAATAGAGATATACATGTGGATTACTATCCATGAATGTAAAATAAAAGTGAGCTATGTGCGATATCACCTTATTGATTTTAATGATGGGCTAAGTGCGATACCATCAATTATATTATTATCGGTGGGCTATGTGCGTTACCACCTGATTAATTAGTAATCGATAGGTTGTGTGCGATACCATCGCTTATAAATGATTGGTGAGCTAAGTGCGAAATCACCATAACTATAAATGATTGGTGGGCTGTGTGCGATACCACCCTATTAGAGATTCAGTGGTGGGCTAAGTCCGAAACGACCGAGAGATTAGTAGTATGAGTGACTCATTGAAAATACTTGATATGTTGTTTTATATGATCATGTGGTGATCAGTGCAGGATTGTATGCCAATTAAACGAGCTTCAAAATGAGTAAGAATGCAGGATTGTATGCAGGATTGTGGCATGGTAAGAATGTGGTAAGAGACAGAATGAGTAAGCTTCAAAAGTGGTTAAGTAACCATGAGTTTATGAGAAAATGCATTATAGTACCTTGTAGCCATGGATATTCAATGAATATTAGAAATTGCCAGTTATATACAGATAAACTTACTAAGCATATTGTTTACTCCTTTTCTTTTCCCATATCTTATAGGTTATTTTTACTAGCTTGGGTTGGAGGCCGCGGGAGATGTTTTCACACTATCGAGTAGACTTCTGGTATGGTGTTTCAAGTTCTTTTGACTCATGGCATGTATAGGGATTCTTTTAAAGTTGATTAAGTTCTAATTGATGTAGCCAAATTGTGTTGGCTTAAGAGAACTTAGGGTTTGGTTGTGTATAGCCATAGAAGATGGCTTAAGTTGTTTGTAATTGTATTGAGAATAGCTCTCCCTATTGCATGGGATGAAGACTTTACCTCTTTTATGATTAGATGTCCTTATTTCAAGAGTTATATTGATGCTATGTAAAGTTATATGATGATGTATAAATGTATGCAAATGAGAGTGGCAAAAGGCTTGGTAGATAGTCTGCATATTGTCCACATGGGTAGACACACGGGTGTGTGTCTAGACCGTGTGGAAGCCACGGCTAGCATATGGGTGTGTGCCCAGGCCGTGTGAAGCTTGCACCTTGCACTTGGGATTTAAATCACCACACGGCTGGAGTACACGAGTGTGTGTTTAGGCCGTGTGGACAAGTCAGAATCGACCACGGTTGGAAGACACGGGCGTGTCAAGGCCGTGTGAAATTAGTCAGTGTCGACCACGAGTGGGAGACACGTGCATGCCTTAGGAGCACGGGCGTGTCCCTAGACCAACACAGGCGTGTGGCCCCTGTTTTGAGGAAAAGTTTCTCAAGTTTGTAAAAGTTTTCGGGATTAGTCCCAAACCTCTTGAAGGTATGTTTAAGGCCTCGTAGGCCGAGATTGAGTAAGTGATAGGCTTAAACGAGGTTTCATAGCCCATTTCGAAGTGTTGAGTTAGATAAGTCAGGTAATGCCTCAAACCCGGTCCTAGCTTTGGACACGGGTAAGGGGTGTTACAACTAAAGTGATAGCTTGATAGGGTGATGCAATCTCCGACGACTCCCAAATCCTAGCTAGCTTCGATATCACTATAAAACACAGAAAAGTAAACAGAGTAAGCTATAAAGCTTAGTAAGCTCGTATAGTAATAAACTCAACTTGCCATAAATACACAATTCACACAATTGAATATAACAATATACAACTCATATTAATCCACAAACCTATCACAAGATCATTTACAAGGTTAGATGTCAAATTCACAAATTTCTTCGATTCAAAGCTTATACGATTCATGTACATACATGTACCATCTCGTACTAATCTCATACTCATCCATATCTTTGACATACCCGTTGAACCATTTGGAATACTATCAAATACTTGGGAACCTCACACCCTAAGTGCCAATACATAACCGAAGCTATCTCAATCTCATATCACATATAATGCTCACTCTCGAGCTATCAACGAGTCTGCTCACACAAGCTGACGGTCATGATGTAGCTACACAGTGCTGCTCACACAAGCTGACGAGAATTCGCAACACAGGCTGGATAACTCAGCCACCGGTAGGACATACGGACCAACACCCAAATCACATAACCCCTAACGACATGTCATTCGTATCCTAATCTATTCCTAAGGTTCAACTGGGATTTCTCATTTGCTAAATCATCGTTGAACATATCTGCAAGGTCGTATTCACAAATAATTAAATAATAAAGCATTTAAAACATAATTATATTAATGTTTATTAACAAATAAACTTACCTCGAATGCAAAAACAATGAAATGAGTCGATTAGTCCAACACTTTTTTTTCCCCCGATCTAAATCTAAACTTCGCTTTTCTTGATCAATTGAATACACAAGCTTGGCCAAATGTAAAGGATGAAAATGGCTTCTTTTTTCCCTAGGCTTGGTTGAAGATGGAGAAGAAAAAGATGATATGTGGTTTTATTTTATTTAATTAATCTTTATTAACTAAATTACAAAATTAACCTTAATGAACATTAAATATTTCACTAAATGCCAAGCCATTATCATCCTTTAACTCATTAATGGGATAATTACCACTTAAGGACCTTAACTTTAATGTTCTATAGCTATTAGACACCTTTAGCTAATAGAACTCAAGTTTTACATTTTACGCGATTTAGTTCTTTTCATTAAATTGAGCATTCAAACAACAAAATTTCTTAACAAAATTTTTACACAATCCTACTATCATGCTGTAGACATTAAAATAATAATAAAATAATTATTTTGACCTCATACTTATGGTTTCGAAACTACTGTTTCGATTTGACTAAAAACGGGCTGTTACAAAATCAATCGTAATAGCCATCCAATTTTTATGTTTGCTTCGCATTGATGGATAACTTCTTGAGCCACTATGATGTTGTTTGTGATGTTCCTTTTAGCAATAAAGCCATCCTATTCAAATTCTATAATCCTATGAAAAACCACCTTAAATCTATTCGCAATAATCTTCATTACCATTTTGTAAAGAACCAAACAAAGGCTTATAGGACGAAACTGAGAAAAGCTTTCTGGATTACGAACCTTAGGAAGCAGTATAAGAAAAGTATTATTAAGCTCTTTGTCAATGACCTGTCCATCAATTCCAAATTCTCCTCTGAATCGTGCACTAGTGGAAGAATTTAGTGTTTTAATTCCCAAATTGCAACCAATCACATCTAGCTTTTTTGTTTCCAAAGAAGCTTTTCATGATGGAGAGCACACTCCAATGCCTCCCGTAACTAGTTTCCCATACTACTTAAATGCTCAGAATCAAGTTGCTCTAAGGCTCTTTGAACATTAGACAATCTATGCATCAAATTCCTCTTGCGCAACCCAATAAAGCCATACATAGAACAATTCCAATCTTTAATGTCATTAGTGAATAAATTTAAAGATTAAACCATATTACCTTTAAATCACCACTTCTCTTTGACAAATGCCGAAAATTTAGGGTGCTCAACCCAACCTGCAAGGAACCGAAAAGGCTGGCCTTGAGGCAAGGTAGTATCCGACATAAGAGAAAGCAACAGAGGTCTATGATCTAAATTAATTCTCGACAGGTGAGTGACATAATAGTTTGGAAATACTCGCAACCAAACGTCGTTTCCAATTGCCCTATCGAGTCTTTCAAAAAGACCTCCAAGTAAAAAAGGGCCCTTAAACCCCAAATCCTGCAAATTAGACATCCCAAGAAAATCATTAAAAAGAGTACAAATTTTCCCAATTGTATGCCCTCCTTTATTCTCATTAGACGAAAGCAAAGCATTAAAATCGCTAATAGTTATCTAAGGGGTGTTGCCTGTCAGGATAACAGATGAAAAGTCTTCCCAAAGATTCCTCTTCTTTTTGTTTATTTGGGCTTCCATACACAAAAGCAATATGAACAGGCAAAACAAAATCAGTCTTAAAAACATGAATGCAAATGAATTGGGGGTTAATGTAGAGAATTTCAACAGAAATCGAGTCTTTCCCAACCAACCCAAATGCATCCAGAGAATCCAATAGCCTCCACACTGTGAGAAAATTGAAAACCCAAGCTTGATATAATTTTATCGGCTTTAAAACCGCTTACCCTCATCTCCAAACTCAGAATATCAGGATTATGGTCTCTATTGTATTCATGGAATATTCTAGGAAATTTCGGATTGACACAATCCTAACAATTCTCAGAAAAAACTGTCAAATTCATAAATAAAATAAATAAAAGAAGAAACTAGCTTACAACTTATAGCGTCTAAGCTTTAGATTCTGGATTCCTTCTGAAGCATCTAATCATTTATTATTTTCCGTATTAATGTGGGTATTAATTAACTCAACCAAAGAGCTCATAGGTTCAGACAACAGAACACGAGCAAAACTAGCTAATTTATAATTATATCTGTGGTTAGAAATGATCCGATTAAGCTTTCTACTACTATGATTTGTTTCACCTTTGTCGCTTAAACCCACGATTTGGGAATAAGCTTTTCATTTTTAACCTCACTACCTTTTATATCCCCCATTAATTGATCTTTCTTGAAAATATGATATTCCTTAAAAATTATGGCCGAATGCTTCCTAGGATCTAAAACATTCTTATCTAAAACCACTACTACTCCTTTCAATTCTTCAAAGGTGGGATTGAAGTGAGTAATCGTCATGTTGGGGTTATTTGATAGATTAGAAAACTTTGGAGAATCACTAACAACACGTTTGATTGGGGGCTTATGAATTGATTCTAGCCTAATTTGGTGGGCCAGCGACCAAACGTTATTTTGGTTGACTACAGTCTGCATAGAACATGATGTTATTCCGAGAAAAGCCAGCATAGTTATTCCCTTTCTTCAGCATTGAATGGTGATTCAGTGCATGAGGAGTAAATTTTTTTCCATTTTCATTTTTTTGCCCCTAACATTTCTGAAGCAGCCCCCTCCACCCTCAACTTGACAGCCCCTCACACCCACCTTTCTCAGTCGATACCATCAAATCTATTATTTTATTTTTTTCTAAATCCAAAAATTAGGGCTTCGAATTCTTCTCCCATTAAGCTGTTTTGTCGTTGAAACTGTAGTGGAATGGACCTAAAGTTAAGAAAATCAACAGAGAAATGAGAGGAGAGTCGAGAGAAAAAGGAGAAGAAGAGAATAGAATTCTGATTCAAAAGTTTTCATAACCGTTTTCCCACTATGCAGTACAGTATATATGCTCAAAACTACTAACAGATAACAAGCCTCAAAACGCACCGTTTAACTACAAAAATACCAAAATGCAACGTATCTTAAAATGACAATTAAACACAATGGAACCCCGTCGTTTTACTTGTGCAAGAACCCCCACGTGCATGGCCATGCAGATAGTACGTAACAATACCCTGGTCTTGAAAAGGATCCTTGTCCTTAAGGATCAAAAGTCGGGAAACGACGACGAAGAGAATCCAAGTTCTCCCAAGTGGAGTCTTCAAGAAAGGTATCCACCCACTCCACCAGAACTTCCACCGCTGCATGGTTCCCTTGCTTGATAAGACGCCGTTCAACTATTCGGACAGGTGTTTTGAGAAGAGCTCCATCCGGTCCAACCGGAGGTAGTGTAGACGCATGCACAGTAGACCCAATATGTTTCTTCAGTTGAGAGACATGGAAAGTTGGATGGATACGAGCGGAAGACGGCAATTGGAGTCTATAAGCAACTGTGCCCACCTGAGCTGCAACTGGAAATGGGCCATAGTAGCGCAGCGAAAGTTTCTAATTTCTGAATTGGCTAAGAGAGTGCTGCTGAAAGGGTTGTAACTTGAGGTACCCAAATCACTGACCTGAAATGTTCGTTCAGAGCGTCGTCGATCAGCCATCTGCTTCATGCGATCCTGTGCCCGAGACGAGTGAAACTTCAACAGTTGGTGCATCACTTCTCGTTGTTTAAGTGAACGATCCACAGAAGCTACCATGGAAGCACCCGCGATATAAGGGAAATGCAAGGGAGGCTCCTGACCATAAAGAGCCTCATATGGTGTGCATCGAATGGAGGAATGATAAGTGGTATTATACCACTATTCAGCTAAAGGTAGCCAAGAAAACCAAGCCGAAGGTGTTTCACCGGTCATGCAGCGCAAATAGGTATCTAAACATTTTTTTAAAATTTCTGTTTGGCCATCAGTTTGCGGGTGATAAGCAGTGGACATGTTGAGTTTAACCCCAAGGTGACGACACAACCCTTGCCAAAAATTACTTAAAAAAATCTTGTCCCTGCCAGACACAATAGCTTCAGGCGCACCATGCAATTTGTAGACATGTTGAAGGAACTCGTGAGCAACAACGCAGGCAGTGTAGGGATGAGCCAAAGACAAGAAATGACCATACTTTGTCAAACGGTCGACCACGACCAAGATAGTAGATTTCCCATGAGAAATCGGAAGGCCCTCGATAAAATCCAAGCTAATGCTTGCCCAAGCTCTATCAGGAATCGGCAAAGGCTGCAACAACCCAGGAAGAACAGAGTTATCATATTTGCACCTCTGACAAACCACACATTCCCGTACCCACCTTTTAACATTAGTCGATAAACCTTTCCAATATAACAATGCAAAAATCCGATGACGCGTAGCGTGGACCCCGGAATGTCCCCCCAACGTACTCTCATGAAAAAGAGAGAAAATTTGTCTGCGAAGATCAGGATTGTTCCCCACCACAATTTTACCTTTACGCCTTAAAAACAAATCATGCCACGAATACTTAGGGTGTAAATGGGGTTGCTCTTGAACATGTTTACACAACCGAGTAAGCTTGGTATCCGCAGCATAAGAAGCAAGAATTTGAGCCCACAATTCAGACCAAGGAGTGTCACTAGTGGCAGAACATTGTGACAATTGTAGAGAAAGCTCGGATGGTTTCCTTGACAAGGCATCTGCCACGACATTCTGAGAGCCTTGACGATAGAAGAGCGAATAGTCGTACCCCAGCATCTTCGCGACCCACTTTTGTTGAGATGGCATTACAGCCTGCTGCTCCGGCAGAAATTTAAGACTCTGGTGGTCGGTCTTGATGTAGAAATGGCGACCGACTAAGTAGGAATGCCATTTCTTAACCGCAAGCAAAACCGCCAACATTTCTTTGTCGTAAATGGATAAGGCTTGGTACTTGACTCCCAATGCCTTGCTGAAATATGCTATTGGATGACCATTTTGTTGGAGGACTGCCCCCACCCCATAGCCGCTAGCATCAGTTTCTACACAGAACGGATCCTGAAAATTCGGCAAGACTAGTACGGGTGCTTGGCAAATGGCGTCTCGAAGTTTATCAAAGGCGATTTGTTCCACAAATGTCCACTGCCACTTAGCCTATTTTTTTCAGTAGAGCTGTTAAAGGCTTAGCTAATAAGCCATAATTTTGAATGAAACGCCGATAATAATCAGAAAGCCCCAAGAACCCACGTAACTCCTTAATAGATGTGGGAGGAGACCAATCCACCACAGCAGCTACCTTGGAACGGTCCATGCTAACAACTCCGTTAGCGATAACATGGCCCAAATACTCGATTTGTGTAGCTCCAAAGGTGCACTTAGAGCTCTTAGCATACAGTTGGTTCGAACGTAGGAGTTGAAGGACCTCCCGCAAATGAGCCAAGTGATCAGACCACCCTTTAGAAAACACAAGAATATTATCAAAAAAAATGAGAACCGATCTTCTTAACAATGGTCGAAAGATGGCATTCGTCAAGGACTGAAAACTTGATGGGGCATTGGTCAAGCCAAATGGTATGACCAAAAACTCATAATGCCCCTCATGAGTTTTGAAAGTCGTCTTGTGGATGTCGTGCTCACACATCCGAATTTGGTGATAACCCGATCGTAAGTCCAGTTTCGAAAAAAATTTAGCTTGTCCCAGCTCATCCAACAACTCCTGAATGATTGGAATAGGGAACCTGTCCTTAACAGTCAATTGGTTTAACTGTCTATAATCAACAGAAAGCCTCCAACTACCATCTTTTTTCTTAACCATGACAACAGGAGAAGCAAAGGGGCTGTTACTATCCGAATGATACCATTCTGCAACATTTCATTAACCAATATTTTGATCTCATTTTTTTGGACCGTCGGGCATCGATAAGGTTGCACCTTAACAACCTGAGATTCATCAATTAACGGAATTTTATGGTCATGTAACCTCCGCAGGGGAAGACCAGACGGAGTACAAAACACATCCTCAAATTCTTCAAAAAGGATTCGCAATTCATCAGCCACTTGAGCATGTTGCAACATAACAGTTGTCTGCTCTCCTGAAGTTAGCAACATAGGAACAGGTCTGTTCCCCACCAAGCTAAGACATTTGGAGAATTGAGTGCTTGAAACCAACTGGACCGAGCCAGGCATTATACCACCTAAGGTGCAATTTTGACCCCCCATGTTGAAACTGCATCGTGAGGTTGGAAAAATCCCATACAATATGCCCCAAAGATAGCAACCATTGAATGCCAAGAACGACATCGAACCCTTTTACTCCCAGCAATAGGAAATCATTAGAAAACTGATAACCCTGTGTCGTCCAAGAAACTCCTTACAAAACCCCTGAGTCGACAACTTAACACCATTGGCCACTATCACTTTCATGGAACAACTCAACTCAATAGGCAGTTTCAATCGCTTGGCCACTTTGTAATCAAGGAAATTATGGGTACTGCCCGAGTCGACCAACACCACGACTTCAATATTATCTATAATGGCTGAAAACCGCATGGTTTGAGGTCCTTGGGACCCTTGAAGCGCATGTAACGAAAGCACCGGGCTACCTGGTGATTGGTCTGGCAGCTCAAGTTGCTCAGTATAGTCCTGCAAGTCGTCAGAATGTGGATCTTTGGATTCAAAATCTGTTTCCCAATTCACCTCAATAATCAACTGGAACACCTGTGACTTGGGACATTTGTGACCTGGAGAATATTTAGACCCACACCAAAACAGAGACCCTTCTTCCTCCGCTCTTCCAGTTCCACCTAGGACAATGATTTAGAAGGAGCTAGTGGACTAGTATTACCATGCACTGACCCCACCGTATTGGTAGTGTGCCCAACACCTTGCGGTATTCTCGGACTCGGCAACAAAAATTTCGAAGGAACAGTTCCACTCCCACTAATACCCCCTCTTTTCACAAGCCCAAGCACAATATTTTCAACCTGCCGAGCCAACTTATAGCCCTCCGCCAACGAATGTGGCGTAAATAACTAGAGATATTGTCCAATTTCGGGTTTTAAATTACTTATGAAAATGCTCAAGGCATAAGGCTCTGGTAAGCTCAATTGGTTAAGTAAACTCAGAAACCCATCGTGAAATTGATCAACCATTCCCTGTTGTTTAAGAGTGACAAGTTCGGTCATCGGATCCACAAATGAATCAGATCCAAAGCGATCCTTTAGTCCTTTAGCATATAATTCCCATGTAAAAAGATGTAGTCCACCATATCTATGAACAAAAAAATGATGCGAGTCGAGAGCCTTCCCCTCCAAATGCAACATCACTACCCTCACCTTTGCATGCTCTCGGATCTCCGCAGCCTCAAAATACTGCTCTAATTTAGACCACCAGCCCCTAAAATTCTCTCCATCGAAGCTTGGACATTCCATTCTAAAGGAAGGATTACCCATATCACTCATACCCCCTTAGAAGAAACCCCGGAGGAGATCCCAAAATCCCTTTTCCCTACTAGTTGTTACTTCCGTAGGAGCAAACGATTGATTTTGTCCAAAATACTATTCGAACAACGAATGTAATTCAGATCTAAGTTCAGATATTACCTCAGACTTAAATCCTTCCTGGAAATCTTTCAACCTCGCGTCAATTCTCGCATCCAGTTGAGTAACCTCAACTTGAAGTTGAGTGAGCTCACTTTGCATCAAGCCAACGTCCTTCTGCAATCTCGTTGTTACTCCGTCACTGGCCATGAGGATCGGATAGCTCTGATACCTTTGTAGTGGAACGGGCCTGAAGTTAAGAAAATCAACAGAGAAAGGAGAGGAGAGTCGAGAGAAAAAGGAGAAGAAGAGAATAGAATTCTGATTCAAAAGTTTCCATAACCGTTTTCCCACTATGCAGTACAGTATATATGCTCAAAACTACTAACAGATAACAAGCCTCAAAATGCATCGTTTAACTACAAAAATACCAAAACGCAATGTATCTTAAAATGACAATTAAACACAATGGAACCCCGTCGTTTTACTTGTGCAAGAACCCCCACGTGCATGGCCATGCAGATAGTACGTAACAGAAACAAACATATCTGCTTAAAGGAATACTTGAAATCCAGTTATCCTTTCATTTTCGCCCTACTCATTCTCAGGGTTTTTCTTTCTTTTTCCAATTTTATTCAGTTATTTATTTATTTATTTCATTTTGCTCATAACTTTGATCGTTTTAGGGCTTTTTTAAATCTCATTGTTTTTGGTTGTTGACTTGGATTGAAATTAATAAATTCGAGTTGTTTTCCTTTTGGAGGTTGTGGCCTTGGTTGCTTTCTTCAAATTTGTCAGACTCACAAAATTCTCAATTTTTTCTTCTCTGTTTATGAAGCTGTATATTTTATTAATTTCTTTTATGGGTTTTGATTTGAAATTTTAAATTAAAGCAGCTTATAGAAAGAAATTATGGGAATTGTATCCTAACTTGTTTCCAATTCACGAAAAGTATTCGACGGAGTCTAAGTTTAAGTTGGTAAGCATCGATGTGCCTTTAAAAATTTCACCCATTTTCTAATGTATATTCTTTTATTGGAATGCACATCTTCGTTGGAGCCAGGTTTGAATTGTTGTTATATGGGTACTGGCTTACTAGTGATGTTTCTTGATGTGTTTTCAATTTTGTGAAAGGCTTACCTAAGCACAAGGTTTTTTTTTATTTTGTGTGTTGGAATATGTCATAATACTGTGGCTAGTTCTTGTTAATTGTTAAGACGAACATCCATCCTAAAATGAATTGGCAATAGGTGGAGAGGCCATTATTGTGTTTATCTGCCTAAGATACCCCAATTTGATATATGTGAGATTTCATTGTATGACCAATTCATTACCCCCCCCCTCATATATGAGGACAATGGACCTATCACTTGACATAAAACTTCACATGTAGTCATACTGGATTTATTATGTGACATGAATTTTGCATTGTAGGCATAATAGGTCTTTCACCGAGGGACTAATGAACAGGGATAGGTACCCCCAATGGTAGGCATCCACCCTAAAATTGATTAGCATTTGTTTGAGAGGCCCTTTTTTATATTTATGTGGCAAAGATACCCCTAATTTTTCATAATATTTTTTGTTTTTTCACCATTTAAGAGTTCTTATGTTTTAACTTTTTTTTTATGCATATGCCAGTTTTTTTGTGTATACAAAGATTTATTGTTTTGCTTTTAGTTGAACAGTATTGGTTTTAATGTTGGTGAAGTTCTATTGTTCCAGCTGTTGACATTGCTATCTTCATCTCTATATTTTTGTGTTTAAGCACCATAATGATATGATAGACATCATCGTCTTTATATGTTGTCTTTGTTTTTTATGTGTAAATTTTCTCAGTGACTTTCCTTTTCTTTTCTCCTTTATGGACAGAGGTATGCTATCCATGTTTAATATTAAGATGGGCATCCAACCTAAATCCAAATAGCAATAGGTAGAGAGGCCATGTTATATTTATGTGCATTAGATACCCAGAATTTAATAGGTGGTTTTTTTTTTATCATTTCAATAGTTCTTATGTTTCAACTTTGTTCTAATGCACTTGCTTTGCCTTCTTTTTATTTTATTTATAGTCTACCAATATTAAGGTTATTTTTGGTTTGAAATTTTATTTTTGAAAAACTGCTTTTGTTTTATACTTTTTTTCCTGGAAACTGTGTTTGGTGACAACAAGAAAAGCTGGTTTTTTTTTTTTTTCTAAAATGCAAAATGTTGAAACATATCTTGTCTCACTGTACATACTTTTTTGAAAAGAAAGATTAAAGAGAGAAAGAAAATATCCAATAAATTTGTCCCTTTATATATATCCAAAGTTCACAGGAGGATTTGAATTGTTGGGAAATGGAGTCTCTGACTTTATTCTTTAATGTGCTTTTCACTAAGGAGTCCTGATATTAGTGAGAGTGATTTGGCTGTTTTCAAATAGTTAACAATTTCAGGCTTTAACTAGAGATAGCAGGTACTTTCTCATGGAAGGACCTTTGATCTTTACGGCACATTCTAAACAATGTTTTAGCTTTGGGAAATTGTGCTTTAATATCACCTTCTTATGCAAAAATAAAATTATATCATACTATGTGCATGAGAAATGACAATGGACCATCTGCGGTAGGTTCTTTAGCTAGGAAGATATCTCTAGTTTTCATTTTGTTAAACAGTCAACTTGTTTTGTCTCTTGATGATTTAGTCATGTAGGAGCTATTGATCCATGATTGGAGTTTTTACCCAGTCTTGGATTTGTAGTATCTGAAAATCTGCTCGGCCTTTCCTAACTAGTTTTTCTGAATAAAAAAATAATTTACATATATAAATATAGGTGTGTATTATTATCAAATTATAATTTCAGTCCCTATACTACCTCAAATTTGACGATATAGTCACTTTGATCTAATAATACAAATACCGAACTGAAAAAAATCAATACATGTAACTACAACAAATAAATGGAAGTAAACGATTAAAGAGCCTATAACCCTATTAAATTTTAAAATGCAACACGTAAATAAAATATGTAAAATTTTGTTCAAGATATTATTATTTACTAAACAAAGAATTGATTTTGTTGAATGAAATTTAATAAAGAAATTAATTTTAGGTTTTACACTTGTAAAGATATTTGTAATTTCTATCTTGTGTCCTACAAAGATTCTTAATATGTATTGTTCATTTTTCTTTGGTAGTGTGTTATTGTTTCCTCTTCTTCTTTGGCTTGATTGATTGCTTCCTCCACTAATAGTTGAACCTCTTATATTCACTAAATCATTGTAAGTTCTTTTGCAATTAAATTCTTTGATTTTGTTTTACTGTTATTGATATTAGTATTGCAGTAATGGCTCGTCTGTCTTTAATAGTACAAAGTGAAAGGCGTAAAATAATTGATCTTGCATTGACAGTATGGATGCAAATGTGTATAGTTGCGAGTTGGTTCTTAGTTACATTGGGTGTCGTCCATAGCCTACATACTTATAGACCAAATATTAGATCATATATTTTAGATTTTAATGCAAAACGAGATTATGTGAAAAAACTTGTATATGCTAGTGACGAGACCTATATTGAGCAAGCTAGGATGAATAGAATTACCTTTTTTAAACCATGTGAGATGTTACAAACTTTAGGAGGATTGAAGTCGTCAAAGAACATGTTTGTTGATGAGCAAGTGGCCATTTTTTTACATATAATTTTTTATCACCTTAAAAATCGAGTTATCAAGCATCACTTTTTTAGGTCTGGGGAAACCAGTAGCAGATCATTTTACAATGTTTTAAATGTTGCCATACGCTTGCAAGATGTGCTATTTAAAAGGCAGAGCCAATTACAGCTAATTCTACAAACCCAAGGTGGAGATAGTTCAAGGTATTGGAGTGGCTTCCATATATAGCTCATACATAATTTAGTTGATTTAGATTTAAATATAATTGTTAGAATTAAGTGACCCAAATTCTTATTTAGATAAAATAAAAGAAGAATCCCTATAGAATTACACTTCTTTTATTTCATTTTAAATAAGATTTTTTAAACCTTATTAAACTCTATCTATTTGATATTGATTAGAATAAGGAGTTTCAATCTTACTACACTCCTATTAGAATATGGCTTTATAAGCCTATAAATAGACATGGTCTATTCCTCTTGTAATTGATTCGAATTCGACATAGTGAATTTTCTTCTCCTCTGCCCGTGGTTTTTTTCCTGAAAGGGTTTCCACGTAAAATCTGTGTGTTCTTTATTTTTATTTCTCTTTTCTTTGCGATATATTTGTCATTACCGACGTTATATTTTTTCACAAATTGGTATCCGAGCTTCCGGGTTTTTTCATCTCGATCACAGTAATGGCGTCTTTGAAGTATGAAATTCCGCTGTTGGATCGCAACACCAGATTCACGTTGTGGCATATAAAGATGTAAGCAGTTCTTGCACAGATGGATTTAGAGAAAGCCCTACTAGGGGTAGATAAGATGCCTTCGACATTGACGGAGGAAGAGAAGAATCGCAAGGATCGAAAGGCGTTAACACAATTACATCTGCATTTGTCTAACAAAATTTTGCAGGATGTGATGAAGGAGAAAATCGCCGCTGCATTATGGAAGAGGCTAGAACAAATATGTATGTCGAAAACTCTAACTAGCAAGTTGCATATGAAGCAACGTCTTTATGTTCATCGTTTGGAAGAAGGTGCGTCTGTGCACGAACACTTAACAGTGTTTAAAGAAATTCTCTCAAACTTGGAGGCCATGGAGGTTCAGTATGATAAGGAAGATCTAGGGTTAATTTTACTTCGTTCGTTGCCCCCGTCTTATTCAACCTTCAGAGACACGATTTTATACAGCCGCGAGTCTCTCACAGTTGATGAGGTTTATGATTCTTTAACCTTGTATGATCAGATGAAGCATCTTGTGGTTAAACCCGACTCTCA
This sequence comes from Gossypium australe, assembly GCA_005393395.2. Classification (NCBI taxonomy): domain Eukaryota; kingdom Viridiplantae; phylum Streptophyta; class Magnoliopsida; order Malvales; family Malvaceae; genus Gossypium; species Gossypium australe. Next base: position 36,310,913 of record CM016626.1, on the reverse strand, counting down.
AGGAGAGGGTCGCATTGTTCGTGGGAGACAAGATCGGAATGCTGATGATGATCGTGGAAGGACAAAGGATCGAAATCGTCGCGGTAAATCTAAGGGTAGATCGAAGTCTTCAAACAGAGGTAAAACTTGTAACTTCTGCAAGAAGAAAGGGCACATTAAATCTGAGTGCTATAAACTACAGAACAAGATTAAAAGGGAGGCTGCGAATCAAAAGGGAAAACAACCAAAAAATTCCGGTGAAGTTGATGTTGTAGAAGACTACAGCGATGGTGAACTTCTAGTCGCTTCTGTCAACAATTCTAAAGTGAGCGAGGAGTGGATACTTGATTCAGGTTGCACCTTCCACATGTGTCCCAATCGGGATTGGTTTACAAATTACGAAACAGTGTCTAAAGGTGTTGTTTTGATGGGAAATAATGCTTCGTGTAAAATCGCAGGTGTTGGAACAATTAAAGTTAAGATGTTTGATGGAGTTGTCAGAATACTTAGTGACGTACGACATGTTCCAGAGTTGAAGAGAAATTTAATTTTGTTAAGTACTCTTGATTCAAAAGGGTACAAATACATAGTTGAAAGTGGGATTTTGAAGATTTCCAAAGGTTCCCTCGTTGTGATGAAAGGGCAGAGAAAGACTGCCAAGTTATATGTTTTGCAGGGTTCTACTGTCATTCGTGATGCAGCTGTCGCTTCCTCTTCCTTGTTAGATGATGATATTACTAAACTTTGGCATATGCGCTTAGGGCATATGAGTGAGGATGGCATGGCAGAATTGAGCAAAAGAGGACTTCTTGATGGGTAAGGAATTTGCAAACTAAAGTTCTGTGAGCACTGCGCTTTTGGGAAGCAAAAGAGAGTTCGATTCACCAGAGAAATCCATAACACGAAGGGAACGTTGGAGTATATTCATTCTGATCTGTGGGGGCCATCAAGAGTGCCTTCGAGAGGTGGAGCTAATTATATGCTAACTTTTATTGATGATTTTTCTAGAAAAGTTTGGGCATTCTTCTTGAAGCAGAAAAGTGATGTGTTTTCCGCATTTAAGTCTTGGAAAGCTATGATTGAAAAACAGACAGGAAAACAAATAAAATACCTCCGTACTGACAATGGCTTAGAGTTTTGTTCTGATGAGTTTAATAAACTGTGCAAGCCAGAAGGGATCGTGAGACACTTGACAGTTCGTCATACTCCACAACAAAACGGCGTTGCAGAATGAATGAACAGAACGATTATAGAGAAGGTTCAATGCATGTTGTCAAATGCCAACTTACCAAAGTCATTTTGGGCCGAAGCAGCCTCTACTGCATGTTTTTTGATCAACCGATCTCCATCCATTGCCATTGAGAAAAAGACTCCACAAGAGGTATGGTCTGGTAATCCTGCTAATTATTCTAATTTAAAGATCTTTGGGTGTCTTGCGTATGCTCATGTTGATAATGGAAAATTGGAACCGAGATCCATTAAATGTGTTTTTCTTGGTTATAAAGCTGGCGTAAAAGGGTATAAGTTATAGTGTCCTAAAAATAGAAAAGTTGTGATTAGCAGAGATGTTATTTTTGATGAAACTGCTATGCTACCTAACTTATCTCTTAAAGAGTCTTCTAATAAAGAAAATCAAAAGCAGGTGGAGCATCAGATTAATATAGAGACAACTCCTCAAGCCAGTACAAAAATTGAGAATAGAGTTGCTTCTTCACCACAATACTCTATTGCCAAAAACAGAACTAGAAGAGAAATTAAACCTTCAAAGAAGTATGCCAAGGCTGATCTAGTTGCTTATGCTTTAAATGTGGCTGAAGATATAGATGCAAACCAAGAGTCGTCTAATTATTCTGAGGCGGTTAGATGTGAAGACTTAGAAAAGTGGATATTTGCTATGCAAGAGAAGATGGAATCACTCCACAAAAATAGAACATGGGATCTTGTGAAACTTCCTATAGGTAAAAAGGTTGTTCGCTGTAAATGGGTGTTTAAAAAGAAAGAAGGGACTCTAGGAGTTGAAGAATCCAGATATAAAGCAAGACTTGTTGCAAAGGGTTACAGTCAAATTCCAAGAGTGGACTTCACTGATGTGTTCTCCCCAGTTGTGAAGCATAGTTCGATTCGAGCTTTGCTTGGTATTGTGGCCATGCATGATTTGGAGCTTGATCAGTTAGATGTAAAAACTGCATTTTTGCATGGAGAACTTGAGGAAGATATTTATATGCAACAACCAGAGGGTTTTACAGTCTCAAAAAAAGAGGACTATGTTTGCTTGCTGAAAAAGTCCCTTTACGGTTTGAAACAGTCACCAAGACAGTGGTACAAGAGGTTTGATTCTTTTATGACTTCTCATGATTTTAAAAGAAGTAGTTTTGACAGCTATGCTTACTTTAGGAAAAACAGTGATGGTTCTTTTGTGTATTTACTTCTTTATGTTGATGACATGTTAATAGCAGCAAAAGATAAAGGAGAGATAAGAAAGGTCAAAGCCCAACTAAATGAAGAATTTGAGATGAAAGATTTGGGACCAGCAAAGAAGATACTTGGTATGGAGATTCTCAGAGATAGAAAAGCAAGTAAATTGTACCTAAGTCAGAAGGGGTACATTGAGAAAGTTCTTTGCAGGTTCAATATGCAGAGTGCTAAGCTTATTAGTACTCCTTTAGCAGCCCATTTCAGACTTTCATCGGCTTTGTCTCCACAATCAGATGATGAGATTGAGTACATGTCATATGTTCCATACTCTAGTGCAGTGGGATCTCTCATGTATGCTATGGTTTGTTCACGTCCAGATTTATCATATGCAGTCAGTGTAGTTAGCAGATACATGGCGAATCTCGGTAAAGAACATTGGAAAGCAGTTCAGTGGATTTTAAGATACTTACGAGGTACTACTGATGTTTGCTTACAGTTTGGAAGAACTAGAGATGGAGTCATTGGGTATGTTGATGCTGATTTTGCTGGAGACCTTGATAGAAGAAGATCTCTCACTGGTTATGTCTTTACAATCGGAGGTTGTGCAATCAGTTGGAAAGCTACTTTGCAAACTACAGTCACTTTGTCTACCACTGAAGCTGAGTACATGGCGATTACTGAGGCTTGTAAAGAAGCTATTTGGTTGAAGGGACTCTTTAGTGAGCTCAATGAAGACCTTCAAATCAGCACAGTATTTTGTGACAGTCAGAGTGCCATCTTCCTTACAAAAGATCAAATGTTTCATGAGAGAACAAAACACATTGATGTTCGGTATCATTTTGTTCGTGATATTATTGCTCGTGGTGATATTGTTGTGAGCAAAATTAGTACTCATGAAAATCCTGCACATATGATGACTAAGTCACTTTCTATAACCAAGTTTGAGCATTGCTTAGACTTGGTTGGTGTTCATTGTTGCAGTTAAACCCTTAAGGGGTTTTATGGAAGAGGTGGAGAACTTGTTCGTTGAGAGTTCGCGATGAAGAACTTGTTCATTGAGAATTCGTGTCAAGGTGGAGATTGTTAGAATTAAGTGACCTAAATTCTTATTTAAATAAAATAAAAGAAGAATCACTATAGAATTACACTTCTTTTATTTTATTTTAAATAAGGTTTTTTAAACCTTATTAAACTCTATCTATTTGATATTGATTAGAATAAGGAGTTTCAATCTTACTACACTCCTATTAGAATATGGCTTTATAAGCCTATAAATAGGCATGGTCTATTCCTCTTGTAATTGATTCGAATTCGACATAGTGAATTTTCTTCTCCTCTGCCCGTGATTTTTTCCCCGAAAGGGTTTCCACGTAAAATCTGTGTGTTCTTTATTTTTATTTCTCTTTTCTTTGTGATATATTTGTCATTACCGACGTTATGTTTTTCACAATAATAACCTAACTCGAGGTTTTATACATGTAATATAGAATTACTTAGGTGCTTTAGATGGAACCCACATCAAGATTAGGGTTCCAACAGTTGATAAACTTAGATATCAAACGCGAAAAGTTGACATAACAATAAATATGTTAGGTGTTTGTAAACTTGATATGCATTTTGTTTATGTTCTTCCTGGTTGGGAAGGTTCTATTACTGATGGACGGGTTCTTCGAGATGCCATTAGTAGGAGACACGGACTAAAATTTTCTTATGGTAAAGTGCAGAATTGGAGGAATTTGAATTAATTTTTAAGATCAATTTTTTTTGGGAAAGTTAACTATGATAAATAGTTTTTTTCTTTTTTATAGGTTGATATTATCTAGTTGATGTTGGTTACACAAATTGTGAGGGATTTCTCACGCCTTTTAGAGAAAAAATATATCATTTGAATGAGTGGCGTCAGGGTTACCAACCAAGTACTTTAGAAGAATTTTTCAATATGAAACATGCTTCAGAGTGCAATGTTATTGAAATATGCTTTGGGTTATTAAAACTTAGATGGGGAATACTTAGGAGTCCATTACTTTATCTTGTGATGGTGCATAATAGAATCATTATTGCATATTGTTTGCTCCATAATTTTATTCAAACTTATATGAGTCTTGGTCCTATTGAAGCGGGGTTGGGAGAAGGATTAGCTAGTAATGTGATAGATGACAATGAATCGAATATCGTAAATATTCATCCATCAGATGCATGGGCTACTTTGAGGATGGAACTAGCCAATCAAATGCTCTATGAATGAAAAGCATCAAAAAATTAGTTACGTTTATCAAAACATAGTAGAAGGCTAATTTATTTATGTTATTTCATGTATCTAATTTACGAAATTTTGGTGTCTTTTGAATTTTCTTTATGTATTGTACTAAACTTATTGAATTACAACTTTAATTTATTTTATTTTGATTCATCATGTGTTATAATTTTATAAAATGTCGACCTTCAGATTCATAATATCAAACGTAATCTTAATTTGTGTTTTTTATTATGTCAGGTTTTTTACAATCAAATGTTTCTTCCCAAAATTCTCGAGGAACCATAAGGAAATGGGTTCAACAAGAAGATGCTACATTGGTTGCTTGTATGGTCTACTTGTATGATGTTGGTTAAATGAGTTGGAAAGAATGCTAGAAAAAGTTTTACCTCATGTTATGTTGAAGGCTAAGCCTAATCTTGAATCGAAGATTAAGACATTGAAAAGGGATTGGGTAATCGTTTACGAAATGCTTAGTGGAAAAGACAATAGCGGTTTTGGTTGGGACGAGGATAGACAGATGGTTGTTGCTGAAGATGCTGCGTGGAACTCATATATAAGTGTAAGAATTATTTCTTGTCTTTATTATCTTATTTTGACCAACTTATATCTAATGTGGATTCCTTTTATTATGACCAACTTACTTCCATATATGCAAAATATCGAGCCATTGGGAAAGATGCTCAAACAACTGTTGATATTGTTGAAGAAATAGATGCAGAGGATGTAGCGACTGCAAATAATCTTGAAGAAGGAAACAATTTGTAACAGTCCGACTTTGACCCTAATCGGAACGGTTGTTTCGGGACCACGAATCCGAGTCCGAATAATAATTAAATATTATTTTCCGTGTTAATTATATGTGAATTAGTATGTGTGAAAGTTTCGTATAAAAATTTGACTGTTTGTGTGTTTAATTTAATAAAAAGGACTAAATCACGTAAGTGGTAAAAGTAGCCATTTATTTAATCAAGTGGCTAAATTGAATTATTTCCTTTTTCATGTGGATTTATGTGGCAATTAAGCCAAAAGTTTGTTATAGTGGACGGTGACATGATATTATGTGTTTATATATGTGTAAATCTATATGTTATATTAATAATATATTATAAAAACATTATAATAAAATATTAAAGACATTAAAATAAAGAAAGCCATAATTTTATGCTTATCATTCTTTCAAAACCGAAGCAAAGAAAAGAAAAATAAAATTAGAAAACCTTAGGGCATTCGGTCATCTTTAAGCTCAATCCAAGGTATGTTTGATTTCAGTTTTTGATAATTTTTACATTTTTGAGATCGTTGCTATGAAATGTACAAGACCCATGCTTTAATTTTTGAGTTTGATGAATATTTTGAGTTGAGCTATTGTTGATAGTTGATTGTTTATGTTGTTTAAGGTTTAATTATGAAATATATGTGTTAGAATAATATGTTTTGTATTGAGATTTTTGGTGAAATTGAGTAATTAGGGCTAAATTGAGAAAATAAATTTTTGAGGGGCTAAAATGCAAAATAAATGAAATAAATGGACTTGTATAGTCCCTAAGAATATTCGGCCCTTAGGTTGTGTAATGAAATTTTGTGTATTTTGTGTTTTGTGCAAATAGGACTAAATTGTAAAAATGTGAAATATTAGGGGCAAAATGGTAATTTGCCTATTTAGACGTTTTTGGATTAAATTAAGATGAAATGTACTTGAATGGGCTTATTTTAAATATGTTTAGATCAAGAACAAAGAAAATCAAATTTGGATCGAGAAAAAAAAAACGAAAGCTAACGAATAGCCGGTCTTCGTCATCCGTCGATAGTCGAGGTAAGTCTTTAAGCAAATTAGTTTCATAAGAATTGATTATAATCTAGCATATATGTTAAATTATGAACTTGTGGAGTTAAACATGTTAAAACCGAATGTGAGGAAGTAATTTAGCAATGTATGTAATCGAACTCATTGAGGTAATATGTGAAAGTGATATTGAATTATATAGGATATATGTGATATTGGTAAGGTGTGGAAGTGATATTGAATTATATGAAATATATGTGATATTGATAGTATGTAATGTGAACGAGATGACTCAATAATATGAATGTTCGGGCTTCGAGCCTAGCAGGCATTGTGCCGGTGAAAGTTTATCAAGCTTATTGCCTAGCAGGCCTTGTGCCGGTGATTTATATCGGGCTTCGAGCCTAGCAGGCCTTGTGCCGGTGATCTTTATCGGGTTTAATGCCTAACAGGCCTCGTGCCGGTGAATTATATCGGGCCTATTACCTAGCAGGCTAAATGTCGGTGATCAAACTTCGGACCTTGAGTCTAGCAGGTCTAGTGCCAGTATGTGAGATTCGGGCAAATGCCCAGTACGTTTTATATTGGTGAGTTGAAATTCCAAGCTTAGGTTATGTACTAGTAAAGTCACGAAATGAATCAAGTGAGCCTAAGCAATTGAAAATGAATTTGTCAATTCGGCTACAAGGTATGTGATATTCATATTCATGTATTACACATATATATATGTGATGATAATAAGTAAATGAATTGGTAAAGGAAATGTGATATACAATTGGTAGATGCAAATTGTGTATAAACTATGCCATGAGGAAATTGGTTATATGAAAGCATATAGTGGTTAAAGGTATTTGTATAAGTATATTGATATGAATGATACTAATTGATCCTGTATATTCAGCCTTATGCTTATGTTTACGTGACATATTGGGATTACTTTGATGCCATGTATATGAATGTATGAAATGTCAAATGGATATATATATATATATATATATATGTGTGTGAATATATTTCCTTTTATGTGAAATTACTAAGTGTAAAGTATATACTTATTGTTTATACATATATATGTGATCCTATTGAATTATGTGTATCGAAAATATGAGTAGATGGAAAAGAGTATTTAATCCATATGAGAACTATATGATGAGATTATAATTGAAGTTTAAAGGTAAAATAGTGATGATGGTTAAGCTAAATGAGCATTAGCATTCGGCATTAGTAGATCATTTAAGTACTAAGCTTTGAAATATTGATATTAGTTGCTTAGATATATGAAAGTTTAAATGAACATGTGTTTATGTAATTAAAGAGGTAATTCGAATGTACACGACCCTTTATTTGTTCGAATATTTATGTGAACTTATTGAGTTTCATGTATGTGTATTATGGAAATATTATAAAGAAAGGATGTTTTATATTTTGAATTTGATACTGAGTTGGTAAGTTGTATACTAATGGTAAGGAAATGATAAGTGTTATGTTAAGTGAGGTAAAAGCATTCGGTTTTGAAGGACTTTCGAGTTAAGCTGTTTTATTCAATGTTATTAATTGATTGTTTTAAAATGTTAGAATGTCCAATTGGTATATTATGATTGCTTAAGACTTACTAAGCTAAATTAGCTTACTCCGTGTGTTCATCGTTTTGTTTTATAGATTTTGATCAAGCTAAGAGCTCAGGGGATCGTAATCAAAGTCATCCACACTATCAACCTATTTTGGTACTTTTGAGTTTGGATTTTAAACTAAAGGCATGTATAGGCTAGACTAAGTTTTGAGCTATGAATTTGTTCTTGTATATATTAGCCATGCGAAAATGGCTTAACTTGGATCATTAGAATTAGACTTGGCTTTATGAGTTAGTGATTGAGTGTTTAATGTGTTTGGTTATATCAATTTGATTATGACTTAATTATATGTAGTATATGATTGCTATATTTCGTAAATAATGTGGTGCATGAGTTGATATATGTATATGATGGATATGGTAAGTATGTTCTGATTAGTTGTAATGGATAATTAAAAGAATATGATATGAAGTTCAGGTATACTAATATGTATATGTGACTTAGGTGTACAATGAGATGTTGTTTGGGTTTTAATGTTTCTTTTAATTTAATGGCTGAATTATGGTATTTTGGTCTTTATTGCTTTCGGTCATGGCATTTAAGCACCATGGTAGTGTATTTCATAATGAGATTGTGCGTGTGACAGTAGCATGATTGATTTATGTTATACATGTCAGGCGTAGGATCAAGAATTTAACTCTCCTTAGAAATATATCTTATTGTATATCACGTGTGTGTTGGATATTCATATGACTTGACCGAAATGTTAAGGTGGTGGACAAATGTGGTTCTATTATGCATGTTTTGATAAATCATGATTGGAAAGTTCATTATGTAGCAGTTGGTTATATTTATGTAATTTGAAACAATAAGGTTGAAGTTAGGAAATGGTTAGTACTATATACGAATGTGTTTGGATTAATGATTGATGAGGATTTTACTGTGAAGTGATTAAATGAAACATGAATTGAGAAGATAGTATTGTATTTTAGTCCTTTTAAGTTTAAAGTGGTATGCAATGGTAACTTGTGCCATGTAGGCATCCAATGATTGATTCGTGTGTCAAGAAAATGTCATGTCAGATTTTTGTTAGATTTGTTAACGAGATTGATCAAAATGAACAAATTATGTAACTTGAATGTTTAAATTGCAAACATTTTTATTTTTGGTGTTTAAAATGAATTTTTTTTAATATTTGGGTGACTATCTATCTAGATTACCCGAATATATATCACATATAAGTGATAGCGTATCAAAGTACAACAAATTACAAACAAAAAGAAAGTACAAGAAATAATGGGATTTGGGAAACTCCCATTTATACAAACAAATATATGTGGTGAAAAAAAATAACATACAATACTCAAAATCGAGACAAAGACGACTAAAAACACATCCAAACAAATCCAGTATGCAGCAGATAAACCAAAGGGTATTTCAAGGAGTAGAAGGAGAAGGTGGTGGAGAAAGGAAAGGAATAGAGGGGATTGCAGTTGGGATTGAGGGCATGCTTGGCAGAGGAGGCAGTGTGGCCCTTGGTACACTTGGCAATGTGGGCAACCCTGGCATGGTAGGAAGTGGAGGAAACGCCCCAGGCCTTGGCAATGCTGGTATGGATGGCTGTGGGAGATTAGGGATAGATGGAAGTGGGGGGAGTGTGGTTGTAGGAAAAGTTGGCATTGGAGGCAATTGAGGCAGCTGCAGAAGGTGACGAGCTGCTACCCCAACATCAATACTTGCAAATGACAAAACCATGAATGCTAAAGCAAAGCAATTGAAAGATGCCATTTTTCTAGAGATGTGAGTCCAATTAAGCAGATGAAAGAAAGCTCTTGTTTTGATAGTTGTGGAGTGAGGAAGAGAAAGCATGGTGTTGGGGTTTATATAGGTCTTGGATCAGTGGGAATTGGCCACTGGAGTTGGTAATATTTGATCATGTATGGTTGGAATGGGGAAAACATAGTCGATATTAAAGGATTTGGTAGCTCAACTTCCCATGGGTATTGGAGTTTAAAACAGGTGAAATGCTGCTGTGGTTGGCATAGAAGCTTCATCCAGCCACTTAATTAAACAGTATACTTAAACAATCCTCCAGGTTAGCAAAGTTATTGCTAGTTGGCCAGATATCTAACAGAATTAGGATTTGTTTACTTAACATCTTAGGTATGATACTGGTATTTCCAATCCTGAGTTGAGTGGGCTTTAACATACACCTTCATATATACTTATTAATTTTGACTTTGAAATGATTCAATCAAGTATTTTGAAATGACAAATAAATAACTCCAAATGACTTAAATTTGAAGTGACCAAGATATGAAATAATCAGAACCCATAATGATTTAGCTCAAAAAATTCGAGCCTCAAACCCAAATTGAATTAAATCAAAATCATAATTTATATATACAATTGCACAAAATTAACATAATTTAAGTGTCATAATGCACATTAAATTAAAGTTTACGTTTGACACTATAGATTGAGGCTAAATTTTTCATGTCTAATCATTATTGATCCGAATCATTTTAGATTTTGATCATTTTAAGTTTGAGTTATTCTATGATCAAATCATTTCAAGTTTAAATAAATTTGGGTCAATTCGAATTTGATTTAATTACGTAATTAATTTTTTTATAATAAATTAAACTGAATGAAATTTAGATTGAAATTTATTTAGTGTGCATTTGTGTTTAAGTGGAAATTTAAATATCTGTCTTCAAAATAAACATGTTAAGACAATTTTATTTTAAAGACAATAATACAACAGAGTTGATTTGAGAAATAAACATGTTAATTTTTTAATTCCAACCTAAAAAATAAAATATACCCTGAGGTTCCATCCCAAAATTTTACATAATTTTTTTATGTCATATTAAATACATGTAACGTCTTATAAAAATTGTCAATAAATTATGCCTAGCGACAACGTTATTCAAATCTAATTGCATTGTTAATACCTATTCCTGTTTTTCTTCTACTGTCTTCAACTTTAAATATAAAGGGATTGAAATTTTAAGAATTGAGATTTCTTTTCCTTGTACTAGTGGACCTTTGATTTTTTTTTTTACTGAAATTCATTCATATCTTTTCAGATTTATCAAATTTTTTGAAATTATTTAAGATATGTATATAAATATATTACAAATATAAAATGAATGAAACTAAATACATTTCAAATATAAAATATTTATTAATAAACTTAACAAATAAAAATTTATTATTCAAATAAATCCAAAATTAATAATAAAAATCCATCATTTAATATGAAATTTTAAGGATTTAGCTCATTTACTTAATAAAAGTAAGCTGGAAGGTGAACGAATATATATATATATATATATATATATATATATTGATAATCGGGTGAATGGTTTTTTCTTAATTATATTTTGAATGTGAAAGTATATTCCATTTTTTAAAAAATTTTACATTTCAATGTAGTATTTTTAATTAGTCACGTTTGAATTAAATTTTTAGCATAATAGTAATAATTAAAAGTTTTAAAAAGTTAAAAAATTAAAAAATTAGGAAAGATGAAAGATGGGGAGAGGGTAGGTGGCAAAGAAATTAAAAAATGAAATTGAAAAGTATAGATTAATGAAAAGATTCTTCTAGCCTTTCTTATTTCACCTTTCTTATCACGGGCCTAAAATAGATGTGCTTGATTGGGTTTTAAAACTTAAAAGCCTCCAAAATAGATGAGCTTGATTGAAGTTTTTAATAATTAATATTATTTTATATTGTTGAATAGTAAATTAATTGTATCAGTGGTTGAATCTATTAGATCGAGAATTAATGATTTGACTGATTTGATTATTGGTTTAATTTTAAAAACATTAATAATTCGATATAGAATTAAAATAATATTCACAAATTAGTTTAATCGAAATCGATACGAAACCGACCACCCTAATTTAGTATATAATTGGACATAAATATAAAATATTATCTTGGGAATATATTGAAAGAGGAAAGTAATTCATATGTAAATGGATAACTTGGAAGAGATAATGAAGCAGGAATCATTATATCAGCAGTGGCATCATTATATTAATAATTAATATTATTTTATATTATTGAATGGTAAATTAATTGTATCGGTGGTTGAACCTGTTGGATCGAGAATTACTGATTTGATTGATTTGATTATCGATCTAATTTTAAAAACATTAATATTTTAGTATAAAATTGAAACAGTGCACACAAATTAGTATAACTGAAATATGTACGAAATCGACCACCCTAATTTAATACATAATTTGACATTCATATAAAATATTATCTTGGAAATATATTGAAAGAGGAAAGTAATTCGTATGTAAATGGATAACTTGGAAGAGATAATGAAGCAGGAATCATTATATCAGCAGTGGCATCTTCTCGATGTGTGGCTGCTCACTATCTTGACTGCATTTATCGTTTGATTCTTTTCTTAATTAGCCAAACTCATGTTAACAATGGTATAGAAGTAATTAATTACTTCATGGACAGAACATCAATATATAAATTCCTCATATATAATAAGCAACAACGTATCAAAGTACACCAAATAATGGGAATTGGAGAACTCCCATTTATACAAACAAATATAAGTGGGAAAAATCAATACTCATAATAAAGACCCAAAGACGACTAAAAACCTTATTAAGCCAGATCCAGTATGCAGCAGATAAAAAAAGGGGGTATTTCAAGGAGTAGAACGAGAAGCTGGTGGGGAAAAGAAAGGAATAGAGGGAACTGCAGTTGGGATTGTGGGGACTGAAGGAATGCTTGGCAGAGGGGGCAGTCCTCTTGGCAATGTGGTAGGAAGTGGAGGAAGCGCCCCGGGGTTTGGGAGATTAGGGAAAGATGGCAATGGTGGAAAAGAGAAAGGAATAGGGGGAATTGCAGTTGGGATTGTGGGGACTGAGGGAATGCTTGGCAGAGGGGGCAGTCCTGTTGGCAATGTAGTAGGAAGTGGAGGAAGCGCCCCAGGCCATGGGAATGATGGTCGGGATGGCGTTGGGAGATTAGGGAAAGATGGCAAACTTTGCGTTTGAGGCTGCTGCAGAAGGTGACGAGCTGCTACCCCAACATCAGTGCTTGCAAATGATAAAGCCATCAAGAATGCTAAAGCAAAGCAATTGAAAGAAGCCATTTTTGTTCAGAGATTTCGAAACAAATGAAGCAGGTGAAACAAAGTTCTTTATCTGAATAGTTGTGAGTGAGGAAAACAAAGCATGATATTGAGGTTTATATAGGCATTGGAGCAGTTAATGGAAATCCCCTGCCCCTAAACAATGCCCCATTCATGCCCCCAAAACAAAATAGCGCCACATGTTTATTATTTTTTCCATTTTAATTGTAGTTCATTTTTTAAATAAAATATTACAATGATTTGGATTAATTTTTAACTTATTATCAACGTTTTTGTTTTATATTTATTTTCTATTAATTTTACCTATTCTTTAATTTACAAATTTAATAATGACTTAGAGTTAATTTAATAGATTTTTTTTTTCTAATCGTTCTTATAACAAAATTTTACAAGGTGGGAACAAGTCCCACAGTGACAACATGATCCTCAAATTTTGGGTGGTGGCATGACTTTAGTCAAAGGATCAGCTAACATACGCTCAGTGTTACTGTGCTCAATGACCACTTTCTTTTCTTTAAAATGTGACCTTATGCCTAGATACTTAATGTCGATATGTTTACTTCGACTTCCACTTTTGTCGTTCTATAGCCATAAAGACAACAGTTGAATTGTCACAATATATGAAATAATTAAAACCCATAATGACTCAACCCAAAAAACTCGAGCCTCAAAACCAAATTAAATTAAATCAAAATCATAATTTATTATATACAATTGTACAAAATTAACATAATTTTAGTGTCATAATGCACATTAAATTAAAGGTTACGTTTGACATTATAGATTAAGGTAATATTCATGTGTAAAATTTTGAGATTTATTCCCTTAATTAAAGTAATATGTCAAATAGAATACTTGAACAATCCTCCATGTTGGCAAAGTTTATGTACATTAGAAGCAAACTAAATAATTAGAAAAAATCTAAAGTATGGTTTACATATAATTTATTCACAATGTGACTTAAACTTTGACCTTCAATATTTCACGGTCTTAATTTATATCTTAAAATTTTAAGATCATTTTAGGTTTTTTAAAAAGTAAAAAAAAAACAAAATTAGAATTGTTGCCTAAAAATTACATGTAACGTCTTATAAAAATTGTCAATAAATTATGCCTAGCGACAACGTTATTCAAATCTAATTGCATTGTTAATACCCATTCCTATTTTTCTTCTACTGTCTTCAACTTTTAATATAAAGGGATTGAAATTTTAAGAATTGAGATTTCTTTTCCTTGTACTAGTGGACCTTTGATTTTTTTTTTTTATTACTGAAATTGATACATATCTTTTCAGATTTATCAAATTTTTTAAAATTATTTAAGATATGTATAAAATATATTACAAATATAAAATGAATGAAACTAAATACATTTTAAATATAAAATATTTATTAAAAAACTTAATAAATAAAAATTTATCATTCAAATAAATCCAAAATTAATAATAAAAATCCATCATTTAATATGAAATTTTAAGGATTTAGATCATTTACTTAATAAAAGAAGCTGGAAGGTGAACGGATATATATATATATATATATATATATATATTGATAATCGGGTGAATAGTTTTTTCTTAATTATATTTTGAATGTGAAAGTATATTCCATTTTTTTAAAAAACTTTACATTCCGATGTAGCGCATTTTTAATTAGTCACGTTTCAATTAAGTTTTTAGCATAATAGTAAGTAATTAAAGGTTTTAAATTTTTAATCTTATTCATGCACAGGACGGTGCACTACGTTCTGGCAGGTGTGACTGGCATTGATCGGAATGAGTTGGTGCAACTAGTACGGACCGAAATTTTCACCAGTGCAGAAAAAGGGTGTTGGGTGTTTCATAATGTTATTGAAACCGAACCAAACATACCAAGAATCGATGAACTTGAGAACTAGAGTAAACTGCAAATCATCAATCAATTAAGTCGTATTTTTACATTTTTTAAATCGGAAAAACAAAAATTTCACTTGAAATCCTTTAAGCTTTTGTTACAATTCATCTCTGCACTCAATGAAATAAAACACAACGCACCATTTCTTTTCTTACTTTTTCTACTAAAGTAACTTTTCTTTTTCTGTTAAAAAACTAAGATGGACTTATAATATTCAATCAAAGGGAAAAAAAAACAAAGAAAAATTAGGAAAGACGAAAGATGGGGAGAGGGTTTTAAGATCAAAGCCTTCAAAATAGATAGCTTGGGGTTTTTAATAATTAACATTATTTTATATTATTGAATGGTAAATTAATTGTATCGGTGGTTGAACCTCTTGGATTGAGAATTACTGATTTGATTGATTTGATTATCGATCTAATTTTAAAAACATTAATATTTTAGTATAAAATTGAAACAGTGCACACAAATTAGTATAACCGAAATCTGTACGAAATCGACCACCCTAATTTAATACATAATTTGACATTCATATAAAATATTATCTTGGAAATATATTGAAAGAGGAAAGTAATTCGTATGTAAATGGATAACTTGGAAGAGATAATGAAGCAGGAATCATTATATCAGCAGTGGCATCTTCTCGATGTATGGCTGCTCACTATCTTGACTGCATTTATCGTTTGATTCTTTTCTTAATTAGCCAAACTCATGTTAACAATGGTATAGAAGTAATTAATTACTTCATGGACAGAACATCAATATATAAATTCCTCATATATAATAAGCAACAACGTATCAAAGTACACCAAATAATGGGAATTGGAGAACTCCCATTTATACAAACAAATATAAGTGGGAAAAATCAATACTCATAATAAAGACCCAAAGACGACTAAAAACCTTATTAAGCCAGATCCAGTATGCAGCAGATAAAAAAGGGGGTATTTCAAGGATTAGAACGAGAAGCTGGTGGGGAAAAGAAAGGAATAGAGGGAACTGCAGTTGGGATTGTGGGGACTAAAGGAATGCTTGGCAGAGGGGGCAGTCCTCTTGGCAATGTGGTAGGAAGTGGAGGAACCGCCCCGGGGTTTGGGAGATTAGGGAAAGATGGCAATGGTGGAAAAGAGAAAGGAATAGGGGGAATTGCAGTTGGGATTGTAGGGACTGAGGGAATGCTTGGCAGAGGGGGCAGTCCTGTTGGCAATGTGGTAGGAAGTGGAGGAAGTGCCCCAGGCCATGGGAATGATGGTCGGGATGGCGTTGGGAGATTAGGGAAAGATGGCAAACTTTGCATTTGAGGCTGCTGCAGAAGGTGACGAGCTGCTACCCCAACACCAGTGCTTGCAAATGATAAAGCCATCAAGAATGCTAAAGCAAAGCAATTGAAAGAGGCCATTTTTGTTCAGAGATTTCGAAACAAATGAAGCAGGTGAAACAAAGTTCTTTATCTGAATAGTTGTGAGTGAGGAAAACAAAGCATGATATTGAGGTTTATATAGGCATTGGAGCAGTTAATAGAAATTCCCTGCCCCTAAACAATGCCCCATTCATGCCCCCAAAACAAAATAGCGCCACATGTTTATTATTTTTTCCATTTTAATTGTAGTTCTTTTTTTAAATAAAATATTACAATGATTTGGATTAATTTTTAACTTATTATCAACGTTTTTGTTTTATTTTTATTTTCTATTAATTTTATCTATTCTTTAATTTACAAATTTATAATGACTTAGAGTTAATTTAATAGATTTTTTTTTATAATCGTTCTTATAACAAAATTTTACAAGGTGGGAACAAGTCCCACAGTGACAACATGATCCTCAAATTTTGGGTGGTGGCATGACTTTAGTCAAAGGATCAGCTAACATACGCTCAGTGTTACTGTGCTCAATGACCACTTTCTTTTCTTTAAAATGTGACCTTATGCCTAGATACTTAATGTCGATATGTTTACTTCGACTTCCACTTTTGTCGTTCTATAGCCATAAAGACAACAGTTGAATTGTCACAATATATGAAATAATTAAAACCCATAATGACTCAACCCAAAAAACTCGAGCCTCAAACCCAAATTAAATTAAATCAAAATCATAATTTATTATATACAATTGTACAAAATTAACATAATTTAAGTGTCATAATGCACATTAAATTAAAGGTTACGTTTGACATTATAGATTAAGGTAATATTCATGTGTAAAATTTGAGATTTATTCCCTTAATTAAAGTAATATGTCAAATAGAATACTTGAACAATCCTCCATGTTGGCAAAGTTTATGTACATTAGAAGCAAACTAATAATTAGAAAAATCTAAAGTATGGTTTACATATAATTTACACAATGTGACTTAAACTTTGACCTTCAATATTTCACGGTCTTAATTTATATCTTAAAATTTTAAGATCATTTTAGGTTTTTTTAAAAGTAAAAAAAAACAAAATTAGAATTGTTGCCTAAAAATTACATGTAACGTCTTATAAAAATTGTCAATAAATTATGCCTAGCGACAACGTTATTCAAATCTAATTGCATTGTTAATACCCATTCCTATTTTCTTCTACTGTCTTCAACTTTAAAATAAAGGGATTGAAATTTTAGAATTGAGATTCTTTTCCTTGTACTAGTGGACCTTTGATTTTTTTTTTTATTGCTGAATTGATACATATCTTTTCAGATTTATCAAATTTTTTAAAATTATTTAAGATATGTATATAAATATATTACAAATATAAATGCATTGAAACTAAAAACATTTTAAATATAAAATATTTATTAAAAAACTTAATAAATAAAAATTTATCATTCAAATAAATCCAAATTTAATAATAAAATCCACCATTTAATATGAAATTTTAAGGATTTAGATCATTTACTTAATAAAAGAAGCTGGAAGGTGAACGGATATATATATATATTGATAATCGGGTGAATGGTTTTTTCTTAATTATATTTTGAATGTGAAAGTATATTCCATTTTTTTAAAAAACTTTACATTCCGATGTAGCGCATTTTTAATTAGTCACGTTTCAATTAAGTTTTTAGCATAATAGTAAGTAATTAAAGGTTTTAAATTTTTAATCTTATTCATGCACAGGACGGTGCACTACGTTCTGGCAGGTGTGACTGGAATTGATCGGAATGAGTTGGTGCAACTGGTACGGACCGAAATTTTCACCAGTGCAGAAAAAGGGTGTTGGGTGTTTCATAATGTTATTGAAACGGAACCAAACATATCAAGAATCGATGAACTTGAGAACTAGAGTAAACTGCAAATCATCAATCAATTAAGTCATATTTTTACATTTTTTAAATCGGAAAAACAAAAATTTCACTTGAAATCCTTTGAGCTTTTGTTACAATTCATCTCTGCACTCAATGAAATAAAACACAACGCACCATTTCTTTTCTTACTTTTTCTACTAAAGTAACTTTTCTTTTTGTTAAAAACTAAGATGGACTTATAATATTCAATCAAAGGAAAAAAAAAACAAAGAAAAATTAGGAAAGACGAAAGGGAGGTTTTAAGATCAAAGCCTTCAAAATAGATAGTTTGGGGTTTTTAATAATTAATTTATTTTATATTATTGAATGGTAAATTAATTGTATCGGTGGTTGAACCTATTGGATCGAGAATTACTGATTTGATTGATTTGATTATCGATCTAATTTTAAAAACATTAATATTTTAGTATAAAAATAGATAGTTTGGGGTTTTTAATAATTAATATTATTTTATATTATTGAATGGTAAATTAATTGTATCGTGGTTGAACCTATTGGATCGAGGAATTACTGATTTGATTGATTTGATTATCGATCTAATTTTAAAAACTTAATATTTTAGTATAAAATTGAAACAGTGCACACAATTAGTATAACCGAAATCTGTACGAAATCGACCCTAATTTAATACTAATTTGACATTCATATAATATTATCTTGGAAATATATTGAAAGAGGAAAGTAATTCGTATGTAAATGGATAACTTGGAAGAGATAATGGAAGCATGAATCATTATATCAGCAGTGGCATCTTCTCGATGTATGGCTGCTCACTATCTTGACTGCATTATCGTTTGATTCTTTTCTTAATTAGCCAAACTCATGTTAACAATGGTATAGAAGTAATTAATTACTTCATGGACAGAACATCAACATATAAATTCCTCATATATAATAAGCAACAACGTATCAAAGTACACCAAATAATGGGAATTGGAGAACTCCCTTTATACAAACAAATATAAGTGGGAAAAATCAATACTCATAATAAAAAGACCCAAAGACGACTAAAACCTTATTAAGCCAGATCCAGTATGCAGCAGATAAAAAAAGGGGTATTTCAAGGAGTAGAACGAGAAGCTGGTGGGGAAAAAAAGGAATTGAGGGAACTGCAGTTGGGTTGTGGGGACTGAAGGAATGCTTGGCAGAGGGGGCAGTCCTCTTGGCAATGTGGTAGGAAGTGGAGGAAGCGCCCGGGGTTTGGGAGATTAGGAAAGATGGCAATGGTGGAAAAGAGAAAGGAATAGGGGGAATTGCAGTTGGATTGTGGGGACTGAGGGGAATGCTTGGCAGAGGGGGCAGTCCTGTTGGCAATGTGGTAGGAAGTGGAGGAAGCGCCCCAGGCCATGGGAATGATGGTCGGGATGGCGTTGGGAGATTAGGGAAAGATGGCAAACTTTGCGTTTGAGGCTGCTGCAGAAGGTGACGAGCTGCTACCCCAACATCAGTGCTTGCAAATGATAAAGCCATCAAGAATGCTAAACAAAGCAATTGAAAGAGGCCATTTTTGTTCAGAGATTTCGAAACAAATGAGCGGTGAAACAATCTTTATCTGAATAGTTGTGAGTGAGGAAAACAAAGCATGATTGTGGTTTATATAGGCATTGGAGCAGTTAATAAAAATCCCCGCCCCTAAACAATGCCCCATTCCATGCCCCCAAAACAAAATAGCGCCACATGTTTATTATTTTTCCATTTTAATTGTAGTTCATTTTTTAATAAAATATTACAATGATTTGGATTAATTTTTAACTTATATCAACGTTTTTGTTTATTTTATTTCTATTAATTTTTCCTATTCTTTAATTTACAAATTTATAATGACTTAGAGTTAATTTAATAGATTTTTTTTTATAATCGTTCTTATAACAAAATTTTACAAGGTGGGACAAGTCCCACAGTGACAACATGATCCTCAAATTTGGGTGGTGGCATGACTTTAGTCAAGGGATCAGCTAACATATGCTCAGTGTTACTGTGCTCAATGACCACTTTCTTTTCTTTAAAATGTGACCTTATGCCTAGATACTTAATGTCGATATGTTTACTTCGACTTCCACTTTTGTCGTTCTATAGCCATAAAGACAACAGCTGAATTGTCACAATATATGAAATAATTAAAACCCATAATGACTCAACCCAAAAAACTCGAGCCTCAATGTAACATCCTGAATTAATGGGTCTACACGTTTAGTGTGAGGATATGTTTAAAACGTTAATTTAAGCAAAAGGGGTCTAAATTTGGGCTTAGAATTAGGCAAAGGCCCAGATTAAATTATTTTAAGATGGCATCATTAATAATTAAAAAGGAACAAGTTTTGGGTCGTAAGGAGCCCATTTTTTTTAGGCCAATTTTCGGCATTTAAAATGGAGCAAGGGGTGACGCCACACACAAGGAGTAAGGGTCCAAATTTAAGTTTCATGGAGCCCAATTATTTTAATTTAAGTTAGCTAAATTTTGGGCATTAGGAATAGGTGGAGTGGATGGCAATAAGGTTAAAATTTAGGAATTTATTTTATATGGATAATAAGCAGATAAAGGCTAAGATTTAGGGATTTTAATGTTTAAAATATGTGGATAATAAGCAGATAAAGGCTACTATTTAGGAATTTATTTTATGTGGATAATAATCAAATAAAGGCTATTATTTAGGAATTTATTTTATGTGGATAATAAGCAGATAAAGGGTAAGATTTAGGGATTTTAATGTTTAAAATATGTGGATAATATGCTGATAAAGGAAGGAGGAGTTAGAGATAATTAAGTCTCTTTTAGATGAGCTAGTAGATTAAGATAAAGGAGGAAAATTAGGAATTTATCTACAAAGAGAGTGATGGCCAAGAATCCATCACTGAGAGGAGTAAAGAAACCAGCTACTACATGGCAAAGGGTTGCCGAATTTCCTATAAATTGAGGGGGCTAGCTCCTTGTTTCTGACATTAAATCCTCTCCCTTTTGTGCTGAAATTCCCTAGCTTCTTTTCTCCAATTTCTTTCTCTAATTTCTTTAAAAGCCGAAAATCTTCCCCACTTTCTTTTCCCTTGTGCCGATTTCTCTAAAAAGCCGAAGCATCCATCACTTTTTCTTTTATTCATCCTATTTGAGAAATTGTTCTACACTTTCGGCATTTAAATCTTCCATCGGCATTGCTGAATCCTCTCCCTAGTGCTAGCCGAATCTCCTAAGCTAAGGTAAGAGTCGAATTTTGATTAGTTCTCATAATCTATTTTAGAAAGGCAAAAGCCGAAAGCTAATAGTTAATGGTTTTATGATGGGCGGCAATTCGGGATTTGAAGGAGGCTTAGTCGACTAGATCTATAAGCCAAAAATCATAGTCTCCAATTTCGAGATTTTAAGGTAAGAAGATTATCCCTAGATTTTTATTAGATTCGTTCAATATATATATGATCTTAACTCTAAAAGGAGGATTAACGATTAAACATTGTTATAGTAGCTCTGAAAAGGATTTGATGGAATTAAATATGGATCAGGCAAAAGAAAGAATCACTAAGTTTAAGAAACGAGCAGTATCTGCCGTTCGAGATTGGCCAATTGGTTGTGGACCGGCTTCTGAACAACACCTTAGGCAGATAGCAGTTGTGTCGACTAAGGATAGCGTCGATATAGAAAGCCTCGTTTTATTGGTAATCAGGTGTGTAGATCTCTAACACACTACTAATAAACCTGTATGTAAATCTATTTATGTATGTTATGGGCTAAAAGCCGGAATAAGGCTGTATAGACAGTCGAATGGAACCCTAAAAGGGTTAGGCAAGGATGCCAGGTACGTAAACATAGAACTCCCTATGTGTATCGCAAATATATATATATATGACTGCATGATGTTTTCTTTATATGTGTATGCATGGGATGGGATATTGATATAATGAAGGCGAGGTGCATGATAGGTCACGCAATGATCGGTGGTAGAAAACCCACAAATATAACTGCTAGGTCACATTGTGATCGGTGGCTATACCACGTTTAATGATTCCTACTTAATAGGAATAGGCAGTACGGCTGTCGTTTTGGTGTGTAGCGGATGGAGGGTTGATTGTAGAAATCCCCACGGTGTGATGATTGGTACGGGATGGTGTGTAGAGGATGGAAACCTAGGATGGGTTGGGTTATTCATTCTTTATTGTTATTATGTGATTATGATTGATGCCTTCCTGTATGGGCCAGGGCCCATAATGTGTTTGTGGGCTCAGGTCAATGTGTGTTTTGAGATTTATACACTGAGTCTTTGTGACTCACGCTTTCCTTTTCTCTATTCTTCCAGAGGAACAGTAGATCGTGGACATGGGAGCCGAGACGGACTCGAGGGGCCATCAAGTTCTTTTTTTCTACAAGTTATTTTCTTTTGAGATTTCTTTAAGTTTAATTTATTTCATTGATATTTCGAGAATATATATATGTAATAAGGCCCTAGTTTTCATTCAACTAAGTCGTTTTCAATGTTAAGGAATTGATTAATTCTATGATAAGATTTATTTATACAATAATAATATTTAATACAAGGTTTTATTTAATTTTTTTTAAAATGCAGCTTACTCACTTAAATATTGTCTAATTAACTCACATATTTCAAAAACCAACAAAGCAAAAGTTTTCAAAGTACAAGCCGTGACATGCCAGATCCGGTCGAAACGCATGGGCCGGGTTTGGGGTGTTACACTCAAACCCAAATTAAATTAAATCAAAATCATAATTTATTATATACAATTGCACAAAATTAACATAATTTAAGTTTTATAGTACACATTAAATTTAAGTTTACGTTTGACATTATAGATTGAGGCAATATTCATGTGTAAAATTTTGAGATTTATTCCCTTAATTAAAGTAATATGTGAAATAGGATACTTGAACAATCCTCCATGTTGGCAAAGTTTATGTACATTAGAAGCGAACTAAATAATTAGAAAAAATCTAAAGTATGGCTTAAATATAATTTATTCACAATGTGACTTAAACTTTGGCCTTCAAGATTTCACGTTCTCAATTTATGTCTTAAAATTTGAACATCATTTTAGGTTTGTTAAAAAGTCAAAAGTTTAGAAAATTAGAATTTTTGCTTGAGGCGTGAATATCCCTATTCTTAAGGATATTCGTGGATTTACTCTCTCTTAGGATTTAGTTTATATCATGCGCAATGAAAAAAATTGAAAAAACTTTCCCATTTGAATGGAATTGAGCTATTAGGCTCAAGCCTCGTGTGCGCACACATATTCTCTTATTTTTAGTCTTACAAGTTTATAGTAAACCAAATCTAAATATCATTTAATAGGTGTATCTAAAATTTGTGTAATATGTGTAATTCTTCAAAATACATTAAAACTTCCAATATGGTTTAGGTCATTTTCGGATTTGTCTTATTTTAAGTTCAAATCATTCGAATTTGAGGCTAAGTTTTTCATGTCTTATCATTATTGATCAGAATCATTTTAGATTTTGATCATTTTAAGTTCGAGTTATTCTGTGATCAAATCATTTCAAGTTTAGATAAATTTGGGTCAATTCGAATTTGACTTAATTACCTAGTTAATTTTTTTATAATAAATTGAGCTGAATGAAATTTAGATTGGAATTTATTTAGTGTGCATTTGTGTTTAAGTCGAAATTTAAATATCTGCCTTTAAAAAATAAACACAATTTTATTTTAAAAACAATAATACGACATCAACATGTTAATTTTTTAATCCCAACCTAAAAAATAAAATATACCCTTAACCGGTTCCATCCCAAAATTTTACATAATTTTTTTATGTCATATTAAATACATGTAACGTCTTATAAAAATTGTCAAAAATTATGCCTAGCGACAACGTTATTTCAAATTGCATTGTTAATACCTTCCTATTTTTCTTCTACTGTCTCCAACTTTAAATATAAAGGGATTGCAATTTTAAGAATGGAGATTTCTTTTCCTTGTACTAGTGGACCTTTGATTTTTTTTTTATTGAAATTGATACATATCTTTTCAGATTTATCAATTTTTAAAATTATTTAAGATAGGTATATAAATATATTACAAATATAAAATGAATGAAACTAAATACATTTCAAATATAAAATATTTATTAATAAACTTAACAAATAAAAATTTATCATTTAAATAATTCAAAATTAATAATAAAATCCATCATTTAATATGAAATTTTAAAGATTTAGCCCTTTACTTAATAAAAGAAGTTGGAAGGTGAACGAATATATATATATATATATATATATATATTGATAATTGGGTGAATGATTTTTTCTTAATTATATTTTGAATGTGAAAGTATATTCCATTTTTTAAAAAATTTTACATTCCGATGTAGCATTTTTAATTAGTCACGTTTCGATTAAGTTTTTAGCATAATAGTAAATAATTAAAAGTTTTAAATTTTAATCTTATTCATGCATAGGATGGTGCACTATGTTTTGGTAGGTGTGACTGGAATTGATCAGAATGAGTTGGTGCAACTGGTACGGACCGAAATTTTAACCAGTGCAGAAAAAGGGTGTTAGGTGTTTCGCAATGTTATTGAAACCGAACCAAACAGACCAAAAAAAAATAAGCGCCATTTCTTTTCTTACTTTTTCTACTAAAATAAGTTTTTTTTTTCTGGTAAAAAACTAATATGGACTGATAAACCATAAAAGTAACATGTTTTTAATCAAATTCTTGATGCGTTTTTAGATGATTTATTATGTAAATTAGTGAATTTGATACTCCTAACCCTTTAAATTCATGTTTCTATACTTAGGTGAGCATAGGGGAGCGAAAAGAGCGAAAAACGGGCCAAAATCGGACAAAAAGAGCTGTTTTCAGGATCTACACGGCCTGGGCATTTCCACACTGGCAGGGCATACGCCCGTGTGAGCCACACTGGCTGACCACACGCACATGTGCTAGCCTGTGTCGGTTTTGCCTCCTGTTTCTCTTTTACACGGAAAAAGCCAATTTTTAGGGATTTTGAGTGTCGAAACCATTTTTTTTTTTAAAACCGGGGATCGACTTTAAAAATGAAAATGGAGTCGCCACCAATCTTTTATCGAGGTGTGACAGGGTCACCTTAAAATTGATCATTTTAATAAAAAAATATTTTTGATTTATTAAAACAATAATTTTGGTCTACGAAATTCGAGAAAACGGGTTTGGGAGTCGGTTATGCACGAGGAAGGATTAGCACCATCGTAATGCCCAAAATTGGTACCTAATTGATTAATTAATGTTTTAATGTCGAAAATTTTGAGAAGATTTTAAAATACGATCCTTTTTAGTTTAAAAAATGTTTGAGTAAATTGAAATGGATGTTAAGACCCTTTTTGTCTCGAAGTAATAAAATATCACATCCAGTACATTAGGACACGGCATTTTAAATCCTCGAAACTAAGCTTGTCTTTTGATTTTCAAAACTCATGCATTTAAATTTTAGAATGATATTTGGTTATTTGGGTCAAGTGAAAAAATCGGAACCTAATAAGTTAGGGCACAATTTCTCAAAATTCCAAACATAGAATATTGTCTATACATTTTTAGAAATCCTTACCTTAAGATAACAAGACGTCATATCCAATGAGTTAGGACACAACACCTCGAATTCCCGAGAATAAGCTTTTATTGAAAACTCATATATTTTGATTTGAAATGGGTGCTCGATTAGTTAGATTCAACGAGGAAAATTGGAACCCGGTAAGTTAGGGCACAATCTTCTCGAAGTTCCCAAATACGAGCATTTGGGGGAAAATTATTGCAATATTAAAACAATGTATAAATAATAATTTTGATAAAAAAAACGACAATATTCAAATGCAAATAAACAATTTATAAAACACATAATGATAGTTATTTAAATACTAACATCAATAATCAAAGACCAAATAAATTATACACAAAACATCTTAAAAATAAACGGTATATAAAATAGATAGTAATATATAAAAATTTGCAATTGATAATATATGGAAAAAAAATTTAAAGCAAATAATCAAACAATTTAAAATGGATGATTTATAAAACGAGTTTTTTTTAAAATAAACACATGTGTGACATTAAAAACAAATAAATATAATTAATGGAAGAAAATAAAAGAATGATAAGAATGGTTAAATGAATGAACAATATGTAAATAAGAAAGTTGACGAATAAATAAATGAATAAAAATAAAAAGAATAATTAATGATTAAGCAATTAAATGGATAAATAAAAAAATTTAAAAAAAACGCCTAAGTCAACCTAATTCTCACAATATGAGGATTCAACGAAATTCCACCAATTAAATCCAACTCCAACGAGAGCAATTCAAAAAGAAACAAAGATGAACGAATAACAAAATAAAAACAAGCTCCAGAAAATAAGAACGCAAGAGAGAGAGAGATTTGTGTGAATGCTCTCAAGAATTTTTATTGCTCAAAGCTTTAGTGCTCTACAATGAAGGAAGAGGCCTCTATTTATAGTTGAGCCTCCCCAAATCCAACGGTACAGATCAATTACATCAACAGATAAGGTTAAAAGGTATCTACAAATTAAATCCCTAAGATTACAAAATCATATCTTCTAATATTGCATATCATATCTTCTAGGATTGCATATCATATCTAAGATTGCATATCGTTAAAGAATATGTTTCCATATACGTCAAGCTTGTAGATGGACTTTCAACCTTTTCAAGTAATGGGCCATTCCAATCGGGCCAAATGATATATTTTGGACTAGACTTGGACTTTGTTTTATTATTTTCGGTTTATTATTTTTTTGTATGGGCCCGGGATAAATTGGCCTATTACACTGAGCATTCTAAACTTTATAAATGCATAGTAGAAAAGGACCTAAAGGGAGACGTAGAGAAGAGCGAAGAAAAGACTCGAAGAACCCATTGGATTAATTTCAGAAGCAGACCTACTTCAAGATTGAAGATCTCCATTCAATTTCTTTAGAAGTTTTATTGGGTTTCTTTATATCTTGAGATGATGTTATTCCAAATTATGAACTAAAATCCCTAGATACCTAGGGAAGATGAAACCTATATTAATCTTATTATTTGATTTCTGAATTACATGATAAATACTTGATTATTGTTCTTAATTATGTATGCTTATTTCGTGTTTTAATATTTTCAGGATATTAATTCATGCTTAATGTGCTTATTTCAATGGAGCAAAAGTCCTTGTTTAAGAGTAGATCTAGCATAGTTGAGTGGAGTTGCATGCAATCTTAGAAATAGGACGGTATAAATCTACTGGATTAGAGTCAAATCTAATAGGGGAATCCACAGATCGAGTTAATGCGACAATAGAGGTTTTAATTAGAAAGAGGTTTCAATTAATCAACCTAGAGTCAGTTGTTTTTACTCTTGAAAGAGATATTAACATAATTTAGGGATTTTTACGGATCAAGGCACAAGTGAATAAATCGTTTAATTCAGATTCAGAATAATAAGTGAAGTCTAGATGGATTCTTTCCTGGGTATTGCCTATCTCATTGGTTTTATTCGATTACTTTTCCTAATTCATTATCTGTTGCGTTCTTAGTAATTGGTTTAGTTAATTTTAGATTAAAAACAATTCCTTCAATTTATCGGCTTGATAATAGAAAAATAGTAAGTACTAGTACTTTTAGTCCTCGTGGATACGATATTCTCGACTCACCATAGCTATACTATTATTCGATAGGTGCGCTTGCCTTTGTCGTAATTTTTAGTTAGTTTAGTGACCATCAAGTTCCTGGCGCCGTTGTAGGGGACTAAAATATTAGGAACACTCGATTTTTATTAATTTAGCCATTTCTTTATTGCATTTTTTTTTGTTTTTAGCTTAATTTTTAGTTTCTAATTTTTAGTTTTATTTGCTTCTAGCAGGTTCCTTTAGTTTATGACTAGAAGAAACCTGTCAAGACCATTAGTATTTGACAAAGAAATTGAAAGTACAGCTCGCAGAAATGGTAGAGAAGTAAGGCAGAGTCGACAGGAAATAGTGGAAGAGTAAGAGGATGTTATAATTATTACTGAGGAGATGGCTGAAAATCAGAATAATCAACTACCCCCTGTGGTTGCTGCGAATCCTGGAAATCCAAATCTTGCTCCTCGTACTATGTACGATTATGCCAAGCCCACTCTAACTGGGGCTGAATTGAGTATTGTGAGACCTACCATTGCTTCGAATAGTTTCAAATTGAAGCCGAACACTATTCAGATGATTCAACAGTTTGTTCAGTTCAATGGTTTGCAAGATGAAGACCCAAATACTCATTTGGCTAATTTTCTGGAATTTTGCGACACTTTCAAGATAAATGGCATTTCTGACGACGCCATTTGCCTACAATTGTTTCCCTTCTCATTAAGGAATAAAACTAAATAGTGGTTGAACTCCTTACCATAAGGTTCTATCACTACATGGGATCAAATGACCGAGAAATTTTTATTGAAGTACTTTCCATTGGCTAAGACAACTAAGTTGAGGAATGATATCTCTTCCTTCGTGTAGATGGACTTAAAGACCCTGTATGATGCATGTGAGAGGTATAAGGATTTATTGATAAGGTGCCCTTACCATGGGTTACCCCTATGGCTACAGGTTCAAACCTTCTACAACAGTTTGAACCCCTCGACTAGGTAATTGATCGATGTTGCCACCGGTGGTACTCTGAATAATAAAACACCTAGAGCGGCTTATGAGTTTATAGGTAAGTCATAAGGACAAAGTCGACAAAAGCAGTCAGTGTTTTTAACTTAGATGCGGTCACCATGTTATCAAATTAGGTAGAACTTTTGAATAAAAAAATTGATGGTTTATGTGTTTCTACGCATGTACATCCGGTGATGCATTGCGATGCAAATGGAGGTGGAATGAATAATTCAAAATATTTACCCTATGGTCCTAACATGGAGAATGAGCAGATAAATTATATGAGTAATAATTCTAGACCTCAAAATAATTCTTATAGTAATAACTATAATGCAAGATGGAGGAACCACCCAAATTTCTCATGGGGTGGTTAAGGAAATCACATACCACAACCTCCTCTAGGTTTTCAACAACAACATTATCAACAAGAGAAGAAACCAAACCTTGAAGCGATGTTAGCAAAATTTATTTCGGTGTTAGAGACCCGTTTTCAAAACACCGAGACGACTTTGAAAAATCAGCAAGCGTTGGTTCATGGGCTCGAAAATCAAATTGGGCAGCTTGCTAAATTAGTTTCAGAAAGGCAGCAAGGTAGTTTACCTAGTAACACCGAACCCAACCAAAAGAGCATGTGAAAGTAGTTACACTAAGGAATGGGAAAGTGTTGGCTGAACCTGAAAAGAAGCTGCAACAGGAATCTGATAAGGAAAAGGACGGGGGGTAAAACCCGAAGTGAGTGAAACACCAGTACTTAAGGAATATAGACCACTGATCCCATATCCAGCAAAGTTAAAGAAAGACCGCATGGATGCACAATTCGATAAATTTCTTAAACTTTTTCTTGAACTTTTTAAGCAGTTGCATATTAACTTACCTTTTGTTGAATCTATTTCGCAGATGCCCACATATGCAAAATCTTTGAAAGAGCTATTAACAAATAAAATGAAGTTTGAAGAGCTATCCACTGTGGAACTCAACGAGGAATGTTCAGCTATTCTTCAAAATAAACTACCAACTAAGCTGAAGGATCTAGGAAGTTTTACTATTCCCTGTCTTATTAGTAGTTTAAATATTGAAAAAGCATTGGCTGATTTAGGTGCTAGCATTAATTTGATGCCTTATAAAATGTTCAAGCAGCTTGGTCTTGGGGAACCAAACCCCACTAAGATGAGTATTCAATTAGTTGATAGATCTGTTAAATATCCTAGAGGTATTATTGAAGATGTCCTTGTAAAAGTAGATAAATTCATATTCCCTGTTGATTTTTTTTATGCTTGACATGGACGAGGATATTGAGGTGCCTTTAATTAAAGGTCGTCCTTTTCTAGCTACTACTAGGGCTGTCATTAATATGGGTGATGGTAAACTTGTGCTTTGGGTAGGTGACGAAGAGATTATTTTTAAAATCTATTATGCCATGTGATTTTCTAGAGAACAAGATGATTCCTGTTATTTTATTTATTCTATTGACCATGTTATTCAAGTATCATTACAGGAAATTGTTCATAAGGACACGTTGGAACTGTGTCTTGTCCAATGAGAGGAGGTAGATGACGATACTGCTATGATAGGTAAGACAAAAATTAATGATGAACTAAAATTAAAACCCTCTATTGAAGAACCTCCCAAATTAGAACTGAAGCAATTACCCAATTATCTAGAGTATGCGTTCCTTGGAAATAATTCTGTTACCAGTGATTATTGCTTCAGACTTGCAGCCAAATGAGAAAGATGAGTTATTACAAGTATTGAAGGAGCATAAAATAGTCATAGCTTAGAAGATTTCTGACATTAGAGGGATCAATCCTTCTTTTTGCACTCATAAAATTTTAATGGAGGATGATTACAAACCTTGTGTGCAAGCTCAAAGACGACTGAATCCTAACATGAAAGAAGTCATTAAGGCTAAGGTAATTAAACTTTTATATGCTGGAGTTATTTATCCTATTTCTGACATTACCTGGGTGAGTCTTGTGCAGGTTGTTCCTAAGAAGGGAGGCATAACTGTTGTAGCCAATGAGAAGAATGAGTTGATTCCGACGAGAATAATCACAGGATGGAGAGTTTGCATTAAATATAGGAAGTTGAACGATGCCACGAGAAAAGATCACTTCCCTTTTCCATTCATTGATCAAATGTTGGAAAGATTATTTGGGCATATGTATTATTGCTTCGTAGATGGACTCTCTGGCTACTTTCAAATCTTGATAGCTCCGGAGGACCAAGAAAAAACAACATTTACATGTCCATACGGTACGTTTGCTTATCGAAGAATGCCTTTTGGATTATGTAATGCTCCTGCTACTTTTTAGCGTTGCATGTTGGCCATTTTTGACGAACTTATAGAAGACATTATGGAGGTATTCATGGACGACTTTTTGATATTTAGTATTTCTTTTCATCTTTGTCTTAAAAATTTAAAACGAGTTTTAATGAGATGTGAAGAAACGAACCTTGTGCTTAATTTGGAAAAATGTCACTTTATGGTTCGAGAAGGGATTGTGTTGGGCCATAAAATTTCTAGTAAAGGGATTGAGGTTGATAGAGCGAAAATTGAAACCATTGAAAAATTACCTCCCCCTAGTTCAGTTGAAACACCCCAAACTCGGCCCACAAGCCCTGATCGGATCTGGTATGTTCCTCGAGTAAAACTTCAATTAAATCTCGTTTTGTTTTATAAGAAAATATGATGGTTTCGTATAAAATAGATCTGCTTAGTGGTCGCGTTGAAAATCGTGTTGTTAAATAAGTTTGTATCTTATTAAAACGTTATCTTTATGATTTTAGAAAAATTTAGAAGTTAAAAGAAAACCAAATTTAGAACTTACTATTATTTTGAAAACCGTAGGTGTTTAGATGTCAAAACAGTTTAAGTTGTTTGTCGGAAATATTTAATCATTTAGTTGAAGTTGATCGTAGCAGAATAAAAATTTAAAACGTATAAATAACACAGCTAATGGTGGCCTTATTACAAAAACATAACCCAAAATAATATCCCGAAATAATAAAAGAAAACGTAGTAAGTTTAATAAAAAAGAAACCCGAAATACTGAATTGAGCATAGCCACCACCTAGTCCTCGCTGACCCGGTCCATCACGCTAAGAGTCACCTATAAAAGATACCCCACGAGGGGTGAGTCAACAGACTCAATGTGTAACTGTACACTAAAAGCCCAATCGATCATAGCTTTAACGATAACATTTTGGCAAAGCCCATTTTAATCACATTTAACCATAAGCCCATAACATAGCAAATCGAATAACAACAGATTAAATCACATATACATATGAAATGACATGCAATCCCGAGCCCACCTAGATATCCATCCGCTACACACCACCCGTACCTGCCAATCACACCGTAGGGATTACTAAATCGACCCTCCATCCGCTACACACCATCGAAGGCAGTCGCTGCAGTCAACTGCACATCGCCCTTATAAATTGTGGCATGGCCACCAGATAATTGTGACAGAGTCACCGGATTCATAATATGTGATCGAAGTCACCGGATACATAATATTGTGACATAAGTCACCGGATAATGTGGTATAAACCACCGGAAACACTTCCCCTTTATCAAAATCACCCATATGCCCATGCAACAAACATATTATTCAGATTTTATGCATTATACCCCAAAATCATAACGGAGTCATACACATTTCATATCCATGCTTATAGCATTATTAACGAAGTATTAGGGGTTAACATACCTGAATACCATGTACCACTGAATGGTACCCGCGGCCATTATCATACATATTTCTTATTAACACATACTAACATTAATACTATCAATCTATCGGAAATTTAGTGTAGGGTTACACACCTGATAACAGTGAGTACGATACTATCGATACCGACACTCCTTCTTTTTCACAGTCGACTCCCCCTATAAGACCATAGTCAGAATCGGCCAACCTTAATAGACAATATGGCCTTTGGCCGAATATTAAGACCCTTTACCTTGATTGTCTAAATCCCGAAATATCACTTGTCCTTGGATACTCAAATCCCGAATAATCTCCCCTTAATCGTCGGCTACAAAAGGATCCCAAAATCCTCCTTCAAGGTTTCGGCCAAAGAGAATATATATATATATAGATTAGATCCCTAGATTTCGGCTAATCCAAAAGAAAAAGAAAGAAAATCGAATGACAGTTAACCCTTACCCCTAACGTTGAGATCGCTTGTACCCTTGTTTGGAACCACAGAGAGATTCGGCTACTATAGAGGAGTGACCAATTTTGAAGGAGAAATAGGGGAAGAAATCGACTAGATGTTGATAGGTTTCGGCTATTACAAGAGAAAGAAGAAGAAGACTAGAAGAATTCGGCAATGGTGAGATTGAGAAGAAAAGAAATGGTCTAAAATGGCTATATGGTTTCGGTCACAAAGAAAAGAGAAAAGACTTGATGATAGTAATCAAACTAAGACCAAAATGGTCAAAAAGGGAGAAATGGTAAAAAAATGCAATTGTTTCCTCAAGGCTTAAGGTATATTCGGCTAGGAAGAGAGCAAATTTTGAGAGAAAATTTTGATAAGAAAAAAACACCAATTGACCCAAAAAGAAAAATGCTCATCCAATACCCAACCTTACCAAGCCAACAACAAAATCCGGCCATCCCCCCAGCCCCCTATGCCGTCCACATACATGGTCAATAGGCCATTAAAAAGTTTCCAAAACCTCATCCCTTAATCCAAGCCTTATGTCCCCTTATCATACCAAAATTTCTTGATTCCATACCTTAAGTTAGTACTTACCTTATTCCCTTAGTCTATTTTCCATAAATGAAAAAGGCCATCCTTACCATAAGTATTGCTTGACCGACACTTGCCATACAAGTGCAAAAATAAAAGTCATCTAATTGCTATCCAAGGGATTCGAACATCTCCCCTCATGCAATTACTCATGCGCCAACACCACCTTGCCAATAGCTCAACTTATGCTAATTTTAGACACTTAAATTAACTTAAGTATCAGGGTCACTTGATCCACTTCACTAAATTCTCAATACTAAAAATTATTCTATACCCGAATAATTCTATGCCCTTTTCAAGGCTATAATAAACACGAAAAAGAAGAAAAGAAAATTTTCATTCATAAGCTAAACACCAAAACATACAATATATCGATACTCGGATTTTTAGGGTGTTACAACTCTACCCTCCTTAAAGAAAATTTCGTCCTCGAAATTACCTGGCTATAACAAGTGAGGGTATTGCTGTCGCATTGCCTCTTCCGGCTCCCACGAACCCTCTTCCGATCCATGGTTACGCCACTTTGACGAGAGGAACTGACTTCCTTCGTAACACCTTCACATCCCGTTCCAGAATCTGAATCAGCTCCTCCTCGTAGGACAAATCTGGTCTTAGTTCCACCTCATCAACTGGCACTACATGAGATGGTTCCGACCGGTAATGACGTAGCATCGTAACATGGAACACATCGTGCATCTGCTTCAACTCCGAAGGCAACTCTAACTGATATGCCACTGGTCCAACCCGCTTCAAAACCCGATAAGGTCCTATAAACCTGGGACTTAACTTTCCTTTGCGACCAAATCTCATTACCTTCTTCCATGGCGACACTTTAAGAAATACTTGATCTCCCACAACAAACTCTATTTCCTTCCGCTTAAGATCTGCGTACGACTTTTTCCTGTTAGATGCCTCCTTTAACCGAGCCCGAATTACCTTAACCTTTTCTTCGGATTCCGCCACAATCTTTGGACCCAAAACTTGACGTTCCCCTAATTCTGTCCAACACGTAGGAGTGCGACACTTCCGTCCATATAGTGCTTCGTACGGTGCCATCTGAATACTTGCTTGGTAGCTGTTGTTGTATGCAAACTCTGCTAAAGGCAAATACTCTTCCCAGCTTCCTCTGAAGTCTATCACACAGCCCCTCAACATATCTTCTAACACTTGGATTACTCGCTCAGATTGGCCATCTGACTGTGGATGAAATGCCGTACTGAAGTCTAACCTGGTGCCCAAAGCCTGATGTAATGCTTTCCAAAACTGAGACGTAAACCTCGGATCCCTATCCGAAATAATCGACACCGGCACTCCATGCAACCTCACAATCTCTGCCACATACAACTTCGCCAATTTCTGCAAAGAGTAATCAACCCGCACTGGTATGAAATGTGCAGACTTCGTCAATCGATCCACTATCACCCATACCGAGTCTTTCTTGGTAGGCGTAAGGGGAAGCCCACTAACAAAATCCATGGTGATTCGCTCCCACTTCCACTGCGGAATCTTTATCGGCTGAAGCAATCCTGACGGAACTTGGTGTTCAGCCTTAACTTGCTGACTCGTTAAACACTTCCCTACAAATTCTGTAACTTCCCACTTAAGACCAGGCCACCAAAACTGATCCCGTAGATCCCTATACAACTTACTACCTCCAGGATGCACCGCATAAGGGCTACTATGCGATTCCTGAAAAATTCTCCGCCTAAGTTCTTCATCCTTCGGCATACAGACCTTACCCTTGAAACACAACACTCCATCACTATTAACACCATAATCTTCGAACTTCCCACTCTGCACTTGCCGTAACTTAGCACTTAGATCATCGTCTACCAACTGTCTTTCTTTCACCTGACTTAACCATGTCGGCTTTACCTGCAACTCTGCTAACAAACTTCCGTCGTCATATAGACTAAGATGTGCAAACATTGCCCTCAAATCTGACACTACTTTCTGACTTAAGGCATCTACTACTACATTCGCCTTGCCCGGGTGATACTCTATAGAACAATCGTAGTCTTTTAACAACTCCACCCACCTTCGCTGTCTCAGATTCAGCTCCTTCTGAGTCAGCGGATACTTAAGACTCTTGTGGTCCATATAGATTACTGACTTTTCTCCATACAGATAATGCCTCCACACCTTAAGAGCAAAGACTACCGCTGCCAACTCCAAGTCGTGTGTCGGATAGTTAACCTCGTGTGGCCTTAATTGCCGAGATGCATAAGCGACTACCTTCTCGTCTTGCATCAGAACACATCCTAATCCTGTGTGAGAAGCATCACAATACACCACAAAATCCTTCCCTGCCTCAGGCTGAATCAAAACCGGAGCTTCAGTCAAAACCCTCTTAAGCTTCTCAAAGCTCTCTTGCTGCTTATCTGCCCATACGAAAGGTACCTCGTTTCTCAACAACTTCGTCAAAGGTGCAGCTATTGATGAAAACCCTTCTACAAACCTTCTGTAGTAGCCTGCTAATCCCAAGAAACTACGAACCTCAGCTACAGACTTAGGTGGTTTCCAATCTAACACTGTCTCAATCTTCCGAGGATCCACCCTTAACCCTTCTGCAGACACCACATGGCCTAAGAACGCAACTTCCTTTAGCCAAAATTCACACTTGCTGAATTTGGCATAAAGCTTCTTCTCCCTTAACACTTGCAACACTATCCGAAGATGCTCATCATGCTCTACCTCAGACTTGGAATACACTAGAATGTTGTCTATGAACACAACAACGAACTAATCCAAGTAGGGTTGGAAAATCCGGTTCATCATATCCATGAACGCAGCTGGGGCGTTCGTCAATCCGAACGGCATTACTAAGAACTCATAATGCCCGTATCTTGTCCAGAAAGCTGTCTTATGGATATCCGCTTCCTTCACCTTAAGCTGATGATATCCCGACCGTAGATCTATCTTTGAGAATACCGCCGCTCCCTTAAGCTAATCGAACAAGTCGTCTATCCTTGGCAAAGGGTACTTGTTCTTGATGGTCAGCTTATTCAACTGCCGGTAGTCTATGCACATACGCATAGTTCCGTCCTTCTTCTTCACGAACAAGACCGGTGCTCCCCATGGAGACACACTGGGTCGGATAAACCCACGATCAAGTAACTCCTGGATTTGAGCCTTGAGCTCAACCAACTCCTTTGGTGCCATTCTATATGGAGCGATAGATACTGGGGCCGTTCCAGGCAATAAGTCAATCCCAAAATCCACCTCACGATCCGGAGGCAATCTTGGAAGTTCTTCCGGAAAGATATCCATGAATTCTCTCACAGTCCTGGCCTCTTCAACAGTTGCTTCGTTAACCTCAAGACACTAACCAACATCAGAAAAGCCAAACAACCCTTCCTTACTATCTTCTCTGCCTTAAGGGCAGATACTACATTCGACAAGTAATTCCGTCTCTCGCCCAGCACTACCACTTTATTATCTTCAGAGGTTCTCAATGACAGGCGCTTAGCAGCACAATCTACATTCACATGATACTTCACTAACCAGTCCATGCCTAAGATTAGATCAAATTCCCCGAACGAAAATTCCATTAAGTCAGCCGGAAACTGCGTCCCTTGCACTTCTAAAGGCACTTCCTTAAAGAGCTTATCTACTACTACTGTCTGCCCTAAAGGACTAAGTACAGTCATCTTCCTAGGTACAGTCTCAGAGTTCACATGCAGAGTTCCAGATACTTCACTAGCGATGTATGAATGAGTTGACCCTATATCTATCAAAGCAATAAAGGGTATTCCAGAGATCAGAAACATACCCGTTATGACATCAGGTGCATCACTATCCTCTCTGCGACGAACCGCATATACCAGACCTGGCTGTCTAGCCTCAGTGTTACCACCACCTCTGCCCAAAGTTCCGCGACCTCTACCAGAACCATTACCTCTGCCATTTGGACCACGACCCCTTGACGGCTGCTGTCCACCTCTGCCAGCCTGATTAAAACCCTGACTTGCTGGGCAGTTCCTATCTGTATCCATCGGACAATCATTAATCATATGATCCTTGGACCCACACTTAAAACATCCCCCTGTCTTTTTCCAACATTCTCTTGGGTGCATCTTTCCACACTGAGCACAAGTGCGGTACTGTCCTCCCACAACAGCCTGCTAACCCCGCGGCCCATCAACTCTAGGTCTCTTTTGAAAATTCCCGGATGACCCTGAAGACCCATAGCTCCTCTTATTCTTATTCTGACCTCTGTCCCGGTTCTGTCTCTCGGTCCGCTTAACTTCTTCAGCTATCCGTGCCCTATCCACTAAGACTGCAAA
The DNA here is from genome assembly GCA_005393395.2 of Gossypium australe. NCBI lineage: Eukaryota > Viridiplantae > Streptophyta > Magnoliopsida > Malvales > Malvaceae > Gossypium > Gossypium australe. Next base: position 36,272,927 of record CM016626.1, on the reverse strand, counting down.
GTCCCTCTCTCGATGCGGAGCAATCAACACTCGCAGCTCATCTCGCAACCCATCCTCAAATCTAACACACCGCTCGTAATCAGCAGCTACAATCCCTCTAGCATACCGACTTAATCGCAGAAACTCTGCTTCATACTCAGCTACCGACTTATTTTCTTGTACTAAATTCAAAAACGCCTTTCTCTGAGAGTCTATGTAGCTAGCTCCAACGTATTTCCCTTCAAACTTAACCTTAAAATACCCCCAATCCACTCGATCCGCAGGGGCACTCTCCTTGACAGTGAGCCACCACTGGTAGGCCTCATCTCGAAGCAGCGAAACAGCACCTTTCAGCTTTTCCTCAACAGTGCAGTCCAAATTGTCCATGATCCTCTCGACTGCCTCTAACCAGTTCTTCGCTACATTCGAAGCCACCCCAGATACTCCCCTAAAAACCTCAGTTCCATTTGATCTAAGTCTTTCAGCTACTGACTTTCGAGTCTCATTTTCCATACTAGCTCCTGCTACTTGCTCTAAAACTCGCAGCACAGCCTGCAATACTGCGTCATCTCCTCCTGTTTGCTCTTGAAATTCCGCCCCTACATCCGGTGGCGGTGCCTCATTTTCGGAACCCTGACCAGACCCAACTGGTTCCGACACAGCCATTCTGCCTCTGCCGCGTCCACGACGACCACGTCCCCTAGAACTCATGTCTACTTCGCGTCTTATCTGTTTTTACGAAAATTTTATGCATTAGAGTCTTTTCACTTTCTTGTTTAAAGAAAATTTTATGCAACAGAGTTTTAATCAGTGGTTTTTCCGTAGAAGTACACATATACCTAGGGCCCGTGTCTCTAAAGTATAGTTTCCTTAGGCTTATTAATTAAAGTATCATACATTATCATACTCACATCAATTTATCAACAAAAGAACTTACCTGGCGGACCTGGGCCGAGGACTCGGGTGCCATGCTTCCATAAAAACCAGTTTAACCAAAACTTTTCACAAAAACTCATTTGGGCCTAATTTTGAAAACATTGTGGACTTTAAAACCCAAGGCTGAGTGTTTAAAACTGGGCTCTGATACCAAGTTGAAACACCCCAAACCCGGCCCACAAGCCCTGACCGGATCTGGTATGTTCCTCGAGTAAAGCTTCAATTAAATCTCGTTTTGTTTTATAAGAAAATATGATGGTTTCGTATAAAATAGATCTGCTTAGTGGTCGCATTGAAAATCGTGTTGTTAAATAAGTTTGTATCTTATTAAAACGTTATCTTTATGATTTCAGAAAAATTTAGAAGTTAAAAGAAAACCAAATTTAGAACTTACTATTATTTTGAAAACCGTAGGTGTTTAGATGTCAAAACAGTTTAAGTTGTTTGTCGGAAATATTTAATCATTTAGTTGAAGTTGATCGTAGCAGAATAAAAATTTAAAACGTATAAATAACACAGCTAATGGTGGCCTTATTACAAAAACATAACCCAAAATAATATCCCGAAATAATAAAAGAAAACGTAGTAAGTTTAATAAAAAAGAAACCCGAAATACTGAATTGAGCATAGCCACCACCTAGTCCTCGCTGACCCGGTCCATCACGCTAAGTGTCACCTGTAAAAGATACCCCACGAGGGGTGAGTCAACAGACTCAATGTGTAACTGTACACTAAAAGCCCAATCGATCATAGCTTTAACGATAACATTTTGGCAAAGCCCATTTTAATCACATTTAACCATAAGCCCATAACATAGCAAATCAAATAACAACAGATTAAATCACATATACATATGAAATGACATGCAATCCCGAGCCCACCTAGATATCCATCCGCTACACACCACCCGTACCTACCAATCACACTTTGGGGATTACTAAATCGACCCTCCATCCGCTACACACCATCGAAGGCAGTCGCTGCAGTCAACTGCACATCGCCCTTATAAATTGTGGTATGGCCACTAGATAATTGTGACAGAGTCACCGGATTCATAATATGTGACCGAAGTCACCGGATACATAATATTGTGACATAAGTCACCAGATAATGTGGTATAAACCACCGGAAACACTTCCCCTTTATCAAAATCACCCATATGCCCATGCAACAAACATATTATTCGGATTTTATGCATTATACCCCAAAATCATAACGGAGTCATACACATTTCATATCCATGCTTATAGCATTATTAACGAAGTATTAGGGGTTAACATACCTGAATACCATGTACCACTGAATGGTACCCGCGGCCATTATCATACATATTTCTTATTAACACATACTAACATTAATACTATCAATCTATCGGAAATTTAGTGTAGGGCTACACACCTGATAACAGTGAGTACGATACTATCGATACCGACACTCCTTCTTTTTCACAGTCGACTCCCCCTATAAGACCATAGTCAGAATCGGCCAACCTTAATAGACAATATGGCCTTTGGCCGAATATTAAGACCCCTTACCTTGATTGTCTAAATCCCGAAATATCACTTGTCCTTGGATACTCAAATCCCGAATAATCTCCCCTTAATCGTCAGCTACAAAAGGATCCCAAAATCCTCCTTCAAGGTTTCGGCCAAAGAGAATATATATATAGATTAGATCCCTAGATTTCGGCTAATCCAAAAGAAAAAGAAAGAAAATCGAATGACAGTTAACCCTTACCCCTAACGTTGAGATCGCTTGTACCCTTGTTTGGAACCACAGAGAGATTCGGCTACTATAGAGGAGTGATCAATTTTGAAGGAGAAATAGGGGAAGAAATCGACTAGATGTTGATAGGTTTCGGCTATTACAAGAGAAAGAAGAAGAAGACTAGAAGAATTCGGCAATGGTGAGATTGAGAAGAAAAGAAATGGTCTAAAATGGCTATATGGTTTCAGTCACAAAGAAAAGAGAAAAGACTTGATGATAGTTATCAAACTAAGACCAAAATGGTCAAAAAGGGAGAAATGGTAAAAAGATGCAATTGTTTCCTCAAGGCTTAAGGTATATTCGGCTAGGAAGAGAGCAAATTTTGAGAGAAAATTTTGATAAGAAAAAAACACCAATTGACCCAAAAAGAAAAATGCTCATCCAACACCCAACCTTACCAAGCCAACAACAAAATTCGGCCATCCCCCCAGCCCCCTATGCCGTCCACACACATGGTCAATAGGCCATTAAAAAGTTTCCAAAACCTCATCCCTTAATCCAAGCCTTATGTCCCCTTATCATACCAAAATTTCTTGATTCCATACCTTAAGTTAGTACTTACCTTATTCCCTTAGTCTACTTTCCATAAATGAAAAAGGCCATCCTTACCATAAGTATTGTATGACCGACACTTGCCATACAAGTGCAAAAATAAAAGTCATCTAATTGCTATCCAAGGGATTCGAACATCTCCCCTCATGCAATTACTCATGCGCCAACACCACCTTGCCAATAGCTCAACTTATGCTAATTTTAGACACTTAAATTAACTTAAGTATCAGGGTCACTTGATCCACTTCACTAAATTCTCAATACTAAAAATTATTCTATACCCGAATAATTCTATGCCCTTTTCAAGGCTATAATAAACACGAAAAAGAAGAAAAGAAAATTTTCATTCATAAGCTAAACACCAAAACATACAATATATCGATACTCGGATTTTTAGGGTGTTACATCAGTTAAGGCTATTCGAAGCTTTTTAGGACATGCTGGGTTCTATAGAAGATTTATTAAAGATTTTTCTAAAATAGCTAAGCCTTTAACTAATTTGCTAGAAAAAGATGTGCCCTTCAATTTTAGTTAGGAATGTTTAGAAGCATTTAATACTCTTAAAGAAAAATTAATTAATGCTCTGATTGTAGTTGCACCTGATTCGAATTTACCCTTTGAACTAATGTGTGATATGAGTGATTTTGCGGTAGGTGGAGTTCTTAGACAGCGAAGAGGCAAGCATTTTCAACCAATTTATTATGCTAGCAAGACATTGACAGCCGTACAAGAAAATTACACTACTATAGAAAAAGTATTGCTAGCTGTGGTTTTTGCATTCGATAAATTTAGACCATATTTGATATTATCTAAAGTTGTCGTTTACATGACCATTTAGCTCTTCGTTATCTCCTAACTAAATCAGATGCAAAACCTCAACTCATAAGATGGATTTTATTATTGAAAGAATTCAATTGGAAATCCAAGATAAGAAGGGAGCTGAAAATCTTGCAGCAGATCACCTTTCCAGGCTAGAGAATTCACATCTCAATGAGCTTGATGAGAATGAGATAAATGACTCGTTTCCTGAGGAACAACTCTTAGTTTTAACCAACTCTAAAGTTCCTTGGTTTGCGGATATTACGAATTACTTAGCTGCTAACATCCTACCATAAGGGTTAACACAACATCAAAAGAAATGATTCTTTGCCGATGTAAAAAATTATTTTTGGGAGGATCCTTTCTTTTTTGTGTATGTGCAGATCAAGTAATTCGAAGGTGTGTTACAAAATTAGAAGCGAGTAAAATCTTGGAACACTGCCACTCAGGACCAATAGAAAGACATTATAGTAGGACTACGACGGCACACAAAACACTTGAATCAGGATTTTATTGGCCCACACTATTCAAGGACACAAATAGGTATGTTACTTTTAATGATAGATGCCAGAGAACAGGTAATATTTTTAAATGTGATGAAATGCCTCAAACTTATATGCTCTCATGTGAAATATTTGATGTCTGGGGCATTGATTTTATGGGTCCATTTCCTAGTTCGTTTGGTAATAAATACATCCTAGTAGAAGTCGATTATATGTCAAAATGGGTAGAAGCTCAAGCTTTACCTACCAATGATGCTAGAGCGGTAGTTGGATTTCTTAAGAAGCTCTTTTCTCGATTTGGAACACCTAGAGCAATTATTAGTGATAAGGGTACTCATTTTTATAATGCTCAATTTGATAAAGTTCTTAAGAAGTATGGAGTGCATCATAAAACAACTTCCTCTTATCACCCTCAAACTAGTGGACAAGTTGAAGTTGCAAATCGAGAGCTCAAAAGTATCCTAGAGAAAACTGTAGAGTTGAATAGGAAGGATTGGGCGATAAAAGTAGATGATGCTTTATGGGCCTATATAACTGCTTTTAAAACACCCATAGGAACATCTCCTTACAAACTCGTTTATGGAAAAAGTTGTCATTTACCGTTTGAACTAGAGCACAAAGTATTCTGGGTTATAAAATTCCTAAACTATGATTTTAAACTTGCATGTGAGAAGAGATTAATGCAGCTGAACGGGTTAGATGAGTGGCGAGCCAATGCTTACGAGAACTTACGATTATATAAAGAAGCGACAAAGCAACACCATGATGCTCGTTTGAAGTGACCCAACCAATTCGCAGTTGGAGATCTTGTCCTTTTATATAATTCAAAGCTCAAGTTGTTTCCCAGAAAACTGAAATCAAGATGGTCAGGTCCATTTGTAGTACAAACCGTTTTCCCATAAGGTAAGATAGAGGTAACTCATCTAGAATATGGCACATTCAAGGTAAACGATCATCGACTTAAACTTTATAGTGGTGAGAATTTTAGAAATGATAGAGAGGAGCTTCAGCTCCACGAACCTTAGTACTTGTGCGCACAAGGTAAGTCTAGCTTAGACTTTAAATAAGCACTTCTCGGGAGGCAACCCGAGTGTTAACACTGCTAATTTTCTTATTTTTCATTTCATGGTATTTTTTAAAAAAATTAATTGAATAAATAAAAATGCATGTTTTTTACCCACATGACCTGGACACACGGGCGTGTCCTTGGCCGTGTGACTTAATAGGGGTTCGACAGTGAGTTACACGGCCTAAAAACATGGCCATGTAACCCACACGGCCTAGATACACGGGCGTGTCCTTGGATGTGTGACCCACATGGCCTGGACACACGGACGTGTCCTTGGCCATGTGGATATTGAGACTTAGTTTTAAAATTTTAAGAAAATCGACAGTAAGTTACACGGCCTGGCGACACGACCGTGTAACCCACACGGCCTGGACACACGGGCGTGTCCTTGGCTGTGTGTATCTTGGAGCTTAATTTTCCAAAAAATCGACAAAGACATGACCAAAAATAGTTCACATGGGCGTGTGACATGGCCATGTGGACCATACGGTCTTGACACATGGACGTTTCCTAGGCCGTGTGAAACCTAGAGCTAATGTTTTTCAATTTTAAAACAAGTCAGAGAGTTACACGGGCAAGGCACACTACTGTGTGTGAGACACGGTCAAGCCACACGAGCATGTGGGAGGTCACACAGGCGTGGGAGATGATAAGGAGGTTGTACATGACTATGCGACACGACCGTGTGTACCACACGGCCTGGTCACACGGGCGTGTCCGAGGTCGTCTGAAGACTGGGCTAGGATTTTTATCGACACATACTTGCAGCACACCTACACGGGTGTGTGACACGACCGTGTGGCCCAACACGGGCCTCACACTACCGTGTCACCCATTTAACCCTAATCCCCTTTATGTTTCTTGATTTTTGTCATCTTCCTCAACTCACTTTCCCTTCAATCGCCGCTCCCACTTTTGCCCCCTACTTTGACCGCCGCCTCCCATCACCTTGCTTTCCCTTTTCCTGAACCCCTTTCTTTTAGCCTTCCCATTCACTTCGTACCACCGTACTTTGTCCCATCGCCCCTCGTCGCCTCGTTGGCCCGTGTCACCCTTTCCTCTCATCTCTCCTCTCTCTCGTCCTTCCACCCTCGACCAGCCACCCTTCCCTTTCCCCTTTCCCCGATTTCTCACTTCGTCACCCCACTCTATCCCGAACTCAACACCTCCCCCCGACCCTCTCACTTTCCCTTTCCTCCTCTTTACCTCGACCCCCTCAACCATCTCCTTTCCTTCCCATTCCATGATAGTCAGTGTCGCCTCGAACGACCACTACTCCATCGCCTTTACTCCAGTCACCATCATCCACTATTTATTTTATTTTTTTTTATTTATTTATTTTATTTACTATTCTTATTAGTTATATTATTTTATTTGTTTAATGCTTATTGTTATTTTTATTCTTAGTTATATATATACATTTTTACTTGATTTTTGCTATTATTTTATTTCATTTTTATAACATTCAATGTTTATTCTTCATGCTACTGTTTTCGTTCATAGCTACTATTCTGATTCTTCATTAGTTAATTATTTTACTTACTCAATGTTTATATGACTATTGTTCTATTTATTTATTTATTTATGTTTTTCTTTATTATTATTATTAGTATTATTATGTGTTCGTATTTCCACTGTTAATGTTATTTCATTATTATTGCTTGCTTGGCATTAGTTTGTAGTATGTTAAGAGTCAATTTTCTATTTGGGCGATTGAGATTTAGATTCACGTCTTTGGATGATTCTTTATGTCGAATTTTAATTTACACAACTGTTTCTCAGCTTACTTGTGTGTTTATTTGGTGATGTGCATTTTCTTATAGTGGATTATCTTGTTTCAGGTACATCATGACGAACACACGCGGTAAGACTAAGGTCGCTGTCCCCGCTTCGAAAAAATAGAAGACCCATGCTGCGATCTCCTTATCAAGAGCTTTTACCGAGGCCCACCACCCTTATCTCCGATTATCGGCGGGCCTCCAAGAGGATCTATTTCAGTTACTTAGACAGTGCCCACTAGGCCTAGGCCGATGTATTGATTGGGCCGCATTAGAGTAGGTTCGACTAGCTGATGATGTTCGTGCCTTTATTACTATAGCTCCGTGGGATAGATTCTTCTCCATCATCGAGCCCACATACATGGAGCTTACTTTGGAGTTCTGCGCAATATTTCTTCTACAGCAGGTCATGACGAGCCAGACACCATCACTTTTTGACTTGGTGGTTTGGTGTGCCAGCTGAGTGTCCCCAAATTTGGTGCTGCTGTGGGACTCTACATTGAGAAGTTTATAAGTGTCGAGAACTTCCTCCGTCTACATCGGCATATCCATTACACACCATCACGCTGTTGGACAGAGCTTACAGTGAGCCAAACACTTTATGATACCAGTCATTCGAAGGCAATTTCTCTCTCTCCAGCTTTACGGTACCTTCATGCACTTTTAGCTCACACTTTGACAGGTAGGAGAGAGAGCACTGGAGTCGTTAGCACTCATGATGCTTATTTTCTATAGAGCATGGCCAACGACCATATCATTGATTTCGCATACTTCATCGCCTTAGCCTTCTGCCATCAGACTGACCGCCACAGGAAGGGCCCCATTTGTTTAGGCCCTTATGTGACTCGCCTTGCTCGACATTTCAGTCTCCTCAACACACCAAAACAATCCTCTACACTTAATCTCGTTGGCTAGATGTCCCCCTCAGTATCGATTGTTTCATTCTGACGCTCAAAATGAACCCGAGGACTTCACTGATGATGTTCCTCTCCATCACGAGGACCCACCACAGTATTCACCTTTGAGTCACTGCTCTATTCTTTCTGTTGCCACTTTAGCGGACCTCTCGGAGCGGTTCGCTCGCTTTGAGCAGTACTGCGTTCAGAGGTTCGACAGCCTTGACACGACATTGCAGCAGATATGTCAGCATCTCCATATCCCCTCTTTAGCTCTGATGACTCACGACACCGACGAGTCTGATGATAAGGACCATTGAGTCCATTTATTTTATTTTATTTTTATTTTTATTGTTATTTTCTTAGATTTCTTTCGCTTTTATGTTTTGAGCTATATTTTTATTTATTATGGTTGTTTCTAATCGGGTTAGTAACCCTTTAATCTTATTCACCAATTGTGTTTATTTTCTTATTAGTTTGCTCAGAATCATGCACTACATCTAGCTTTGTCTACAATTCCGCTTTTCACTATTCTGGGGATTTCATCCAATATTCAGGGCAGTTTCAATTTTCTCCCTTTCTTATGCTATTCTATTTATATTGTGATTATCTATGTTTGTACATTGAGGACAATATATATCTTAAGTGTGGGGAGGTTATTTATATAATTATTAGAAAATCCCTGAATTATGTCTTGTGTTTAAGTAATTTTCCCATACTTCTATTAGAATAAATTTTTATTAATTTATGATTTTTATTAATGTGTTTTGGATTAAATTCATAGGTATTTGTGCATTGATTGTTTAAACTTTAATACATGAGAGAATCAAGCATGATAAGTTTATTTTCAGAATTAAAAATTTTAGGTTGTTTCCCTGAATTGAGGTATTATCTTAAAGTTTTTAAATTTACAAGTTTGACATCAAAACCATAACTTTTTGTGAGATTTTGAGCCTTTAGAGCATACACTTTTCTTGCTCATTTTATTATTGGTTATGAGTGTGTCAATATTGATTTGTTATTCTAGAACTTTCTTCGATTATGCATGTCGAGACCATACCTTTGATTTGATATACTGAGATGATAAATACACTTAGGTTTTAACCCACTTATCCCATAAAGAGCCTGCCTTCATAATTAACCCTTTGTGAACCCCGTTCAGCCTAACACACCGTTTCTTGATTTACCCATTCATGTTAACCCATACCTCACTCTTTTGTTTCGTTAAGAATTTTTCCCGTTTTATTGACTCCCTTTTTATCAAGATTTGATTTGGTTAGTTGCTTAACTATGCTCTTTTGTTTCATTTGCTGAGTTATTTCTTATTGTTCTAAAAAAAATGAAATGATGGAAAAAATAAAAAAAATAGTAATACATATATATGGATTATTATTTAGATCTATGTTAATTGAGCTTGAAAAATTAAATTCACATTTAGAGAAGAAACTCGTGTTATTCTTGAATAGTTTTCGATTGATGTAATTATTTTTAATTCAGAATTTGTTTTTTTTTTTTCTAGTTTGGTAATTTATCAATTCGATCTCGATTTTAACCATCTTTTTCAACCTTTCTCCACGCCTTTAACCTAAGCCTCATTACAACCTCTTAAAGACCTTTTGATTTGTGTATCATCTCATTTTATAGTCGTGGAGATTTGATTTTCATGCAAGTTTATTGTAATGACTTTTCATGTTTGACTATTGAGTGCTTATTATCGAAACCATTTCTTTTTTTTTTTTTGAAAAACGGGGTCGACATTTTTTTAGAGACAGAAAATGAAAAATGGGAGTCGCCACCAATCTTTTTTATGAGATGTGATCGGATCACCTCGTAATTTGATCATTTTAATAAAATATTTTGATTCATTAAAACAATGATTTTGGTCTACGAAATTCAAGAAAACGGGCTCGGGAGTTGGTTACATGCGAGGAAGGATTAGCACCCTCGTCACGCCCAAAATTAGTACCTAATTGATTAATAAATGTCCTAATGTCGAAAGTCGAAATTTTGAAAAGATTTTAAAATACGACCCCTTTTTTTTATTAATGTTAATTTTAAAAATGCTTGAATTAAATTGAAATGAACATCAAAGGCCCACTCGTCCAGCGATCCATTTTTCTGTTTCTTCTGATTAGGGTTGGGCTAGGGTTGGGCTGAATGGTTTGGGTTTGGGCCTATTGGGTTTGGTTTTATTTGGGCCGTCGATGTTGTAAATGGACTTTGATAATTTGGACTTATTTTATGTTTTTATTTGGGCTTTATTTATTTTGGGCTCGATAAATAATTTGATAAGCCAGTGATTTTTTTTTTGTGTTTTAGAATACAGTTAACCAACATGTTATCTAATCTATTACGATAAATTGGATCGAATTTTGTAGTTTTTTCTTCTACAGTACCTCGACATGACATGAGCGTGAAAGGGGTTCAAGAATCCATTTTCTTTTTATAAGGGCTAAAATCATTTATTTTGGCTTTTTGACCCCATATTGTAGGGTGGATATCGAAAGATATGAAAGATCTCCCTCCAAGCCGTACATACAACTTTCATCGAATACGGTTTTCCACAGAATTCCATATGTATCTATGAGATCGAGTATGAAATTCTGTTTACTCACTTTAAATTGAGTATCTGTTTCCCTCCCTTTCCTGCTAGGATTGAAAATCATGTATTTTACATATCCATACGATTGAGTCATTGGGTTTCCGAAATAGTGTAAAAAGAAGTGCTTCAAATTATTGCTATTTGACCCGGACCTGTTCTAAAAGAGTTGAGGCATTTCGAATTGTTTGTTGACAAGGACAAAGTCAGGGAAAACCTCTGAAATTATTTCAATATTGGACCTTGGACATATAATAGTTCCGAATCGAATCTCTTTAGAAAGAAGATCTTTTGTTTCATGGTAGCCTGCTCCAGTCCCCCGAATATCTTGTCTCACATTCAGTGAATTTCTTACTGAGATAGTATATCGCTCTTTCTTTTCTTCTCGACTCATCATGTTGACCAACCATGCATCGCATGGAATTTCGAATGCTGCCAAGTACAGTATCAGCGGTCTATCTGGGTTAGGTGGCATCAGTACTAGGGCATTGGACAAGTAATGTTTGACCTTATTGAAAGTCTTTTGGCACTCCTCATCCCAAACGCCTGGGTTGTGTTCTTAAGGAGATGGAATATGGGGTCGCATTTCTCAGTTAGCTGTGAAATGAACCGAGCAATGTAATTTAGTCTTCCTAGGAAACCTCGAACTTTTTTTTGAGTGCGTGGTGGAAGTAATTTTTGTATAGCCTTTACTTTGTCTAGGTCGATCTCAATCCCCTTTTTATTGACTATAAATCCTAGAAGTTTTCCAAACCTAGCCCTGAAAGTACATTTTACTGGATTGAGCATTAGTTGGAATTTCCTCAATCTCAAAAATAGTTTTCTCAAGACTTGTATATGCTCCTTCTCTGTTCGGGATTTTGCGATCTTATCGTCTACATAAACCTCGATTTTTTTGTGCATCATATCATGAAACAAAGTTACCATGGCTCTTTAATATGTTGCTCCCGTATTTTTCAATCCAAATGGCATCACCTTATAGCAAAAAGTTCCCCACATGGCTACGAATGTGGTCTTCTCCATGTCTTCAGGATACATCTTTATTTGGTTGTATCCCAAGAAACCATCCATGAAGGAGAATAGTGAATAACCTGCCATGTTGTCCACTAATGTGTCGATATGTGGCAATGGAAAATTCTTTTTCAGGCTGGCTTTGTTCAAGTCCCTGTAGTCCACACACATTCGTACTTTCCCATCTTTTTTAGGGACGGGCACAATATTGGCTACCCATTCTGAGTATTTAACCACCCGCAAGAAAGCAGCATTGAATTGTTTCTTGACTTCCTCTTTTATTTTCAGTAAAACATTGGGCCTCATCCTTCGGAGCTTTTGTTGAACTAACTTGCATTCTTCCTTTATGGGGAGCCGGTGTACCATGACATCAGTACTTAACCCGGGCATGTCTTGATATGACTAAGCTAAGACATCCTTAAATTCTTGGAATAATTTAATGAGGTCTTGCTTCGTCTCTGTGGTAATGCAAGCTCCTATCTTCAATTCTTTTTCCTTTCCTAGGCTCACAATTTCTACTGACTTTTTATAAGGCAATATTTGTTTCTCATCTTGTTCTACCATCCTCAACAACTCAGGAGATAGGTTACGGTCTCGATCATCTTTAAAATCTTGAGAATCTTTTGTGCACATATCTTGCTCAAAAGGAGATTTTGAGTCAGTAGCGATGTCGCTCATATCATTGATATCTGGAGACCTATTCTAGGGATGAAGAAAAAATCCAAAGAACAAAAGAATTGATCAAAATGATACGCAAAAATGCACTTTATTGAAATAAAGATTTTGGACATAAGCCTATTTCACAAAAGGATTCTTATTACTCTTAGGCTTAGAGCAATAAAAATGTTTTGAACATTACTCTGTATTGGCTCTAAAAACTACATGAATCTCTTCCGCAGTCCAGTTGTTCAAAACACTTCTAGGTATATAGGGGCAGATGTCTGATAAATTTTCTCCTCCGAATCCTTCTTCAGATATGACATTGATGTTCAGGTTTCCCAACATTTTTTCCGCAGTCTCTTCTCTTGGCATATTCTTTTTAGGGTAAATAGTTCCTCCTGATATGAAAGTCTTGGATATATGGGGAAAGGTCATTGGTTCCCACTTGACCTCTTTCTTGCTCAGTCGCGCTCTTCTCTTTTCTTGTTTCTTCTCCATCTCCTTCTTCCTTTGCTCTGTATTTGGCTTAAATATTAAACCAAAGCGTGTCATTTGTCCTTCAGCATAGGTGCCTCGACCTTTCCTTGTAGGCATTTTCCAAGTCCTCTCCCAGGCAAGGCTCCTTTACCGACTGTGAGTTGCAGGCCCATCTTTGTAGTTTTAGATAATTTGGGCATCGGGATCTTGTTCCCTTCAATGATGAAGGTTGTATTCACAAATTCCAACGATCGAAATGAACATTCTATGGCTTCATCGTCTGTCCCTACGTATGGCGCGTCGCTGGTTACGAATGCAATAATGTCTTATTCCGCATTTATCGTTACCAGTTGACCCTCAGTTACTAACTTTAGCTTCTGGTGTAGTGATGATGGCACTGCCCCAGCTGTGTGAATCCAAAGCCTCCCCAACAAACAATTATAAGAAGGCTTAATGTCCATCACCAAGAAGCCTACTTCGTATGTGTTTGGACCAATCAAGAGGGGTATCTGAATCCTTCCCATCACCCTTCTTTCGGTTCCATCGAATGCTCTCACTGTGTTTTGACAGGTCCTCATGTGAGAGCTATCCATAGGCAACCTATTTAGTGTGGATAAGGGTAAGACATTTAGCGCAGATCCGTTATCAATCAACACCCCTGGTAATGTATACCCTTTGCAGCGGGAGATGATGTGCAAAGCCTTTGTAGATCCCATGCCCCCTAGCGGTATCTCATCATCATTAAAGAAGATGAAGTTGTCGGCACTTATATTATTGACTACGTAGTTTAGCTTGTTCACAGAGATATCGTTAGCGACATAAGTTTCGTTTAGAACTTTCATTAACTCATCACGATGTGTCTCCTAACTTAAAAGTAAAGCTAGCACTGAGATGTGAACTGGCTGCTTATGTAGCTGTTCTACAACACTGTACTCGCTATGCTTTAAGAATTTCAAAAATTTTCTAGCCTCGTTCTCAGTTACTGGCTCGTTAACTGACAATTTGAGTTTGACCGTCTTTTCTTGTTCAACCATTGGGGTCTTTCCTTTAATAGGCTCAGCTCTTGCATTTGATGGATCATAACGCCACCCACTGCGTGTGTAGAAACCCACCTCTTGACCTTCTTCTGAAGCACTAATCGGGCTCTCTTCTCCCGGAATCGTCACGTTGCAGTCATAATTCCAAGGAACCTTCTTGCTATCCTTGTAAGGAAAAGCTACATGTTTCTAGATTATGACCTTGGTGCCATTTGCACTCCAGCTTCATTGCTTCTTGGTTGTGAAACGATAACCACTAGGTGGTTGACTTTATAGACCTTCTCTGTTGGCCCCTCTTCCGAAGCGCACACTTCTTCTCTGTTGGCCCATTAGTTTTTGCACTAAGGCCCTGAATTCAACGTATTCCTGGATCCTGTGACCCTCTTTAGCATGGAACTCACAGTAGTTCCTCATCTATTCAGATTTCTCTTCTAAATCCTGTTTGATTAATCCTCCTTGTACCATTTTCTTCCAAACCCATCTTAGTGGGGGGTTTTTATTTCTGTTATATCTATCTTGGTTCTTTTTCCTCCATTCTCGATTATCGCATTTACCCCTTTATCAAAATGGCTGGGTAACGGGTTTGCTGCCACATTAGGTCCTGATGGGTCGTCGAACTTTACAATTCCCATTTTAATGAACCTTTCGACCAATTTTTTAAATGCGGTGCAATTTTCGATTGAATGTCCTGTGATTCCCGCGTGGTACTTGCATTGAGCATTTGCATCATACCATTTGGGGAATGGAGGTTGCATCGGCTTTAGGTAGAAGGGGGATGCCACATGTGCATCGAACAGGCTCGGATATAGCTCCCTATACGATATCAGGATAGGTGTGAACTAGAGCCTTTCTATATTCAGCCTTTGGTTGGATTCCTGCTTTGGAGGGGCCTGAAAATTAGTGGTTATCATCCTTGGCGGGCCAAGGGTAATTGGCTTTGGGTAGCCCTTGTTGTATGTGCCCACATTATTTACCTTATTTTCCTTCTTCCTCGGGGCTGATCTTTTGGCGCTTTCCCCCCGTATCTATCTTATCGCTTCTCACCGTATTTTTAATCATTTCACCGGACATTACTATGTTCTAGAAGCTCTTCGTAGCGCTCTCCAACATATGGTTGATAAACGGGGCTTTCAAGGTGTTGATGAAAAGCATCATGGTTTCTTTCTCCAAAAGATGTGGTTGGACTTGCGTTGCCACATCTCTCCACCTTTGGGCATATTGCCTGAAGCTCTCATTCTACTTCTTCTCCATATTTTACAGTGTGATTCTGTCGGGTGTCATGTCTGTCACATAACTATATTGCTTCATAAAAGCTTGTGCTAAGTCTTTCCATGAATTGACTTTGGCACGACTCACTTAATTATACCATTTGGCTGCTGACCCGATCAGATTGTCTTGGAAGCAGTGGATCAACAGTTGATCATTATTGACATATCCTGTCATCCTTCGATAGAACATGGTGATGTGAGCTTCAGGACAACTTGTCCCATTATATTTTTCAAACTTCAGAGTTTTGAACTTCAGAGGGAACACTAAATCTGGGACCAAACTCAGGTCCTTGGCATCAATTCCGAAATGGTAATCAGCATTTTCTATTGCTCTAAATTTTTCTTCTAACCATCTGCACCTATCTTCGAGTTGCATTGGCAATTCCACTCTTACTTTTTTCATTTCTGCCACATCGTCTAGGTCGGGGACAACGAGATTGGTTGGGTTATCCCTCGGATTAGAACATGAGTCTGTTTGGTAGTTTATTGGTGCCAAGGTACCGATTTGATACTATTGGGATATGATTGTAATGGGTGCCCTTTGTGGGTACACATCTGGTTGTACCTGAACGTTTATCAGGGTTGAACGCATCCCCTGATTGTGCATCCCCTGAGTTGAACGCAGTGCCTTTCCCTTTTTCGCGTTCTCCGGCTAGCAACTGTGCCAATTGATTTATCGTGCTTCTTTGGGATTCCAATATCTGATCCCTCATCTCTTGTTGCACCTTCGCTAACTGTTCTTGTAGTTGTGCTTGCAACTGGTCTTGCATATCTTTTTGCACTTGCTGTAGCCTTTCCAATCTTTGATCCTTACTTTAGTTTTGGCACGAGTACTGTAACGATGTTCGGTTGGTTGATTCTTGTTGGTTTCCAGATTAACTGAAATAATTTCATTTAATTAGGGTCTTTTTGTGAAATTTAATGCATATGATGCAATATAATGCAAATGCATGAATGCAAAAAGAGGCATTGGCTCTGATTCAATTCCATTAGAACAACTTTACTAGAAAACAAATTTCTTTACATAAAACAGATTACATATACGGCTTTGCCTTAATGCTCAAAGCCTTAACCTTCCTAAAAAGCCAAGTTAACTCTTGACCCCGATCTAATTCTAATTCATACATCAAGCTTAATACGTCAGCCTAAACTGCTAGGGTTTGCAAATGATCGGCCACTTCTCGTATTTGAGCCATAACTTCACCCATGATATAGTCTCTATTCCTGACCTGACCTTGAGAATGGTGAAGTTACTTTTTCTACTGTTAGTTGATTGCTTCAAGGAGTTCAACTCGGAGTTCACAATTTTGTAATCTGATCTCGAGCTCTTCTATTTTCCTTTTCAGCTTTTCAATCTTGTTTAAGCTTGCTTTCAGCTCAATTGTGGAGTTGCGATTACGATACTGATGAAGTGACTTTTCTAGTTCTATAACCTTGGCTTTTAATCTGACCTTTTCATTTTGGCATTCTAATAGGTCTTTTTCTAAGGCATTTCCTCGAACTTGGGCATCTTGGCATTTCTTTTCCAATTGCTCGGCTTTGTTATTTTCTTCGTTGATCTCTTGCCGCCATTGTTCTGATGTCTTTCCCAGCCCGTCAATCCTCATTGATAAGCGTAGCTACTTGTAATCCATTTTTAAACTGTCCAGATCTTCTTCGGCCTTATTCTTTCCTTTTCTCAGCTTATTGGCCTCTAACTTCTGAACGTCACATCTAGTCCTAATTGCATCTTTTCTTCTTCTAATTGCTCTATCTTTTTTCCTAACCTTTAATTCCTTCTTTCAAAATCTTGCTTTATGATCTCTAACTCAGATGGGATCACTCGCAGATATTC
Organism: Gossypium australe; assembly: GCA_005393395.2. Taxonomy (NCBI): domain Eukaryota; kingdom Viridiplantae; phylum Streptophyta; class Magnoliopsida; order Malvales; family Malvaceae; genus Gossypium; species Gossypium australe. The sequence continues at coordinate 36,255,742 of CM016626.1, read as the reverse complement.
CTCCATTGGCCAAGTATCTTCTTGACTTGGCCTAGGGATGTTATCATTGACTCTTTTACCCCACCATCTGTTATATTCAGGGGTCGTCATCGAACCTGCAGCAAATCTTTTCATTCGGCGGGTCTGGTTGCAGGCGTTAGACATTTCTCGGATCTTTTTCTTGTAGTTATCTCCCTTATATGAAAACTCGCATTGAGCCAGCCCTTGTGCTGCTGGTGTGAACTGCCTCGATCTATACCACCTCAACACGAGTAGAGGAGCATATCCAATAGCCCCTCAAATCCCGAGTAGAGGGACCCAGTCGAGATCTCCACACCGGTATAGAATCTCGTCAGGGACCATCTAAGGGGCTCTCCATTCGATGTCTTCGTCTTGCAGATTTTGGAGAATCATCATCCATTTCTCCTCCAAAATATCATCCCGTCTCGGTGTAGCCACTAACTCTTTTAGTGGAGAATAGTTTTCGGAGAAGATTCGATATGAGACCTTTTCCATTTTCCAAAAAAGGTTGTGGAACCACGCTAGTAAGAGTTGTGCGCATCCGATGAATCTCCCTTCGCCCGCTCTTTGGCATGCGTTCAAGGATCTGAAAGTTTCGGCCAAAATTGCGGGAACGGGTGACCCTTTTTATCAAGTTGGTCAAATAAATCGGAGACCACCTCATCTATATGTCCTAAAGCCTTAGGAAAGATAACCAATCGGTAAATGCTTGATGTGAAGACATTAACCCTTTTCTTCACATCAGGGTGTGCTAGGATCAAATCTCTCAAATTTCTCCAAGGAATGAATTTACTATCACCTTTTTGCTTGAATCGGGCTATAACCCACTGCTCGCTCATCCCCTTGATGTTCATCAACTTTTTTAAGAATGTCAGGACATTGGTAGCTCTAGAATAGGCCTTGTCAGTTTGAATCTTCGGGCAACGGAGTAAGGTCGTGTACTCTTCCACAGTAGGTACCAAATCCACCTTTCCAAAAGTAAAACAACTATAGGTAGGGTTCCAAAATTGGGCGAGAGCTCGGAATAAGTGCTTGTCCACTTTGATATCGAGTAGTAGGGCAAATCACCGTAATTACAATAGAATAGTTGCTTGATCTCGTCATCCCATTTTTCTCTTATTTCTTTCATCTCTTGAATATTGTTTTGGGTTACACTGATACGAGTGAAATCCCACAATTCTGATACGTACCCTTCCATCAAACTATCACCTTTCTCTAGTTGCATTCTCTCGGACCATATTTGGACAGCTGCATTGTCTTCCACTTTATCAAGAAACTCGTTCTCCATGGCATGCTCTCTATTTAGTAATCGAACGTGAATCAACACCCTTTTTTATGATGAAAATGTCATGCAGTCGCAATCAAAGCAAAACAAGCAAGTCAATATACAAAGCAAGAATTTAAAGCAAGTAAGAAATAATAAATAAAGCGCCTATTCGGGTAACCACTAGGGTTTGGTGCGGTTCTACCTAGGGTAGGTTCTTAGGGCTCGTTATATGTGGTTCATTTCTAAAGTAAGGGTACCTGAACCGGCAGATTCCTCGATCCTCACCCATTGTAGGCTCATACGGACCGGGTTCAGTTTAGGGGAATACATTTCCCTATGGCTATACGGAGATGAAAATCTCACGAAGACATAGCTACGGATGTATCCCGAAAGCGATCCACTATCCTATATGGAGGTGAAAACCTCACGAAGGAATAGTTTCTCACTCCCACTTAAGAGGGTATAACCGATCGGTTATGAAATGCAACATGCGAAAAATATCCAAAGACTTGAACCAATAAAGCAAATATCAAAATGATGCAGACCATAAAAATGAAATGCAACGTAAATTTAAACCAAATTATCAATTTTCGACAAAAAGACAAGTAACAATAAAATCATAGCTTGACTCTCTTATTTTGTCCCCAGTGGAGTCGCCAAGCTATCAAAACCATTTTTTTTTAATTGAAAAACAGGGTCAACTTTTATTTAAAGACGAAAATGAAAAATGGGAGTCGCCACCAATCTTTTTTATGAGGTGTGATCGGATCACTTCGTAATTTGATCGTTTTAATAAAATATTTTGATTCATTAAAACAATGATTTTGGTCTACGAAATTCAAGAAAATGGGCTCGGGAATCGGTTACATGCGAGGAAGGATTAGCATCCTCGTCATGTCCAAAATTGGTACCTAATTGATTAATCAATGTCCTAATGTCGAAAGTTGAAATTTTGAAAAGATTTTAAAATACAATCCATTTTTTATTAATGTTAATTTTAAAAACGCTCGAATTAAATTGAAATGAACATCAAAGGCCCACTCATCCCGCGATAACAATATGCCACATCCCGTAAGTTAGGATGCGACATTTGACCCCTCGAAAATAAGCTTGCCTTTAATTTTTATTTAAAACTTAGGTATTTTAAATTTAGAAGGGTGTTCGGTTATTTAGATTTAATGAGAAAATCGAAACCCCGTAAGTTAGGATGCAACTTCTCGAATTTCCAAAAATGGAACATTGCCTTATTTAAAAATTTCTTTTTTGAATAATAGCGATTACAAAACATAAACGATGCGTGCTATTTAGTTGGAATATAATAAAATGGCCTATTATGGATAAATAAAAAACGTGACTTTTGAAGTAATTTTAATGAAATGAGATGGAATGAAAATATCGAACATGACATAATGATTTATGAGTAAAATATTACATTAATGAATGACAATAATATGAAAACGAATTATAGAACTCATGATGGCAATAATCACACAATGTACATCATTTTGAATACCAATTAATAATCAAAGACAAACGAAATAAAATAATATACAAAAACAATTTAAAGTAAATAATATAAAGAGGTTTAAAATAAATAATATAAAAATTAAAATAAATAATACAAAAAGTGGTTGAAAAATAAAAAAATACATAAAAAATTTAAATAGAATATAAAATAGTTTGGAATAAATAATTTAAAGCAATTTAAAATAAACAATACATAAAACATTTTTAAAAGAAATAATATGTGAGAAAAAAATCTAAAATAAATAATATATATAAAACAGTTTAAAATAAAATAATATATAAAGCGATTCAAAATAATAATATACGAAATAATTTAAAATAAATAATTTCTAAAACACTTTAAAATAAATAATATAAAACAACTTAATATAGATAATATAAAAAAACTTAAAAATAAATGATATATAAACCTTTTAAAAAATAAATAATATATAAAGAAAAATAAAAAAAGAATAAATAAATAACGAATTAAAAGGTTGAAATCAAACATGTTATGGACTAAATCAGAATAAAAATGAAATTAAAGGTAAAAACTATAATAAAATAAAGAAAGAAGGACCAAAATGGAAAGACGCAAAAGGGCAGAGGATCGAATGGGCAATAAATCCATTCCCCCCAGAGGATCGGCGAACCAGGGACTGATTTGAAAAGCTAAACAAGTTCTGCGGTCTGATTTAAAATAAAAGAAAAGTATACAAAAGGACTAAATCAAAACAAATCGAAAATGCGGCAGGGCTATCCGCGCAAATAGACCCTTAACATAAAAAACACGCAGATCCCCTGGTGCGTCGGGGCGCGCGCGGGTCTAGAGTATAACGACGCCGTTTTTGCATTGATGACCCTGGTGCAAAACGACCCCGTTTCTTGCCTGTATTTAAGTCAATTTTTTTAAATCTTCATTTTTTTCACTTCCTTTCTTCAAAAAACAAAAGAAAAAAAAACTCTCTCAAAACCCCCATGACTGGCCATAGAGCACCATCGTGGTCCCGTCGCAGTCACCAGCTGCCGGCGACGGTGACGGCCATCCATGGTGGCTTGAGTTCACCGAAAAAAGGCCATTTTGGCTATTTCTCCTCCCTCGACCCATTTTTGAGATGAAAACATAAAAAAAACAACGAAAGAAAAGAAAAAAAAGGGGTACTTTCAACTTTCCGATTCGTAACCAAGGTAAGAAGATTTATTTTGAAAATATATTGATATGCTTTGCTATGCTAAAAGTAAATATGCAATATTAAACCTATACCTTAGAGAAACTAAAAAACTTTCGATTTGCTGTGTTTCTATTTGAAATATGTTTTCTTTTTGTATCCCCCCTGTCTGTGTCCTTTGATAATGGCTTTATAGCCGAAATAAATAAATAAATAAATAAATAATACAATGTTTTTTGCCCTTGTTTTTTTTTTGCTGTTGTATTTGTCCTTTTTTAGGTACGTACGGTGGGGACGTAGAGGCGTGAGATGGCAACAGGCTTGGCAGTGTACGGAGGCATGCAGCGCTAGAGGTTTTCTTTTTCTATTTCTTCTGATTAGGGTTGGGCTAGGGTTAGGCTGAATGGTTTCGATTTGGGCCTATTGGGTTTGGTTTTATTTGGGTCGTCTGATGTTGTAAATGGACTTTGATAATTTGGACTTATTTTATGTTTTTATTTGGGTTTTATTTCTTCCAGCCCAGGCCAAAATTGGCCTATTACACTTATTTTTGAACCTTAAACACTTTGAGTGATTTGAGTAAATCTTTAGTAAGGATGTCAATTCGTGTCGGTTTTGAATTAAAGGTAATTACTTAGATAAGGGGAAATACCTATGTTTTCATGCGTTAAAAAAAATGCTCGACTTGGATTGTTTGAATCTTTAATGCTCTTTTATTTGAATTATCAATGTATGATTATTTGTGAATTGTTTCAAAACATTATCGATGAGAATTATAAGTTGAGAAAGATTAATTTTAATTGTGAGTTGAGGATTTTGCTTGAGGACAAGCAAATGCTTAAGTGTGGGGATATTTGATAAACCATAAAAGTACCATGTTTTTAATCAAATTCTTGATGCATTTTTGGATGATTTATTATGTAAATTAGTGAATTTGATGCTCCTAACCCTTTAAATTCATGTTTCTATACTTAGGTAAGCATAAGTGAGTGAAAAGAGCAAAAAAAGGGGCCATAATCAGACAAAAATAGTTGTTTTCAGGATCCACACGGCCTGGGCATTTCTAAACGGTCTGAGCACACACGCCCATGTGCCAGCTCGTGTCAATTTCGCACCATGTTTCTCTTTTATGCGAAAAACGCCAATTTTTAGGGATTTTGAGCATTCTAAAGTTTATAAATATATAGTAAAAGAGGACCTAAAGGGAGACGCAGAGAAGAGCTAAGAAAAGACTCGAAGAACGCCACTGGATTGATTTCAGAAGCAGATCTACTTCAAGATTGAAGATCTCCATTCAATTTCTTTAGAAGTTGTATTGGGTTTCTTTATGTCTTGTTGTTTTCCTAACTTTGAGATGATGTTACTCCAGATTATAAACTAAATTCCCTAGATACCTAGAGAAGATGAAACCTATATGAATCTTATTATTTGATTTCTGAATTACATGATAAATACTTGATTCTTGTTCTCGATTATGTATGCTTATTTCGTGTTTTAATATTTTCAGGATATTAATTCATGCTTAATGTGCTTATTTTAGTGGAGCAAAAGTCCCGCTTTAAGAGTAGATCTAGCATAATTGAGTAGAGTTGCATGCAATCCTAGAAATAGGACGACATAAATCTACCAGATTAGAGTCAAATCTAATAGGGGAATCCATAGATCGAGTTAATGCGACAATGGGGGTTTTAATTAGAAAGAGGTTTCAATTAATCAACCTAGAGTCAGTTGTTTTTACTCTTGAAAGAGATATTAACATAATTTAGGGATTTCTACGGATCAAGACACAAGTGAATAAATCGTTTAATCCAGAGTCAGAATAATAAGTGAAGTCTAGAGTGATTCTTTCCTAGGTTTTACCTATCTCATTGGTTTTATTCGATTACTTTTTCCAAATTCATTCTTTGTTGCATTCTTAGTAATTAGTTTAGTTAATTTTAGATTAAAAACAATTCCTTCAATTTATCGGCTTGATAATAGAAAAATAGTAAGTACTAGTACTTTTAGTCCTTGTGGATACGATATTCTCGACACACCATAGCTATACTATTATTCGATAGGTGCACTTGCCTTTGTCGTAATTTTTAGTTATTTTAGTGACCATCATGGACTTATAACATTCAATCAAAAGAAAAAAAAAGACAAATTAGGAAAGGTGAAAGATGGGGAGAGTGTTTTAAAATTCAAAGCCTTCAAAATAGATGAGTTTGGGGTTTCTAATAATTAATATTATTTTATATTATTGAATAGTAAATTAATTGTATCGCTGGTTGAAGCAACTGGATCGAGAATTAATGATTTGATCGATTTGATTATCTATTTAATTTTAAAAACATTATTGTTTCGGTATAAAATTGAAACAGTGCACATCAATTAGTATAACTGAAGTCTGTACGAAATCGACCACCCTAATTTAATACATAATTTGACATTCATGTAAAATATTATCTTGGAAATATATTGAAAGAGAAAAGTAATCATATGTAAATGGATAACTTGTAAGAGATAATGAAGCAAGAATCATTATATCAGCAGTGGCGTCTTCTCGATGTATGGCTGCTCACTATCTTGACTGCATTTATCGTTTGATTCTTTTCTTAATTAGCCAAACTCATGTTAACAATGGTATAACAGTTTAATTACTTCATGGACAGAACATCAATATATAAATACCTCATATATAATAAGCAACAACGTATCAAAGTACACCAAATAATGGGAATTGGGGAACTCCCATTTATACGAACAAATATAAGTGGGAGAAATCAATACTCATAATAAAGACACAAAGACGACTAAAAACCCTATTAAACCAGATTCGGTATGCAGCAGATAAAACAAATGGGGTATTTCAAGGAGTAGAACGAGAAGGTGGTGGGGACAAGAAAGGAATAAAGGGAACTGCAGTTGGGATTGTGGGGACTGAAGGAATGCTTGGCAGAGGGGGCAGTCCTCTTGGCAATGTGGTGGGAAGTGGAGGAAGCGCCCCAGAGTTTGGGAGATTAGGGAAAGATGGCAATGGTGGAAAAGAGAAAGGAATAGGGGGAATTGCAGTTGGGATTGTGGGGACTGAGGGAATGCTTGGCAGAGGGGGAAGTCCTATTGGCAATGTGGTAGGAAGTGGAGGAAGGGCCCCAAGCCATGGGAATGATGGTCGAGATGGCGTTGGGAGATTAGGGAAAGATGGCAAACTTTGCGTTTGAGGCTGCTGCAGAAGGTGACGAGCTGCTACCCCAACATCAATGCTTGCAAATGACAAAGCCATCAAGAATGCTAAAGCAAAGCTATTGAAAGAGGCCATTTTTGTTCAGAGATTTCAAAACAAATGAAGCAGATGAAACAAAGTTCTTTATCTGAATAGTTGTGATTGAGGAAAACAAAGCATGGCATTGAGGTTTATATAGGCATTGGAGCGGTGAATAGAAATCCCCTGCCCTTAAATAATGCCCCATTCATGCCCCCAAAGCAAAATAGCATCACATGTTTTTTATTTTTTCCATTTTAATTGTAGTTCATTTTTTAAATAAAAATTAATAATGATTTGGATTAATTTTTAACTTATTATCAACGTTTTTGTTTTATTTTTATTTTCTATTAATATTACCTATTCTTTAATTAACAAATTTATAATGACTTAGAGTTAATTTAACAGATTTTTTTTTATAATTGTTCTTATAATAAAATTTTACAAAGTGGGAACAAGTCCCACAGTGACAACATGATCCTTAAATTTTAGGTGGTGGCATGCCTTTAGTCAAAGGATCAGCTAACATCTGCTCAATGTTAATGTGCTCAATGACCAATTTCTTTTCTTTAACACGTGACCTTATGCCTAGATACTTAATGTCAATATGTTTACTTCGACTTCCACTTTTGTCGTTCTTAGCCATAAAGATAGTAGTTGAATTGTCACAATATATGAAATAATAAAAACCCATAATGACTCAGCTCAAAAAACTCGAGCCTCAAACTCAAATTAAATGAAATCAAAATTAAAATTTATTATATACAATTTCACAAAATTAACAGAATTTAAGTGCCATAGTGCACATTAAATTAAAATTTACGCTTGACATTATAGATTGAGACAATATTCATGTGTAAAATTTTGAGATTTATTCCCTTAACTAAAGTAATATGTCAAATAGAATAATTGAACTATCCTCCATGTTGGCAAAGTTTATGTACATTAGAAGCGAACTAAATAATTAGAATAAATCTATAGTATGGCTTACATATAATTTATTCACAATGTGACTTAAACTTTAGCATTCAAGATTTCACTGTCTCAATTTATGTCTTAAAATTTTAACATCATTTTAGGTTTGTTAAAAAGTCAAAAGTTTAGAAAATTAGAATTGTTGCTTGAGGCGTGAATATCCCTATTCTTAAGGATATTCGTGGATTTACTATCTCTCAAGATTTAATTTGTATTATTCGCAATGAAAAAATTGAAAAAAAATTCCCATTTGAATGGAATTTAGCTCTTAGGCTCAAGGCTCGTGTGCGCATACATATTCTCTTATTTTTAGTCTTACAAGTTTATAGTAAACCAAATCTATATAAACATCATTTAATAGGTGTATCTAAAATGAGTAATATGTGTAATTCTTTAAAATATATAGAAAATTTCTAATATGGTTTAGTTCATTTTCGGATTTGTCTTATTTTAGGTTCAAATCATTCGAATTTGAGACGAAGTTTTTCATGTCTAATCATTATTGATTCGAATCATTTTAGATTTTGATCATTTTGAGTTCGAGTTATTCTGTGATCAAACCATTTCAAGTTTAGATAAAATTGGGTCAATTCGAATTTAACTTAATTATGTAGTTAATTTTTTTTATAACAAATTGAGCTGAATGAAATTTAGATTGGAATTTATTTAGTGTGCCTTTGTGTTTAAGTCGAAATTTAAATATCTGACTTCAAAATAAACATGTTAAAACAATTTTATTTTAAAAACAATAATACGACAGAGTTGATTTGAGAAATAGACATGTTAATTTTTTAATCCCAACCTAAAAAACAAAATATACCCTTAAGCGGTTCCATCCCAAAATTTTACATAATTTTTTTGTCATATTAAATACATGTAACGTCTTATAAAATTTGTCAATAAATTATGCCTAGCGACAACGTTATTCAAATCTAATTTCATTGTTAATACTTATTCCTATTTTTCTTCTATTGTCTTCAACTTTAATTTTTAACTTATTATTAACGTTTTTGTTTTATTTTTTATTTTCTATTAATTTTACCTATTCTTTAATTAACAAATTTATAATGACTTATAGTTAATTTAACAGAGTTTTTTTTTTTATAATCGTTCTTATAATAAAATTTTACAAGGTGGGAACAAGTCCCACAGTGACAACATGATCCTGAAATTTTGGGTGGTGGCATGCCTTTAGTCAAAGGATCAACTAACATCTGCTCAGTGTTAATGTGTTCAATGACCACTTTGTTTTCTTAAACATTTTCCCTTATGCCTAGATACTTAATGTCAATATGTTTACTTCGACTTCCACTTTTGTCGTTCTTAACCATAAAGACAGTAGTTGAATTGTCATAATATACCATCAACGACCTAGAAATCAAATCCACATGTCTAAGCCTAGAAATAAAACTTTTCAACCATACTCTTTGTGATGTAGCTTCAAAACATGAAACAAATTCAACGTCTATATTGGAAGTAGCAGTTAAGGTCTGCTTGACGCTCTTCCAAGTATAGTGCCGCCAACAAACATAAATACATAACCTGATGTTGATTTATGTGAATCAAAACAACTGGAAAATTCTAAATCGGAGTAGCCAATCACCTCCAAATTGTCTTATTGTTTGTACATAAGCATGTAGTCCTTTGTCCCTTTAAAAAGTCACAAAACTTTCTTTGCAGTTCTCTAGTGGTCAAAACCTAGATTACTCTGATATCTTTCTGTCGAGACTATAGAGTAGAATATTGGCAAAAATGGCTTGATTTTTCATTGATTAAGAAGGAATTATATATACACAAATTGGGCAACATATATAGGAACTATCCTAGAATTAGGGGATTACAACTAGAATTAGGGGATTACAACTAATTACAATAAATAGAACATCTTTGGGAATTAATTCTCTAATATGCCCTATTAAGATCTAGCTCCGAAGGAGACACCAATCTTGACCCTTAATTCTTGGAAGCATTTTTATGGAAGCGGTTTGGTAAGAGCATCAACAAGTTAATCTGTTGAGGAAGCATGAGTAACACGAAGAGTGCCTGATTGAACTTGATCCTGAATAAAGGGATGAGCAATTGCAACATGTTTCATTCGTGAATGAGAGATCGGATTAAAGCAAAGGTAGGTGGCACCAACATTGTCACAATAAATAAGAGGCTGTGTAGGAAGATTGACTCCAAGCTCTGTGAGAAGAGAATAAATCCAATTGATTTCTAAAGTATTAGCGACAATTAATTGATACATAGCTTCTGTGGATGACTAAGCAATTGTGCGTTGTTTTATGGATGACCAAAAAATAGGATAACGACTAAGATAAATAATATAAGCACTCGTAGAGGTATAATAATATTTTTTTACTAATAACTCTTAAAAAGAGGTATATCTAATGCCTTTAGACCTAGCTAATTACTTGTACTTAAGTACATTTTAGTTAGCATTTTTAATATTGCATTAGAACTTGGACTGTGTTGGAATTAGGCGCTTTTAATCGCTTGTAATGAAGTTTTTTGTGTGGCAGGAACAAGTTTTGGAACGAGGAAATAAAGGAGTGAAGTTTTGTTAGGGCAAAGTGCAGATAGTTTGCCAGTATAGATGTCGTGGCAATGCCAGGAAGACCAAGTCAACATTTTCCATGCAGCAATCTCAATTCAAATTCAAACTTGTACCAGATAAATCCCCCTAAAAGAGGAGAAGATAATCACGAGTTGTTAGCCAACCATAGCCTAATCTATCTATAAAAGTCGATGAAGGGGACCTCACAAAGGGCAAAAAAGCGACAGAGTTCCGTAAGCGTGAATAAAGGTTCGGCTGCGCGAAGGAAAGGAAGTCGAAAGCAGTCCTTCTTAGCCATCACAAGTCGTTGTGATGTCGAATTGACTTGGCAAGCGAAAATTGTTTCTTGAAGTTCTTCCATTATTTCCATTAGTGTTCCTTCGAAAGATTACATTGAAGTAGTTAAACACAATGTCAGATAATATTTTGGTTTGGAATTTTATTTCCTAGCCCATGAGCTAAATATCATAAGGTTGGGATTACTTTTGATGAAACTTTAAACTGTTTTTAAGGATGCAATATATTTTTAATTTACTTTACTGTTTCATTTGATTGTTCTTATTTCTTAACTAAAATGCAAATGATCTCTAAACACAGAAGACTCTTCGCATACTTATAAACTAATTCTCATTTCGAAAAGGTTGGGTTGATTGGATTAAAATTGAATGAAATGAGCAAGCATTTGATAGACACTTGTAGTCGACTCTAGACATAGAGTCACGATCATACAGAAGGAAGCCATGCAATATATTTAAAAAGCTTATAGACACGGGCAAGGTAACTTAAGGTTTTGCTTTCGTGAGAGGCAGGCCATTTTAAAACTTTTTTTTGCAGTAAAGTAGATACGATTTTGCTAAAGCATTATTGACAGTAAGGGTCGATTCTGGGTAATCCCGACCTTCCAAATCCACATAAGGGTCGATTCTTGGTAATCTCGACCTTCCAAATCCACATCGTATATCATTTATTCTTTGCCATAGTATCTTTGCCACGTCATTATTAGTTACTTATTTGTTTATTTACATAATATTCCCATAGTAATTCTCATAATTGCCATTACATTTCTACTCTTGTTTTGCCATATCATTTCTAAGTATTCATTAATTCCACATATTGCATACATCATTATTCCTTTAATTGCCACTACATACTTACCATTGCTTTGCCATAGCATTAATTGTATTTTATTATAATAACTTGACCACTTTTGTGCCTCAATCTGATCCTCGTGGGATCGATACTCACTCATCACTTTATTACTTGAATTGACGTGTATACTTGTACAAAAACCGCATATCATTTTACACACGATAAGTTTTTGACGCTGTTACTGGGGATCGACAATTTGGTGAAATTTCGTTTGGTGATTTTACTTAGTAGTTTTATTTAACTTAGTGTATTTATTTTTTATAGGTTTGCCATTAGTGCATGAGAAGAGGCATTTCTGCTAACACAAAATACCTTTTTGATCCCGAGATTGACAGAACCTTGCGAAGAAAGAGAAAAGACTTGAGAAAAATGGCTGGAAATACGAATGATCTTAATGGTAATCCAAATGATCGTAGTGAAAATCTTCCCATTAGAAATGTGGTGGATGATCGAGATAGGCCAATTAGCTAATATATCGTCCCAATGCTGGATGATTTGAATCTAGGAATAGTCAGACCAACCATACAAGCTCAACAATTCGAGTTGAAACTGGTAACGTTCTAGATGTTACAAACAGTAGGACAGTTCGGTGGACTACCCACTTAAGACCCACAATTACATTTAAGACTCTATTTAGAAGTATGTGATTCATTCAAATAGTAGGGTGTTCCAGAAGACGCCTTGAGGCTAAAGCTTTTTCCATATTCCTTAAGAGATTATGCAAGAGCATGGATAAATACTTTGTCGTCGGGAACAGTGGCATCATGGAATGATCTTTTCCAGAGATTCTTGATATGGTATAACCCACATACTATGAATGCCAAGTTGAGAAATGATATTACGTCTTTTCGGCAAATGGAGGATGAGATGATATATGAAGCTTGAGAACGATTTAATGAGTTAATTCAGAAATGTTCAATGTATGGATTCCAACATTGGACTCAAATGGAGATGTTTTACAATGGGTTGAATGTATACACAAGGATGGTAGATGATGCATCTGCCAATGGTACTTTGTTGGACAAAAATTATAATGAAGCATACGAGATCTTGGAAAAGATTACCAGCAACGATTATCAGTATCTGACCACGAGAGTTGGGACAGGTAAGAGAGCTGCCGGTACCATCGAGCTTGATGCAATAACTTCGTTAACAGCCCAAGTATCTTCTCTAGCTAATATGATTAAATCATGAAAAATCCAATTGTAGCCCATGAATTGAAATCAATAGACTTGCCATGTGTTTATTGTGGGGAAAATCATGTGTTTGACGACTGCCCATCAAATCCAGCGTCTGTATGCTATATGGGTAATTCCAGTCGAAATAGCAATCCATATTCCAACACCTACAATTCAAGGTGGAAGCAACATCTGAATTTCAGTTGGGGTAATTAAGGTGCAGGAAACTTCAACAATGCCGCAAGACAGAATGTCAATAATGTACCGCCTGGTTATGTTCAACCTATGCCAAGAAAAAATAGCCAATATGGTCAAGCATCTTCTCCTACTTCTATTGAGGTTCTGTTAAAATAATATATGGCCAAGAATGATGTTGTAATTTAGAGTTCGGCTGTATCTCTCCGAGCGCTTGAAAATCAAGTGGAGCAAATATCGAATGCTCTAAATTCAAGGCCACAAGGAGCACTGCCGAGTGATACCAAGAATTCAAGAACACAAGGCAAGGATCATTGTAAAGTAATCACCTTTAGAAACGAAACTCAGTTGAGTGATGTTGTTCACGATGCCGCGACAAGAGAGGATAAGCATATAAAAAGCATACAACATCTAAACATGATAAGCAAGAAAATGTTATGATAAAATCAAATTAGGTTGCCAACAAAAATGCCACAGTAAAATAATATCAGCAACCTGAAGGACGACCGCCTCTACCTTTTACACAATGATTCCATAATTCTAAAAAAAAATTCTCAATTTAAAAGATTTTTGGAAGTTTTGAAGCAACTCTACATTAATATACTGCTAGTCGAAGCTTTGGAGCAAATGCCCAATTACGTGAAATTCATGAAAGATATATTGTCGAAGAAACGTAGGTTGGGAGAATTTGAGACTGTTGCTCTCACCAAAGGGTGCACAGCAATGTTGATGAATAAGCTGCCTCCAAAGTTAAATGACCTAGGGAGTTTCACTATCCCATGTTCAATTGGAGATCATTATGTAGGAAAAGTATTATGTGATTTTTGAGCAAGTATAAATCTAATGTCTATGTCTATTTTTAGGAAGCTAGGAAATGGGAAAGTAAGAGCTACCACATAACGTTGCAATTGGCTGACTGATCTTATGCCCATCCAGAAGGTAAAATTGAAGATGTATTGGTAAAGGTGGATAAATTTATCTTTCCTATAGATTTTCTTATTTTATAATGTGAAGCTGATCATGATGTACCAATTATTCTTGGAAGATCGTTTCTTGCTACTAGTAGGACCCTAATTGATGTATAGAAGTGCGAGCTAACCATAAGAGTGAAAGATCAGTATGTTACTTTTAATGTGTTTAATGCATTAAAATGCGCAAATGAGAATGAGGAATGTCACACCATTGACTTGATAGAATCAGTAGTGGACAAATTAGTAAAATTTTGATACAACAATTCTGACAGTGAAGACAATTTGATGGAGCAAGGAGACACAGTATGTTTTGAAGAGCTTGGTGAATTTATGGAAGTCGAGCAGATAATTGATAGGCCAGGGAAGAAATTTGAATCCCTTAATTTATCAGAATGATCTTTTAAGCCTCCTAAACCATCTGTAGAGGAATATCCCACTCTAGAGTTAAAACCTCTGCCACAACATTTGAAATATGCGTATTTGGGAAATAACAGTATTTTTCCTATCGTAATTTTTGCTAAGCTAACACCTAAGCAAGAGGACGGGTTGTTATAAGTGTTACGGTGATCTGAAAGAGCACTGAGTTGGACCCTTGCCGATATAAAAGGGAATTAGCCCTACATTTTGTATACAGAAAATTTTATTGGAAGATTTCCATAGAAAATCCATTGAATAGAAGAGACAACTGAATCCAATTATGAAGTAAGTTGTCAAGAAAGAAATTATCAAGTGGCTTGATGCTAGCATTATTTACCCAATTTCTGACAGCTCGTGGGTAAGTCCTATGCAATGTGTACCAAAGAATAATGTAACACCCCTAACCCATGTCCATCGCCGGACTAGGGTTACGAGGTATTATCAGTCAAATCATAACATTTAAATAACCATAATTCACACATCAGCATATCATAGTTAATCAATAACACAAAGTCCCTTTAGAAGGTCTACGAGACTTAAACATGCTTTAGAAGTGGTTCGAGATTGAACCAATCACATTTAAAACTTTTAGGAAACTTAAATTTTTTTCTTCAAAATAGGGCACACGCCCGTGTGGCTAGGCCGTGTGCCTCACACAGCCATGCCTTAGACCATGCCTTACCCCATGTGCAACACTGACTTGGGTCACACAGCCTGTCACACACCCATGTGTCTGGCCCGTGTGCAAGACTGACTTGCTTCGAATTAGGACATTGAATGACACGGTTGAGACACACGATTGTGTGCTCAACCGTGTGGGCAATTATAGGCCATTTACAGGGCCAAATTGCCACCCGTTTTGGGTCATTCCTACAAGCATCACTCTATACTCAATTCATTTCCATATACAATTCCAACTCAAAACATGTCAATTTCATGAACCAATTCCATAACAAAAGCATATGATTCACATCTCATTTCAAACCATTTCAAACATAGCAAAACATATACCAAAATCATTCCAAAGTCTCATCCATTATCAAGCCATGTCACATAGCAAGATTTATACATCTCAAAACATTCCACAACCTCACTAGCTTATCCATGCCATATACCATAAATACAACTTTCAAAAGGTACCAAAATAGATGTCCGATAGTGTGATTGAGTCGCTGACGATCCCTGGATCCGAGCTAGCTTTAAATACCATTGTAAAACAGAGAAAGACTTCACATGGTAAGCTTTAAAGCTTAGTAAGTTCGTAATATAACACAATTAACTCAACAATTCAAATTCAATATGAAAAAAATTAACTAACACTTAGTTTAATTCACATCACTACACAATTTCATACCATATCTATAGGTTCATATACAAGCATTTATAATGCTATTCAATCCAACACTTTGCATCGTTCATTTACATAATCTTTCATTATCTCATACTCAATATCATCAACCACATAGGTTCTGTACATACATGTACCATCACGTATTTATCTATCACATTTACCACGTCAATGCTCGATGCCTTAATTCATTCAATCCTATTTAAACGTTCAATGAACTCGCACACTTAGTGCCAATTAATTAGCCGAAGCTATAATAATATCGCACACTTAGTGCCATCATATTAAACTAAATTTATCTCAGTATCGCACACGCAGTGCCAAATAATACAACTGATGCTTTCTTTATCTCGTACACTTGGTGCCATTCATCACTGTAACGATTCTATTTACACACACTTAGTGCCACATATCTTCGAACTCACATTTCACTTTACCAAACTCCACAATCACATTTCTATTCATCTCATCACATATAAACAACGTTTAAACAATTCGTATTATACACAAACTTACCTCGGACTTAGAAACAACGATATTAGTCGATCAATCAAGCACTTTGTTCTTGCCTCAATCTAGGTCCGAATTTCTCCTTTCTTGATCTATATAATATCAAATTCAAATCATTCAATCACATTTTCGCTCAATTTAGTCCACAACACATAATTAGGGCATTTTACACATTAGCCCCCTAATTTCCATATTTTTATCAATTTAGTCCTTTTTACATAAAACCACAAATTCAATAAATTTCTTAGCAACCCAAGCTAGCCAAATTTATCACATGCTACTAGCAGCCCATAACTTTCATTTATTTCACATTTTAGCCCTCAATTTCTCGTTTTCACAATTTAATCCTTAAAAGAAATTTCACCAAAAATCATTATACAAAACATGTATATCAGCCATCAAACACTTAGTTTTCATCATCAAACATTACAAAACCCAATTATTCAACAATGGTACTTCACAAAATCATCAGCAATTCTGAAAATCAAGGTACGGGCTAGCTAGTACTCAAAGCAACGATCACAAAAACATAAAAATCATAAAAAACCGAGCTCAAAACATACCTCATGCAAGCTCAACAAGTGCCGAATGCTCAAAGCTCATAAACCCTATCTATTTCTTCAATTTTTGGTGATGAAAGCATGAAAAAGATGAGTATTTCGCTTTGTTTTAATAATAATATCATGATTTATCAATTACCAAAATTACCCTTTCATAATCACATTAAACTCCACTAATATAAACCCATTTTTGTCCATCCAAGCTATTAATGGTCTAATAAAAAATAAGGACCTCTCATTTAATAAGACATTGCATTTAAGCACTTTTAACCACTAGCACACAACTTTTGCATTTTAAGCGAGTAGGTCCTTTTTCACAAATCGGCACACAAACATTAAAATTTTCACACATACTTTATCACATGCCATAAACATAAAAAATAATAGGAAATTATTTATCTGACCTCGAATTTGTGGTCCCAAAACCACTGTTCCAACTAGAGTCTAAATCGGGCTGTTACAACTCTCCCCCCTTAGAGATTTTCATCCCCAAAAATCTTACCAGTGAATAGATTCAGGTATTGCTCTCTTATAGCATCCTCGGGCTCCCACGTATCCTCTTCAACCCCATGTCTGTGCCACAACACTTTCACTAAAGCAATTTTCTTATTTCTTAACTCTTTGATCTCACAAGCCAGAATTTGAATCGATTCTTCGCTATACGATAGATTAGACTGAATCTCAACTTCAGTAGGGGCAATCACGCACGATGGGTCAGATCTGTATTGTCGAAGCATCAATACTTGAAACAAATTATGAATATTCTCTAGCTCAGGTGGGAACAACAATCTATAAGCAACCGGCCCAATACGCTCAGAAATCTCGTACGGCTCAATAAACCTCGGACTCAATTTGCCTTTTCTGTCGAATCGGAGTATTTTCTTCTACGGGGACACTTTCAAAAATACTTTATCACCGATCTTGAATTCAATATCTTTTCGTTTGAAATCTGCGTATGATTTATGTTGATCAGATGTTGCTTTCAGACTATTTCGTATCACTTTTACTTTCTGTTCAGTCTCATTAATCAAATCAATCCCGTGGATTTTATTTTCACTAAGTTCAGACAGTACAGAGGTGTCTGACATTTCCTACCATATAAGGCTTCGTATGGTGCCATTTTCAAACTCGTCTGAAAACTATTATTATACGCGAATTCAATCAATGGCAAATATTGTTCTCACATACGTTCAAACTCAAGAATGCAACATCTCAACATATCCTCAAGTATCTGAATAATCCGCTAGGATTGACCATCCGTCTGCGAGTGAAAAAACAGTAGTGAAGTACAATTTCGTACCTAAAGCCTCTTGTAGTTTCTTCCAAAATCGCAAAGTAAACATCGGATCTCTGTCAAACACAATAGATAGTGACACCCTGTGCAATCTCACAATAGCAGAAACATACAATTCAACTAACTTATCAAGCGGGTAATCCGTTCTTACCAGAATAAAATGAGCTGATTTCGTTAATCTGTCAACTATCACCCAGATTGCATCTTTCTTTCTCGAAGATAAGGGCAATCCTGACACAAAGTCCATCGTGATTCTTTCCCATTTCCACTCAGGAATCATATTTGGCTGTAATAAGCCCGAAGGTACCTGATGTTCAGCTTTAACTTGCTGACAAATAAAACATCTCGAAACAAACTCTGAAATATCCCTTTTCATACCAGGCCACCAGTAAAACTGTTTCAGATCATTAAACATTTGCGTACCTCCCGGATGAACAGACAAACAACTACTATGAGCTTTGCTCAAAATCATCTGAATCAATTTTGGATTTCTCAGAACACATATTCGATCTTTAAATCTCAGACAATCATTAGTACCATCCTAAAATTCAGAATCGGGATTCGAATCACATTGAGCTCTTTTTACTAACATTTCATTGTCAACTTTCTGGGCATCACAAATCTGCTGTATAAACAACAGCCTCGCTTCAAACTCAGCTACAACCAAATCATCATCACACAAAGCTATTTGAGTGTTCATTGCACGTAAAGTGAATAAAGACTTTCGGCTTAAAGCGTCAGCAACAACATTTTCTTTTCCCGGATGATAATCAATTACTAATTCATAGTCTTTTAGCAATTCTAACCATCTTCGCTGTCGCAAATTCAATTCTTTCTGAGTCATCAGATATTTCAAGCTCTTATGATCAGTATAAATGTGACATTTCTCACCAAATAAATAGTGACGCCAAATTTTCAATACAAATACAATAGCAGCTAATTCAAGATCGTGCGTCGGGTAGTTCTTTTCATGTGGTTTTAACTATCTCGAAGCATAGGCTATAACTTTACCTTCTTACATCAACACACAGCCTAAAACATTCAACGATGCATCACTGTAAACTATGAATTCTTTACCTGATTCAAGTTGAGCTAACACTGGTGCCTCTATCAATAATGCTTTCAATTGTTCAAAACTCTGCTGACACTTTTCTGACCACTCAAATTTAACATCTTTCTGTAGCAATTTCATCAACGGAGTTGCAATCATCGAGAAGCCTTTCACAAACCGTCTATAATATCCCGCTAGTCCCAGAAAACTACGGACTTCAGACACATTTCTCGGGGGCTTCCACTCTAAAATTGTTAAAATCTTGCTCGAATCAACTCGTATACCGGATGCTGACACAATATGCTCCCAAAAGCCAACTTCACGCAACCAAAACTCACATTCACTAAACTTTACATACAATTGCTTATCACGTAGAATTTGTAGCAGAATTCTCAAATGTTTGGTATGCTCAATTTCATCATGCGAATAAATCAAAATGTCGTCAATGAATACAACAACAAATCGATCTAAATACAGCCTGAATATCCGGTTCATCAAGTCCATAAATACTGTAGGGGCATTCGTTAGTCCGAAAGGCATAACTAAAAATTCATAATGTTCGTACCTCGTTCGAAAAGCAGTTTTTGGCACATCTGATTCTTTAACTCTCAACTGATAATAACCTGACCTCAAGTCTATTTTTGAAAACACTGTAGCCCTTTTCAACTGATCAAACAAATAACCAATTCGTGGTAGAGGGTACTTATTCTTTATCGTCACTTTATTTTTCTGTCGGTAGTCAATGCACATCCTCATAATACCATATTTCTTTTTCACAAACAACACAGGAGCACCCTAAGGCGAGAAACTTGGTCATGCAAATCCTCTATTTGTTAACTCTTGCAACTGAGATTTCAATTCTTTTAGCTCTGTCGGAGCCATTCTATACGGTGCTATTGAGATAGGGGTCGTCCCCGGCATTAACTCAATGCCAAACTCAACTTCTCGTATCGGAGGTAATCCCGATAATTCTTCAGGAAACACATCAGGGAACTCACAAACTATAGGCATAGATTCAACTTTCTTTTCTATCACTTTTGTATCAATCACATATGCAAGATAAGCTTCACATCATTTTTCACATAATTCAGAGTTTTCATCCAAGATATTACGGCCGGTAGCCCATACAAACATCTGGATTCAATTTGGACTATCTCGTCATTCTAAATTCTCAAACCAATAGTCTTTCGTTTACAATTCACAATAGCATTATGCAAAGTTAGTTAATCCATACCCAGAATTATATCAAACTCATCAAAGGGTAGTAGCATCAGATTAGCCGGGAAACAAATATCTCGAAACATCAACGGACAATTCTTGCATACTTTGTCAACCAGAACACACTTAACTAAGGGGTTTGATACTCTAAATACAAATTTAGTAGACTCTATAGGCAAAGTCTTACTGGATACTAAGTTCATGCATATTTATGAATGAGTAGATCCTGGATCTATCAATGCAATCACATCAATATCATAAAGAGTGAAAGTACCAGTAATGACATTGGGAGATGACGCTTCTTCGCGAGCACGAATAGCGTAGGCTCTGGCAGGTGCTCTCGCCTAGGATCTTACAGCTGTATCCGTTGTTCCTCTCTGACTACCATTCACAATTCCTGTGTTTCCGGGTGGTCTACCCCTAACTGTCGTGTTACTTGATAAACCGTAAAAGTAACATATTTTAATCCCACATTTAAGCATACTTTTGGATGATTTATCTTTTGATTTATGTAAAAAGGTGCTCTTAATCCTTTCTTTTCATATTTTATACTTAGGAAAGCACCCAAGGATAAAAAGAACGAGAAACAGGATTAAAATGGACCAAATTGGGCCAAGAGAGAAATCGACACGGCTTGGCCCAAATAACACACGGCCGTGCCTCATTAAAAGTACGAACACGACCTGGCCACGATTCACACGAGCGTGTGCCATGGCCGTGTCCCTGTCGTTAGAAAGAGCAATTTCATTCGAGAAAGGATACTTGGAGGCAAAGAAACACATTCCAAAGCCTATTCAAACACCCTATTAGGAATTCTACTTGAATTAGGATACTTAGGGGCCAAGTAAGGCATCACAAAGTTTATATAAACACCCAAGGGGGCAACTTGAAAGAGGAGTTCGGCAGAAGCCGAAACCTAAGGCGTCAAAGCTAGGCCAAGGAGCCAAGCCGAGAAGGTTAGGGTTAGGGAATAACGCGAAGATAGCCAGTTGATCCATCCCAAGAAGCCAGAATTATACGCAAGACGGCGAAATTCTCCTTTAATTCCTTAAGGGAGTTTTAGGATTTTCTTATGTTTTGTTTTATCTTTTCTCTTGAGATGTTCTTTTTATTCATTATTTGATTTCTGAATTATATGATAATTACTTAGTTTGTTCTTAATTATGTTGCTTAATCCAAATCTGATGTGCTTAGGTGGAGGAGGAATAGACCCTGCCTAAGAGTAGATCTAATATAATTAAGCGGAGTTGATCGAACGCCTAGAGATAGGGTTACGAGATTTTGCTGGATTAGGGTGAAACCTAATATGGATTCCCTTGATCGATTTACTCCCATTCTAGGGGGTTATTATAAGCGAACGAGAGTTCCACTAATTAACCTAGGGTTAGACTTTATTCGCCTCAAGAGAGGGTTTAATATAGGTTAGGGAGTCCTACGGATCAAGCTAAGTAAAGAAATCGTATAATTCAGGGTTAGGTAACAAGTGAAGTCTAGGTGGATTCTTCCTGAGGGTATCGTCGTGATCAATTGAGTTTTTCTTCAAGTTATTTTCTAAATCGTTCTTTTTGTCTTTGTGTCCTTAGCTTAGTCATTGTCAATTTAGTTTAAAAGCAACTTCACTCCGTTTTTAAGGCTAAATAATAATAAAAAAGTTACTATTAGTACTTTTAGTTCCTTTGGGTTCGATAATCCGCTCTTGCCTAAGCTATACTACTGTTCGATAGGTACACTTGCCTTTAATCGTTGTCAGAGTTAGTTTCCAGGTTCGATCATTCTTTTATAAATTTTTAAAGCTCTGATTTCAGCGATCAAGTTTTTGGCACCGTTGCCGGGGAACTAAAATATTAAGAAAGCTTAATTTTTATTACTTTAGCCGTTTTTTTATTTTATTATTGCAATTTTTTTTACTTTGCTAATTTTTCTTTACTTTGACAGGTAATTTTAGTTTAGAGGAGATGGCACTAAATAACTATCAGTGGCAAGTTATGAGGACAACGCCAAGAAAAGCCTCCAGTGTCTCCAACCTCGACGTGGTCACCAGGTTATCTAACCAGCTAGAGATGATGAATAAAAAGATTGGTGGTTTGTATAGTTCCTCCCAAGTACACCCAATAATGCAATATGACTCGAATCTAGGAGGCGTGGCGAATCCTGAGTACCCACCCTACGGATATGGCATGAAGAACAAACAAGCTCACTATACGGGTAACTATTCTAGACCACAAAATAATTTTTATAATGACACTTATAATGCAGGTTGGAGTTACCATCCCAATTTCTCGTGGGATGATCAAAAGAGCCAAAGACTGAAACTTCCTCCAAACTTTCAACAACCACCTTACCAACAAGAAGAAGAGTCGCATCTTGAGGAGATGCTGACAAAACTCGTGGCAGCCACAGAAAACTGCTTCCAAGAGTTTGAGAAAACACTCAAAAGCAACGAGAACCGAGTCGGGGAACTTACTAAGTCAGTTAAGGAAGTCACTAATGCAGTCGAACAACTCGCAAAGCTAATATCAGAACTAGCACAAGGAAGCTTGCCAAGCAATACTGAAACTAACTCGAGAGAGCAAAATCAAGCCATTTACGATAGTGAAGGGTTAGATGAACCAAACCCAAGGGGAGAACCTGTGGTAAGTAAAGGTAAAGTTGAGGTGTGCCATGATATACCAAAACCAGCAATTACAGAGTACCAACCTCGTGTGCCATATCCCGATGCAATAAAGAAAGACCACACAGAGGAAGAATTCGGTGAACTCACACTTCGAGTAGACGGCAAAACAATCACTCTTCAAGCTCTTGACTCAGCTAGGACATCGAGTAATAAAGGTACGGACATTAATTCTATTGATAATCATTTGGTTCAACCTTCTTTACAAGAAGCATCACGAAATCACCTAGCTGAGCTAGATCTTAGACCTCGTGCCAACAAAGAGAATTGTATGAGGAACGAAGCCTTAGGGTCGAAAAATTAGAAGAGTGGAAAACAAAACTTAAAGAAGAATCGGAACCACACGAAGTGAAACCAAAGGAGCCTCCAGGCGAGCTGATAAGAACAACGAATCACTTCAAAGTAGGAGATCAGGTATTGTTGAATAAGGAAGACCCTCGAATCACCAATTCAGACCTCAAGACAAACGAAGAAATCACTTTTGAGGTACTTAATGTCTTCCTATACGGCACAGTCGAGGTAAGCAATCCTAAATTCGACACTTTTGAGGTAAACATTACTCGACTTAAACTATATATCCATAACCGAAGTGATCGCATGAGAAAGGATTTTCACCTCCTCAAACCACCATGACCATACGAATAAGAGGTGAAGTCTAGCTTAAAACTATAAACGAGTGCTTCCCGGGAGGCAACCCAAGCACTAACCCCATTTTTACATTTTTTTATTTTTTTTTCTTTTAGCACCTAACCATAAACTAACAAAAGAGCAGATCTTTAGGCCACACGACCCTACACACGGGCATTCCTGTGGCCGTGTGGAAGCCAGGGGATGAACCATGGGTGTGCCAGTAGCCATGCACGACATAGAAAAATTTCTTTTCCCAACACGGGTGGCGATAATAGTCCACGCCCGTGCCGACGCCCCGTGCGAGGTTACTGACTTGTTAAGCACGGGCTAAACACGGCCGTGCCTTCCAATCGTGCCAACATTCTGACTTATCGAACACGAAAGGAGCACGACCGTATTAAATAACTGTGTGAAGAAAGACACGGGCGTGCCACTACACCCACGGCCGTGCACGAACACCCTGAACGTGCCCAAAATTCAAAATCCCAAAACACGGGCTACATCTCTATTTAAACCTCATTCTCCCTTTTTCTAGTTGTCTTTCATTTTCCATTATTTATTTTTATTTTTATTTTTATTTTATTTTCATTTCATTATTTTTTTACTTTATTTTATTTTATTTTATTTTCTTCTTCTTATTCTTTATGATATTTAGATTTAGCGTAGGATACAATAAAATCAGACCGGCTGCTTTGAGGATTCAATTTCAAACGGTTCGAGACGCTTCTCCACGTTCATCTCCAATCCTATCCGATTTCTTTTCATTAACTTCATCCAAAATTCAGGAAATTTCACTTCTCTCCCCATCTTATGATTTTTATGATTATTTTGCTTTTATCTATCTTTGTACATTAAGGGCAATGTACATCTTAACTATGGGGAGTTAACTATAGTATTATTTGAAAATCCCTGAATTATGCCTTTTCAAAAGTAAAGTCTCTCATATTATGATTAGAATGAAATTTCCTATGATTTATGATCTTTGTTGATATGTTTTGGAGTAAGTCATTGATAATTGTGCATTGATGATTAAATTTAAAGGATACTAGAGAATCAAGCATGATAAGTCTATTTTTCAGAAATTAAAAAAATTTTTCTAGGTTGTCTACCTGAATTTGAATATTACTTTGAAGTTTGAAATTTACGAGGTTGACATCAAAAACCCATAATTTTTTGTGAGATTTGGAGCCTTATAGAGCAAATATTCTTTTTCTTGCTCACTTTATTAATTATGAGTGTGTCAACATGGAGTTGTTATTCTAGAACTTGCATTGATTATGGATGTCGAGACCAAACTTTTGATTTGATATACAGAGATGATAAAGGCACTTAGGTTTTTACCCACTTACTCCACTAAACAGCCTACCTCCATAATTAACCCCTAGTGAACCCCGTTGATCCTAACAACCCTTTTTATTGACTCACCCACCAATATTAACCCAAAACCCCTTTGTATTTGTTATCACCATTCCTTGACTACCCTTATATTGAAATTTGATTTGACTAGTTACCTAATTATATTATTTCAGTAAATTGAATTTATCCTTTATTACTTGATTTGTTCTAAAAAAACGACAAAGTATATTAATTATTAGTTCTATGTTAGGTGAGCTTATGCATGTAAATTTCAAGTCTTGAAGAAAAAGCTCGTATTAGAGTATTAGTATTACAAATTTTCATTTGATGCAATTACTTATCATCAGTTCATGTTTCTAGTTAGGTAATTTGTTAGACCAATCTCGATTCTAACCTTCTAATTCAGCCTTTATCCATACCCTTAACCTAAGCCCCGTTACAACCCTGCTAAAGACCTTTTGATTTGTGTATCATCTCATTTTATAGTGGTGGAGATTTGATTTTTCATGCAAGCCTATGGGATTAACTTTTCATGTTCGACTTATTGAGTGCTTAATTTTGAACCTTAAACACTTTGAGTGATTTGAGTGAATCTTTAGTGAGGATGTCAACTCTTGTCAATTTTGAATCAGAGGTGATTATTCAGGTAAGGGGAAACACCTATGTTTTCATACTATAAAAACTATGAACTAGATTGTTTGAATCTTTAAAACTCTTTGAGTTGAATTATCTATGTATGGATTATCTTTGAATTATGGTGAAACACTATTGATGAATGTTATGAATCAAGGAAGTTCGTTTTAATTGTAAGTTGAGAATTTTACTTGAGGACAAGCAAAAGCTTAAGTGTGGGGGTATTTGATAAACCGTAAAAGTAACATATTTTAATCCCACATTTAAGCATACTTTTGGATGATTTATCCTTTGATTTATGTAAAAAGGTGCTCTTAATCCTTTTTTTCATATTTTATACTCAGGAAAGCACCCACGGATAAAAAAAGAGAGAAACGGGCTTAAAATGGACCAAATTGGGCCAAGAAAGAAATCGACATGGCCTGGCCCAAATAGCACACGGCCGTGCCTCACTAAAATTCCGAACACAGCCTAGCCACGATTCACATGGGCATGTGCCATGGCCGTGTCCCTGTCGCTGGAAAGAGAAATTTCATTCGGGAAAGGATACTTTGAGGCAAAGAAATACATTCCAAAGCCTATTCAAACACCCTATTAGGAATTCTACTTGAATTAGGATACTTAGGGGCCAAGTAAGGCATCACAAAGTCTATATAAACACCCAAGGGGGCAACTTGAAAGAGGAGTTCGGCAGAAGCCGGAACCTAAGGCGTCAAAGCTAGGCCAAGGAGCCAAGCCGAGAAGGTCAGAGTTAGGGAATAACGCGAAGATAGCCAGTTGATCCATCCCAAGAAGCTGGAATTATACGCAAGACGGCGGAATTCTCCTTCAATTCCTTAAGGGAGTTTTAGGATTTTCTTATGTTTTGTTTTATCTTTTCTCTTGAGATGTTCTTTTTATTCATTATGAACTAAACCCCTCAGATACCTGAAGGGGATGAAACTTAGATGAATCTTCTTATTTGATTTCTGAATTATATGATAATTACTTAGTTTGTTCTTAATTATGTTGCTTAATCCAAATCTGATGTGCTTAGGTGGAGGAGGAATAGACCCTGCCTAAGAGTAGATCTAATATAATTAAGCGGAGTTGATCGAACGCCTAGAGATAGGGTTACGAGATTTTGCCGAATTAGGGTGAAACCTAATATGGGAGTCCATTGATCGATTTACTGCTATTTTAGGGGGTTATTATAAGCGAACGAGAGTTCCACTAATTAACCTAGGGTCAGACGTTATTCGCCTCGAGAGAGGGTTTAATATAGGTTAGGGAGTCCTACGGATCAAGCTAAGTAAAGAAATCGTATAATTCAGGGTTAGGTAACAAGTGAAGTCTAGGTGGATTCTTCTTGAAGGTATCGTCGTGATGAATTGAGTTTTTCTTCAAGTTATTTTCCAAATCGTTCTTTTTGTCTTTGTGTCCTTAGCTTAGTCGTCGTCAATTTAGTTTAAAAGGAGCTTCACTCTGTTTTTAAGGCTAAATAATAAAAAGAAAGTTAGTATTAGTACTTTTAGTTCCTTTGGGTTTGATAATCCGGTCTTGCCTAAGCTATACTACTGTTCGATAGGTACACTTGCTTTTAATCGTTGTCAGAGTTAGTTTCCAGGTTCGATCATTCTTTTATAAATTTTTAAAGCTCTGATTTCAGCGATCATTACTCGGCCTCGCACTCTGAGCATTATCTTTCTCAGCCAAATCTGGGCAATTCCGAATGAAGTGATCTCGTGATCCACATTTATAACAAACTCTATTATTATACTTGCCCCATCATTCACCAATATGACGTCTCCCACACTACCTACACTCAGGCTTATTGTTTCTGAGACTGCCGACACTTGATTCCATTGGAATTTAAGCTTTAGGACTCGTATATTGTTTCACACGATCTCTACTCGAATGTCCAATCAAAGCATTTGAGCAACTAGTTGCATCTTTGAATCTCTTTAACGAAAAGTGATACAACTTACTCATTGACCTTTTTCTCTCGTCTCTAGCTTCTGAGTCTGTTTTCTTCTTTTGTTTACTAAGCTCCTCGACTTTACAAGCTCTTTCAACCAACACCACAAATTCAGTCCAGTCAAGAATTCTGACTAGAAGTTTAATATCTTCATTCAACCCTTCAATGTATCATTTACACATAGTAGTTTCCGTCGAAACACATTCTCATGCATAGTGGCTCAATCTCACAAATTCTCGCTCGTATTTCGTAACAGACATACGGCCCTATTTCAGCTCAAGGAACTTTTTCCGTTTCTGATCTATAAACCATTGACTGATATATTTCTTCCAGAATTCAGTTTGTAAGAAATCCCAGGTGATTCATTCTCTTTGAATCTCAGATATCAATATTTTCCACCAATGATACACTGTATCTCTCAATAGTGAAACAACACACTTAAGACATTCATCAAAAATACATGATAATTCATTAAAAACACTAAAGGTATTCTAAAGCCAGAATTCAGCTCTCTCGGCATCATCATCAACTGTGGCTAATCGCATGCCAGAGTCTTAAAATTTATAAAAGAATGATCGGACCTAGAAACTAACTATGACAACGATTTGAGGCAAACGCACCTATCGAACAGTAGTATAGTTTCGGCAAGACCGAAATGTCGAATCCTAAAAGAACCAAAAGTACTAATACTAGCTCTCTTTTTATTATCTAGCCTAAGAATTAAGGGAATTGTTTATCTAATATAAAATTAGTTAACTACTAAACTAAAGACTCTAAGACAAAGAAGAATGAATTTGAGAAAATAACTTGAGAGAAAACCAATTGATTAAGATGACACCCAAGGAAGAATCCACCTAGACTTCACTTGTTATCTAACTCTGAACTAGACGATGTATTCACTTGACTTGATCCATAAGACTCTCTAAGTTATATTAGCCCCTCTCTCGATGTAACATCCTCGAAATAGGCCTATGCATTGTTGATTAAATTATACGAAATGGCATGTCTTATGTGTTATGAATGTATTATGAACATTTTTGGAAATGTCATGTCTTGGAAATGTAAGGAAATGTCTTGGAAATGTAAGGAAATGTCTTGTCTTGGAAATGTAGGGAAATGTCCTGGAAATGTAAGGAAATGCTTTAGGAATGTTAAGTTTCAAAAGAGGAAAGTAAACATTTTTGGAAACTTGGAAATGTAAGGAAATGATTTAGAAATGTTAAGTTTAAAGGAGGCAAACGAACATTTTTGGAAACTTGGAAATGTAAGGAAATGTTAAGTTTTAAAGCTTAAAAGGAGAAAGCTAAGGTAAGGTGGCCTTAAGAAAATTAAAAGAAGAAATTTGACACACAAATGGGCATGGAAAAGTGGCTTGGAGATGCCACTTAAAGCCCAGTAAGTGACGCCACAAGCAGGTGCAATTGGGCCTGGGTTCGAGTCACTTGGGGAGCAAATAAAAGAATTTTATTTTGGTGCAAGGAACAAGAGAAGTGGACGGCATTAAGGCTCTATAGGGAGGTGTTTTATTGTTGTTAAAATTCAGCAAATAGATGGATAATGATGGATTATTATTAGTATTAATTTTATTAAGAGATAAGAGATAAATTAAAGGATTATTCTTTAATTGATAAAGATATGGGAGTGGTGGCCAAGTAAGGGACTCTAGTCTAGTAATTTCGGCTAAGAAAGGAAGAGTAAGGCTATTCTTCATTCATTCTTTTCTCTTCAAGAAAGCCTCTGCCGAAATTCTCTAAAGTTTCTCCTCTTCTCTCTGCCGAAACTCTCTAGCAACCATCCTTCTCTTCTCTTTCATTTGTTAGGCCGAATCTATAGTCCACCATTGCCAAAATTCTCAAGTTTTCTTTTCTTTATTTTTGTGAAAACCGAATACTCCAAGAGAACCCCTAGCCGATTTCTCCATTAAATCCCAAAAGCCGAAACCTTGAGATTATCATCTAGTCATCAAAGCCGATTTCTTTAAGGGGCTTCTAGCAAAGGTGCTGCCGATTTCTTCAAAGGGTAAGATCCAAAATTGGTTTCCATTCTTTATATTTTAGGCTTATCGAAATTTAGAGGCTAATCCCTCATATTGTATTTTGGCCGAAACTATGGAAGGGAATTTCGGGATTTAGGTGGTGTCGACTACAAGGAAGAAGAAGTTCTTTTCCCGAAGGTACACTATAGGCCGCGTGTTCCCTAATTATTCGGTGAGTTTCGGGATTTAAAATCCACAAGGTAAGTGTCTATAGCATTCGGCCAAGGCTTATTTTGGTATGAAGATCTATTTCTTATTTCGTTTAAAAGCCGAAACTAATCTATTCAAGTAATCTAGTGATTGCCGATTTCAAGAAAAAAGGATACAAAGTTTCAGGACTTGATTTTTAAGTCAATCGGCAACAAGGTAAGTTTTAGTGTACTAATCCTACTAGGATTTGGATTTATGGCCGAATGGCTCTTTACTAAGTATTAAATGATTGATTAAATGTAGAGATCTAAGATCTAAGGCATTAGATCAAGCTTTTCGGGATTTGGATTGGAAACCTTAAGCGAATCAAGTGTGTACCCTACCCTAAGTTTTAATATGTTCATGGCTATGTTTTAAACTAAATGTGTTATTAAGAATGTGAAATTATGACTAAGGTACCATGTAATGGTACAAAAGAACTCAGGTACGTTTCCTACTCCTACTAGGAATATGAAATTATGTTGTATATGTAACATGTGAAATGTGATAAGAATGCGAAATTAAGTAATATGCATGATATGTATGATATGGGGCATATGGGTTATTAAAAAGGTGAAGTGAATGTGGTGACCTAAGACCACGAGATCTGAATGTGGTGACCTAAGACCACGATATCTGAATGTGGTGACCTAATACCACGAAAACTGAAAGTGGTGACCTAAGACCACGAAACTATAAGGGCGATGAGCACGTCGACTGCAGCGACTGCCTTCGATGGTGTGTAGCGGATGGAGGGTTGACTTAGTAGTCCCCGCGGTGTGCAGGTTGGTACGGGTGATGTGTAGCGGATGGCATATAGGTTTGGGTTCGGGTTGCATCATTATTTTATATTTGTTATATGAATAAGTATGTGATATGATATTGTATGCCTGAATTGTTAAGTTTTAGTGTTGGTTACACATTGAGTCTGTTTGACTCACCCTGTTGGGGAATATTTTCTTCCAGGTGATGATCAGTAATGGACCGAGTCGACAGGAGCTTAAAGGTGGCCATGCACAGCAAGGAAAATTTTATTTTTTGGACTTTTATTCTATTTAAGCATTTTAATTTATTTTTGGGAATTATTTGATGTAATAAGGCCATAGTTGGATTACTTTAGTTTACTCTTATTTACTATGTACGAATTTTTATCAAGCAAAGTTTTAAGTAAATTTAATTTAAAATAAACTCTTATATTTTGTCACCTGAAATAAATGGGTTTTCAATATAAAATAAACTCATTTTCAACTCAAGCCCAACCCAAAACAATCTTTCTTTCAAAACACACAAGTTTTCCTAAGTAACAAAAGAATTTTAAACCGGTTTACTTCGAGGAACATATCAGATCCGGTCAAGGCTCGTGGGCCGGGTTTGGGGTGTTTCATTCGAGGCAACTAACGTCTAACCCTAGGTTGATTAATTGAAATCTCTTTCTAATTAAAACCCCTAGAATTGCATTAACTTGATCTATGGACTCCCATATTAGGTTTCACCCTAATCTGGCAAAATCTCGTCACCCTATCTCTAGGCATGTGATCAGCTCCGCTTAATTATGCTAGATCTACTCTTAAGCAGGGAGTTTTGCTCCTCCACCTAAGCACATCATACTTGAATTAATATCCCGGAAATATCAACGCAAGAATTAAGAACACATAATTAAGAACAAGTCCAATATTTATCATATAGTTTAGTAAACGATAACAAGATTCATCTTAGGTTTCATCCCCTCAGGTATCTGAGGGTTTAGTTCATAAAAATACTAAAAGAATACATCTCACAAGAAAAGATAAAACAAAACATAAGAAATCCCTAAAACCCCCAGAAGGAATTGAAGGAGAGATCCTCCGTCTTGAGTATAATTCCGGCTTCTTGAGATGAATCAACTAGCTATCTTCGAGTAAATCTCCACAAATCTGCCCTCTTTGGCCTAGCTGGACGCCCCCTGACTGAAGCCCTGGGTCCCCCCCTTTTTAGGTTACACTTAGGGTGTTTATATAGGCTTCGGAATGTGTTTCTTTGCCCATAAGTATCCTAATCTGAGTGAAATTCTTCTTCTTGACGGCAGGGACATGCCCATGGAACACGCCCGTGTAACTCGTGGCCAGGCCGTGTTCGAACCTGTTGATTGGGGAACGGCCATGTGGTCTCGGGCCCAGGCCGTGTGGATTTCATGATATGGCCCATTTACTCTATTTTGGGCCCGTTTTCTATTCTTTTCATCATTCGGTGCCCTCTTGGGTATAAAACATTAAAACAAAGGATTAAGAGCACCAAATTACACAATTCAAGGCTTAAATCATCCAAAAGCTTGCTAAATATGGGCCTAAAATATGTTACTTTTACGGTTTATCAGTGGCCTTGAAATCTTCGGCCCCATACTTATGAATCTTATCAACTGGAGGTTTACTGAATCGAATCGGGTTTATAACTTGTGGCACTACAGGAACTTGCGGGGGTAGAGGTTGTTAAGCAGTCGGATTCGTTCGAACAAACTCTGTGAACAACTCACTCATCATTTGGAAGAAGGCTTGCTTAGCCTCTCCCTCGTGGCTACTCATAACAGGTCTAGAATTAGATGGCGATGTCCCTTGAGCGGGAGCAGGCGCATTACTCTCAACATCACCAGCTACAGCTTGATCGGGATCCATTTTCTATACGAAAACACATTTTTTTTAACTGTAAGGAATCATCACACTATTGCAGATATATATATATGGCATGTATAGCTAGACTCTTACACACTAAATTAGTCCTAGACTCGACTAAACCATAGCTTTGATACCAATCAAATGTAACACCCCTAACCCGTGTCCATCACTGGACTAGGGTTACGATGTATTACTGGTCGAATCATAACATTTAAATAACCATAATTCACATATCAGCATATCATAGTTAATCATTAACATAAAGTCCCTTTAGAAGGTCTACGAGACCTTAAACATGCTTTAGAAGTGGTTCGGGACTGAACCAATCACATTTAAAACTTTTACGAAACTTTTAAAAAAATTCTTCAAAACAGGGCACACGCCCGTGTCGCTAGGCCGTGTGCCTCACACGGAAATGCCTTAAACCATGCCTTACCCCGTGTGCAACACTGACTTGGGTCACACGGCCTGTCACACGCCGGTGTGTCTGGCCTATGTGCAACACTGACTTGAATCACACGGCGTGTCACACGCCCGTGTGTCTGGCTCGTGTGCAAGATTGACTTGCTTCGAATTAGGAAATCGAAGGACACGGTCGAGACACACGCCCGTGTGCTCAATCATGTGGGAAATTATAGGCCATTGACAGGGCCAAATTGCCACCCATTTTGGGTCATTCCTACAAGCATCACTCTATACTCAATTCATTTCCAAATACAATTCCAACTCAAAACAAGTCCATTTCATGAACCAATTCCATACCAAAAGCATATGATTCACATCTCATGTCAAACCATTTCAAACATAGCAAAACATATACCAAAATCATTCCAAAGTCTCATCCATTATCAAGCCATATCACATAGCAAGAATTATACATCTCAAAACATTCTACAACCTCACTAGCCTATACATGCCATATACCATAAATACAACTTTCAAAAGGTACCAAAATAGATGTCCGATAGTGTGATTGAGTCGCTGACGAGCCCTAGATCTGAGCTAGCTTTAAATACCACTGTAAAAGAGAGAAAGACTTAACATAGTAAGCTTTAAAGCTTAGTAAGTTCGTAATATAACACAATTAACTCAATAATTCAAATTCAATATGCAAAAATTAACTAACACTTAGTTCAATTCATATCACTACTCAATTTCATCCATGGTTATTACTCACTTTCATACCATATCTATAGGTTTATATACAAGCATTTATAATGTTATTCAATCCAACTCTTTGCATCGTCCATTCACATGATCTTTCATCTACCTCATACACAATATCGTCAACCACATAGGTTCTGTACATACCTGTACCATCACGTATGTATATATCACAATTATCACGTCAATGCTCGGTGCCATAATTCATTCGATCCTCTTTAAACGTTCGATGAACTCGCACACTTAGTGCCAATTAATTAGCCAAAGCTATAATAATATCGCACACTTAGTGCAATCACATTAAATCAAATTTATCTCAGTATCACATACGTAGTGCCAAATAATACAGTCGATGCTTTCTTTATCTCGCACCCTTAGTGCCATTCATCACTGTAATGATCCTATTTACGCACACTTAGTGCCACATATCTTTGAACTCACATTTCACATTACCAAAATCCACAATCACATTTCCATTCATCTCATCACATATAAACATTGTTTAAACACTTCGTATTAAACACGAACTTACCTCGGACTTAGAAATGACGATACTAGTCGATCAATCGAGCACTTTGTTCTTGCCTTGATCTAGGTCTGAATTTCTCCTTTCTTGATCTATACAATATCAAATTCAACTCATTGAATCACATTTTCACTCAATTTAGTCCACAACACATAATTAGGGCATTTTACACATTAGCCCCCTAATTTCCATATTTTTATCAATTTAGTCCTTTTTGCATAAAATCACAAATTCAATAAATTTCTTAGCAACCCTACTAGCCAAATTTATCACATGCTACTAGCAGCCCATAACTTTCATTTATTTCACATTTTAGCCCCTCAATTTCTCATTTTCACAATTTAATCCTTAATAGGCAATTTCACCAAAAATCATTATACAAAACATGTATATCAACCATCAAACACTTAGTTTTCATTATCAAACATTACAAAAATAAATTATTCAACAATGGTACTTCACAAAATCATCATAATTCTAAAAATCAAGGTACGGGCTAGCTAGTACTCAAAGCAACGATCACAAAAACATTAAAATCATCAAAAATCGAGCTCAAAACATACCTCATGCAAGCTCAACAAGTGTCGAATGCTCAAAGCCCATAAACCTTATCTATTTCTTCAATTTTTGGTGATGAATGCATGAAAAAGATGAAAATATGGCTTTATTTTAATAATAATATCATGATTTATCAATTACCAAAATTACCCTTTCATAATCACATTAAAATCCACTAATATAAACCCATTTTTGCCCATCCAAGCTATTAATGGTCTAATAACAAAATAAGGACCTCTCATTTAATAAGACATATCATTTAAGCACTTTTAACCACTAGCATACAACTTTTGCATTTTAAGTGATTAGGTCCTTTTTCACAAATCGGCACTCAAACGTTAAAATTTTCACATGCTTTATCACATGCCATAAACATAAAAAATAATATTAAATTATTTCTCTGACCTCGGATTTATGGTCCCAAAACCACTTTTTTGACTAGGGTTTAAACCGGGCTGTTACAAAAGGTGTAACACCCCAAATTAGGGGTTGTTTGTAACTCAGCTAAATTCCCATGTGTGTGCCTGAAGAATAAATATTATGATTTATTTGGCGTATTTTAGGGTCTAGAATTAAACCCGAGTTAGGCCTGACCTAGTGTTAAAAATTTCTTTTAAGTGTCTAAAAGGAGGAAGCTAGGTGAGATAGGGGTTAAGTAAAAATTTGGGAAAAATGTGGCACAAGGAATAGGCTTGGTACGATTGGCTGGGTGCGTTTAAGGGGGTTACAAGGGCCTGGGTTCGAGGCACGATGGCAGCAAGTGGCGTTTCAATTTTTGTTTTGGGCATGGGAGTTAGCGAGGAAGGCCTTAAAATTAGTTCGTGAAGGATCTTGGCATCAAAGCCCAGGTAGTAGGAATGGCTTGGGTCGCCACTTGAGAGTCTAGAAGAGGCAGGTCGCAGGTTCGAGCTGCTGAAGCAGCGTGTTGCATTTTTTTAATTTTTGGGGTAAACGGCCCAGGGAGGTCTTATAAATAAATAAGGGGGCTTTATGGCATGAAAGGCGGGCTGGAAGAGTTGGCAAGGGCATTGGAAGAGGGGGGCTGCAGTGGGGTCTTGGTTTTGAATCCAAGCAGCAGCATTTTGTTTTTCCTTTTTGCTGCTGGCGTGACAAGGAGAATTGGCCTGCACATGGGATCTTCAATAGAGATAAGGATAAAATTTGTTTTAAATTCTTCATATTCGGCTGGAGGGATGGTATTAGTATTATTTTTTTTATTTTATTTTTATTTCAAAGAAGTGATAAGGGATGGGTTAAAGGATAATAGATAGATATTGTTTTTTTTAGATTAAGTGGATGGGTTGTTGAAGGATTCGGCTGGAGTGGGGGGGATAAATATTAGTTTATTTTGTATTTTATTTGGAAGAGGTGATAATGGATAAAAAGGGTAGATTTTATTTTATTTAATTGGAATTGGTTAGGTGATAAGTAAGGGAATTGACTAATTCAAATTGGATTGAATTTGTGGCCATAAGCTTTTGTAGGAGTGGCCGAATGTTGGAGTCTTCAAAGGAGGGGAGTGCCGTATGTTCTTAGGCACTCTTGGTGCAATTTCGGTCAGCTCTAGTCCAGTGCACCTAGCTGAATCTTCAAAGTGAGTTCTCCTATTTTTCTTCCTTGAAATAAAAAAAAAACCCCCAAACAACATACCCTTGCCGAAATTTGCTTTTGTGCTCTCTTAATTTTTCATTGACAGCCGAATGCTCTCTTGAGTCTCAATCATTTATTTTATTTCTTTTCCTCTTCTTTTTCTTGACCTTGCCGAAAATTCCCTTCCCTATTCTATAGCACTTTGGCCGAATGTTGGAAGTAGAATAGATCTCTTCAGATCCTCTTTGTCAATCGATTTGGTGAAGGTAAGTTGTGCCGAAAACTCTCCCCTCATGTTCCTCTGCTTTTGTCAACTTGGTTTAATAAGGAAAGCCGAAATAAAAAGGTGTTGAAATCAACTTTTAGGAACTTCGGGATTTGGAAGCAAGCAGGTAAGTCCATCATCGTTGACCAATCGGTTTTGGGGTAAGGTGGTAAGGATCTATTTCTATTTGGTATTAGATTAAGCCGAAGGCTAATAAAATTGATGATGGGCGATTGTAGGAAGTGGAGCAGAATCTCATATCGAGTGCTGAAGTTAGTACTCAAGGGCGTTAGGTAAGGTTTTCGGGTTCAAATATGAAACCCTTTGAATATTTTGGTTTGGCCTAATGGCCTAGGGCATTAACCCTTGTGTTTGACCGAATATAGGGGCAAGAAATCTAGGGTGGTCGATTGGTTTCGTTGGGATTTAGGACTATCGTCGACATCAGGTGTGTACATACACACTTTATGATTAATTAACTGTGCTAAATATTTGTGTGTGCTAAATTTGGTTTATGTAGCTTTGGATTTAATACCATAACGGTATAAGCGATGATTCCGGTAAGTCCCTGTCAGTATGAGTTTACTATTTGATGCTTTTGGGAAGCATGGCATATATGACATATGTGATTTAATTACATGTTGGCATGAATTCTGTTGTATATCATGGACTGATATGGGTTAACCGAGTGGAGGGGGCAGTGATATTAGTGTCGACGGACACCAGTGGTTTGGTACCACATTGTGACTTCGGTCACCAGAGGTTTGGCACCTCCAGAGGTTTGGCACCTCATTGCGTCTCGTCCTAGTGGCTTAGCACCACAGTGGGTTAGCCCCACAGATGATATTAAGGGATTGACGCCAGTGATTTGGTATCACACGATGGGTTGGCCCCGTCATTCGATTTGTGTCTTCGGACACCAGAGGTTTGGCACCTCCAGTGATTTGGTATCACAATTGTGACTTTAAGTCACCAGTGGTTTGGCACCACCAGTGGTTTGGTACCACACGGGGTAGAGAAAGGCGTTTGGATGGCTAGGTTGGGTGCATGACTTAATGCATGTTAATTTGTTATAAATTGTGTATGATGTGGTATTTAACCGGGGGAAGGGTTACATACTGAGTCTTGGTGACTCACCTTCTCCTTTACATTTTTCAGGTGACTCGTAGACCGCGGATGAGGAGCCGGAGGGACTCGAGGTGGCCATGCAGTGAAATGTGGATTAAATGAACTTTGAACTTTATTTTATATTATTGTTGGTTTTCATTTTGTTTAAGTTGTAATAAGGCCTACTAAGGATTTTATTCTTTTTATTTGATATGTTTGGATAGGTTGTAAGCTACTTAAAAATTTCTAAATGGTTACACATGTTTTTCTTAAAATTTAAACGCAAATTGTTTTATCGTACCATCGGGTACATTGAACTCTATAAACAACCCAACTTAATAAATATTTCTAAACAACACTAAGTATGGTTTTAACAAAAGACTTGAAAACACAAGGTTTTCGACAAAACTTAAATCGGTTTTAAAAAGATTTCAAAATGTTTTTCTCGGTCGCAAACCAAATTCGATCGTAATGTTTGGGCCGGGTTTGGGGTGTTACAAGTTGGTATCAGAGCCCAGTTCAAATCTCGGCTGTGGGGGCCCAAGGCCCAAAAAGGTTTTTGTTTTATGCTAGTAGGCCTTTTTAAGTTGTTTTTGGGTTTTGAATGGCATGGCACCGAGTCTCCGGCACCTATCCGCCCAGGTAAGTACCTCCAAACTTCTTTGTGAATTATTTTCTGTAGAAGGGTAGGAAGCATGGAACGTAGAATAGTCTTATAGGATTTGGACCCTAAGGTTAGATTACTCAAACACACAAACAGAACATAAGACTTAATGAACTAAACCAACCTATGGCTAAGTCAATGAGCTAGGGTGTGGTAACCCCTGTACGCATGTCTAGGATTGGATCCGGAAGAGCCTGGTATTTAAGCAGTCCGAGTGAGTCACCTCCTCTTCGCAGGTATCCTACCTGGTGCGTAGCTTCGGTTCACCCTAACTCAGAGGGCTCAGTGGTGTGGTAACC
Organism: Gossypium australe; assembly: GCA_005393395.2. NCBI lineage: Eukaryota > Viridiplantae > Streptophyta > Magnoliopsida > Malvales > Malvaceae > Gossypium > Gossypium australe. Next base: position 36,216,841 of record CM016626.1, on the reverse strand, counting down.
TCTGTGCGCATGTCTAGAAAGGTTCGGTGAGAGCTTGGTATTTGAGCGGTCCGCGTGACCCACCTCCTCTTCACTCGAATCCTGCCTGGTGCGTAGCTTTGGTTCACCCTGACCAAGAAGGCTCGGTCATAGGCTAAACCTAATGACTAAAACCCGAAAGGGAACTAGCCATGTTTTGAAAGGAACGAAACAACAAGAACCCTAATGTTTTCGAAATCTTTGCAATAATTCTTCCAAATTTGAGAACATTATTTTTACAACGTTTCCTCGAAACACTTGATTTGTGGAAAATTACAGAAATGCCCTTAGGGGTAAAATTACCAAAATGCCCTCGGTTCATAAAATTTCAACTCAATGGTTTTGCCTAAAATTTCGATGATTTTACAAATTTAAAAAAAAACCTGCTTTGCAAATTATCAATAAAATACTTTGGTTTTGGAAAATTACGAAAACAGCCTCAAATTGCAAAATTACCAAAATGACCTTGACTTCTGAACTTTTTGCAAACAGCAACGTTTTAAGAAAGAAAACTCTCAAAAAGGACCCTCAGAGTTTTACAATTGTTAAAAACATCTTCGATGTGCAAAATTTACAAAATTACCCCCGATTGACAAAATTACCAAAATATCCCTGGTTTCCGAAATGATGCCATAACTTCAAATTTTACAAATTTTCAGAAATGCTCTTCAATTTTGGGAATTTTTAATTGATTTGCTTTATTAAAGTTTTGGAAATTTCTCGGATTTGATTACGAAAATACCCCTGTAGGGAAATGACGAAAATACCCCTGGGATAGAAACAGGGCAGAAATGTCCGAAGAGCGAATAGGTATGGAGAGTATTAGGGAATGAATGTATGTACTCCCTTGTGTGAACTAAGATAGAAGACTGAAACATTGTTTGATCGAAAGAATCCCTAGTAAACTTTTCATAAAATTCTTCGCGGATAATTAAGTGTAACAAATTACTAATGCATAAAATTGTCTTAATCAGATTAAACGCGCAGTAGATAGAATGAGTGCTAGACGACGTGGACGCCGTGGACGCGGTAGGGGTAGGATGACCGTGTCAAAACCTGTTGAGTCGGGACAGGGTTCTGAGAATGAAGTACCACCGCCACCACCACCTCCTACTTTTAGAGCTGAGGAGCAGGATCAGACCGGTGGTGAGGCAGTATCGCAAGCAGTATTGCGAGTTCTGGAGATTGTGGCTGGGGCTGGTGGAAATTTAGGAGCTCAGAAATCTGTTCCCGAGCGAATTCGGTCTAACGGAGCTGAGGTATTCCGGGGTGTGTCAGGAGTAGCACCTAGTGCAGCAGAATACTGGCTGGAATCTACGGAAAGGATCATGGACGATCTGGACCTGTCCAATGAGGAGAAGCTGAAAGGAGCGGTGTCGCTTCTGAAGGATGAAGCGTACCAGTGGTGGCTCACTGTCCGGGATGGTGCCACGGCAGAGGACCTTACGTGGGAGTACTTTAGAGTTGCTTACCAGAAAAAGTATGTGGGTACCAGCTACACGGACGCGCAGAGGAAGGCTTTTTTGGGATTAGTGCAAGGAACTAAGTCAGTGTCGGAGTATGAGGCGGAATTTTTAAGGCTGAGTAGATATGCTAGAGGCATCGTGGCTACTGAACATGAGCGTTGCGTCCGCTTTGAGGACGGGCTTAGAGATGATTTAAGGTTGCTGATTGCCCCACAGCAGGTTCGTGAGTTTTCGTCTCTAGTGGAAAAGGCTAAGGTAGCCGAAGGGATCAAGGAGACCGTAAGACAGAAGCATGATAGGAACAACCAGAAGAGAGGCTTTGGATCGCCTGGATCGGGCAGTAATGTGGAGAAGAGGGCTAGATTTGGGGAATCAGGAAGAACCACAAAGCCTGTTAGATGCGGAAAATCCCACTCGGGAGAATGTTTGGCTGGGAGTAGAGGGTGCTTTGAGTGTGGATCGTTGGATCACCGTGTAATGGATTGTCCTCGGAAGTTAGCAAAGAATCAACCAGAGGGTCGAAACCATGCTCAGGTTAGAAACGAAAGACCACCACAGAGGGGTCGAGGTACAGCTAGAGGTAATGGAAATGGTAACGGGCGTGGCCGAGGTACTGAAGGTGCAGAGGTGAGGCAACCAAGGTTGGTTTATGCAGTTGGCCGTCACGAGGAGGAAGATGTGCCAGACATGACAGTGAGTAAGTATCTTATGTTTGGAATTTTCTTTGTTGTTTTGTTCGTTGGGTGGTTGTTTGTTTTGTTGCTCGTAAAGTATGTGGAACCTTGAGTATGATAGATACTGTGCCTAGAAGTATGATAGTTCTTTAAAATCAGAGTGCGCAGCAGTAACGTAGGATGACGAGTTAAGGATACACGATTGAACGATAGTAAGTAATTTCGAGGACGAAATTATTTTTAAAAGGGGTAGAATTGTAACACCCCAAATTTGGGGTTGTTTGTAACTCAGCTAAATTCCCATGTGTGTGCCTGAAGAATAAATATTATGATTTATTTGGTGCATTTTAGGGTCTAGAATTAAACCCGAGTTAGGCCTGACCTAGTGTTAAAAATTTCTTTTAAGTGTCTAAAAGGAGGAAGCTAGGTGAGATAGGGGTTAAGTAAAAATTTGGGAAAAATGTGGCACAAGGAATAGGCTTGGTACGATTGGCTGGGTGCATTTAAGGGGGTTACAAGGGCCTGGGTTCGAGGCACGATGGCAGCAAATGGCGTTTCAATTTTTGTTTTGGGCATGGGAGTTAGCGAGGAAGGCCTTAAAATTAGTTCGTGAAGGATCTTGGCATCAAAGCCCAGGTAGTAGGAATGGCTTGGGTCGCCACTTGAGAGTCTAGAAGAGGCAGGTCGCAGGTTCGAGCTGCTGAAGCAGCGTGTTGCATTTTTTTAATTTTTGGGGTAAACGGCCCAGGGAGGTCTTATAAATAAATAAGGGGGCTTTATGGCATGAAAGGCGGGCTGGAAGAGTTGGCAAGGGCGTTGGAAGAGGGGGGCTGCAGTGGGGTCTTGGTTTTGAATCCAAGCAGCAGCATTTTGTTTTTCCTTTTTGCTGCTGGCGTGACAAGGAGAATTGGCCTGCACATGGGATCTTCAATAGAGATAAGGATAAAATTTGTTTTAAATTCTTCATATTCGGCTGGAGAGATGGTATTAGTATTATTTTTTTATTTTATTTTTATTTTAAAGAAGTGATAAGGGATGGGTTAAAGGATAATAGATAGATATTGTTTTTTTAGATTAAGTGGATGGGTTGTTGAAGGATTCGGCTGGAGTGGGGGGGATAAATATTAGTTTATTTTGTATTTTATTTGGAAGAGGTGATAATGGATAAAAAGGGTAGATTTTATTTTATTTAATTGGAATTGGTTAGGTGATAAGTAAGGGAATTGACTAATTCAAATTGGATTGAATTTGTGGCCATAAGCTTTTGTAGGAGTGGCCGAATGTTGGAGTCTTCAAAGGAGGGGAGTGTCGTATGTTCTTAGGCACTCTTGGTGCAATTTCGGTTAGCTCTAGTCCAGTGCACCTAGCCGAATCTTCAAAGTGAGTTCTCCCATTTTTCTTCCTTGAAATAAAAAAAACCCCAAACAACATACCCTTGCCGAAATTTGCTTTTGTGCTCTCTTAATTTTTCATTGACAGCCGAATGCTCTCTTGAGTCTCAAGCATTTATTTTATTTCTTTTCCTCTTCTTTTTCTTGACCTTGCCGAAAATTCCCTTCCCTATTCTATAGCACTTTGGCCGAATGTTGGAAGTAGAATAGATCTCTTCAGATCCTCTTTGTCAATCGATTTGGTGAAGGTAAGTTGTGCTGAAAACTCTCCTCTCATGTTCCTTTGCTTTTGTCAACTTGGTTTAATAAGGAAAGCCGAAATAAAAAGGTGTTGAAATCAACTTTTAGGAACTTCGGGATTTGGAAGCAAGCAGGTAAGTCCATCATCGTTGACCAATCGATTTTGGGGTAAGGTGGTAAGGATCTATTTCTATTTGGTATTAGATTAAGCCGAAGGCTAATAAAATTGATGATGGCCGATTGTAAGAAGTGGAGCAAAATCTCATATCGAGTGCTGAAGTTAGTACTCAAGGGCGTTAGGTAAGGTTTTCAGGTTCAAATATGAAACCCTTTGAATATTTTGGTTTGGCCTAATGGCCTAGGGCATTAACCCTTGTGTTTGGCCAAATATAGGGGCAAGAAATCTAGGGTGGTCAATTGGTTTCGTCGGGATTTAGGACTATCGTCGACATCAGGTGTGTACATACACACTTTATGATTAATTAACTGTGCTAAATATTTGTATGTGCTAAATTTGGTTTATGTAGCTTTGGATTTAATACCATAACGGTATAAGCGATGATTCAGGTAAGTCCCTGTCAGTATGAGTTTACTATTTGATGCTTTTGGGAAGCATGGCATATATGACATATGTGATTTAATTACATGTTGGCATGAATTCTGTTATATATCATGGACTGATATGGGTTAACCGAGTGGAGGGGGCAGTGATATTAGTGTCGACGGACACCAGTGGTTTGGTACCACATTGTGACTTCGGTCACTAAAGGTTTGGCACCTCCAGAGGTTTGGCACCTCATTGCGTCTCGTCCCAGTGGCTTAGCACCACAGTGGGTTAGCCCCACAGATGATATTAAAGGATTGACGCCAGTGATTTGGTATCACACGATGGGTTGGCCCCGTCATTCGATTTGTGTCTTCGGACACCAGAGGTTTGGCACCTCCAGTGTTTTGGTATCACAATTGTGACTTTAAGTCACCAGTGGTTTGGCACCACCAGTGGTTTGGTACCACACGGGGTAGAGAAAGGCGTTTGGATGGCTAGGTTGGGTGCATGACTTAATGCATGTTAATTTGTTATAAATTGTGTATATGTGGTATTTAACCGGGGGAAGGGTTACATACTGAGTCTTGGTGACTCACCTTCTCCTTTACATTTTTCAGGTGACTCGTAGACCGCGGATGAGGAGCCGGAGGGACTCGAGGTGGCCATGCAGTGAAATGTGGATTAAATGAACTTTGAACTTTATTTTATATTATTGTTGGTTTTCATTTTGTTTAAGTTGTAATAAGGCCTACTAAGGATTTTATTCTTTTTATTTGATATGTTTGGATAGGTTGTAAACTACTTAATAATTTCAAAATGGTTACACATGTTTTTCTTAAAATTTAAACACAAATTGTTTTATCGTACCATCGGGTACATTGAACTCTATAAACAACCCGACTTAATAAATATTTCTAAACAACACTAAGTATGGTTTTAACAAGAGACTTGAAAACACAAGGTTTTCGACAAAACTTAAATCGGTTTTAAAAAGATTTCAAAATGTTTTTCTCGGTAGCAAACCAAATTCGGTCGTAATGTTTGGGCCGGGTTTGGGGTGTTACAAAAGGTGTGTCAATGTAGTAAGTAATGTCAACAACGAGCTCGTATCGACTCGTACTATTACGGGATGGAGAGTGTGTATCGACTATCACAAGCTGAACAAGACAACTAGGAAGGATCATTTCCCTCTACCTTCATCGATCAAACGTTGGACAGATTAGTTGGTAAGGCTTTTTATTGCTTCCTAGATGGTTATTCAGAATATATTATCAAATTGCCATAGCACCTGAAGATCAAGAGAAGACAACTTTTACGTGTCCATATGGCACTTTCGCATTCAAGCGGATGTCATTTGGGTTATTCAATGCCTCAAAAAATTTCAAACATTGAATGATGGTCATATTCTTGGACATGGTGGAAAATTTACTTGAAGTTCTTATGGATGAATACTCTGTGTTTAGAAATGATTTTAAATATTTTTTACGAAATTTGATGATGGTTTTATGTCGTTGTGAAGAAACAAATCTAGTATTAAATTGGGAGAAATGTCATTTCATGGTCCTTGAAGGCATTGTCATAGGACATAGGGTGTCACAGTGAGGAATTGAAGTAGACAGAGCAAAAATAGAAGTGATAAAAAAATTGTTACTGTCTACCAGAGTGAATGGTATTAGAAGTTTTCTAGGACACACAGGATTCGTTATGTACTTTACTTGAATATAATAAACCTTTTAATTTTGATGATCAACATTTGCAGGCTTTCAAGGAACTCAAGAAGCGACTTGTAGCAACACCGATTGTGGTTGCTCCAGGATAGACATTGCCTTTTGAACTCATGTGCGATGCTAGTGATTATGTCGTGGGAGCAGTTTTGGGTTAAAGGAGAAACAATGTTCTACATGCAATATAGTATGCTAATAGGATGTTGATAGAGACTCAACTGAATTATCCCACTATCGAGAAGGAATTACTGGCAATGATCTTTGCATTTAACAAATTTCATTCTTATTTAGGAGGAGTAAATGTCACAGTCTATATAGAGCACTCAACTATCAAGTACTTTGTACGAAAAAAACATTCCAAGCTGAGATTGATTAGGTGGATACTCTTGTTACAAGAGTTTGATTTGGTAATTAGAGATTGGAAAGGAACCAAAAGTCAAGTGGCTGACCATTTGTCAAGAATAGAATCCAGGAATGAAGATGAAAACAAGAAATATATTAAGGAAGAATTCCTAGATGAACATTTGCTCATTGCCAAGGTATTACCTTGGTATGCCGACATAGTAAACTTCTTAGTCAGTGGTGTAATGCCAACTGGCTTCAATGCTAAAAGAAAACGAAAATTTCTTTACGATGTCAAACAGTACTATTGGGATGAACCATTCCTATTCAAGCATTGTGTAGATCAAATAATTCAGAAGTGTGTCCCCAACGATGAGATGCATCATGTCTTACAACATTGTCACTCAGCCCCATATAGAGGACTTTCTAGAGGGACAAAAACATCTACCAAGGTACTCCAGTCAGGATTCTATTGGCCAAGTTTATTTAAAAATGCTCATGAATTTTATAGGTCGTGTGACTATTGTCAGAAAACAGGAAATGTGTCGAGGAGACATGAAATGTCGTTGCAAAGTATATTGGAGATTGAACTGCTTGATGTATGAGGAATAGACTTTATATGTCCGTTTCCACCATCCATGGGCAAACTATGCATACTTTTGGCAATAGACTATGTTTCTAAGTGGGTAGAAGCAGTAGCCCTAGCCTCTAATGATGCTAAATCGGTATTGAAATTTTTGCATAAGAACATTTTCACACGATTTGGTACACCGAGAGCCATTATCAGTGACGAGGGATCCCATTTTGATTGAAAACTGGTGGTCAATACCTTGCGTAGGTATGGGGTGAAACATAGAATTGGCACGACATGTCACCCATAAACGAATGGCCAAGCTGAAATCTCTAATAGAGAAATTAAACAAATTCTGGAAAAAAAATGATGAATTCATCTCGAAAGGACTGATCTACTAGATTGAATGAAGCGCTATGGGCATATCGAACTGCATTTAAAACACCACTAGGGATGTCACATTTTAAACTTGTTTATGGTAAGCCATGTCATTTACCTGTTAAACTTGATCATAAAGTGCTTTGGGTGATTAAAAAGCTAAATAAGGATTGGGTTGTTGTTGGCAGTAAGAGATTGCTAGAATTGAATGAGATGTTAGAGTTTCGAACACAAGTATATAGAATGCTAGTTTGTATAAGGAAAAGACCAATCGATGGCATGATGCCGGAATTTTACCAAGGCAATTTGAACCTAGATAGCAAGTATTATTGTTTAATTCCAAGCTAAAATTATTTCCTAGTAAGTTAAAATATCGATGGCTAGGACCTTTTGAAGTAATTCAAGTGTATTCGTATGGTGCTGTTGTGTTAAAGACTTAAAAATAAGGGATACATTCAAGGTTAATGGAAAACACTTGAAGCATTACTGGGGTGCTCTTATAGAGTGTGACAAATAAAGCATTAGCCTTTGTGATGTTTGAATTTTTGTTAATAAGTAGTTTTATTTCCCATTATTATTTTTATTCTCTTTTTTTTAATACAATTTTATTTCTGTTTTTATTATTATGGATAGGAGTAGAATAAAAGAATTAGGATTTGTTAGTGTATACAAAGCAGCAGTTTGCCGCAACTTTACAAAGAAACGTTATTCAATGATAAATTGAATGATGAGGTGTTAATAAAAGAGTTGATCGGCTAGAAAATTCCAAAGGAAAGACTTTTAGGTAGTTGCATTTAGTGAATATTGTGAAACCCAAAGTATGAAGCCCATAATGTAGGGATCGATTATTTTATTTTTCCCCTAAAAAGTCTTTTCCGTTTTTAACTTTTCCTCCACGTCATAACCCTTCTCGCTCATGTTTCCTATTCCCTAAAAACTGTCATCATTATTCTTTTTTCATTTTCTTTAACTGGTTCACGTTTCCCACTTCTCACAAAGTTCACATTTTTATAGTTCTCTCATCTACAACCTCTCTGCTATTTGTTGTTTACTCCATTATTTTCCTTTTCTGTTTCCCTGACCTTCTCTTCATGGCTAGTGTAAGGAGTACTTCTAAAACAACAGAATCTTCACGCAATGGCGCCCCGGAAAAAAAGATATTCTTCAATGCTGCTACTGCCACAATGTAATCAACTAATATTCTAAAGCATCCATTTTATTTTGAACATGGATTTTTATTAAAAGATGAACCCCACATGGGGTACGATGAATCAGTATCCTCGATTGTAGAAAAGCACAATTGGAGCAAATTTTGTCTACACCTAAGGGATGTTGTGGGTAAAGTGGTAAGAGAGTTTTATGATCATATAAATTCCCCAGATTCTCTCTTCATTTATGTGCGGGGTAAATCTATGCCATTCGACGAAAACCATATTAATGCCCATTTCGGCATCGAGGAGGTTAGAGATGAGCATTCTAAATTTCCCGAGAATATTACACCGGAAGGGTTACAAAAGTATTAGAGAATTTATGCATTTAAGGAACATAGTGGATTATTTCAAGCCAGGAGTGTTACACGGTTGAAATAGCTACATTAAAACCAATTGGGAAGGTGTGATACCACTTTTTAAAGAGTCATCTTATGCCATCTACGCATAACACGACTGTTTTGAAAGAAAGAATGTCATATTCTATTCTACAAGGAAGATAGATAAATGTAGGGAAGATTATCTTCCAAGAGGACCATTGGTGTGTTGATAAGAATACTAGGAGTTTGAATTTTCCTTTCCTTATTTCTGCCCTATGTAAGATGACAAATGTGCCTTTAGTCAATGTTGAGAACGTTACCAGCAATAAGGGTGGGATAATGCGAGCAATTTTGCTATGCTACGAGGAACTGAGTTTGCTGCAACATCCCAACACAGTCAAGCTTCCCTTACAACATGTATTCCCACAGCAACATCTCTCGCCTCTATTGACCAGAAAATCTTGACCACTCTAAAATAGTTAGAATAGATGTTGTCACTGTTTGAGTTGTAGCAATACCAGATGATGGAAGAGTTGGAACAAAGCAACGAACGACAGGCTCGGTACTGGTCATATATAAAAGATAGGGATTTGGCATTAAGATGATCCCTCCAGAAAAAAATTTTGAGACCCATGACAAAATCTCCTACTTTCCCAGCCAAAAATTTTGAGCCAGTTCAACCTGCTGCCAGAACTGACACCGTGACTGAAGGAGTCATTGTAGATAAAAGAAAAGTTGTTGAGGAGGAGTTAGAAAAGCCAACCTCTGTCGAACTAGAGAAGGAAGTAGAAGAAAGAAAGGAAGAAGCAAATGTCCCTACCACTGCAACAACTCCTATCATTGAAAAAGGTAAAACTCTGAACCGACATTTTCACCCATCTCCATGACTGCACAGGATCAAATAATCAATCAACTGATTGATGAACTATTAGAGACTGACAAAGAAGGTAAGGAAGTTGACCTACAGAAAAGGAAGATGCAATACAAAGTCAATGCTTGCAAGTCCACGAGAAAGAATTGAATGAAGTGCCAACATTCCAGTCCAAGGAAGTTAAGTTTTGTTTTTCTCTCATTCATTGCATAATTTTTTTTGTTTATGTGCATATTTATACTTGTTATATACTGTTCATGATTTTATATGCATTGAGGACAATGCATCCCTTAAGTTTGGGGGTGTATTGTGCATCTAGGTTGCATTTTGTATGTTCATTTTGGTATAAAGGATATTTTGTCATAGCATAATAACTATTGAAATACCGTTTTTTCTATAAGAAGTACAATTTTTCTTTATGATATTCGATGATAAGTTTAATTTTTTTTGATATACCTAGTATAGGTAACAATGGATTAGGTGAAGTTAGCTCAGGCTAAGTTGCTTGGAAATTGATTTCTAAAAATGGGATGTCCTATACTCTATTTATTTATAGATTTTCAAAATATAGTAAGTATCTTTTTAATGTCCTTAGGGATTTTTGAAGCCAAACATTAGTTAAATTGCTACGACATTTTGTTCAAATAAGTATACACTCCAATGCTTAGAGTTGCTAAGTAAGTCAACATCATGTTGTTTACTCCATCATACTGTTGATTAGAAAGGAGGACATAATTAAGAGTGTGTGGTATAATTTTAGGGGCATTCCATTATAGCAAAGGACTTAGTATCTAAGGAGGTAGTTGTATGCTCCATCCATCTTTTTAGTTAAAAACCTTAGTTTCATGAGTGACTTTTGGTTTAAATTGTGATATAATTGAGTACTCGGCAATTCATTGTATGCTCCATCGTGATTTTCAAGTCAAAGAATTTTGTGACATGCTAAATCCCTAACAATTACTTTTTTAAAAAAAAAAGAATAAATAGAAGAATAAATATATGAAAATGTGAATAATCTATTTTGATATGGGTTTAAAGTAAGTGACTTATGTTTAGGTAACGAATGAACTAAGTAAATAAAAAGATATTTGGTATAAAACAAAAGAGAGAATGCATAGGTACTTAGGAAATTTTGTTTTTAGGGAGAAATTTTTGCACTGCCTTTGCTAAACAAACCTTTGACATTCGAATTAGTTTTAGAAAAAGAGATGATTGCTGAGAATGAAGGTAGAAATCATTTTTTGAATAGTTAGGCAGTACGAGAAAGTTTTTTTTTACCAAGGCAAGATGGGTACATTCATGCATTTAGATGTATTTTGCTTGAGGACAAGCAATAACTCAAGTTTGGGGGTGTGATAACTCTTGAGAAGAGTTATATTTCATGCCTCTAGACCTAGCTAATTGTTCGTACTTAAAGTACATTTTGTTGCATTCTAGGACACTTTAGTTAGCATTTTTAATATTGCATTAAGACTTAGACTGTGTTGGAATTAGGTACTTTTAATCGCTTGTAGTGGATTTTTTGTGTGTGGTAGGAATAAGTTTTGGAATGAGGAAATAAAGGAGTGAAAAGTGTAGACAGTTTGCCAGCACGGATGCCATGGCAATGCCAGAAACACCAAGTCAACATTTTCTGTCCAGTAGTCTCAGTTGAAATTCAAACTTGTACCAGATAAATCCCCTTAAAAGATGAGAAGATGATCACGAGCTATTAGCCAACCCTAGCCTAATTTATATATAAAAGTCAATGTAGGGGACCTCACAAAGGATGAAAAAAAAGTGACAGAGATCCTTAGGCGTGACTAAGGGTTTTGCTACATAAAGGAAAAGAAGTTGAAGGTAGTTCTTCTTAGCTATCATAGGTCATTGTGCTGCTGAAGTGTGGACTGGGCAAGCAAAAGCTATTTCCCAAAGTTCTTTCATTATTTCCATTAGTGTTCCTTCAAAAGATTGCATTGAAGTAGTTGAACACAATGTCAGATAATATTTCGGTTTGGAATTTTATTTCCCAGCCTACGAGTTAAATCTCATAGGGTTGGGATTATTTTCGATTAAACCTTAAACTATTTTTATGGATGTAGTATATCTCTAATTTAATTTAGTGTTTCATTTGATTGTTCTTATTTATTAACTAAAATGCAAATAATCTCTAAACACAGAAGACTGTTCATATACTTATAAATTGATTCTCATTTCGAAAGAGTTGGGTTGGTTGGATTAAAATTAAATGAAATATGCAAGTATTCAATAGATATTTGTAGTTAACTCTAGACATAGAGTCACGATCATACAGAAGGAACCCATGCAAGATATCTAAAAACCCTATAGACACGGGCAAGGTAACTTGAGGTTTTTCTTTCGCTAGAGGCAAGCCATTTTAGAACTTTTCTTTGCAGTAGAGTAGATTTGGAAGGTCATGTCATTATTATTTTCTGTGATATCTTTGCCATGTCATTATAATTTATTTATTTGTTCATTTACATAATATTCCCATAGTAATTCTCATAATTGCCATTACATTTCTACTCTTGTTTTGCCATAACATTTCCAAGTATTCATTAATTCCACATATTGCATACATCATTATTCCTTTAATTGCCACTGCATACTTACCATCGCTTTTCCATAGCATTAATTGCATTTTATTATAACAATTTGACCACTTTTGTGCGTAAATCTAATCCTCGTGGGAACGATACTCACTCATCTCTTTATTACTTGAACCGACAAGTATACTTGTACAAAATCACATATCATTTTACATGCGATAGTTGCCATCCCAATCTGCACCTAAGAAGGCATGAAGAGAAAGTGAATTTCATTTTTAAGAAATAATCCATAAGTTAGTGTTCCACACAGATACTGAAGAAGCCGTTTTGTAGCATTCTAATGTCCAAATGTCAGGCGGTGCATGAATTGGGACAACTTGTTGACAACATACATTATGTCTGGGCGAATAAGGTAAGATATTGTAGACTAGCAACAATGGTTCTACATTATTTGTAGTCAGTCAGTGTTGTACTTAAATGAAGTGTAAGATTTCCATCGATAGCAAATGGTGTAGCAATAGGGTGTGCACCAGACATTTTTGTTTGGGCAAGAAAACCAATGATGTAGCGCTTTTGTGTAAGCAATAAACCAGATGAGGTGGTGAGAAATTGAATGCAAAAAAAAAAAAAATAGGACAAGGCACCAATATTATTAATTGAAAATTGTTGTTCCAGGAGATCAATGTAACATTGAACAACATTAGTATTGGTACCTATGATAATAATGTCATCTATATAAACAAGTAGATATATTGTAGTGGCACCTGAGTGGAGTATGAATAGTGAAGTGTCTGCACGAGAGTTTGTGAACCTAGACGAAATGAGGAATTGGCGAAGTTCAAGGTACCAAGTCGGTAGGGGCTTGTTTGAGTCTATATATAGCCTTTTTTTAATTTGAATACAGGTGTTGGGTTGTATCAATCAACAAATAATAGAGGTTGGGCCATGTAGACATCTTTGGAAAGATGACCTTGAAGAAAGGCATTATTAACATATAATTATCGTAATGCCAACCTCTACTGACTACTAGGCTTAGAACAAGGTGCATTATTGTTGGCTTGACAACTTGACTAAACCTGACATGATTATCCACATTAGGTAGTTGATGAAAACCTTTGACAACTAATCTAGCTTTGTACCTATTAACTTTTTCCTGTAATACTGAGTGTTTTCCCCTCTTTTTAGAAACATAATGAATATTTTTTCACTATTTACCATTACCAACAAAACCTTTCACTATTCATTCTTAATCATTAATGCAATTATAGCTGAGAATTAATTACATATTTCATATTAATTATCAATTTTGTAACTCTTATTCTTGAAACACTATAAATAGGAGTATTTCACAATAGGTGAAAGGACTTTTGTCCTTTTGGCATTTTCAGCATTTTAAACTCTCAAAGAGTTTTCTTTGAAATTCTCTCAACTTACTTCTTTGTTAAGCGTGATCGACAGCCATATTTTCCTTTTTCCACTTTACCGACCACCACTTACCGTTGCGATTAGTGCTACCGAATCTCCTCCAATCTTCCGTTGTGCCTTCTTCTAGTATATCTCGTTCACTTGTTTGCAACGCTTCCTCTCTCTATAAAAAGAATCTTCTACACCTATTTATACCCAAATCCTCTTACACCCATCGGAACACATTCCTAAGCCTTATTGGTTTTCTAAACTGGCCAAAACCCATTGGTTGGAAAGAGGTGGTTTAGCACAAGCAGGGTTGCTCTAGCACTCATAGGTGTAGGAAATAATGCCCCAAGTATGTAAGCACCTGTGTGAGGTGGTTTAATCCCCAGGTAGGTACCCATCTACTTGGCGCATCTAGAAGACCCATTAGGGGTGACAAGATGTTGCTGACACCTCGTTTAGTGGCCACGCAACCGACTTGTCTTACCTTGTCCGAGCATATTCACAACTAGCTAGTTTGGACGACTGTGCATATTGTTTAATTAGTCCCTTGGCTTCCAAGAGTAATCCCTTGACTCCAATAACTTACATGTGCCCTAAGGATGTCAGAAACCTTGTTTACTGAAAGGCCCCCGAGCTACGTGTTTAGTGTTTTCTTGACATGCCTCCTTTTGGAGTTGCTATTTTGTTGTTCGATCCAAAACCTTGATCTCTCATGCCATGACAAGCTCCTTTAGCTTTAGTGAGTAAGAACTCACTCCAGTGTGAAGATGTTTTTACAAATATAGCCTCACTTATTTTTCTTTCTCAATCATTCCTTTATTTTATTGGATTTAAAGGTAGGTAATGATCAGGTAATTTATTTCCCTAATGTTTTTATCAAAATAAAACATAGTGTAACTATATTTGTATACAAAGTGAATACACGAAAATCATCATCTGGATATGATAGCAAATTATATATGTAATAACTAGTGAATACATTATAAATTTTGTTATTATTTTTATATAACAATTTAATAAATATATAAATTTTATCACTATAAATATGATTTTAATTCTTATTTAGTATAAAATGATTTTAAATATTTTATTTTTAACTTACCTATGGTTTTAATATTATTAAATATTTTTAACAAAAACATAATTTAATTTTTAATACAAAATGGTTTTAGGTAATTATGTATTATATTACAAAACATTTTAAATTAATGTTTTTAAGAGTTATTATCATTGTCACTTCATAGTTACAACAACTTTTGACTCTAAATAAATATATCACCATTCATTGTACTTTCACCGCCATTGTTGTTTTTAATTTTATCAAAGTTGATCTCATCGATCATTCAAAGGCATTAGCTCGAATCTATCCTATGAACACCTAATCCAAATAGATTTGTCAATTGGTTGAGTTTGGTTAGTTTTGGAGTAGTCAATTAACTAGATCGAGTTTATTTGGTTCTAAAACTTTTAGGCCAATTCAGGTTTGGATCACTTCAGTTTTAAGTCATTTTGGCTTTAGAACAGTAGGGTTAAGTAATTAGATATTCTAATGTTCAAGTCATTTCGAGTTACTTGTTTTGATCGTTTAGATTTTAAATCATTTCAAATTCAAAATATTTTATGTTTTGATTTTTCTAATCCCAAATATTGTTTTGGTTCAAATTATTAATTTTTTATGATTAAATTCACATGTTTTGGAATTTGAATTCAAATTAATTAATTAGATTTGTCAATATTAGAATTAAGAAACTTTCCTACAGAGAGTTAAACTTGTTGTATGGCATTAAGTTACCTACAGGTAAGAACCTGGAAGTTAGACCTATCAATTTGAGGTGGTAGTTGTTTTTTTTTATAAGGATGAAAACATCTGTTGTTATTTTAAGTTGCTTGCTTGTTGAAATACAAAATTGTATCGCTATGGCTTAGTACTGCGAAAAACTATGTAAACAAAACTATATAACACCAATGATTCCACTATCTTCGATCCACAATATAGTAAGTGATTCACACTCTATAACTCCCTAAGTATAGAGATTTCACCTTTGTACTTAAGACTAGAGCACTTAGCTCCAAATTCTCTCCTTGAGAATTTGGGCAGTAAATGCTCAACAATGTTAACAATAACAATTTGCACTCTCTCATAAAATAGTTGCTCAATGAACATAATAAATTGCTCTCAATAAGCTCTCATACAAAACCTATACAAGCCTCCAAACATCTAAAAACCTATACAAGCCTCCAAACATATAAAAATTTTGGCTACCTAACGTAGAATCTAAGTGAGTACAAAGTAACTCTGTACCTTGTCTAACCCAACCTAGAAGTTATTGTTGGATTCTGAAGGCCACATTGGTCACCAAAATGCCTTAGTAAAAAAATTGACCAGATTCTCAAAAACTTCCTTTTTAAATCATTTGCCCATTTTATTTTGGAAAAATTGTAGTGGGCTTCTCTTAGTTTTATTGTTCTCTTTCTTTTATTGTTAAAAAATATTTTTACATGCTTAAAATCACCAATATGTAGGTTTGTCCAATTATTTAACTTCACCAATTTTAACGATATTAAATGCAAAATATGAAAATAACCCAGAATATTGAACCCATACCACAATATGTATAAAAAGTATTACAGTCCTGAATAGTGATAAAAATTATATTATTAAACTAAAAAACAAAGATGAGACCTCTGGATGCCCAGTCCGGGTCCTAACCTCTCAGGTTACCTATAAGATAGTAAACTAAGGGAATGAGCTATAAATCTCAATGTGAGTATTAATCATAAGAAATCAGTGTACCAAGGATCACAAAAGCATGCAACTAACAATGTCAGAGATCACAGTGTTTCAAAATATATAGAATCACAGAGTTTTCATAATGTATGAACTTGTCCTTGAATGTCAGTGCAGTTTTCTTCCCATCCATTCGCTCGTTATGTGTAACATCTTGATTTAATGGGCCTGTGCATATTGTGTGTAGATGGTTTAAAATATTCAATTGAGGGTTAGGGGTCCAGATTGGGCTCAGAAATGGGCTGAGGCCTTGACTAAATTTCTGCATAGACACTCTAGCACTTTAAAAGGTAGTTATCTGTGTTTTAAATGAAAAAATGGGCTTGTGGCCCAAAGGTAAGTGGCGCTATAATGGAGCTAGAAGTGGCGTCAGTAGTAAGGAAGAGTGGAGGCCCAGTTTTGGCCGCTTGAAGCCCAAGTAATTGGGCCAAGTTCGGCACTTAAAGGGGAGTAAGGGGGGACGGCAACAAGGCTATTATTTAGGGATATTTAATGTTTAATTTATGAGGATAATAAGCAAATAAAGGAGGGAGGAGTTGGTGCTAATTAGGGTTATTTTTGAGGAGTTAATAGATTAAGATAAGGGAAAGGATAGGAGCTATCTTGTGGAAGCTAGTGTTGGCTGAAAATCAAACTCGGTAAGGGGGAGGAATCGGTTTAGTATAGGCAAGGGATGCGCCGAAATTTCAAAGGCCATCTTAAGCAATTAATCTTTTTCTTTCTTTCCTCATCTTCATTATTTCAAAAGCCGAAATCACCACTCCCTCTCCTCTTCTCTTTTTCTTTGAAACCTCCTTCTAGCTAAATCTTTTGATCTTTATTATTGTTCATCTCTCATTCACTAAAAGCCGAAATTACACCCCTATTCCCTTCCATAGCCAAAATCCTCAAAAGTTCAGCCTCTTTTCCCGAAGTCTCACCATAGCCGAATCATCATCTCAGGGTTGGTAAGATCTCTGATGATTTCCTCTCTATTATCTCTTTTCTTTCTCATCTTTATTATGAACCAAATCACTTCCTTCATGTCTTGATGGGTGTTCTTTTCTTCTCACTTTTCATTCCTAGAAGCCGAACCCTCTCTGTGGTGTCTGCTTGTACCGAACCTTGAAGAAAGTTAAAGGTAAGTGTCGATTCACGAGATTTTAATCTTTCTCCGGCTTTTAGAGATTTTAGCCGAATGGCTATATGGTTAATTAATCGGGTGTTTTCTTTCATTTGCGGCATTCCGGGATTTGAAGGGGGATTCAATCGCTTAGATTTCTAAGGCAGAGTTTAGTAGCACTTGGATCGTATTACTTTCAGGATTTCAAGGTAAGGAGATCTGTTAATTTAAACATATAATTCGGGTAAAACACTAACCCTTGGCCGATTATAGGAGAGGCCTTATCTTCGTGTTCTTCCGACTTTTGAGCAAGGTTGTAGATAGAAGGTAGTAGATCTATTTAGCGAGGGTATCGACATAGAGGGTAGTCCTACGCATTAATCAGGTGTGTAACCTTTCACACCATTCAGATTGTTTGTTAGTATATGCTTATAAATCTATTATATTCTGTTAAATGCCTAAATACCGGCATGGCTGTTGAAAACCCGAAGAGGGTAAGGACGAATCACCAGGTTAGTGATCTCTGACATTATAAAGTGAATGGTTCTGCTGATTTGATATGATAAACATGTATACCGGTTTCTGTGATTGCACGGGGTTGGGTAATTGATGAAAGGGGAAGTATTCTTTTGTAGTGGCTTTTGTCATGATCTGTTGTAGTGGCTTTTTGCCATGATCTGTTGTAGTGGCTATTGCCATGATCTGACGATGTGCAGCTAACTGCAGCATGACTGCCATCGACGGTGTGTAGCGGTGTGGGTTGATTGTAGAAATTCCCAATGGTGTGATTGGCAGGTAAGGGTGGTGTGTAGCGGATGGAAACCTAGGATTTGGGTTGGGCTTTGTATAATTCCTGATATATTATATTTTGTTATCTGTTCTGTGGGGCTAAGGCCCAGTCTGATGGTGCACGAGGGTTGCACACTGAGTCTCGTGACTCACTCCGTTGTTTAACATTTTTTTTCAGGAGACACGTAGAGCATCGGACCGGGCTGGAGAGGAACGCTAGGTGGCCATGCATGAGATTATGTTGGATACTGCAAAAAATATTATTTTATTTATTTATATTTAATATTTTTGATTAGTTGAGTTTTTATTTCATTGTAAAAGGCCATGGGCCATTAGCTTTATACTTTCCGGCTTTTCTTTGGGCTTTTATTATTATTAAACATTTGGATTTTATGTCTTACATGTATCAAATTTTGGTTTCTAATACACTAAGGCATTAATATAAAATGTATATCATTTACAAATTATTCTACCATTTAGTTTTCTCGAATAAAAGGTTAAACCCAAGAAAAATATTTCCCGAAATTGCGACATCTTTTGAAATCTACTTAGTGACATGCCAGATCCGATCATGGTGTTTGGGCCGGGTTTGGGGTGTTACATTATGACACCAGTATCAGTAAATATTTGCAAATAAACTGTCTGTAACCTCCTAAACCCGACCTAGTCGTTATGACCAAATTTAAAAAGCTACATTGGCCACCAGAATGACCCAAAAAATCTTTCGTAGTTTTCAAACATACTTTTTAAACCATTTACGTAAACCGTTCAAAACTAGTGAAATCAAATATTTAACTTAATCTCGTGAAAATATGACAATTATAGAAATAAATGATTTCAGTATTTTATGTATTTGTAAATGTTTGATTGCTATTCAAAACTTTCAATCATATTTCAAAATCATTTGTTTATTTATTCAAAATTAAAGAACTTGGTTAATCGTTATTATTTAGGAAAAATATGTTAACTTCAGAAATCAAATGTCTTAAGAAATCTCATTTGTAAACATTAGTAATTTAAAAACTAAGTTTAATTTTATTAAAAACTCGTTTATCAGAATTGCAGTGGAAAACCGTAATATTGACATATTTTTATAAGAATTGCAACGAAAAATTCTACTAAAACCATAATTTTTAAAAATCAGCATTACATGTAAATTCTATAAAACGTTAATAGACAATTTTAAACCTCAAAAACTATGTCGTATTTTTGTCTAAAACTCATTTTCATTATCGAAGTAGAAAAGACTGATTTTTTCAAGTTATAATAAAAACCAAGTTTCATGCATAATCTTATCAAATACTAATTTATGCAATTTTTAAAACTTAATGTCATATAAGCAATTCTTGCAAATCAAAATGAAAATTCCCAAAGTAATGCCCCATGCCATTGTCTATACTTAAACTTGTTACAATCCCAAAATAACAAAATATTAAGATAAACTTTAATTACTTTAATATAAAAAGAATTTTGAGGACTCTTCCAAATGTCACCATCGAATCCTATAAAGCCCATTGTGAGTCTTATAACAAGTTAAATAACAATAAACACATACTTACCATACAACACAATCAAGTTTGATGCACATGATCATGGTAGTGCAATTTTGTAAAATAATTATGCAAGTTTTTATAAAACATCCTACCCATCACCGTTACACTTCAAAAAGAGTTCCTCAGAACTCATCCATCCAAACACTCTAATGTGGCAAAGCCACCAATATTCGCAGTCAAGCTACCATGTAGGTTGTGGATGAAGCCACCAATTCTTCCTCCTTACAATATCCCACCACATGCATATGATATGGCCATAATGAACATATATTTCATTTCAATATATCACTTATCATATTGGACATGTTGAGACATGCAAATCGGATAATATCATGTAGGACATGTTTAACATGCGAATCATATCTTAATTTCAATATCGGTGGCATGATTTATATATCATGCCTATCGTATAATGTCATCATATCACACGTAATGAGAAATGGGAATATACACATAATTTCACGACATTCGTTAAATCACATCAATTAACACATACGATCATAAAATGATCATTTCGAGGTACTTACTTAAGGATCACCCTTTTTTACGAATTTAGCATCCCTTTTGAATACATATTGTATTCTTAATATTTCATATTATGGAGATTTTTAACAAGGTTTCAATTTTAAATAAATACATATCATTTAAATACTAGAATTAACATATCTCTATTTTTTTAGATTAGACCCACACCTAATTTTAGATCCAAAACAAAACCACTCTAAGAACGCCCACACTTGGGTCTAATCGATAAGTAACCTACTTATCAACAAAAGTGATCTTTCATTAAGGAGTTCGTTTTACACATTTTATGGAATAAGTCAATTTAATAATACTCCAATCAGCACTTACTCATATAAAAACCAATCGAAATGCGATCTCGTTTCCAACATTAGTAACTCTTCGGGTTGGTATAGATCAACCCTTCAACATAAAGTAGAATAATGTGTGTTAATATACGAAAGAAAATACATTATAATCCTTTAAAGAACATTTGGCCTAAAGGAAAAGTAGGAAAGAAATAGTGGTTTTCATTCCACTACCATACTTACTCTAACTGGATTGATTCGGAAGGAATGATGGGTCATTGGGGTATTGAGTTAGAGAGAAAATCGGATCTAGAGAAATTGGTTACTTGAAAAAGTGAGTCAAAAGTACAACATTTAAATAAAATAAATTAAAACTAAAGAAAATGATTTTTTTTATTACTAAAAAGGATGACAGAGATCAAAAAATGAAGAAGAAAAGAGAAGGATCACCAAAGTCAGTAGAGGCGTGACGGTACGTTGGTGGTAGTAGTCTGGTAAGAAAACAATGAATGAGGAGGAAAAGAGAGAAGCAAAACTTGAGAAAGGGAGGAGAGAATAACAATAAAGAAATATGAGGAGTGGAAAAAAAATGAAGGGATTTGCATTGGTGGTGCAAGGTGGCAGCCACGGTGGTGAGTGGTGGTGCAAGGGGCGACGTTGGAGTGAAGTAGATGATATTAGCGGTGATGAGGAGGAGGTCCTATGGTGGTTTGGTTTGCAAAGGGTGGTGAAAAAGGAGGAAGACTAAAGCAAAGTTGATGGAAGTGTGGCTAAAACAAAGAAAAGAATGGAGAGAATGGGAGGAGCTAAGGAGAGGGACGACAATAAGGAGAGGAGAGTAAGGAAAAATGAGTCAATAGGTGAAATGTACTTGTCTAGGTACAATGAATCAATTCACATGGCAAGGATGGAGAAAAGGGCATGTTGAGGGGACAAAGGAGCAAAAAGAGGATCATGCTTGAGTAAATAAGTCTTGTTGACTTGAAAAGAAAGGAAAAAATCTTCCTCATGCATGGTAAGTGAGTTGGATGGCAATGGGGCTGTTAACATGCTAAAGTTGGCAAAAAAATTACTAAAAAGGTTATGAACATGGAGACTTAAACCTAGGACCCTTAGGAACTTTTTGAGCTCCTAACCATTAGGCCATTTAATTCCGTGTTCACACTCCTACCAAAATTATTTAAAAACATGGTGTGGCCTTTGCTAAGGTTTAAAGCAAAATTGCACCACATAGAAAACAATGCGAGGAGAGGGATTCAAACACTTCTCATCAAGGACAACTCCACCACTACTGAATCATTATACTTGATACTTATTTATTAACAAATGAGCAAAAGATCATCTAAAAGAATTTGGTCGTGACCACTCTCAGTTCATTAACCCAATTTCTACTAACTCGGTTTTCGGGATGTGACACTGCCAATAATTTCCAGTTAAATTGCTAGTAAAAAAATTAGTGAACGAACCGCCAGAATGACTACATGAATGTGTTAGGAGCTTCAGATCCCGCGAAGTGTAAAGCTTTCTCCACAACGCTCAGGGGAGAGCGAATGATTGTTATTTGTCTCTCCCCATGTGTCTATTCGGAGTTTTTCTCAGTTGGGTCAGATTTTTGGGATGGTCCAGCGCACATAGAACAATTATGAGCACTCCCATGGGTTTGATATTTGTGAAACAGAGGGAAGGATAGTCTCAACAAGACTGTGAAATATTTCCATACAGAAACACTGAACACAAAAAAACTTTAGGATCAATGGGCTATTGATGCTTTTATTATAGGAGTACAGAACGAGCATGTATAGTATTCATTCACCAAAAATAAGCCTCAAAGTTTGACAGATTTTTAGGAAAGGGCCCACAAGTTCGCAGAGGTAGAAGAGATGAAAAGAGAAGTACATTGCACGTTTCAGAGGGATGATAAGTTGTTTAGAAGTAGAGATGGGGTTTGCAACAGACAGGGGCCACCTCATCAATCTTTTCATGTGTAGAATGAAAGACAATATAGAGCACAACCACAAAATGAGTCACCTAAAGCATCTCAAATGGCCCAACTAGAGTGCACAATAAGGTATATCCCCCAGGGTAAGTTTGAAACCTAACTCCCCTAATTGTTACTCATACTTATATTCTGAATTAGGTGAAAAGCCTAGGTATTTGGCCTACTCCTTCCCTTATGACACACAGTGAAAGACAGTCAAAGTTAAGGGACAGGTGTGCTTTCCACGACGATAGGGGGAACAAAATTGAAAATTGTTTCTCTTTTAATGAATGCTTTTGAAGAAGAAATAAGAAATCATGAGTTCACTAACTTTGTGGTTCGAAGTACCACTCAGCAAGGCCAAACTTCACGTATTGAAGAAAAGGGCAAGAAAAAGTTGAGAGGTACTATACATGTAATTATGGGCATAGATGAGGATTGAGTGACCTCCAGTGCACAAAGGAAGGCTCACTTGAGGAGTGTAATGTCGGTTAATGCACCCAAAAGAATGTGTCAACAAGGGAAGTAGAGCATTGAATTTAGTAATGAGGATAAATATTTGGTGTGTGATGAAAAAGGAAATGATTCAATGGTTGTTTCTACAACAATTGTGGGCTTTGAGGTCAAGAGAATACTCGTGGAAAGTGGAAGTGCAGTTGAGGTTTTGACCTGGAAAGCTTATCAAAAGATAGGATTAAAATAACAGGCTTTGTCCAAAGCTAGTTTGTTGTATGGCTTCGCAAACCATCCTGTTGAAGTTAAGGGTTGTATCTCTCTTCTTGCAATGTTGGGCGACGACGAGCACATAACAAATAAATATGTGCAGATTTTTTTGTAATGAATCATCCAATGGCATACAACGCCATCTTCGATTGACCAATAATGAGAATGGACAAAATCACGATTGCTACCTTCTGTATGAAAATTAAGTTTCCTACGAGAATAAGAATTGGGTTTAAGCAGTCCAATCAGCGAACTGCCAAGAAATGTCATATGTTGTCTATAAAGCATACGTGAAAGCACGCGAAAGGGGAATAGAGTTCTCAACAGACAGTGTTAAGTGGTCAAGTCTTGGACTTGGATAACCTGATTTCAGATTAACTATTCCAAAAATAATAATATTTTAATAGTTTAGTATTAAATTTAATTTAATACTTATCTTAATTGTATTTTATTAATTTAATATTCTAGTGATTATCTTAATATTAAATTTAATTTAATGTTTATCTTGTAGATAAACATTCTATTGTTTTAATAAGATTTAATATTAAATTTAATCTAATATATATCTTGATAAATATTATATTAATTTAATATTAAAGTGATTAAGTTTAATCATAGTTGAACTCTTTAAACTCTCTTTATATAAAGAGAGACTTGGGTCATTATTTACACACTTAAATTCAAGAGAAAGATGTAGAGAGAAAATTCTCTGAAGAGATTATTCCAAAAAATTTGTAGAGATATTTTTCTGATTACAACTTGACCCAAAAGTTTAGAGAAATTGCAAAATTACCTCACTGGTAATTTTTGTGAAATTTTTTTGATTCGAAGCAAGCCTACACTCAAAACAAGTGAGTTTGAGGATAGTGGAGAAGACTACTTGGTCGAAGCACTCATCCTAGACTAATCGAAAAGGTACAACTTTGATTAAGTGTTTATTACTTTAGATATCACAACCAATATCTTGTTTTGGAGAAAAAATTAAAACTCTGGTTTTTCCCAAAATTTATTTTTCATTGCGTTTTCCAAACTCGTTTTCCCAATAGTTGCCACTCTTGCTTCCCCAATTGTGAGCTCACCTTCTGTTGCTCATGTAAGCTCATCTACTATTATTTATATAAGTTCATCACCTGCTATTCCTGTTAACTTACCCCCTGTTGATCCTTCTTCTTATCCCCCAACTATGGAGGAGACTTCGAATGAAGGGGTCTTTAGTACTATCGTTGAGCATGGTGTAGCTTGTAACACCTCTAACCCGTATTCATCGCGGAACAGGTTTACAAAGTGTTACCAAAACTTTTTAGAACATTTTCAGATAATCATGTCAATCACTATTCATTAACCAAGATCATTCGTAACGTCCCTTAGATGGACCCTCGAGGTCCAATACGAGCATTAGAATCGAGTCGGGACTTAATTGGAAACTCTAAGAATTTTTCATGACAATTCAAAAATTCTCCAAGGTGCAGGGCTCACACGCCCATGTGATCCAAGGGACACGCCCGTGTGACTCTTAGACACGACCGTATGAAGGTTTCACACGACCAAGACACACGCCCGTGTTCTAGGCCGTGTCTCCCACATAGCTGAGACACACACACGTGTCTCTGCCCCGTGTGCTCAATTCTGAGCATTCTGTTTTCTTGAATTTAAGGTGCAGGGGACACAAGGCCTAACTACACGCCCATGTACTCGGTCGTGTGTCACACACGGCCTAGACACACGCCAGTGTGTCTACTTGTATGGACAAAATGAAGCCATTTCTTAGCTTCATTTTCTCACCCAACAACCTACACCAATACTTGTATGTATATACCAGCTAGATCAAGCATTAAAACCAAGCCTTAACTAACATCTATCATGGCATAATATCACATACCATTTAGTTTTATAATCATACTTTTAGTCCATATTCAAGAAAAACATACTCTATTCATCCACGTTTAACACATAAAAATTGAACATGAGATAACTTACAAACATCCCAAATAAATCATTACTAGCCATTCCAATGGCTAGATTACAAAACATCACTTATAAGTCATCATTTGACCAACTAAGCCTATACATGCCATTATACAAATATGAGATTTCTAAATATACCAAAATAGAGATAGTAGATAGTATGATTATGCTCCGACCGATCCTCCAACCTTTGCAAACATACGAGCACTATAAAATAAGGGAAAATTAAACGGGGTAAGCATTTTCATGCTTAGTAAGTTCGTATAATGGGAAATAAACTTACCGGTTATATTTATTAATACAAGCATACATAAAACACAAATCCAACAATTTTGGGTAAGTTACCTAAACACACAATCACTTATTCAAACAAGTTAGTCACATAATCTCATATGAATTTCAAGTAAAATATAGATGAGCTCATTACATACAAACTTCCATTAATTCTACCTTTCCATATTTCAAGAGTTTTTTCCGTTGAACTAATGAGATTTCGATGGACGTTCGAGTAGTATTTTCATGTGCAATAGAACCCATTAGGGCACATAATAAGAGGCACACTCTTGAGCCATATTTTTCACAACTGGATTGCCAGTCCAAGTTGAATCCTATCCGTAGCACATGCTCTAGGGAGTTTAATTTGGATTACCTGTCCGGGCTAAATCCTTTATACAACACGTGTAATGTTATTCTCGACCGAGAATATCACCTTATTCCATCGAATTCTCAACATTCACCCTGATCATGACAATTTGTCCACATTTCACACTTATGATTATTTCATTATGGATATCATCTCATACATATCAACACAATCATACCATTCAATTCAAGCATTTAATACACATATTTAAGTTACACGAACTTACCTTGACAATTGTTAGGGTTTGAATTCAAACTAATCCGAAACTTTTTGTTTCCCTCGATCGAATTTCGTAGTTGGTCTTTCTGGGTCTATATAAGCAAACTTAATTATTAACTCATCACATTTTACATACATTTGCATTCTACTACATCCTAGGCAAAATTACTATTTTGCCCATACTCTTTTCAAAAATTCCAATTTCGTCCCTAAGCTCGGAAAATAAAATTCATCCTATCTAGTCCTATTCATCCTATCTAGTCCTCTTTCCAAGCCTAACCAAGATTTAATAACAATTTTTACAGCACACACATTTCACAAATTTTATAATTTTCCATAGGTTTTACCACTTTTTCATTTTAGTCCCTAAATCAAGTTTCCATGAAAAATTACTTTATAAAAGTTGTTTATCTATCAACTATCTTTCATTTTCTACCAAAAATTTCAAATTTCCAGCATTTACATCCATGGAAAAGTTTCTATACTTTTTTATCTTTTCAAATAAATCCCATAAATAGAAAGATTAGGCTATCTCGATTCTAAATATAAGAAAATCATTAAAAACGGGACTTGATTTCATACCTTTTTAAGCTTTAAAAGTTATCTTCCTCTCTCCTAGGGTTTCCATAGAAAAATTGGGGAAGAAGATGAATAGAAAAGATGATACTTTCTTTTTATTTTTCTATCATCTTTTAATTTTGTTGATTTCCAATTTAATCCCTAGACATTTCTAATTTTTCCATGGATGAGTCATAAAAATCTATACTAACTCTCCTTCAATGGTCTAATTACCATATAAAGACCTTAAATTTTGAATTCCATAGCTATTTAATACCTATAGCTACTAGAATCCAACTTTTACATTTTATGCAATTTAGTCCTTTACCTAATTAACCACACAATCGATAAAATTTTCGTATCAAAATTTTCATGCGACCTTCCTATCATAATACCAGACATAAAATAAAATAAAATAAAATAATTTTTTTTTGGGCTTGGATTTGTGGTCACAAACTATTTCGATCTCACTGAAAATGGGTTGTTACATAGCTGTTGCACCTATAAAAGTTAATGCGATATGTGGTAAGACGAGCGAACTAATCCCTTGGCACAAGCATATGAGGACGAGAAAATTCCCTTATACTCCTAACGAGGTCACCAACCACTTGCAGATCTCTTTGCCAGAAGTAGCTAAGGAGCATATGTGTTCGACTAGTTTGTCTAGTGATGCGAAGAAGCCTTCACTACAAGAACTAGCTTTGTCCCTACAAGTTCTCTTGGCTAAGGGTAGCATGGTTAGTTTGGGTCTCAAGGAAGGCATCAGTGGGGCTGAATTCAGTAAGAGAGAGCTCGATGATTCTTATCAGAATGCTATGGAGGCTTTAGAGAGAGCTCGAGAGCTCCATTTCAAATTAAATCAAGAAAACAAAGACCTGTGTGGTTAAAATAAAGACTTATCCGGACGTCCGGGGATCGCTGATGGTAAGGTGGAGAAATTGTCCAGAGAGGTTGTGGCTGAAAGAGAAGAAAAAGATATTATGGACGCTACTATGAAGAAACTGGCTGAAGAACATAAGGACACTGGGAGCAAAATAGCTAAAGAGCGTAAGGCTATAATGGCGAGCTTAGACCAGAGGTATGCTGAAGCTTTGGAAGATTTTATAAGGGAAACGCTTCAAAATTTTAACAACTTCCTGCCTAAGCTAGGAGCCAATATCTTACTATACACTCAAGTAGCCGATGGCCCTTTTGATGTGCACAAAATTGACCTCGATGCTCTCTATGACATTGTAGATGGTCAAATGGGCTTTGGTGTTTGCTTCCCTTCTAGAATTGTATGTGAAGAGTTCATGTCCAAATGGAGGAATTCTAAAGATTTTAACTTGGATAAGGATCCAGTTGAAACCAGCGTTTCCCCTACCAATGAAGATCATAGCAGCAAAGCTAATGAAGAAAGCATAAGAGAGAATGAAGCTTGAAGAAATCCTAAATAGGCTAATGATATGCCCTAATTTTTGTACTCTTGTATTTATTTTTTCAGATACGAAATGAAAACTCTGAGATTTGAAACAAAATTAAGTTTACTTGTTAATGTTATGCCATTATACCTTTTTGTGAACACATTAAATCTTGTTGCACAATGATATTGTTAATAATGAGGGATTGAACTTAGCCAAAATTTTAAACATGCTCTCATAAGCTTTCAATTGACTTAGTGTAGCCCAATGGCTCTATTTTGTGTGATTCTTAACCAATTTTGACTCAAATAGACTTAAATAACTCAGGTTGTGAGCTTAGGTTAGCTAACCTTTAAACATCAGCTGGGAACATAAGTCTACGAGATGTTGTAGAGTTGCGAGCTTAAATCAGCTAACCTTTAAATATCAACTGGGAACGTAGGTCTGCGAGCTATTGTAGAGTTGCGAGCTTAACTTAGCAAACTCAAAGAATTCAGGTTGTGAGCTTAACTCATCTAACCTTTAAACATCAGCTAGGAACATAGGTTCACGAGTTGTTTCAGAGTTGCGAAGTTAACTTAGCAAAAACAAAGAATTCAGTTTGTGAGAATAACTTTGTTAACCTTTAAAGATTAGCTCGAAACGTAGGTTGGCAAGTTGTATTGGAGTTTATCAGCTGGGAACATAGGTCTATGAGTGATCGCTGTAAAATCAGAGCTTTAAATATTTATAAAAGAATGATCAAACCTGGAGACTAACTCTGACAATGATATTAAGGCAAGTGTACCTATCGAACAGTAGTATAGCTTAGGCAAGACCGGTTATCGAACCCAAAGGAACTAAAAGTATTAATACTCACTTTCTTTTTATTATTTAGCCTTAAAGTTAGAGTGAAGATTACTTTTTAAACTAAATTGACGACAGCTAAACTAAGGACACAAAGACAAGAAGACGAATTGGAAAATAACTTTGAGGAATAACTCAGTCGATTTTTAATGATACCCTTGGGAAGAATCCACCTAGATTTGTTCTATTATCTAACCTTCAATTATATGATTTCTTTTACTTAGCTTGATCCGTAGGACTCCCTAACCTATATTAAACCCTCTCTCGAGGCGAATAATGTCTAACCCTAGGTTAATTAGTGGAACTCTCGTTCGTTTATAATAACTCCCTAGGATAGCAGTAAATTGATCAATGGACTCCCATATTAGGTTTCACCCTAATCTGGAAAAATCTCGTAACCCTATCTCTAAGCGTCCGATCAACTCCGCTAAATTATGTTAGATCTTCTCTTGGGCAGGGTCTATTCCTCCTCCACCTAAGCACATTAGATTTGGATGAAGCAACATAATAAAGAACAAACTAAGTAATTCATCATATAACTTAAAAATCAAATAATAAAATCCATCTAGGTTTCATCCCCTTCAGGTATCTGAGGGGTTTAGTTCATAATGAATAAACAAACCATCGCAAGAGAAAAGATAAAATAAAACACAGGAAAAATCCTAAAACCCCCTGAAGGAATCGAATGAGAATTCCGCCGTCTTGAGTATAACTCCGGCTTCTTGGGATGGATCAACCGGCTATCCTCACGTTATTCCCTAACTCTGACCTTCTCGGCTTGGCTCCTTGGCCTCGCTTTCGTTCCCTTCAACAGGTGATACTTGGGGCTTATTTATAGGCTCTTGGAACGCGATTCTTTCTCCCTAAGTATCCTTTTCCGACTAAAATTGCTCTTTCCAGCGTCAAAGGCACGGCCATGTCACACGCCTGTGTGAATCGAGACTTGACCGTGTTCGAATTTCTCTTGAGGCACGGTCGTGTGTGACAGAGTTGAGGCCGTGCTTTAGGTGTTCGTTGAGGCACGACCGTGTGTGCTTTGGGCCAGGCCGTGTCGATTTCGTGTTAAGGCCCATTTACTTCGTTTTAGGCCCGTTTTGTGTTCTTTTCATCCTCGGGTGCTTTCCTGGGTATAAGACATGAAAAGAAAGGATTAAAAGCACCTTTTTATATAAAACAAGGGATAAATCATCCAAAAGCATAATAAATGTGGGTCTAAAATATGTTACTTTTACGGTTTATCAATGAGCTATTTTAGAGTTGCGAGCTTAAATCAGCAAACTCAAAGAATTCAGGTTGTGGAGCTTAACTCAGCTAACCTTTAAACAGTAGTCGGGAACATAGGTCCGCAAGTTGTGTTAAATTTTATCAGCTAGGTGTAATATCCGGGATTTAGGGGTTGTGCATTTTTGCTTAAATGTATGTGGAAGCGTGCTTATGTGTTGTTTGAATGTGTTTTGAGAGTTCCGGGAACTTTAGAGTGTAGGAGTTTGCCTTAGAAAATATTGTACTTTAAGTCTTGAAGTGGAGCTAAGCATGATAGGCCTTAAGAAAATGTGTAGGGGAATTTGGACATAAGAATTGGCTTGGTAAAGTGGCAAGGAGGCGCCACTTAGAGCCTTAGGAAGTGACGCCACAAGTAGTGTGCAGGGCTTAGGTTCGAGCAGCAGGGGAAGCAACTTTGGGCTGCTTTTTGCGTCAGGCAGGAAGGGAGTTGGATGGCATTGGGAGACTGGGTGGATGAGCATTAGATGTGGTCAAATTCTTTTTTAAAATTCGGCTAAGGTAGGAGGATAAAGGTTGACTCATTCAAATCTTTTGAATGAGTGATGAAGAGGAAAATTAGGAGGAGAAAGTGGGATTTGAGAAGAGGATGAGTGTTGGCCGGCCAAGGGATTCTTTTGGTGGTCATTTTCGGTCATGTAAGTGGGGGAAGTAGCCGAAATTTCTTTAGGGGTATAGGAGCATTTCAGGTTCTTTTCTTTCTCTAAGGTGTGCCGAAATTTTTAGTGCCATCAAAGTGCTATTTGATTTCTTTCTTTTGTTGGAAATCTGTCCCATTTTCTCTTCTCTTCTTTTCTTTGTGCTTAGGCCGAACCTCTCCCTCCCAAAAGTTACCATTGCCGAAATTTCTTAAGTCAAAACACCACCATTGCCGAACCTCTCTGAACTTCATCTCTTTTCTTCCCATTTGCTAAGGCCGAATATTCCTTTTCTTTTCTTCTTCTTTTCACAATTTGTTAAAAACCGAATACACAAGTGACCCCTAGTCGATTGTTCATTAAACCTCAAAGCCGAAACAAATCAATCACTATCTAGCCTAAATAGCCGAATCTCTTTGAGGCTTCAAGCAAGGGTGCAGTCGATTTCAGCACTTGGGGTAAGGATCAACTGTCATTCGGTTTCTTTCTTTTTCTTTTGGTAGCCGACTTCAAGGGGGAGATCATTCAGGATTTGAATATCCTAGGTAAGCGAGTATGATCTTAGGCCAAAGGCCATGTTGTCTAGTAAGGTTGGCCGAAACTAACTAAGGTCTTTTAGGGGTAGATCGACAGGGATTAGGAGAGGTCTCGGGTTCAGATCTTTTCGGTAAGGTGTTTTAAGTTAAAATTACATTCGTTTAGATATTGCTTGTTAGTTAACCGTGTTTCCTGATTAAGTGTTGATTCGATGGATGCGAATACCAGTGGAAGGGAGAAAGGGGTAGTGCCTACCCCTAAGTTCAAGAAACGTTCGGTTTCTGCTGTTCAGGATTGGCCACCGGGGTGTGGGCCAGTGTCGGAAAAGGATAAGGAGTTCACTGTTATCCCTGCTAGCGAGAGTGTCGGTATCGATAGTATCGTACTTACTGTTATCAGGTGTGTAACCCTACACTAATTCCTGCTAGATTAATGGTATTAATTTAATACATGTGTTAACGGACATATGAAAAATGTGGCTAAAGGTACCATTCAATGGTACAGTGTATTCAGGTACGTTACCCTTAATGCTCTGTTAATAATGTTATGAACATTGAATATGACACATATGTGAATTCGTTATGAATATGGAATAAGGTATATTGCATGATTTCTGCATGTTTTGTATGACGCATGGGCATATGGGTGATAATGAAAAGGGGATGTGATCTGGTGGTTTTTACCACATTATCTGGTGACTCATGTCACATAATCTGAATCTGGTGACTAATGTCACATATTACTATCTGGTGACTCTGTCACATTATCTGGTGGCTATGCCACGATTATAAGGGCGATGTGCAGTTGACTGCAGCGACTGCCTTCGATGGTGTGTAGCGGATGGAGGGTCGATTTAGTAATCCCCACGGTGTGATTGGCAGGTACGGGTGATGTGTAGAGGATGGTTATTTAGGTGGGTTTGTGTAACACCCCAAACCCGGACAAGACACCACGTCCGAATCTGGTATGCTACGGGAAAATCGTTTTTGAAAAGTTAGATTGTTCGTTTAGAAGCTAAGTGAAAACACAGTGTATTTGAAACAAATTTGAGTAGACTTGTTCAAAATACGGTTAGTGTATTTGATACCCGGAGATTTTGCAAACTTAACCAAAATGTGTAGTTAAAACGAGTTTGAACCATTTAAAACCTGAATAGCTTCTTAGTGTTACCTAAAACATTTTTAGACTTAGGAGTAACCCAAGTTTGTTTAGGAAATCATTTGAGTTTGCTTATTAAAAAGACATAGTGTGATACCCGATGGTATAGTTTAAAAGCACAGTGCGTTATAGTTTTGAAATCATTGTCTTTCCAAGTTTTAGTAAAATTTATTCCAAGTTACTTTGTTAAGGCATATCAAAATCAACTTAAAGCATAAACAACATAAAACATAACTTTAAAGGCCTTTTACAAAACTAAATTAAAACCCAAATAAAAGTAAATAAACTAAAGTACCCAAATAGTAGAGTCTGAGTAAAACTTTATTAAGCATGGCATGTGCACCCCGAGTCCATCCCGGCTCCATGTCCGCATCTACGAGTCACCTGAAATGTCAAAGGAGAGGGTGAGTCGAGTGACTCAGTGTGTAAATCCCGCTCCCGAAGAAACAACATGCTAACACACATCAAACATAGCAACATAATTAATGCAACCCGATCCTAACCATCCATTTCGCCTTTCCTACCCCGTGTGGTACCAAACCACTGGTGGTGCCAAACCACTGGTGACATATAGTCACAATGTGTTACCAAAACACTGGTGCTCGTCAGCACAATATATCACTGCTCCCTCCACTCGTATCACCCATCAACATACTATACTCATGTAATCATGCATATCATACAATCATGCATATCATGCTAATATGTCAAATCTCATATCCCATGTCACATATATCCACAGTCATGATAACATATAGATCATCCTTAAACTCATAATAATAATACTGACTTACCCGAGTCCAGAATCATACCCATATGGGTATCATATCAATCCATCAACTGCCATGATTTTAATAGGCAACCAGGTTTACTAATAATAATATCACAAAGTATGGGTGTGTTAGTTACACACCTGATAATACGAGTCTAAAGATCCCAATGAAACGATCTAAGTCCCTCGATTGCTAGCTCCTACAATCGGCCAAACACTAGGGGTTAGGCATCCATAACATTCGGCCAACATCTTTTAGACCAAAAGGGTTTGTATCAAACCCTTACCTTTATACTTGGTTTGGTTTCCTACAAAAATCTCGAATCAAGCAATGATCCTCCTTCCAACAATCGGCACCCTAAAAAGACAATAGTTAATCTCTTGTCACCCTTGACTTAATCGAAATCAAAAGATTGAATGGACAAAACTAATACCAACCACTTACCCCTCACTTACCAAACAACCAAACAATCAACGATGACTGCCTCCTTTGCTCACCACCCAAATCCAAGGCCCTAATCTGAAAACGGTTCAACACCAAAAGATTAATGCTCCTCAACAAGGCCAAATTCGGCTCTTTAATCACCCTACATCAATAATGTATAAGGGAGAAAAGAAATGGCCATTCGGCCCAACACTTACCAATTCCAAACGATCGAAGCAAGACCCCAACACTCTACTGATATTCGGCCAAGGGAGACTACTAGGAGAAGGGGAGAATATTCGGCTATGTTGGAAACAATAGAAAGAAGAAATCGGCACTAGGTGTCTAACACCTCTGTTTTCGGTTTTGGGGGAATAGACAATGTGAAAAAGAAACAGAGTTTCGGCAACAATGCTTAGGAAAAGAAAATAAAAGTTCGAGAACAACTGGTTGTAGTTTCGGCACAAAAGAAATGAGGAGAACAAATGGGTGATTCGGCTATCACGGTTTCAAGAAGAGAAGAGAATTCGAGTAAGGAAGAAACAAGTTTCGGCTCACTAACACAAATGAACAAAACGAAAAAAGAAGTGGGAGAGAAAAGAATGTTCGGCCACACACAAATGAACAAAAAGAAAACCAAAAGAGAGGAAGCATTCGGCATACACAAGATGGTTGAGAACTTTCGGCCACCAACACAAAGGTAAAACAATTTCGGCCAAAGAGAGCTTATGTTTCGGTTTGCAAAAGAAAAGATGGAGAGCTTACTAGGAATTTCGGCTTGACACCTAAATGACCGAATATGCACCCAAAAACTCACAAATGAATTTCGGCTCACCCATTTCCCCACACCAAGCCGTCCACTCCCCTACCAACTCCCCCAAAATCGGCCAAAATCCCCCCATTCACTCCACTCCTCCCATTTCAAATGTGATGACCAAGTCCTCCTCCTAAACTTCCTCTCCACCCTCCATTTGAAAGTGAAGACTTGGTCCAACGTAGTGTTCTAGTTGCTCTCTACCTCTACCCCCATGCCGTCCAAAATAGGTGACAAAAAGGGGACTCTGCAGCTCGAACACCAGACCTCCCTCACATGCAGATGACGCCACACCAAGCTCCCAAGTGGCACATGCCTTGCCACTTTGCCAGCTCTTCCTTTGTGCTATAAAATACCAAAATAAATTAAAAACCCCAGCTTCCTCAACTCCCTTCACTTAACACCCTAAAACCAAAATTTACCCATTCACTCAGGCATACTCCTAGCCTACAATTAAGCCCCGAAAACATAAAAATAGCAACACAGCACACCAACCACTTGCAATATCATGTAACAACAAAATAGCCCCTAACCCGGGATATTACAGTTCTACCCCCCTTAAAAATAATTTCGGCCTCTAAATTACCTGGTCAAAAGAGTTGCGGGTATTGCTATCTCATCGTATCCTCGGGTTCCCACGTCGCTTCTTCTACGCCATGATTCTGCCAGAGTACCTTAACCAAAGGCACAGACTTCCTACGCAGAACCTTCACATCCCGATCCAGAATCTTCACAGGTTCCTCCTCCATAGTCAAGTCTGGATTTACTTCGATCTCCTCCACTGCTACCACATGTGACGGATCTGAACGATACCTCCGAAGCATCGAAACATGAAAAACATCATGAATCTGGCTAAGCTCTGTTGGCAACTCAAGTTGATACGCCACTGGTCCAACTCGCCTCAACACCTTATACGGCCCAATGAACCTCGGACTTAGCTTGCCTTTCTTCCCGAACCTCAGTACCTTCTTCCAAGGCGAGACCTTCAGAAACACTCGATCCCCAACAGCAAACTCTATATCTCTTCGCTTAAGATCGGCATAAGACTTCTGTCGGTCCGAAGCTTCCTTTAATCGAGCCTGAATCAACTTAACCTTGTCCTTAGTCTCAGCAACCAACTCGGGTCCCAACAACTGACGATCACCTAACTCCGTCCAACACGTAGGTGAGCGACACTTCCTACCATACAATGCCTCATACGGAGCCATCTTAATACTCGCTTGATAACTGTTGTTGTAGGCAAACTCAGCTAACGGTAGAAACTCCTCCCAACTACCTCTGAAATCCAAGACACAACCTCTCAGCATGTCCTCTAAGATCTGAATGACCCTTTCTGATTGTCCGTCAGACTGCGGGTGAAAAGCCATGCTGAAATCCAAACGAGTACCCAGAGCCTGATGCAATGCCTTCCAGAACCTTGACGTGAACCTGGGATCCCTATCCGAGATTATCGAAACTGGCACACCGTGCAACCTCACTATCTCTGAAACATACAGCTTCGCTAGCTTCTGAAGTGAGTAGTCAACCCTCACTGGAATAAAGTGAGCTGATTTAGTCAGACGATCCACCACTACCCAAACTGAATCCTTCTTGCTTGGCGTAAGCGGTAACCCACAGACAAAATCCATGGTTATCCTTTCCCACTTCCACTGAGGAATCTTCACAGGCTGAAGCAAACCCGACGGCAACTGATGTTCAGCCTTGACCTGCTGACAAGTCAGACATTTCCCAACAAACTCTGTCACCTCTTTCTTCAAGCCAGGCCACCAAAACTGCTCTCTGAGATCCTTATACATTTTGCTACCTCCAGGATGCATAGCATAAGGACTGCTATGTGCGTCCTGAAGAATCTTCTGCCTCAGCTCAACATCTTTAGGCATACAAGCCTTACCTTGAAAACACAGAACCTCATCACTAGACAAGCTGTAACCCTCCAAACCACCATTCTGCACTTGTAACCTTCGCGCACTCAGAACCTCATCCTCTAACTGTTTTTCTCTGATCTGCTCAACCCAAGTAGGCTTAACCTGCAGCTCTGCCAAAATACTCCCATCATCATACAAGCTTAAATGGGCAAACAAAGCTCTTAAGTCCGAAACAACCTTACGGCTCAACGCGTCTGCTACCACGTTAGCCTTGCCCGGATGATACTCAATAGAACAGTCGTAGTCTTTCAGCAACTCAACCCACCTACGCTGCCTCAAATTCAAATCCTTCTGAGTCAGAAGATACTTCAGACTCTTGTGATCGGTGTAGACTATCGATCTCTCTCCGTACAAGTAGTGCCTCCAAATCTTTAAGGCGAAGACTACAGCCGCTAGCTCCAAATCGTGCGTCGGATAGTTGACCTCATGTGGCCTCAGCTGCCTAGAAGCGTAAGCCACAACCTTACCTTCCTGCATCAACACACAACCCAGACCCGTATGTGATGCATCGCAGTAGACTGTGTATTCCTTACCAGCCTCAGGTTGAATCAGAACCGGAGCCTCAGTCAAAATCTTCTTTAACTTGTCAAAGCTTTCCTGTTGTTTCTCAGTCCATACAAACGGAACCTCTTTCCTTAATAACTTAGTCATCGGCGCTGCTATCAACGAGAAACCCTCAACAAACCTTCGGTAGTATCCGGCCAAACCCAGAAAACTCCGAATCTCAGCCACTGACCTAGGTGGCTTCCAGTCCAAAACAGCCTCAATCTTACGAGGATCTACCCGAATCCCCTCAGCCGACACTACATGACCCAAGAACGTCACTTCTTTAAGCCAGAACTCGCACTTACTAAACTTAGCATAGAGTTGCTTTTCCCTCAGAATCTGCAGCACCACCCTCAAATGCGCATCATGCTCTTTCTCTGTCCTTGAGTACACTAAGATGTCGTCTATGAAAACCACGACGAACTGATCCAGATACTGCTGAAACACCCTATTCATCATATCCATAAATGCTGCCGGTGCGTTAGTCAACCCGAATGGCATTACCAGGAATTCGTAGTGCCCATACCGAGTCCGAAACGCTGTTTTATGGATATCAGCCTCCTTAACCTTTAACTGATGGTACCCAGACCTCAAGTCGATCTTCGAAAATACCGCTGCACCCTTCAGCTGATCAAACAAATCATCTATCCGTGGCAACGGATACTTGTTTTTAATCGTCAGCTTGTTCAACTGGCGGTAGTCTATACACATCCGCATTGTGCCATCTTTCTTCTTAACAAAGAGTACCGGCGCTCCCCACGGCGAAACACTTGGCCTGATAAAACCTCGATCCAATAACTCCTGGATCTGAGCCTTAAGCTCCACCAATTCCTTTGGTGCCATCCTATGCGGAGCAATAGACACTGGCGCAGTCCCGGGTAACAGATCAATCCCGAACTCTACCTCTCGATCTGGCGGCAAACCCGGAAGTTCCTCAGGAAACACATCAGCAAATTCCTTAACAGTACGAACCTTCTCTACAGCAGACTCTTTAGCCTCCAAGGCATACACATGAACCACATACGCTTCGCAGCCCTTCCTGACCATCTTCTCCGCTTTCAAAGCAGATACCACATTTGATAAGTAATCCCTCCTATTACCTATCATAGCCACCTCATCACCATCAACCGTCTTAAGAACCATGCGCTTGGCCGCGCAATCCAACCTCGCCTGGTACTTAACCAGCCAATCCATCCCAAGAATCAGATCGAACTCCCCAAACGGCAGTTCCATCAGATCAACAGCAAATTCTACCCCTTGGAGTTCTAGAGGTACATCTCTAAACAGCTTATCTACTACTACAGAGTGACCTAAAGGACTAATCATAGTCATCTGCCTAGAAGATATCTCAGAGTCTAAGTCCATGGTCTCTACTATACTACTGGCAACATAAGAGTGCGTAGAACCCACATCAATTAAAGTAGTATAAGGAGTACCAAAAATCAAGAACGTACCGGTTATGACGTCCGGTGCGTCGCCCTCCTCTCGGCGCCTCGCAGCATACACCAATCCAGGCTGTCTAGCATCAGAACTACCCGCACC
Organism: Gossypium australe; assembly: GCA_005393395.2. Lineage (NCBI taxonomy): Eukaryota > Viridiplantae > Streptophyta > Magnoliopsida > Malvales > Malvaceae > Gossypium > Gossypium australe. The sequence goes on along the minus strand of CM016626.1, from coordinate 36,178,119 downwards.
TCTGCCCGGTGCTCCACGGCCCCGACCAGAACCATTACCACCTCTGCCATTACCACGGCCCCTCTGCGGTGGCGGTCCATTACCTCTGAACTGATTACGGCCCTGACTCTCAGACTGAATCCCAGCCATCCTACGCGGACAGTCCCTAATGCGATGCTCCAGAGAACCACACTCGAAGCAACCTTTACCTCCAGTCCAACAACCACCCCAATGAGATTTCCCACACTGATTACACTGCGGCGGTCCCTGCCTAGCAGCAACAAACCTAGCAGACTGATTCGGCCCACTCGGTCTAGCCCTCTTCTGCGGATTACCCGACGATCCAGAAGACCCAAAACTCCTCTTAAGCCTACTCCTGTCCATGCTCTGTCTTACCGACTCCTTAACACCCTCGGCTACCTTAGCCTTCTCCACTAAGACAGCAAACTCGCGCTCCTGCTGAGGAGCAATCAGCAGCCTCAACTCGTCTCGCAAACCATCCTCGAAACGAACACATCTCTCATGCTCAGTGGCTACAATGCCCCTGGCATACCTACTCAGCTTCAGGAACTCAGCCTCATACTCAGCAACAGATTTACTCCCCTGAACAAGCCTCAGAAATGCCTTTCGCTGGGAGTCGATGTAACTAGCTCCGATGTATTTCTTTTAATATGCAGCTCGAAAATAATCCCATATCAAATCCTCTGCGGCCACACTATCCCGAACCGTGAGCCACCACTGATATGACTCATCCCGAAGAAGCGATACGATACCCTTCAGCTTCTCTTCAACCGTCAAGTCCAGATCATCCATGATCCGCTCAGTTGCCTCCAGCCAATATTCAGCAGTGCTAGGAGCAACACCCGATACACCTCGGAAGAATTCAGCCCCATTAGCCCAGAGTCGCTCAGGAACAGATTTCCTAACTCCTGCACCACCACCTGCCCCAGCTACTCTTTCCAACACTCGCAGCATCGCCTGTGACACTGCGTCATCCCCGGTCTGATCTTGGAACTCACCACCTCCAGCTGGTGGCGGAACCGGTATCTCATTTTCTGAACCCTGCCCAGATCCTACTGGCTCAGAAACCGTCATTCTACCCCTACCTCTACCACGAGTGTTACAACCACGTCCGCCTCGAGTGCTCATGACTAATCTTTCTACGTGTCTGATTAAAGAATTTTATGCATCAGTATTTATTCCACTTATTTAAAAAGCAAGTCTTATGAACATTTAATGAGGATTTGTTCTCGCGAGTTCACAGAATCCTATCAGTTTCAATCTCTAAAGTAGTATACTATTGCTAATCATCAAATCATACCACATCCAATCAATTCACAAAGAATAGTCCGGGGTACTTACCTGGGCGAACTGGTGCCGGAGACTCGGTGCCATGCCTTTCAAACCATACTTTCAAGAAAAACACTTAAACAGACTTTTGAAAACCATTTTGGGCCTCAGGCCCACAGCCGAGCCTTTGAACTTGGCTCTGATACCACAATTGTAACACCCCAAACCCGAACAAGACACCACGTCCGAATCTGGTATGCTACGGGAAAATCGTTTTTTAAAAGTTAGATTGTCCGTTTAGAAGCTAAGTGAAAACACAGTGTATTTGAAACAAATTTGAGTAGACTTGTTCGAAATACGGTTAGTGTATTTGATACCCGGAGATTTTGCAAACTTAACCAAAATGTGTAGTTAAAACGAGTTTGAACCATTTAAAACCTGAATAGCTTCTTAGTGTTACCTAAAACATTTTTAGACTTAGGAGTAACCCAAGTTTGTTTTAGAAATCATTTGAGTTTGCTTATTAAAAAGACATAGTGTGATACCCGATGGTATAGTTTAAAAGCACAGTGCGTTATAGTTTTGAAATCATTGTCTTTCCCAGTTTTAGTAAAATTTATTCCAAGTTACTTTGTTAAGGCATATCAAAATCAACTTAAAGCATAAACAACATAAAACATAACTTTAAAGGCCTTTTACAAAACTAAATTAAAACCCAAATAAAAGTAAATAAACTAAAGTACCCAAATAGTAGAGTCTGAGTAAAACTTTATTAAGCATGGCATGTGCACCCCGAGTCCATCCCGGCTCCATGTCCGCATCTACGAGTCACCTGAAATGTCAAAGGAGAGGGTGAGTCGAGTGACTCAGTGTGTAAATCCCGCTCCCGAAGAAACAACATGCTAACACACATCAAACATAGCAACATAATTAATGCAACCCGATCCTAACCATCCATTTCGCCTTTCCTACCCCGTGTGGTACCAAACCACTGGTGGTGCCAAACCACTGGTGACATATAGTCACAATGTGTTACCAAAACACTGGTGTCCCAAAGACACAATATCTGTCAATGTGGTACCAAACCACTGGTGTCCCAAAGACACAATTGTGCTACCAAAGCACTGGTGACCGAAGTCACAAATCCAATGATGATGGGGCCAACCCATCGTGTGATACCAAATCACTAGCAGACGATCCCATATCTCAAGTGGGGCCAACCCACGGTGGTCAAACCACAGGGACAAGTCGCAATGAGGTGCCAAACCTCTGGTGTCCCAAAGACACAATGTGCTACCAAAGCACTGGTGACCGTAGTCACAAATCTGGTGATGGGGCCAACCCATCGTGTGATACCAAATCACTGGCGTCAATCCCGTATAATCATCTGTGGGGCCAACCCACTGTGGTACTGAGCCACTGGGACGAGACGCTGAGGTACCAAACCTCTGGAGGTGCCAAACCTCTGGTGACCCAAAGTCACAAAGTTGTGTTACCAAAACACTGGTGCTCGTCAGCACAATATATCACTGCTCCCTCCACTCGTATCACCCATCAACATACTATACTCATGTAATCATGCATATCATACAATCATGCATATCATGCTAATATGTCAAATCTCATATCCCATGTCACATATATCCACAGTCATGATAACATATAGATCATCCTTAAACTCATAATAATAATACTGACTTACCCGAGTCCAGAATCATACCCATATGGGTATCATATCAATCCATCAACTGCCATGATTTTAATAGGCAACCAGGTTTACTAATAATAATATCACTAAGTATGGGTGTGTTAGTTACACACCTGATAATACGAGTCTAAAGATCCCAATGAAACGATCTAAGTCCCTCGATTGCTAGCTCCTACAATCGGCCAAACACTAGGGGTTAGGCATCCATAACATTCGGCCAACATCTTTTAGACCAAAAGGGTTTGTATCAAACCCTTACCTTTATACTTGGTTTGGTTTCCTACAAAAATCTCGAATCAAGCAATGATCCTCCTTCCAACAATCGGCACCCTAAAAAGACAATAGTTAATCTCTTGTCACCCTTGACTTAATCGAAATCAAAAGATTGAATGGACAAAACTAATACCAACCACTTACCCCTCACTTACCAAACAACCACACAATCAACGATGACTGCCTCCTTTGCTCACCACCCAAATCCAAGGCCCTAATCTGAAAACGGTTCAACACCAAAAGATTAATGCTCCTCAACAAGGCCAAATTCGGCTCTTTAATCACCCTACATCAATAATGTATAGGGAGAAAAGAAATGGCCATTCGGCCCAACACTTACCAATTCCAAACGATCGAAGCAAGACCCCAACACTCTACTGATATTCGGCCAAGGGAGACTACTAGGAGAAGGGGAGAATATTCGGCTATGTTGGAAACAATAGAAAGAAGAAATCGGCACTAGGTGTCTAACACCTCTGTTTTCGGTTTTGGGGGAATAGACAATGTGAAAAAGAAACAGAGTTTCGGCAACAATGCTTAGGAAAAGAAAATAAAAGTTCGAGAACAACTGGTTGTAGTTTCGGCACAAAAGAAATGAGGAGAACAAATGGGTGATTCGGCTATCACGGTTTCAAGAAGAGAAGAGAATTCGAGTAAGGAAGAAACAAGTTTCGGCTCACTAACACAAATGAACAAAACGAAAAAGAAGTGGGAGAGAAAAGAATGTTCGGCCACACACAAATGAACAAAAAGAAAACCAAAAGAGAGGAAGCATTCGGCATACACAAGATGGTTGAGAACTTTCGGCCACCAACACAAAGGTAAAACAATTTCGGCCAAAGAGAGCTTATGTTTCGGTTTGCAAAAGAAAAGATGGAGAGCTTACTAGGAATTTCGGCTTGACACCTAAATGACCGAATATGCACCCAAAAACTCACAAATGAATTTCGGCTCACCCATTTCCCCACACCAAGCCGTCCACTCCCCTACCAACTCCCCCAAAATCGGCCAAAATCCCCCCATTCACTCCACTCCTCCCATTTCAAATGTGATGACCAAGTCCTCCTCCTAAACTTCCTCTCCACCCTCCATTTGAAAGTGAAGACTTGGTCCAACGTAGTGTTCTAGTTGCTCTCTACCTCTACCCCCATGCCGTCCAAAATAGGTGACAAAAAGGGGACTCTGCAGCTCCAACACCAGACCTCCCTCACATGCAGATGACGCCACACCAAGCTCCCAAGTGGCACATGCCTTGCCACTTTGCCAGCTCTTCCTTTGTGCTATAAAATACCAAAATAAATTAAAAACCCCAGCTTCCTCAACTCCCTTCACTTAACACCCTAAAACCAAAATTTACCCATTCACTCAGGCATACTCCTAGCCTACAATTAAGCCCCGAAAACATAAAAATAGCAACACAGCACACCAACCACATGCAATATCATGTAACAACAAAATAGCCCCTAACCCGGGATATTACAGTTTGGGATTGCATCATTGCTTATAATCGTTATATATGATTTGATATGCCTAAATCGTTTGGGAGTTTGTGTTGGTTGTTACACACTGAGTCTGTTGACTCACCCCTCGTGGGCTAACATTTTGCAAGTGACACTCAGTAATTGGACCAGGTCGGCAGGGACTTAGTGGTGGCCATGCTCAGCTCAGTATTTATTTTATTTTGGGTTTTTATATTAAGTTTTGGATTTATTTCGGGTTTTGCTATTGTTGTAATAAGGCCATTACTGTTAAACTGTTTTATGCATGCGTTTTAGTTTTATTATGATACGATTAATACTAAACCAAAGGCTAAACAACTTTTCTTTAAAATAATTTCAAATGTGTTGACACCTAAACCCCAACGATTTTCCACTTAATGCTACGCTCTAAAATTTGGCATTTCTTTTAACTTATAGTTTTGAAGTATGAAAATGACGCTTTAATAAAATATAGACTTCAAAAATGACACCGTTTTCAATTTAATCACAACACAAATCGATTTTTCTTCAGAACTGCAAAAATTTTCCGAATGGACAAACAGACTTTTGAAATGTTTTACTCAAGGAGCATGCCAGATTCGGTCGGGGCTCGTGGGCCGGGTTTGGGGTGTTTCATAGGAACATAGGTTTGTGAGTTGTTTTGGAGTTGCAAGCTTAACTCAACAAACTCAAAGAATCCAGGTTGCAAGCTTAATTTAGCTAACCTTTGAACATCAATTGTGAACATATATCTGCGAGCTGTGTGGGAGTTTATCAGTTTGGAGCGTAGGTCCGTGAGCTATTTTAGAGTTGCGTGCTTAACTCAACTAACTCAAATAGATGGAAGTTGTGAGAATCTCAGCTAACTTTTAAACATAGCTAATCCTATCTATTCCTAGATTCGTACGGGACTTCTCGGACATTGTCACTATGTCAATCTTATCTCAGAATTCATGTACACAACATCTCGTAAGCATTCATCATTTTCAATAGTCATATGAACATACATAATTCAATACAAACACGTTTATTTGTATAATGACTTACCTCGGATTCGGATATTCGTTCGGACTCGTTTATTCGACTACCTTCACTTTCTCGCGATCTAAGTCCGTTTTCTTCGGTTCTTGATCTATGCATATTCAAATTTAACCCTCTTAGTTAACAACACATTCACTTCAATCCAAAAGCACACATTTAGGGCTATTTGCAACTTAGCCCTCACATTTGCACATTTTATCAATTTAGTCCATTTTTCTCAAAACATCAAATATACCAAATCATCATTTAACCATGCTTAGCCGAATACTCATGTATCTCATACAAGTCCAAACATTTCATCTATTTCACAATTTAATCTTTCAAAATGCTATTTTCACAATTTAGCCCTAATTAGCTAAATTTATCAAAAATTCAAGAACAAAATATGTTCATTCAACACATATCTTTCATTTAACACCTAAAATCATCACAAAGGTCACCATTTTATCAATGGCACATTTCATAAACATCATCAATTCTTCAAATTACAACATGGGCTTGATAGTAAACTAAGCAACAATCTCAAAAACATAAAAATCATCAAAATCTAAAGTCAAAACATACCTTAATTAAGCCAAAATGTGTGCTGAATGTGAAGAGAGCTTAAACCCATATTCTTTTTCTCTTATTCGATCATCAAACAAAGATGAACATGGCTTTTTCAATTGATTTTGTTTATTAGCCTTTATTTTATCAAATTACTCATTTAACCCTTCTATAATAATTCAAACAAATATACATTAAGGGAACATTTGTCCTTTGTTCATCCACTAACTAAATAGTGGTTGTCGAAACCATTTTTTTCTATTGGAAAATGGGGTCGACTTTTAAAATGACAGATAGAGTCGCCACCGACCCTTTTTTGAGGTGTGGTCGGGTCACCTTGAAATTGAAAACTTTAATTTATTAAAACATATTTTGGTCTACAAAAACTCGAGAAAACGGGTTCGGGAGTCGATTACGTACGAGGAAGGGTTAGCACCCTCATAGCATCCAAAAATTGGTAGTTAATTGATTACTTAATGTCTTAATGTCGAAAATTTGAAAAGATTCTAGATTACGATTCGTTTGCTTAAGACACATTTGGACAGAATCATATTGGATGCCAAAACTTCTTATTTCGAAAAAATAAAATGTCGTACTCGGTAAGTTAGGGTACAACATCTTATATTCTCGAAATTAAATTGTCTTTTGATTTTTAAAACCCACGTAATAAAGTTTGAGAAGGGTATTCGGTTATTTGGGCTTTATGAAAAATTGGAACCCGGTAAGTTAGGGCACAATTTCTCAAAATTCCCGAATAAGGAATATTGCATTGTTTTTTTTTTTTGTAATTCTTACCTCGAGATGTTAAAATGTCACATCCAGTGAGTTAGGATGCAACATCTCAAATTCTTGAGGATAAGTTTCTATTCAAAATGTTTTGATTTAGAAATGGAAAGGGGACTCGGTTGCTAGGATTTAACGAGAAAAATCAGAACCTAGTGAGTTAGGGCACGATTTTCTCGAAGCCTCCAAACATGAGCATTTCCTTATTTTAAACCTTTTGAGTAAAAACTATTTTAAAACTTGGACGATGTTAAAACATGACTTTTTAAGTGAACGAAATACGATGGAATAATAACACAACGCAAAGTAATTGCTTACAAGTGAAATGCTATACCATTAAATCGCAAAATACAAATAAATATAAAATAAGAATTACAATACAAGTAATAGCAATAATCGCACAACATGTTATCCTAATATCCACATCAACAGAAAATGAAATAAGTACTAAGGAAATCCAAAATAAAACATAAAACAGGCAAATAATATACAAAAGATTTAAAATAGATGTTACAAAAACGATCTAAAGAATATAAAATAATTTTATATAAAAACTAGTATCCATTCAAGATGAAACAGTATATAAAACTCTTTAAAAATAATATATAAACCTATATAATGTGTAAATACATATATATATATATATATATAAAACGTTTTAAAACAAATGATAAATAAATATATATTTAAAATAGGTAAAATATATATGAATATCAAATAAATAATGTATATAAGAATATTTAATAAACAATACGTAAAACAAATTAAAACAAATAACAAATAGAAAGTATAAATAGAGATTCAAAATAAATAGTAAAAAATTAATGTGCACAAAAGTTTAAAAATAGCCGTGTGTAAAAGTTTATAATAGTGAAGCAATAAAAAATATATAAAAAGAATGCATACATATATATATATATATAAGAGTTTAAAATAAGTAAATAAAGTCACGTCAAATAAGTAATACAGATAATAATTCAAATAAAATATATTAGATCAATTTTTTTAAAAAAATGAATAACATGAATAATTTATGATAACGAATAATGTAAGGCAAAGATAATAAATAATTTAAAATAAAATTTCTGAAAACTGAGATTTAAAAGGAAAAGGATTCAATTGAAGCAAAGAACGAAATCAAGAAGATAATTCCTAAATAAATAAAACGTTAAGACAGAATTAGGGACTAAAATATAGTGCATCGACCAAAGCTGATTAAAAACACAATTTACCCAAACTCCTGAACACAGCAATTAAATATGGATTAAAATCAAACTGCGCAAAATTATTTGGGTGAAATTAAAAAAAATAAAATGAAACGAAAAGGGCCTAATTGAACAGCAATGCAAGAAAGGAAGGATCACGCGCACAAATATCCCCTCACTGCAAAAATGCGCGGATCCTGAGGGCTCAAGTCGGGTCAACCCAATCTAGCTCAAAACGATGCCGTTTTGAAGCTATTGCATTTAGACTTAAACGACGTCGTGTCTCTCGCTATGAAAGGCAAAATTTGTTTAAAAAAATCATTTGATGTTGGCTTTTTAAAAAAACAAAGAGGAGAAGGGATTTGCTCTCTAGTTCTCCGATTCCAGGCCATCGGGCCATAGTGGCGGCCGTCAGTCGCCATTAACAGCGCTGCCATCCATGGTGGTCGGAGGAGACCAAAAGAAGCTCGTTTCGATCGCTTCACTCCCCCTAACCCAGATCTAACCTCCAAACACTCAAAACCCCTCCAAAAATCGAAAGAAGTAAAAATAACGCTTCGGTTTTGGCTCCGGTCACCATAAAAAGATAAAATACTTTAATATTTATTCTATTTCTATGTATATACGTGACATGTGAAATAACAGTAGACTAAAAAAACTAACAAATGCCTCTGCTTTGATATGCTTTCTTTGTATTTGAAAATCGTGAAGAAACCTTTACAAATGTTTGCTTCGGTTTTTAAAATCAAATTCTAAAAATAAAAATTAGAAAAAATACAATTGTTTTCTTTTGATTTGCTGTTATTTGTCCTTTCTGTGCAGGTACGGGCGTGCGTGGCGCTGTACGGAGGCCGGCCGACGTGGAGGAGTGATAAACCGTAATTATAACATATTTTAATCCCACATTTAGCTTGTTTTTGGATGATTTATCCCTTAATTTATGTAAAAAGGTGCTCTTAGTCCTTTCTTTTCATGTCTTATACCCAGGAAAGCACCCGAGGATGAAAAGAACACAAAACGGGCCCAAAATGGAGTAAATGGGCCATATCACGAAATCCACACGGCCTGGCCCAAAGTGCACACAGCCGTGCCTTGTCATGCATCCAGAACACGGCCTAACCCCGACTTACACGATCGAGCCTCAACTTAGAAATCTGAACACAGCCTGAAGACGAGTCACACGGGTGTGTGACAAGGCCGTTCCCTTGTCGTGGCTTTAGACAATTTCAGTCGAAAAAGGATACTTAAGGAGAAAGAATCGCATTCCAAGAGCCTATAAATAACCCCTAAGTACCACCTTTGAACGAGCGTCAAGCTAGGCCAAGGAGCCTAGCCGGAAAGGTCAGAGTTGAGGGAATTACTCGAAGTTAGTCAGTTGATCCATCCCAAGAAGCCGGAATTCTACTCAAGATGGCGGATTTCTCCTTTAATTCCTTCAGGGAGTTTTAGGGATTTCTTATGTTTTTCTTTTGAGATGTTTTCTTTATTTGTTATGAACTAAACCCCTCAGATACCTGAAGGGATGAAACCTAGATGAATCTTGTTATTGTTTCCTGAATTATATGATAAATACTTAGTTTGTTCTTAATTATGCATGCTTAATCCAAATTTGATGTGCTTAGGTGGAGGAGGAATAGACCCTGTGTAACACCCCCAAATCTGGCCCATGTGTTACGACCAGATCTGGTATACTACGAGTTGTACATTAAAAACTTTTGCCTTGTTGGTTTTGGAAGTCGTAAGTTAATTAGACATTATTTGAATAAATAAATGACATTTAAAAAAAATAAAATCCTTTGTATTATAATTATTAAGTATAAATAAACCTTGTCATAAATCCATAAGTCGCAGAACATTGAAAACTACTTAGTTGAATAAAAACTAGGGGCCTTATTACATAAATATTCTCAAAATAAAAATAAAATAAACTTAAAGAAATCCCAAAAATAATTTGTAGAAATAAAAACTTGATGGCCCCTTGAGTCCGTCTTGGCTCCCATGTCCACGATCTACTACTCATCTGGAAGAGTAGAGAAAAAGGAAAGCGTGAGTCACCAAGACTCAGTGTATAAATCTCAAAACAGACAACAACCTGAGCCCACAAACACATTATGAGCCCTGACCCATACATAAAGACAACAATCATGATTATATATCAAATAATAAATAATTAATAACCCAACCCATCCTAGGTTTCCATCCTCTACACACCAACCCGTACCAACCATCACACCTTGGGGATTTCTACAATCAACCCTCCATCCGCTACACACCATAACGACAGCCGTATTGCCTATTCCTGTTATTCAGGAATCATTAAACGTGGCATAGCCACCGATCACTATGTGACCTATCATTTATATTTGTGGGTTTTCTACCACCGATCACCAAGTGACCTATCATGCACTTCCCCTTCAATATCATAATCCCCCCCAAGCATAAACATATTAAGAAAACATCATGCAGGCTTATATATATTTCGATACACATAGAGAGTTCTATGTTTACGTACCTGGCATCCATGCCTAACCCTTTTAGGGTTCCATTTGACTGTCTATACAGTCTTTTTTCGGCTTTTTAGCCCATAACATATATATAGACATACATACAGGATTAATAGTGTGTTAGAGAACTACACACCTGACTACCGATAAAACGATGCTTTCTATGTCGACGCTATCCGTAGTCGACACAACTGCTATCTGCCTAAGGTGTTGTTCAGAAGCCGGTCCACAACCAAGTGGCCAATCTCGAATGGCAGATATCGCTCGTTTCTTAAACTTAGGGATTCTCTCCTTTGCCTGATCCATATTTAATTCCATCACAAGTCCTTGTCAGAACTACTATCACAATGTATGATCGTTAATCCTCATCATAAAGTTAAGATCTTTGTGTACTATGAACGAATCTAGTAAAAATCTAGGGAAAATCTCCTTACCTTAAAATCCCAAAATTGGAGACTAGTGATTTTCGGCTTTTAGATCTAGACGACCAAGTTTCCTTCAAATCTCGGAATGTCGCCCAACATAGAACCATTAAACTATTAGCTTTTCGGCTTTTGAATTTCAAGAACCGAAATAGAACATGAGATCTAACAGAAGTCGACACTTACCTTAGCACAGGGAATTTGGCTAGCACTGGAGAGAAGATTCGGCAATGTCAAAGAAGAAGTTTTAAATGCCGGAAGAAATAGAACCAACTCACAGATGAGATGAATAGAGAAAAACTATGGAGATTTCGGCTTTTTAGAGAAATCGGCACAAGAGGAAAAGAATGGAAAAGAGAGTGAAGAGAGAGGTTTCGGCTTTTGAAGAAATTAAAGAAAAGAAATTGTAGAGGGAGAGACTAAGAATTTTGGCACAATGGAAGAAGAAGAAATTAGGGTTCAAATGCCAGAATCAATGAGATATCCCCCCTATTTATAGAATTTTCGGCACTCCTATAAGAAAAACTGAAAGTACCCTTCCTGATAACTAAAAATCAAGCTAATAAAAAGGGAAAATTCGGCACCCCTTTTCCATGAAGTAGCTAAATTCTTTACTCCTCTAGGTGGTGGATTTTTGGCCATCACCTTTCCTTGATAGCTCCTATCTTTTCTCCTTTTTATCTTCTACATTATCAATTATAAAATCCATATAAATCCTCCTATTTTTGAGCCTTGTTGCCGTCCACTTCACCTAACCCTAATGCCGAATTTAGCTTACTTAAATTAAGAGAATTGGGCTCCATAGAACTTAAATTTTGGGCCCCTTACACCCTTTTTGTGGCATCACCCCTTGCTCCCTTTTAACTGCCAAAAATGGCCTAAAAACATGGGCTCCTTGCGGCCAAAACTTGGGCCCCTTTAATTGTTAGTGACGCCACCTTCTAACTCCCTTACAGCGCCACCTATTGTTGGGCCACAAGCCCACATTGGTATTTTAAACACAATTACCACCTTCTAACTCTATAATGCCCAATCAGATAATTTAACCAAGGCCTTTGCCTAGTCCTGAGCCCAAATTGGACCCCTATCACTTAAATTAACATATTAAACAAATCCTTACACTAAACGCATAGACCCATTAATTCAGGATGTTACACCCTGCTTAAGAGTAGATCTAGCATAATTAATCGGAGTTGATCGCAGCCTAGAGATAGGGTGACAATATTTTGCTGGATTAGGGTGAAACCTAATATGGGATATCCATAGATCGATTTACTGCTATTCTAGGGGGTTATTATAAGAGAACAAGAGTTCTACTAATTAACCTAGGGTTAGACGTTATTCGCCTCGAGAGAGGGTTTAATATACGTTAGGGAGTCCTACGGATCAAACTAAGTGAATAAATCGTATGGTTCAGTGTTAAATAATAAGTGAAGTCCAGGTGGATTTTTCCTAAGGGTATCGTCGTGATCAACTAGTTTTTCTTCAAGTTATTTCCCAATTCGTTCTTTTTGTCTTTGCGTCTTTAGCTTAGTAGTCGTTAAATTAGATTAAAGCAACTTCACTTTATTTTAGGCTAAATAATAAAAAGAAAGTTAGTATTAGTACTTTTAGTTCCTTTGGGTTCAACAATCCGGTCTTGCCTAAGCTATACTGCTGTTCGATAGGTACACTTGCCTTTAATCTTTGTCAGAGATAGTTTCCAAGTTTGATCATTCGTTTTATAAATTTTAAAGCTCTGATTTCAGCGATCAAGTTTTTGGCGCCGTTGCCGGGGAACTAAAATATTAATAACACTCTATTTTTATTACTTTAGCCATTATTTTTATTTTTCGCAATTTATTTTTATTTTTATCTTTTTAGGTTAAATTTTAATTTTTGCTAAAATTTTCTTTCTTTTTCTTTTCTTGGCAGGTACCTCTAATTTATGCCTAGAAGGAACCCGACAGGACCTTTGTTATACGATAGTGAAGTAGAAGCTACCATTCGTAGGACTCGCAGAGAAATTAGGTGAACCCTAAATTACACAGAGGAAGAACAAGAAAACAGATCCAATCCTACTGAAGGGATGGATGAGAATAACCCACCACCACCAGAAGTGGGGGAAAATAATGCTCCACGTACCATGTTTGATTATGCTAAACTGCATTTAACAGTAGCAGAATCTAGTATTGTTAGGCCTACTATAGCTGCTAACAATTTTGAATTAAAGCCTAACATAATACAAATGATTCAACAGTTTGTTCAATTTGATGGTTTGCAGGACGAAGATCCAAACACTCATATAGCTAATTTTTTAGAGTTCTATGATACCTTCAAAATAAATGACGTTTCTGATGATGCCATACGTCTTCGGTTATTCCCTTTTTCATTAAGGAATAAAGCCAAACAGTGGTTAAACTCGTTACCACGAGGGTCAATCACTACATGGGAGCAAATGACCGAAAAGTTTTTATTGAAATATTTCCCACCGGCCAAAACGGCCAAATTAAGGAATGATATCTCTTCTTTTGTACAGATGGATTTAGAGACATTATACGATGCATGGGAAAGGTACAAAGATCTCTTGAGAAGGTGTCCACACCACGGCCTACCCTTGTGGCTACAAGTCCAAACATTCTATAACGGTGTAAACCCCTCAACGAGACAACTAAACGATTCAGCTGCCAGTGGAACTCTGAACAACAGAACTCCTGAAGCATCCTACGAATTCATTGAAGAGATGTCACTAAATAATTATCAGTGGTAGGTTACAAGGACAAAACCGACAAAATTAGTCGGTGTTTACAACCTCGATGCGATAACCACACTATCAACACAGATAGAAATGATGAATAAAAAGATTGATAGTTTATGTTCTTCGCAGGCACATCCAGTCATGCAGTGCGACGCAAGTGGAACTGTGGCAAATCCTGAGTACCCACCCTACCAACCAGATGTAGAGAGCGAACAGATGAACTATATAGGTAACAATTTCAGATCCAATAATAATCCTTATAGTAATACTTATAATTCAGGTTGGAGGAACCACCCAAATTTTTCATGGGGAGGTCAAGGAAATCAAGGAAACCAAAGGCAACAACCTCCTCAAAACTTCCAAAATCAGCCCTATCTACAAGAGAAAAGCCAAACCTCAGAGAGATGCTGACGAAATTCATGACAGACACGGAAAACCGCTTCCAAGAAACTGAGAGAACACTTAAAGATCAACAAGCTTCAGTTGAAAAACTTACTGAGTCATTCGAGGAGCTCTCTAAGTCGATTGGATTACTTACTAAGATGATCTGCGAAATACGGGCAGAGACTCTTTCTAAAGGAACAGAACAGGTAAAAGCAGTTACACTGAGGAGTGGAAATGAGTTAGTCGAACCAAAGAAACCGCACGAAGATAACAAAACAAAAGATGATGGGGTGGAGGACGTAAATCCAATACGGAAAGAGAGTAAACCACCAATCCCATATCCAACAAAGATGAAGAAAGAAATATTAGATGCCCAATACGGTAAGTTTCTCGAGCTTTTTAAACAAATACATATTAACTTACCTTTTGTGGAAGCTATTTCACAGATGCCAAAATATGCAAAATTCTTAAAGGAACTCCTGACGAATAAAAGGAAGCTTGAAGAAGTGTCAACAGTGGAACTTAATGAAGAATGCTCTGCCATCCTCCAAAACAAGTTACTAGCCAAATTAGAAGACCCAGGAAGTTTTACTATTCCTTGTTTAATTGGTAGCTTAAATATTAAGAAAGCATTAGCTGATCTAGGTGCCAGTATTAATTTAATGCCTTACAAGATGTTTAAACAACTAGATCTTGGGGAACCAAAACCCACTAGGATGAGTATTCAGTTAGCTGATAGATCCATTAAATATCCTAGAGGAGTTATCGAAGATTTCTTGGTGAAAATATCCCTGTTGATTTTGTTGTGTTAGACATGGATGAAGACATTAATGTTCCCTTAATTTTAGGGCGTCCTTTTTTAGCTACTACTAAGGCTGTTATTGATGTAGGTGATGGTAAACTTGCATTAAGAATAGGCGAGGAGGAAAGTATTTTTCAAATTTATGATGCCATGCGATATTCTAAAGAACAAGATGATTCCTGTTATTTTGTTGATACTACTGATAATATCATTCAAAATTCATTACAGGAAATCATTCATGACGACACGATGGAACTGTGCCTGACTCAAGAAGAGGGGGAAGAAGATGAAGGCGAAAAGATGAACTTGAATACATCCTCATTTAGACAAATGAAAGAAGAAAGCATTGAAGACAATGACGAATTAAAACAGAAAACCTCTATTGATGAGCCACCCAATCTGGAATTGAAACAATTACCGAAACACCTGGAATACGCATTCCTTGGGGAAAATTCTATGCTACCGGTTATTATCTCTTCAAAACTAAAACCCAAAGAAAAGGATGAGTTGATACAGGTACTAAGAGAACATAAAAGGGCCATAGCTTGGAAAATTTATGACATTAAAGGAATAAGCCCATCATTCTGCACCTACAAAATTTTAATGGAAGAAGAATACAAGCCATGTGTGTAGCCCCAGAGACGGCTAAACCCCAATATGAAAGAAGTCGTCAAAGCCGAGGTAATTAAACTTCTAGATGCAGGAATAATTTATCCTATTTCTGACAGCACCTGGGTAAGTCCTGTGCAGGTAGTTCCAAAGAAAGGAGGTATGACGGTAGTGCCCAACGAAAAGAATGAGTTGATCCCCACAAGAACGGTTACAGGTTGGAGAGTCTATATAGACTATAGAAAGCTGAATGATGCCACCAGAAAAGATCACTTCCCTCTACCCTTCATAGATCAAATGTTAGAAAGACTATCTGGGCATATGTACTACTGTTTCTTGGACAGACTCTCCGGCTATTTCCAAATCCCCATAGCTCCTAAAGACCAAGAGAAAACAACATTTACATGCGCATACGATATGTTTGCTTATCGTAGAATGCCTTTTGGATTATGTAATGCTCCTGCTACTTTTTAGCGTTGCATGTTGGCAACCTTTGACGAACTCGTGGAAGACATCATGGAGGTATTTATGGATGATTTATCAGTTTTTGGTAATTCTTTCCATCTTTGCCTTAAAAATTTAAAATGAGTCCTAATGAGATGTGAGGAAACAAACCTTGTTTTGAATTGGGAAAAATGACACTTTATGGTTAGAGAAGGGATCGTGTTAGGACATAAGATTTCTAGTAAGGGGATTGAGGTAGACAAGGCAAAAGTTGAAACCATAGAAAAATTACATCCCCCTAGTTCAGTTAAGGCTATTAGAAGTTTTTTAGGACATGCAGGGTTCTATAGAAGATTTATTAAAGATTTTTCTAAAATAGCTAAGCCATTGACAAAATTACTAGAAAAAGATGTTCCTTTCAATTTCAATTAGGAATGTTTAGATGCGTTTAATGTCCTTAAGGATAAATTAATAAATGCTCCGATTATAATTGCACCTGATTGGAACTTACCCTTTGAACTAATGTGTGATGCAAGTGATTTTACAGTAGGTGCAGTTTTGGGACAACGAAGAGACAAGCATTTTCAGCCAATTTACTACGCTAGCAGAACATAAACACCCGCACAAGAAAACTACACCACCACAGAGAAAGAATTGCTAGCTGTAGGTTTTGCTTTTGATAAATTTAGGCAGTACCTAATTTTGTCTAAAGTTGTCATTTATACTGACCATTCAGCTCTACGTTATCTTTTAAACAAACCTGATGCAAACCTAGACTCATACGATGGATTTTACTCTTACAGGAATTTGACTTGGAAATACAAGATAAGAAGGAAGCTGAAAATCTTGTAGCAGATCACCTCTCTAGACTTGAAAATCCACATACCAAAGAACTCAATGAAAGGAGATAAACGATTCGTTTCTCGAAGAACGACTCTTTTCTATAACACATTCTGAGGTACCATGGTTTGCAAATATTGCAAATTATTTAGCAGCTAACATCTTGCTAAAAATATTAACACATCACCAAAAGAAGCGATTCTTTGCTGATGTGAAAAATTATTTTTGGGAAGATCCATTTCTTTTCCACATATGTGCAGATCAGATAATTCGAAGATGTGTTACAAAGGCAGAAGCAAGCAAAATCTTGGAACATTGCCATTCAGGACCGTCAGGAGGACAATATAGTGGTATTAAGACAGCACGCAAAATACTCGAATTAGGTTTCTATTGGCCCACTTTATTCAAAGATGCCAACAGGTATGTTACCTCGTGTGATAAATGCCAAAGAACAGGTAATATTTCTAAACATGATGAAATGCCTCAAACATACATGCTGTCATGTGAAATATTTGATGTATGGGGTATTGATTTTATAGGACCATTCCCTAGTTCATTTGGAAACAAATACATCCTAGTGGCAGTCGATTACATGTCAAAATGGGTAGAAGTCGAAGCTTTACCCACCAATGATGCTAGGGTAGTAGTTAAATTTCTCAAGAAACTATTTTCTCGATTTGGAACACCTAGAGCCATCATTAGTGATAGGGGTACTCACTTCTGTAATACTCAATTTGAAAAAGTACTAAGAAATATGGAGTATACCACAGGACTGCTACCATATCATCCTCAAACCAGCGGACAAGTTGAAGTAGCAAACCGAGAACTTAAGCGCATCCTAGAAAAGACGGTTGGATCAAATAGAAAAGATTGGGCATTAAAAGTAGATGATGCTTTATGGGCCTATAGAACATCATTTAAAACACCTCTAGGGACATCCCCATACAAACTTGTATACGGGAAAAGCTGTCATCTACCATTCGAGTTAGAACACAAAGCTTTTTGGGCCATAAAATTTTTAAATTTTGATCTTAGAACTACAAGAAAGAAAAGAATGATGCAGATGAACAAGCTAGATGAATGGAGAGCTGAGGCCTACGAGAACTCAAAATTGTACAAAGAGGCAACAAAGCGACGTCACTATTCTCGTCTAAAGAAGTTAAAACAATTTGAAGTTGGGGACTTGGTCCTACTATACAACTCAAGGCTCAAGTTATTCCCTGGAAAGCTGAAATCAAGATGGTCAGGCCTATTCATGATTAAAACCATTTTTCCATACGGCACAATCGAGGTAATTCACCCCACTAAGGGCACATTCAAGGTAAATGGTCACTGACTTAAAATTTATAATGGTGCAAATTTTGGAGATATGAGAGAGGAGCTTCTACTCCATGAGCCTTCTTTTAGAACCGAAAACAGGGAAAGTCTAGCTTAAGACTATAAACAAGCACTTCTCGGGAGGCAATCCGAGCACTAATTCACTAACATTTTATTTTTCATTTATTCAGCATCTAACTCCATAGCATATTAATCTAATAAAAGAGCAGGTTTTCAACTACACGGCCGTGCCAATGGCCGTTCGAAAGACAGGGGACGAACCACGGGCGTGCCAGAAGCCGTGTACAAACAGAGAAGAATTTCTTTTCCCAACACGGGCTGCGATACCAGTCCATGCCCGTGTCACCCAACCGTGCGAGCCTACTGACTTGTCGAGCATGGGATGCACACGCCCGTGCCCCACGACCGTGTGAAGCTACTGACTTACACACCACGTGCGTGCCCATCGTCCCACGGCCATGCCAATAACCCTGAACGCGCCTAAAATTCGAATCGCAAAAAACACGGGCAATTTAAAACAGAGCACGGGCGTGGCAATAGCTCGTGCCCCCTCCCCTATATAATAAAATCAAACCGTCCCTTTCCCAAAACTTAAACCTAAAATCAAATTTCAGCAGCCTTCCTTCCAAATCCAATTGCACCCACATCTTTTTCCACCCCAAAACTCTTCTCCTTACCAATCTCTCCAAAATCCTTATAAAAAAACACCTGCACGCCCTTGCCATCGCCGTGTTACAGCAGACCACGCCCTCTCCACAGCCTTGCACCTACAGAAATCGCCACAAGCACCACCGTGCCCCACCCGTGCTTGATCGTCTCACACCATCACAACCCCTGGTTCCCTTCATCACTTCAATTTCTTGACTTAAAGCTTGATAACTTTTATGTCATTTTGCTTCATTTTTACTTTTGTACTATTAAAGCATGATTTATATTTAGGACCTTGTCATGAATACTTAGTAAATATTGTGATGAATTGGTTGTTATTTACCGATTAACTTCATTTTAGGAATAAACTCTTGCATTTTTTGATACATTTATTTGTTTGAAACAATTCCTGCCATCAAATAATTTCTGATAACTTTCCAAAATTTTGCTTAATTTAGTATGGCATATTGTGGCTATATTATTGTGGAGACTTGATCTTGCTTTATATTTTGATCACAAATTTCAGATACAAATGTCGTCATCACGACCAAAACGATCCGCAGCTGCCCCAAGCAAGAAAAGAAAAGGCCCCGGATCATCCTCTGCAAGTGCTTCTTCCGAGCTACGACACCCATTCTTCAGATTTTCTCAAGCAGCTCAGGAAGATTGTTACAAGGCAATCCGGGATAGACCCCTAAGCACCGGTAGGTGCATCAATTGGGACGCAATAGAACAAGTTAGACTCGTAACCGATATTTGAGCCTACCTCTCGACTGACCCGTGGGAGAAGTTCTTCTCAATCATCGAGCCCACATACTTGGAGCTCACACTAGAATTTTGCACCACCTTCACATTGCAGACAGTGATGGCAAAATTCGACGATCCGGGTACCATCCAATTCTGTTTAGGGGGCACGGTAGTCGACTGAGCGTACCACAATTCAGCTCGGGACTTGGACTTTATACACCGGAATTTATAGAAAAGAACCCACTCTCCGGGTTAAACCGCCGGCTCCATTGCACTCCCCTCAACTGCTGGAATAACTTAGCACCCACCACGAATGTCTACGACCCCAGTCGCTCGAAGGAGACAGCCCTTCCCCCACCCCTACAGTATATCCACGCCATTCTCGCTCATACCATCACAGGTCGCCGAGAGAGCACCGGCGTGGTAAACAAACACGATGTTTACTACCTATCGTGCATGTTAGAAGGGCACGTTTTTGACCTGGCATACTTCATCACCTGTGCAATTCAACACCAGACAGGGCCGCACAGAAAGGGGATTTTATCGATGGGGCCGTACATCACAAGGTTGGCTCGATACTTTGGCCTCCTCCACACTGAGGCTCAGATCACCCCCCTCACCCTAATGGGCAACATGGTACCTCAGGGCATCCAGACAATGTTACACATGAGGATGATTAAACATCACCGAGGGACCGACCCCCCTCAATACCGATTAGTGACATCCACAGACAAGGGGGAGCCCGAGGACATTACTGATGATGTCCCACCACCATCACAGGAGGCACCGATTCCGAGCCAGCGGCCATCCCATACAGCAACCTCATTGGCAGATATCTCTGCAGGACTCGACTAGTTTGAGCTGTATTTTGCTGAAAATAATTGACGTTTTGATGGGATAGAGGCCACCCTTCAATAGATATGCCAGCACTTCCATATCTCACCACCAGCACCACCACAGGACCCGGCTGATGATGAAGACTTCTGAGACCTCTTAATTTGTCATTCTTTTCTTTATTTTTAGTTTTTATTTTAGTTTTTAATTTGAACTTTTATTTATTTTACTTCAAAATTTTATCATTGTGTATCTAACTATTCGAATATACCTAACACATATCTATTATGCCACCAAGATTTTTAACTAGTGACTTTGCAGAACAAATTATACACTCCACATACACAAACATATAACTAGGAGAAATTCAATAAAGTCACCTGACGCAACGTATTCTCTACCATCCTCCAAGGACACCATCCAAAATTCAGGGAGTACTCATTCCCCTTCTCTTTTGATTTATCCCATAAATGTTATATCTATCTTTGTACATTGAGGGCAATGTACATCTTAAGTGTGGGGGGTGAATATTTATCTAAAGAAGGGCCTAACTTTCTACATTATTCCCAAATCCGGCCAAACTTTTTTTCATTTTTCTCAAAACCCTGAATTTAACCTTGTTTTTAAGTAAATTTCTCATATTACTAATTAGGATGAAATTTCTAATGATTTATGGTTTTTATTGACATGTTTTTGAGTAAGTCATTGATAATTGTGCAGTGATGATTAAATTTTAAGATACTAAAGAATCAAGCATGATAAGTATATTTTTCAGAATAAAAATTTTTGCTAGGTTGTTAACCTAAATTTGAATATTGCTTTGAAATTTGAAATTTATGAGATTGATGTCAAAACACCCATAATTTTTGTGAGATTTTGAGCCTTATAGAGCATATATTCTTTTTTCGTGCTCACGTTTTGATTATGAGTGTGTCAACTTTGAACTGCTATTCTAGAACTTGCCTTGTTTATACATGTTGAGACCACATTCATGATTTGATATACAGAGATGATAAAGACACCTAGGATTTAACCCACTCACTCCACTAAAAAGCCTACCTTCATAAATTAACCCCTAGTGAACCCCGTTGATCCTAACAACCCTTTTTATTGACTCACCTATTAATAACCCAAAAACCCATTTATATTTGTTATCACCCTTTCTTTTGACTACCCTTTAATCGAGATATGATTTGATTAGTTACCGAATTATATTATGCTATGAGTTAAATTCATCCTTTATTATTAATTTGTTCTTAAAAAAATAAAAAATAAAAAATAAAAAAATATTCAGTATTAATAGTGAGCTTATACAGTTAAAGTTTATTTTCCGAAAGAAAAACTCGTATTGTTAAGATTATTATTACCAGTTGATGTAAATATTATTTCAAGTATTCATTAGGTAGGTACTTGTCAATTCAATCTCAATTCTAACCTTCTAACTTCAGCCTTTATCCACACCTTAACCCTAACCTCGTTACAGCCCTAACAAAGACCTTTTGATCTGTTTATCATCTCATTTTACAGCGGTGGAGATTTGATTTTCAGGCAAGCCTATGGGATTAACTTTTCGGGTTCGACGTATGAGAGATTCTTTTTATAAACCTTAAACACTTTGAGTGATTTAAGTGAATCTATAGTGAGGATGTCAACTCTTGTCAATTTCGAATTAAAGGTAATTATTCAGATAAATGGAGACACCTACAAATCACAAATGAATGACTTATCATTGTTTGAATCTTTAGGACTCTTTGAATTGAATTATTCATGTATAAATTATCTATGAATTATGATAAGGCATTGTTAGTAGGAATTGTGAATTATGGAAAGTTCGTTTTAATTGTAAGTTGAAAATTTTGCTTGAGGACAAGCAAAAGCTTAAGTGTAGGGGAATTTGATAAATCGTAATTATAACATATTTTAATCCCACATTTAGATTGTTTTTGGATGATTTATCCCTCAATTTATGTAAAAAGGTGCTCTTAATCCTTTCTTTTCATGTCTTATACCCAGGAAAGCACCCGAGGATGAAAAGAACACAAAACGGGCCCAAAATGAAGTAAATAGGCCATATCACGAAATCCACACGGCCTGGCCCAAAGAGACACGGCTGTGCCTTGTCATGCATCTAGAACACGGCCTAACCCCGACTTACACGGCCCTGCCTCAACTTAGAAATCTGAACACGACCTGAAGACAAGTCACACGAGCGTGTGACATTGCCGTGCCCCTGTCGTGGCTTTAGAAAATTTCAGTTGGAAAAGGATACTTAGGGAGAAAGAATCGCATTCCAAGAGCCTATAAATACCCCTACGTACCACCTTTAAACGGGCGTCAAGCTAGGCCAAGGAGCTAAGTCGGAAAGGTCAGAGTTGAGGGAATTACTCTGTAACACCCCAAACCCAGTCAATACGCCACGACCGAATCTGGTATGTCACAGAGGAAAACGTTTTGAAGAAAAACGAGTTCACGATTTAAATTTTGTGAAAAACCCTTTTGAAATTCTATATTTGTAGAAAATAAGTTTAAGACTGAAATCTACTTTGAAATTACATAAAACTTTAATATAAGTAAGTAAATCATAAGTTAGAAAAGATTTATATCATTTTAAGAAAACTCAAATTATTACTTTGAAACCATTTACATTTGATAGTAGTACCTAAATATTTGTAAATCATTTAATATATCGAAAACACTTAAGTCGTTGAAATTGTCAATTAATTTATGTTACCCGATGGTAACATTTTAAAAACCATCGCCTTGTGTAGTTTAGAAAACTTTGGGCTCAATTATTACATTAATCAAATAATTTATAAGCCATATTTTAAAACAAATCCAAAGCTTAAATATAATCCAAAACGTAATTAAACAGGCCTTATTAAAAATCCATAAAATATGAAAACCAAATTAAAGTAAAATACCCAAGTGGAAGTTCATATAAAACCAAATTTTATTGCATGGCCTCCTCGAGTTCATCCGGCTCCACATCCGCGATCTCACGAATCACCTGAAATGATAAGGTAAAAGGTGAGTCACCAAGACTCAGTGCATATTCCCTCTCCCGGGTAAATGCCACATTCTTACACAAATTATAACAAAGTACATATATGCATAATGCACCCAACCTAGCCATCCATAACTCCTTCTCTACCCCGTGTGGTACCAAACCACTGGTGGTGCCAAACCACTGGTGTCCAAAGACACAATTGTGTTACCAAAACACTAGTGACCGAAGTCACAAATCAAGTGATGGGGCCAACCCATCGTGTGATACCAAATCACTGGCAGACGATCCCATATCTCAAAGTGGGGCCAACCCACGGTGGAATTAACCACAGAGACAAGTCCCAAAGAGCCTATCTTTCAAAACCGATTGTATAGAAATCAAAGAAAAACTCTACCCTTGAATATCCGGCCAAACTAAAACTAATAAGGAAGTAGAAAATTCGGCTATGGTGAAGTGAAAAAGAAAAGGGAATAGAATGGTAATGGATCTTTTAACTTTGAACAAATGAAAAAGAAATGGTATTGAGAAAAAGAAAGATTCGGCCAAGAGAGGATAAAAGAGAATGTGATTAATCAAAAATCAAAAGAAGAAAAGAAAAGAGAAATATGGAAGAAATAAGGTTCGGCCAACACCAATTTTGCCTAAAAGAAAAGTGCACAAAAATCCAATGTAATGAAAGGAAAAGAATAGTACTTTTGGTTCAACAAAATGAAGGCTAAAACACAAACATATTTTGCACAAAAGTGCACAATAACATTCGGCCAAAAGAAAGAGTTTTTGGAGAGGAAAAGCAAAATGCAAAAAGATGCACAAAAGAGGAATTGGCCAAATATTCCCCCTAAACCACCTAACAAAATTCGGCCACCCACCTAAACACCCATACCGTCCACATACATGCACTAAAGCCTAGGAAAACTTTCCAAAACATCATCCTAAAGTCTAGCGTTATGTCTCCCCAACCTTCCTTAACTTCAAGATTCTTATCCCCAATATCAAGCTTTCCTTAATCATAATTTCAACTTACAAAATAAATAGTCCAACCAATCATGAATGAGTTTGACCGTCCATCAATGCAAGGATTCAAAAATAAACCTTCAAAAATGCTAAACATGCTACTCGAACCTCTAACCTCAAGCCACCTTTCAAGCTCCTTAACCAACTTGCCACTTACTCCTCTTATGCTTTAAATGAACACTTAATTAACTTAAGTGTCAAGCTCACTTAATCCACTTCATTAAATAATCCATACTAAAATTTATTCTAGCTTCCTAAATAAAATCAAGCCTTCACAAGACTATGCTAACACACAAAATTCCTACCTGAGCCAACACAAAAATAATACTCAAATTTTCCTAAAGCCCAATTTCCAATCGGCCCAATCCTACTAGGCCCAATTTTGGGATGTTACATACTCGAAGTTAGCCAGTTGATCCATCCCAAGAAGCCGGAATTCTACTCAAGACGGCAGATTTCTCCTTCAATTCCTTCAGGGAGTTTTAGGGATTTCTTATGTTTTTATCTTGAGATGTTTTCTTTATTTGTTATGAACTAAACCTCTCAGATACCTGAAGGAGATGAAACCTAGATGAATCTTGTTATTGTTTCCTGAATTATATGATAAATACTTAGTTTGTTCTTAATTATGCATGCTTAATCCAAATTTGATGTGCTTAGGTGGAGGAGGAATAGACCCTACTTAAGAGTAGATCTAGCAAAATTAAGCGGAGTTGATCGCATGCCTAGAGATAGGGTGACGAGATTTTGCCGGATTAGGGTGAAACCTAATATGGGATATCCATAGATCGATTTACTGCTATTCTAGGGGGTTATTATAAGAGAACGAGAGTTCCACTAATTAACCTAGGGTTAGACGTTATTCGCCTCGAGAGAGGATTTAATATACGTTAGGGAGTCCTACGGATCAAACTAAGTGAATAAATCGTATGGTTCAGTGTTAAATAACAAGTGAAGTCCAGGTGGATTCTTACTGAGGGTATCGTCGTGATCAACTGAGTTTTTCTTCAAGTTATTTCCCAATTCGTTCTTTTTGTCTTTGCGTCTTTAGCTTAGTAGTCGTTAAATTAGATTAAAGCAACTTCACTTTATTTTAGGCTAAATAATAAAAAGAAAGTTAGTATTAGTATTTTTAGTTCCTTTGGGTTCGACAATCCGGTCTTGCCTAAGCTATACTACTGTTTGATAGGTACACTTGCCTTTAATCATTATCAGAGATAGTTTCTAGGTTTGATCATTCATTTTATAAATTTTAAAGCTCCGATTGCAGCGATCAAGGAGCGAGCGCGTGGCGTGCGCGTGGCGTGCGCGTGGCGGCGCGCATGGTGACATGCGTGGAGGCACGTCCGCAGCGCAAAACTGCCTTTGAAACCCTAGGGTTCTTGTTTGCCAAAAATATTTGGACCATTCGGGCCGTGTAATTAGGTCTGTAATTAGGTTTAGTAATTTGGGCTCGAGTCAAATGTAAATTGGGCTATTGTAAATTAAAACCTGATGGACTATTTATTAGACTCTTGATAATTCGGACCTATTTCTTATATTATTTTTTTTTTGGTTTAATTTCTGATGGGCCCAGGCAAAATGGGCCTTCTACAGCGGTTAAATTGCCTCTTAAGGCCACTACTTTCAGAAGCCACATCAAATAGGCACTTTTACAATTATCATGCTAGTTTTGCATTTAATGCAATTTAATCCTTTTATCAAATTAAGCACGCAGACAGACAAATTAACTTACGAAAATTTAACACATGCTTAATCACTCATCAATGGCACAGAAAATAATATTAAAATATTTCACTGACTCAGATTTGTGGTCCCGAAACCACTGTTTCGCCTAGGGTCTAAACTGGATTGTTACATGGCATCGGCGATGATATGTTTGCTACTGTAAGACCATGTCTGGGACATGGCATTGGCCACAATACGAGAGCCAGTGTAAGACCATGTCTAGGACATGGCATCGGCATTGAGATGAGAGCTAGTGTAAGACCATGTTTGAGACATGGCATCGGTATTTTACCCTCTTGTGTGGGGCTTGTTGGGTATCCTTTGGTATTCCAATTGGTTCAATGGGTAATTTAGACCTTATGCCAAAAGTGAGAAAAATTACGCTCATGTTGTAAGTGATACATGTACCTATATGACATTCATGAGATATAAGCTCGGATTATGTTGTATGATTAGTAAGAGTGAAGACGAGTAAGTTATGCTTTTATTCATTCTAGAATTATGTGCGAGTCTATAATGTTATGAGCATGATAATGCATGGAATTTGTTGTTTATTATTTACATGCGACTTACAAAGCTTTATGCTTACTCTCTCTCATTTCCATCTTCTTATAGTGCTGCCAAGCTAACTCGGGGATCAAAGAACATCGGAGGCTCGATCACACTATCAAACTGAACATTTGGTATAGTTAGATTTATCCTTTTTTAGTATGGCATGTATAGGGACTTAGTCTTTGTTAAGTGTCATATTGTTTTGGCCAAATGTGTTGGCTTGTCTTGAAAATGAATTTATTTTGTATAAGGCCATGGATGTTGGCTATTATTTGTTATTGATATATGAAAATGATGGTGTATTTCTTTCATGGATGTGCAAATTGCATGGTTGAATATTTGGTTTATTATTCCATGAATGAGTAGGTTGCTTAATGTGGCATATGTTGGTACAAGTAAGGGTGGCAAAAAGGGCTTGGTAAATAGCCCTGATTTTGTCTATACAAGAAGACACACAAGCATGTGTCTAGGCCGTGTGTGACACACGGTCTGCCCTATGGGTGTGTAGTTCAGCCATGTGTTCCCCTGCACCCTAAGTTGGCAAAACAGAATGCCTAGTAACCACACGAGCTGAGGCATGACCGTGTGTCTCAACTGTATGGAAGACACGACCATAGGACAGGGGCATGTGCCTAGGCCGTATGAAGTCTGCACTTGAATTTAGGAATTTAATTCGCCACACGGTCTAAGAACACGTGTATGTGTTTTGGCCGTGTGACCATATGAGGTTGTTGACGTTAGAAACAGAATTTCAAGGTTTTTACACACGAGCGGTGACACAAGCGTGTTATGGCTGTGTGAGGGACACGGGCCACGGGCACGGGCATGTAGTAGACCGTGTGAAAACCCTTGTAGGGACATGGGCGTGTGTGACCACACGGTCTGCCCACACGGGCGTGTCCCTTGCCACAAGAGAGTGTGCCCCTATTTTTAGTGACATTTTCCAAAGTTTTCTAAGGTGCCTAGTATGGTACCGAATCATTTCTAAAGTATGTTTTGGGCCTCATAAGCCCATATTAAGGACGTTATGAGGAAGTTGGAAAAGTTTTAAATTTGAAGGAACTTATATGGCTCGTACCCTATTCCGGCATTAAACACAGGTAAATGGTGTTACAGATATAATGGTATGTCATATGCATTTATTAAATGTTAAAAGGACATAATAATGTTCACAAGTTAATACCGTGATCAATAAGTTACCTCTGAGGTCAACTGTCAACTGAAAAGAGCATTCCACTATAAAATCTGCTAAAATCTGGCTTTTTATTGCTATTCTGGAGGCATATTGCATGCCAAATTCAGCCAACTTGATGCTGCACTTCGTTATTCTTCCAGAGGTGTCTACTTTAGAGAGCACATCCTCAATGGGCTGGCTTGTCATAACCGTGATGGGATGAGCTTGGAAATAGGAGCGCAACTTGTGAGCTACCATGATCAGAGCAAAAATAAGCTTCTCTATCCTCATATACCTTTGTTCTCCACCCTGAATCAACTTACTCACATAATAGATTGGAAACTGGCGAGCCCCATCTGCCCTAACCAAAACCATGACCATGGTCTCATCCGAGGTCGCCAGATAAACAAACAAAGTTTCACCTACACTTGGTGACATCAATAGTGGAGGGGAGGTAAGATACAAATTTAAATTTATCAAAAGCTTCCTAGCACTCTTCGGTCTATGAGAAAGAAGTCCTCAAAGCTTTGAAAAAGGGTAAACACTTATTTGCCATTTTGGAATTGAACCTGTTAAGTGACACCACTTTCATTGTTAGACGCTGAATATCTTTAATCGTTCATAGAGGAGGCATATCCAAGATAGCACATATTTTCTCTTGGTTTACCTCTATCCCCCTCTATAAAATTACAGAACCCAAAAATTTGCCAGCTGGAACACCAAAAGCGCTCTTCTTTGGTTTCAACTTCATGCTGTGAGCCCTCAAAACAGCAAACGCTTTTGCCAAATTCTGCACATGTTCTCTCATAGTTGTACCTTTCACCAATATATCGTCAATGAAGACTTCAATACTGCATCTAATTTGTTCTCTAAAATTCTATTCATAAGCTGTTGATATGTCGCACCTACATTCTTTAAGCTGAAAGGCATAACTTGATAATAGAACAACCCCTCCTTAGTGATAAAAGTTTATTTATCTTGGTCATCTGGGGCCATAGAAACCTGATTGTAACCTAAAAATGCATCTATGAAGCTCATGAACTTGTGACATAAAGATGCATCAACTAAGCGATCAATCGATGGTAAATGGAAGTTGTCCTTGAGGCACACCTTGTTGAGGTTGGTAAAATCAATGCACATCCTCCACTATCCATTGGCCTTTTTTACCATGACAAAATTTGAAACCCAGTTTGGATTCTCAACTTCTTTGATGAACCCTACTGATAACAATTTGGCTACATCCTGTCTCACTACCTCTACTCCCTGGGGTACGAACCTTCATTTTTTTTTTGGCTTAATAGGTTTTATCGAAGGGAGGACATTCATTTTATGGACAATTACTTGTGGATCTACCCCAGGCATATCCACCACAGACCACACAAAAGCATCAGAGTTCGCCCTTAGATATTGGACCAAGCTCTCTTTCTCCTCAGGTGCTAGTGCTGATGAAACCTTTACTGTTCTTTCCTCATGTTGTAAAACAACTACAAAGTCTCTATGTCCTCTTTCACTCCAGGTTTTTTGCTTCTCTCATCATCTCTTGCATCCCGACCCTTACGGCACCCCAAATCGATTCAATTGATGTTGATTCAATCTGGGTCAATGACGACCCGACCGTCTAGTCTAGCCACCATATGGACTGTTGGCCCAATTTCACATACCTGGCCCGGTTCGACCAGTTTTTGGGTTTTGGTCTTGGTTTTGGGCTCCCGTGCCCAATTTACGATCTCAGGTCCAATTTTCAAGTTCAATTACACATTGGGCCAATTGTCTGACTTGAAAATTAACTTCCAATAAAATCATATTAATTTTATTTGATTTTATTAATTTAATTTTACTTTATCAAAATCAATTTTTCCAAAAAACACTTAGATTTTCCAAATTCATTTTTTATGAAAATTATTTAATCAAATTCTCTAGTTGAACAATTCTCACGATCACATAATTTAATTCCACATCGAATAAATAAACTCAATTAAATTATTCCTAAAGTCATAGAATTTTCTTCTGATTCAAATGCAATCTAGTCGAGCTTTTGTTGAGCTAGCGGAGGGAATCAGACATATACAAATAAGCTCTAGTGATTGTAATTATGTCAAGAAGCATTGTTCCGATAATTCGCAATTACTTAATCATGAAGTCAATCCACAAGAAGTACCATGATTGAAAATTCCTTATTGTATCATCTTCACGAAAGCAATCGATCCAGCTGCTTTGTCCAATTACCTCATCATGTGTGTGTTACCCTCATATGATATCCTTGATTCCTTTAAGTTAAATCCGTCCATTCAATACAATCCTATTTTATCTCATTCTCACTATTGTGTCTTCTTAATGATTAATATGGTCACTGTTAACAAATGATTGTGATAAATTGCTTATTCGAGAATAAGCAACCCATGACCATGTTCCATATTTATCAATCCACACAATGCCAATGCGAGGATATCATTAACTCTTTAATTGAGCTATAAATTCTACTATTGCTAGTAAAGTCATGCCATACACAAGTCATGTACCCAACATACCGGCTATGGGCTCAATCATCTTTAGAGCATAAGCCTCCACTTATATCAAAGCACATGAGTTCCATACGCATGGTCAATGACTAACTCATGATTTAGGTAAATCACACCTTGAATGTCACAAGTAAATTAATTCACAAACAGATTTAGAATTAATTCATCTTGGGTTTAGTCCAATGTATCATTCTACCAATGAATACATTTATGTCTCTACTTGTGGAGTCAAATACTCCGATAGCCAATACTAGCCATCTCCTCAATTGAAATTGTAGACGACATAATAATCCTTCTTAGTATTAGAATCAAATGCTTACTTTGGTTCTTTTACAGGATTATGAACTCATTTAGATTATTTATTGAAGTAAGTTGTCTTTCTCGCAATGTAAACGTTCTTTACAACGTCACTTATCTTTAGTTTGAACTTTAGACAATCAATGAGCTAATATTTTCTTGTCACAATTTCGCTATGCATGCAAAATATAAAAGACATAAATACAAAAGACATAATAGTGAAATGTGGAATTAACTTTATTTATTTATTCATCATTCAAATAAATAGAAACTAGTTACATGTTTACTACAATATGAACACATTTCCCAGTAATTTCCCACTTTCCCTAGTGAAGTAAATGTGTCATGTTTCGCATTCCCATATCCTTGGAAACACAAAAATATATAAACTTTTTCAGCACTTTTTGACCCCTAATTTATTCAGTTTCGTAGTAAATGTTGTCGAAATTAGTACTTTAATTATATAATAATTAAGTTTCACTTAAATTATTAACATATTGAATTTTAATTATTTTTATAATAAATTTTCACAAATTTGGTTTATTTTCGATAGTTTTGCTCAAAAGGTGAAAATTGGCACGACAAACACCTCGAAAGGCCTGAACCGTTGGAGGAATTTTTGCATTGAGTGAACTAAGAGAAAGGCTGAATATTTTTCCAGCCAAGTACGGTCCAAATTATTATTTTATATATTTTATATTTAATTTTTATCCAAAGTTAATTGGGCAAAAAATTAATATAAAGCTTGAAGGAGAAAGTGGCCCAGTGTGTTAAACATTGAAGACTGATCTAACAAGCAAATTGGCAGCCAAAATCGTCCAGCAAGCTGGCCTAATCAGCTTAATTTTTCTGATTTTTATTCTTGCAAAACAGCCCTCAAAGTTTCCTTAAACTTCATTCAAACCCCTACTATTTGTGCCTTTAAAGATTTGCCCCAAGCTAAATTTAGCAAAGTTTGAAACATTCAAACTTTGCTCCATGTGTGACTGGCCAAGGGGAGAGTATGCTGCTAATTATTTGCTATTTTTAGCAACCACTCCCACCTATAAATACCTTCTTTTGCTACTTTATTCCACACATCTCTCTCTCTCTCTTTCACTCACTTTCTCTCCTTTGTTTTTCCTTTTTCTTGTCCATTTCCCTTGTCGATTTCCCTCTTGAAAAAGAGTCTTGTTCCACCTTGGAATAGAATCATTCATTTTTCATAGAGGCCTCACTTCAACAGAACAAGCAGAGAAGAAGAAGAGCGCACTAGTCTGGCTTCAGAGAAATCCGGGATTTGCTTCCTAGTTCCCTTCTCTTTAATTTTCTTGTTTATGTTGTGATAGTGAATATTAATAATTATTGTGTTTTTGTTCTTGTTCTAACTAAAATGACTTAAATTTAATTCGTGTTGGATTGATTGCAATATGTCCACTTAAATTATTAAAATCATGTTTGTGTTGTTATAGGCCTTGATAAGTTGTTCAATTAAATAAAATCATGCTTATGTTATACTTGCATTATAAAATATAAGGTAACGAATGAATTAATTAGTAAACATATTGGAATTATAATTAATTGACACAGTATTTAATTAGAATATGTTTAATCTTCTAAGGTAGCTGAAGGTTAAATTAGCGATGGTATTAAACGGTACATTAGCCTTGCATAACTTGTAAGATTATTGTGATTAAACTGTTTCAATATAAAAATATATTGTTACCTCACTTAATTTTTTATGTGCTTATGAAGATTGATTAATTGTTTGAATTGGCATTGAAAATTGTTCAAGAGATTTTTTCTTTCACAGTCCCTATAGGTACGATAACTCGACATTTACTTGTCACTTTATTACTTGATACGATTGTGTACACTTGCACATTTTCGTCGTTCCAATCCTTGACATGTTTGTTAAAACCCCTAGTTATAAGAGTCTTAGTAAACGGAATCGCAAGGTTACTTTCAGAAGCTATTTTCATCACATCTACAATTCATTCGGCTACTGCCTCTCGTATCAAGTGATACTTTCGATCAATGTGTTTCATCCTCTTGTGACTTCTCATTTCCTTGGTATTTGCTATTACAGCAATGTTATCACAACACAATGTTATAACTTTTTCCATACCAAGAATAACTTCAAGTTCAGCTACGAACTTTCGAAGCCATGTTGCTTCTTTTATTGCCTCAGAAACGGCTACATACTTGTCCTCCATAGTGGAGTCAGCAGTGCAAGTTTGTTTTACACTTCTCCATACTATGACTCCACGGCCTAGAACGAATACATTTTTCGAAGTTGATTTCCTCGAATATTTTCAGGTTTGAAAGTCTGAGTCTGTGTATCCAACAAAGTAAGGTCCTCCCCAGAATACACAAGCATATAATCCCTGCTTCTTTTAAGATACCTTAATATATGCTTTACAGATTGCCAATGCCTGAGACCTGGATTCGCCTGATATCGACTAATCGTTCCTACTGCAAAATAGATATCTGGATGTGTGCAAAACATCGCATACATAAGGCTTCCAACTACCAAAGCATATGGAATCTTACTCATATGCTCTCTTTTTTCTGATGTCTTAGGACAATCATCTAAAGAAAGATGAAAACCTGATACAGTCAACTGAATGTCTGGCTTTGCATCGGTCATTACAAAACATTCCAGTACCTTATCTATGTATGAAGCTTGAGATACTGCTATTGTTTTATTCTTTTGATCCCTAAGGGTTCGAATTCCAAGAATATAATTAGCTTTTCCCAAGTCCTTCATGCTAAACTATTAAACCAACCACATTTTAACCAATGACAATTCTCCTACATCGTTTCCAATAAGTAGAATATCATCGACATACAAAACGAGGAAGACCACCTTTTTGTCATTTATACACTTATAAACACAAGGTTCAACATCGTTTTGCTCAAATCCAAAAGTCTTGATCGTTTGATCAAATCTTTTATTCCATGAGCGGGACGTTTTCTTAAGTCCATAAATGGATCTTAGCAGTTTACAAACTTTTTTCTCCTTTCCTTTGA
Source organism: Gossypium australe (assembly GCA_005393395.2). Classification (NCBI taxonomy): domain Eukaryota; kingdom Viridiplantae; phylum Streptophyta; class Magnoliopsida; order Malvales; family Malvaceae; genus Gossypium; species Gossypium australe. The sequence goes on along the minus strand of CM016626.1, from coordinate 36,144,204 downwards.
CAACATAGCTAGTGGGTTGAGCCATGTAATGGTCTAATTAAGATAGTCATTCAAGAATGTTGTCTTGACATCCATTTTCCAAATCACATAATTAAGAGTAAGGAAAATGGATAAGAATATTCAGATAGACTTGAGCATGGCTATCAAAGAAAAGGTTTCATCGTAATCGATACTTTCTTTTTGTGTGTAGCCTTTCCCTACAAGTCTAGCTTTGTGTGTTTCCACTTTCCCTTCCACATTTCTCTTCTTGTTGTAGATCTACCTAAACCCTATGGGTTTAATCCCAATTAGTAAGTCTACAAGTTCCCACACTATATTGAATTTCATAGAATCCATCTAGGCATCTATGGCCTATTTCTAGAGCTTGGAATTAACATCCTGCATAGCCTCCTCATCAATGAGTGGATCATCATCCTCATGATTGGCTTCCGTATTATAAATACTACCATCATAGATGAAGTCTGGTTTCTTAGAAACTCTCCCACTATGACATATTCCCCTATATTTTTTATCGCTTGCAAGTCTTTCTTCAACTTTCTCGAGAATTGAACTCGATGATTGTTCTACCATTCCCAAAAGTTCCTCGCGTACCACTTTACTTCTAGGCTTAAAGTTATCCATGTACCTTTCCTTCAGAAGAGTAGCATGAGTAGAAACTTTAATCGTATTATCTTTCGAATTGTAGAATAATCCTTATTTTGTTCATTTTCGATATCCTACAAACATGCACAATTCTGTCCGTGCATCCAACTTCTTGGCATCCTTATCCAGAATGTGTGTTGGACAAACCCATATTCTAAAGTGATTTAAAGCGGGTTTCTTTTCATGCCGCAATTCATATGGTGTCTTACAAGAAGACTTGGTTGGCACATCATTCAGAATATAGCAAGTCGTTTGTATCGCATAGCCCCAAAAGGGAGTAGAAAGTTGTAAATAACTTAACATTGAATGAACCATGTCAAGCAAGGTTTTATTCCTTCTTTTAGCTACGCTATTCTATTATGGAGTGCCCGCCATAGTCAATTGGGATATAATCTCATTCTCTATGAGGTATCCTAAGAAATCATTGGACTATTCCCCACCTCGGTTAGACCGAAGATTTTTTATGGATAAACCTAATTGTTTTTCCACTTCAGCATAAAACTCTCAAAATTTATCAAAGGTTTCGCTTTTGTTGTGCATTAGATACACATATCATATCGAGAATAGCTGTCGATAAACTTCACCTAATAATCGTAACTTCCTCGGGCACTGATGCTCATAGAAACACATACATCAATGTTGCACAAGTTCTAAAGGTTGGTTGACCTACCTTTCACATTAAAAGACCTCTTAGTCATTTTACCTTTCAAGCAAGATTCACATTGTGGAATACTAACTTCCTTAAGCATACTTAAGGGACCATCTTTCACAAGTCTAGTGATTCTTTCTTGGTTAACATGACCAAGTCTTAAGTACCATAGGTACCCCTCATTAGAGTGAGAAGTTTTATTTTTTATTCACTATTTCAGTTTGAAGCAACGAGTAGTTATTTGGTTTGATAAAGTAGAGATTGTTTTCCATCCATCCATTACAGATTAAAGAATGATTTTTGTGAATAGCAATCCCTTTATTAAATGTCACGGTATAACTGTCATAAAATAAAAATGCTATAGAAATTAAATTCCATTTAAAATGAGGTACATAAAACACGTTTTTTAAAATAATCTTCCTAAAATTATCAAAGTGTAAAATAACTTCTCTCACTACTTCAGCTGAAACATAACTCCAATCTTCGGTCCACAACGAGAGGCTCTTGTCATACAAACTTCTCGTTTCATTGAACCCCTATAAAGAAACACACACATGGTTAGTGGCTCTAGAATCAATAACCTAGTTGTCAATTGATTCTTCCACTAAGCAAGCTTTAACCACAAAGAGTTTCATACCTTTACCCTTTTTGGCTAGGTGATCCAAGTACTCCATACAGTTTGATTTGCAATGCCCTTTCCTGTTGCAGAAGAAACATTTGATCTTTTCAGGATCTTTTGACTTCTTAGCCTTCTTCCTATTCACACGAAGTGGAATCTAAAACTTTGTTGGATTCTTCTTTCCCTTAGCTTTTCATTTCCCCTTAGAGGACGAGGGGTCGATAGCTAAGTTTGCATCAGGTTTCTCTTGAACCAGTTTACCACTATTCAGCATCAACTCATAATATAGTAATTCCTTCATGAGCTGAGTCAAGGTAAGTGCCTTGTTCCTCAAGTTTTAAGCGGCCCTAAAACCAACAAACTCATTGGTTAAGGATTTGAACACTATTTCTGTAACATCCTGGAAAGGGCCTATGCATTTTTAGTCTAACTGTATGAAATGACAAGTCTTAAGCACTATGAATAAATTTTTGATATTCTTGGAAACTCAGAAATGTATGAAAATGAATTGGACATGAACATTTTTGGAAACCTGGAAATGCATGGACATGAACATTTTTGGAAACCTGGAAATGCATGGACATGAACATTTTTGGAAACCTGGAAATGTAAGAAAATGGCAAGTTTACAGAGCCGACCGAAAATTTTAGGAAACTTGGAAATGACCTAGAAATGTCAAATTTTAAAGTTTAAAATAGGAAATTAGGGCAAGGAGGCCTTAAAAGAAAAAGTTGGAGAAATTTGACACACAAACAGGCTTGGAAAAGTGGCCTGAAGATGCCACTTAGGGCCTCTAGAAATGGCGCCACATGCAAGGGTGTTGGGCCTGAGTTCGAGTCACTTGGGAAGCAAATAAAGAAAGTTTTATTTTTGTTTCCAGAAGCACAAGGAGTGGACGGCAAGGCATCTAGAAAAAAAAGAGGTTTATCTTCTTTAAAATAAGGGATTTTTTTTAGATTTTTAAATTGGATTATTTAGAAGAGATAAATACTTGATTAAATCCTTTTATTTATCATATTAAAAAGATAAAGTTATCAGATAGAGGAGTGGTGGCCAAGTAAGGGACTCCTTAGCTGATAATTTTGCCTATAAAAGGAAGGAAGGAGGGCTACTCATCAGTTTGTTTCTTTCTCTGCTCTGCCGAAAATTTCCTGGCAAACTCTCTCTACCGAATTTTCTTCTCCTCTTTTCTTCTTCTTTTCTCTTCTACTGTCAAGCCGAAACCTCTTTGATTCCTGTTTAAGTCTCCATAGCCGAATCTCTGTGGCTTCAATCAAGGGTGCCGTTGACTGTGGTGATAAGGTAAGAATAATGGATTCTTGTTGTTTATTCTCTTTCAATCAAGATTTGGGAACTGATTCTTTTGGTTGCCTTTTGGCCGAATATTAAAGGAGGAATTCCGGGATTTCAGATCTAAGGATTTAAGGTAAGAAAAGCATGGTTTAGGCCAGAGGCCAATTGATTTAAGATTATTGAGTGATATGGAAATCAGATCTAACATATGTGTGTAGGGATTTCAACATCTCCATAGCCAAGTGTTACTTTTCGGGATTTGAAATCACAAGGTATGTGTTTTAGATATTCGGCCAAGGCTATTTTAAATATTTAGATTTATTATCAGAAGCCGAAAACTAACCTGTGGAGTAATATAGTGTTTAGCCGAATTCACAAGGGAGGAATACAAAGATCCGGCCCTTGATTCTTAAAATCAATTCAGTTACAAGGTAAGTAATACAAATCCTAGTTGTATTTGGAAAAATGGCCGAATGGTCTTTTAAATAGTAAGTGATTAACTTATGTAGGATTTGAGATCTAAATCTGTAATCGGTTCTCTTCGGGATTTTTGAGGACTTCATTAAGCGAATCAGGTGTGTACTCCACACTACTTTGTAATATGAATTATGGTTGCATGTATTAAAATATATGTTAATGAAAATATGAGCATGGCTAAGGTACCATGTTAAGCTACTAAGTACTCAGGTACGTTTCCTACTTCTACTAGGAATATGAAATATGTTATTCATAACATGAGAATATGATAAGAATGTGAACTATGGTATATTATGCATATTAATGTTTATGGGGCATATGGTTGTATATTGAAAGGGGAAGTGAAAAGTGGTGATTTAAGACCATAGTAATCTGAAAAGTGGTGACTTACGACCACAGTAATCTGAAAAGTGGTGATCTAAGACCACAGTAATCTGAAAAGTGGTTTCCTAAAACCACAGATGCGGAGCCTTAAGCCCGAAAATTGGTGTGTAGCGGAATGAGGGTCGACTTAGTAATCCCCACGGTGTGACTGGCAGGTACGGGGGTGTGTAGCGGATGGACAATTAGGTTTGGGTTTGGGAATGCATCATAACTTGTATTTTATGTTTTGAATGTGTAACTATTGTATGTCTGATTCTATTATGATTTAGTGTCGTGTACACATTGAGTCTGTTGACTCACCCCGTTGGGGAACATTTTTCAGGTGATGAACACTGATGGACCGGGACGGCAGTACTTGTGGTGGCCATGCTCAACATGAAGTTTATGTTTTTATGGACTCTTGAATTTATTTTAGTACTTTGAAATATTTTGGAAACTATTTGATGTAATAAGGTCATAAGGCCATGATGAACGATTTTTATTTCTACTTGTTGTTTTATTCTGTTACAAATTTTGATTAGGTTAAAGACTAAGTATTTTATTTTAAAATATACTCGATATGTTTATTACTTAAAATTAAAAAAAAGGTTTTCTAATATAAAAATCCAGTTTGTTTTCAACACAAGCCCAACCCAAACAATATTTTTTTTAAAATCACACAAGTTTTTCTCTAAGTAACAAAAGAATTTGAAAACCGGTTTACTTGAGGAACATACCAAATCTGGTCAAAGCTCGTGGGCCAGGTTTGGGGTGTTTCAGTTTGGTATCAGAGCCCAATTTTAAACTCTCGGCCTGTGGGCTAAGGCCCAAAACGTTTTCAAATCGAGCCCAAATGAGTTTCTTTGAAAATAAGCAGGTTTTCTGGCATGGCACCTAAGTCTCCGACCCGCAGTCCACCAAGTAAGTACCCCTAACTCTATGTGTGATTATGTGATTTATAGGAGGGTAGAAGAGGAATGGAACATAGAATAGAATGATAGGTACTTGAACCCTAGGACTAGTCTACCCCAACTACTACATAAGACTTAAATGCTTAATAAAACAAACCTGTGTCTAAGTCGCCGAGTTAGGGTGTGGTAACCATTGTGCGCATGTCTAGGATTGGATCCGGAAGAGCCTGGTATTTAAGCAGTCCTAGTGACTCACCTCCTTTTCGCAGGAATCCTACCTGGTGCGTAGCTTTAGTTCACCCTAACCAATAGGACTTATTCATGGGCTAAACCCCTAACTAAAACCCGAAAGAGAACTAGCCGTATTTTTATGGAAACCCTAGTTTTAAAATCACTAAAATTACCCTTTTGGCTTGTAAAAGATATTCTATAAAATTTTTCTGAAATATTTCCTATTTGCAAAAAAATTACTAAAATGCCCTGGTTGAAAAAAAATTACAAAAATGCCCCTAGTGACAAAATTACCAAAATGCCCTTGATTTACAAAATATGAACCTACCTAACAGTTTTGCCAAAATTTCCTTATTTTATAAGTGTTCACAAACCCTAATTTGCAAACTATCAAAAATACCTTGATTTTGAAAAAAATTTCAAAATTGCCCCTAACTTACAAAATGACCAAAATGACCCCGGTTTCCGAAATTTTTGCAAACATCACCATTTGAAAAGGGAAACTCTCAAAAAAAGAACCCTCAAAGTTTTACAACTTTTGAAATATCCCTAACTTATTAAATTTTACAAATTTACCCTGTTTTTGGAAAATTACCGAAATACCCCCGAGGTCAAAAATTTCTGAAATACCCTTGGATTTCAAAATTTTTCCAAAATTACCCCGGGACTTTAAAATTACCAAAATATTTTCGACAAAATCATCAAGGAACTTTTTATCTTGAAAAATTACGAAAATACCCCTGTAGGACAAAATTACGGAAATACCCCTGGGTAGTGGAAACACAATAACGATGAAAATTACAACGTTTCTCTGAATGAACGAAAGTTCATGCTTGTTTGATGGATGAATGAATGAATGGAAAGACTGTATGCTTGTGTGAATACGAAAGAACCACTCCTAAAACTCTTGTCATAAAACTTCTTCGCGAGTAAATAAGTGGAACAATGACTAATTCATAAAACTTCTTAATCAGATCTCGACGTTAGAAAATGAGCTCTAGAGGACGTGGTCGTCGTGGAAGAGGTAGAGGAAGAATGACTAGGTCGGAACCCGTTAGATCGAGTCAAGGATCAGATAATGAAGTACCACCGTCACCACCACCCCCAGCTGTTAATGTTGAGCAGCAGGCTCAGACGGGGGAAGATGCTGTGTCGCAGGCTGTGCTGCGAGTTTTGGAATTGGTGGCTGGTGCGGGTGGAAATTCGGGAACACATAAGTGTGTGCCTGAACGGCTCCGAGCTAATGGAGCCGAGGTGTTTCGTGGAGTGTCTGGAGTAGCACCCAGTACAGCTGAGTACTGGTTGGAAGCAACGGAGCGCATCATGGATGAGTTTGACCTGACCCCTGAGGAAAAGTTAAAGGGAATGGTGGCACTGTTACGCGATGAAGCGTATCAATGGTGGTTAACTGTGCGGGATGGTGCCACGGCTGAGGATCTGACCTGGGAGTACGTTAAGGAAGCGTACCAAAAGAAGTATGTGGGAACCAGGTACACTGATGAGCAACGGAAAGCTTTTATGGGGCTGGTCCAAGGAAACAAGTCTGTTGCAGAATATGAAGCGGAATTCCTGAGGTTGAACCGGTACGCTCGAGGTGTCGTGGCGACTGAGCATGAGCACTGTGTCCGTTTTGAGGACGGGCTAAAGGATGATCTGAGACTGTTGATAGCACCGCATCAAGAGCGGGAATTTTCTGCGTTAGTGGAAAAGGCTAAAGTGGCTGAAGGAATTAAGGATTCTGCAAGGCAGATCACTGATCGGAATAGGCCAGAAAGAGGTTTTGGATCGTCTGGCTCATCTGGGAATAAGAGGCCTAGAGTTGATGGGCCGCGAGGTCAGCAAGTTGGTTCAGAAGGGCGGTATCGACCTTGTGATGTGTGTGGAAAGACGCATTTGGGAGAGTGTTGGAGGAAAACATGAGGATGTTTTAGGTGTGGGTCCAAGAACCATGTGGTCAAGGAATGTCCTAAGAACTTAGATGATAGCCAACCGACAACTCAGAATGTTAGTCAGACGGGTAGAGGAGGACAGCAGCCTCAGCAAGGTCGTGGACCGAACCATGGAGGAAATTGTTCGGGCCATGGACGTGAAGTACCAAGAAGAGGTGCTGAAGGTGCAGACGCGAGGCAACCAAGGTTGGTTTATGCAGTTGGCCGTCGCGAGGAGGAAGATGTGCCAGATGTGACAATGGGTACGTTCCTCATTTCTAGAATACCCTTAATTGCTTTGCTTGTTATAGGGTTAGCTTATTCTTGTATTGCTGGTGAAGTGACTGAAACTTTGGATGTGAACCTAGAGAATGTGCCTAGAAAGTATGATAGTTCTTTAGGATCAGAGTGCGCAGCAATAGCGTAGTGGGGTGAGTTAGACCGTACGATTATTCGTTAGTAAGTAATTTCGAGGACGAAATTATTTTAAGGGGGTAGAACTGTAACATCCTGGAAAAGGCCTATGCATTTTCAGTCTAACTGTACGAAATGACAAGTCTTAAGCACTATGAATAAATTTTTGATATTTTTGGAAACTCAGAAATGTATGAAAATGAATTGGACATGAACATTTTTGGAAACCTGGAAATGCATGGACATGAACATTTTTGGAAACCTGGAAATGCATGGACATGAACATTTTTGGAAACCTAGAAATGTAAGAAAATGGCAAGTTTACAGAGCCGATCGAAAATTTTAGAAAACTTGGAAATGACCTAGAAATGTCAAATTTTAAAGTTTAAAATAGGAAATTAGGGCAAGGAGGCCTTAAAAGAAAAAGTTGGAGAAATTTGACACACAAACAGGCTTGGAAAAGTGGCCTGAAGATGCCACTTAGGGCCTCTGGAAATGGCGCCACATGCAAGGGTGTTGGGCCTGAGTTCGAGTCACTTGGGAAGCAAATAAAGAAAGTTTTATTTTTGTTTCCAGAAGCACAAGGAGTGGACGGCAAGGCATCTAGAAAAAAAAAAGAGGTTTATCTTCTTTAAAATTCGGCTATTAAGTGATAAATAAGGGATTTTTTTTAGATTTTTAAATTGGATTATTTAGAAGAGATAAATACTGGATTAAATCCTTTTATTTATCATATTAAAAAGATAAAGTTATCAGATAGAGGAGTGGTGGCCAAGTAAGGGACTCCTTAGCTGATAATTTTGCCTATAAAAGGAAGGAAGGAGGGCTACTCATCAGTTTGTTTCTTTCTCTGCTCTGCCGAAAATTTCCTGGAAAACTCTCTCTGCCGAATTTTCTTCTCCTCTTTTCTTCTTCTTTTCTCTTCTACTGTCAAGCCGAAACCTCTTTGATTCCTGTTTAAGTCTCCATAGCCGAATCTCTATGGCTTCAATCAAGGGTGCCGTCGACTGTGGTGATAAGGTAAGAATAATGGATTCTTGTTGTTTATTCTCTTTCAACCAAGATTTGGGAACTGATTCTTTTGGTTGTCTTTTGGCCGAATATTAAAGGAGGAATTTCGGGATTTCAAATCTAAGGATTTAAGGTAAGAAAAGCATGGTTTAGGCCAGAGGCCAATTGATTTAAGATTATTAAGTGATATGGAAATCAGATCTAACATATGTGTGTAGGGATTTCAACATCTCCATAGCCAAGGGTTACTTTTTAGGATTTGAAATCACAAGGTATGTGTTTTAGATATTCGGCCAAGGCTATTTTAAATATTTAGATTTATTATCAGAAGCCGAAAACTAACCTGTGGAGTAATATAGTGTTTAGCCGAATTCACAAGGGAGGAATACAAAGATCCGGCCCTTGATTCTTAAAATCAATTCAGTTACAAGGTAAGTAATACAAATCCTAGTTGTATTTGGAAAAATGGCCGAATGGTCTTTTAAATAGTAAGTGATTAACTTATGTAGGATTTGAGATCTAAATCTGTAATCGGTTCTCTTCGGGATTTTCGAGGACTTCATTAAGCGAATCAGGTGTGTACTCCACACTACTTTGTAATATGAATTATGGTTGCATGTATTAAAATATATGTTAATGAAAATATGAGCATGGCTAAGGTACCATGTTAAGCTACTAAGTACTCAGGTACGTTTCCTACTTCTACTAGGAATATGAAATATGTTATTCATAACATGAGAAATGATAAGAATGTGAACTATGGTATATTATGCATATTAATGTTTATGGGGCATATGGTTGTATATTGAAAGGGGAAGTGAAAAGTGGTGATTTAAGACCACAGTAATCTGAAAAGTGGTGATCTAAGACCACAGTAATCTGAAAAGTGGTGATCTAAGACCACAGTAATCTGAAAAGTGGTTTCCTAAAACCACAGATGCGGAGCCTTAAGCCCGCAAATTGGTGTGTAGCGGAATGAGGGTCGACTTAGTAGTCCCCACGGTGTGACTGGCAGGTACGGGGGTGTGTAGCGGATGGACAATTAGGTTTGGGTTTGGGAATGCATCATAACTTGTATTTTATGTTTTGAATATGTAACTATTGTATGCCTGATTCTATTATGATTTAGTTTCGTGTACACATTGAGTCTGTTGACTCACCCCGTTGGGGAACATTTTTCAGGTGATGAACACTGATGGACCGGGACGGCAGTACTTGTGGTGGCCATGCTCAACATGAAGTTTATGTTTTTATGGACTCTTGAATTTATTTTAGTACTTTGAAATATTTTGGAAACTATTTGATGTAATAAGGCCATAAGGCCATGATGAACGATTTTTATTTCTACTTGTTGTTTTATTCTGTTACAAATTTTGATTAGGTTAAAGTCTAAGTATTTTATTTTAAAATATACTCGATATGTTTATTACTTAAAATTAAAAAAAAAAGGTTTTCTAATATAAAAATCCAGTTTGTTTTCAACACAAGCCCAACCCAAACAATATTTTTTTTTAAAATCACACAAGTTTTTCTCTAAGTAACAAAAGAATTTGAAAACCGGTTTACTTGAGGAACATACCAAATCTGGTCAAAGCTCGTGGGCCGGGTTTGGGGTGTTTCAATTTCAATTTGTTTGTTCACATCTAGTTCAACCCCATTGTCCTCCGCTTCCGCAAAGAATCCCATAAGCTTAAGCATATATTCCTTGATCGAAGTGTCGGTTTTCTGTTGAGAATTCATCAAATTTGTAATAGCGGATTGTCGAGTTAATGCGACTTGGCCTCTGAGCAAATCCTCCAAATTTGTTATGATCTCTTTGGCAGTACGAAAATTCTCGTGTTGCTTTTGCAACACACTACTCATGCTCACTAGCATATAAAATCAAGCAATCGAGTCAGAATCTCTCCAGTGATTTCTTCCTTTGGGCTGAGCTTCAAGAGGACACGTTTCATCAAGAACGAACTTGTGTTTCTCACAGCTGAGAACTATTAGTAAGTTCTGTTTCCATTCTCGAAAGTTATCCCCATTTAATTTATTCTCAATAAGAATGATAATAAGAGAAGTAGGAGACATATTTGAATTGAAAAAAATAAAGATTCACTAATTATTATCTTTGTATTAAGCAAATATTTTTCATTTTAGCACCATATCAAGAATGCAATATGATGCATGGGTCTTGTATTAAAACCTTGAAAAAAGATTTCGTTGCTACGATCATTCTCACACCCATCAACCATGTCGCCTTGGGGTCCCATGATTAACTAGCAAGAACATGGATTACATCCAATCAGTTCATGAATATTAATTCTCATGAATCCACACGAACTAACGACCATTTAATGTTTAGCCATCATCTCTACCTAAATATCATTTTTTGGAAAACATTTTAATAAGATGTGATCTTGAGTGCGTAACCATTGACTCAACACCCACCATGAACATGCTCTTATTTGTGAGTCATCTTGGGACAATCTCTCTGAAAGTCATGCATGACTAGTTGTCCTTAAAAGGAAATCTTATCTAATGAACCCACATGACAAAGTTTACCTTGGGTGTGGCTCGAGAATTTATCATGCTATCACTTAGGGACCATCAATAAAGGTCGTAGGTATTTTTCAAGGACCTTCCCCACTCAATATTTTAAAAACATGCAAGGTTCAAATCCTATGTCTGTTTCCCACTCATAAGAATTCTATGAATTTCAAAAGAAAAATAATAATAATAGCCCCACGTGGAGATGATAGTCCACAGTCTATTTCCTAAGAACCACAACCTCGACAAAAAATAATTATATAACAAATATATAATATCGTATCCATTCTAATATATAACTCAAAACATGCATAAGATCTAAAGAATGTCACTTTCTATGTAATCAAATCATTCAAGAATAAGAGAAATTTATTTTGATTATCTGTTTATACTTATAGATAGAACACAATCTAGCTCTGAAACCAATTATTGAAAAAACGGGTTTGGAAAGCACAACAGAAAATAAGTTTAGGGAAAAATCAGAGTTTTAATTTTTTTCCAAAATAAGATATTGGTTGAGATATCTAAAGTAATAAACACTTAATCAAAATTATACCTTGTCGATTCATCTAAGATGAGCACTTTGACCTATTAGTGTTCTCCGCTATCCTCAAGCTTACGTGTGCCAAGTGTGGGCTCGCTTCAAATCAGAAAATTTTTCACAAAAATTACTAGTGCGATAATTTTATAATTTCTCTAAACTTTTGGGTCAAGTTGTAAATAAAAAAATATCTTTAGAAATTTTCTGAAATAATCTCTTTAGAGAATTTTCTCTCTACAACTTTTTCTTGAATTCAAGTCTGTGTAAATAATGACCCAATGCTCTTTTTATATGGGGAGAGTTTAGAGAGTTCAACTATGATTAAACTTAATCACTTTAATATTAAATTTAATCTAATATTTATCTGATAAATATTAGATTAAATTTAATATTAAATCTTATTAAAATAATAAAATGTTTATCTACAATATAAATATTAAATTGAATTTAATATTAAGATAATCGTTTTAATATTAAATTAATAAAATACTATTAATATAAGTATTAAAGTAAATTTAATATTAAACCATTAAACTATTATTATTTTTGGAACAGTTAATCTTGAATCAAATTCTTTGGTAGAGTCAAAGTAGGAGTATCACTCTTCCACTGCTCAACCACCGACGACCAACTGCTACTGGCCACCGGGACACCACCATCGAGCCATCGACACGGTCGTGTTCGATGATGAAGGTACGACACCCTTACGACACCCCAAGCCGATTCGAGTGCCACTGATTCGGTTCGAGTCAATGATGACCCGACTGATTCGGTCTAGCCACTGATTGGACCGTCAGCCCGGTTTCACATCCTGGGCCCAGTTCGAATAGTTTTTGGGTCTTGGTCTTAATTTTGGGCTCCCAGGTCCAATTCACGATCTCAGGTCCAATTTTCATGTTCAATTATCCATTGGGCCAATTGTTTGACTTGAAAATTAACTTCCTAAAATATCATATTAATTTTAATTGATTTGATTAATTTAGTTTTACCTGATCAAAATTAATTTTTTTAAAATTCACTTAGATTTTCCAAATAAATTTTTAAGAAAATTCTTTAATCAAATTCTCTAGTTGAACAATTCTCACGATCACCTAATTTAATTTCACATCGAATAAATCGACTCAATTAAATTATTCCTAAAGTCATAGAATTTACTTCTGGTTCAAATGCAGTCTGGTTCAAATGCAGTCTGATTGACCAATCGAACATATACAATTAGCCTCTAGTGATTGCAATTATGTCTAAAAGCATCTTTCGTTAATTCGCAATTACTTACTCATGGAGTCAATCCACAATAAGTACCATGATTGAAAACTACTTACTGTATACTCTTTACAAAAGTAATTCATCCAACTACTTTGTCCAGTGAACTCGTCATGTGTGTGTTACCCTCAATTGATATCCTTGATTCCTTTGAGTTAAACCCTTTCACTCAATACAATCTTATTTTATCGCATTGCCACCATTGTTTCTTCTTAATGATTAATATGATCACTATCAACAAATGACTTTGATGAATTGCTCGTTTGAAAACGAGCAACCTGTGGCCACGTTCCATATTTATCAATCCACACAATGCCAAAGAGAGAATATCATTGACTCTTTAATTGAGTTATGAATTCCACTGTTGCTAGTAAAGTCATGTCATACACAAGTCATGTACCCAACATACTGGCTATGGGCTTGATCATCTTTAGAGCATAAGCCTCCACTTATGTCAAAGCACATGAGTTGCATACGCATGGTCAGTGACTAACTTAGGATTTATGTAAATCACACCATGAACGTCACAAGTGAAATAATGCACAAACGGATTCAGAATTAGTTCATCTTGGGTCCAGTCCATTGTATCATTCTACCAATGAGTACATCTATGTCTCTACTCGTGCAGTCAACTGCTCCGATAGTCAAGACTAGTCATCTCCCTAATTGTAATTGTAGATGACATAATAATCCTTCTCAATATTTGAATCAAATGCTCACTTTGATCCTTTTACAGGATTACGAACTCATTTAGATTATCTACTGAAGTAAGTTATCTTTCTTGCATTGTAAACGTTCTTTACAATGGCACTTATCTTCAGTTTGAACTTAAGACAATCAATAAGCTAATATTTGTTTGTCACAATTTCGCTAAGCATGCAAAATACGTAGAAAACAGTTACATGTTTACTACAATATGGGCACATTTCCCAATAGCAACCACAATAGCAGAAGGTCCAGTGTGGTTTGTCTTCTTTTTTCGGTGTTGTTATAATCTCGCACTGTCTTCTTCCTCCTCGCTACTTAGCACAACATTAGCAACCCCTGTGTTAGTCTTGCACTTCTTACATATATCCAAAATAGAAGCTCACACGTTCATGTATTCGTCGATTTCGCGTGATAAACTAGTAGACTCCTTCGAATTGTCTTCAGCGTTGCAAGTTGTGCCTGCACTACCTACAATTCAAATATCACCAGTAATAGTAAGCAAGTTAGGGTTCACAACACTTTCCACATGTGGCGAAGGCAATGAGAACCAAGGGTGAGGCTTCATTGTACAGAAACTATAGAAGTAATTTCTTGGTTCTTCTTTGTATCCCAACAGTATCAGTCCTAGGTCATCTTTGGCCCCATATGGCCACCTGAACCTCTCAGACTGCACCCAAACTACATTAGCTACTTCACTATTATCACCTTATTTCCATCCGTTGAGGCTAAAGTTTTCCAGGAAGCGTTAGAATAAATTCCTCACGGTCAAGACATCCTTCAAATTTTGAATAACGCCCCGAAGCCTCTCAAATTGCACCCAACCTCCTTCTGTCGTAATGTTTCACTGAGTTAAGCACACATCCTTACTTGGCAAGGACCATTTAGTGGGAAAGCCAAAGCCATCAATAAGTTTACACTTTACCCGAATATACTTACTCTGATTCAAACGGAGGTTGGAGCATTTATTGGAAATGATAGATTCTACGTCTTTGCGAGGAGTGAAATAGTATAGACCTGAGGACCTCCCTTGATTGTGGGCCTTCAGTTGGTACAGATGTTGAAAAACAACGAGCAGTGGTACCTTATCGCGTTGACAACAATCGATGAAATAATCCATCGCAATCCACCAGGAGAACCCAGATAACAATTCAAGGGGCAATCCCATAATCCTCAAGAAAGTGGCAAAAGAAACGATGTAGAGGCAGGTGGAATCTGACCTCTATTACATGGAGGGGGAGTATAAAATTGTCGTCGCTGGTATCGCTAAGTCAATACGATCCTATAGGAATAGAAAAGTCGTATAGAAAATTGGGAACTTTAATTTCTCACACAGTTAAGGCTTGAAACATGTCCTTAGTCTTTGTAGTGCATACATAGGAATTAGCCTCAACAAGAACCCTTAAAATTGATCGGAACTGGGCGGTGTACTATGTTTTGGCAGGTGTGACTGGAATTTATCGGAATGAGTTGCTGCAACCGGTATGGAACAAAATTTTCACCAGTGCATAAAAAATGGTGTTGGGTGTTTCGCAATGTTATTGAAACCGGACTGAATAGACCGAGAAATTAACCCGAAAACTAGAGTAAACTGCAATTAAATCGCAAACCATCGATCGGTTGAACCAGTTAAACCATATTTTCACATTTTCTAAACTAGAAAAACAAAAATTTCACCCCAAATCCCTTAAGCTTTTGTTACACTTCATCTTTGCACTCAATGAAATCAAACACAGCATGAAAAAATAAGCATCACTTCTTTTTTTACTTTCTCTACTAAAATAAGCTTTTTTTTGGGGGGTAAAAAACCTAAGTTGGACTTATAACATTCAATCAAACAAAGGAAAAAAAAAGAAAAATTAGGAAAGATGAAAGATGGAGAGAGGGTAGGTGGGAAAGAAATGAGAAAATGAATTTGAAAAGTATGGATTAATGAAAAGATTCTTCTAGGTTTTCTTGTTTTACTCTTTTCTTATTACGGGCCTAAAATAGATGTGCTTGATTGGGTTTTAAAATTCAAAGCCTCCAAAATAGATGATTTCATTGAGGTTTTTAATAATTAATATTATTTTATATTATTGAATAGTAAATTAATTGTATCAATGGTTGAACCTATTAGATCGAGAATCAATGATTTTACTGATTCGATCATTGGTCTAATTTTAAAAACATTGATATTTCGATATAGTATTAAAATAATACATACAAATTAGTTCAATCGAAATCGGTATGAAACCGACCACTCTAATTTAGTACATAAGTGGACATTCATATCAAATATTATCTTGGGAATGTATTTAAACAGGAAAGTAATTGAATGTAAATGGATAACTTGGAAGAGATAATGAAGCAGGAATCATTATATCAGCAGTGGCATCTTCTCGATGTATGGCTGCTCACTATCTTGGATGCATTTGTCGTTTGATTCTCTTCTTAATTAGCCAAACTCATGTTAACAATGGTACAACAGTAATTAATTACTTCATGGACATAACATCAATATATAAATACCCCATATATAATAAGCAATAACGTATCAAAATATAACAAATAATGGGAATTGAAGAACTCTTGTTTATACAAACGAATATATGAGGAAGAAATCAACACTCATAATAAAAACACAAAGACAACTAAAAAACTTATTCAACCAGATCCAGTATGCAGCAAATAGAAAAAAAAAGGGTATTTCAAGGAGTAGAACGAGAAGGTGGTGGAGAAAAGAAAGGAATAGAGGGAACTGCTGTTGGGATTGTGGGGACTAAGGGAATGCTTGGCAGAGGGGGGAATCCTGTTGGCAATGTGGTAGGAAGTGGAGGAAGTGCCCCAGGATTTGGGAGATTAGGGAAATATGGCAATGGTGGAGAAGAGAAAGGAATAGGGGGGATTGCAGTTGGGATTGCGGGGACTGAGGGAAAGCTTGGCAAAGGGGTAGTCCTATTGGCAATGTGGTAGGAAGTGGAGGAAGCGCCCTGGGCCATGGGAATGATGGTCGGGATGGCGTTGGGAGATTAGGGAAAGATGGCAAACTTTGCATTTGAGGCTGCTGCAGAAGGTGACGAGCTGCTACCCCAACATCAATGCTTGCAAATGGCAAAGCCATCAAGAATGCTAAAGCAAAGCAATTGAAAGAGGCCATTTTTGTTGAGAGATTTCGAAACAAATGAAGCAGATGAAACAAAGTTCTTTATCTGAATAGTTGCGAGTGAGGAAAACAAAGCATCGTATTGAGGTTTTTATAAGCATTGGAGCAGTGAATAGAAATCCCTTGCCCCTAAACAATGCCCCCAAAACAAAATAGCGCCTCGTGTTTTTTATTTTTTCCATTTTAATTATAATTCATTTTTTAAATAAAAAAATTTATAATGATTTGGATTAATTATTAAATTATCATCAACGTTTTTGTTTATTTTTATTTTCTATTAAATTTACCTATTCTTTAATTAACAATTTTACAATGACTTGCGTTAACTTTTTATATTTATAACTGTTTATATATATTAATTTTAATATATTTCTCCGATTTTTGTTACAATTTTATTCAAGATTTAAAAGAAAAAAAAACCTTATATTATTAAAAAAATGAACTACAACTAAAAGAAAAAAAACATGTGGCATAACTTTATTAGGGATCTAGATTTTTAGTTGAAACTCATTTTTTTATAAAATAAAAGTGTTTTTTTTAAAAAATTTGGATAAATTTGTAGCTAGTTTTTCAAACTAAATTTTAATTGGAGAAATCTGAAAATTAATATAATATAATTATGAAAAAAATTATAAAAAATAAAAAATTAACCCCATGTCATCATTTTTTTTAATTTATAGAATAAAAAATTAATATAGTCGAAGATTAGACTAATTTAATATGTTGAGTTTTGACAAGTTAATTATTACTTTTTATTTAATTCTCTATTAAACAAAAAAAATACTAAAATTGAAATTTTGATTTAGGGAAAAAATTGAGTTTCTTGGTTTAGATTTACTTTATGTCTAGCCCTTTTTAATTATATAATACTTGTATTTATCATTTGATTTATCTATAAAAATAAATTAAAATTTTAATCCATTGAAAATGTTAATTGATTGGTCTAATAATTCTGATAAATTGAAGTATTTTTATTTTCTATTAATTTTAAGTCTTTTACCATTAATATATAATTTGAAAATTGAGTTTTAATTTTTTATTAAAAATGGTTCACAAATTTAATTTAACAAAAGAAAACGTTTTTATTTTATAAAAGAAACAAGAGTCAATAACTCTTTGTTTTTTTTTCAAATTGACTTTTTTTTCTCGAGTTGAATAGAAAATTAACTTGATGAAAAAAGAAACCAAATTAATTTACTAGTCAACTTCTCGAAACTTGGAGTAGCTCAATCCGCAACTATACTCATGTTTATATTTTATAAATATAAAAAAAAAAACATGATGATTAGGATTAATAATTTATTTATTATAATTATTTTATTTATTATATTCTATTAAATTTAATATTTTTTTCTATCAATATAGAATTTGAAAGTTAATTACAATTTTATCCAAGATTTTAAGTAAAACACTTTTATTTTATTAAAAAAATGAATTACAACTGGAAAAAAAAAAGCATAAAATTGGGGGACGCAATTGGGGGAAAGGATTAGGGGCAGGGAATTTTCATTCTAAATAGTATACTTGGATGAATCTCATGTTAGCATAAATGACCGTTTATAATATAGGGCAGTAGAAAAGATTAAACATAAATATCTCTAGTAATTACTTGAATCAAATGTCAAAATCTAAATCTTGTGACACCACCGTCCAGCACATCAAACCATCGACGAGGACGTTGAATTTAGCTATATGAAAAACTGAAAACTATCAAAGTCTTCTAAGCACTTGAAAACCTCACTAAATGGTGTATAATTCCTTATCTTTGAAATGGAGTTGCCTTTTTTTTTTTTTGGTGCTTAGAGACCTTAAGCTAATTAATATTTATAGTGGTGGTTCCCCATAAAAAACCACTAATTACATGTCCTACTATCTCACAAACAAAGGTAGTTCCCGCTAACCATCATGAACATGAAAGTGGGAGGCAAGGGAAACGTGGGAATGGCCCCACGAACCACAACAGTTCCAACATTCTCCACTTGGTTCGTATTGCCCATGAATACTTGAAGTTGAAACATAATACATGAATCATGGCGATATTTTCTCTTAGAATTTCAATAGTATCTTCTATGTATCATAATATATTATGTCTCAACGCTTTAGCCCAAATTCCTTAATGAATAAACCCAATGTTTATTTCAGGTCTAAACTTTAGATGACATTTCTTGAAATAATCAAATTAATGTGCACACAAAGTATGAGAAACATCAAACTGAACAGAGTTTTTTTTTTTTTATAATTTTTCTTATAAAAAAATTTACAAGGTGGGAACAAGTCTCATAGTGACAACATGATCATTAAAATTTTGTGGTGGCATGCCTTTACTCAAAGGATCAACTTTCTTTTCTTTAACAACTTCCCTTATGGCTAGATACTTAATGTCAATATGTTTACTTCGACTTTCACTTTTGTCGTTCTCAGCCATAAAGACAACAGCTGAATAGTCACAATATACCATCAACGGCCTAGAAATTTAATCCACAAGTCTAAGCCCAAAAATAAAACTCTTTAACCATACTCCATGTGAGGTAGCCTCAAAACGTGAAACGAACTCAGCCTCCATAGTAGAAGTAGTAGTTAAAATCTGCTTGACACTCCTCCGAGATATAGCTTCGCCAGCAAACATAAATATATAACTTGACGCTGATTTATGTGAATCAACACAGCTGAAAAAGTCTGAATCGGAGTAGCTAATCACCTCCAAATTGTCAAATCGTTTGTACATAAATATGTAGCCCTTTGAACCTTTAAGATATCTCAAAAATTTCTTTGCAACTGAAACACCCCAAACCCGGCCCACAAGCCCTGACCGGATCTGGTATGCTCCTCAATAAAAACTCATTTTGTCGTTTTGGAAAAAAACATGTGATTTTGGAATAAAAGAATAGATTTGAAGTACGAACTTGCTAAAAACCGTTTTGTAACTTAAGTTTTGTATTTATAAAATTATTAAGTCTATGTTTTAAAAATTTATTTATCAAAGAAGATCTAAATTTAGGACTTATTATTATTTTGAAAACCATAAGTATTTAGGTGTCAAAACATTTTTATACGATTATCGAAAATATTTAATTATTTAGTTGAAATTGATCGTAGCAGAATATAAGTTAAAACGTAAAAGTAATATAGCTAATGGCGGCCTTATTAAAAAAAAATACATATCCCAAATTAAATCCCGAAAATATATAAGAAAACGTAATAAGTTTAATAAAAAGGAAAACCCAATTACTGAGTTGAGCAATGGCCACCACGTAGTCCTCGCTGACCCGGTCCAAATCATTGTGTGTCACCTGAAATGATATCCCACTGAAGGGTGAGTCAACAGACTCAATGTGTAACAATACACTAAAAGTCCAATCGATCATAGCAATAAAGCCCATAATATAGCAAATAATAATGGATTAAATCACATGTACATATAAAATGAAATGCAATCCCGAACCCAACTTAGATATCCATCCGCTACACACCACCCGTACCTACCAATCACACCGTGGGGATTACTAAATCGACCCTCCATCCGCTACACACCATCGAAGGCAGTTGCTGCAGTCAACATGCACATCGCCCTTATAATTGTGGCATAGCCACCAGATAATTGTGACAGAGTACCGGATTCATAGTATGTGACCGAAGTCACCGGATTCATAATATCGCGACCGAAGTCACCGGATAATGTGGTAAAACCACCGGAACACTTCCCCTTTCAATATTACCCATATGCCCATGCAATAACATATTATTTCAATATCATGCCATATACCCCCAAAATCATATCGGAATCGTTCACATTTCATATTTATGCTTATAGCATTATTAATGATGCAGATACCATGCCTTGTACATTATCCCAAAATCATAACCACATATCGAATATGTCTCATATTAAAAGTTTATACAAAATGCTAAGGAATAACGTACCTGAATTCACTGTACCATTGAATGGTACCCGAAGCCATAATCATTTATATTTCTTTATAAGCACACATTTTTATCAATAATACTATTAATCTATTAGAATTTTAGTGTAAGCTACACACCTTGTAAACACGGAAAGCGATAGAATACTTAAGATTTCCGACTCTTGCCTACAACGTCAACAGTACCTACATATCACTATGTGAGAAATCGATTATCACTTAAAGATATGGCCTTAGGCCGAATATCATCATTTCTTTACCTTGGTTAATTCCATTCCCGAATGATCCCCCTCTAAACGTTGGCTATAAAGAAACCCCGAACTTTCCTTCAAGTTTCGGCCAAAGATAATAAAAGGAATTAGAATTTCACTTTTCAATCGTTAGAAAAAGAAAGAGGTAAAGAAATTAGTCTAGAAGAGATTCTTACCGAAAAAAAAATAAAGACCAAAATGCAAATGATCACTAACTCCAAAAATTTGGCAAGATGAAATAGAAAAATAGATTCAAATGAAAAAGATGATAGGTTTTTGGTGCTTAGAAGCAATCGGTTTCAATGGTATCAATGAAGTGAAACTTTCGGCTTTAGATGAGAATGGAAAAGAAAAAGAAAAGGAGAAATGATCAAAGAGAATAAATGGGTTTCGGTTATGGAAGAAATTAAACAAAGAAAAAGTTTTTGGTAATGGTCAAGTGAGAAAAGATGAAAGAAAAATGCCTTCAAAAGTGGTAATATTTTGGTACCAAAAAGAGAGAAAATCTTGAGAGGAAAAGAAGAAAAAGAGTACCAATTTGGTCAAATATGATAGCCAAAACAAAACAAAGTTTTCACCAAATGCAAATGAAAATTTCGGCTAAAGAAAAAAGAATTTGGAGAAAAGGAAAAAGATGCACAAATTGTTTAAAGTTTTGGCCATTATCATCCCCCAAAACCCATACCACATTCGGCCAACTCACAAGCCAACACAATCCCCCTTTTTCCTCCTCATTTCTTCCCTATCAACCCCTAATCACTATCACAATTAAACCAACCCCCCTTAGCCCCTTATGCGTCTAGGTTCATGGTCAAATGACCATGGAAAAACTTCCAAAACATCACCCACTCTTCAAGCCTTTTGTCCCCTAAACATTCCATAACATATTGATTCCTTACCTTAACTACTAACTTTCTTTTTCCCTTTGGTCTACTATCCAAAAATAAAAGAAGAGTCCATCCATACAAGATAAGGCTTGACCGACACTATAGGAAAGAGAACAAAAATTAAAATTCCTTCCAATTGCTAGCTAAGGGATTCGAACCTCTCACCTCATGCATTCACCCATGCGCCATCACCACTTTACCAATTGACTTGTCTTGTGATTAAAACCTCAAATTAATTCTCTTAAGGCCAAACTTGTTTAGCTCCCCTTCTAAGACTAAAAATCTAATATTTTTCTAAGCATTCCCCTATATTCTAAAATTCCCGAAGTCCCTAAAACTCATACAAAGAGCACACAACAAAACAATGCACACATTCAAGCGAAAATTTCATAACCCCTAAATCCTGGATATTACAGTTCTACCCTCCTTAAAAAAAATTTCGACCTCGAAATTACCTGACAAGAATAAGTGAGGGTATTGCTGTCGCATAGCTTCCTCCGGCTCCCACGAAGCTTCTTCCGATCCATGGTTATGCCATAACACTTTGACGAGAGGAACTGATTTCCTCCGTAACACCTTCACATCCCGATCTAGAATCTGAATCGGCTCCTCCTCATAGGACAAATCCGGTTGTAGTTCTACCTCCTCAACTGGCACTACATGAGATGGATCCGATCGATAATGACGTAACATCGAAACATGAAACACATCGTGCATTTGCTTCAACTCCGAAGGTAACTCTAACTGATATGCCACTGGTCCAACCCGCTTCAAAACCCGATAAGGTCCTATAAACCTGGGGCTTAACTTTCCTTTGCGACCAAATCTCATCACGCATCCTCTTAACATGTCCTCTAATACTTGGATTACTCGCTCAGACTGGCCGTCAGACTGTGGATGAAATGCCGTACTGAAGTCTAATCTGGTGCCCAAAGCCTGATGTAATGCTTTCCAAAACCGAGACGTAAACCTCGGATCCCTATCTGAAATAATCGACACCGGCACTCCATGCAATCTTACAATCTCTGCCACATACAATTTCACCAAATTCTGCAAAGAATAATCAACTCGCACAGGTATGAAATGTGCAGACTTCGTCAATCGATCCACTATCACCCATACCGAATCTTTCTTAGTTGGCGTAAGGGGAAGCCCACTAACAAAGTCCATGGTGATACGCTCCCACTTTCATTGCGGAATCTTTATCGGCTGAAGCAATCCCGATGGAACTTGGTGTTCAGCCTTAACTTGCTGACACGTTAAGCACTTCCCCACAAACTCTGTAACTTCCCGCTTAAGACCAGGCCACCAAAATTGATCCCGAAGATCCCTGTATAACTTACTACCTCCCGGATGCATCGCATAAGGACCACCATGTGATTCCTGAAGAATTCTCAGCCTAAGCTCCTCATCCTTCGGCATACAGACCTTACCCTTAAAACACAAAACTCCATCGCTGTTAACACCATAATCTTCCAACTCCCCATTTTGCACTTGCCGTAGCTTAACACTTAAATCATCATCTACCAACTGTCTTTCTTTCACCTGACTCAACCACATCGACTTTACTTGTAATTCCGCCAACAAGCTTCCGTCGTCATAAAGACTAAGATGTGCGAACATCGCTCTTAAATCCGACACCACTTTCCGACTTAGGGCATCTGCCACTACATTCGCCTTGCCAGGGTGATACTCTATAGAGCAATCATAGTCTTTCAACAACTCCACCCATCTTCGCTGTCTCAAATTCAGCTCCTTCTGAGTCAGCAGATACTTAAGACTCTTGTGGTCTGTGTAGATTACTGATTTTTCTCCATACAAATAATGCCTCCACACCTTAAGAGCAAAGACTACCGCTGCTGACTCCAAGTCATGCGTCGTATAGTTAACCTCGTGAGACCTCAATTGCTGAGACGCATACACAACCACCTTCCCATCTTGCATCAGAACACATCCCAATCCAATGTGAGACGCATCACAATACACCACAAAGTCCTTCCCTGCCTTAGGCTGAATCAAAACCGGAGCTTCAGTCAAAACCCTCTTTAGCCTCTCAAAGCTCTCTTGCTGCTTATCTGACCACACGAAAGGTATCTCTTTTCTCAACAACTTCGTCAAAGGTGCCGCTATCGAGGAGAATCCTTCGACGAACCTTCTGTAGTAACCCGCTAATCCCAAGAAACTACGAACCTCCGCTACAGACTTAGGTGGTTTCCAATCTAACACCGCCTCAATCTTCCGATGATCCACCCTTATCCCTTCCGCAGACACCACATGACCTAAAAACGCAACTTCTCTCAGCCAAAATTCGCACTTGCTGAATTTGGCATAAAGCTTCTTCTCCCTTAGCACTTGCAACACTATCCGAAGATGCTCATCATGCTCTAACTCAGACTTGGAATACACAAGAATGTCGTCTATGAACACAACAACAAACTGATCCAAGTAGGGTTGAAAAACCCGATTCATCATATCCATGAACGCAGCTGGGGCGTTCGTCAATCCAAACGGCATTACCCAAAATTCATAATGCCCATATCTTGTTCGGAAAGCTGTCTTATGGATATCCGCTTCCTTCACCTTAAGCTGATGATACCCTGACTAAATCTATCTTTGAGAATACCGCAGCTCCCTTAAGCTGATCGAACAAGTCGTCTATCCTCGGCAAAGGATACTTGTTCTTGATGGTCAGCTTATTCAACTGTCGGTAATCTATGCACATCCGTATAGTCCCGTCCTTCTTCTTCACGAACAAAATCGGTGCTCCCCATGGAGACACACTAGGTCGGATAAACCCACGATCAAGCAACTCTTGAATTTGAGCCTGAAGCTCAACCAACTCCTTTGGTGCCATTCTATACGGAGCTATAGATACTGGCACCGTTCCAGGCAACAAGTCAATCCCAAATTCCACCTCACGATCTGGAGGCAATCCTGGAAGTTCTTCCGAAAAGACATCCACGAATTCTCTCACAGTCCTGACCTCTTCAACAGTTGCCTCCTTAGCCTCCAAGGCACTGACCAACATAAGAAAAGCCAAACAACCTTTCCTAACCATCTTTTCTGCCTTAAGAGCAGATACTACATTTGATAAGTAATTCCGTCTCTCGCCCATCACCACAACTTCCTTATCGTCCATAGATCTTAGTGACATCCGCTTAGCAGCACAATCCACATTCGCACGATACTTTACTAGCCAATCCATGCCTAGGATCAAGTCAAATTCCCTGAATGGCAACTCCATTAAGTTAGCCGAAAACTGCGTCCCTTGAACTTCTAAAGGCACCTCCTTAAAGAGCTTATCTACTACTACAGTCTGTCCTAAAGGACTAAGTACAGTCATCTTCCTAGGTACAGTCTCAGAGTTCACATGCAGAGTTCCAGATACCTCACTAGCGATGTAAGAATGAGTTGACCCTATATCTATCAAAGAAATAAAGGGCAACCCAGAAATAAGAAACGTACCCGTGATAACATCAGGTGCATCACTATCTTCCCTCCGACGAACCGCATACACCAAACCTGGCTGTCTAGCCTCAGTGCTACCACTGCCTCTGCCCGGGGTCCCGCGACCTCTACCAGAACCATTACCTCTGCCACTCGAACCACGACCCCTCGTCGGCTGCTGTCCACCTCTACCAGCCTGATTAAAACCCTGACCTACTGGACGATTCCTCTCTGAATCCAATGGACAATCCCTAATCATATGATCCTTGGATCCGCACTTAAAACATCCTCCTGTCTTCTTCCAACATTCTCCCGGGTGCATCTTTCCACACTGAGCACAAGTACGGTACTGTCCTCCCGTAGCAACTTGCTGAACTCACGGCCCATCAACTCTAGGTTTCTTTTGGAAATTCCCGGATGACCCTGAAGACCCATAGCTCCTCTTATTCTTATTCTGACCTCGATCTCTGTTCTGTCTCTCGGTCCGCTTAACTTCTTCAGCTATCCGCGCTCTATCCACTAAAACTGCAAAATCTCTCTCTCGATGTGGTGCAATCAACACTCGCAGCTCATCTCGCAACCCATCCTCAAATCTGACACACCGCTCATAATCAGTAGCTACAATCCCTCTGGCATAACGGCTTAATCGCAGAAACTCCGCTTCATACTCAGCTATCGACTTATTTCCTTTTACCAGATTTAGGAACGCCTTTCTCTGAGAGTCAATGTAGCTAGTTCCGACATATTTCCCTTCAAACTTGACCTTAAAATACCCCCAATCTACTCAATCCGCAGCTTCTCCTCGGTAGCGCAGTCTAAATCGTCCATGATTCTCTCGACTGCTTCTAACCAGTACTCCGCTACATTCGGAGCTACCCCGGATACCCCCCTAAAAACCTCGGCTCCGTTAGATCTAAGTCTCTCAGCCACTGACTTTCGTGCTCCATTACCCATACTAGCTCCCGCTACTCGCTTTAGAACTCGCAACATAGCTTGCGATACAGCGTCATCTCCTCTAGTTTGCTCTTGAAATTCCACTCCAACAGCTGGTGGCAGAGCTTCATTTTCAGAACCCTGACCAGACCTAACTGGTTCCGACACAGCCATTCTGACTCTACCGCGTCCACGACGACCACGTCCCCTAGAACTCATGTCTACTTAGTGTCTTATCTGTTTTTATGAAAATTTTATGCATTAGAGTCTTTTCACTTCTTGTTTAAAGAAAGTCTTATGCAACAGAGATTTATTCAATGATTTCTCCGTAGGATACACATATACCTAGGGTCCATGTCTCTAAAGTATAGTTTCCTAGGCTTATCAACTAAAATATCATACATTAACATACTCACATAAATTTATCAACAAAAGAACTTACCTGGCGGACTTGGGCCGAGAACTCGGGTGCCATGCTTCTATAAAACCATTTTTAACCAAAAATTTTCAAAACATTCATTTGGGCCAAATTTTGAAAACGTTGTGGACTTCAAAACCCAAGGCCGAGTGTTTAAAACTGGGTTCTGATACCAAGTTGAAACACCCCAAACTCGGCCCACAAGCCCTGACCGGATCTGGTATGCTCCTCAATAAAAACTCGTTTTGTCGTTTTCGAAAAACATGTGATTTTGGAATAAAAGAATAGATTTGAAGTACGAACTTGCTAAAAACCGTTTTGTAACTTAAGTTTTGTATTTATAAAATTATTAAGTCTATGTTTTAAAAATTTATTTATCAAAGAAGATATAAATTTAGGACTTATTATTATTTTGAAAACCATAAGTATTTAGGTGTCAAAACATTTTTATACGATTATCGAAAATATTTAATTATTTAGTTGAAATTGATCGTAGCAGAATATAAGTTAAAACGTAAAAGTAATATAGCTAATGGCGGCCTTATTAAAAAAAACATATCCCAAATTAAATCTCGAAAATATATAAGAAAACGTAATAAGTTTAATAAAAAGGAAAACCCAATTACTGAGTTGAGCAATGGCCACCACGTAGTCCTCGCTGACCCGGTCCAAATCATTGTGTATCACTTGAAATGATATCCCACTGAAGGGTGAGTCAACAGACTCAATGTGTAACAATACACTAAAAGTCCAATCGATCATAGCAATAAAGCCTATAATATAGCAAATAATAATTGATTAAATCACATGTACATATAAAATGAAATGTAATCCCGAACCCAACTTAGATATCCATCCGCTACACACCACCCGTACCTACCAATCACACCGTGGGGATTACTAAATCGACCCTCCATCCGCTACACACCATCGAAGGCAGTTGCTGCAGTCAACATGCACATCGCCCTTATAATTGTGGCATAGCCACCAGATAATTGTGACAGAGTCACCGGATTCATAGTATGTGACCGAAGTCACCGGATTCATAATATCGTGACCGAAGTCACTGGATAATGTGGTAAAACCACCGAAACACTTCCCCTTTCAATATTACCCATATGCCCATGCAATAACATATTATTTCAATATCATGCCATATACCCCCAAAATCATATCGGAATCGTTCACATTTCATATTTATGCTTATAGCATTATTAATGATGCAGATATCATGCCTTGTACATTATCCCAAAATCATAACCACATATCGAATATGTCTCATATTAAAAGTTTATACAAAATGCTAAGGAATAACGTACCTGAATTCATTGTACCATTGAATGGTACCCGAAGCCATAATCATTTATATTTCTTTATAAGCACACATTTTTATCAATAATACTATTAATCTATTAGAATTTTAGTGTAAGCTACACACCTTGTAAACACGGAAAGCGATAGAATACTTAAGATTTCCGACTCTTGCCTACAACGTCGACAGTACCTACATATCACTATGTGAGAAATCGATTATCACTAAAAAGATATGGCCTTAGGCCGAATATCATCATCTCCTTACCTTGGTTAATTCAATTCCCGAATGATCCCCCTCTAAACGTTGGCTACAAAGAAACCCCGAACTTTCCTTCAAGTTTCGGCCAAAGATAATAAAAGGAATTAGAATTTCACTTTTCAATCGTTAGAAAAAGAAAGAGGTAAAGAAATTAGTCTAGAAGAGATTCTTACCGAAAAAAAAAAATAAAGACCAAAATGCAAATGATCACTAACTCCAAAAATTCGGCAAGATGAAATAGAAAAATAGATTCAAATGAAAAAGATGATAGGTTTTTGGTGCTTAGAAGCAATCGGTTTCAATGGTATCAATAAAGTGAAACTTTTGGCTTTAGATGAGAATGGAAAAGAAAAAGACAAGGAGAAATGATCAAAGAGAATAAATGGGTTTCGGTTATGGAAGAAATTGAACAAAGAAAAAGTTTTTGGTAATGGTCAAGTGAGAAAAGATGAAAGAAAAATGCCTTCAAAAGTGGTAATATTTTGGTACCAAAAAGAGAGAAAATCTTGAGAGCAAAAGAAGAAAAAGAGTACCAATTTGGTCAAATATGATAGCCAAAACAAAACAAAGTTTTCACCAAATGCAAATGACAATTTCGGCTAAAGAGAAAAGAATTTGGAGAAAAGGAAAAAGATGCACAAATTGTTTAAAGTTTTGGCCATTATCATCCCCCAAAACCCATACCACATTCGGCCAACTCACAAGCCAACACAATCCCCCTTTTTCCTCCTCATTTCTTCCCTATCAACCCCTAATCACTATCACAATTAAACCAACCCCCCTTAGCCCCTTATGTGTCTAGGTTCATGGTCAAATGACCATGGAAAAACTTCCAAAACATCACCCACTCTTCAAGCCTTTTGTCCCCTAAACATTCCATAACATATTGATTCCTTACCTTAACTACTAACTTTCCTTTTCCCTTTGGTCTACTATCCAAAAATAAAAGAAGAGTCCATCCATACAAGATAAGGCTTGACCGACACTATAGGAAAGAGAACAAAAATTAAAATTCCTTCCAATTGCTAGCTAAGGGATTCGAACGTCTCACCTCATGCATTCACCCATGCGCCATCACCACTTTACCAATTGACTTGTCTTGTGATTAAAACCTCAAATTAATTCTCTTAAGGCTAAACTTGTTTAGCTCCCCTTCTAAGACTAAAAATCTAATATTTTTCTAAGGCATTCCCCTATATTCTAAAATTCCCGAAGTCCCTAAAACTCATACAAAGAGCACACAACAAAACAATGCACAGATTCAAGCGAAAATTTCATAACCCCTAAATCCTGGATATTACAGCAACTCTCTAGTGGTCAATACCTAGATTACTCCGATATCTTCCTATCAAGACTATGTAGTAGAATATTGGAAAAAATGGCTTGATTTTCCATTGATTAGAAAGGAATATATATACACAAATTAGGCAACACAAATAGGAATTAAACTAAAATTAAGGGATTACAACTAATAACAAAATAGAGAACATCTTTGGGAATTAATTCTCTAATATGCCCCTTCAACATGTAGCTCCGGTGGAGACACCAATCTTGACCCTTAGTTCTCGGAAGCGTTTTCGTGGAAGCAGTTTGGTAAAAGCATCTAAAAGTTGATCTGTTGAGGAAACATGAGTAAGATGAAGAGCATCTGATTGAACTTGATCATGAATAAAGTGATAGGCAATTTCCATATGTTTCATGCATGAATGAAAGACTGGATTAAAGCAGAGGTAGGTGGCACCAACATTGTCATAATAAATAAGAGGCTGTGTAGGAAGATTGACCCCAAGCTTTGTGAGAAGAGAACAAATCCAATTGATTTCTAAAGTATTAGCGACAACTGATCGATACTTAGCTTCTACGGATGACCAAGTAATTGTGTTGTTTTACGGATGACCAATAAATAGGATGACATCCAAGATAGATAATATAAGCACTCATAGAGGTATAATTGTGTTGCCAGCTTAATCTACACCTAAGAAGGCATGAAGAGAAAGTGGATTTCGTTTATTAAGAAATAATCCATGAGTCAGTGTGCCATACATATACTAAAGTAGTCGTTTTGCAACATTCCAATGTTCAGATTTCAGACGGTGCATGAATTGGGACAACTTGTTGACAGCATACGTTATATCTGGGTGAATGAGGCAAAGATATTGTGGACTACCAACAATGGTTTTATATTTTTTATAGTCAGTCAGTGTTGTACTTGAATGAAGTGTGAGATTTCCATAGGTAGAAAGTGGTGTAGCAACAGGGTGTACACTAGACATTTTTGTTCGAGCAAAAAGACCACTGATGTAGCACTTTTGAGTAAGTAATAGACCATACGAAGTGGTGAGAACTTTAAACTGGAGAAAATAAGACAAGGCACCAAGATCCTTGATTGAAAAACATTGTGCTAGGAGATCAATGTAGCATTGAACAACATTAGTGTCGGTACTTATGATAACAATGTCATCTACATAAACAAGTAGATTTATTGTAATGGCACTTGAGTTGAGTATAAATAAAGAATTGTCTGCATGAGAGTTTGCGAACCCAGACACAATGAGGAATTGGCGAAGTTTAAGGTACCAAGCCCATGGGGCCTGCTTGAGTCCATATATAGCTTTCTTTAATTTGCCTACATGTGTTGGGTTATCTCAATCAACAAATCCCAAAGGTTGGGCCATGTAACAAGGCATATTATTGTTGGCTTGAAAATTGGACTAAAGGTGTCATGATAATCCACACCATGTAGCTGATGAAAACCTTTAGCAACTAGTCTAGCTTTGTACCTGCCAATAGAACCATCAACAAGTCGTTTAATACGAAATATCCACTTATAGCCAATAAGATTCTATAGATAAGAGGATGGAACAAGGTTCCAGGTTCCATTCTAAACAAGAGCATCAAAGTCATATTTCATAGCTTGTCTCCATTTAGGATCTTTTTGGGCTTGGTTAATAATACGAGGCTCAACGTCTGATGATTGATGAAGGATAGCAATGAGATTCATCTTGGTTAGAGGTTTGTGGATTTTTTTTTTTTGCTCTAATGATCATGGGATGAGTATTTTGATGGATGGTTTGAGTTGTGGTTGAAGTAGAGGAAGTTTCAGAAATTGTGTGGTTCAAGCAATAATCAAACTGTGTCCAGTTAAAGGGAGATTTGAGGACTAATGTGAGTAATCGACTGGTGAGGAGGGTTGGTCAACCGTTTGGGCATGTGGTGATGGATGTTGACATGGGGAATCCCTTTGTGGAGAGGTATGTTAGAAAAACGGGTTTGGAAAACGTAGTGGAAAATAAATTTAGGGAAAAAGCAGAGCTTTAAAAAATTTTCCAAAACAAGATCTTGGTTGTGATATCTAAAGTAATAAACACATCATAAAAATTGTACCTTTTCGATTCGTCTAGGATGAACGCTTCGACCGAGTAGTCTTCTTCGCTATCCTCAAGCTCACGTCTACCGAGTGTGGGTTCGCTTCGAATTAGAAAATCTTTCACAATTTAATTTCTCTAAACTTTTGGGTCAAGTTGTAAATTAGAAAAATATCTCTAGAAATTTTCTAGAATAATCTCTTCAGAGTTTCTGTCTACAACCTTCTCTTGAATTCAAGAGTCGGTAAATAATGATCCAAGACTCTCTTTATATAGGGAGAGTTTAGAGAGTTCAACTATGATTAAACTTAATTACTTTAATATTAAATTTATATAATATTTATCAATATAAATATTTGATTAAATTTAATATTAAATCTTATTAAAATAATATAATGTTTATCTACAAGATCAACATTAAATTAAATTTCATATTAAGATAATCACTTTAATATTAAATTAATAAAATACTATTAAGATAAGTATTAAATTTAATTTAATATTAAACTATTAAAATAATATTATTTTTGGAATAATTAATCTGAAATCAAATTCTTCGGTAGAATTCTAGTAGAAGTGTAACTCTTCCACTGCTGAACCATCAACAACCAACTGCCGCTAGCCATCGGGACGCCATTGTCCCAGCCACCAGCACCACCGTGGTAATTTAGGTGCGGCACCGTTACGACACCCTGATTGGACCGGTCTAGCCACCGGTTGGATTGTCGGCCCGGTTTCACATATCGGGCCCTATTCGACCAGTTTTTTTGTTTCAATTTTAGGCTATCGGACCCAATTTACGATCTCAAATCCAGTTTTCAAGTTCAATTACCCATTGGGCCAATTGTCTGACTTGAAAATTAATTTCAAAAAATATCATATTAATTTTAATTAGTTTGATTAATTTAATTTTACTTGATCAAAATAATTTTTTCCAAAAAATCACTTAGAATTTCCAAATTAATTTTTCAAGAAAATTATTTAATAAAATTCTCTAGTTGAACAATTCTCACAACCACTTAATTTAATTTCACATCGAATATATCGACTCAATTAAATTATTTCCAAAGTAGTAGAATTTTCTTCTAATTCAAATGTAATCCGATAGAGCTTTTGTTGAGCTAGCGGAGGGACCAATTGGACATATACAATTAGGCTCTAGTGATTGCAATTATGTCTAGAAGCATCATTCCGATAGTTAGCAATTACTTAATCATGGAGTCAACCCACAAGAAGTACAATGATTGAAAACTCCTTATTGTATACTCTTTATGAAAGCAATTCATCCAACTATTTTGTCTAATGACCTCGTCATGTATGTGTTACCCTCATATGATATCCTTGAGTTCTTTAAGTGACATCCATTCACTCAATACAATTCTATTTTATCTCATTGTCACCATTGTGTCTTCTTAATGATTAATATGATCACTGTCAACAAATGACTATGAGAAATTGCTCGTTCAAGAACAATTAACCCGTGACCACGTTCCATATTTATCAATCCACATTATGCCATTGAAAGGATATCACTAACTCTTTAATTGAACTATGAATTCCACTATTGTTAGTAAGCCATGTCATACACAAGTCATGTACCCAACATACTGGCTATGGGTTTGATCATCTTTAGAGTATATGCCCCCACTTATATCAAAGCATATGAGTTGCATACGCATGGTCAGTTACTAGCTCAGGATTTAGGTAAATCACACCATGAACGTCTGTAATAGCTTGATTTTGGGGCTAGTCGAAATAATGGTTTCGGGACCGCTAATCCGAGGTTGAAGAATTTTGATATTATTTTATGTGTTATATAGCATGTTTATAAGGATGCATGAAAAGTTTGGTGCTTTAATTTTAGCAATTGTATGCTTAATTGTGAAAAAGGACTAAATCGCATAAAGTGTGAAAGTTCTATAATACAAGGTCTAGGTGCCTAATAGCCATAGAATATTAAATTGGAGGTCCTTAAAGTGAAATTAGGCCATTAAAGGTGTGTTGTCCGGCCATAGGAAACAAGGGAGACAAGAGCATTAAAATTTGGTAAAATTTTGGTGAAATTAGGTGATAAAAAAATGAATAAAATAAGCTAAATGAAAAAGATGCCATCTTTCACTATTCATGCTTCTTCTCCACTGAAAATTGAGAGTAAATAAGGGTTCTTGGAGTTCAAATTTTCATCAACACAAATCACTTGCAAGCAAGGGATTCTAGGGGCTTTTCTTGATAATTTTTGTACTTTTAGAACCCCCAAAGCTTAAGCTAGTTAATGAGGGACTAACTTGCAATATGGTTAAAATTTTAGGGACTTTCCATGAGAGTGTTTGTGTTGTTTGCTGAGTTTTTATGGAAGAAAATGAATGTTAGTGAGCTAAGGAACAACTTTTGTGAAAAGTGTTACAATGAAAACACCTAAAATGGACTTAGTTGTAAAAGTTGTAATTTAGCAATAAATGCATGAAATAATTGGTTTTGTGAGTTGTTGAAAAAGAAATAAATGTTCAGCTAGGTATGGTTAATAAGAAAATATGATGAAAAATTATTTACGAGCCTAGGGGCAAAATAGTAATTTTGCCAAAGTATAAGGGCAAAATGGTCATTTTTCCTAAGTAGAAATTTTTGATGTATCATGAATTATAAGTGATTAAATGAGTGAATTTTATGATTATAGATCAAGAAGAGCGTGGAAACAACCTTGACCGTGGAAAAGGCAAGGTTACGGATTAAGTCGTCGATTAACACATTTTGCACCGAGGTAAGTTTATGTGTAAATGATACATCTTTAATACATATGTTGTTACTTATTGGTGCATTGAATGAATGAGGTCAATCATGATTGAAATTGATAGATAGTGAATAATTCTCGTATGAACCTCGAAATAGATATTTAAATGAGGAAAAATATCCGTCATAACTATTTGGTGGGTTGTGTGCGATACCACCGTAATCATCCTATTTGGTGGGCTATGTGCGATACCACCTTAATATTTATTCACCATGGGCTATGTGCAATACCATCATTGATATTATCATTTGGTGGGCTATTTGCGATACACAGTAAATATTCTTGTTGATGGGCTATGTGCGATACCACCCTATTATTGATTAATGGTGGGCTGTGTGCAAAACCACTGGGTACTTAGTATTATTTCGAGGGGTTCATCAAGAAATTGTATAAGTAAATGTTTCATGTTGCTTGTGGTGATGAGTGCATGGAATGTGTACAAGTAATTGTGAGCAATATATATGTTGTATGGTTGAGATGAGTAAGATGACCATAGACATGTGAATTGTCTTACTTATTATGAAATGTTATTGATTGATTGGCATATGTTATGATGCTTATAGTTTACATGTAAACTTACTAAGCTTAAAGCTTACCCCATTTCTTCTCCCTTATTTTATAGTGTCAAAGAGCCGGTTCGGGATATGAAGATAATTTGAAGATCATCCACACTATCAGCTCATCTCGGGATATCTAGATTTAGCATTTTGAGCATAGCATATATAGGGCTAGACTTAGTGAAATGTTATGTTGTTTTGGCCAAGTGTGTTGGCTCTTCCAAAGATGAACTCTTTTGTAAATGGCCATATTTAATGGCTCATTATAAATGAATATATGGAAAGGTGAGGTTATCCATGAATATGTATGGTGCATGGTCGGGGTTGTTTGGTTAATGGTTGAATGTGATTGGTATTGTATGAGTTAGGGTGATAAAAAGAGCTTGGCGAATAGCCTTGTTCTTGTCCACACCGGTAGGCACACGGGCATGTGTCTAGGCCGTGTGTGACGCACGGTTAGTCCCATGGGTGTGTGATCAGGTCGTGTGTCCCCTGCATGTTAATGTTGCAAGTCAGTGTCGACCATCGGCTAGACACATGGGCGTGTGCCTAGGCCGTGTGCCCCTTATATGGTTGCTGACGTCACAAACAGAATACCTATGTTTTCACACACGGGTGAGGACACGGGTGTGTCTAGGCCGTGTGAAGGACACGGGCGTGTGAAAACCCCTGTAGGTTCGAAATAAAAAATAAATTCCACATAGGCTAGGGCATGGGCGTGTGCGACTACACGACCTGCCTACACGGGCATGTGGCAAAATTTTTCTAAGTTTACAAAAGTTTCCGGTTTGATTCCGAGGCCCTCCGTTTGCATGTTTATGGGCTCGTAGGTCTATAATAAGAATGTTATGAATGAAAATGAAAAGTTTTAAATTGGAATGAAATTTGATAGCCTAAAGTTGTGTGTTCAAGTGAGTTAAGCCTGGTAATGCCTCGAACCCGGTTCTGATGTCAAATACGGATAAGGGGTGTTACAACTTCACAAGTGAATTAATTCACAAACGGATTCGGAATTAATTCATCTTAGGTCCAATCTAATGTATTATTCTTGTAACAGCCCGATTTAGGGGCTAGTCAGAATAGTGATTTTGGGACCACTAAACCGAGGATAAGGAAAATTATTTTGATATTATTTTATGCGTTATAGCATTAAAATATGGCTATGTAGAAATTTCGGTGCTTTAATTTTAGCAATAGCATGCTTAATTGTAAAAAAGGACTAAATCGCATAAGATGCGAAAGTTCTATTTTATAAGGTAGGGGTACCTAATAGCTATAGAATGTAATTTGGAGGGTTTTAAAATACAATTGGGCCATTTTGGAGTGTAATGGCCTGCCATAGGGTGCATAGGGAACAAAAGCATTAATTTTAGTCAAATTAGGTGATAGATGGTGACTAATTGACTAAAATATGATAAAATAAGATGACTAAAGGAAGCTATCATCTTTCACTATTCATCTCCCCCTCTACTACAAAAATTTCAGCAAGTTTAAGGATTTGAAAGCTTGAAAATTTCAGCTACATCTCATTCTTGGAAGTAAGTAATTTTTGAGGTTTTTCTTAATAATTTTTGTACTTTTGGAGTCCCCAAAGCTTAAGCTAGCTAATGAGGGGACTAATTTGAGATATGGTTGAAAGTATAGGGACTTGCCATGAGAATGGTTATGTTGTTAGCTGATTTTTTTATGGAAGAAAATGAATGTTATGAAGATGAGGATCAACTTTTGTGAAAGGTGTTAGCATGAAAACACCTAAATAGGTCTTAAATGCAAAGAATAAATTTGTGTCATAAATGCATGAAATGGTTGGAATGGTGAGTAGTTGTAAGAGAAATAAATGTTAAGCTAGGCTTGTTTGTTGAGAAAATGTGTTGAAAAATGGTTTACGAGCCTAGGGGCAAAATCGTAATTTTGCCATAGTACAAGGGCAAAATGGTCATTTTTGCCTAAGTGTAGAAGTTGATGTATTATGATCATAGAATGATCTAAATGAATGAATTTCATAGTTATAGATCAAGAAGAGCTCGGAATCAACCTTGATCGTGAAAAAGGCAAGGTGACGGATTAAACTGTTAGTTAACACGTTTTGCACCGATGTAAGTTTATGTGTAAACAATGTATTTTATATACATATTATTGTTGTTGACTAGTGTATAACACAATTGTGAACATGTATGATCCAAGTGGATTTGATATGGTAGTTATTTAATTCTAGGATGAATGATAGTATGGATATGTAAGTGTGTTATATCAATTCTTAATGGTGGGCTATGTGTGATACCACCTTAATATTTAATTACGATGGGCTATGTGGGATACCATTGTCTATTTATCATTTGGTGGGCTATGTGTGATACCACCGTAAATAACCTCTTGGTGGGCTATGTGCGATACCACCGTAAAAAACCTCTTGGTGGGCTATGTGCGATACCACCGTAATTAACCTCGTGGTGGGCTATGTGCGATACCACCCCAATAAATTTGATGGTGGACTAAGTGCGAAACCACTGAGAAATTGATCTTGAGTGGTTGATCGATAGATTGTGATGTGTTATATTATGTGATATTGTGGTGCTAAGTGCAGGGAGTTGTGCTAATGAATGTATACATTGATCTTGTGACATGGTTGGAATGTGGAAATGGAAGGAATGAGTAAGCATGATTATGAATGTGGATTGTTTCTTGTATAGCATGTATTGTTATATAATTGTTTAGCATATACTAAAATGTTATATTGTTTACATGTAAACTTACTAAGCTTTAAGCTTACTCCCTTCTCTTTTCCCTTGTTTTATAGAGTTTAAGAGCCGAGCAGGAATACGTGGATAACCAGAAGACCGCCCTCACTATCAGATCACCTTGGTATATCTAGACTTAGTGATTTTGTATGTGGCATGTATAGGGGCTAGACTAGTTAGGTTATTTTGTTATTTTGGCCAAAAGTGTGCTGGCCCTTATCAAGTTAGTTACATTGTACATTGCCATAGTTGATGGCTCACCTTATTACTTATGAAAATATGAAATTATTCATGGAAGTTCATATTGCAATTATGAGTTGTTTATTGATATGTTGAATGGGTTTATGAGTTGTGAGCTAGAGGGGTGCAGAAAGCTTGGCAAATAACCTTGTTTTTGTCCACATGAGTAGACACATGGGCGTGTGTCTAGACCGTGTGTGACATACGGCTAGTTCATGGGCATGTGCACAGGCCGTGTGAAGTCTCCATCTTGAAATTGGGGTTTGAATCGCCACACGGTTGAAGCACACGGGCGTGCCCAGGCCGTGTAGATTAATCAGAGACGACCACGGGCAAGCCATATGGGCGTGTGTCCAGGTCGTGTAATTCAAGTCAGTGTCGACCATGGGCGTCAAACACGAGCGTGTGAGATGATACACAGGCGTGTCATCTCCCCCACGGGCATGTAGCCCTTGTTCAGGAAAATTTTTCCTAAGTGCACAAAAGTTTCCAAATTATCCGAAACCTTTTTTAGAAGCATATCTAGGGCCTCATAGGTCCATTATAAGGACGATAGACACATGGATGGAAAAGTTTTAATTTGTAATGAGTTTTATATTCAAAAGTTGTATAACTGTGCGAGTTAAGTATGGTAATACCTCATGCCCGATTCCGGTATAGAATACGGGTAAGGGGTGTTACAATTCTACCAATAAATACATCTATGTCTCTACCTGTGGAGTTAACTGCTCCGATAACTTAGACTAGCCATCTTCCCAATTAGAATTGTAAACAACATAATAATCCTTCTCAGTATTTGAATCAAATGCTCACTTTGATTCTTTTACGGGATTATGGGATCATTTAGATTATCTACTGAAGTAAGTTGCCTTTCTCGCAATGTAAACGTTCTTTACAATGCCACTTATCTTCAATTTGAACTTTAGACAATCAATGAGCTAATATTTGATTGTCACAATTTTGCTATACATGCAAAATATAAAAGTCATAAATACAAAAGACATAATAGTGAAATGTGAAATTAACTTTATTTATTTATTCATCGTTCAAATAAATAGAAAATAGTTACATGTTTACTACAATATTTGCACATTTCCCAACAACGTATTGAGTGAGCCACGTGAAATGGGAAGAATTTGGATTGGGGAAGCCATTTGGAAATGATTTCTGGAGTGGTACGAGATAGATGGGACTGGTGAGTAGTAAAGGGAAAGGAGTTTTCAAGAAATTTGACATGAAGAGAAATACATATTTTAGAAGTGGACAAACCAAGACAAATATAGGCATTTTGTGTGGAAGAGTAACCAAGAAAAACACAAGGTGTGGAACAAGAGTCAAGTTTATGTTGAGAATAAGGACGAAGCCACAGATAACATAAACAACTGATCGCTACAATCAGAGCTTTAAAATTTATAAAAGAATGATCAAACCTGGAGACTAACTCTGACAACAATTAAAGGCAAGTGTACCTATCGAACAGTAGTGTAGCTTAGGCAAGACCAGATTATCGAACCCAAAGGAACTAAAAGTATAAATACTAACTTTCTTTTTATTATTTAGCCTAAAATATAGTGAAGTTGATCTAATCTAAACGACTACTAAGCTAAAGACGCAAAGACAAAAAGAACGAATTGGGAAATAACTAGAAGAAAAACTCAGTTGATTACGACGATACCCTTAGGAAGAATCCACCTGGACTTCACTTGTTATCTAACTTTTAATTATATGATCTATTTACTTAGCTTGATCCGTAAGACTCCCTAACCTATATTAAACCCTCTCTCGAGGCGAATAATGTCTAACCCTAGGTTAATTAGTGGAACTCTCATTCGCTTATAATAACCCCCCAGGATAGCAGTAAATCGATCAATGGACTCCCATATTAGGTTTCACCCTAATCCGGTAAAATCTCATAACCCTATCTCTATTCGTTCGATCAACTCCGCTTAATTATGTTAGATCTTCTCTTAGGCAGGGTCTATTCCTCCACCTAAGCACATTAGATTTGGATTAAGCAACATAATTAAGAACAAACTAAGTTATTCATCATATAACTTAAAAATCAAATAACAAGATTCGTCTAGGTTTCATCCCCTTCAGGTATCTGAGGGGTTTACTTCATAATGAATAAAGAAAACATCGCAAGAGAAAAGATAAAACAAAACATAGGAAATTCCTAAAACCCCCTGAAGGAATTGAAGGAGAATTTCGCCGTCTTGAGTATAATTCTGGCTTCTTGGGATGGATCAACTGGCTATCCTCGTGTTATTTCCTAACTCTGACCTTCTCGGCTTGGCTCCTTGGCCTAGCTTTCGATGCCTTTCAAAGGTGGTACTTGGGGGATATATATAGGCTCTTGAAATGCGTTTCTTTCTCCCTAAGTATCCTTTTCCGACTGAAATTGCTCTTTCTAGCAACAGAGGCAAGGCCATGTCACACGCCCGTGTGGATCGAGACCAGACCGTGTTTGGACTTCTAAAGTGAGGCAGGGCCATGTGAGGCGGAGTTGATGCCGTGCTCTAAGTGTTCGTCGAGGCACGACCGTGCGGGCTATGGGCCAGGCCGTGTCATTTTCATGCTAAGGCCCATTTACTCCGTTTTAGGCCCAATTTGTGTTCTTTTCATCCTCGGGTGCTTTCCTAGGTCTAAGACATGAAAAGAAAGGATTACAAGCACCTTTTTATACAAATCAAGGAATAAATCATCAAAAAGTAGGCTAAATGTGGGATTAAAATATGTTACTTTTACTTACAGTTTATCAAATATCCCCACACTTAAGCTTTTGCTTGTCTTCAAGCAAAATTTTCAACTTACAATTAAAACAAACTTTCCATGATCTGCAATTCTTATCAACAATGCTATATCATAATTCATAGATAATTTATACATGGATAATTCAATTCAAAGAGTCCTAAAGATTTAAACGAGATAAGCCATGGTTTTGTACCTTGAAAACATAGGTGTCTCCCTTTATTTAAATGACTGCCTTTTCAATTTAAAACCGACAAGGATTGATGTCCTCACTAAGGATTCACTTAAATCACTCTAAAGTGTTTAAGGTTTAGGAAAAAGTTGCTTATAAGTCGAACCTGAAAAGTTAATCCCATAGGTTTGCCTGAAAATCAAATCTCCACCACTGTAATATGAGATGATAAACAGATCAAAAGGTCTTTGTCAGGGTTGTAACGGGGCTAGGGTAAAAGGTGTGGTCACAGGCTGAAATTAGAGGGTTAGAATCGAGATTGAATTGACAAGTACCTACCTAAAACTTCTCTGAAATTTCATTAACTGAAAAGTAATAATCCTACTAATACGAGCTTTTCTTTTGAAAACAGTCTTTCATTGTGTAAGCTCTCTTTTCGTACTACTAATATTGAATAACTTGGATTTTTTTAAGAACAAACTAAATAATACATGATAAATTTAACTATCAGAATAATAAACTTCGGTAACTAATCAAATCAAGTCGATTAAGGGGTAGTCAAAAGAAAGGGTGATAACAATTACAAAGGCTTTGGGTTAATATTAGTGGGTGAGTCAATAATAAGGGTTTATTAGGATCAACGGGGTTCACTAGGGGTTAATTGTGAAGGTAGGCTATTTAGTGGAGTTAGTGGGTTAAAACCTAGGTGCCTTTATCATCTCTGTATATTAAATCATAACTGTGGTCACGACATGTATAAACGAGGCAAGTTCTAGAATAACAGTTCATAGTTGACACACTCATAATTAAAAAATGAGCACGAAAAAGAATGTATGCTCTAAAAGGTTCAAATACTCACAAAAATTATGGGTGTTTTGACATCATCCTTATGAATTTTAAATTTCAAGGTAGTATTCAAATTTAGGTCAACAACCTATCAAAATGTTTATTTCTGAAAAACAGACTTATCATGCTCGATTCTCTAGTATTCCTCAAATTAAATATCAATGTACAATTAACTATGACTTATTCTAAAACATGTCAATAATCATCATAAATTATCATAGTTTTCATCTTAATTAGTAATATGACAACTTTGCATAAAAACAAGACTAAATCAGGGATTTGAGAATAATGAAAAAAGTTTGGCATTTTTATTCCACTTTTACCCTCAGGGATTTGAGAATAATGCAAAAAGTTAGGTATATTTTACCCCCCACACTTAAGATGTACATTGCCCTCAATGTACAAAGATAGAGAATGATAATTAGTGAGCAATCAAAAAGATAGGAGGGAAAAGTGTACTTCCTAGATTTACTGACGAGATCCTTGAGGATGTGGACAGTGTGTGGCATCAGGTAACTTTTTTGTATTTCGCCTAATTGTGCTTGTGTGTAGGTGGAATATATGATTTATTCTGGAAAAGTCACTTGTTAATGATCTTTTCGATGACATCGATATGTTGTTAGGGATGCTTGAATAATTGGATAGCCAATAATAAAAATTTGCAATAAAAGTTAAAATTAAACAACTTAAAATGAAGTCTTAAAAATGAAGAAAATAAAATTAAAGAAAACAAATTAAAAGGACTCAGAGGTCCTCATCGTTGGTTGGAGTCGGTGGTGGTGCTGATGATGAAATGTGGAGGTGCTGACATATTTGGTGGAGCGTCGCCTCTAATCCATCAAAGCACCGTGCGTATTCAGCGAAATGCATCTCGAACCGATCAAGTCGAGCAGAGATGTCTGGTAATGATGTTGTCGCTCGGTATGGATGCTGGCTCGGGTTTGTGCCTCCTCTGATGGTAGTGGGACATCGTCAGGAATGTCCTCGTCTGTAACAGACTGAATTTGACCCTAATCGAAATGGTGGTTTCGGGACCATGAATCTGAGTCTGAGAAATATTTTAATATTATATTTTGTGTTTATTATATGTGAATTAAGGTGTGTGAAAGTTTCGTAGAAAAATTTAATCGTTTAAGTGTCCAATTGGAGAAAAAGGACTTAATCACGAAAAAGGTAAAAGTTGCTAATTATAGTAAAATGTGCTAAAATGATGGTGGCTTCTTAATTTGAGGCATTAAAAGGGCAATTAGCCCATTTGTCATGATAGTGGACGGTTGTGGTCTTAAATGACCTTATAATTTATGTTCTAAATTTTATTACTAAAAGGTTAGTATAGTAATTTGTTAATTAATAATATATGTCATATTTTAACAAACCAAAACCACTATCATCTTTATGCTCTCTCATGGCCGAATGTTAACAAAGAAAAAGGGGTTGAAGAAGCTTTGATTTTCGGCAACTAATTGGTTTAATTAGGTAAGAATTTTAGCTCGGTTTTTGTTAATTTTTACGTTTTTGAGATCGTTGCTTAGTATATTACCCGACCCATGCTAGAATTTCTAAGATTAGTGTGTTTATATGATTCGGCCACTGATGAGTTCTTGAGGTTTTGATGTTTGATGATTTTTAAATTAAAGATATGTTAAGGATTGATATGTTTTGTATTAGAAATTTTAGTGAATTTTAGTATTTTGGGTTAAATTGCAAAAAATGAAATTTTGAGGGGCCTATTTGCTAAATAAATGAAATGTGAGGACTTGTAAAGTCCCTAGGAATATTCGGCCCTTGTATAGTCTTAGTTAATTTGGTGTATTTTGTGTGTTACGCAAATAGGACTAAATTTCAAAGTTGTGAAATATTAGGGGTAATATGGTAATTTGTCTAATTATGTGATTTGGGACTAAATTGAATTGAAATGTACTTGAATGAGCTGAATTTAATGTGTTTTAGATCAAGAGCAAAGAAAAGCTGAATTGGATCGGGGAAAGACGAAGGTTCTCGAATAGCCGATTTACACGGTCTATCGACAACCGAGGTAAGTCCTTAAGCAAATATACATTAAAGATTTATTTACAACTATGATGAATGATGAAACTTGAATTTTAAAGTATAATTATTGATAATAGTTGAATGTAGAAGTATGGTATTGAATTGAATTTACTTTGTAAAATGATAGGTGTATAAATATGTTTTGGTTGGTATGGAAGGTAATATGATCTATATGAGTTGTTTGCATTGTTGATGTTATGAAATGAGTGTTGAATTGATGATCATATCTATATCGGGCTTTAAGCCTAGCAGGCTTCGTGCCGGTGTTATTTATCGGGCTAAATGCCTAGCAGGCCTTTGCCGGTGATGTAATTCGGGCTATGAGCCTAGCAGGCCTTGTGCCGGTGATGTATATCAGGCTTATTACCTAGCAGGCTTAATGCCGATGATCAAGTTCAGACCTCGGGTCTAGCAGGCTTAATACCGGTGATGTGTTATAAATTCTTTACAAGGTGGGATGTAAATACTTCAATAAACAAAATGCTCGGGTAAAAATAAAGGTTTATAGATGCAAGGAACAAGGTAAGTGATTATCTTTCCTTTCAAATTACATAAGTGATAGAATGGTTAAAGTTTTTGATAATGAGTCTTTATGATATGTACATTTAAATTACTCATTAATAAGTGTGATATGTATATTGAATATAAGTTTGGTGATATCTTTGAGATTTGGTCAAAGGTAAAAATGTCAAAAGTGAAAGTTATCGAAAATACATATCTGTATATATATGATTAATCGTATATAATTGTGATATATGTTATACTTGTTAATAAGGTAATATGCGAATGCTTAAGGCTTAAACTGCTGGAAGGGCTGTATACCTTCAATGAGGGAATAATAAATGATAAGTTACAGAGACGGCTGTTCGACCATATTGAAATTATTATTTGTTAAATTACTTGGATTTATAGGTATATTTATATATGTATGTGTGCTAAATGTTGGAATATTTGACTGTTGTTTCGTAAATGCTTAAGACTTACTAAGCTTGTGAGCTTATTTCGTGTGTGCTCGTTGTTCTGTTTTATAGATTTTCCATCAAGCTACGGGCATCTGAGGATCGTCGGAAAAGTCAACCACACTATCTCCCCTTTTGGTACTTAATCTAAGTTTTAAACCGAAGGCATGTATAGGTTAGACTAAGGTTTAGATTAATGACTTTCGGCCTTGTATATATATATGAATAGCCTTGCGAAAATGGCTATTTCTTTTGATTAAGTCTAATACCTATGTTCTTGATATAATGGATTGATTACGATATTAAGGGATGTGAAATTCGGCCATGGTTTAATCATGTGTGGAATATGGTCGAGTAATA
Source organism: Gossypium australe (assembly GCA_005393395.2). Taxonomy (NCBI): domain Eukaryota; kingdom Viridiplantae; phylum Streptophyta; class Magnoliopsida; order Malvales; family Malvaceae; genus Gossypium; species Gossypium australe. Next base: position 36,099,226 of record CM016626.1, on the reverse strand, counting down.
TGCCTATTATATCTAGATGTGATGCATTTGGGATAAGCATGATATATTGATATGTATTGCATTCGTTTTGTTTTGGTTCGAATGAGGTGGATATAGTTGAGATGATGTTCTTTGGGTTGTAAATTAATTTGGTCTATTTGGATTATTAGAGATGCCATGTTACTGTTGATGAGTAGTAAGTTATTTTAACCTATATTCGGCCATGGTACATATATATTTGATAGCTATGGTTTGGTTTTGTGGTTTATGGCATTTTGGGCTAAGATAATGATTTGATAAGGTTTATTTGGTTTAATAGACGTGCATGTTATGTATAATATTTCACAGTCTATATGTGCAGCCGTTTGATACGTAAACATATATTTATAATAATGATTTTACTAGTATATTTTGTTATAGGGATTCGATGTATAAGGGTAAATAATAAAGTAGTACATGAACATATTTGTACGAGGATTGTTTAAAAAAAAAATGGTATGTGCTAATTTGGTGTTTATAAATATTATGTATATATATATATATGGAATGCTTTAAGATTTTATTTGATTAAATATGTAAGTGACAATTAGATTTTCGTTTGTGTTCGTGTTATAGGCGAATAAATGTATAAATATTATATACTTATGCCGTTGTTGTTTTTTAAATGACCATGTGATTTTATTATGCAGGTTGTTGTATTAGGACCTGATAGAATATATACATATATATATTCATTTGTGATAGCATGAAATGATATGAATTTATCAAGTATTAGTTTGGATGGAGTGCTTGGACTTGGTAATGGTTATAGTAAGGCCTCGTAATCCTAACCCGGCGACGGATACGGGTTAGGGGTGTTACATTTTATTGGTATCAGAGCTTACGGTTTAGTCGATTCTAGGACTACCGTAGCACGTGAGAGTCTAACTATACATGCCTTTGTTATATATATTGATAGTGTGGTGACTTCTGACATTCTGAACCGTGTTTTATATAGTAAATGGACACTGATCCTGAAAGAGCCGTAGCGGATGATGTAGAGAGTGTAGCGCCTGACCGTGCACACGGATCAGTGCCGGTAGACTCTCGACCAGTTTCGGGTAGCCACGAGGGGGAGGCTAAACAAGCCTTCTATCAGATGATGAACGAGTGGTTTACCCAGTTTATTCAGACTAACCCGGCTGTACACCAACCTCCACCCCCGAATGATCCAACTCCGATTCCACCAGCACCCCCGCTTATAGATCCGATGAGATCTAGTAGGCCTCCAATTGATAAAATCTGAAAATTTGGGGTCGAAGAATTTAAAGCCAATGATGATGATGATGCAGAGAGAGCCGAAATGTGGCTTGATAACACTATTCGAGTACTTGATGAGCTATCTTGTACTCCAGATGAATGCCTGAAGTGTGCTATATCTTTACTGCGGGACACTGCATATCACTGGTGGAATACACTGGTATCGTGGTTCCAAAAGAAAAAGTGACATGGGATTTCTTCCAGAATGAATTCCGCAAGAAATATATCAGTCAAAGATTCATTGATCAAAAACGAAAGGAGTTCCTTGAGCTGAAACAAGGGCGGATGACTGTGACGGAATATGAACGGAAATTTGTCAGGCTCAGCAGATATGCTAGAGAGTGTGTTTCTACTGAAGCTATTATGTGTAAAAGATTTGAAGATGGCTAGAGAGTGTAGCGCCTGACCGTGCACACGGATCAGTGCCGGTAGACTCTCGACCAGTTTCGAGTAGCTACGAGGGGGAGGCTAAACAAGCCTTCTATCAGATGATGAACGAGTGGTTTACCCAGTTTATTCAGACTAACCCGGCTGTACACCAACCTCCACCCCCGAATGATCCAACTCCGATACCTTCAGCACCCCCGATGATAGATCCGATGAGATCTAGTAGGCCTCCAGTTGATAAAATCAGGAAATTTGGGGCCGAAGAATTCAGGGCCAATGATGATGATGACGCAGAGCGAGCCGAAATGTGGCTTGATAACACTATTTGAGTACTTGATTAGCTATCTTGTACTCCAGACGAATGCCTGAAGTGTGTTATATCTTTACTTTGGGACACTGCATATCACTGGTGGAAGACACTGGTATCAGTGGTTCCGAAAGAAAAAGTGACATGGGATTTCTTCCAGAATGAATTCCGCAAGAAATATATCAGCTAGAGGTTCATCGACCAGAAACGTAAAGAATTTCTTGAACTAAAACAGGGGCAAATGACCGTGACTGAATATGAGCGAAAATTTGTCAGATTGAGCCGATATGCTCGGGAGTGTGTATCAACTGAAGCCATTATGTGCAAAAGGTTTGAAGACGGTTTGAATGAATATTTAAAGTTGCTTGTTGGCATTCTTGAAATCAAAGAGTTTGTGACACTAGTAGAGCGAGCTTGCAAAGCTGAAGAGCTCGGGAAGGAGAAAAGAAAGGCTGAGACAGAAGCTAGAGACACTCGTAAGAGACCGTCGGGTAAGAATTTCCATTCCACATCTAAGAAGTTTAGAGATGACTTCAGCCGACATAAAGCTACTTCAGATTCACCTAGACGTGATCGACCTCCAGTGGGCTCCCGAGCTACCTCGATGGCCAGTGTTGGTAACGTTCCACAGAATCGAGTTGAATGCAAGCACTGTGGGAAATGGCATTCCGGGAGTTGTAGATTTCATGATCGGTCTTGCTTTAAATGTGGATCGTCAGATCATTTTATTAGAGAATGTCCGATGTTAGTTGAGTAGAATACAGTTCAGAACATTAAGTCGAGCAACACATCAGCGCGAGGTAGGCCACCTAGACATTCAGGCAATGTAGGTGGTAGTCAGAGAGGAACGAAGAACGCTGCAGTTCGATCCGAGGCTAGAGCTCCAGCTAGAGCTTATGCTACATGAGCCAGAGAGGATGCTTCCTCCCCCGATGTTATTACTGGTACTTTCACACTCTACGATACTACTGTGATTGCATTGATTGATCCTGGTTCGACTCATTCATATGTGTGTGAAACTTTAATATCCAGTAAGACTGTACCTGTCGAGTCTACTGAGTTTGTGATCCGTGTGTCCAACCCTTTGGGTCGCTGTGTAATGGTTGATAAAGTGTGTAAAGGTTGCCCATTGATGATTCAGGATTCTTGCTTTCCAGCTGATTTAATGTTACTGCCTTTCGACGAGTTTGATTAAATTTTGGGAATGGACTGGTTAACTTCACATGATGCAGTGGTGAATTGCAAAAGAAAGTTTATTGATTTGAGATGCCAGAACGGTGAGATCATCAGAATTGAATCCAGTGATCTAAGTGGGTTTCCTACAGTAATATCCTCGATGTTAGCCCGGAAGTATGTGAGAAAAGGGTACGAAGCTTATTTGGCCTATGTATTGGATAATAAAGTGTCTGAAAAGCATTTTGAATCTGTACCAGTTGTGTGTGAATACCCAGACGTGTTTCCTGAAGAACTACCGGGTTTACCACCAGTACGAGAAATTGAGTTTGGCATTGAATTAGTACTGGGAACGACTCCGATCTCGATAGCTCCGTATCGGATGGCACCTACTGAGTTAAAAGAGTTGAAAGCACAATTGCAAGAGTTAACAGATAGGGGTTTTGCACGACCGAGTTTCTCTCTTTGGGGTGCACCCGTTCTTTTTATGAAAAAGAAAGATGGAACGATGCGAATGTGTATTGATTATCGACAACTAAATAAGGTAACTATAAAGAATAAATATCCGTTACCTCGGATTGATGATTTGTTTGATCAGTTGAAAGGGGCTTTAGTATTTTCAAAGATAGATTTGACATCGGGTTATTATCAGTTGCGAGTCAGAGACACAGATGTGCCAAAGACTGCATTTCGGACGAGGTACGGACATTTTGAGTTTCTGGTTATGCCTTTTGGACTCACTAATGCACCTGCTGTTTTTATGGATCTAATGAATCGGGTCTTTAGACAGTTTTTGGATCGGTTTGTAGTTGTGTTTATTGATGATATACTAATCTATTCCAAAGATGAAACCGAGCATGCCGAGCATTTGAGATTAGTGCTACAAACTTTGCGAAACCAACAACTGTATGCAAAGTTTAGTAAGTGTGAGTTCTGGATGAATGAAGTCAGCTTCTTGGGTCATGTTGTTTCAGCATCAGGTATTCGGGTGGATCCAAACAAAATAGCAGCTATACTCGATTGGAAATCACCAAAGAATGTTTCCGAGATCCGAAGCTTCCTAGGCCTTGCGGGATATTACAGACGATTTGTAAAAGGTTTTTTTGTAATAGCTACACCTTTGACAAAGCTACTACAGAAAGATGTCAAGTTTGAGTGGTCAGAAAAGTGTCAGAACGAGCAATTGAAAGCCCTTCTGACCGAAGCTCCAGTGTTAACTCAGCCTGAATCGGGTAAAGAATTTATTGTTTTTAATGATGCTTCTTTGAATGGGTTGGGTTGCGTTTTGATGCAGGAAGGCAAGGTTATAGCCTACGCTTCGAGACAATTGAAGCCGCATGAGAGAAATTATCCGACTCACGATCTAGAATTAGCAGCCATTGTTTTCGCATTGAAAATTTGGCGTCACTACTTATTCAACGAGAAATGTCACATTTATTCGGATCATAAAAGTCTAAAGTATTTGATGACTCAGAAAGATCTAAATTTGAGACAACGCAGATGGTTAGAATTGTTGAAAGATTATGAGTTGGTGATTGACTACCATCCGGGAAAAGCTAACGTTGTTGCAGATGCGTTAAGTCGAAAATCATTGTTTTCTCTTCGTGCAATGAACGCACAGATAGCTATGTCTGGTGACGGTTCGATCATAGCCGAGTTACAAGCAAGACCGATGTTTATTCAGCAATTTTGTGATGCTCAGAAAGTTGACAAAGATTTGATTGCTATTCGAATTCAGTGTGAAAAAGGTGCAGAATCAGATTTTCAGATTGATGCAAATGACTGTTTGAATTTTAAAGGCCGAATGTGTGTTCCGAAGAACTCAGATTTGATACAGATGATTCTGAGTGAGGCCCATAATGGTCGATTGTCAATACATCCAGGTAGCACAAAGATGTATAATGATTTGAAACAGTTTTATTGGTGGCCGGGCATGAAACGGGATATATCTGAATTTGTTTCGAAATGCTTAGTTTGTCAGCAAGTAAAAGCTGAACATCAAGTGCCATCAGGACTACTTCAGCCAATCATGATACCTGAATGGAAATGGGATAGAATTACAATGGATTTTCTATCCGGTCTTTCTATGACACCGAGTAAGAAAGATGCCGTCTGGGTTATAGTTGATAGACGGACTAAGTCAGCTCATTTTGTGCCGGTTCGTACAGATTTTTCACTCGATAAACTTGCTAAATTGTACGTATCACAGATTGTGAGATTGCATGGTGTACCGAGTTCCATTGTTTCAGACAGAGACTCGAGATTCACATCGCGGTTTTGGAAGAAGTTGCAAGATGCCTTAGGTACTAAACTTCATTTTAGTACAGCCTTTCATCCGCAGACAGACGGTCAGTTTGAGCGAACTATTCAGATACTTGAGGACATGTTGAGATGTTGCGTTCTCGAGTTTGAAGGTACGTGGGAATGATACCTACCTTTGATTGAATTTGCTTACAATAATAGCTTCCAATCTAGTATCAAAATGGCGCCTTATGAAGCCTTGTATGGGCGAAAATGTCGAACTCCGTTATACTGGACTGAGCTCAGCGAGAATAAGATACACGGGGTTGATTTGATTAAAGAAACAGAACAGAAGGTAGCTATTATTAGAGGCAATTTGAAAGCTGCTTCGGATCGTCAAAAGCCCTATGCTGATTTGAAACGTAAAGACATTGAATTTCAGGTCGGAGATCGTGTATTCTTAAAAGTTTCTCCGTGGAAGAAAGTACTCCGATTTGGTCGGAAAGGCAAGTTGAGTCCGAGATTTATCGGACCGTATGAAATCACCGAACGTATTGGGCCTGTTGCTTATAGATTGAAGTTGCCCTCTGAGTTAGAAAAGATACATGACGTATTTCACATTTCGATGCTTCGTAAATATAGATCAGATCCGTCGCATGTGATCACTTCGTCTGAGATTGAAATCTGACCCGATATGACGTACAAGGAAGAACCGATCTGTATTTTATTTCGGGAAATGAAAGAGTTAAGAAATAAAAGAATTCCTTTAGTGAAAGTACTATGGAGTCGGCACGGAGTTGAAGAGGCTACGTGCGAGCCTGAGGATTCAATGAGGCAACAATATCCGACTTTGTTTAACGGTAAGATTTTCGGGGACGAAAATCCTAATGGGGGGAGAGTTGTAACAGACCGAATTTGACCCTAATCGGAACGGTGGTTTCGGGACCATGAATCCGAGTCCGAGAAATATTTTAATATTATATTTTGTGTTTATTATATGTGAATTAAGGTGTGTGAAAGTTTCGTAGAAAAATTTAATCGTTTAAGTGTCCAATTGGAGAAAAATGACTTAATCGCGAAAAAGGTAAAAGTTGCTAATTATAGTAAAATGTGCTAAAATGATGGTGGCTTCTTAATTTGAGGCATTAAAAGGGCAATTAGCCCATTTGTCATGATAGTGGACGGTTGTGGTCTTAAATGACCTTATAATTTATGTTATAAATTTTATTACTAAAAGGTTAGTATAGTAATTTGTTAATTAATAATATATGTCATATTTTAACAAACCAAAACCACTATCATCTTTATGCTCTCTCATGGCCGAATGTTAACAAAGAAAAAGGGGTTGAAGAAGCTTTGATTTTCGACAACTAATTGGTTTAATTAGGTAAGAATTTTAGCTCGGTTTTTGTTAATTTTTACGTTTTTGAGATCGTTTCTTAGTATATTACTCGACCCATGCTAGAATTTCTAAGATTAGTGTGTTTATATTATTCGGCCATTGATGAGTTCTTGAGGTTTTGATGTTTGATGATTTTTAAATTAAAGATATGTTAAGGATTGATATGTTTTGTATTGCAAAAATGAAATTTTGAGGGGCCTATTTGCTAAATAAATGAAATGTGAGGACTTGTAAAGTCCCTAGGAATATCCGGCCCTTGTATAGTCTTAGTTAATTTGGTACATTGTGTGTGTTATGCAAATAGGACTAAATTTCAAAGTTGTGAAATATTAGGGGTAATATGGTAATTTGTCTAATTATGTGATTTGGGACTAAAGTGAATTGAAATGTACTTGAATGAGCTGAATTTAATGTGTTTTAGATCAAGAGCAAAGAAAAGCGGAATTGGATCGGGGAAAGACGAAGGTTCTCGAATAGCCGATTTACACGGTCTATCGACAACCGAGGTAAGTCCTTAAGCAAATATACGTTAAAGATTTATTTACAACTATGATGAATGATGAAACTTGAATATTTAAAGTATAATTATTGATAATAGCCGAATGTAGAAGTATGGTATTGAATTGAATTTACTTTGTAAAATGATAGGTGTATAAATATGTTTTGGTTGGCATGGAAGGTAATATGATCTATATGAGTTGTTTGCATTGTTGATGTTATGAAATGAGTGTTGAATTGATGATCATATCTATATCGGGATTTAAGCCTAGCAGGCTTCGTGCCGGTGTTATTTATCGGGCTAAATGCCTAGCAGGCCTTGTGCCAGTGATGTAATTCGGGCTATGAGCCTAGCAGGCCTTGTGCCGGTGATGTATATCAGGCTTATTGCCTAACAGGCTTAATGCCGGTGATCAAGTTCAGACCTCGGGTCTAGCAGGCTTAATGCCGGTGATGTGTTATAAATTCTTTACAAGGTGGGATGTAAATACTTCAATAAACAAAATGCTCGGGTAAAAATAAAGGTTTATAGATGCAAGGAACAAGGTAAGTGATTATCTTTCCTTTCAAATTACATAAGTGATAGAATGGTTAAAGTTTTTGATAATGAGTCTTTATGATATGTACATTTAAATTACTCATTAATAAGTGTGATATGTATATTGAATATAAGTTTGGTGATATCTTTGAGATTTGGTCAAAGGTAAAAATGTCAAAAGTGAAAGTTATCGAAAATACATATATGTATATATATGATTAATCGTATATAATTGTGATATATGTTATACTTGTTAATAAGGTAATATGCGAATACTTAAGGCTTAAAGTGCTGGAAGGGCTGTATACCTTCAATGAGGGAATAATAAATGATAAGTTACAGAGACGGTTGTTCGACCATATTGAAATTATTATTTGTTAAATTACTTGGATTTATAGGTATATTTATATATGTATGTGTGCTAAATGTTGGAATATTTGACTGTTGTTTCGTAAATGCTTGAGACTTACTAAGCTAGTGAGCTTATTTCGTGTGTGCTCGTTGTTCTGTTTTATAGATTTTCCATCAAGCTACGGGCATCTGAGGATCGTCGGAAAAGTCAACCACACTATCTCCCCTTTTGGTACTTAATCTAAGTTTTAAACCGAAGGCATGTATAGGTTAGACTAAGGTTTAGATTAATGACTTTCGGCCTTGTATATATATATGAATAGCCTTGCGAAAATGGCTATTTCTTTTGATTCAGTCTAATTCCTATGTTCTTGATATAATGGATTGATTATGATATTAAGGGATGTGAAATTCGGCCATTGTTTAATCATGTGTGGAATATGGTCGAGTAATATGCCTATTATATCTAGATGTGATGCATTTGGGATAAGCATGAAATATTGATATGTTTTGCATTCGTTTTGTTTTGGTTCGAATGAGGTGGATATAGTTGAGATGATGTTCTTTGGGTTGTAAATTAATTTGGTCTATTTGGATTATTAGAGATGCCATGTTAATGTTGATGAGTATTAAGTTATTTTAACCTATATTCGGCCATGGTACATATATATTTGATAGCTATGGTTTGGTTTTGTGGTTTATGGCATTTTGGGCTAAGATAATGATTTGATAAGGTTTATTTGGTTTAATAGACGTTCATGTTATGTATAATATTTCACAGTCTATATGTGCAGCCATTTGATGCGTAAACATATATTTATAATAATGATTTTACTAGTATATTTTGTTATAGGGATTCGATGTATAAGGGTAAATAATAAAGTAGTACATGAACATATTTGTACGAGGATTGTTTAAAAAAAAATGGTATGTGCTAATTTGGTGTTTATAAATATTACGTATATATATATATGGAATGCTTTAAGATTTTATTTGATTAAATCTGTAAGTGACAATTAGATTTTCGTTTGTGTTCGTGTTATAGGCGAATAAATGTATAAATATTATATACTTATGCCGTTGTTGCTTTTTAAATGACCATGTGATTTTATTATGCAGGTTGTTGTATTAAGACCTGATAGAATATATACATATATATATATATATTCATTTGTGATAGCATGAAATGATATGAATCTATCAAGTATTAGTTTGGATGGAGTGCTTGGACTTGGTAATGGTTATAGTAAGGCCTCGTAACCCTAATCCGGCGATGGATACGGGTTAGGGGTGTTACATCGTCCTCTCCCTCGTTGGTTGGTGTCTTTAGTCGGTACTGAGGGGGATCAGTCCCTCGATGTTGTTTGATCATCCTCATATGTAGCATCGTCTAGATGCCTTGAGGAACCATGTTGCCCATCATTGTGAGGGAAGTGATCTGATCGTCGGTGTTGAGTAGGTTGAAGTACCGAGCTAGCCTTGTAATGTATGGCCCCATTGACAAAATCCCTTTCCAATGCGGCTCTATCTGATGTTGAATCGTGCATACGATAAAATACGCCAGGTCAAAAACATGTCCTTCAGACATGCATGATAGGAAGTAGACATCGTGCTTGTTTACGACACCGGTGCTTTCTCTGTGACCTGTGATGGTATGCGCGAGAATGGCGTGAATATACCTTAGGGCCGGGGGAAGTGCCGTCGCCTTAGAGCGGCTGGGGTCGTATTGGCTTGTATTGGGGCGTAGGTTGTGCCAACATTCAAGCGGGGTGCAGTGGAGCTCACGATTTAATCCGGCAGGTGGGTATTTTTCTATAAAGTCTGGCGTGTAAAGTCCGAGAGCCGTGCTGAATTGTGGTACACTTAATCAACGCACTGAGCCCCCTAAACGGAATTGAATAGCACCTGGGTCGTCGAATTGAGTCGTCACCGCTTGCAAAATAAAGGTGGTGCAGAATTGTAATGTAAGCTCCATATATGTGGGTTCGTCGATATTGAAGAAGTTCTCCCACGGTTCGGTTGAGAGGAATGCTTGAATGTCAGTTTTGAGCCCAACTTGTCGCACTGCGTTCTAATCGATACGTCTACCAGTGCCTATGGGTCTACCCCAGATTGTTTTGTACCTTTCATCTTGAGTTGCTTGGGTGAATCGAAGAAATGGGTGTCGAGTTTCGGTGGAGCACTTGCGGACGATGATCTGGGCCCCTTTCTTTTCTTGCTTGGGACGGATCGTTTGGTTCGTGACGATGACATGGTACCTGAAATATGATCAAATAATAAAAGGAACAAGTTCCTTAATCAAAATTATGACCAATGTATCTCATATCATCTATAAATTTCATTCGATATTAGTGATTCTTTTGTTCAAGAAAATTAGTAAATTTTATGTCTAAGAACAGAATCAATCAGCAACCAAAATCAATTTAGTCATGAATGTTGTGAAAACAATCACTACCTAAAAATCAAGGTTAATTTTAAACAAAAATGAAAAAGAAATATAAAGCTGTAATTAAAGGATTATGGGTACGTAAACAAAAATAAATCATGCTTTTCAAAACTAAATCTAACAAAATCTAGAAATAAATACAAATGCCATCAAGGATTATGTCAAGAAAATAGAACCAGGGGTGGGTGGGACAATCAACACGGGCGGAGCACAGCAGTGGCATGGGTTTCTGTGGCACGAACATGGCGGTGTCGTGGGTGTGCGGCTTGGTAGCACGGCTGTGGTGCGGCCATGTGGAAGGGTTTGGTTGATTTTTGGAAGAAAAAGCGGGGGGAGGGGGCGGTTTTAATGAAAAGGGAGTGGTTGTTTGGCAGGATTTGCGGAGAAGGGGGTTTAAATCTGATTTTAGGGTTTTTTTTTGGAGAATATGACGGTTATTTTTTATTTATAGGGGAGGGAGCACAGTCCGATGACACGCCCATGTCATTTTGAAATCGCATGTGCTTTTCGCGTTTTTCAGGGTTGGGCGGTTTCAAGTTTCGTGGCACGGCCGTGTGTCTATTTGGCACGCCCGTGCTCTATAAGTTAAACTATTAGCACGGTGAGGTAACACGGGCGTGTCTTGCCCGTGAATGATAAGTCAGTAGCTTCACACGGTTTGAAGGCACGGGCATGGTCTTCCCGTGGTATGGAAGTCAGTAGCTTCACACGGTTTGAAGGCACGGGCGTGGTCTCCCACGGTTGGATAGCACGGGCGTGGCTGGTATCGCAGCCCGTGTTGTTGAAAGATCTCTTTTCTCTGTTTGTGCACGGCTCTTAACATGCCCTTAGCATGTCCCCTGTCTTGCACACGGTCATTAACACGCCCGTGTTTAATGCCGTGTTACAAATCCTGCTTTTCTGTGATGTTAGAGAGAAAGATAAGAAAAAAATAAAAACAATGTTAATGTGTTAGTGCTCGGGTTCCCTCCCGAGAACCGCTCGTTTATAGTCTTAAGCTAGACTCTCCCTATTTTCTATTCTAAAGGAAGGCTCATGGAGCATAAGCTCCTCTCTCATGTCTCCAAGATCTGTACCATTATAAATTTTAAGTCGATGACCATTTACCTTGAATGTGCCTTTAGTGGGATGAGTTACCTCGATGGTGCCATATAGAAATATTGTTTTGATCATGAATGGACCTGACCATCTTGATTTCAACTTTTTCGGGAATAGTTTAAGCCTTGAGTTGTACAGTAGGACTAAGTCTCCTACTTCGAATTGCCTTGATCTCTTGAGACGAGCATCATGGCGTCGCTTTGTTGCTTCCTTGTACAGTTTTGAGTTCTCATAGGCTTCCGTTCTTCACTCGTCTAGCTTGTTCATCTACATCATTCTCTTCTTTCCTGCAATTTTGAGGTCAGTATTCAAAAATTTTATTGCCCAAAAAGCTTTGTGTTCTAATTCAAACGGTAAATGACAGCTTTTCCCGTATACAGGTTTGTATGGGGATGTCCCTAAAGGTGTTTTAAATGTTGCTCTATAGGCCCATAACGCATCATCTACTTTTAATGCCCAGTCTTTTCTATTTGATTCAACGATTTTTTCTAGAATGCGCTTAAGTTCTCGGTTTGCCACCTCAACTTGCCCACTGATTTGAGGATGATATGCGGTTGCTGTTCTTTGGTATACTCCATATTTTTTTAGGATTTTTTCAAATTGAGTATTGCAGAAATGAGTACCCCTATAACTAATAATTGCTCTAGGTGTGCCAAATAGGGAAAACAGTTTCTTGAGGAGCTTGACTACTACCCTAGCATCATTGGTAGGTAAAGCTTCTGCTTCCACCCATTTTGACATGTAATCGACTGCCACTAGGATGTACTTGTTTCCAAACGAACTAGGGAATGGTCCCATAAAATCGATACCCCATACATCAAATATTTCACATGATAACATATGTTTGAGGCATTTCATCTCGTTTAGAAATATTACCTATTCGTTGGCATCTGTCACACGAGGTAACATACCTGTTGGCATCTTTAAATAGAGTAGGCCAATAAAAACCTGATTCGAGTATTTTGTGTGCTGTCTTAATACCACTGTAGTGTCCTCCTAATGGTCCTGAATGGCAATGCTCCAAGATTTTGTTTGCTTCTGTCTTTGTAACACATCTTCGAATTACCTGATCTGCACAAATGCTGAAAAGAAAGGGATCTTCCCAAAAATAATTTTTCACATCAGCAAAGAATCGCTTCTTTTGGTGATGTGTTAATTTTCTTGGTAAGATGTTAGCAGCTAAATAATTCGCAATATTTGCAAACCATGGCACCTCAGAATGTGTTATAAAAAAGAGTTGTTCTTCGGGAAACGAATCATTTATTTCACTTTCATCGAGCTCTTTGGTGTGAGGATTTTCAAGTCTAGAAAGGTGATCTACTGCGAGATTCTCGGCTCCTTTCTTGTCTTGTATTTCCAAGTCAAATTCCTGTAAAAGTAAAATCCATCGTATGAGTCTGGGTTTTGCATCAAGTTTGTTTAGAAGATAACGAAGAGCTGAATGGTCAATGTAAACGATAACTTTAGACAATATTAAATACTGTCTAAATTTATCAAAAGTAAAAACTACAGCTAGTAATTCTTTTTTTGCGGTGGTGTAATTTTCTTGAGCGGGTGTTAATGTTCTGCTAGGGTAGTAAATCGGTTGAAAATGCTTGTCTCTTTGTTGTCCCAAAACTGCACCTACTACAAAATCACTTGCATCACACATTAGTTCAAAGGGTAAATTCCAATCAGGTGCAACTATGATCGTCGCATTGATTAATCTATCCTTAAGGATATTAAATGCATCTAAACATTCCTGGTTGAAATGAAAAGGAACATCCTTTTCTAGTAATTTTGTCAAAGGCTTAGCTATTTTAGAAAAATCTTTAATAAATCTTCTATAGAACCGGCATGTCCTAAAAAGCTTCTAATAGCCTTAACAGAACTAGGGGGAGGTAGTTTTTCCATAGTTTCAACCTTTGCTTTATCTACCTCAATCCCTTTACTAGAAATCTTATGTCCTAATACAATCCCTTCTCTAACCATAAAGTGACATTTTTCCCAATTCAAGACAAGGTTTGTTTCCTCACATCTCATTGGAACTCGTTTCAAATTTTTAAGGCAAAGATGAAAAGAATTACCGAATACCGAAAAATCATCCATAAATACCTCCATGATGTCTTCCACGAGTTCGTCAAAGATTGCCAACATGCAACGCTGAAAGGTAGCAGGAGCATTGCATAATCCAAAAGGCATTCTACGATAAGCAAACGTACCGTATGGGCATGTGAATGTCATCTTTTCTTGATCTTCAGGAGCTATGGAGATTTGAAAGTAGCCCGATAGTCCATCCAAGAAGCAGTAGTACATATGCCCGGATTATCTTTCCAACATTTGATCTATGAAAGGTAGATGGAAATGATCTTTTCTGGTGGCGTCATTCAGCTTCCTATAGTCTATACAGACTCTCCACCCTGTAACTGTTCTTGTGGGAATTAACTCATTCTTTTCATTGGGCATTACCGTCATTCCTCCTTTCTTTGGAACTACTTGCACAGGACTTACCCAAGTGCTGTTAGAAATCGGATAAATTATTCCTGCATCTAGAAGTTTAATTACCTTAGCTTTGACGACTTCTTTCATGTTAGGGTTTAACCGTCTCTGAGGTTGCACACACGGCTTATATTCTTCTTCCATTAAAATTTTGTGGGTGCAGAATACGGGGCTTATCCCTTGATGTCAGAAATTTTCCAAGCTATGGCTTTTTTTGTGCTCTCTTAGTACCTTTATCAACTCCTCTTTTTCCTTGGGTTCTAGTTCTGTAGAGATGATTACTGGTAGTGTAAAATCATCCCTGAGGAATGCATATTCTAAGTGTTTTGTTAACTGTTTTAATTCCAATTTAGGGGGCTCTTCGATGGAGGGTTTCTGTTTTAATTAGTCATAATTTTCTATGCTTTCTTCTTTCATTTGTTTGGATGATGATGTATTCAGATTCAACTCATCGTCCTCATCTTCTTCCCCCTCTTCTTGAGTTAGGCACAGTTCCGTCGTGTCGTCATGTATGATTTCCTGTAATGAATGTTGAATGATATGATCAGTAGATCAACAAAATAACAGGAATCATCTTGCTCTTTAGAATATCGCATGGCATCATAAATTTGAAAAATGATTTCTTCATCACCTATCCTCAGTGCGAGTTTACCATCACCTACATCAATAACGGCTCTAGCAGTGGCTAAAAAAGGACGCCCTAATATTAAAGGAACATTAATGTCTTTGTCCATGTCTAACACAACGAAATCAACAGGGAAAATAAATTTTTCAATTTTTACCAAGACATCTTCGATAACTCCTCTAGGATATTTAATGGATCTATCTGCTAACTGAATACTCATCCTAATAGGTTTTGGTTCCCTAAGATCTAGTTGTTTAAACATTTTGTAAGGCATTAAATTAATACTGGCACCTAGATCAGCTAATGCTTTCTTAATATTCAAGCTACCAATTAAACAAGGGATAGTAAAACTTTCTGGGTCTTTCAATTTGGTTGGCAACTTATTTTGGAGGATGGCTGAACACTCCTCATTAAGTTCCACTGTTGACACTTCTTCAAGCTTCCTCTTATTCGTCAAGAGTTCCTTTAAAAATTTTGCGTACTTCGGCATCTGTGAAATAGCTTCAACAAAGGGTAAGTTAATATGTATTTGTTTAAAAAGTTTAAGAAACTTACCGTATTGGGCATCAATTTGTTCCTTTTTTAACTTTGTTGGATATGGAATTGGTGGTTTGTTCTCATTGCATAATGGAGTTACTTCCTCAATCTTCTCATCACTTGTCTTGTTGTTCTCGTTTGGGGTTTGTTTCTTCGGTTCTCCTAATTCCTTTCCACTTCTTAGTGTGACTACTTTTACCTGTTCTATCCCTTTTGGAAAAAATTCTGCTCGTTTTTCACAGAGCATTCCAACCGTCTTAGTGAGTTCCCCAAATGACTCAGTAAATTTTTCAATTGACGTTTGTTGATCTTTAAGGGTTCTCTCGATATCTTGCAGGCGTTTTTCTGTATTTGCCTATTCCTCCTCGTGGGTTTGTTTCTTCTCTTGTGGATAGGGCAAATTTTGGAAGTTCTGAGGAGGTTGTTGCCTTTGATTTCCTTGATTGCCTTGGCCTCCCCACGAAAAATTTGGGTGGTTCCTCCAGCCTGGATTGTAAGTGTTACTATAAAAATTATTATTGGATCAGAAATTATTACCTGTATAGTTCATCTGTTTGTCCTCTGCTCCTGGTTGGTAAGGTGGGTACTCAGGATTCGCCACAGTTCCACTTGCGTCGCACTGCATGACTGGATGTGCCTGTGAAGAACATAAGTTGTCAAGCTTTTTGTTCATCACCTTTATCCGCGTTGATAACATGGTCATGGCATCGATGTTGAAAACTCCTGCGTATTTCGTCGGTTTAGTCCTTGAAGCCTGCTATTGATAATTGTTTAGTGACATTCCTCAATGAACTCGTAGGCTACTTCTGGAGTTTTGTTGTTCAAGGTTCCAGTGGCGGCTGAATCGATCAGTTGCCTTGTTGAGGGATTTACACCGTTATAGAAAGTTTGGACTTGTAGCCACAAGGGTAGGCCATGGTGTGGGCACCTTCTCAAGAGATCCTTAAATCTATCCTATGCATCATACAGTGTCTCTAAATCCATCTGCACAAAAGAAGAGATATCATTCCGTAATTTGGCTGTTTTGGCCGGTGGAAAATATTTCATTAAAAAATTTTCAGTCATCTGATCCAATGTAGTGATTGACCCTCGTTGTAATGAGTTTAACCACTGTTTAGCTTTATTTCTTAATGAAAAAGGAAATAACCGAAGGCGTATGGCATCATCAGAAACACCATTTATCTTAAAAGTATCACTGAACTCTAAAAAGTTAGCTATATGCGTGTTTGGATCTTCGTCCTGCAAACCATCAAATTGAACAAACTGTTGAATCATTTGTATTGTGTTAGGCTTTAATTCGAAATTGTTAGCAGATATAGCAGGCCTAACAATACTTGATTCTGCTCCTGTCAAATGTGGTTTCGTGTAATCAAACATTGTGCGTGGAGCATTATTTTCCCCCACATCACGTGGTGGTGGGTTGTTTTCATCCATCCCTTCAGTAGGATTGGATCTGCCTTCTTCCTCCCTTTCTATGTAATCTAGGGCTCGTCTGGTTTCCTAACGATTCCTACGAGCGGTAGCTTTGATTTCACTGTCGAATATCAAAGGTCCTCTTGGGTTCCTTCTAGTCATAAACTAGAGGTACCTACTAGGGAAAAGAAAGAAAATTTCAGCTAAAAGTAAAAATAGAAATAAAAACAAAAATAAATTGTGAAAAATAAAAATTAGGGCTAAAGTAATAAAAATAGAGTTTTCTTAATATTTTAGTTCCCCGGCAACGGTGCCAAAAACTTGATCGTTGAAATCAGAGCTTTAAAATTTATAAAAGAATGATCGAACCTGGAGACTACTCTGACAACGATTAAAGGCAAGTGTACCTATCGAACAGTAGTATAGCTTAGGCAAGACTGGATTATCGAACCCAAAGGAACTAAAAGTATTAATACTAACTTTCTTTTTATTATTTAGCCTAAAATATAGTGAAGTTGATCTAATCTAAACGACTACTAAGCTAAAGACGCAAAGACAGAACGAACGAATTGGGAAATAACTAGAAGAAAAACTCAGTTGATTACGATGATACCCTTAGGAAGAATCCACCTAGACTTCACTTGTTATCTAACTTTTAATTATATGATCTATTTACTTAGCTTGATCCGTAAGACTCTCTAACCTATATTAAACCCTCTCTCGAGGCGAATAACGTCTAACCCTAGGTTAATTAGTGGAACTCTCATTCGCTTATAATAACCCCCCAGGATAGCAGTAAATTGATCAATGGACTCCCATATTAGGTTTCACCTTAATCCGGCAAAATCTCGTAACCCTATCTCTAGGCGTTCAATCAACTCCGCTTAATTATGTTAGATCTTCTCTTAGGTAGGGTTTATTCCTCCACCTAAGCACATTAGATTTGGATTAAGCAACATAATTAAGAACAAACTAAGTAATTCATCATATAACTTAAAAATCAAATAACAAGATTCGTCTAGGTTTCATCCCCTTCAGGTATCTGAAGGGTTTAGTTCATAATGAATAAAGAAAACATCGCAAGAGAAAAGATAAAACAAAACATAGGAAATTCCTAAAACCCCCTGAAGGAATTGAAGGAGAATTCCGCCGTCTTGAGTATAATTCCGGCTTCTTGGGATGGATCAACTGGCTATCCTCGTGTTATTCCCTAACTCTAACCTTCTCGACTTGGCTCCTTGGCCTAGCTTTCGATGCCTTTCAAAGGTGGTACTTCGGGGATATATATAGGCTCTTGGAATGCGATTCTTTCTCCCTAAGTATCCTTTTCCGACTGAAATTGCTCTTTCCAGCGACAGAGGCACGACCATGTCACATGCCCGTGTGGATCGAGACCAGACCGTGTTCGGACTTCTAAAGTGAGGCACGGCCGTGTGAGGCAGAGTTGAGGCCGTGCTCTAAGTGTTCGTCGAGGCACGGCCGTGCGGGCTATGGGCCAGGCCGTGTCATTTTCATGCTAAGGCCCAATTTGTGTTCTTTTCATCCTCGGGTGCTTTCCTAGGTCTAAGACATGAAAAGAAAGGATTACAAGCACCATTTTATACAAATCAAGGAATAAATCATCAAAAAGTAGGCTAAATATGGGATTAAAATATGTTATTTTTAAAGTTTATCAGCAACCAAACACCTAAAGTTTAGTGTAGTTGGGTGGAAACCCAAAGAGTTTTTCAAAATGAGATAAAAAATGTAGTGTGGGTGTGGGCATACAGTTGATGAGTGACCTACCGCCAAATATAGTTGTTAATTCAGGTTATTTCTGCACTTAAGAAGATTGTTTCCTAGAAAATTTAGTATTTTATATTATGTTTTTGGTATTGAGTACTTAGGATTAAATATTAGTAAAATAAGTGTTTTTAACACATTTTTGAGTGTTGTGATCTATTAGGCCGTCATGGGCCTTAAGTAGTGCTAATATGTTAAATTGAGTGTGTAGGATGATGATTTATAGGCCCAATTAATGTGTGAGCAAAGGACAAGTGATGCACAAGCTTTCTGAAATGTCAAAGCATGAAACGAACCAAACAAGGTGAAATTCACCTATTCTGTTGTGCCATGTAAGGGCTTTGGCGCGAAATAGGTCAACTTGTTGCCCAAGTATGCCGGGGTTATTTTTTTCCGCACAATCAACTTTATACGAAGGCCTATGACGTGCCAAATACCTAATTTGGGCTACCAACACTCATATAAATAAGACCTTAGGGGTTTGATGTAACTAAGTCATCTTAGACACAATAGAAAAAACCCTAGTAGTTTAGGAGTAGGATTAGATTAGTTTTCTTTTGGCTTTTCTAAACTCTTTGTTTTTCCTCTTGGAATTGATTTCGATCCAAGAGTTCTTTTATATTGTTAAAGTATTTTAGTTTATTTCTTCTTTGCAATCGACATATTTCATTTTCCTGATCAAGATATTTACTACTATGTCCTCCATTCGATATCAATCTAGGATTATTCTAATCTCTTTTCTCTTCCGATTTTTTCATGTTCTTTACATGTTTATTTTAATTGCGATTAAGATTATGAATAAGATGAGTGGCTAAATCCCTTAAAGGAGATTAACGAGTGGATGGGGACGTGATTAACGAAGGATTTAGGGTTTCTTGATAGGATTAGTTGGTATAGATTACGTGTTCTGAAACCCTAGGCTTAACAACCTTAGGAAGTAATCATAGGTTAGACGAGATCAAGAGATAAGTTGAACTGAGAAATCCTAGTTTATTCTGGTTGAGAAAATGAGGTCAGGAGATAAGTGAGTATCAATTAATCAATTAATTAGCTTAAGGTTGGGAGGTAATAATTGGTTAATCGATAGCTAATCCACCCTAAAACCCTAATCTGAAGTTAATTACAAATCTTGAAATGAGTTAATCTTCCTGATTGGTTTTATTGATTTAAGTTTTTTTTCTTATTTTTATTGTTTATTTATGTAGTTATTTAATGTCTCTTATTAATCCGCTTTTATGATTTGTTGTAATATAGGATTTAATTAATACTATTTAGACTTATTATTGTAAAAAGGTTTTTATAGATTTATTCTACCTTCCCTTGGGTATGATTTCTGAAGCAAAGGACTCCTCTCTCATTTATTGAGAAGTCTTCCATCGATCTATCTTCCACCCTTTTTAGGTGCGGCAACAGCTCAATATCCAATGGTTGTTTTATTTTTATTTCCAAGGTCGATTTAAATTGCAATTCAGTTAGGATGATTCCATCACCATAAAGGCTCAATTTTGCGAACATTTCCTTAGTTTCATTTTTTCTTTTCTTCTTAGGGCGTCTGCTACAACGTTTGCCTTTCTTGGTTTGTATTCAATTGTGCAATCATAGTCTTTAAGTAGCTCGATCCATCTCCTTTACCTTAAGTTAAGTTCTTTTTTGGTTAGGAGATATTTTAAGCTCTTGTTATCTATGTAAATTGTGCACTTTTCTTCATAAAAATAATGTCTCCAAATTTTAAGTATAAATACAACTGCAGCTAACTCTAGATCATGTGTAGGGTAGTTGCACTCATGAGTTTTAAGTTGCTTTGAAGCATAAGCGACCACTTTTCCATCTTGCATTAGAACACAACCAAGTCCCACATGTGATGTGTCACTATAAATAACATATTATTTTCCTGATTCAGGCTGGATTAGAATAGGTGCTTGAGTTAGAACCGATTTTAACTTCTTGAAACTATTTTCTTGTTCATCGGTCCATTTAAAGGTCGTGTTTTTCCTTAGCAATTTAGTTAAAGGGGCGACCACTAGGGAAAAACCCTCCATAAACCTTTGATAATATCCTGCTAAGTCTTGAAAACTCTGAATTTCCAAGACACTCTTTGGTTGCTTCTATTCTAGGATTGCTTCTATCTTCTTTGGATCTACTTGGATTCCTTCGGCAGATATAATGTGACTTAGGAACATGACTTTCTTAAGTCAAAATTCACACTTGCTAAATTGTGCGAAAATTTTATTTTCTTGTAAGATTTGTAAAATAATCCTCAAGTGTTCGTTGTGCTCTGCTTCAAATTTTGAGTACACCAAAATGTCATCAATAAATACTACGACAAATTGGTCAAGAAAAGGTTGAAACACGAGGTTCATGAGATCCATGAATGATGCTGGTGTATTTGTTAATCCGAATGGCATGATTAAAAATTTGTAGTGCCCATAACGAGTTCTAAAGGTTGTTTTGGGTACATTCGCCTCTTTAACCTTCAGTTGGTAATAACTCGATCTTAGGTCTATTTGGAAAATATAATAGCACCTCAGAATTGATCAAATAAGTCATCTATCTTTGGTAAAATGCATTTATTTTTCACAGTTAACTTATTTAGTCAGCGGCAATAAATGCAAAGTCGAAGTGTTCCATCCTTCTTTTTCACGAACAGTATTGGTGCACCTCACGGAAAAATACTTAGCCTAATGAATCCATGATCTAACAACTCTTAAAGTTGGATTATTAATTCTTTTAACTCCTTTGGCAGCATAGGATGTAATAGTCCGGTTTAGACCATAGTCGGAACAGTGGTTTCGGGACCACAAATCTAAGTTAGAATAATATTTTAATAATATTTTCCGTGCTTATGGTATGTGAATTAGTATGTGTGAAAATTTCTGTGAGTTAATTTGTCCGTCTGTGTGCTTAATTTGAGCAAAGGATCAAATTGCATAAAGCGTAAAAGTAGCTTTATATTTGATTAATGGCCAAATTGATGTGGCTTTTAAATGAGGAGGCCTTATGAGGCAATTAAGCCACTATTTAGTAAGTGGTTGGTTAAATGACAAAATAACTTTATTATATATATATGTTCTATATGTTAAATGAAAACTCTACATTAACATCATTTGCACGCTTTTTCCACAATATCGAACTTAAAAATATATTGAAAACTTAATGTTCTTACCTTTTTTATTAATTTCAATCTCTAACTTGATTTTCTCTCTCCTCTAGCTTCTATTTCTTGAATCTAACTTGATATTCTTGCTCCCCATAGTCTCCTTGTCATCTTTCTCCCTTGATGGCTATGGAAATTCTTTTGAATTTTAAGTGAAAATAGTAGATTTTTAGTAAAAGGATCAAATTGTAAAGAAAACAGAACTTCTTTCTTTCTCTCTTCTTCTCACGTTGATACATGGAAAAGATGGATGGTGTGTTCTCTTTCTTTTTTTTTTTCCCACACACACATATATATATATATACTAAATAAAATAATAAAATAATAACAAATATCTTATTAAAATATTAATAAAAGTAATATTTATCTAATTAATTAATTTAAAATATCATCAACATAATCATTACATTCTAGAATTCTCTCTCTTACTAATTGACCATCTCACCCTTCATGATCTTTAAAAATTCCATCATTGAATCATCACTTAATTTGGAAAAATTGCAATTTAGTCCCTCATAATTCTTCACCTTTTCAATTTGGTCCTAATTCATCCATTTTCCTTAGTTTCTAGATTATTCCACCCCTAAAATATTTACACTATTGGTCCATCAACTTTTTCTTATTTGCACTTTAACCCTCAAATTTTTGAGTATTTATTCTTGGGAAACAAAATTTTTCTCACTTTTACAATTTAGTCCTTTCTTGAATTAATAATGTAATATATCATAATATACTTCTCAATGTTGACATAATCCAAAATTTTCCTTTTTGTCACTTTATTTCCTTACTTAACTATATCAAGGATAATATCTTACTTTCTTACTGTAGTAATTTTCGGGGTATTACAACGTCCGGGACGTTGGCATCGATATGAGATTTACGTGTAAGACCATGTCTGGGACATTGGCATCGTATTGATTCGTGTAAGACCCTGTCTGGGACAGTGGCATCGATATTTGGTTACATGTAAGGCCACGTCTAGGACGTTGGCATTGTATGACTATTCCGAGCATTCTGAGTATCCTATTTAGTTCCGAATGGTTCAACGGGCAAGTTCGAGAAATGAATGTCTATGTGAGTTGTACATCCGTTTCAGGTATGTTGATATGTATGTTTTGTATAAGCATGAAAGGTGAGTAAGTATGTTCATTGATGCAAAAGGGACATTTGAGAAATATGTATGTTTGAGATATGATGAATTGGTAAGCAATGGCAAACCAAGTGAGCCAAAGAGATATCCATGTGTTTTGAAATGAAGATATGTTAATGAATCTAAATTGCTATGTTTATGAATGATTTTGTGATAAGTTTATTTGTACATGGCTTACTAAGCTTTTGAAAGCTTACTTTGTGTGTTTTTGCTCTGTTTTATAGATCGTCAAGGCTACTGAAGGCTCGGGGACCGTCGAGGATCATCACCACACTATCAAACTCAACTTTGGTACTTTTGAATGCGTATATAGCTAAATATGGCATGTATAGGCTAGTTGTTTTGGAACATGTTTGAGATGTGTAAATAGTCATGTGATGTGGCTAGATAAATGTTGGTAATATGCATGAGTGATTATGGTATATGAAGTATGTTTTGGTATGGCTTGATGGCAATTAAATGGTCTTACGAATGGTAAGTTTATTGATGGATTGATGCTATAGTGATTTAGTGAAATTGTGGATGAATCATGCTTGGTTTTACATGTGATTTAGTTATACTATTTGGCATACAAGTTGGCATGTTTAGAAATGTAATTGAATGGGATGATAGGTTGAACATTTGACATGATTTTGGTTGCCAAATGTGTATGGGATGTTGCTTGTTTGAACTTGTAGGGATGACCCTAGTGTGGATGGCATTTTGGCCTTGAAAATGGCCTATAAATGCCCTCACGGTTGAGTGCACGGGCGTGTGGCTCGATCGTGTCCCCCGTGGTTGAAATTCAAGGCAATTCAGGTTCGACCACGGGCAAGACACACGGACGTGTGACTGGCCATGTGGTGCAAGTCAGTAGCGACCACAGGTGAGGCACAGGGGCGTGTCCACGGTCGTGTAGACAAGTCAGTATGTATGCCCTGTTTTGACACGGCTTAGACACATGGGCGTGTATGAGGCCATGGGAGGCACACGGCCTCCCCACACGGGCGTGTGACCTCTGTAACTTAGAAAAATTTTTAAATTTCTGAGAATTTTCGTATGTGTTCGGTTTAGTCCCAGCCATTCTAAAGCATGCTTAAGGTCTCATTGACCTATTTAAGGGACGCTTTGATTGCATTGGAAGAATTATATTATGAAATGTCCGTAAAAGATTTTGTTTGTCCGGTAATGCCTATTAACCCTAATCCAACGAAGGATACGGGTTAGGGGTGTTACATAGGATAAGGAAATATCGACACTAGTGTGGTTCTTGGTAACCCTGGCAGGTAACCTTACCTAGCGATCTGGAGGTAACCCGGGCAGTTTGGATGTTGTTTACTTTGGGTTCGTCACTTTTAACATAGGCTAAGAATGATTTGCAACCCTTGTTAACCAACTTTTCTACGACCATGGCTGAGATCACCTTGGACAAGTAATTTCTTCTATTTCCTACCATGACAATTTCTTTGCCGTCTTTAGTTTTCAAGATTTCCCTTTTCAAGGCACAATCCAAGTTTACTTGGTGCTCCACCAACCAGTCCATCCCCAGAATAGGGTTCCCATAAGAAGCAAATAAGGTTCGCGTATAACTACATGTAGGGTTCACATAAATAACATATAGAGTTCACACGTATATTCATCCTAGGGTTCACATAAATATATTAAAAGATCGTACGCTAAATCATATAAGGTTCTACATATGGGCTCGTATATAGGGTTCGTTCATATCTACTACAGTTTGCCTAGTGGAGTTCGCATATATAACAATTTATATCAGGGTTCGCACATATGAGTTTCGCATACATGGGTTTGCGTATAGGGGGTTCATCTATAGAGGGTTTGCATTCAGGGGGTTTGTCTATAGGTTACTTAGTTTCTAATACTTCAATTAATCATACATAATGATTTAAGTTTAGATCCCACACCTATTTCAAAGAGACAAAAAAAAAACATAATTTGGATATGGAGATCGACAATCTACTGGTAGCAGAGGGACGATTTTGAAAACCTTGAAAATTTTTTGTTGAAGATTTACTTGGCAATGGACGAGAAGAGGAATAACTGTGGAAGTTTTTCTTGAAAAATTCTCTAGATAAAAATTCTATGGTTTGAAAAGATTTTCTATTTATAAAACTCTTTTTCCCTAATTGAAATAGGTTTAGGAATTCATATAGAATTAGAATTGATTTAAATTAAGGACTAAAATTTAAATAAATAAAAAACAATTTTTTGGGTTGGGCTAGTTTGGAAAATTTGACACTTTTATGAGGTAAAAATAAAAAAATAAAATATTTTGGCTAAAAGGTGTACAAGGGATTTCAAACTTGGGACTTAAGGGAAAGCGAAAGCTTTTTTTTTTTCTTTTTTTTTTTTTGTGAGAAAAAGAAAGATAAATTACATCAAATCAATTGCTTAAAAGCACCACTCTCTTTTATCATTTTGCAATAACTCTAAAATTTCCTTAGGGGCCTCATCAAAGACATGTAGACTTGATTTCCACATCAGGTTAAGTTTAGCCAATTGATTTGCAACCAAGTTATATTCTCTCGATATGTGTCTGATCTTTCATTGTCCTTCATCTCTCATCAATCGTTGAGTCCTTCTGCGCACAGTAATACCTAGATTCTCTAATCCAAAATTAGACAAGACCTGGATTACCTCAAGGTTATCAGACAGAATTATGGCCTGTATGTATCCTTTATCTAGTAACAAAAGAATTCCATCAAGCATGTCTCATACTTTAGCCTCAAACGGAAAACAATTACCCAAGTAGTGATTAAAGCCCACAATCCAATTGCCAAAGTATCTCGTAACACACCTTTTGTAGTTGTGTTGCCCGTATCTTTGGCCACAACACCATCAGTGCTAAGATAGACCCACGTATCATTAGAATGCGTGTCGTATCCCAAATTGGAAAATTTTTTCTTGCCTCCACTGAAATTTAATTCGAATTAACGAGCCCAACTAATTGAGATTTTGACCACTTCAATTGCTAAGGCTTTAAGTATTAATTTTTGAAAAAATAAAATCTGAAATTAAACATAAATAAAAACTGTTAAGTATTAATTCAAAATAAATTAATAGATTTTTTTTAAATGTATCCAAAATGTTTAATTTAGATTCAAACATTGAAATTTAAGGTTTAGAGATTAATAAAATTTATAGTATACAGGTTGACGTTGTGTATTAAGTAACTATTTTGATATTTTATCTATACATAAATACTTATATTAAGAAAATGTTTAGGATTATGACACTATTATCGTAGTGTGTTTTTAATTTGTGTTGAATTTAGTCTTTAAAATTAGTTTTATTCTATTAAATTAATTCATATAAAAATTATATTCTCTATTTATATATGGAATATCACTACAATTAATCATATCAATATTATTATTTGATGAGAAATTAATTGATACATTATTAGTAGAGTTTTTAGACTTTATAAGTAGAGTTGGGGAATTGACAAATGTTTTATAGAAGTATAGTGTTAGGGGATTGACAAGTGTAATTTTTTTAAGGATACATGCTTACTGAAAAATTTCTTAAACATTTATGTACTCTTAATTTATTTTTAAATTACTTGTGTAAAATGATTCTTATGCAATTTTATATTAATTGAAATATGCTACTTGACAAATTTATTCAGAGTGTGACATAATTATCAGTAATTTATATACTAAGAATATGATATAATTAACACTAAGAATATAATTTACAATTATATTGATACACTATTAATATTTATTAATTTCCATAAGGTTAATATTTG
Organism: Gossypium australe; assembly: GCA_005393395.2. Classification (NCBI taxonomy): domain Eukaryota; kingdom Viridiplantae; phylum Streptophyta; class Magnoliopsida; order Malvales; family Malvaceae; genus Gossypium; species Gossypium australe. The sequence goes on along the minus strand of CM016626.1, from coordinate 36,072,617 downwards.
CAAATAAGGAACTTAAGAAATTTATTTATTTAAAATTTCAAAAATATTTACTAATTAATTCTTATAATAGATGTTTTAATTCCTTAATAATAATGTTTTATTTAAATAATTTCACCTAATAAAGATTAAAGAGTTATAAAAAAAAATAAATATTTAACAATAAAATACGTTATGCCCTTATTTATCATTTTGCACATACAAATTTTCAGCTAACAGTTAAGTTTTACCAAACACTTTTAAATAAATAATTAATAGAATTAGTTGATAAAATCAATTAATAGAATTAATTAACCAAACCAACCTTTACAATCAGCAATCAGTTCTCAACTAATTGTCAAGTAAGTTATATATATAATAATAGGGAGATTGACTAGAATTATGGTAATTGGAATATTTTATTATATTACCTTTAATAGTTGGTAATGTTGACCGTAATTACAGGTTATATAAAAAAATATTTTATATTAAAATGTTTATAAATGGTTTACATATTTAAATTGTTTGAATTTCTTTAGTTTTTTTAAATGAAAGTTGACTTTATTTTGTTCTAATGTTAGTTGTTTGCTTATATAAATTGTATTTATTATTGCAGTTGCCATCATATTACTGCACCAAATGACAACATATAAACTGTGTCGCATATTATTTTTCTTAATAGCATATTGTTATATGGTTTGTATAACAAATAGATTTATTAAAATTTGATATGAAAATTAAAAATTGTTTTAGTTCAAATTATAATATATATAGTATTCCTAGTTTAAATTTTAAATTTTATTATAGCAATTTTTTATTAATTTATAAAAAAATAAAAATACTCTAATAATCACATAATTTACTTCACAAATAAAATAATTTTTTGGTAATTCTCTAACTGAGTTAGGACCTAGTTAATGAGTGACACCAACTCAATAAGAAGCTCTATAAATAATATAGATAAGTCATTTTTAAAATACTAAGTTGAAATAGGTTAAAATATGCTCTACTTTTTACACTTTTAGTATATTTGAAATTTTAGATTCTTAATTTTTATTTTCAAGAATCTAATCTTTTTATTTTTTTTATATTTCAAAATCTAAGTTTAATTGTTAACACCATTAATATTTTCGTTTGTGTGACATTATAATAAACCTGAATTTAATAGAAGAACCTTAATTGCGTTAATATTAGAACTTTCATTTTTGAATCTAAAAAGTAGAGAGATCAAGGCTCCATTTGATTTTTGAAAATATTTTCTATTTTTATTTTCCATTTCCATTTTCATAAAATAGTTTTTATTTTCTATTTTTTTAAATTGAAAATTGGTTTGATAAATAGAAATAAAAATTACGTTCAATAAGGAAGTCATGTTTAGTAACTATTTTTGTCTAAAAAAATAAAATAAAAAATTTACTTATATAGATCCGAACTAGAAAACCAGATTTAATATTATAAAAGCAACATAATAGTTTTGCGTTTATTTGGATTCAAATTAGGGTCAATTAATGTAAAGTTAAAAATCATTTTTTTCATCATTTTCACTTTTACAAAGCATTTTTTAGTGAAAACAATATAAATAATTATTTATTGTTTTCTAATTTTTACATATTTTCATTTTCCAGTTTTTTATAAAATTTTTTAAACATTTACATTTTCTTTAATGTTTCCATTTTTTAAGAAAATGAAAATAAAAAGTGTAACATATCAAAAAAATTGGGTTAGAAGAAATTGAGTTAGTGAAATTAAGAGTGGTTACGTTTTGAGTTTAAGATTGTGAAATTATGATAAATGAATTAATCTGGTTCAGTGTTAAGTGTTGTATGTGTGAGGTTTTAGGTCTAAATCATGTTTCTTAATTTTTTGTTATTTTTGCTTAAACCCTTATCCTTGAACATTTAGTTTATAAGTTATTTGTGTTCAATTAATGTTAATGATGAACTTAGTAATTTAGTGGTAAGATTTCAGCTTACTCTTTAATCATGTGTTCGAGTTTTTGTTAAAGCATTAAGGAAAACAAATTTATGATGTTTTTGTAAAGTAATTTTATTTTTTTTATTAAATAACATTTTAATTTAAAATTTCCCTATCCCCACGTTGCCCCATTTTGTTTCCATTATTTTAATCATTGATTTTCGTCGCTTCCAGTCAAGGATTTTTTAATTTGTTTCTTTCTTTTCTATCTTTTTGAATACTTGCCTACTATTCATTTGACTTTTGGATTTTGTTACTTGATCCTATTGTTTTCACAAGGTTTGGTGGTGATTCAACCCCTGTACTTTTGCGGATTTTAGTTTCGGGTAATTGAGAGTAAATGGGTTCGCTTGGTTTTTGTTAAGTTTATGATTGTTATATTCCTATCTTCTGTAAACGTGGGTTAACCTTGTGGGGTCTTTGTGGTTAGGAGTTGATCAAGAAGCTCGAGATTTCCCTCTTGCAACTTAGTTGTGTTAGGAAACTGTTGTAGATTTTTGGTGAGTTTTCGGATGCTCGGAGGTTTAATTTTCAGTTTGTTAACAAGTTTGTTAGCATTTATGACCGAGTGTGTAACAGACCAATATTGACCCTAATCGGAACGGTGGTTTCGGGACCACGAATCTGAGCCCGAGAAATATTTTGATATTATATTCTATGTTTATTATATGTGGACTAATGTGTGTGAAAATATCGTAGAAAAATGTTATCGTTAAATTGCTTAATTTGATAAAAAGGATTTAATCGCGAAAGGCGAAAAAAGTTGCATGCTAAAGTGTAATGTACTAAATTAGTTGTGGCTTTTTAAGTGAGTGTCCTAAAAGGACAATTAGCCATTGACCATAGTGATGGTCGGCAATAGGCCAAGTTAGCTAGATTTATATGTTAGTTTAATTATATTTTATTATATGCTTATGTTAGTACTTTTATAAAGAAATAATGTTAAGGTATATGTTAAATAAAACATAAAATAAGGCCACTATCTTCTTCATTCTCTCATGGCCGATTATTAGCTAATGAAAGGGGTAAATTAAATTGTTTTCTTGCATGGGAGGGTTTGCATGTCAAATTCCCCACTTTTAAATGTAGTGGACGGTAAGCATGCTATGACTATCATATTTTTAATATATTATAACTAAAGTATTATTTGTATAATAAGCATGCTATAATATGTGTTAATTTTTAAACCAAAAAGAAGTATTTTAATTCTATTTTCTCTCCTATTCCCCATCTTCTTCACCGATTCTATTTGAAAGAAAAAGAAGAAGCCATTTTTGAAACCTCCATGGCCGGACCTTGCATGTGTGCATAAGACCGTGAACAAAAAGAAAAGGAGCTAGATCGGGGAAAGAGCAAAGTGAACGAATAGCCGAAGCATTTGGGTTCCTTAAATTTCAAGTAAGTCCTTAAATTGAATTATATTAATTAAACTATGAAAATATTATATAACAATGTTTGATAAATTTTAGTATATAAAAATGCCATAGCCGAATGTATATAGTGTATTGGATTAATTATATAGTTGGACATCGTAATATGAATAAGTGTTTTGATGCGATTCGTGGAATTTGTATGATGACGTATTGATTTTTGCTACTAAAGTAAATAAGCTTAGCTGAATTGGATATGCAATACAGTTAAGAAGGGTGTGTGAAATAATTGACCAAATTGATTTTGTTTCGGGCCCTGAGCCTAGCAGGCCTTGTGCCGGTGTTATTTAATTCAGGCTTTAAGCCTAGCAGGCCTAGTGCCGGTGATTACTTTCGGGCCCTGAGCCTAGCAGGCCTCGTGCCGGTGTTATTTGTCGGGCTTTATCGCCGAGCAGGCTAGATGCCGGTGATGTGTTTGTATAAAGGAGAAACCAAATTTTATTCAAGGCAAACCATAATTAACGTATCTAGCTAACGGCTCAGGTAAGCATGTAAGGTATGTTATGTTTAGTATTACTTGAGTCGAGTTAATACTATGAGAATTGTGTTATATATGTTTGAGGCTAATATTGATGTGTATGAAAATTATATGACTGAATTCGAGTTTAACTGTACTATTATGGGAAATTCGGTCTTCAAATAGGAATGCTAAAGGTAAAAGAAATTTTAGTACCTTAGCATGATTGATACGAATGCTTTACTTATACGATTTGGAGTACGTGATTCTTATGATAGGCTGATTTGAGCTTCAAAGAGATGTAGGTAGAAGGAAATGAAGTATAATTACTTAGGTTATTGAACTTTGGGTATTCGGCTTTGTATAAATATATATATATATATATATATATGTAAATGTTTACTCGCAATGTCATAAGTTGGATGTTTTAATTGCTTAAGTTTTTAATGTTATATTATCGAGAGCTTAGGACTTACTAAGCTAGTAAGCTTATTGTGTGAATTGTTCTCCTTTGTTTTATAGATTTTGGTTACGTTACGAGCTCGTGAAGGATCTTCAAGAAAGTCGACCACACTATCGCCTTCTTTGGTATTTTAAATTTTGGCTACGATTTAGAAGGCATGTATAGGCTAGATGAAGTTTTTGAAACATACGATGTTTAATCTTGTACATGAACATAGCCATGCGAAAATGGCTATTTCCTTTGGTTATGCATCGTTTCTATGTTTGAAATTTTATAACTCGCTCGTATGTAAATGGATGTTTTAAATTTGATCATGGCCTAAATTACATATGGGATTTGTTTTGATATATATATATATATATATATATATATATATATATATGTATGTATGGTTAAGGTATAGAGTTTAAATAAAATTGAGTAAGGAGGTTGTAAACTAGTTAATCATATTTTTGCAATGAAATAGTTTTTAGTTAGCAGCAGTGAGGTGATTTTGAAAAATCACCAAAAATAGGATAAATTGAATTAGAAAGTGAAGAAGATATAGGATTAAATCTTATTGTGTCTATTTTGATATGAAAGAAACAAAGTAGGCAAAGAAATTTCATATTATGAGATATTTGAATTTTAGTGAGACTTGTCCTGAATGAATTCGTGATTTCCTATTCTGTCTTGGAAAAATTGTTAAAAATTGTACAAAAATAATAATGGAGTATAGTTTATATGCTTAGAATCCTTAATGAGCCTATTTTTTATTGGAATAAACAAAAACATTATTGAAGTTTTTTACAATGTGATAACTGAGTTTTTGTAGAGATAGGTCAGAATCATCAAACAGTGAAATAGGGGTAACTTTGATAAATAAACTGTACTAATTGGCCACATGAAAAATTCTGGAAAAATTATGGTAAAAATTTATATGAGTCTAGTTTCAAGGAAAATTTACGCATCTAAATTTCGAGTTTTTTAACTCGAGTTATGGTCAATTTAGTCCGCATGACGCAGTTGGACAGTTTTAAATTTTTTTATGCCCCGAATTAATGGTCAAGTCTAGTAATGCCCCATACTCGACTCCGGCAAAGGTTTCGGGTAAGGGGTGTTACATTTGATTGGTATCAGAGCTTACGGTTTAGTCTATTCTAGGACTACCGTAGCGCGTGTGAGTCTAGCTATACATGCCTTTATCATATATTGATAGTGTGGTGACTTCTGACAGTCTGAACTGTGTTTTACATAGCAAATGGACACTGATCCTGAAAGAGCCGTAGCGGATGATGTAGAGAGTGTAGCGCCTGACCGTGCACATGGATCAGTGCCGGTAGACTCTCGACCTGTTTCGGGTAGCCACGAGGGGGAGACTAAACAAGCCTTCTATCATATGATGAACGAGCGGTTTACCCAGTTTATTCAGACTAATCCGGCTGTACACCAACCTCCACCCCCGAATGATCCAACTCCGATTCCACCAGCACCCCCGCTTATAGATCCGATGAGATCTAGTAGGCCTCCAATTGATAAAATCTGAAAATTTGGGGCCGAAGAATTTAAAGCCAATGATGATGATGATGCAGAGAGAGCCGAAATGTGGCTTGATAACACTATTCGGGTACTTGATGAGCTATCTTGTACTCCAGATGAATGCCTGAAGTGTGCTATATCTTTACTGCGGGACACTGCATATCACTGGTGGAATACACTGGTATCAGTGGTTCCAAAAGAAAAAGTGACATGGGATTTCTTCCAGAATGAATTCCGCAAGAAATATATCAGTCAAAGATTCATTGATCAAAAACGAAAGGAGTTCCTTGAGCTGAAACAAGGGCGGATGACTGTGACGGAATATGAACGGAAATTTGTCAGGCTCAGCAGATATGCTAGAGAGTGTGTTTCTACTGAAGCTATTATGTGTAAAAGATTTGAAGATGGCCTGAATGAAGATATAAAGATGTTTGTTGGCATTCTTGAAATTCAAGAGTTTGTGGCACTAGTTGAACGAGCTTGCAAAGCTGAAGAGCTCGGAAAAGAGAAAAGAAAGGCTGAGATAGAAGCTAGAGGCATTCGTAAAAGATTTTCGGGGAAGACCTTCCATCCCACACCCAAGAAGTTCAGAGATGATCACGGTCGACATAAAGCTACTTCAGATTTACCTAGACGTGATCGACCTTCTGCGGGCTCCCGAGCTACCTCGATGGCCGGTGTCGGTAACATTCCATAGAACCGAGTTGAATGTAAGCACTGTGGGAAATGGCATTCCGGGAGTTGTAGATTTCGTGATCGGTCTTGCTATAAATGTGGATCGTCAGATCATTTTATTAGAGAATGTCCGATGTTAGCTGAGTAGAATACAGTTCAGAACATTAAGCCGAGCAACACGTCAGTGCGAGGCAGACCACCCAGACATTCAGGCAATGTAGATGGTAGTCAGAAGGGAACGAAGAACCCTACAGCTCGATCTGAGGCTAGAGCTCCAGCTAGAGCTTATGCTGTACGAGCCAGAGAGGATGCTTCCTCCCCCGATGTCATTACCGGTACTTTCACCCTTTATGATACTACTGTGATTGCATTAATTGATCCTGGTTCGACTCATTCTTATGTGTGTGAAACCTTAGAATTTGGTAAGACTCTGCTAGTTGAGTCTACCGAGTTTGTAATTCGTGTGTCCAACCCTTTGGGTAGATGTGTGCTTGTTAATAAAGTGAGTAGAGGTTGCCCGTTGATGATTCAGGATTATTGCTTCCCAGCTGATTTAATGTTGTTGCCCTTTGACGAATTTGATATAATCTTGGGTATGGACTGGTTAACTTCACATAAAGCAGTAGTGGATTGTAAAAGAAAGCTTATTGATCTGAGATGTCAAAACGGTGAGACCACCAGAATAAAATCCTGTGATGTAAATGGGTTTCCTACAGTAATATCTTCGATGTTAGCACGGAAGTATGTAAGAAAGGGGTGTGAAGCTTATTTGGCTTATGTACTGGATAATAAAATGCCCAAGAAACAAATTGAATCTGTATCAGTCGTATGTGAATACGAGAGATTGAGTTCGGCATTGAATTAGTACCGGGGACGACTCCAATTTCGATAGCTCCGTATCGGATGGCACCTACTGAGTTAAAAGAGTTGAAAGCACAGTTACAAGAGTTGATAGATAGGGGCTTTGCACGACTGAGTTTCTCTCTTGGGGTGCACCGGTCTTATTTGTGAAAAAGAAAGATGGGACTATGCGAATGTGTATCGATTATCGGCAACTAAATAAGGTAACTATAAAGAATAAGTATCCGTTACCTCAGATTGACGACTTGTTTGATCAATTGAAGGGGGCTTCAGTATTTTCGAAGATAGATTTAAGATCGGGCTATTATCAGTTGTGAGTCAGGGATACAGATGTACCAAAAACTGCGTTCCGAACGAGGTACGGACATTTTGAGTTTTTGGTTATGCCTTTTGGACTCACTAATGCACCTGCTGTTTTTATGGGTCTAATGAATCAAGTCTTCAGACAGTTTTTGGATCGGTTTGTTGTAGTGTTTATTGACGATATACTGATCTATTCCAAAAATGAAACCGAGCATGCTGAGCATTTGAGATTAGTGCTACAAACTTTGAGAGATCAACAACTGTATGCGAAGTTTAGTAAGTGTGAGTTCTGGATGAATGAAGTTAGCTTTTTGGGCCATGTTGTTTCAGCATCAGGTATTCGGGTGGATCCAAACAAAATAGCAGCTATAATTGATTGGAAACCACCAAAGAATATTTCCGAGGTCCGAAGTTTCCTAGGCCTGGCGGGATATTACAGACGTTTTGTAAAGGGTTTTTCTGTAATAGCTACACCTTTGACGAAACTCCTATAGAAAGATGTCAAGTTTGAGTGGTCGGAAAGGTGTCAGAAAAGTTTTGAGCAGTTGAAAGCCCTTCTAACCGAAGCTCCAGTGTTAGTCCAGCCTGAATCGGGTAAAGAATTTGTTGTTTTTAGTGATGCTTCCTTGAATGGGTTGGGTTGCGTTTTAATGCAGGATGGCAAGGTTATAGCCTACGCTTCGAGACAATTGAAGCCGCATGAGAAAAATTATCCGACTCACGATCTAGAACTAGCGGCCATTGTTTTCACATTAAAAATTTGGCGTCACTATTTATTCGGCGAGAAATGTCACATTTATTCGGATCATAAAAGTCTAAAATATTTGATGACTCAGAAAGATTTAAATTTGAGACAACGCAGATGGTTAGAATTGCTGAAAGACTATGAATTAGCGATTGACTACCATCCAGGAAAAGCTAACGTTGTTGCAGATGCGTTAAGTCGAAAATCATTGTTTGCTCTTCGTGTAATGAACGTACAGATAACTCTGTCTGGTGATGGTTCGATTATAGCTGAGTTACAAGCAAGACCGATGTTTATTCAACAAATTTGTGATGCACAGAAAGTTGATAAATATTTGATTGCTAGTCGAATTCAATGTGAAAAAAGGTGCAGAATCAGATTTTCAGATTGATGCAAATGATTGTTTGAATTATAAAAGCCGAATGTGTGTTCCAAAGAACTCAGATTTGATACGGATGATTCTGAGTGAGGCCCATAGTGGTCGACTATCGATACACCCGGGTAGCACTAAAATGTATAACGATTTGAAACATTTCTTTTGGTGGCCTGGCATGAAACGAGAAATATCTGAATTTGTTTCCAAGTGCTTAATCTGTCAGCAAGTAAAAGCTGAGCATCAGGTACCGTCTGGACTACTTCAACCAATCATGATACCTGAATGGAAATGGGATAGAATTACAATGGATTTTGTATCCGGTCTTCCTATGACACTGAGTAAGAAAGATGTCGTATGGGTTATCGTTGATAGACTGACTAAATCAGCTCATTTTGTACCGGTACGTACCGACTATTCACTTGATAAGCTTGCCGAATTGTATGTGTCGCAGATTGTAAGGTTGCACGGTGTACCGAGTTCCATTGTTTCAGATAGGGACCCGAGATTCACATCGCGGTTCTGGAAGAAATTACAAGATGCTCTAGGTACTAAACTTCATTTTAGTACAGCCTTCCATCCGCAAACAGACGGTCAGTCTGAGCGAACTATTTTGATACTTGAGGACATGTTGAGGTGTTGCGTTCTCGAATTTGAAGGTACGTGGGAATGATACCTACCTTTGGTTGAATTTGCTTATAATAATAGCTTCCAAGCTAGTATAAAAATTGCGCCTTATGAAGCCTTATACGGTCGAAAATGTCGCACACCGTTGTATTGGACTGAGCTCAGTGAAAATAAGATACACGGGGTTGATTGGATAAAAGAAACAGAACAGAAGGTGGTTGTTATTAGGAGTAATTTGAAAGCTACTTCGGATCGTCAAAAGTCCTATGCCGATTTGAAACGTAAGGACATTGAATTTCAGGTTGGAGATCGGGTGTTCTTAAAAGTTTCTCCGTGGAAGAAAATACTCCGATTTGGTCGGAAAGGCAAGTTGAGTCCGAGATTTATCGGACCGTATGAAATTACTGAACGTATTGGGCCTGTCGCTTATAGATTGAAGTTGCCCTCTGAGTTAGAAAGGATACACAATGTATTTCACGTCTCGATGCTTCGCAAGTACAGATCAGATCCGTCTCATGTAATCACACCGTCAGAGATTGAAATCCGATCCGATTTAACGTATGATGAAGAATCGATCCGTATTTTAGCTCGAGAAATTAAAGAGTTGAGAAATAAGAAGATTCCACTAGTAAAAATATTATGGAATAGACACGGAATTGAAGAGGCTACGTGGGAGCCTGAAGATTCAATGAGGCAGCAATACCCGAAATTATTTAACGGTAAAATTTTCGAGGACGAAAATTCTTAGGGGGGAGAGTTGTAACAGACCAATATTGACCCTAACCGGAACGGTGGTTTCGGGACCACGAATCTGAGCCCGAGAAATATTTTGATATTATATTCTATGTTTATTATATGTGGACTAATGTGTGTGAAAATATCGTAGAAAAATGTTATCGTTAAATTGCTTAATTTGATAAAAAGGATTTAATCGCGAAAGGCGAAAAAAAGTTGCATGCTAAAGTGTAATGTACTAAATTACTTGTGGCTTTTTAGGTGGGTGTCCTAAAAGGACAATTAGCCATTGACCATAGTGATGGACGGCAATGGGCCAAGTTAGCTAGATTTGTAACACCCTGGTTTAGGGGCTATGCAGTTTGAGTATGATGTGGGTGTTTGGTAGGTTTTTGGGTGCGTTTGGAGGTGTTTTAGAGGTTTTAAGAATGCTCGGGTAAAACAGGAAGATCTTGGAAAATTTTGGATTTTTGGTGTGAAAAAGGAATTGGGCCAAGGGAGGCCTTAAGATTAATTTTTGGCAATTTTTGGCACATGAGAGGCTTTGGCAAAGTGGCTTCATGCGCTGCTTTAGGGGCTGGAGGTAGCGCCTTGGGGGTCTTAGGTTCGATCCAAGAAGGCAGCAGTTGGGTTTTAATTTTTGGATTATGGCGCTACAGGGATGGAAGGCCTTAAAAGAACTGGGGCGCGAATTTGGCACAAGAAGCAGCTTGTCCAGGTGGTTTCCGCTGCGGCGCATAGGAGTTGGAGGGGAGCGGAGGCGCAGGTTCGAGCGCCTGGAGCAGCATTGTTGGGCGATTTTATTTTATGCGGTTATGGTGCTGGGCTAAGAAGGGTTAAGATTAATTGGTGTGGCCTTTTGTCATAAAAATCAAGATGGCCGAGTGGCCTGGGCGTTGGGGGTAAGGCGTGCGGCAGTTGGTCCCAGGTTCGAACCTGGTGTGTGGCATTTGGAGTTTTGATTTTCTTTTTATTCTTTTTGGCAGCAGGTTTGAAGGTGGACGGCACATGTAGTTTAAAGAAAAGGATAAGCTTGAGTAATTATTTTTGAATTAGAATTTGGCTGGTGGGTGGTTTGTTGTTTTATTATTTTAGATAATTATAGAATTTTTTTTAGTTTAAATTAGATTTGATAAAGAGATAAGATGTGGATAGAATAATGGGGGATTTATTTAATTCAAATGTAATTGAATTTGTGGCTTGAATTGGTTCCAGTAGGTGGCCGACTATGGGGATTTTCAATTGGGTGTATGTGGCCGGTTTTGGAGGTGTTTTAGGAAGGAGAATACCGTTTTTCTTATGGCATTTGTGGGTGATTTTCGGCCAGCTTTAGGAGAGTGTACCAAAGCCGATTCTCCCCAATGCAAATTCTCTCTTTTTCATTTATTAAAACCAAAACTTTGTGTAGCCGAATGCTTCTTCTATTTCTCTTTCTTTTTTTTCACTTATGCTAAGCCGATATAGCCATTCTCTTCTCCACCTATCTTGTGTGATTTTCATCGTTTATGCCGAAACATACCTTGTCTACCTAGGCCGAATTCTTCAATTGTTTTCTTCTCATTTCTTTTGTACCGAAACCTTGCCTTCACTTCTCATCCTCTCTTTTCTTTTTGTTCAAACCGAGTGTAGGTGTGGTAAGCATCTAAAGCAGTTTTCTTTTTCTTCTTGCCTAAGTATTGGCCGAATCTTCTTTTCCCTCCTAGTTCTATTCCTGGCCGATTGTTAGGTGGAGTGTGGGCTGTTTTTGGCGATTGGGTTAAGCCTTGGAGAAAGTGTTTAGATAAGGTCGAATGCTTTTTGGTAAGGTCTCTGTTCTCTGTCGACATCTGTAAAGGTAAGAGTGTGGTTTTGGTGTTTATTTGGTAGTATGTTGATCATTGGTTGGAATCTTTTTGGCATAGGATATCCGGGATTTCGAAGCAGGCAAGTGTAGCCTCGGTTCTTTGGTTGATCTTTGGTAAGTGGTGGTAAGGGATTGCTTTATCAGTCTATTCGTTTGGTATTGGTAGGCCGAGGGCTATTACTGTTGGTTGTTTGCCGATTGTAGGCAAGTGAAGCAGGAGCACTTGGTGGTGTTGGCTAGTGGTCTAAAGCGAGTAGGTGCAAGGTGATCGAGGGATCTTAGGTCGATTCTTTGATTAAGGCCTACAGGTGTGTACACACACACACTCTTCTAGTAATTTATGTGCTTATTAAATTGTGTGTATATTTACACACTTATCTGTTATGGTATTTATATATATGATGTGTGTGGTTGGTTCCATGGAAAGGTGGATTGAATACCATTATGGTATAAGGCACGGGGTCAGGTAAGTCCCTGTTATAATGCTTTTGGTAAGCATGATGTATCTGTTACGTGTGCTATGATATTGGATGGCTGATAAATAATATGTATGTTACTAATCAAGCATGTGGGTATAAGTCCGTTAAAATGCATATCATTATCTATGTGGGTTGTACGAGTGGAGGGGGCAGTGATATTTTGTGCTGACGAGCACCAGTGTTTTGGTAACACACTGTGTCTTCGGACACCAGAGGTTTGGTACCTCCAGAGGTTTGGCACCTCATAGCGACTTATCCCTGTGGTTAACACCACCGTGGGTTGGCTCCACTTTTGAGACACGGGATCGTCTGCCAGTGATTTGGTATCACACGATGGGTTGGCCCCATCAATTGATTTGTGACTTCGGTCACCAGTGTTTTGGTAACACACTTCGTGTCTTCGGACACCAGAGGTTTGGCACCTCCAGTGATTTGGCATCACATCTGTGACTATACGTCACCAGTGGTTTGGCACCACCAGTGGTTTGGTACCACACGGGGTAGAAAAGGTGTATGGATGATTAGGATTGGGTGCATATAACTTGGATGCATGTTGATAATGTATATGTTTATGTATGATATTTTGCTAATTCGGGAAAAAGGGTTGCACACTGAGTCTTGGTGACTCACCTTTTTCCTTTAACCATTTCAGGTAGTGCATAAAGCTGGACCGGGATCGGAGAGGACAAGGTGGCCCATGCCGAAGATGAAGATTTATTAGATTATGCTTGTTTCGATATAAGTATTTTATTTGAATTTGTTGGGTTGTAACAAAGGCCATTTTATGTTTTTGGTATTACTTTAACTATGGTTTATTTAAATTAAATTGCTATGGGAAAATGATTTATGGTTTGCAACCTATTTCTTCAAGTTGGATATTATAAACTAAAGTTTTAAAAATGAATGAGTTTTAAATAGCAAAGTTTTATTCCAAAGATATGTTTTTTTCCAAAATTCAGCAAACTACGATGTTTTATTTTAAATCAAGAAGAATTTCAACCGTCTTTCCGCAATAACATAACCAGATTCGGTCGTAGTGAATGGGCCGGGTTTGGGGATGTTACAAGATTTATATGTTAGTTTAATTATATTTTATTATATGCTTATGTTAGTACTTTTATAAAGAAATAATGTTAAGGTATATGTTAAATAAAACATAAAATAAGGCCACTATCTTCTTCATTCTCTCATGGCCGATTATTAGCTAATGAAAGGGGTAAATTAAATTGTTTTCTTGCATGGGAGGGTTTGCATGTCAAATTCCCCACTTTTAAATGTAGTGGACGGTAAGCATGCTATGACTATCATATTTTTAATATATTATAACTAAAGTATTATTTGTATAATAAGCATGCTATAATATGTGTTAATTTTTAAACCAAAAAGAAGTATTTTAATTCTATTTTCTCTCCTATTTCCCATCTTCTTCACCGATTCTATTTGAAAGAAAAAGAAGAAGCCATTTTTAAAACCTCCATGGCCGGACCTTGCATGTGTGCATAAGACCGTGAACAAAAAGAAAAGGAGCTAGATCGGGGAAAGAGCAAAGTGAACGAATAGCCGAAGCATTTGGGTTCCTTAAATTTCAAGTAAGTCCTTAAATTGAATTATATTAATTAAACTATGAAAATATTATATAACAATGTTTGATAAATTTTAGTATATAAAAATGCCATAGCCGAATGTATATAGTGTATTGGATTAATTATGTAACATCCCAAAATTGGGCCTAGTAGGATTGGGCCTTGAGCTTTAGGAAAATTAGAGTATTATTTTATTATTGTGTTGGCTTGGGTATGAATTTGGTGTGTTAGTATAGTCTTGTGAAGGCTTGATTTTAATTAGGAAGCTAGAATAATTTTTAGTATGGTTTATTTAATGAAGTGGATTTAGTGAGCTTAGCACTTAAGTTAATTTAAGTGTTCATTTATAGCACAAGAGGAGTAAGTGGCAAGTTGGTTAAGGAGCTTGAAAGGTAGCTTGAGGTTAGAGGTTCGAGTGGTATGTTTAGCATTTTGAAGGTTTATTTTTGTGTATTAGCATTGATGGCCGGTCAAACTTATTTATGATAGGTGGACTAATAACTTTTGGTAAGTTGAATTTTTGTTTAGGGAAAGCTTAAGTTATGGGATAAGATTTTTAAGGTTATGGAAGGATATCTTAAAGTTATGGCATGATGAGGGGACAAAGGCATGGAATAAGGAGGATGTTTTGGAAAGTAATCCTAGGCTTTAGTGGATGTATGTGGACGGCATGGGTGTCTAGGGGGGTGGCCGAATTTTGTTAGGTAGCTTGGGGGGGGGGAATAGTTGGCCAATTCTCCTTTTGAACATCTTTTGCATTTTTGTTTTCCCTCTCCAAAAATCCTTTGTTTGGCCGAATGAGTATTGTACATTTTGTGCAAGTTTTGCTTTTGGTTAGCCTTCATTTTGTTTGAACCAAAATTTATATTTTCTTTCTCTCATCTTTTCCTTTGAAATCGAAAACATCTTTTGCACTTTTGTGCACTCTTTCTCCCATCTCTCTTCCTCTTTTCTTACTTTTCGTATTTGCTCAACATCACTTTTTCCTTTTTATTTTCTTCTTGACCGAACCTCTTTCTTCCCCAAATCCTCTTTTCTTTTCTTTTCTTCCATTATTTCTAAAATCGAATCCTCTCCCTCTCATTCTCATTTTCTTTGCTACTCACATACTCTATTGCTTTTTCTCCATAATATCTTTTGTTATCTTCATTCAAAACCATAGTTGAATCTTCTACTTCCTTGTTAGTATTATTTTTGTTGGCCGAATATTCAAAGAGTAGGCATTTATTTTTGGGTTTTCTTCAATCGGTTTTGGAAGATAGGTAAGTGTTTATGGCCGTTTTTCCTTTCTTTTTTTTTTATGTCGTTTTCTTGAGGGCGTAGGCCACTTTCTAATGTTTTTGGTATAGAGGCCGAAACTAATATGATTCCATTTAGGGATTTCGGCAGAGTTCTTAATCAAGTGACGTTTTCGGGATTTGATTGTTTGTGCCTTAGCAGGTGCGTAGTTATCGCACTATTTCTCCTGTTTTGTGTATTGATATATATATATTCTTGTATGATGTGTGATAGCCGACAACAAAGGCTAAAGTGGTGAAAACCCATGATTGGGGTAATCGGTTAACAGGTCAGTAATATGTGATATTAAATTATTTATGGTGACTGTGTAATATGATAATGAGCATGTGATGTATGTTCATTCTATATGTTGATTTGGCATGATACATTAACATATATGCATGGGGATTGGATTTGATCAAGGAAGGACGGGTGTACATATTTATGTACGTGGTCTAATGTTAGCCTCGTGCTACATTAGCGCTTGATGATCAGCTGTGTGCTACATCAAGGGAGGTGTTGGCTAGGTGCCCATCTCGGCGGTTGATGGCTGTGTGCATCACCGTAGACGAATTAATGTTGGGATCACTTATGTGATCGGTGGCTTAGCCACGGCCTTGAGCAGCAAGTCTGCCAAGGTAAGATATAAGGATCACTATTTGATCGGTGGATTAGCCACGGCCTTGGACGGCAGGTGTGCCGGGGTTGGTGTAATGGATGGAATTAGGTTGGGTTGGGCATCATTTTGCATATTTATGTATGTGAACTGTGTGGATTTGGGCCAAGCCCATATGTGGAGGCATGTATGATGATTATGCACTGAGTCTGTGGACTCACCCAATTTTTCTCAACCATTTCAGGTGATGCGTAAGCGTTGGACCGGGTTTGGAGTGGATACAAGGTGGCCCATGCAGAAGAAGATATTTTAATTATTTTAAGCATTTTAATATTGAGTATTTTGTTTTAAGTATTGGTTGCAATAAGGGCCATTTAACCAATTTTTGATTATTATTATGTTTTAAGTTGGTTTGTTGAATATATTGTTATTTGAAAATGTTTAAATTTGTAACAACCTAATTTTATTTGGAATTTTAATTACACAATGTTTTAGTAAAGACAACAAAATTTTATGTTTTTAATTCTAAGTTAAAAGTTTTTCAAACGTTTTCCGCAGTGGCATTTCAAATTCGGTCTTAGCAAATGGGCCGGGTTTGGGGTGTTACAAATTATATAGTTGGACATCGTAATATGAATAAGTGTTTTGATGCGATTCGTGGAATTTGTATGATGACGTATTGATTTTTTGCTACTAAAGTAAATAAGCTTAGCTGAATTGGATATGCAATACAGTTAAGAAGGGTGTGTGAAATAATTGACCAAATTGATTTTGTTTCGGGCCCTGAGCCTAGCAGGCCTCGTGCCGGTGTTATTTAATTCAGGCTTTAAGCCTAGCAGGCCTAGTGCCGGTGATTACTTTCGGGCCCTAAGCCTAGCAGGCCTCGTGCCGGTGTTATTTATCGGGCTTTATCGCCTAGCAGGCTAGATGCCGGTGATGTGTTTGTATAAAGGAGAAACCAAATTTTATTCAAGGCAAACCATAATTAACGTATCTAGCTAACGGCTCAGGTAAGCATGTAAGGTATGTTATGTTTAGTATTACTTGAGTCGAGTTAATACTATGAGAATTGTGTTATATATGTTTGAGGCTAATATTGATGTGTATGAAAATTATATGACTGAATTCGAGTTTAACTGTACTATTATGGGAAATTCGGTCTTCAAATAGGAATGCTAAAGGTAAAAGAAATTTTAGTACCTTAGCATGATTGATACGAATGCCTTACTTATACGATTTGGAGTACGTGATTCTTATGATAGGCTGATTTGAGCTTCAAAGAGATGTAGGTAGAAGGAAATGAAGTATAATTACTTAGGTTATTGAACTTTGGGTATTCGGCTTTGTATAAATATATATATATATATATATATATATATATGTAAATGTTTACTCGCAATGTCATAAGTTGGATGTTTTAATTGTTTAAGTTTTTAATGTTATATTATCGAGAGCTTAGGACTTACTAAGCTAGTAAGCTTATTGTGTGAATTGTTCTCCTTTGTTTTAAAGATTTTGGTTACGTTACGAGCTCGTGAAGGATCTTCAAGAAAGTCGACCACACTATCGCCTTCTTTGGTATTTTAAATTTTGGCTACGATTTAGAAGGCATGTATAGGCTAGATGAAGTTTTTGAAACATACGATGTTTAATCTTGTACATGAACATAGCCATGCGAAAATGGCTATTTCCTTTGGTTATGTATCGTTTCTATGTTTGAAATTTTATAACTCGCTCGTATGTAAATGGATGTTTTAAATTTGATCATGGCCTAAATTACATATGGGATTTGTTTTGATATATATATATATAAATATATATATATATATATATATATATATATGTATGGTTAAGGTATAGAGTTTAAATAAAATTGAGTAAGGAGGTTGTATACTAGTTAATCATATTTTTGCAATGAAATAGTTTTTAGTTAGCAGCAGTGAGGTGATTTTGAAAAATCACCAAAAATAGGATAAACTGAATTAGAAAGTGAATAAGATATAGGATTAAATCTTATTGTGTCTATTTTGATATGAAAGAAACAGAGTAGGCAAAGAAATTTCATATTATGAGATATTTGAATTTTAGTGAGACTTGTCCTGAATGAATTCGTGATTTCCTATTCTGTCTTGGAAAAATTGTTAAAAATTGTACAAAAATAATCATGGAGTATAGTTTATATGCTTAGAATCCTTAATGAGTCTATTTTTTATTGGAATAAACAAAAACATTATTGAAGTTTTGTACAATGTGATAACTGAGTTTTTGTAGAGATAGGTCAGAATCATCAAACAGTGAAATAGGGGTAATTTGATAAATAAACTGTACTAATTGGTCACATGAAAAATTCTGGAAAAATTATGGTAAAAATTTATATGAGTCTAGTTTCAAGGAAAATTTACGGATCTAAATTTCGAGTTTTTTAACTCGAGTTATGGTCAATTTAGTCCGCATGACGCAGTTGGACAGTTTTAAATTTTTTTATGCCCCGAATTAATGGTCAAGTCTAGTAATGCCCCATACTCGACTCCGGCAAAGGTTTCGGGTAAGGGGTGTTACAGAGTGCGTTGCTTTAGAATTAGTAAATCGTTAATGAATTGATCGTGTGTCAAAGTCTTAAAAATTTATATAATGAATGATCGAGCCTAGAAACTAACTATGACAACGATTGAGGCAAGCGCACCTATCGAACAGTAGTATAGTTTAGACCAGATTGTCGAACCCAAAGGAACCAAAAGTACTAATACTAACTTTCTTTTTATTATTTAACCTACGATAAAAGTGAATTGTTGTTTAATCTAAAATTAACTAACTACTAAGCTAAAGATGCTAAGACAAAGAGAATGAATTGGGGAAAATACTTGTGGGAAAAACCAATTGATTAAGACAATACCCGAGGAAGAATCCACCTAGACTTCACTTGTTATCTAACTTTAAACCAGACGATTTATTCACTTGACTTGATCCGTAGGATTCCCTAATTTATATTAATACCTCTTTCGAGGCTACTAACGTCTAACCCTAGGTTGATTAATTGAAATTTCTTTCTAATTAAAACCCCTAGAATTGCATTAACTCGATCTATGGACTCCCATATTAGGTTTGACCCTAATCCGGCAGATTTTCATCATCCTATTTCTAGGGTTGCGATCAACTCCGTTTAACTATGCTAGATCTACTCTTAAACAGGGACTTTTGCTCCACCGCTTAAGCACATCAATACTTGAATCAATATCCTGAAATATCAAAGCAAGAATTAAGAACAAATCAAGTATTTATCATATAGTTTAGAAAACAATAACAAGATCCGTCTTAGGTTTCATCCCCCTCAGGTATTTGAGGGGTTTAGTTCATAATAATAAAAGAATACATCTCAGAAGAAAATATAAAACAAAACATAAGAAAAACCCTAAAACCCCCTGAAGGAAATTGAAGGGAAGATCTTCCGTCTTGAGTATGATTCCGGCTTCTTGAGATTAATCAACTGGCTTTCTTCGAGTAAATCCCACAATTTTGGCCTCTCTGGCTTGGCTCTTCGGCCTAACTGGACACCCCCTTTTAGGTCACACTTAGGGTGTTTATATAGGCTTTCGGAATGTCTTTCTTCACCCCTAAGTATCCTAATCCGAGTGAAATTAAAACAGGTCACGTCAGGGGCACGTCGTGTAAGTAGAGGCCAGGCCGTGGTTGGGTCTGCTAATGGAGGCACGGCCGTGTGGCTTGGGCCTAGGCCATGTGCATTTGGTACTTTGGCCCATTTTCTTCGTTTTTTGGTCCGTTTCTCGTTCTTTTCATCCTCCGGTGCTCTCCTAAGAATAAAACATGAAATTAAAGGATTAGGAGCACCAAATTCCACAATTCGGGGGATAAATCATCCAAAAGTATGCTAAATGTGGGATTAAAATATGTATATATTATGGTTTATCATGAATTAACCGTATAAATCGTTATTTTAGGTTCTGGGAATATTTTGGTTGATTTCGGATAAGAAAATATCCAGGTGTGTAACAAAAACCCGAAATTTTGTGAACGACGAAAGCAGAAAATCATGGCTATCGATGCCACACGACGGTGTGCCAAGCTATGTGGTAGGCCGTGTAAGTCACACGGGCGTGTGTCAGGCTGTGTGGTAGGCCACGTAACTCACTGTTTGGGAAATAGTAACCTTTTGACTCTCTGACTGTTCAAGTAACCTTTTGACTTAGGAATGAATGACGTGTGGAAGCTCAGATTATTTTCGCACTTAATGTAAATATGGTGATTTTCGTAATTATTTGTTTTGGAATTTTGGGTTTGAACTAGTTTTGCGTTTTGTTTAATTCGCCGATAATTGATATGTCAAATGCGAAACTGCAAAATCACTTAAGTCGACAAGATGGATTTCAGTTATCAAAACTAAAACTCCGAAAAAGGTTTTCCACCACAAATTAAGTAATTTCGTAAGTGTTTTTTTGTAAACGAACAAATCGCTTTTAATGACTGTTGCCATATTTGTATGTTTCTAAACATATTTTGAAATAAGTTTTTCCACGAGTTAATATAACTCCTCTTGATTTGGCACCAAACCTGGCCTAGGCGTTATGGCCAAATCTGGTGATGTCACAAGAAATGAGTTTGGAAATCGTGTTGACTTGGTAAAACATCAATCTTTGAGATTTACTAGAACCACAAATTAGTCAATTTCATTACCAAAACTTATTTTAGCAGAAGCCTTAATCTTTATAGTTGGAAACGCAGTCATGTTTTTAGGAAAACCGTTGTTTGCATAAAAACTGTCGTTTCAAATTAAAAATTTTTACCAAAGCAATGACATTGACATACAATCCAAAAATAAACAGTTAAAGACCAAACAGTCCAGAGAGTCCCCAAAAATTACAACTCTCAAATAAGTCCACAATTTAAAATAAACCAAAAGTACTGAGTTTAGTTGTTTTACGATATAGTGGTCACCTCTGTGTCTCCGTTGCACCGATCCGCCTAAATCTGTGGATTACCTAATAAAACAGACAAATAGATGTGAGTTTACGTAAACTCAATGTGTAACCCAGCAGAATTAGACAAGTAAACAAACAGAAACATTTCAAACAAACAGATGCAGAATCGGGCTTATACCCATCTCAGATAGAGTTACAAAAATAGATGTACAGATCAGATAACAGATTCAGATATGCAAAGTCCTACCTCCATCCTTTACACACCAACTCTGACCATCCCATCACACCATGTAGGGTTAAAAACACCCATCCATCCCTACACACCACATTGTGCCGTTACAGCACGTATCAGATATAGTGCAGCCAAGCTTCCTCCACATATATATAAAACCCACCCAAAATAGATACAGACATCAGATACAGATTTATCAATCTAAACATGCTCAACATACTTTACACAAATAACAGATACACATATATATATATCAGTATAATCAGGAATGCATTAGTATCCTAATCAGATCAGTCTAACAGAATTTCATAGCATACAGATAGGGGTTTAATTAGCCCTTACAGACCCTAAAGTAGGTCCACAGTCGAACGGAACGACCCGCATGACCCTTGCGAATATTTTAAAATTATGGGCCCACATGCCCGTATGGGCCCACACACCCAGATTGGCCTTGCCCATGTGGCCCATATGGCCTAGCCCAAGAATCCACACGCCCGTGTGTCGTGCCTGTATGGGCCCACATTCCCAACTTGGCCTAGCTTGTGTGGCCCACACGGCCATGCTCAAACCATCACACAGCCGTGTCTTGCACACGGCCGAGCCCACGTCAATCACACGGTCGTGTCTCGCACACAGCCATCTACACTCCCGTGTGTCGTCGACAGTGCATTTTTTCAGTTTTTTCTGAAGCTTTGTTTTCTGCGTTTCGGGTACACACCTGTTACGATTTTGATGTGAAACTAGCCTCGAGACCACTAGAACCCCAACACTCCGAACAATTGACTATGATTCTGCAAGAGTAGAGTCACCGTCTTCACAATTCGCTACAAAATCGAGCGACAAAAACAAAAATAACAAGAACAAAGGTGTAACGGTCGATAAAAAGAAAACGAAATTGAAAGGAAGAATAGGAAAAAAAACAGTAGAGAGGCAAAGAACTAACGTTAGAAATTTGGGGATATTTCTTTAAAGTGAGAGGAAATTTCAAAAAAAGAGAAAATACCCAAAAGATATTCACATATCCTTTAATTATCTCCAGTAATCCACTACTTATAACTCCCTCAGAATTCCAGCTCCAACAAAACTCTATCAGTCGACCTAGCAAAATAAATAACATCCATACTTGCGCCGGGACTCGAACACAGGACTTCTAACACACCACCACCCTTACCACTCAAATTAGTAGACTCATTCTAATATGGAATTATAGGCAATTAAATGTAAGGCTTGAATTTGGGACCTCTCACACACATCCAGAACACTTAACCACTAAAGCAGATACACAATTGTGTCAAATTTACACAAAAACATAAATATAAAATTTAGGACGTTACAACTCTACCCCTTAAAAGAAACTTTGACCCCGAAATTTACCTGATTAAAATAGATGAGGATATTACTGACGCATCGAGTCCTCAGGTCCCCACGTGGCCTCCTCAGTACCATAATTCTGCCACAGAACCTTCACTAAAGGGATGGACTTCCTCCTCAGAACCTTAATATCACGACTCAGAATCTGAACTGGTTCCTCCTCAAAAGTCAAGTCCGGTCTAACCTCGATCTCCTCAACAGAAATAACATGGGATGGATCATACCGGTATCGTCTCAACAACGAGACGTGGAACACATCATGGATATGGTTTAACTCTGGAGGTAGCTCCAATTGATAAACGATCGGTCCTACCGGTTTCAAAATCCGATATGGCCCAATAACCTTAGGGCTCAGCTTGCCCTTACGACCGAATCACAGAGCCTTCTTCCACGGAGAAACCTTAAGAAAGACGAGGTCCTCCACAAAATACTTAATATCACGCCTCTGCAGATCTGCATACGATTTCTGTTTATCAGAAGCTGCCTTCAGATGATCCCGAATCAGTCTAACCCTATCTTCGATCTCTGAAACCAACTCAGGATCCAAAACCCGACGTTTGCCCAACTCAGTCCAACATAGCGGTGTGTGACACTTACTACCATACAAAGCCTCATAAGGTACCATCTAAATGCTAGACTGGAAACTGTTATAGTAGACAAACTCAGCTAGCGGCAGATATTCCTCCCAACTACCTCGAAAATAAATCACACAACCCCGAAGCATATCCTCTAGTATCTAAATCACCATCTCAGATTGGCCATCGATCTGAGGATGGAACGTAGAACTGAAATCCAATCTCGAACCTAGGCCTCATGAAATTTCTTCCAAAACCAAGAAGTGAAGCGAGAATCCCTATCAGAAATAATCGGCATAGGAACCCCATGTAGTCTAACTATCTCAGAAACATAGAGCTTCTCTAACTTCTGCAGAGAATAGTCCGTCCGAACCGGAATGAAGTGAGCAGACTTGGTCAATTGATCCACGATGACCCAAACAAAGTTTTTCTTAGTGGGTGTCAAGGGCAACCCACTAACGAAGTCCATCGTCACAGTTCCCACTTCCATAAAGGAATCTTAACTAGCTGCAACAAACCCGAAGGAAACTGGTGCTCAGCCTTAACTTGCTGGCACATCAGACAACAAGCAACAAAATTTTTAACCTCTGACTTTAACCCTAACCACCAGTACAATTTGTAAAGATCCCAATACATCTTATTACCACAGGGATGCATAGCATAATAGCTACTATGCGCCTCCCTCAGAATCGACTGCCTCAAATCTGAATCATCCGACACACAAATTTGACCTCGAAAACATAGCACACCATCATTATTCATCCCAAAATTCAAAGTATTCCCACTCTCAATTTGACGAAAATACAAACCCAAAGACTTATCCCCTAACTGTCTATCTTGAATTTGATCAATCCAAGTCAGCTTAACTTGCAACTCAGCTAACATACTCCTATCACCAAACAGACTAAGGCGAGCAAACATCGCCTTCAAGTCAGTCATCGCTCTTCGAATGAGAGCATCGGCCACCACATTGGCCTTACCAAGATGGTCCTCTAAAGTGCAGTCATAATCTTTGAGAAGTTCAATCCAACGGTGCTACCTAAGGTTCAACTCCTTCTAAGTAAGGAGATACTTGAGGCTCTTGATATCAGTGTAGATGATACACCTCTCACCATATAGATAGTGCCTCCAAACTTTCAACGCAAAGACTACAATAGTCAACTCGAGATCATGCACCAGATAGTTTCCCTCATGAGTCTTAAGCTTCTGGGAAGCATAAGCCACAACCTTACCATCCTACATCGGAACGCATCCCAAACCGAAATGCGATGCATCACTGTATACCACAAACTCCTTACCGGATTCAAGTTGTATCAAAACAGGAGCCTGATTTAAAACAGACTTGAGCTTCTTGAAACTTGATTATTACGCATCAGTCCAAACAAGTGGCACACCCTTACATAGAAGCTTAGTCAAGGGAGCTGCAATCAGAGAGAATCACTCAACAAACCGCCAGTAATATCCCGCCAAACCTAGAAAGCTACGGATCTCAGATATGTTCTTAGGCTGCTTCCGATCAAGTACAACCTTAATCTTTCGAAGATCAACTCGAATCCCCTCAGCAGAAACCACATGCCCCAAGAAGGTTACCTCTCGCAACCAGAACTCACACTTACTCAACTTAGCGTAGAGCTACTGTTCTCGGAGAATCTGAAGCATCACTCTAAGATGCTCATCATGCTCATCCTCAGTCTTAGAGTAAACCAGAATGTCGTCAATGAAGACCACGACAAACTGATCCAGATAAAGCTAAAAAACTTGGTTCATCAGATTTATGAATGCGGCCGGAGCATTCGTCAAACTAAAAGGTATAACTAGGAACTTGTAATGTCCATAACGAGTCCTAAATGCAGTCTTATGAACATCAGCTTCCTTAATCCTCAACTAATGATACCCAGATCAAAGATCAACCTTGGAGAACACTGAAGCCCCTCGAAACTAATCAAACAAGTCGTTGATCCTCAAAAGCGGATACTTATTCTTCACGATCAACTTATTCAGCTGCCGATAATCGATGCACATCCTTATGGTCCCATCCTTCTTCTTACAAACAGAACTGGTGCTCCCCATGGAGACACACTAGGATGGTAGAAACCACAGTCCAGAAGCTCTTGCAGTTGAGCCATAAACACAGTAAGCTTTTTCGGTGCCATACGGTAGGGAGTGATAGACACCGGAGCTATACCCGAAAGAAGCTCTATCCCAAATTCAACCTCTCGATTAAGAAGTAAACCCGGTAACTCCTCAGGAAAAACATCTAGAAAATCCCTTACAGTTTTAATATTCCCAACAGAAGAGTCTCCAGAACCATAAACATTGACGTAAGCCAAGTACGCATCACACCCTTTCCGAACCAGTTTCTTAGCCACAAGAGCGGAGATCACATTGGACAAATAATCTCGACGCTCGCTGATCACGACCATTTTCTTATCATCCTTAGTCCTCAGAACGACCCTCTTAGTCGCGTAGTCCAAACTAACTCGGTGCTTGACCAACCAATCCATGCCCAGAATTAAGTCGAACTCCCCAAACGGAAGCTCCATCAGATCTGCCAGAAAATTAATCCCTTGCACCTTTAACGGAACATCCCTATAGAGTTTAGTAACCCGGACAGACTGCTCCAACGGATTCAGTACAGTCTCACTAGAAGTGCTCTCAACAATAACACCCAAGTTTTTAGATATACAGCTAGCTATATAAGAGTGTGTAGAACCTATGTTTATCAAAGCAGTATAAGGTACATCAGAAATTAAGAACGTACCAGTGATAACATTAGGAGCATCTGTGTCCTCTCGGTGTCGAGCAACATAAACAAGTGCAGGCTGCCTCGCCTCTGTCTAACTAGCACCTCTACCCGGTGCTCTCTGTCCACGGCCCAAACCATTACCACCCTTAGCCGCTCTATGGCCCCTAGATGGCCGCTGAACTGCCCTCTGAGGCTGTAAAAAACCCGAAGTTGAAGCTTGCATTTGATCTGCCGATTGTGGACAGTCTCTAATACGGTGCTCTAATGACCCACACCTCAGACAAGCCCCAATCCTCCTCCAGCACTCACCCAGATGGCACCTACCACAGTCACTGCACGGTTGAATACCAATAGGAGCAATAGAAACCCCAACTCTAGCCGGCCCATCAGACCTGGACTTTTTCTTAGGCCTCTACACAGAACTAGAGGGCTCTAAATCCCTTTTATTCTGGCCTCTCTCTGTCCCTATTCTGACGCTCCACGCGTTTAACATCCTCGGCGATCTTCACCTTCTCTACCAGAACAGCAAACTCTCGCTCCCTCTATGGAGCTATCAGCACCCTCAAATTATCCCTTAAGCCATCCTTAAATCGGACGCACCTCTCATACTCAGACGCCACCATGCCTCGAGCGTAGCGGCTTAATCTCAGAAATTCGGCCTCATACTCGGCCACAGATCTATCCCCTTGCGTGAGACTCATGAACTCACGCCTACGAGTATCTATATAGCTCATTCCCACTTACTGACTTTGGAAGGTGGTCTTAAAGAAGTCCCAAGTCAGACGATCAGGCTGAGTACCCTCCTCAATAGTTAACCACCACTGGTATGCCTTGTCGCGAAGCAAAGAGACTGTACTCTTAAATTTCTACTCGGGAGTGCAATCTAAGTCATTTATGATTCTCTCTGTGGCCTCCAACCAATACTCAGCCACACTAGGGGCGACTCCAGTGACACCCCTAAACAGCTCAGTACCATTGGACCGGAGTCGTTCAATTATTGACCCTCGACCTCTAGCTCCAGAATGGGGTCCAGTAACTCTCTCTAATATCCTCAACATGGCTTGGGATAGTGCGTCATCCCAACAGAGTGACTTTGAGACCCAGTCTCAGTAAGAGGCAATACTGGTGTCTCACTCGTATCCAAGTTCGGTGTACTGCCCAAATAGGAAGACACAGCTCAAGCCCCCTACGGCCTCTACCACAGCCTCTAATACCACGTTCGTGAGTTCCATGATATCGAAACCATTTTTTTCGAGTTTGAAAAACGGGGATCGACTTTAAAAATATGGAAATGGAGTCGCCACCGATCTTTTATTCGAGGTGTGATCGGATCACCTTGAGAGGAATTATTTTAATAAATCATTTTGATTTATTAAAACAATAATTTTGGTCTACGAAATCTAAGAAACTGGGTTCGGGATTCGGTTACGTACGAGGAAGGATTAGCACCCTCGCAACACCCAAAATTGGTACCAAATTGATTAATTAATGCGCTAATATCGAAAAACTTGAAAAGATTTTAAGACTACGACCTTTTTTGACCCATTCAAAGATACTCGAATTTGAATATTAAGATTCTCTAGTTTCGAAGGAGTAAAATATCACATCCAGCCCGCTAGAATGTAACAATTTAAGTCTTTGAATTCCAGATCATCTCAAAATTCACAACTCATGCATTAAGATTTTAAAAGGGTATTTCATTATTTGGGATCAAACGAAAAACCGAAACCTAGCACGTTAGGGCACGATCTCTCGAATTTCCAAACACAAAATATTGACTTTGTTAATTTAAGAAAAAGTGGATGAAATTTTGAAAGGATATTTAGTTATTTGGTCAAACGGAAAACCGAAACCCAACACGTTAGGGCACGATCTTTCAGATTTCCAAACACAAACATTGCCTTATTTTAGAGTTAAGAAAACATGAATGAAATCTTAAAAGGATATTCGGTTATTTGGTCAAACGAAAAACCGAAACCCAGCACGTTATGGCACAATCTCTCGGATTTCCAAACACTAACATTGCCTTATTTTAGAGTTAAGAAAACATGAATGAAATCTTAAAAGAATATTCGGTTATTTGGTCAAACGAAAAACTGAAACCCAGCTTGTTAGGGCACGATCTCTCAGATTTTCAAACACGAAACATTGCCTTATTTTGAAGAATATTTAAAAATTGACTCCAAATGCTTTTTATTCAATCACTATTCGATAATGAAAAAGCAAAAATATAATATTGATCATGGATAATAATATGTGAATACAATTTCGTACAAATGGATAACAAAAATAATAATATGAACATACAATCCAAATTATACAAAAACAATAATCTCACAACTCCTATTTTGAAAATACCAACACTATTAAATAAATGAATATTTACAAATAAGCAACACATAATAGAGTTTGAAATAGATAAAAAAAAACAAGACGAAAATAACTAATACATAATAATATAAATGAATTTTAAAATAAAAATATTATATTACAAGAAAATCAAAGTAAATAATGTACAATATAATATATATTAATCTACAAAATTACATGTAAAAAAACCAATATAAATGACTTATATATGAAAATAATAATATACGAATGCTCTCGAAATAAACAATATATAATAAAATAGGGTAATACTACTACTACTACTACTACTACTACTACTAATAATAATAATAATAATAATAATAATAATAATAATAATAATAAGAAGAAGAAGAAGAAGAAGAAAAGTAACACTATTAAATACAATAATAATACTAAAAAACAATAAAAGTAATAAAATAATGAACATAATGTTAAAACTAATTAAATTAATAACAAAACTAACAACATAGGACTATTTTAAATGAAAACAGAAATCTGGGGGCGAATTCGTGAATAAATAAAAGGAAAAGGATCAAATGGAAACACGCGCTATGAGCGAGGGACCAACTGTGCAATTCTGCCCTTACCCAAAAACGGCACCGTCCAAATGGGGATCCAATTGACAACGAAATCAAATTTCAGATCCAAATTAAAATAATAAAATAACTTAATTGTGAAACTTTAAAAAAAAAGAGGGACCAAAGCGGTAAATAACCACTTTCAGAAAACACGCGGATCCTTCCCCGGGTCGGGTCAACGCGCGGGTTGAGGGGTTTAAACAACGCCGTTTAGAGGTCACTTAAACAGGCCTAAAACGACGTCATTCCCGGAGCCTATAAAAGGGAAAATTTTTTGTTAAAAAATCATTTCTGCCGTGTTATACCAAAAAAGGGGGAAAGGTTTTCTGCTTTCTCTACTAGGGTTTCGTCCCTAGCCCCGAGCGCCGCCATGCCCGCCGTGGAGCCATCTCAAACGGTGCTTAAAACCAGGTAAACGCTCTATTTTTCCTTTTTTATTTCTATCCTTTTCGAAAATATATATAGTATATACAAAAAATATTAATACGTATATAAAAAGCGATTTGAAGAGAGGAAAAAAAGAAAAAATAAAGAAGAAGCATAGACCTTTTTTTTCGATCTGATTTTTCTTTTCATCTATTCAATGTATTCGTAAATCGTGGAAATTGTCCTCCCACCTTACAGTGGTTGATTTCCGGCTTTTTAAAGCGGAAATCAGAAATAAAAAAAATAAACAATACAACTGTTTTTTGTTTTCTTGTTTCTCTCTGCTGCTATTTGTTATCGTAGTGCAGGTACGACCATCGTAGTACGGAGTCGTGGACGTGGCATGTACGGAGGCTGTGCGCTGGCCTGGAAGAGCGGTCAACGGCGCTGGAAAATTCCAAAATCCCTTAGGTTTTCTGGAAACATTAAGACGTTGGGCCATTTCGGCCCCGGAATTTTGGGTCTTTAGTTTGGGCTGTAGTTTAGGGCTAGTGGGGTTAATTTGTAAATTAGGCTGAAACTGGATTGTTTTTTATTAATGGATTGTTGTGTAAAGGACTGTTTTGATTTATTATTTGGGACTGTTTATTTTTGTATTTTTTATTTTTGGTATGGGCCCGGGCATATTGGGCCTGCTACAGTTGCCCCTCTGTGCTCGTTGTCGTGTAACGAGAATGGAGCAAAGACTTATAAGAAGGGTCAATCTTGCTCGGTCTTCAAATCTTTGACTTCTTTCGATGCTTTTCTTCTTCGAGTAGCTTCATTCCATCTCACGGCATCTTCAGGGGTATAAGAACTAGTGCTTCGATCCACTCCGATGTAATTTCAGGGAGAAGAGATTTGTAACTTCGATCTACTCCACTGGGACTTCGAGGTGATAGGAATTCAGAGAAAAGAGATTTGTAACTTCGATCTTCTTACTGAAACTTCTCAGAAATAAAGGTTGATCCTCAATAACCTCAGGGAGAAGGGACTTGTAGCCTCAACCTACTCCAATGGGACTTCGAGGTGATAGGAATTCAGATAGAAGAGGTTTTCTTACTGAAACTTCTCAGAAATATAGGTTGATCCCCAATAACCTCAGGGAGAAGGGACTTGTAGCTTCCATCTACTCCACTGGGACTTCGAGGAAATAGAAATTCAAGGAGAAGAGATTTGTAACCTCAATCTTTTCTGCTGAAACTTCAAAGAAATACGGACTGATCCTCATTGTAAACTCAGGGAGGAGGGATTTGTAGCCCCAACCTACTCCACTGGAACTTCGAGGAGATAGAAATTCAGGGAGGAGAGATTCGTAACATCAACCTTCTCTACTGAAACTTTCAAGAAATACGGACTGATCCTCTTCATAAACTCAGGGAGGAAGGATTTGTAGCCTCAACCTACTCCACTAGAACTTCAAGGAAATAGAAATTCAGGGAGAAGAGATTCGTAACCTCAATCTTCTCTGCTGAAACTTCAAAGAAATACGGACTGATCCTCATTATAAACTCAGGGAGGAGGGATTTGTAGCCCCAACCTACTCCACTGGAACTTCGAGGAGATAGAAATTCAGGGAGTAGAGATACGTAACATCAACCTTCTCTACTGAAACTTCCAAGAAATACGGACTGATCCTCTTCATAAACTCAGGGAGGAAGGATTTGTAGCCTCAACCTACTCCACTAGAACTTCAAGGAAATAGAAATTCAGGGAGAAGAGATTCGTAACCTCAATCTTCTCTACTGAAACTTCAAAGAAATACGGACTGATCCTCATTGTAAACTCAGGGAGGAGGGATTTGTAGCCTCAACCTACTCCTCTGGAACTTCGAGGAAATAGAAATTCAGGGAGAAGAGATTTGTAACCTCAATCATCTCTGCTGAAACTTCAAAGAAATACGGACTGATCCTCATTGTAAACTCAGGGAGGAGGGATTTGTAGCCTCAACCTACTCCACTGGAACTTCGAGGAAATAAGACTTGTATGGCTTCGATCTGTTCCTACAACTTCAGGATTGCCAGATCTGCTATCTTCAATCTGCTTCACTCAGGAAGGCAAGATACTCAAATTCACCGATGTTGCGACAACGTCCTCTAGGGGACCTATCTTGTAAAATCAGTTTTGTGTTTATGCTTATGCAAAATGGTTAGGATGCAATGATCAGAATGAATCTAATGCTCCTAACTAAATGTATTATGGATGATATTTTCCTGAATACAGAATGTCATGAGAATGGTCTTTTTACAAAGATTAGGATGCAATGATTGGAATGAATCAAATGCCCCTAAATAGATGTGTCTTATGGATGACATTTGTATGAATGTAGAATGTCATGAGAATGATTTCTTATAATGATTAGGATGCAATGATCGGAATGAATCAAATGCTCCTAACTAAATATGTTTTGCATGAATGCAGAATTTCATGAGAATGATCCCTTTTTAAAAGTTTAAGGTGTCATCTCTCATTGTTTATTAAGGCTTTATCACTGATGCATTATGATGCCATCTTGTTTGGCTGGTATTCTCGACAGAAAACTTGAGGAAACAATTATAACTGTTCAACAGATTTGCCCCACTGTAACTTCAGGGTTCATCTCATTGTGACTTAGGGGTATAGGATCTGAATCTTTTCCCATCCATTCCGCTATGACCTCGCAATGTAGGATTTGTTTCTTCTTCAATCCATCACATTGCTATTCAAAGGTATAAGATCTGTATTATCTTCAATCTATCCCACTATAGCTGGGGGGTATAGGGCCTGTAGCTTGTTCCATCAACTGATCACTCCTTGGGTGACCCAACCAGATGTGTATGCATGATGCTATCGTGAATGCAGAATATCAATTTTCCTTGCGAATGATTCCCCTTTTACACATGGGCTAACATTGCCCATTTTTTGTCAGGATTGTATTACTGACACAATATCTTGTCATTTTGTTCAACCACCATCTTTGACAAAAAATTCAGAGAGAAAATTTCAGTTTAAACTCTTCCTTAAACTTGGAGAGTTTTAAGCAATAGTCCTATTTCAAGTTCTTGTATTATTCAGAAGTTTCCAGAGTAATATGCGAAACTCATTTTATGAAAATATTATTAGTCCACTAATCATTATTTTAATGCAAAGTGCCTGAAAAAAGATCATAACCTATGGACAAGAAGGAAATTAATTGGGAGCATAGCTCGCAACAAGCAAGTTAATCAAAGCTAGCAAATACAATTAAGCAGGGAGTTTATTAAAGGCGTATCTTGAAAAGAATAAGGTAATCAAAGATAGAAAATTCAAAATGGATAAGAGAGAAAACTAGGTGCCCCAGATATCGTCGCTTGAGCTTCTCTGTTCAAACTTCTTAAGGACCGTTTTAAGCTCGACATGTGTTTAAGGGATCTAAAATACTTTGTCGATGCCCCAAGACGTAGCATACTTCTTCATTTTTAATTCAAGCATAGCAAGAATACTGTATGCCCCCCTTTGATCAAAATTTGAGTTGCCCTTTTCGGGTTTTCAACTCAAATCCCCTTTGGTCTCATAGCGCCCTTTGCGGGTTCTCTCCTTTTTCTTTCTTTTTTTTTTAAATATACTTTTTTCTTCTCCTTTTTAAGTGAAATACTTCTTGACTGAATTCACTGGATTTGTAATACCCCTATACCCGGTTCAATCATGCAGACCCGGTATAAGACTATTACATTTGGTGCCAAAACAATTATGGCCAGATACTGTTTAATTAAAACATTTGTATATAATATTTTAACTTACCAACCATTTTTTCCAACATATTTATTGTTTATTAATTCATTCCATATATACCAAAATACTTCAAATAACTGAAAATAGATAAAATTTCAAGAATCCACATTTTAGTCCTTATCACATGGGAACACCTTTGAACTACATATGTACATGCCATTTTAATACAAAATATAGTACCTACTTTTGAAGCCCTTGAGGATGTGATGAGATGAGAGATCTTGTAGTCTAATTGTACCTACGCGTTAAAATAAACACGTTAAGCCGGTGAAGGCTTAGTAAGCACCACAAGAATAATTAAATAAGCAATCATAACAAAATATTTTAACTCAATCAATTATTGCATATCTTCTCACATATAAGTCATTTCAACTATGCATTGCTTTAAATAAATTTAACTTATCTTTTGTAAGGTATTAAACTTACCTTAACACATCAGTGATTCACTTTTGTTCTCAATTCACAATATTAGCCCAAAGTAGACTTCCTAGAACACACCGGATATACGGAACAAATACAGAGGTGCATTATGATGCACAAGTGAACAGAGAGCACTGACGTGCTAATAATCAGAGAGCACCAACGTGCTAATATCAGAGAGCACCAACGTGCTAATATCAGAGAGCGCGCTAAAGTTCCTTAATGGCATGCCAATAATATCCCAGTAGTTCTAAATTTCGTCTACTTGGGCAGTAAAGCTGAATCTTATATATTTAAATAATTCACATAAATATTTCAAAAAGGATAAATAACAATAATTTAAAATTCTTATAGTACTTACAACAAAAAGGTTGAAATAATATATGTTATTCTTCCTTCACTCCTTAACCTTCTCTTTTCCTTTTCCTTCAATTCGGTCTTCTCCTTTCTTTTCCTTCAATTTCATATAAACATATAACATTTATATGTTAAAAAGTGATCAAATAAATTTTCTGTACTATTTAATAAAATAAACATGTATAATAAAATAAATTCATCCTTTCTTACTTTTGCTCACATTTCAATTTAATCCTTTACTCATAAATTTATTCAAAGTTGTCCTTTTGTGTCATAGTCACTAAATTATTTATTTCCAGAGCTACGGAACTCCAAATGAAGAACCGTTAATTTTTCCTGAAACTAGACTCACATATATTCATACCATAAAATTTCCAGAATTTTTAGCCTAGCCAATTAGTACAGTTTATTCATCAAAGTCACCCCTGTTCTGCTGTCTGGCAGTTCTGACCCTTCTTCACTAAAAAATAATTATCTCTTCATACAGAATTCCGATGATGTTTCCATTCATTTCTATTGAAACTAGACTCATTCAGGATTATAATCATATAAATTTAAGCCTCTAATTATTTTTATCCAAATTTTGATGATTTTATAATGTTAGAACAGGGGAACCCGAATTCATTCTGACCTTGTCTCACAAAAATATAAATATCTCAGAATAAAGAATTCCTTTGCTTTCCTTGTTTCTTTCATATGAAAATAGACGCAATAAGATTTATTTTCATATCTCACTCAGCTCCTAATTCCACTTCTACGAATTTTAGTGATTTTTCAAATTTACTCTACTGCTGCTGTCCCAAAACTGCTTTCTTATAGCTTGTTTTGCAATTAAGTCCTTTATCCAATTCTAACTTCAAATTCTTTTAATTAAACCACTAATTCATCATTTTATTCATCATATGCTATATTCAAAAACTCTAAAACTTCAAAAACTTCAACTTAAATTCATCAAAACTTTGTTCTAAAACTTATAAAGCATCAAAATTAAAAGAGAATGGCTAAATTAACTTACCTATTAAACATCCAAGCTTTAAATCATCAATTTCTCCTTTTTCTTTCTTTCTTTCTTTCTTTCCCCTGCTCTCTGTTTCGTTTGCTTCTCTGTTTCTGTTTCTATCTTTTTTTTTCTTTAGTTTGTTTATATAATATATATATAATATAATATAATAAATATATAATATAATAACATACTTTAAAAAATCTCAGATTTTTCATACTTAACCGCCCCAACTTTACAAAATGGCATAATTTCCATTTGGTCCTTTATAATTTCTTTTAATCTATAATTTAACTTTTACTCCTTTTTCAATTTAGTCCTTTTCATTTAATTTCCTACCCAAACGTTAAAATTTTCTAACGAAAGTTTAATACCACTTTACTAATATTTTATAAATATTTATAAAAGTATTTCCTATCATATAAATATTTATGCAAATATATTGAAATAAATTTCTCTTTAAATCGGATTTATGGTTGCGAAACCATTGTTCCGATAACCTTGAATTTAGGCCATTACAGGATTGGACATATCCCTACCATCCATTTGGTCGATGTTCCAGAACAGACTTTTTCACTACATAAAATCTTTTCTAGTTTGGCCTCCAATTTTCTTTGAAATCCTTTTGTATATGAAAGATCTTCTCCAATATTAGGTCCTCTTTGGAAATTTTCTAGGATGAACCTCGTTGTCGCAACCCGCATCATCTGACTGTAACAGATAGCTATTAACCTTTCCTCATAAATTTGATTGATCAGATTGGGATTGGATCCATTCTACCTCATCCAACTTCAGTTCTGATAAAACTTGAAAAAAGGAATTTCGACTTCAATGGGCGAAACCAATGAGAAATGTGTTGATCCGGTGACAGTCCTGGCCAACGTTTGATGAGTATAGAGGGTAAATAGTAACTTCTGTATGCCAATCTTTCCAAGTCTCGGTCTTTTTTGATCTTTTGTTTTTCTTTTTGGCTACCCTTGCTGCACTAATGTGGCACCTAATGTTTGAACAGACCGCAGACTTTTGACCTTGTGCGGTTAAATGTGATCTTATTGACATTTTTTGTGTCGGCATTCTTTCTGTCTTTCTTTCTTCTCTTTTTTGATGACTATCAACTTTGTAATATTGGCATATGAAGCGACTTTTACCATCTTAGTAAAGTAACCGACTTCCACGAAAATGAATCGATGTTGGCCAGAAGCTTTTGATGAGACTGGCATGATAACATCCATGCCCCACATGTAGGAAATCTATCTTCTATCGTTTTGGCAATTCTGCTTTTGTCCTCTAACCGTTTATATCTATCTTCTATCGACTTTCGATCGTTTTAAGCTTCTCCTCTAACCGTTTATATTTATCTTCTAGTTGTTTTGGCAATTCTGCTTTTGTCCTCTCTCCTTCAGCTATTTCATCCAAATCAGGGACATTAGTAATGATTGGATTATTTCCTGAACCTAAGCCAGTGTGGGGGTTCACTGAAGCATCAACTTGGAATTGTTGAGGCCTAATCGTGACAAACGGCCTTTGTACAGTCACTTCAGGTAGTGCTTGCACGTGTGGTAGAGTATAATCAGGGGGATATTGATGATACTCAGTATTCGCATCAACATTAGCCATGGAGCTCTTTCCTTTATCCATATGCCCCTTCAATAGCTGCGTCATCTGAGTCATCATATTTCCCTGCGATTCCATTATTTTGTCCATCATATCCTGCTGGATCTTAGCAAGCTGCTCTTGCATTTGCAGCTAAAGTTTATCCTGCATCTCCCTTTGGAATTGTTCAAGCTTCTCTAATCTCTGATCCATATCTTTCGTCTTGGTTCGGGTACCGTAGGGATGTTTGGTTTTACCGGTGTCCAGGTTAACGCTGAAATAACTTCAACCAATCAGGGTCATCTCATGAAATCTAATGCATATGATGTAATGCTATGTGAATGCATGAAATGAATGTAAAGAGGTGTCGATTCTAACTCAATTTCCTTTAGAAAACTTTACTAGATGACAAAATTCTTTACATGAAATGGACTACAAATATACGAGCATCCGTATCATCTTCCATTTTATCAAGAAATTCGTTCAACATGCCGAGCTCCCTAATTTAACAATCGAACCCGAATTGACATCTCTCTCTAATATGAAAATGCATGCTAAGTAACAGAGATAAAAAAATCAGTAGAATAGAAACGAAATTCAAAGCATGTAAAAAAAACCATTCAAACTCCTATCTAAGTGGCCACTAGGGTTTATCACAACTTTACCTAGGGTGGGCTCTTAGGGCTTTCTATATGCAGTTCAGTTCTAGAAGTTGAGGTACTCAAACTAGCAGATTTCTCGATCTTCACCCATTATAGGCTCATACAGGCCGAGTTCGGTTCAGGGGAATACATTTCCCTATGGCTGCACGGAGATGAAAATCTCACGAAGACATAGGTACGGATGTATCCCGAAAGTGATTCACTATCCTGCACGGAGGTGAAAACCTCACGAAGGAGGAGCTTCTCACTCCCACTTAAAAGGGTATGACCCAACGGTCATGCAATATAATGCAAAAGCATTCTACAAGACTCAAACCATAACAATCAAATGAGATGATGCAAGCGAATGCAAATAAAAGGATCGTAATTTTTCAAATCAAATTTTCAATTTTTGACAAAAGGACAAAAATTAATCAATTTTACGACTTGATTCTCTTTGAGGGTCCCCAGTGGAGTCGCCAAGCTGTCGAAACCATTTTTTTCGAGTTTGAAAAACAGGGATCGACTTTAAAAATATCGAAATGGGGTCGCCACCGATCTTTTATTCGAGGAGTGATAGGATCACCTTGAGAGGAATTATTTTAATAAAACATTTTGATTTATTAAAACAATAATTTTGTCTGCGAAATCTAAGAAAATGGGTTCGGGAGTCGGTTACGTACGAGGAAGGATTAGCACCCTCGCAACGCCCAAAATTGGTACCAAATTGATTAATTAATGCCCTAATGTCGAAAACCTTGAAAAGATTTTAAGACTACGACCTTTTTTCGACCCATTCGAAGATACTCGAATTTGAATATTAGGATTCTCTGGTTTTGAAGGAATAAAATATCACATCCAGCCCGTTAGAATGTAACAATTTAAGTCTTTGAATTCCAGATCATGTCAAAATTCTCAAACTCATGCATTGAGATTTTAAAAGGGTATTTCATTATTTGGGATCAAACGGAAAATCGAAACCCAACACGTTAGGTCACGATCTCTCGAATTTCCAAACACGAAATATTGCTTTTGTTAATTTAAGAAAATGTGGATGAAATTTCGAAAAGATATTTAGTTATTTGGCCAAACAGAAAACCGAAACCCAACACGTTAGGGCACGATCTTTCGGATTTCCAAACACAAACATTGCCTTATTTTAGGGTTAAGAAAACATGAATGAAATCTTAAAAGGATTTTCGGTTATTTGGTCAAACGAAAAACCGAAACCCACCACGTTAGGGCACAGTCTCTCTGATTTCCAAACACTAACATTGCCTTATTTTAGAGTTAAGAAAACATGAATGAAATCTTAAAAGAATATCCAGTTATTTGGTCAAACAAAAAACCGAAACCCAGCACGTTAGGGCACGATCTCTTGGATTTCCAAACACAAAACATTTCCTTATTTTGAAGAATATTTAAAAATTGACTCCAAATGCTTTTTATTCAATCACTATTCGATAATGAAAAAGCAAAAATATAATATTGATCATGGATAATAATATGTGAATACAATTTCGTACAAATGGATAACAAAAATAATAATATGAACCTAGAATCCAAATTATACAAAAACAATAATCTCACAACTCCTATTTTGAAAATACCAACACTATTAAATAAATGAAAATTGACAAATAAGCAACACATAATAGAGTTTGAAATAGATAAAAAAAGACGAAAATAACTAATGCATAATAATATAAATGAATTATAAAATAAATATATTATATAAGAAGAAATTCAAAGTAAATAATGTACAATATAATATATATTAATGTACAAAATTACATGTAAAAAAAACCAATATAAATGACTTATATATGAAAATAATAATAGACGAATGCTCTCAAAATAAACAATATATAATAAAATAGGGAAAATAATACTAATAATAATAATAATAATAATAATAGTAATAATAATAATAATAATAATAATAATAATAATAATAATAATAATAAGAAAAGTAACAATAATAAATACAATAATAATATTAAAAACAATAAAAGTAATAAAATAATGAACATAATGTTAAAACTAATTAAATTAATAACAAAACTAACAACATAGGACTATTTTAAATGAAAACAGAAATCTGGGGGTGAATTCGTGAATAAATAAAAGGAAAAGGATCAAATGGAAACGCGCGCTATGAGCGAGGGACCAACTGGGCAATTCTGCCATTACCCAAAAACGGCGTCGTCCAAATGGGGATCCAATTGACAATGAAATCAAATTTCAAATCCAAATTAAAATAATAAAATAACTTAATTGCGAAACTTTAAAAAAAGAGGGACCAAAGCGGTAAATATACCACTTTTAGAAAACACACGGATCCTTCCCTGGGTCGAGTCAACGCGCGGGTTGAGGGGTTTAAACGACGCCGTTTAGAGGCCTCTTAAACAGGCCTAAAATGATGTCATTCCCAAAGCCTATAAAAGGGAAAGTTTTTTGTTAAAAAATCATTTCTGCCGTGTTATAACAAAGAAGGGGAAAGGTTTTCTGCTTTCTCTGCTAGGGTTTCGTCCCTAGCCCCGAGCGCCACTATGCCCGCCGTGGAGCCACCGCAAACGGTGCTCAAAACCAGGTAAAACGCTCCCTTTTCCCTTTTTTATTTCTATCCTTTTTCGAAAATATATATAGTATATACAAAAAAATATTTATACGTATATAAAAAGCGATTTGAAGAGAGGAAAAAAAGAAAAATAAAGAAGAAGTAGAGACCTTTTGTTTTCCATCTGATTTTTCTTTTCTTCTATTCAATGTATTCGTAAAATCGTGGAAATTGTCCCCTCACCTTACAGTGGTTGATTTCCGGCTTTTTAAAGCGGAAATCAAAAAAAAAAATAAAAAATACAACTGTTTTTTGTTTTCTTGTTTCTCTCTACTGCTATTTGTTGTCGTAGTGCAGGTACGACCATCGTAGTCCGGAGGTGTGGACGTAGCACTTACAGAGGCTGTGCGCTGGCGTGGAAGAGCGGTCAGCGGCACTGGAAAATTCCAGAAACCCTTGGGGTTTCTGGAAACATTAAGACGTTGGGCCATTTGGGCCTCGAAATTTTGGGTCTTTAGTTTGGGCTGTAGTTTAGGGCTAGTGGGGTTAATTTGTAAATTGGGCTGAAACTGGAGTGTTTTTTTATTAATGGACTGTTTTGTAAGGGACTGTTTTGATTTATTATTTGGGACTGTTTATTTTTGTGTTTTTTTTTTGGTATGGGCCCGTGCAGATTGGGCCTGCTACAGCTGCCCCTCTTTGCTCATTGTTGTGTAACGAGAATGGAGCAAAGACTTATAAGAAGGGTCAATCTTGCCCGATCTTCAAATCTTTGACTTCTTTCGGTGCTTTTCTTCTTCGAGTAGCTTCATTCCATCTCACTGCATCTTCAAGGGTATAAGAACTAGCGCTTCGATCCACTCCAATGTAATTTTAGGGAGAAGAGATTTGTAACTTCGATCTACTCCACTGGGACTTCGAGGTGATAGGAATTCAGAGAGAAGAGATTTGTAACTTCGATCTTCTTACTGAAACTTCTCGAAAATAAAGGTTGATCCTCAATAACCTCAGGGAGAAGGGGCTTGTAGCCTCAACCTACTCCACTGGGACTTCGAGGTGATAGGAATTCAGATAGAAGAGATTTGTAGCTTCGATCTTCTTACTGAAACTTCTCAGAAATATAGGTTGATCCCCAATAACCTCAGGGAGAAGGGACTTGTAGCTTTCATCTACTCCACTGGACTTCGAGAAAATAGAAATTCAGGGAGAAAAGATTCCTAACATCAATCTTCTCTGCTGAAACTTCAAAGAAATGCGGACTGATCTTCATTGTAAACCCAGGGGGGAGGGATTTGTAGCCTCAACCTACTCTACTGGAACTTCGAGGAGATAGAAATTCAGGGAGGAGAGATTCGTAACATTAATCTTCTCTACTGAAACTTCAAAGAAATACGGACTGATCCTCTTCGTAAACTCAGGGAGGAAGGATTTGTAGCCTTAACCTACTCCACTGGAACTTCGAGGAAATAGAGATTCAGGGAGAAGAGATTCGTAACCTCAATCTTCTCTGCTGAAACTTCAAAGAAATACGGACTGATCCTCATTGTAAACTCAGAGAGGCGGGATTTGTAGCCTCAACATACTCTTCCGAAACTTCGAGGAAATTGAAATTCAAGGAGAAGAGATTCGTAACCTCAATCTTCTCTGCTGAAGCTTCAAAGAAATACAGACTGATCCTTATTGTAAACTTAGGGAGGAGGGATTTGTAGCATCAACCTACTCCTCTGGAACTTCGAGGAAATAAGACTTGTATGGCTTCGATCTGTTCCTACAACTTTAGGATTGCCAAATCTGCTATCTTCAATCTGCATCACTCAGGAAGGCAAGATATTCGAATTCACCGATGTTGCGACAACGTCCTCTAGGGGACCTATCTTGTAAAATCAGTTTTGTGTTTATGCTTATGCAAAATGGTTAGGATGCAATGATCAGAATGAATCTAATGCTCCTAACTAAATGTATTATGGACGATATTTTCCTGAATACAGAATGTCATGAGAATGGTCTTTTTACAAAGATTAGGATGCAATGATTGGAATGAATCAAATGCCCCTAAATAGATGTGTCTTATGGATGACATTTGTATGAATGTAGAATGTCATGAGAATGATTTCTTATAATGATTAGGATGGAATGACCGGAATGAATCAAATGCTCCTAACTAAATGTGTTTTGCGTGAATGCAGAATTTCATGAGAATGGCCCCTTTTTAAAAGTTTAAGTTGTCATCGCTCATTGTTTATTAAGGCTTTATCACTGATGCATTATGATGCCATCTTGTTTGGATGGTATTCTCGATAGAAAACTCGAGGAAACAATTATAACTGTTCAACAGATTTGCCCTACTGTAAATTCAGGGTTCATCTCATTGTGATTTAGGGGTATAGGATCTGAATCTTTTCCCATCCATCCCGCTGTGACCTCGCAATGTAGGATTTGTTTCTTCTTCAATCCATCACATTGCTATTCAAAGGTATAAGATCTGTATTATCTTCTATCTATCCCACTATAACTAGGGGGTATAGGGCCTGTAGCTTGTTCCATCAACTGATCACTCCTCGGGTGACCCAACCAGATGTGTATGCATGATGCTATTGTGAATGCGGAATATCAATTTTCCTTGCGAATGATTCCCCTTTTACACATGGGTTAACATTGCCCATTTTTTGTCAGGATTGTATTACTGACACAATATCTTGTCATTTGGTTCAACCACCATCTTTGACAAAAAATTCAGAGAGAAAATCTCAGTTTAGACTCTTCCTTAAACTTGGTGTGTTTTAAACAATAGTCCTATTTCAAGTTCTTGTATTATTCAGAAGTTTCCAGAGTAATATGCGAAACTCATTTTATGAAAATATTATTAGTCCACTAATCGTTATTTTAATGCAAAGTGCCTGAAAAAGATCATAACCTATGGACAAGAAGGAAATTAATTGGGAGCATAGCTCGCAACAAGCAAGTTAATCAAAGCTAGCAAATACAATTAAGTAGGGAGTTTATTAAAGGCGTATCTTGAAAAGAATAAGGTAATCAAAGATAGAAAATTCAAAATGGATAAGAGAGAAAACTAGGTGCCCCAGATATCGCCGCTTGAGCTTCTCTGTTCAAACTTCTTAAGGACCATTTTAAGCTCGACATGTGTTTATGGGATCTGAACTACTTTGTCGATGCCCCAAGACATAGCATACTTCTTCATTGTTAATTCAGGCATAGCAAGACTACTATATGCCCCCCTTTGATCAGAATTTGAGTCGCCCTTTTCGGGTTTTCAACTCAAATCCCCCTTGGTCTCAAAGCGCCCTTTGCGGGTTCTCTCCTTTTTCTTTCTTTTTGATTGAAGTTTTTCTTTCTTTCTTTTTTTAAAATATACCTTTTTCTTCTCCTTTTTAAGTGAAATACTTCTTGACTGAATTCACCGGATTGGGCATATCCCTACCACCCATTTGGTCGATGTTCCAGAATAGACTTTTTCACTACATAAAGTCTTTTCTAGTTTGGCCTCCGTTTTTCTCTGAAATCCTTTTGTATATGAAGGATCTTCTCCAATATTAGGTCCTTTTTGGAAATTTTCTAGGATGAACCTCGTTGTCACAAACCCGCATCATCTGACTATAACGGATAGCTATTAAATTTTCCTCACAAATTTGATTGATTCGATCGGGATTGGATCCATTCTACCTCATCCAGCTTCAGTTCTGATAAAACTTGAAAAAAGGAATTTCGACTTCAATGGGCGAAACCAATGAGAAATGTGTTGATCCGGTGACAGTCCTGGCCAATGTTTGATGAGTATAGAGGGTAAATAGTAACTTCTGTATGCCAATCTTTACAAGTCTCGGTCTTTTTTTGTAACACCCCAAACCTGGCCCAAACACCACGACCGTATCTGGCATGTCACTAAGAAAATTTAGTAAAACATGTCGCATTTTTTGGAAAAACATTTGTCGAGTTTAAACATTTGTACCGGAAAGCTTAATAATTTGATAATTTATATAAGATATAAATTCTATATGATGCCTTTATGAATTTAAAACCGAAATTTTGTACATGCCTTAGTTCCAATTTTATCGGATAATTCAAGTGTCTGAAAGTAAAGCCCAAAAAACTGAAAATATAAAGCTAATGGCCCATGGCCTTATTACAATGAAATAATAAACCAAGTTAACTAAAAGTGTTAAGAATAAATAACTTTAACAAAGCCCTTTTTCTAAATCAAGTAAACTCCTGCATGGCCACCTTGCGCTCCTTTCCAGCCCGATCCGATGTACTAGGTGCTACCTGAAAAATGTTAAACAATGGGGTGAGTCACGAGACTCAATGTGCAACACTCGTGCACTATCAGATTGGGCCTTATCCCCACAGCTCAGAATAACAGAATACCATATGACAGAAATTTATGCAAAGCCCAACCCAATCCTAGGTTTCCATCCGCTACACACCTCCCTTACCTGCCAATCACACCATTGGGGATTTCTACAATCAACCCACACCGCTACACACCATCGATGGCAGTCATGCTGCAGTTAGTTGCTCATCGTCAGATTTGTGACATAGTCACCAGAACAGATCGTGGCAGAGCCACTACAACAGATTGTGGCAGAGCCACTACAATAGATCGTAGCAGAGCCACTACAACAGAACACTTCCCCTTTCATTAATCACCCAACCCCGTGCATACATAGAAATCGGCATACATACAAAACATATCATCTCAACAGAAACATTCACTTATGAATGACAGAAATCACTAACCTGGTGATTCGCCTTTACCCTTATCGGGTTTCCAACCGTTATGCCGGGATTTCGGCATTTAACAGAATATAGCCAAATATATCTACATATACTACCAGGCAATCTAAATGGCATAAGAACGTTACATACCTGATAATACGTAGGACTACCCTCTACGATGATACCCCCGCTAATCGGATCCACTGCCCTTTATCTACAAGTTTGCTCAACAGTCGGAAGAACGCGAAGCTAAAGCTTCCCCTACATTCGGCCAAGGATTATTATTTACCCGAATTTATATGTTTAAATAAACAAATCTCCTTACCTAAATTGATTAGATCTCGGAAGTAGGATGATTCGAGTGCTACCGGTTTAGAACCTTAGGCGATTGGATCTCCTTCAAATCCCGGAATGCCGCCCATGATAGAAAACACAAGATTAATCAATCATTTAGCCATTCAGCTATCGTCTCCAAAAAGCTGGAAAAGATT
Source organism: Gossypium australe (assembly GCA_005393395.2). Classification (NCBI taxonomy): domain Eukaryota; kingdom Viridiplantae; phylum Streptophyta; class Magnoliopsida; order Malvales; family Malvaceae; genus Gossypium; species Gossypium australe. Next base: position 36,027,924 of record CM016626.1, on the reverse strand, counting down.
GAAAGAATAGCACAATCGACACTTACCTCTACAGATGGTTTCGGCTACCCCTTGCAGAAAGATTCGGCAATCACAGCAGAAGACCGAAGCATAGAAGATTAGAGATCTAGGAATTTTAACTTTTAAGAAAATCCCGAAAAAGATGAACAAGAGGGAGATTTCAGCTAAAGCACTTGGAAGAGAAAAGAAAGCAATTAGCAGAGGTTCGGTAGTTAATAAGACTTCAGAGGGTTTTGGCTAGAAGGATAAAGAAAAGAAAGTGGAGAGGGAGAATGAAGTGGTGATTTCGGCAGAAAAGAAAAAGATGACAAAACTTAGCAAACAAATTTCGGCACACCCCTTGCCTATACTAAACCGATTCTCCCCCCTCCTGTGTTTGATTTTTGCCCAACACTGCAACCACATGATAGCTCCTATCCTTCTTCCTTATCTTAATCCACTAGCTCATCCAATAGAGACTTGATTATCCCCAGCTCCTCACTCCCCTATCAGCTTAATTATCCACATATTAAAACATTAAAAATCCCAAAGTTTTAGCCTTGTTGCCATCCCCCCTAGCTCCTCTATAAGTTCCAAAATTGGCCCAAAAGCGTGGGCTCCATGCGGCCAAACTTGGGCCTCCTCATGCACTAGTGACGCCACCCTCTGCCTTCCTTGTAGCGCCACCCACTTTGGGCCACAAGCCCACTTTGCTACTTTTAAACACAGATACCTACCGTTAGAGCACTAGAGTGTCTACACAGGCATTAAAACAAGGCCTCATCCCATTCCTGAGCCCAATTTGGACCCCTAACCCTCAAATTAACACACAAAAAGCACAGGCCCACTAAATCAGGATGTTACATTTTTGATCTTTTGTTTTTCTTTTTGGCTACCCTTGCTACACAATGTGGCACCTCATGTTTGAACAGACCGCAGACTTTTGACCTTGTGCGGTTAAATGTGATCTTATTGACATTTTTTGTCTCGGCATTCTTTCTGTCTTTCATTCTTCTCTTTTTTGATGACTATCGACTTTGTAATACTGGCATATGAAGTGACTTTTACCATCTTAGTGAAGTAACCGACTTCCACGAAAATGAATCAATGTTGGCCAGAAGCTTTTGATGAGACTGGCTTGATAACATCCATGCCCCACATGTAGGGAATCTTATTTCTGCATTGAGCTATGCTTTGATCTTTATCTCCTTCTTTGGCTCACGATGTAGGATCTATTTTTCATCCGATATTAACAAATCAGAAGATAGGTGACAATTTTTGTCATCTTCAAAGTCCTAAGATCCCTTGGACCCATATTTCATTCAAAAGGGGAGTCCGTAACAGCGTCGCCCATGTCATTGATATCTGGGGACCCATTGTAGGTACGGAGGTAAATTCCAGAAAAATGATTCCAAGAATGATTATTTATATGGTATGATCATGAATAAAGAATGAAATAATATTTGAATAGTAATCTAAAGTACCAAAAGAATCTATAAATAGAAAGAATGGAAAAATATTTTCTCAAAAAGATGCTTTTTATTGAAATAAAGATTCTGAACACGAGCCTATTTCATAAAATGACTCTTATTGCCTCTAGGCTGAAAGCAATAAGTGTGTTTCGAATATTACTCTAGATTAGCCTTAAAAATACATGTCTCTTCCACAGTCCTATTGCTCAAAACACTCCCAGGCTCATATTTCTGCATTTGGCGTGTCATCTAATTTCACAATACCCATACCGATGAATTTTTCCACCAATTTCTTGAAAGCAAGGCAATATTCTATCGAATGCCCTATGACCCCTGCGTGGTACTCGCACTGGGCATTTAGGTCATACCATTTTGGATATGGAGGTTGCATCAGTTTCGGGTAGTGAGGAGCCACCTCATGTGCATCGAATAGGGTTTGATATAACTCCTTGTACATCATTGGGATCGGTGTAAACTGGATTTGCTTTTTACTGGATTCTTGTCTTGATGAGCCCTGATGGCCAGTGGTCACAGCCCTCGGTTGACCTATAGTGACTAATTTGGGACGCTTGCTCAAGCTGTTCACTTCATTTTCCCTATTTCTCGGGGTTGAACTTTTGGCACTTTCTTCAGCATCTATCTTTCCACTCTTTATGGCATTCTCAATAATTTCTCCAGTCATTACGACGTCTGAGAAGCTCTTTGTAGCACTCCCTAGCATCTGAGTGATAAATGGGGCCTTCAGTGTATTAATAAAGAGCATTGTGGTCTCTTTCTCCAGAAGTGGTGGCTGGACTTGGATGGCAAACTCTCTCCACCGCTGCGCATACTGTCTAAAACTTTCATTCGCCCTTTTCTTCATGTTTTGAAGAGTAATTCTGTCGGGAGTCATGTTTGTCACATGACTGTATTGTTTCATGAATGCTTGGGCTAAATCTCTTCATGAACCAATTCTAGCACGACTCAACTGGTTATACCATTTGGCTGCTGCTCCTACTAGGCTATCCTGGAAGCAATTGATTAACAGTTGGTCATTATTAATGCACCCCGTCATTCTTCTACAAAACATAGTAATATGAGCCTCGGGGCAACTTGTCCCGTTATATTTATCAAATTCAAGTATTTTGAACTTGTATGGGAGCACCAAACCTGGGACCAAGCTTAAATCTTTGGCATCAATTCCGTAATAGATATCAGCACTTTCAATCGCTTTAAACTTCTCCTCTAACCGTTTATATCTATCTTCTAGCTGTTTTGGAAATTCTGCGTTTGTCATCTCTTCTTCAGCTATTTCATCCAAATCAGGGACATTAGTAATGATTGGATTATTTCCTGAACCTAAGCCAGTTTGGGGGTTCACTGAAGCATCAACTTGGAATTGTTGAGGCCTAATCGTGACAGATGGCCTTTGTACAGTCATTTCAAGTAGTGCTTGCACGTGTGGTAGAGTATAATCAGGGGGATATTGATGATACTCAGTATTCGCATCAACATTAGCCATGGAGCTCTTTCCTTTATCCATATGCCCCTTCAATAGCTGCGTCATTTGAGTCATCATATTTCCCTGCGATTCCATTATTTTGTCCATCATATGCTGCTGGATCTTAGCAAGCTGCTCTTGCATTTGTAGCTAAAGTTTATCCTGCATCTCCCTTTGGAGTTGTTCAAGTTTCTCTAATCTCTGAGCCATATCTTTCGTCTTGGTTCGGGGTACCATAGGGATGTTTGGTTTTGCCGGTGTCCAGGTTAACGCTGAAATAACTTCAACCAATCAGGGTCTTCTCATTAAATCTAATGCGTATGACGTAATGCTATGTGAATGCATGAAATGAATGTAAAGAGGTGTCGATTCTAACTCAATTCCCTTTAGAAAACTTTACTAGAGGACAAAATTCTTTACATGAAACGGACTACAAATATACGAACATCCGTATTGTCTTTCATTTTATCAAGAAATTCGTTTTCCATGCCGAGCACCCTAATTTAGCAATCGAACCCTTGCCTATACTAAGCCGATTCTCCCCCCTCTCCTATGTTTGATTTTCGCCCAACACTGCAACCACATGATAGCTCCTATCCTTCTTCCTTATCTTAATCCACTAGCTCATCCAAAAGAGACTTGATTATCCCCAACTCCTCACTCCCTTATCAGCTTAATTATCCACATATTAAAACATTAAAAATCCCTAAATTTTAGCCTTGTTGCCGTCCCCCCTAACTCCTCTATAAGTGCCAAAATTGGCCCAAAAGCTTGGGCTCCATGCGGCCAAACTTGGGCCTCCTCATGCACTTGTGACGCCACCCTCTGCCTTCTTTGTAGCGCCACCCACTTTAGGCCACAAGCCCACTTTGCTACTTTTAAACACAGATACCTACTGTTAGAGCACTAGAGTGTCTACACAGGCATTAAATCAAGGCCTCATCCCATTCTTGAGCCCAATCTGGACCCCTAACCCTCAAATTAACACATAAACTGCACAGGCCCACTAAATCAGGATGTCACAGTTCTACCCCCTTAAAATAAATTTCGGCCTCGAAATTTACCTGATCAGAAGAGATAGGGATACTGCTGCCGCATAACATCCTCTGGCTCCCACGTCGCTTCCTCTACGCCGTGGTTTCGCCACAAAACCTTGACCAAAGGGACGGACTTCCTTCTCAACACCTTTACGTCTCGATCCAAGATTTGCACTGGCTCCTTCTCAAAGGACAAGTCTGGCCTTACTTCAATCTCTTCCACTAGCACAATGTGCGATAGATCAAAACGATAACGTCTTAGCATCGAGACATGAAACACGTCATGTATCTGCTCCAACTCTGAAGGCAACTCCAATCGGTACGCCACTGGTCCCACACATTCTAGCACTCGATAAGGTCTAATAAACCGAGGACTTAGCTTACCCTTTCGACCAAACCTCATTACCTTCTTCTACGGCGACACTTTCAAAAAGACTTGATCTCCCACTGCAAATTCCAACTCCTTACGCTTAAGATCTGCATAAGATTTCTGCCGATTAGACGCTTCCTTCAACCAAGCCCGAATCAACTTAACTTTTTCTTCCGTCTCCAAAACTAGTTCTGGACCCAACACCTGATGCTCACCCAACTCTATCCAGCAAGCAGGAGTACGACATCTCCGTCCATATAACGCCTCATAAGGCACCATCTGAATACTAGATTGATAGCTGTTATTGTACGCAAATTCTGCCAGAGGTAAATACTCCTCCCAACTACCCTTGAAATCAATGATGCAACCTCTTAACATATCCTCCAGGATATGGATTACCCTCTCAGACTGACCATCAGTCTGCGGATGAAAAGTGGTACTAAAGTCTAACCTTGTTCCCATTGCCATATGCAGAGCCTTCCAGAATCGTGATGTGAATCTAGGGTCTCTATCTGATATGATCGACATAGGTACACCATGCAGTCTCCCAACCTCAGCCACGTACTGCTTGGCCAACCTTTGCAGAGAATAGTCAACACGAACCGGTATGAAGTGAGCAGACTTCGTCAACCAATCCACAATCACCCAAATCGAATCCTTCTTAGGGGGCGTAAGAGGTAACCCACTAACAAAATCTATCGTGATTATTTCCCATTTCCACTGTGGAATCTTTACCAGCTGCAACAACCCCGAAGGCAACTGGTGTTCCGCCTTCACCTGCTGCCACATCAAACATTTACCCACGAATTCCGTTACTTTTCCCTTCAGACCTGGCCACCAGAATTGCTCTAGGAAATCCTGATACATCTTAACTCCTCTATGATGCATAGCGTATGGGCTACTATGCGCCTCCTGAAGAATCATCTGCCTTAACTCCACATCTTTTGGCATACATATTCTCTTACGAAAACACAGAACCCCATTACCATCCAAACTATAGTCCTCTCCTTCACCACTTTGCACTTGCTGGAGTCGAGCACTCAAGACATCGTCTAGAAGCTGTTTCTCTTTGATCTGACTTGTCCACACTGGTCTCACTTTGAGTTCAGCTACAAAATTGCCATCCTCATATAGACTGAGATGAGCGAACATCGCCCTCAAATCCGCTATCGCCTTCCTACTCAGCGCATCTGCCACCACGTTAGCCTTACCCGGATGATATTCGATCGAACAGTCATAGTCCTTCAAGAGTTCAATCCACCTACGTTGTCTTAGGTTCAAATCCTTCTGGGTAAGGAGATACTTCAGGCTCTTATGGTCATTGTAAATAACCGACTTCTCCCCATATAGGTAGTGTCTCCATATCTTTAGAGCGAACACTACTGCAGCCAATTCTAGATCATGCGTAGGGTAGTTCAATTCATGCAGTCTTAACTGTCGGGACGCATATGCAACAACCTTCCCATCTTGCATCAACACACATCCTAAACCCGTGTGTGACGCATCACAGTAGACGGTAAACTCTTTTCCCGCCTCTGGCTGAATTATGTCAAAATCTTCTTCAGTTTCTCAAAGCTCTCCTGTTGTTTGTCGGTCCAAACAAACGGTACTCCCTTCCTCAACAACTTAGTTAGAGGTGCCGCAATTAATGAGAACCCTTCAACAAACCTCCTGTAGTACCCTGCCAATCCCAAGAAACTTCGAATTTCTGCCACAGACTTCAGCGGTTTCCAATCCAATACAGCTTTTATCTTCCTAGGGTCAACCCTAATTCCCTCTGCAGAAACCACATGTCCTAAGAAAGTTACTTCCCTTAACCAGAATTCACACTTACTGAACTTAGAGAACAACTGCTTCTCCCTCAGAATTTGCAACACCACACGAAGATGTGCATCATGCTCCTCCTCAGACTTGGAATAAAACAGAATGTCGTCAATGAACACCACAACAAACTGATCAAGGTATGCTTGGAACACCCGATTCATCATATCCATAAATGCTGCTGGTGCGTTCGTTAACCCGAACGGCATCACCAAAAATTCATAATGACCGTAGCGAGTTCGAAACGCCGTCTTATGAATGTCCCCTTCCTTTACCTTTAATTGATGATATCCCGACCTTAAATCTATCTTAGAAAAGACTGAAGCTCCTTTGAGCTATCGAACAGGTCATCGATTCTTGGCAGTGGGTACTTGTTCTTAATCTTAACTTATTCAGTTGACGGTAGTCTACGCACATACGCATGGATCCGTCCTTCTTCTTCACAAATAGAACCGGCGCTCCCCACGGAGACACACTCGGTTGAATTAACCCTCGATCCAACAATTCTTGGATCTGAGCTTTGAGCTCCACCAGCTCCTTCGGCGCCATTCGGTAAGGAGCAATGGACACCGGAGCCGTACCCGGAAGTAGCTCTATTCCAAACTCCAATTCGCGATCCGGAGGTAACCCTGGCAGTTCCTCAAGGAAAACATTCGCGAAATCTTTGACTGTTCGAACCTCATCGACAGTCACCTCCTTAGCATCCAAAGCACTGATAAAAGCTAGAAACGCGTTACATCCTTTCCGAATCATCTTAACAGCTTTCAAGACAGATACCACATTGGACAAATAATTTCTTCCTTCTCCTAACACAACCATCTCCTCGCCTTCCGGGGTACTCAACACCATGCGCTTAGTCTCACAATCCAACTTAGCACGATGTTTAGTCAACCAATCCATTCTTAAAATAAGATCAAACTCTCCAAACGGTAATTCCATTAAGTCTGCCGAAAACACTACCCCTTCAGTCTCTAAAGGTACGTTCCTAAATAGTTTGTCCACTACCCTAGATTGTCCTAAAGGACTAACCACAGTCATCTTCTTAGTGGTTGTTTCAGAGTCTATACTTAGGGTCTCAGATACCGAACATGCGACATAGGAGTGGGTTGATCCAATATCAATCAAGGCAAGAAAAGGGTTATCAGCAATAAGAAACGTACCGGTTATGACGTCCGGTGCGTCACCATCCTCCCGTCGACGAGCTGCATAAACTAGTCCCGGCTGCCTCACGTCTACATTACCTGCACCCCTACCAGGTGCTCCACGACCCCGACCAGCCCTATTTCCTTCTCTGGCTGTGCCACGACCCCTCGGTACTGGCTGACCACCTCTCCTAACCTGATCAGAACCTCGTCTCGCGGGCTGTGCCTGATTCACCTGTGGACAGTCCTTAATCATATGCTCCATGGATCCACACCTGAAGCATCCACCGGTTCTCCTTCTGTACTCCCCAAATGTACCTTCCGACACGAAGGACGTGATTGATTCTGACCCGTCGGAGCACGAGCTGGCCCATCAGACCTAGGCCTTTTCTGAAAATTTCCAGATGATCCCGACGGCCCAAAATTCCTCTTATTCTTATTCCTATCCTTATCCTTATTCTATTTCTCAGTCCGCTTAACCTCCTCAGATATCTTATCTTTCTCAACCAAGACCGCAAAGTCCCTCTCCCGCTGCAGTACTACTAATACCCTCAGCTCATCCCTTTGTCCATCCTCGAACTGTACGCAACGCTCATAGTCAGTCGCCACAATCCCTCGAGCGTAACGGCTCAACCGCAGAAACTCTGCCTCGTATTCAGATACAGACTTACTTCCCTGTACCAAGTTCAGGAATGCCTTCCTATGTGCATCCACATAGCTGGCCCAAACGTATTTTCCTTAAAATGACTCCTTAAAGAAATCCCAATCAATCCAGTCTGCGGCAGTACCCTCCTTTACCGTGAGCCACCACTGATAAGCCTCGTCTCGAAGAAAAGACACGACCCCCATCAACTTCTCCTCTATAGTGAAGTCAAGATCATCCATTATACGCTCACTTGCCTCTAACCAATACTCAGCTGTATTAGGGGCTACACCAGAAACACCCCTAAACATCTCCGCTCCGTTGGCTCGGAGTCGTTCTGACACAGATTTCCGAGCTCCTGAACCTGTGCCTGTCCCAGCAACTCTTTCAAGGACCCGCAACATCGCCTGAGATACCGCATCATCTCCGGCCGTCTGGTCCCGAAATTCTCCCTCCACAGCTGGTGGATCCGGCATCTCATTTCCTGACCCGTGGCCAGACCCTACTGGCTCTGACAAGGTCATCCTACCCCTACCACGACCACGCGACGGACATCCTCGACCCCTTGTACTCATTCTTCTGATTGGCGTTTATCTGATTAGAAATTTTATGAATTATTAACTCTTCCCACTGATTATCCATGAACAATCTTATGAAAAGTAGTTTTAAGAGTGATTCTTTCGAATTCGAACCTACCTACAGTTTCAGTCTCAAGTTTACCTCCTAATTCTAGAAACCACATACATTCACACCTCAACATACATATCACATCCATGAAGTCACATTCACCACCTAAGGGTATTTTCTTCATTTCACTACCCAGGGGTTTTTCCGTAATTTCATCCTACCGGGTTTCTTTGTAATCTAGTAAATTAAAGTGTCTTGGGGATTTTCGAAATAGAGGTCTATATATATTTTAAAACAGGGGTATTTCGGAGAATTTGATTTCAAAAGAATGATAGTGGCGTTCAGGTGTTTGTGGTTTTTGGTTGTTGTTGTGTGTTGTGTTTTTTTTAAAAATTCTGTTGACTTTGTAAATCGGGGTATTTTGGTAATTTTGCAAATTTTGATAGTTTTCCAAATCAAGGGCGTTTTGAAGGTTTTCAAATCAAGGGTGTTTTGGTAAATTTTCCAATTTTAGGGCGTTTTGGTAATTTTTCAAAACTAGGGGCATTTTGGTAATTTTTATAAAACTAGGGTGGCCGGTCCCTTTTGGGTTTTAGTTAGAAACTTTTGGTCCGTTAACAAGTCCTCACGGTTAAGGTGAACAGTCACTACGCACCAGGTAGGATTCCAGCGAAGAGGAGGTGAGTCACTAGGACTGCTTAAGTACCAGGCTCTTTCGAATCCAATCCTAGACATGCACATGCCTGTTGCCACACCCCAACACAGCGACTTGTTCACGGGTTTGTTTAGTTGACTTAAGTCTTATGAGATTTAAGAAGTTGTTTAAGCTAAGCCCAGAGTCCATCAAGTTCTAATTTAAATAATCTACGTCCCATAAAGCCCATCAAGCCCACATACATATATAACACACAGTGAGTTCAGAATACTTACCTGGCGGACTTGGGCCGGAGACGCAGGTGCCATGCCGAGAAAACCATCCTGTGTTATTTATAAACATGCATGTTTCCAAAACCCATCTTTAGAAAACATTTTGAGCCCAAAACCCCAAAGTCGAGTTTTGAACTGGGCTCTGATACCAATTTGTAACACCCCAAACCCGGCCCAAACACCACGACCAGATCTGGCATCTCACTAAGAAAATTTAGTAAAACATGTCGCATTTTTTGGAAAAACATTTGTCGAGTTTAAACATTTGTACCGGAAAGCTTAATAATTTGATAATTTATATAAGATATAAATTCTATATGATGCCTTTATGAATTTAAAACCGAAATTTAGTACATGCCTTAGTTCCAATTTTATCGGATAATTCAAGTGTCTGAAAGTAAAGCCCAAAATCGAAAATATAAAGCTAATGGCCCATGGCCTTATTACAATGAAATAATAAACCAAGTTAACTAAAAGTATTAAGAATAAATAACTTTAACAAAGCCCTTTTTCTAAATCAAATAAACTCCTGCATGGCCACCTTGCGCTCCTTTCCAGCCTGATCCGATGTACTAGGTGCTACCTGAAAAATATTAAACAACGGAGTGAGTCACGAGACTCAGTGTGCAACCCTCGTGCACCATCAGATTGGGCCTTAGCCCCACAGATCAGAATAACAGAATACCATATGACAGAAATTTATGCAAAGCCCAACCCAATCCTAGGTTTCCATCCGCTACACACCTCCCTTACCTGCCAATCACACCATTGGGGATTTCTACAATCAACCCACACCGCTACACACCATCGATGGCAGTCATGCTGCAGTTAGCTGCTCATCGTCAGATTTGTGACATAGTCACCAGAACAGATCGTGGCAGAGCGACTACAACAGATCGTGGCAGAGCCACTACAACAGATCGTAGCAGAGCCACTACAACAGAACACTTCCCCTTTCATTAATCACCCAACCCCATGCATACATAGAAATCGGCATACATACAAAACATATCATCTCAATAGAAACATTCACTTATGAATGACAGAAATCACTAACTTGGTGATTCGCCTTTACCCTCCTCGGGTTTCCAACCATTATGCCAGGATTTTGGCATTTAACAGAATATAGCCAAATATATCTACATATACTAACAGACAATCTAAATGGTGTAAGAACATTACACACCAGATAATACGTAGGACTACCCTCTACGACGATACCCCCGCTAATCGGATCCACTGCCCTTTATCTACAACTTTGCTCAAAAGCCGGAAGAACGCGAAGATAAAGCTTTCCCTACATTCGGCCAAGGATTATTATTTACCCGAATTTATATGTTTAAATAAACAAATCTCCTTACCTAAATTGATTAGATCCCGGAAGTAGGATGATTCGAGTGCTACCGATTTAGAACCTTAGGCGATTAGGTCTCCTTCAAATCTCGAAATGCCCCCCATGACAGAAAACACAAAATTAATCAACCATTTAGCCATTCGACTATGGTCTCCAAAAAGCCGGAAAAGATTGAAAGAATAGCACAATCAACACTTACCTCTACAGATGGTTTCGGCTACCCCTTGTAGAAAGATTCGGCAATCAAAGCAGAAGACCGAAGCGTGGAAGATTAGAGATCTAGGAATTTTGACTTTTAAGAAAATCCCAAAAAAGATGAACAAGAGGGACATGCTGAGGTGTTGCGTTCTCGAGTTTGAAGGTACGTGGGAACAATACCTACCGTTGGTCGAATTTGCTTATAATAATAGCTTCCAATCTAGTATAAAAATGGCGCCTTACGAAGCCTTATATGGGCGAAAATGTCGCACACCGTTGTACTGGACTGAGCTCAGTGAAAATAAGATACACGGGGTTGATTGGATTAAAGAAACAGAACAGAAGGTGGTTCTTATCAGAAATAATTTGAAAACTGCTTCGGATCGTCAAAAGTCTTATGCCGATTTGAAACGTAAGGACATTGAATTTCAGATCGGAGATTGGGTGTTCTTAAAAGTTTCCCCGTGGAAGAAAATACTCCGATTTGGTCGGAAAGGCAAGTTGAGTCCGAGATTCATCGGGCCGTATGAAATCATCGAACATATTGGGCCTGTTGCTTATAGATTGAAATTGCCCTCTGATTTAGAAAAGATACACAATGTATTTCACGTTTCGATGCTTCGCAAATGCAGATCGGATCCGTCACATGTGATCACACCGTCAGAGATTGAAATTCAATCCGATTTAACATATGATGAAGAACCGATCCGTATCTTAGCTCGGGAAATGAAAGAATTGAGAAATAAGAGGATTCCATTAGTGAAGTATTATGGAATCGTCACGGAGTTGAAGAGGCTACGTGGGATCCTGAGCAGTCAATGAGGCAACAATATCCGAACTTATTTAACGGTAAGATTTTCGGGGACGAAAATCCTGAAGGGGGGAGAGTTGTAACAGACCAATTTTGACCCTAATCGGAACGGTGGTTTCGGGACCACGAATCCGAGCCTGATAAATATTGTAATATTCTATTTGTGTTTATTATATGTGATTTAGTGAGTGTGAAAGTTCGTATAAAAATTTAATTGTTTAAGTGCTCAATTTGATAAAAAGGATTTAATCGAGAAAACACGAAAGTTTCATGCTAAAGTGAAAGGTACTAATTTGAGTGTGGCTTTTTAAGGGGGTGTACCCAAAAGGGCAATTAACCCATTAACCTTATTAAGGGACGGCAATGGGCCTTTATAAGTCCAAAATATGTTAATTTAGTCTGTATAGTATATTATTGTATTAAAATAATGTTAAATATAATGTTTGTTTTAACATAAAATAAAAAGGTTAAGTGGGAAGAAAGAGAACTTCACCTTGTTCTTCTTCCTTGGCCGAATATAGGAGCTAGAACTCCATTTTAGAGCTTGAATTTCGGCACTTTGGGGCTCAATTAAAGGTATGTGTTTGTTTAGTTTTGAAAAATTTTTGCATTTTTGGAATGTTTGTTTTAAATCCTATACAACCCATGTTTAAATTTTTGAAAATACTATGTATATAAGATTGGCCATTGACATGCTTGGGTAGTTTTGATGTTTGATGGTTTTAAATTGAATGTATGTTAAGGATTTACAAGTTTTGTATTGGAGTTTTTGGTGATTTTGAGTTTATAGGGCCAAATTGAAAAGAATAAAATTGTGAAGGGTTTAAAATGTCAAATAGATGAAATGCATGGACACCCATGGCTATGGGGAAGGTTCGGCCTAGCATAGTGTTAGGAAATTTTGCATAATTTGAGTTTTGTGTAAAATTGGACCAAATTGTAAAAATGGAAAACATTAGGGGCAAAATTGTAATTGCCCATTTGTGTGTCTTGGGACTAAATTGAGATGAAAGCAATTAAATGAGCTAAATTTTTAATGTGTTTTGATCAAGCAAAGAAAACGGAATTAGACCGGGGAAAGACGAAGGTTCTCGAATAACCGATTCGCACGGACTATCGACAATCGAGGTAAGTCCTTTAGTTAAAATATGTCAATAAATTAATTATGAATTTAGTGAATGATGAATTGTGGTAGAGTATAAATTATGATATATATTCATCGGGCCGTATGAAATCATCGAACATATTGGGCCTGTTGCTTATAGATTGAAATTGCCCTCTGATTTAGAAAAGATACACAATGTATTTCACGTTTCGATGCTTCGCAAATGCGATCGGATCCGTCACATGTGATCACACCGTCAGAGATGAAATTCAATCCGATTTAACATATGTGAAGAACCGATCCGTATCTTAGCTCGGGAAATGAAAGAATTGAGAAATAAGAGGATTCCATTAGTGAAAGTATTATGGAATCGTCACGAGTTGAAGAGGCTACGTGGATCCTGAGCAGTCAATGAGGCAACAATATCCGAACTTATTTAACGGTAAGATTTTCGGGGACGAAAATCCTGAAGGGGGGAGAGTTGTAACAGACCAATTTTGACCCTAATCGGAACGGTGGTTTCGGGACCACGAATCCGAGCCTGATAAATATTGTAATATTCTATTTTGTGTTTATTATATGTGATTTAGTGAGTGTGAAAGTTTCGTATAAAAATTTAATTGTTTAAGTGCTCAATTTGATAAAAAGGATTTAATCGAGAAAACACGAAAGTTTCATGCTAAAGTGAAAGGTACTAATTTGAGTGTGGCTTTTTAAGTGGGTGTACCAAAAGGGCAATTAACCCATTAACCTTATTAAGGGACGGCAATGGGCCTTTATAAGTCCAAATTATATGTTAATTTAGTCTAGTATATAGTTATATTATGTATTAAAATAATGTTAATAATATATATGTTTGTTTTAACATAAAATAAAAAGGTTAAGTGGGAAGAAAGAGAACTTCACCTTGTTCTTCTTCCTTGGCCGAATATAGGAGCTAGAAACTCCATTTTTAGAGCTTGAATTTCGGCACTTTGGGGCTCAATTAAAGGTATGTGTTTTGTTTAGTTTTTGAAAATTTTTGCATTTTTGGAATGTTTGTTTTAAATCCTATACAACCCATGTTTAAATTTTTGAAAATACTATGTATATAAGATTCGGCCATTGACATGCTTGGGTAGTTTTGATGTTTGATGGTTTTAAATTGAATGTATGTTAAGGATTTACAAGTTTTGTATTGGAGTTTTTGGTGATTTGAGTTTATAGGGCCAAATTGAAAAGAATAAAATTGTGAAGGGTTAAAATGTCAAATAGATGAAATGCATGGACACCATGGCTATGGGGAAGGTTCGGCCTAGCCATAGTGTTAGGAAATTTTGCATAATTTGAGTTTTGTGTAAAATTGGACCAAATTGTAAAAATGGAAAACATTAGGGGCAAAATTGTAAATTGCCCATTTGTGTGTCTTGGGACTAAATTGAGATGAAAAGCAATTAAATGAGCTAAATTTTAATGTGTTTTAGATCAAGAGCAAAGAAAAACGGAATTAGACCGGGGAAAGACGAAGGTTCTCGAATACCGATTCGCACGGACTATCGACAACCGAGGTAAGTCCTTTAGTTAAAATATGTCAATAAATTAATTATGAATTTAGTGAATGATGAATTGTGGAAAATTAGAGTATAAATTCATGATATAGCCGAATGTGAATGTATAGTATTGAAGTGGATTTATTTTGGCTAATGCAAGGTGAATAAGTAAGATCCTGAGCTACCTTATGTTTAAGGGTTATTTATAAATCTAATGAATGATAAAATTTATATAAGTTTGGTGTAAAATCATGAGTTGACCGAATGTGATGATGATGGATTGGATTGATTTTCAATATTTTAATGCAATGTAAATAAATACATATGATTCGATATGTGATAATGAAATGTAAAAAGTATGTAAAACCATTCTGACCTTCGGGCTTTGAGCCTAGCAGGCCTCGTGCCGGTGACATAATCGGGCTTATGCCTAGCAGGCCTTGTGCCGGTGTTAATTATCGGGCTTTATGCCTAGCAGGCCTTGTGCCGGTGTTACTTTTCAGGCTTTTACGCCTAGCAGGCCTTGTGCCGGTGTTATCTTTCAGGCTTTTACGCCTAGCAGGCCTTGTGCCGGTGTTACCTTTCAGGCTTTTACGCCTAGCAGGCTTCATGCCGGTGATGTATTTTACAAAAGAGAAGTTGAATCTTAACTCAAGACAATTTAAAGCTAACTGATTGAGTATACGGTTCAGGTAAGTATGTAAGGTATGTTATGCCTACTACTACTATATGGAAATTCGGTTTGCAGGTATAGATGCTTGGAATACAAGAAATTTTAATATGGTAGTGTGGTTGTTATAAATGCTATAGTTACATAACTTGGGGTATGTGATACTTGTAAATATATTAAGTTGTATTGCGAAGTAATACAGGTTTATGGAATCGAAGTATAATTTCTTCGGTTAATGTACTAATAAGATTCGGCTTTATGTAGATAAATTATCATAATTAAATGTTTGTGGAAAATGTCATAAGTTGATTAATTTAAATGTTATGCTATTATAAATTTAGGACTTACTAAGCTAGTAAGCTTAATTATGTGAAATATTTCCTCTGTTTTATAGATTTTGGGTTACGCTACGGGCTCAAGACGGATCGTCAAGGAAGTCGCCAACACTATCAATCTATATTTTGGTACTCTTTCATTTTGGTTTTAAACAAAGGCATGTATAGGAAAAAGGCTTGGTTTTTGTTTGATAAAATTTCACGGTTCATGTATATAATGGCCATGCGAAAATGGCTAAATTTCTAGTTAAGTACGTTGTTGTGTTTTTTTTTTGATATGTATGTTGGTTTATGATGGCAAGGTTTATGCTTTCTTAATCAAAGTTTAATCATTTTGTTAAGGAAATGTTTATATACGAAATGAATCCTTGAATTAGGAATGTAGGTAGGTTCGGTTAGAAGCTAGTCTTTCATAAAATGCAACAAAACAGCTTGTAGTAACAGCAGTGATGTGAGTTAGAAAAATCACCAAAAATAGGGTATATTGAATTAGGAGGTGAATGAGATATGAAATTAAACCTTATTGTGTCTATTTTACCTGAAAGAAACAGAGTAGGTAAAATATTTAGATTTTATAGGATAATTAAGTTTTAGTGAGACCTGCTCTGAATGAATTCGTGAGTCACTGTTCTGTTTTGGAAAAATTGTCAAAAATTGTACAAATATAATTAGGAATCATGGTTTATATGTGTAGAACCCTTAATGAGTCTATTTTTCATTGGTATAAACAAGAACAGTATATGAAATTTTTGAAATGAGATAACAGCATTTTTGTAGAGACAGGTCAGAATTGTCAAGCTGTGTAATAAGGGTAACTTTGATGAATAAACTGTACTAATTGGTCATATGAAAAATTCTGGAAAAATTATGGTGAAAATTTATATGAGTCTAGTTTCAAGAGAAATTTACGGATCTACATTTTGAGTTTTGTAACTCGAGTTATAGTCAAATTAGTCGGCATAATACAGTTTGACAGCTTTAAATTTTTATGTCCTGAACTTGTAGTCAAGTCTAGTAACGCCTCTTGCTCAACTCCGGCGACGGTCTCGGGTAAGGGGTGTTACATTTGATTGGTATCAGAGCTTACAGTTTAGTCAATTCTAGGACTACCGTAGCTCGTGTGAGTCTAGCTATACATGCCTTTTGTATATATATTGATAGTGTGGTGACTTCTGACAGCCTGAACCTTGTTTTATTTAGTAAATGGACACTGATCCTGGAAGAGCCGTAGCTGATGATGTGGAGAGCGTAGCGCCTGACCGTGCCCACGGATCACCGCCGATAGACTCTCGACCTGTTTCTGGTAGCCATGAAGGAGAGACTAAGGAAGCCTTTTATCGGATGATGAATGAGTGGTTTGCCCAATTTATTCAGAATAATCCGATGTACATCAACCTCCACCCCCGAATAATTCAACTCCGATTCCTTCAGCTCCCCCGATGATAGATCCGATAAGATCTAGTAGGCCCCCAGTTGATAAAATCCGAAAATTTGGGGCCGAAGAATTTAAAGCTAATGACGATGATGATGCTGAGAGAGCCGAAATGTGGCTTGATAACACTATACGGGTACTTGATGAGCTATCTTGTACTCCGGATGAATGCCTGAAATGTGCTATATCCTTAATGAGGGACACTGCATATCACTGGTGGAGCACACTAGTATCAGTGGTTCCGAAAGAAAAAGTGACATGGGATTTCTTCCAGAATGAATTCCGCAAGAAATATATCAGCCAAAGATTCATTGATCAAAAACGAAAAGAATTCCTTGAGCTGAAACAAGGACGAATGACCGTGACGGAATATGAACGAAAATTTGTCAGACTCAGCAGATATGCTAGAGAGTGTGTTTCTTCTGAAGCTATTATGTGTAAAAGATTTGAAGATGGCCTGAATGAAGATATAAGATGTTTGTTGGCATTCTTGAAATTCAAGAGTTTGTGACTTTAGTTGAAAGAGCTTGCAAAGCTGAAGAGCTCGGAAAGAGAAAAGAAAGGCTGAGACTGAAGCTAGAGATATTCGTAAAAGATCTTCGGGTAAAGTCTTTCATTCCACGACCAAGAAGCCCAGAGACGACTACAGCCGACAGAAAGCTAATACAGATCCACCTAGACGGGATCGACCTCCTATGAGCTCCCGAGCTACCTCGATAGCCAGTGTTGGTAATGTTCCACAAAATAGAGTTGAGTGCAAGCACTGTAGGAAATGGCACTCAGGGAGTTGTAGATTTCATGATCGGTCTTGCTATAAATGTGGATCATCAGACCATTTTATTAGAGAGTGTC
Organism: Gossypium australe; assembly: GCA_005393395.2. Taxonomy (NCBI): domain Eukaryota; kingdom Viridiplantae; phylum Streptophyta; class Magnoliopsida; order Malvales; family Malvaceae; genus Gossypium; species Gossypium australe. Next base: position 36,010,140 of record CM016626.1, on the reverse strand, counting down.
CGAAGTTAGCTGAGCAGAATACAGTTCAGAACACTAGACCGAGCAACTTGTCAATGCGAGGTAGACCACCCAGACATTCAGGCAATGTAGGTGGTAGTCAGAAAGGAACGAAGAACACTACAGATCGATCTGAGGCTAGAGCTCCGGCTAGAGCATATGCTGCGCGAGCTAGAGAGGATGTTTCCTCCCCCGACGTCATTACTGGTACTTTCACTCTTTATGATACTACTGTGATTGCACTAATTGATCCTGGTTCGACTCATTCTTATGTGTGTGAAACTTTAAAATTTGGCAAGACTCTGCTAGTTGAGTCTACCGAGTTTGTGATTCGTGTGTCCAACCCTTTGGGTAGATGTGTGCTTGTTAATAAAGTGTGTAGAGATTGCCCGTTGATGATTCAGGATTATTGCTTCCCAGCTGATTTAATGTTGTTGCCCTTTGACGAATTTGATATAATCCTGGGTATGGATTGGTTAACTTCACACGAGGCAGTAGTGGATTGTAAAAGAAAGCTTATCGATTTGAAATGTCGAAACGGTGAGACCATCAGAATTAAATCTTGTGACGTAAATGGGTTGCCTACAGCAATATCCTCAATGTTAGCCCAAAGTATGTAAGAAAAGGTGTGAAGCTTATTTGGCTTATGTACTGGACAATAAAATGTCCGAGGAACAAATTGAGTCGGTATCGGTTGTATGTGAATACCCCGATGTGTTTCCTGAAGAACTACCGGGCTTACCCCTAATGCGAGAGATTGAGTTCGACATTGAGTTAGTGCCAGGGGCGACTCCGGTTTCAATAGCTCCGTACCGAATGGCGCCTACTGAGTTAAAAGAATTGAAAGTGCAGTTGCAAGAGTTGACAGATAGGGGCTTCGCACGACCGAGTTTCTCTCCTTGGGGTGCACCGGTTTTATTTGTGAAAAAGAAGGATGGGACTATGAGAATGTGTATCAATTACCGGCAATTAAACAAGGTGACTATAAAGAATAAGTACCCGTTACCTCGGATTGACGATTTATTTGATCAGTTGAAGGGGGCTTCAGTGTTCAGTTGCGAGTCAGAGATTCAGATGTGCCAAAGACTGCATTCCGAACGAGGTACGGACATTATGAGTTTTTAGTTATGCCATTCGGACTCACTAATGCACCTGCTGTTTTTATGGATCTAATGAACCGAGTTTTCCGACAGTTTTTGGATCGGTTTGTAGTAGTGTTTATTGATGATATATTGATCTACTCAAAAATTAAAGTAGAACACGTTGAGCATTTGAGAGTAGTACTACAAACCTTGAGAGATCAACGGTTATATGCAATGTTCAGTAAGTGTGAGTTCTGGAGGAACGAAGTCAGCTTCTTGGGTCATGTAGTTTCGGTGTCAGGTATTCGGGTGGATCCAAACAAGATAGCAGCCATACTCGATCGGAAACCACCAAAGAATGTTTTCGAGATCCGAAGTTTCCTAGGCCTGGCAGGGTATTACAGACGGTTTGTAAAAGGTTTTTCTGTTATAGCTACACCGTTAACGAGACTACTACAGAAAGATGTCAAATTTGAGTGGTCGGAAAGGTGTCAGAAAAGTTTTGAGCAGTTGAAAGCCTTTTTGACCGAAGCCCCAGTGTTAACTCAGCCTGAATCGGGTAAAGAATTTACTATTTTTAGTGATGCTTCCTTGAATGGGTTGGGTTGTGTTTTGATGCAAGAAGGCAAGGTGATAGCCTACGCTTCGAGACAACTGAAGCCGCATGAGAAAAATTATCCAACTCACGATCTGGAGTTAGCAGCCATTGTGTTCGCCTTAAAAATTTGGCGTCACTACTTATTTGGCGAAAAATGTCATATTTATTCAGATCACAAAAGTTTGATGTATTTGATGACTCAGAAAGACTTAAACTTGAGACAACGTAGATGGTTAGAATTGCTGAAAGACTATGAATTAGTGATTGACTACCATCCGGGAAAAGCTAATGTTGTTGCGGATGCGTTAAGTCGAAAGTCGTTATTTACTCTTCGTGCATTGAATGCACGGGTGACTATGTCTGATGATGGTTCGATCTTAGCAGAGTTACAAGCGAGACCGATGTTCATTCAGCAGATTTGCGCGATGTACAGAAAGTCGACAAAAAGTTGATTGCTATTCGGAGTCAGTGTGGAAGTGGTACAGAATCAGATTTTCAGATTGATGCAAATGATTGTTTGAATTATAAAGGCCGATTGTGTGTTCCGAAGAACTCAGAATTGATACAGATGATCCTGTGCGAGGCCCATAGTGGTCGACTATCGATACACCCGGGTAGCACAAAAATGTATAACGATTTGAAGCAGTTTTATTGGTGGCTTTGGCATGAAACGAGACATATCTGAGTTTGTTTCCAAGTGCTTAATCTGTCAACAAGTGAAAGCCGAGCATCAGGTACCGTCCGGATTACTTCAACCAATCATGATACCCGAATGGAAATGGGATAGAATCACAATGGATTTTGTATCTGGTCTTCCTATGACACCGAGTAAGAAAGATGCTGTATGGGTTATCGTTGATAGACTAAGTAAATCAGCCCATTTTGTACCGGTACGCACTGACTATTCACTTGATAAGCTTGCCGAACTATATGTGTCACAGATTGTGAGGTTGCACGGCGTACCGAGTTCCATTGTTTCAGATAGGGACCCGAGGTTTACATCACGGTTTTGGAAGAAATTGCAAGATGCTCTAGGTACTAAACTTCATTTTAGTACAGCCTTCCATCCACAAACAGACGGTCAGTCTGAGCGAACTATTTTGATACTTGAGGACATGCTGAGGTGTTGCGTTCTCGAGTTTGAAGGTACGTGGGAACGATACCTACCGTTGGTCGAATTTGCTTATAATAATAGCTTCCAATCTAGTATAAAAATGGCACCTTACGAAGCCTTATATGGGCGAAAATGTCGCACACCGTTGTACTGGACTGAGCTCAGTGAAAATAAGATACACGGGGTTGATTGGATTAAAGAAACAGAACAGAAGGTGGTTCTTATCAGAAATAATTTGAAAACTGCTTCGGATCGTCAAAAGTCTTATGCCGATTTGAAACGTAAGGACATTGAATTTCAGATCGGAGATTGGGTGTTCTTAAAAGTTTCCCCGTGGAAGAAAATACTCCGATTTGGTCGGAAAGGCAAGTTGAGTCCAAGATTCATCGGGCCGTATGAAATCATCGAACATATTGGGCCTGTTGCTTATAGATTGAAATTGCCCTCTGATTTAGAAAAGATACACAATGAATTTCACGTTTCGATGCTTCGCAAATGCAGATCGGATCCGTCACATGTGATCACACCGTCAGAGATTGAAATTCGATCCGATTTAACATATGATGAAGAACCGATCCGTATCTTAGCTCGGGAAATGAAAGAATTGAGAAATAAGAGGATTCCATTAGTGAAAGTATTATGGAATCGTCACGGAGTTGAAGAGGCTACGTGGGAGCCTGAGCAGTCAATGAGGCAACAATATCCGAACTTATTTAACGGTAAGATTTTCGGGGACGAAAATCCTGAAGGGGGGAGAGTTGTAACAGACCAATTTTGACCCTAATCGGAACGGTGGTTTCGGGACCACGAATCCGAGCCTGATAAATATTGTAATATTCTATTTTGTGTTTATTATATGTGATTCAGTGAGTGTGAAAGTTTCGTATAAAAATTTAATTGTTTAAGTGCTCAATTTGATAAAAAGGATTTAATCGAGAAAACACGAAAGTTTCATGCTAAAGTGAAAGGTACTAATTTGAGTATGGCTTTTTAAGTGGGTGTACCAAAAGGGCAATTAGCCCATTAACCTTATTAAGGGATGGCAATGGGCCTTTATAAGTCCAAATTATATGTTAATTTAGTCTAGTATATAGTTATATTATTGTATTAAAATAATGTTAATAATATATATGTTTGTTTTAACATAAAATAAAAAGGTTAAGTGGGAAGAAAGAGAACTTCACCTTGTTCTTCTTCCTTGGCCGAATATAGGAGCTAGAAACTCCATTTTTAGAGCTTGAATTTCGGCACTTTGGGGCTCAATTAAAGGTATGTGTTTTGTTTAGTTTTTGAAAATTTTTGCATTTTTGGAATGTTGGTTTTAAATCCTATACAACCCATGTTTAAATTTTTGAAAATACTATGTATATAAGATTCGGCCATTGACATGCTTGGGTAGTTTTGATGTTTGATGGTTTTAAATTGAATGTATGTTAAGGATTTACAAGTTTTGTATTGGAGTTTTTGGTGATTTTGAGTTTATAGGGCCAAATTGAAAAGAATAAAATTGTGAAGGGTTAAAATGTCAAATAGATGAAATGCATGGACACCCATGGCTATGGGGAAGGTTCGGCCTAGCCATAGTGTTAGGAAATTTTGCATAATTTGAGTTTTGTGTAAAATTGGACCAAATTGTAAAAATGGAAAACATTAGGGGCAAAATTGTAAATTGCCCATTTGTGTGTCTTGGGACTAAATTGAGATGAAAAGCAATTAAATGAGCTAAATTTTAATGTGTTTTAGATCAAGAGCAAAGAAAAACGGAATTAGACCGGGGAAAGACGAAGGTTCTCGAATAGCCGATTCGCACGGACTATCGACAACCGAGGTAAGTCCTTTAGTTAAAATATGTCAATAAATTAATTATGAATTTAGTGAATGATGAATTGTGGAAAATTAGAGTATAAATTCATGATATAGCCGAATGTGAATGTATAGTATTGAAGTGGATTTATTTTGGCTAATGCAAGGTGAATAAGTAAGATCCTGAGCTACCTTATGTTTAAGGGTTATTTATAAATCTAATGAATGATAAAATTTATATAAGTTTGGTGTAAAATCATGAGTTGACCGAATGTGATGATGATGGATTGGATTGATTTTCAATATTTTAATGCAATGTAAATAAATACATATGATTCGATATGTGATAATGAAATGTAAAAAGTATGTAAAACCATTCTGACCTTCGGGCTTTGAGCCTAGCAGGCCTCGTGCTGGTGACATAATCGGGCTTATGCCTAGCAGGCCTTGTGCCGGTGTTAATTATCGGGCTTTATGCCTAGCAGGCCTTGTGCCGGTGTTACTTTTCAGGCTTTTACGCCTAGCAGGCCTTGTGCCGGTGTTATCTTTCAGGCTTTTACGCCTAGCAGGCCTTGTGCCGGTGTTACCTTTCAGGCTTTTACGCCTAGCAGGCTTCATGCCGGTGATGTATTTTACAAAAGAGAAGTTGAATCTTAACTCAAGACAATTTAAAGCTAACTGATTGAGTATACGGTTCAGGTAAGTATGTAAGGTATGTTATGCCTACTACTACTACTATGGAAATTCGGTTTGCAGGTATAGATGCTTGGAATACAAGAAATTTTAATATGGTAGTGTGGTTGTTATAAATGCTATAGTTACATAACTTGGGGTATGTGATACTTGTAAAATATATTAAGTTGTATTGCGAAGTAATACAGGTTTATGGAATCGAAGTATAATTTCTTCGGTTAATGTACTAATAAGATTCGGCTTTATGTAGATAAATTATCATAATTAAATGTTTGTGGAAAATGTCATAAGTTGATTAATTTAAATGTTATGCTATTATAAATTTAGGACTTACTAAGCTAGTAAGCTTAATTATGTGAAATATTTCCTCTGTTTTATAGATTTTGGGTTACGCTACGGGCTCAAGACGGATCGTCAAGGAAGTCGCCAACACTATCAATCTATATTTTGGTACTCTTTCATTTTGGTTTTAAACAAAGGCATGTATAGGAAAAAGGCTTGGTTTTTGTTTGATAAAATTTCACGGTTCATGTATATAATGGCCATGCGAAAATGGCTAAATTTCTAGTTAACTACGTTGTTGTGTTTTTTTTTTTTGATATGTATGTTGGTTTATGATGGCAAGGTTTATGCTTTCTTAATCAAAGTTTAATCATTTTGTTAAGGAAATGTTTATATACGAAATGAATCCTTGAATTAGGAATGTAGGTAGGTTCGGTTAGAAGCTAGTCTTTCATAAAATGCAACAAAACAGCTTGTAGTAACAGCAGTGATGTGAGTTAGAAAAATCACCAAAAATAGGGTATATTGAATTAGGAGGTGAATGAGATATGAAATTAAACCTTATTGTGTCTATTTTTACCTTAAAGAAACAGAGTAGGTAAAAGATATATATTTTATAGGATAATTAAGTTTTAGTGAGACCTGCTCTGAATGAATTCGTGAGTCACTGTTCTGTTTTGGAAAAATTGTAAAAAATTGTATAAAAATAATTAGGAATCATGGTTTATATGTGTAGAACCCTTAATGAGTCTATTTTTCATTGTATAAACAAGAACAGTATATGAAATTTGTGAAATGAGGTAACTGCATTTTTGTAGAGACAGGTCAGAATTGTCAAGCTGTGTAATAAGGGTAACTTTGATGAATAAAATGTACTAATTGGTCACATGAAAAATTCTGGAAAAATTATGGTGAAAATTTATATGAGTCTAGTTTCAAGAGAAATTTACGGATCTAAATTTTGAGTTTTGTAACTCGAGTTATAGTCAAATTAGTCGGCATAACACAGTTTGACAGCTTTAAATTTTTATGTCCTGAACTTGTAGTCAAGTCTAGTAACGCCTCTTGCTCAACTCCGGCGACGGTCTCGGGTAAGGGGTGTTACAGGTTCGATAGTTAATAAGACTTCAGAGGGTTTTGGCTAAAAGAATAAAGAAAAGAAAGTGGAGAGGGAGAATGAAGTGGTGATTTCGGCAGAAAAGAAAAAGATGACAAAACTTAGCAAACAAATTTCGGCAAACCCCTTGCCTATACTAAATCGATTCTCCCCCTCTCCTGTGTTTGATTTTCGCCCAACACTGCAACCACATGATAGCTCCTATCCTTCTTCCTTATCTTAATCCACTAGCTCATCCAAAAGAGACTTGATTAGCCCAACTCCTCACTCCCCTATCAGCTTAATTATCCACATATTAAAACATTAAAAATCCCTAAATTTTAGCCTTGTTGCCGTCCACCCTAGCTCCTCTATAAGTACCAAAATTGGCCCAAAAGCTTGGGCTCCATGCGGCCAAACTTGGGCCTCATCATGCACTAGTGACGCCACCCTCTGCCTTCCTTGTAGCGCCACCCACTTTGGGCCACAAGCCCACTTTGCTACTTTTAAACACAGATACCTACCGTTAGAGCACTAGAGTATCTACACAGGCATTAGATCAAGGCCTCATCCCATTCCTGAGCCCAATTTGGACTCCTAACCCTCAAATTAACACACAAAAAGCACAGGCCCACTAAATCAGGATGTTACATTTTTGATCTTTTGTTTTTCTTTTTGGCTACCCTTGCTGCACTAATGTGGCACCTCATGTTTGAACAGACCGCAGACTTTTGACCTTGTGCGGTTAAATGTGATCTTATTGACATTTTTTGTGTCGGCATTCTTTCTGTATTTCATTCTTCTCTTTTTTGATGACTATCTACTTTGTAATATTGGCATTTGAAGTGACTTTTACCATCTTAGTGAAGTAACCGACTTCCACGAAAATGAATCGATGTTGGTCAGAAGCTTTTGATGAGACTGGCATGATAACATCCATGCTCCACATGTAGGAAATCTTATTTCTGCATTGAGCTAGGCTTTGATCTTCATCTCCTTCCTTGGCTCACGACGTAGGATCTATTTTTCATCCGATATTAACAAATCAGAAGATAGGTGACAATTTTTGTCATCTTCAAAGTCCTGAGATCCCTTGGACCCATATTTCATTCAAAAGGGGAGTCCGTAATAGCGTCGCCCATGTCATTGATATCTGGGGACCCATTGTGGGTAGGAGGTAAATTCCAGAAAAATGATTCCAAGAATGATTATTTGTATGGTATGATCATGAATAAAGAATGAAATAATATTTGAATAGTAATCTAAAGTACCAAAAGAATCTATGAATAGAAAGAATGGAAAAATATTTTCTCAAAAAGATGCTTTTTATTGAAATAAAGATTCTGAACACGAGCCTATTTCATAAGATGACTCTTATTGCCTCTAGGCTGAAAGCAATAAGTGTGTTTCGAATATTACACTAGATTAGCCTTAAAAATACATGTCTCTTCCACAGTTCTATTGCTCAAAACACTCCCAGGCTCATATTTCTGCATTTGGCGTGTCGTCTAATTTCACAATACCCATGCCGATGAATTTTTCCACCAATTTCTTGAAAGCAAGGCAATATTCTATCGAATGCCCTGTTACCCTGCATGGTACTCGCACTGGGCATTTGGGTCATACCATTTTGGATATGGAGGTTGCATCGGTTTCGGGTAGTGAGGAGCCACCTCATGTGCATCGAATAGGGTTTGATATAACTCCTTGTATGTCATTGGGATCGGTGTAAACTGGAGTTGCTTTGTATTGGATTCTTGTCTTGATGAGCCCTGATGTCCAGTGGTCACAGCCCTCGGTTGACCTACAGTGACTAATTTGGGACGCTTGCTCAAGCTGTTCACTTTATTTTCCCTATTTCTCGAGGCTGAACTTTTGGCACTTTCTTCAGCATCTATCTTTCCACTCTTTATGGCATTCTCAATCATTTCTCCAGTCATTACGATGTTTGAGAAGCTAGAATACAACTGTTTTTTTTTTCTTGTTTCTCTCTGCTGCTATTTGTTGTCGTAGTGCAGGTACGACCATCGTAGTACGGAGGCGTGGACGTGGCACGTACGGAGGCTGTGCATTGGCATGGAAGAGCGGTCAGAGGCGCTGGAAAATTCTAGAAACCCTTAGGGTTTCTGGAAACATTAAGACGTTGGGCCATTTGGGCCCCGGAATTTTGGGTCTTTAGTTTGGGCTGTAGTTTAGGGCTAGTGGGGTTAATTTGTAAATTGGGCTGAAATTGGATTGTTTTTTATTAATGGACTGTTTTGTAAAGGTTTGTTTTGATTTATTATTTGGGACTGTTTATTTTTGTATTTTTTGTTTTCGGTATGGGCCCGGGCAGATTGGGCCTGCTACACACGAGCACTCATCGTATATTCGAGTTTTAATCTATATTAAAAATTTTATGCATCAGTTTTAGTATTTATTAGCAGATGTTTTCTGCATAAATTTTCAGAAGTTCAGTTTTGTTTCCAAAAATTATAGTCTCTAACTATTCAGTTCAGTTTCAAAGAGTACTAACTACAGTATTTTCAGAGTTTTCTATCAAAATTACAGAAATACTTACAGGATCGGCGCCGGAGACTCGGTGAACCACATACTTTCTCAATTACTCAAATCATTTTAAATCCCATACTTTTATAACAAAATTTTGGAACTCAAAATTCACAGTCGAGTTTTGCAACTTGGCTCTGATACTACTAAATGTAACACCCCGAACCCGGCCTAGACGTTATGGTCGAATCTGGTGATGTCACAAGAAATGGGTTTGAAAATCGTGTTGACTTGGTAAAACATCAATATTTAAGATTTACTAGAACCACAAATTAGTCAGTTTCATTACCAAAACTTATTTTAGCGGAAGCCTTAGTCATTATAGTTTCGAAACGCAGTCGTGTTTTTAGGAAAACCGTTGTTTGCATAAAAATCGTCGTTTCAAATAAAACAATTTTACCAAAGCAATCAAATTGTCATACAATCCAAAAATAAACAGTTAAAAACCAAACAGCCCAGAGAGTCCCTAAAACTTACAACTCTCAAATAAGTCCAAAATTTAAAATAAACCAAAAGTACTAAGTTTAGCTGTTTTACGATATAGTGGTCACCTCTGTGTCTCCACCGTACTGATCTGTCTAAATCTATGGATTACTTGACAGGACAGAAAAACAGATGTGAGTTTACGTAAACTCAGTGTGTAACCCAGCAGAATTAGACAAGCAAACAAACAGAAACATTTCAGATAAACAGATGCAGAATCGGGCTTATGCCCATATCAGATACAGTTACAGAAACAGATGTGCACATCAGATAATAGATTCAGATATGCAAAGTCCTACCCCCATCTTCTACACACCAATTTCGACCATACCATCACATCATGTGGGGTTAAAAACACCAACCCGTCCCTACACACCACATTGTGCCGTTACGACACGTATCAGATATAGTGCAGCCAAGCTGCCAGAATATAAGCAATGATCGCTATTCAGAACACTTCCTCCACATATATATAAAACCTACCCCAAAACAGATACAGACATCAGATACAGATTTATCAATCTGAACATGCTCAACATGCTTTACACAAATAACAGATACACATATATTAGTATCCTAATCAGATCAATCTAACATAATTTCATAGCACACATATAAGGGTTTAATTAGCCATTACCGACCCTACGGTCAGTCTACAATTTAACGGAACGACCCTCGTGACCCTAGGGAATATTTTAAAATTATGGGCCCACATACTCGTGTGGGCCTACACGTTCATGTGGCCCACACCCCAAATTGGCCATGTTCGTGTGGCCCAAAAGGTTTGGCCCAAGAATCCACACGCCCGTGTGTCGTGCTCCTGTGGGCCCATACACCCAACTTGGCCTAGCCCGTATGGCCTACACGGCTATGCTCGAGCCACCATACGGTCGTGTCTTGCACACGACCGAACCCAAGTCGACCATACAGTCGTGTCTTGCACACGGCCATCCACACGGTCGACCACATGCCCGTGTGGCCTTGACAGTGCAGTTTTCAGCTTTTGTCGAAGCCTTGTTTTTCGCATTTCGGGTACACACCTACTACAGTTTTGATACAAAACCAGCCCCAAGACCACCAGAACCCCAACACTCCGAACAATTGACTACGGTTTCGCAAGAGCAGAGTCACAGTCTTCACGATTCGCTACAAAATCGAGCGACAAAAATCAAGAACCAAGGTGTAACGATTGATAAAAAGAAAATGAAATCGAAAGGAAGAATAGGGAAAAAAATGGCAGAGAGGCAGAGAACTAACGTCAGAAATTTGGGGATTTTTCTTGGAAGTGAGAGGAAATTTCGAAAAAAAAAAAGAAAATACCCAATAGATATTAACATATCCCTTAATTATCTCTACTCATAACTTCCTCAGATTTCCAGCTCCAACGAAACTCTATCAGTCAACCGAGCAAAATAAATAACATCCACACTCGCGTCGGGATTTGAACACAGGACCTCTCACACACCACCACCCTTACCACTCAAGTCAGTAGACTCATTCTGATATGGAATTACAAGCAATTAAATATAAGCCCACGAAACAAAGATAGGGCCAAATTCCAAAAATAATAAAAATTGCTAAAGGTAAGGCTTGAACTTGGGATCTCTCACACACATCCAGAACACTTAACCACTGAAGTAGATACACAATTGTGTTATATTTACATAGAAAAATAAATAAATAATTTCAGGGCGTTACATTTGAGGTGTAACAAAAAGGACCTCTATTTCCTAAAACCCAATTCAATGTAATTTCTTTAAAGTAAAAATAAGAGACCTAAATTCTAAATGTATTTGATTATATGTTCTGATTATATATGATCTTTTTGACACAATGCCTAAAATTATCTAGAGCCCCTCCCAAACCCACAAATAGGAGGATAATGCACTTCAGCGCACTCGCACTCACTTCCTTCTACATTGGTAACAATGCCCATGCCAATCGACATAAGACTCAAGGTGGGTTTGGATAGGCTATGTATTTACCTGTGGTTAGTGTAAAAATAGCGATGGCGGTGAGATTATATATTGTAGCGATATTGTCGCATATGAAAAAAATAAACTGAACGCACTGCACTGCACCGCACCCCACCAACCATCTAAAACCACCCTCAGTCGACTATCTTTGAATGTTAATTCTATGAAGATTAAGAATTCTATTGTATCTTAAATCTTCCTTGTTTAAAATACACATATTCAATGTCAATATAGGTAGAAGATATAATATAAATTTCAAAATATATTAAAAAAATAAATTAAAAAAAGGGGTTAATCTGACTAGCATTACAATAGATAATCAAGTAGAATTCTATTGTATATTAACTTTTCCTTCTTACTCTTTTTACTACTCCACATGTTCCCTCCACTTTCCATTTCTTCCCCTCTTTTCACTCCCTTCATATTTTCTCCCATTTGACTTGCCTATGTTTCCCCTTCCATTAAAAAGTGTCTATTCTTTTCATATTGTTTATCATCTTCCTCTCCTCTCTTCTATTTTTCTTTCATGCTCCACCTTTAACCACCATTGTATTACCTAATGTAACATCCGAGATTTAGGGGCTCTGCATTTATCTAGTTTTTGTGTGTTGGTATGCTCTGCATGTTGTTTGTGTGTGTTTGGAGTCTTCGGGAAGGCCTGGGGTTAAGCCGGAACCTTGGCCAAAATTTTAATTTTGGGCACTTTAGGAGGGGAGCTGTTTTGGGGCAGGACTTCAGGTTTATGGTTGGTGCTTGTTGACATAAGAATTAAGATGGTAAAGTGGCAAGGAGGCGCCACTTAAGGATCAGGTAAGTGACGCCTCAGGGGGAGCAGAGGGGAGCAGGTTCGATTCATGTTGCCAGCAGTGTGGCTGTTATTTTTGCTCATGCACCAGAGGGATGGATGTTTGACACTATGCAAACTTAATCACGAAATTAAAAAAAAAATGGGGTTTTCAAAATACGAGTAACTCAAAACATACCTTATCTTTCAAATATCACCAAGCTTAACGAATATTTGATTAAGTAAAAGCTGAAATTTTTTCTACACTACTAAACCACTGTTTTCAAGACATCGCCTTAATCGGGAAGTTTTCAAATCTATGATTTTTCCTAAATTAAACAAAATTTCATTTTTACCTTACCCTGTAACATACCAGATCCGGTCGTAACGTTTAGGCCAGGTTTGGGGTGTTACAATTTTGGTATCAGAGCCAGGTTGCAAAACCCGGGCTGTGAATTGGGTTCATCAATGTTTTAAAAAGTCGATGTAAATGATTTTTGGAGGAAATATTTTGATTGGAACATGGCTCCGAGTCTACCGGCACCCGATCCACACAGGTAAGTGTTCTAATCATTTTGGTGTGTGCATGGAATGATTGTTAGCATGAAGAAATATGCTTGATAGCTTTAGGAGATTCAAACTTTAGAGACTGAAACCTCTGGGTTGTGATGTGTTTTGCGAAAACCACTCTCTAAAGCTATTTCTCATAAAATTGCTCGGTATTAAATAGTGAAAGAAATATTAAAGCATAAAACTTTTAATCAGATTAAAACGCGACAATAGTCATGAGTGGTAGAGGACATGGACGTCTTACACGCGGTCATGGGGGAGGCCGGGGTACCGAGGTTGAACTCTCGGAAGCAAGGAATGGGCCTGAAGGTGAAGTGCCAGCATCACTTGTGGCAGAAGTGGGATCGCAAGGTAGAACTGGCGGATATGATACCCTGTCTCAGGCGATGTTATGTGTGTTGGAGAGAGTTGCTGGAGCAGGCATGAGTACGGGGGCTTAGAAATCTGTGTCAGAACGACTTCGAGCTAATGGAGCGGAGATGTTTAGGGGTATTTCTGGCATAGCCCCTAATGCAGCTGAGTATTGGTTGGAGGCAGTTGAGCGTATAATGGATGATCTCGACTTCACAGAGGAGGAAAAGTTGAAAGAAGTTATGTCTCTTCTTCGCGATGAGGCATATCAATGGTGGCTTACGGTCAGGGATGGTACAGTGGCTGACCGCATTACCTGGGATTTCTTCAAGTCGGCATTCCAAAGTAAGTACATTGGATCGAGTTATGTTGATGCACAGCGTAGGGCATTTCTGAATCCGGTTCAGGGGAACAAATCGGTGGTTGAGTATGAGGCGGAATTCTTATGCCTTAGTCATTATGCCCGGGGGATAGTGGCCACAGACCATGAGCGTTGTGTTCGGTTTGAAGATGGTCTGAGGGATGATTTACGAGTGCTGATAGCTCCACAGCGAGAAAGGGAATTTGCTGTCTTAGTGGAAAAGGCTAAGATTGTAACATCCTGAAATAGAGCCTAAACGGAACAGTGGTTGCAAAACCACAAATCCGAGATAGAAAACTTTATTTTGATTAATTTTTATGATTTACTAATTGATTGGATGCATGTGTTAGAGTATTGATAGAAAATTTTATGAAATTCTTGTCTAATTTGCTTATTAGGGTTAAATTGTAAAAGTTGATAAATGAGAGTTCTAGATACTAAAGGATTTAATTGAAGAGCATAATTAAAGTAGAGGTCCTTAAATGGTAATTATACCATTCGGCTTTCATGGACAAAAATGGACAAATATAGGTAGAAAGAACCAAAGTTTTTAATGAAGGGTAATTTAGTCATTTGGTAATAAAAAGAAATTACAAGGGAAAAAGATGGAAAAATATGCTCATCTTCTTCCTTAGAACGAAACTTCAAGGGGGGACTCCATAGCTAGGGTTTCCAAGCTTCCAAGCTCCATAGTAAGTCAATCCAAGCCTCGTTTTTCATGTTCTTTACGTTTTTGGAATCCCGGTAACTTGATTTAGCTTATTCTAGCAATAATTTAACTTAGGGTTCATATTTGGAAAAATACCCATAGGTGAAATGTGTTTATTTTAATGTTTTATGATAGAATATGAAGGCTGAAATTATGTTAAACAACTTCTGCTAAGCGATTTTACGTAAAAACGAGTAAAATGACATAATCGGTAAAAATATCTAATGTTCATAACTACATGTTAGAGTCAGAATTTGATGTTGCCATAGAAGGGAAAAATGTTCGAAATGTCCTAAAATGTAAGAAAATAGGATGAAGTTTAATTTTCGAGCCTAGGGGCAAAATTGTAATTTTGTGAAAGTTAGGGGCAAAAACGTAAGTTTTCCATAATGTGATTTTTGGATTGAATTAAATAATGTAAATATTAAATAAGCTAAATGTGTTATTGTAGATCGAGAAGAACGTGGAATCGATCTTGAACAAGGGAAAGGAAAAGTTATGGACTAAATTGCAAATTTCGCCATATTTTGCACCGAGGTAAGTAGTATGTAAATAATTCATTATTTTTATTGATGTTTTATATTTCAGCATGTTTAATGTATTGTATCTATTTTTTGGATCATAATTGACTATTGAAAGAATGAAATAAAGTGTTAAAAAGTGAGTTATTTCCTATTTGAACCTTCGAAATCGAAAGATGTAATTGGCATGTAGCTAGGTCACATGAGTGGTACTAAGTGTAGGGCACTATGTGCACAAGAGAGCTACAAGAGATTTTGTATACGTAGCTAGGTCACATGTGTAGTACTGAGAGTACGCCATGTGTACAAGAAAGCTATATGTAGCTAGGTCACATGTGTGGTATATGGTGTGAGCCACTATGTGTACAAGAGAGCTACGAGAAGGCTAGGTCATATGAGTGGTGCTAAGTGAAGGCCACCATATGTACAAGAGAGCCAGGATTATGAGTAAAATCGAGCTAGGTCACATGAGTGGTACTGGGTGAAGGCCACTATGTGTACAAGAGAGCTTCGATTTCAAAGGTGGGCTGTGTGCGAAACCACCGCATATTTGTTATTATTTCGAAGCGTTCAACGGGAAAACTGACTAAATGAAATTACGTGAGATGTTTTAGTGATAAGTATATGTATATGTATGTATAATGTATGAGCAATATGCTCAATATGTGATTGGAAATTTGAATGATTGTTATAGGTAAGTAATGAATACAACTAAAGTGAGAGAAAGCAAAATTTTACAATAAAACTGTTTTGGACAGCAGTAGTGAGGTGAATTTGAAAAATCACCAAAAATGGTAGAAATTGAATTATAAGTTGTATGAGACATTTATTTAAATCTTATTGAGTCTATTTTTATATAAAAGAAACATAGAAAGCAACGGATTGGTATATTTTGAGATATTTAGATTTTTGTGAGACTGGTTCAGAGTGATTTCGAGATCCCCTGTTTTGACTTGGAAAAATCATTGAAAATTGTAAAAAAATAATATTGGGACATAATTTATATGATTAGATTCCTTATTGAGTCTATTGTTAGAAGAAGCAAACTAGAACATCATTTGAATTCTGTAAAAAAAGATAATTAAATTTTAGCAAAGAATGGTCGGAATTGTCAGACAGCAGAACAAGGGAGACTTTGAAGAATAAACTGTACTAATTGGCTAAACCAAAAATTCTGAAAATTTCATGGTAAAACGAAATGTGAATCTAGTTTCAGGGAAAATTTACGGATCTTAATTTGGTGTTTCGTAGCTCCAAATAAAAATAATTTAGTGACTATGACTTGAATAGACAGCTTGCTCCGAATTTGAATTAATAGTGACTTTGAATGTAGATATGATTGTGTTATCTTGTAAACATATTAAATCCATTATCTATTATTTATATACTTACTTACTAAGCTATATGCTTACTCTCTTTTTTTTTCCTTGTTCTATAGTGTCATCAAGCTAGCTCGGGATTCGGTGATCGTCGGAGATCCATCCACACTATCAGCCTTCTTTTGGTATTTTGAAAATAATATTTTGGGAATTATGGCATGTATAGAAGGCTTAATTTTTTTTGTTATTTGTAATAACGAATGATTATTTTGCTTATGGGTATTGACAACTATCTATGGAAAAAGTTTTAAATTTATACGGATTTTACATTTTAAATTTTTTACAATAGTATGAATCATGTCCAGTAATGCCTCGTACCCTGTTCCAGCGACGGACCTGGGTGAGGGGTGTTACATTTAGTGGTATCAGAGCTATGGTTTAGTCGGTTCTCAGACTAACATAGCGTGTGTAAAAGTCTAGCTATACATGCCATAAATATATTGTGATAGTGTGATGACTCCTGACAATTTAAACTGTTTTTTTATATAGTAAATGGATCCCGACCGAGCTACTACTGACGATGCTGAAAGTAACACACCGGCTCCCGCGCAAGGGATCGCGCCAGTAAAAAATAGATCTGAAACACGTGGACAATGAGAGGGGGCTCAGGAAGCCTTCCTCCAAATAATGAGTAACTGGTATACTGAGTTTATTCAAGCAAATCCGAATGCTCAACCTCCTCCACCCCCTCCCATACCTCAGACGGTTCCCGTAGCTCCCCAGGGCAGGGATTTGGTAAGAATGAACAAGCCTCCAGTCGATAAAATTAGAAAGCAAGGAGCATAAGAGTTTAGAGCAAATATTGATGATAATCCTGAGAAAGCAGAGTTTTGGCTTGAAAACTCTATCCGTGTATTTGATGAGCTCTTATGTACACCAGAGGAGTGTTTAAAATGTGCTATATCACTTCTGAGAGATTCAGCCTATCATTGGTGGAAAACTTTAGTAGCAATGGTGCCAAAAGAAAGGATCACTTGGGATTTCTTCCAGGAAGAATTTAGAAAGAAATATATAAGTCAGCGATTTATTGATCAGAAACGGAAGGAGTTCCTTGAATTGAAGCAGGGCAAGATGTCGGTGGCAGAGTACGAGCGCGAATTTGTTAGACTTATTAAGTATGCCCAGGAGTGTGTGTCCACCCAGGCTATTATGTGCAAGAGATTCGAAGATGGGCTTAATGAGGACATTAAAATGTTTGTGGGAATTCTTGAGCTGAAAGAATTTGTGGTATTGGTTGACTGAGCCCTTAAAGTTGAGGAATTAAACAAAGAAAGAAGGAAAGCTGCTATCGAGGCCCGGGATACAAGAAAGAGTCTGATGAGCAAGTCGTCCCAATCTCAATCAAAGAAGTTCAAAGAGATGAATCCTCGATTTACTGTTTCAGCGGGACATTCGCACCGAGACCGTGGGAGATCATATTCAGGTCCTAAAACTCAAGCTACTTCAGTGGCAAGTGTGGGCAATGTGAAGTCTAGTAAACCCGAGTGTCAGCATTGTGGAAGGCAACATTTTGGTGAGTGTTGGGGAACTGGTCGAGCTTGTTTCAGGTGTGGTTCTCGCGAGCATTTTATTAAAGATTGTCCGGAGGGAGCTAAGGAAGAGAAATTTCACAGTGCTAGACAGACTAACACTGCTAATAGAGGTAGACCTTCGAGAAATACTAGAAGTGGAGCTAGCAGTAAAAGTGTGATGAAAGACCCAGCCACGAGATCAGAAGCTAGAACACCTTCTAGGACATATGCCATCCGAGCTCGTGAAGAGGCATCCTCCCCCGATGTAATTACGGGTACATTTTCTCTACATGATATTAATGTTGTTGCTTTGATTGATCCAGGTTCGACCCATTCCTATGTTTGCTTGAAATTGATGCCTAGTATAAGTATGCCTATAGAATCTACAGAATTTGTGATTAAAGTATCAAATCCATTAGGCAAGCATGTGTTAGTAGATAAAGTATGTAGAAATTGCCCTTTAATGATTAGAGGTCATTTGACGAGTTTAATGTGATTCTTGGTATGGATTGGCTGACTGCACATGATGTGATAGTGAATTGTGGGAAGAAATTTATCGAGCTGAAATGTGAAACTGGTGAAATCCTTCGGGTTAACTCAAATGAGTCAGATAGTTCATTTGCTATGATTTCTATTATGTCTGCTCAGAAATGTTTGAGAAAAAGGTATGAAGCTTATCTTGCTTTTGTGTTAAACACTAAAGATTCAGAGCTGAAAATTGAGTCAGTGCCAATAGTATGCGAGTATCCAGATGTGTTTCCGGAAGAATTACCAGGTTTGCCTCCTATTAGAGAAGTGGAGTTTGGTATTGAGTTGATTCCAGATACACACCCATCTCTATTGCTCCATATAGAATGGCCCCGTTGGAATTGAAAGAATTGAAAGCTCAGCTACAGGAATTAACTGATAAAGGCTTTGCAAGACCTAGTTATTCACCCTGGGGTGCACCAGTCCTATTTGTGAAAAAGAAAGACGGTTCGATGAGATTGTGCATACACTATCGGCAACTTAACAAGGTAACAATAAAGAACAGGTATCCACTGCCTAGAATTGATGATTTATTTGATCAATTGAAGGGAGCCATTGTGTTCTCTAAGATAGATTTGAGATCCGGATACTACCTGTTGCGAGTTAAAGAGTCAGATGTTCCGAACACTGCTTTCCGAACTAGGTACGGTCATTATGAGTTCCTTGTGATGCCATTTGGCTTGACTAATGCTCCTGCCATTTTCATGGACTTAATGAACCAAATATTCAGACATTACTTGGATAAGTTTGTTGTCGTGTTTATTGATGATATCTTAATTTATTCTCATGATGAGACTGAGCATGCAGAGCATTTGAGAACTGTCTTACAAACTTTGAGAGATAACCAGTTGTACGCCAAATTTAGTAAAAGTGAGTTCTGGCTTCGAGAAGTTGGATTCCTAGGACACATCATCTCAGGTGAAGGCATTAGAGTTGACCCAAGCAAGATCTCAGCCATTGTTGAGTGGAAGCCTCCGAGGAATGTATCTGAGGTTAGAAGTTTTCTAGGATTAGCTGGTTATTATAGACGATTTGTAGAGCGATTTTCCATAATAGCTACCCCGTTGACGAGATTGCTACAAAAAGATGTCAAATTTGAATGGACTGAGAAATGTCAGCAGAGTTTTGACAAGTTAAAGGCATTGTTGATTGAAGCTCCTATCTTAGTACAACCAGAACCAGGTAAAGAGTTTGTGGTCTACAGTGATGCATCTTTGAATGGTTTGGGTTGTGTACTTGTGCAGGAAGGTAAAGTAATTGCTTATGCCTCTAGACAGCTAAAACCACATAAGAAAAATTATCCGACGCATGATTTAGAGCTAGCTGCTTTTGTATTTGCTCTGAAAATTTGGAGACATCACTTGTATGGCGAGAAGTGCTGTATATTCACTGATCATAAAAGCTTGAAATACTTGATGACTCAGAAAGACTTGAACCTGAGGCAAAGAAGATGGTTAGAGTTGATTAAAGACTATGAGTTAGTGATCGATTACCATCCGGGTAAAGTAAATGTTGTTGCTGATGCCTTGATTAGAAAATTTTTATTTGCATTGAGAGCTTTGAATACTAACTTGGCTTTATCAGATGACGGTTTCATTATAGCTGAGTTGAGAGCTAAACCGATGTTTCTTGAAGAAATCCATGAAGCTCAGAAAAATGACAGTGAGTTGCAAGCTAAAAGAGCTCAGTGCGAGTCAGGTGTAGAGTCTGATTTTCAGATCGGTTCTAATGGTTGTTTGTTGTTTAGAGACAGAGTATGTGTACCGAAGAATGACGAGCTTATTCAGAAGATCCTACAGGAAGCACATAATAGTTCTTTTTCTATTCACCCAGGTAGTACAAAGATGTATAATGATTTGAAGAAAATGTATTGGTGGGTAGGAATGAAAAGAGATATTTTAGAGTTTGTTTCTAGATGCTTGATCTGTCAGTAAGTAAAAGCCGAACACCAGGTACCTTCAGGTTTATTGCAGCCTGTGTTAGTCCCTGAGTGGAAATGGGACCGAGTTACTATGGATTTTGTTATAGGACTGTCGTTGACACCGAGAAAGAAAGATGCAGTATGGGTTGTAATTGATAAGCTAATGAAGTCGGCTCATTTTATCCCAGTTCGTATGGATTATTCACTAGATAAGTTGGCTGAATTATATATCTCAGGGATAGTTAGACTACATGGGGTACCATTATCGATCATTTTAGACAGGGATCCGAGATTTACTTCACGGTTTTGGAAGAAGTTACAGGAAGCTTTGGGCACAAAGTTGAGTTTTAGTACAGCTTTTCATCCTCAGACCGATGGTCAGTCAGAGAGAGTAATTCAGGTGCTTGAGGATATGCTTAGATGCTGTTTATTAGAATTTCAAGGCAGTTGGGAAAAGTATTTACCATTAGTAGAGTTTGCTTACAATAATAGTTAGCAGTCGAGTTTGAAGATGGCACCTTATGAGGCTTTGTATGGACGCAAATGTTGTTATATTGGACAGAACTTAAGGAAAATCACATTCATGGGGTCGATTTTGTTAAAGAAACAGAAGAGAAAGTAAAAGTCATCAGAGATTGCTTGAAAGCAGCTTCAGATAGATAGAAGTCATATGCAGATTTGAAGAGAAAAGAGATTGAGTATCAAGTTGGTGACAAAGTGTTTTTGAAAGTATCCCCGTGGAAGAAAATTCTCAGATTTGGCAAGAAAGGCAAACTAAGTCCACGATTTATTGGGCTATTTGAGGTTACAGAGAGAGTTGGGCCATTAGCATATCGGTTAGCTTTGCCAATTGAGTTAGAGAAGATTCATAATGTGTTCCATGTATCCATGTTACGGCGTTACTGATCTGATCCTTCACATGTGATTCCTCAGACGGAGGTTGAGATTCAGCCAGATATGACTTACGAAGAGGAACCAGTTAAGATTTTAGCTCGAGAGGTGAAGCAACTAAGGAACAAAAGTATCACACTTGTGAAAGTATTATGGAATAGACATGGGGTAGACGAGGCTACATGGGAGCCCGAAGAGGCATGCGAAAACAGTACCCAAACCTTTTCACAGGTAAGATTTTCGGGGACGAAAATCCCTAAAGGGGGAGAAATGTAACATCCCGAAATAGGGCCTAAATGGAACAGTGGTTGCGAAACCACAAATCCGAGATAGAAAACTTTATTTTGATTAATTTTTATGATTTACTAATTGATTGGATGCATGTGTTAGAGTATTGATAGAAAATTTTATGAAATTCTTGTCTAATTTGCTTATTAGGGTTAAATTGTAAAAGTTGATAAATGAGAGTTCTAGATACTAAAGGATTTAATTGAAGAGCATAATTGAAGTAGAGGTCCTTAAATGGTAATTATACCATTAGGCTTTCATGGACAAAAATGGACAAATATAGGTAGAAAGAACCAAAGTTTTTAATGAAGGGTAATTTAGTCATTTGGTAATAAAAAGAAATTAAAAGGGAAAAAGATGGCAAAATATGCTGATCTTCTTCCTTAGAACGAAAATTCAAGGGGGGGACTCCATAGCTAGGGTTTCCAAGCTTCCAAGCTCCATAGTA
Source organism: Gossypium australe (assembly GCA_005393395.2). Classification (NCBI taxonomy): domain Eukaryota; kingdom Viridiplantae; phylum Streptophyta; class Magnoliopsida; order Malvales; family Malvaceae; genus Gossypium; species Gossypium australe. Next base: position 35,988,207 of record CM016626.1, on the reverse strand, counting down.
AATCAATCCAAGCCTCGTTTTTCATGTTCTTTACGTTTTTGGAATCCAAGTAACTTGATTTAGCTTATTCTAGCAATAATTTAACTTAGGGTTCATATTTGGAAAAATACCCATAGGTGAAATGTGTTTATTTTGATGTTTTATGATAGAATATGAAGGCTGAAATTATGTTAAACAACTTTTGCTAAGCGATTTTACGTAAAAACGAGTAAAATGACATAATCGGTAAAAATATCTAATGTTCATAAGTACATGTTAGAGTCAGAATTTGATGTTGCCATAGAAGGGAAAAATGTTCGACATGTCCTAAAATGTAAGAAAATAGGATGAAGTTTAATTTTCGAGCCTAGGGGCAAAATTGTAATTTTGTGAAAGTTAGGGGGTAAAAACGTAATTTTCCATAATGTGATTTTTGGATTGAATTAAGTAATGTAAATATTAAATAAGCTAAATGTGTTATTATAGATCGAGAAGAACGTGGAATCGATCTTGAACGAGGGAAAGGAAAAGTTAAGGACTAAATTGCAAATTTCGCCATATTTTGCACCGAGGTAAGTAGTATGTAAATAATTCATTATTTTTATTGATGTTTTATATTTCAGCATGTTTAATGTATTGTATCTGATTTTTGGATCATAATTGACTATTGAAAGAATGAAATAAAGTGTTAAAAAGTGAATTATTTCCCGTTTGAACCTTCGGAATCGAAAGATGTAATTGGCATGTAGCTAGGTCACATGAGTGGTACTAAGTGTAGGCCACTATGTGCACAAGAGAGCTACAAGAGATTTTGTATACGTAGCTAGGTCACATGTGTAGTTCCGAGAGTACGCCATGTGTACAAGAAAGCTATATGTAGATAGGTCACATGTGTGGTATATGGTGTGAGCCACTATGTGTACAAGAGAGCTACGAGAAGGCTAGGTCATATGAGTGGTGCTAAGTGAAGGCCACCATATGTACAAGAGAGCCAGGATTATGAGTAAAATCGAGCTAGGTCACATGAGTGGTACTGGGTGAAGGCCACTATGTGTACAAGAGAGCTTCGATTTCAAAGGTGGGTTGTGTGCGAAACCACCGCATATTTGTTATTATTCTGAAGCGTTCAAGGAGAAAACTGACTAAATGAAATTATGTGAGATGTTGTAGTGATAAGTATATGTATATGTATGTATAATGTATGAGTAATATGCTCAATATGTGATTGGAAATTTGAATGATTGTTATAGGTAAGTAATGAATACAACTAAAGTGAGAGAAAGCAAAATTTTACAATAAAACTGTTTTGGGCAGCAGCAGTGAGGTGAATTTGAAAAATCACCAAAAATGGTAGAAATTGAATTAAGTTGTATGAGACATTTATTTAAAGCTTATTGAGTCTATTTTTATATAAAAGAAACAGAGAAAGCAACGGATTGGTATATTTTGAGCTATTTAGATTTTTGTGAGACTGGTTCGGAGTGATTTCGAGATCCCCTGTTTTGACTTGGAAAAATCATTGAAAATTGTACAAAAATAATATTGGGACATAATTTATATGATAATTAGATTCCTTATTGAGTCTATTGTTAGAAGAAGCAAACTAGAACATCATTTGAATTCTGTACAAAAAGATAATTAAATTTTAGCAAAGAATGGTCAGAATTGTCGGACAGCAGAACATGGGAGATTTTGAAGAATAAACTGTACTAATTGGCTAAACCAAAAATTCTGAAAATTTTATGGTAAAAAGATATGTGAATCTAGTTTCAGGGAAAATTTACAGATCTTAATTTGGAGTTTCTTAGCTCCAGATAAAAATAATTTAGTGACTGTGACTCGAATAGACAGCTTGTTCCGAATTTGAATTAATGGTGACTTTGAATGTAGATATGATTGTGTTATCTTGTAAACATATTAAATCCATTACTTACTTACTAAGCTATATGCTTACTCTCTTTTTTATCCTTGTTTTATAGTGTCATCAAGCTAGCTCGGGATTCGGTGATCGTCGGAGATCCATCCACACTATCAGCCTTCTTTTGGTATTTTGAAAACAATATTTTGGGAATTATGGCATGTATAGAAGGCTTAATTGTTTTGTTATTTGTAATAACGAATGATTATTTTGCTTATGCGTATTGACGACTATCTATGGAAAAAGTTTTAAATTTATACGGATTTTACGTTTTAAATTTTGTACAGTAGTATCAATCATGTCCGGTAATGCCTCGTACCCTGTTTCGGCGATGGACCTGGGTGAGTGGTGTTACAAAGATAGCCGAGGTAGAAATAAAAGGAATTTTGGATCGTCAGGTCAACTGGGCGTTTTCAGAAAAGACCTAGGTTGGATGGGCCGAGTCAGGTTGTGAGATCTGTTGTTGATAATCATCCTCAGAGGTGTGCTCGATGTGGTAAATTTCATTTGGACGAGTGTTGGACGAGTAACAGAAGATGTTTCAAGTGCGGGTCTACTGATCATCAGGTTAGAGATTGTCCACAAGAACAGGGTGGTGCAGGGCCAGTAGGTCAGGGTTATGCTCAGCCGGGTAGAGGTGGTCATCAACCGCAGAGAGGCTGTGGTCTAGCCAGAGGGGGTAATGGTTTTGGTCGGGGCCGTGGAACACCAGGCAGAGGTGCAGAAGCGCCGATGCGGGACAGTCGGGGTTAGTCTATGCAACTAGACGCTGAGAGGAGGGTGATGCCCCGGACGTCATAACCGGTACGTTTCTTATTTATGGGTTGCCTTATATTGCATTGATTGATATTGGGTCGACACATTCTTATGTCGCTAGTATGGTATCTGGAACTTTAAGCTTAGACTCTGAGATTGCTTCTAGGGAGATGACCGTAATTAGCCCGTTAGGATAATCTGTAGTGGTAAACAAACTTTATAGGGATATACCTCTAGAAGTTCAAGGGGTAGTGTTTCCGGCCGACCTGATGGAACTGTCGTTCGAGGAGTTCGATTTGATCTTAGGCATGGACTGGTTAGTGAAGTATCGAGCAAATGTGGATTGTGCAGCCAAGCGTATGGTGCTAAGGACGCTTCAAGATGAAGAGGTGGTAGTAATAGGTGAAAGGAAAAACTACTTGTCTAACGTAGTGTCCGCTCTAAAGGCTGAAAGAATGGTGAGGAAATGATGTAAGGCGTTTATAACTTTCGTTTGTGCTCTAGAGGCGAAGGAATCAACTATAGGGGATGTTAGAACGGTGAAGGAATTCTCTGATGTTTTCCCAGAAGAGCTTCCGGGATTACCTCCGGATCGCGAGGTGGAGTTTGGAATTGATCTTCTTTCGGGAACAGCGCCAGTGTCTATTGCCCCATATAGAATGGCGCCGAAGGAGTTAGTAGAACTGAAAGCGCAGATTCAGGAACTGTTGGATCGGGGTTTTATTCGACCGAGTGTATCACCTTGGGGAGCGCCAGTGCTATTCGTTAAGAAGAAGGATGGGTCAATGTGGATGTGCATTGACTACCGTCAATTGAACAAGTTGACGATCAAAAACAGATACTCGTTGTCGAGGATTGACGACTTGTTCGATCAATTGAGGGGGCTTCGGTTTTCTCAAAGATAGATTTGAGGTCAGGATATCATCAGCTTAAGGTCAAGGAAGTGGATATCCATAAGACGGATTTCAGGACTCGCTATGGTCATTTCGAATTTTTGGTGATGCCGTTTGGGTTGACCAATGCACCAGCAGCGTTTATGGACATGATGAACCGAGTATTCCAACCCTACCTAGACCGGTTTGTTGTGGTATTTATAGATGATATCTTGGTCTATTCAAGTTCGGAGGAGGAGCATGATTCGCATCTTCGGGTGGTTTTGCAAATTCTGAGGGAAAAGCAGTTATACGCCAAATTCAGTAAGTGCGAATTTTGTCTAAGGGAAGTTACTTTTCTAGGTCATGTTGTGTCAGCAGAGGGGATTAGAGTTGATCTCTAGAAAGTTGAAGCTGTGTTGGATTGGAAACAGCCTAAGTCTGTGGCAGAGGTTCGAAGTTTCCTTGGTCTTGCTGGGTATTACCGAAGGTTCGTTGAAGGGTTCTCATTAATTGCAGCACCTTTAACCAAGCTGTTGAGGAAAGGGGTACCTTTTGTTTGGGCTGGAAAGTAGCAAGAAAGTTTTGAGAAGCTGAAGAGGATTTTGACGGAGGCTCCGGTGTTGATTCAGCTGGAGGCTGGAAAGGAGTTTTTGGTTTATTGTGATGCTTCACACACGGGATTAGGATGTGTGTTTATGCAAGACAGAAAGGTTGTTGCGTATGCGTCTCGGCAGTTGAGGCCGCATGAGTTAAATTATCCCACGCATGATTTAGAATTGGCAGTAGTAGTTTTTGCTTTGAAGATTTGGAGACATTATCTGTATGGGGAGAAGTCCGTCATTTATACAGATCACAAGAGCTTAAAATACCTTCTCATCCAGAAGGAGTTGAATTTAAGGCAGAGGAGGTGGATTGAATTGTTAAAGGATTATGATTGCTCGATCGAATACCATCCGGGTAAAGCTAACGTGGTGGCGGATGCTTTAAGTCGTAGGGTGATCTTTGACTTGAGAGCAATGTTTGCTCACCTCAGTTTATACAATGATGGGTGTTTATTAGCTGAACTTCAAGTGAAACCTTCTTGGGTCAGTCAGATTAAAGAGAAGTAGTGGGCTGATGAGTTGTTAAAGTCAAAGTTTCAGTTGGGATCAGGTGGTGGGACCACGGAATTCAGTGTGAATAATGATGGGGTAGTGTGCTTTTGAGGTAAGACTTGCATGCCAAGGGATCCTGAGTTGAGGGGTAAAATTTTACAAGAAGCGCATAGCAGTCCATATGCTATGCATCCTGGAGGAATTAAGACGTACCAGGATTTGCGGGAACAATTTTGGTGGTCGGGTCTGAAGCGAGAAGTAACCGAATTTTTGAGTAAGTGCTTGACGTGTCAGTAGGTAAAAGTAGAACATCAGTTGCCTTCGGGGTTGTTACAGCTGGTAAAGATTCCGCAGTGGAAGTGGGAAAGGATCACGATGGACTTTGTTAGTGGGCTACCTCTTACGCCTACTAAGAAGGACTCGGTATGGGTAATCATTGATCGATTGACGATGTTCGCCCAGTACATACCCGTTCGTGTCGACTACTCTCTGCAGAAATTGGCTAAGTTGTATATAGCAGAGATCGTGAGGTTGCACGGGGTACCAGTGTCTATCATCTCAGACAGGGACCCTAGGTTTACGTCGAGATTTTGGAATGCATTGCATCAAGCGTTGGGTACGAAGTTAGATTTTAGCATAGCGTTTCATCCACAGTCTGACGGACAGTCAGAGAGGGTAATTCAGATCTTGGAAGATATGTTGAGAGGCCGTGTCATAGACTTCAGGGGTAGTTGGGAAGAATTTCTACCGTCAGCGAAATTTGCATACAACAACAGTTACCAATCTAGTATTCAGATGGCACCGTATGAAGCGTTGTATGGTCGAAAGTGTCGCACTCCTACTTGTTGGACAGAGTTGGGTGAATGTCAGATTTTGGGTCCAGAAGTGGTTGCTGAGACAGAAGAGAAGATTAAGCTAATTAGGGCTCGGTTGGAAGAAGCATTCGATAGGCAGAAGTCTTATGCAGACCTGAAACGAAAGGAAATAGAGTTTGCAGTGGGTGACCAGGTTTTCCTGAAAGTTTCACCTTGTAAGAAGGTGATGAGGTTTGGACGAAAATGCAAGTTAAGTCCTAGGTTGATCGGGCCTTATCGGGTTTTGAAACGAGTGGGACCAGTGGCGTACCAATTGGAGTTACCTTCGGAATTGAAGCAAATGCATGATGTGTTCCATGTTTCAATGTTAAGACGCTACCGTTTGGATCCGTCTCACGTCGTGCCAATGGAAGAAATCGAGGTGAGACCAGACTTGTCTTATGAAGAGGAACCAATCCAGATCTTGGAATGAGACGTCAAGGTGCTTAGAAGGAAATCAGTTCCATTGGTTAAAGTTTTATGGCGGAATCATGGGATGGAAGAGGCGACATGGGAGCCGGAGGATGCGATGCGTCAGCAGTACCCGCATCTCTTTTGACAGGTAATTTCGAGGCTGAAATTTCTTTAAGGCGGTAGAACTGTAACATCCGGGATTTAGGGGCTCTGCATTTATCTTGTTTCTGTGTGTTAGTATGCTCTGCATGTTGTTTGTGTGAGTTTGGAGTCTTCGGGAAGGCCTGGGGTTAAGCCGGAACCTTGGCCAAAATTTTAATTTTGGGCACTTTAGGAGGGGAGCTGTTTTAAGGCAGGACTTAAGGTTTATGGTTGGTGTTTGTTGACACAAGAATTAAGATGGTAAAGTGGCAAGGAGGCACCACTTAAGGATCAGGTAAGTGACTCCTCAGGGGGAGCAGAAGGGAGCAAGTTCGATTCATGTTTCCAGCAGTGTGGCTTTTATTTTTGCTCATGCACCAGAGGGATGGATGTTGGAATCGGTTGGTAACCTTGAAGAGTGGAGGAGATTTGGTCAAACTTTTTGAATGGATGGACAAGAGTAAAAAAGGGGATTTGAAACATTCAAATTATTTTGAATGTTTCAAACCATTTCAAATGGGTGGGCAAGAGTGGTTCAAGGAGAAACTTGAGGGTTTGAAGTGGTGTAGGGTGCTAGCCGGATTCTTGAAAGAGTGCTTGGTGAGTTAGGCATTCGGTTTAGGGGGTGTTAGTGCCGAAAATTTTAAAGGGTTAGCTTTAGGTAGTGAGCTCTCTTTTAGGCATTTGAGTGTGTTGCATTTTGGGCAAATTTGGTTGTTTTCTTAGTGTAGCCGAAAGTCCCTATGAGCCTTATTCATTCTTTTTTAGCCTAAACCAAAACTAATTCTCTCTTTTTTCCATTTTTGCAATTTGAGTTTCTCCCTCACCATCAAAGCCGAAATAAGTCTCTGATCTTTCTCTTGTCGAAAAGTGTTCAACTCATTGGCCGAACCTTCTACTCACTACCATTGCATTTGAGCATTTCTTCTTCACTTAAAGCCGAACCTCAACCCTTCATCTGTTCTTCTCTTTATTCTTATTTGGTTCACATTTTCGGTTTGTCTTTTGATCACCTTGAACCGAAATCATCTGTAGGCCCCTATCTTAATATTCATCTTCTGAAACTAGAAGCCGAAATCCACTTTCTCTTCTTCCTCTAGGTTTGTTTCTCATTTGTTTTCTTTTCCCTCTTTTGGTCGAATCTCTTTTGGGTATGCACCTTGTTGATTCACTGTTATTTCAAAAGGCTTCCGTCACTTCTTCTCTTTATCTCCTCAATCGGATTCTTCTTAGTAGTGTAAGTGTTCTTTTCTTCTCTATTGTTTCTCTCTTCTCTTTTAGTTGTCGAATCAAAGGCATTAATCATGTTCTGTGGGTCTTTGCCGATTATAGAGAAGGTTTGGTTTCTTTTTTCTCCTGCTTTTGGCCAGCGTTTGGAGGGTCTTTGGGATCAATTGGATTCGATCAATCAAGGTAAGTGGTTCTTACCATTCGTTTGGCTGAAGGCCACTTTCTTTAACCCATCTCTTGGAAGGCCGAATCTAATATGGAGTTAGGTAGGGACATCAGGTGGTCTAATAATTCAAGCATAGAAACCTCCGGGTTCTATCAATTTCGGTAAGGACTTCTTTGTTCAGAGCAGTTATTATTCGCTATTGTCTTATTGAACGGTTTAACTCGGTCTTCTGACCAAGATCATTTTATGGAATCGAATACCAATTAGGCAAATGAAGGGGTTGGACCCATAAATCCAGCCCCTAAGTTTAAGAGACGTGCGGTGTCTGCTGTTCGAGATTGGCCATCGGGTTGTGGACCGGCTTTAGAATAGAGTAGTAGGAAGATAGCAGTCGTTTCTGCTATCGATAGTGTCGACGTAGAAAGTATTATTTTGCGTGTTATCAGGTGTGTAAAACCTCATACGCTTTATTTTAATTCTAATATTAATTGTATGGGCTGAAAAGCCGGAAAAGGCTGTGACGACAGTCGTGATACCCTTGTGGGCGAGGCTAGGAATGCCAGGTACGTGATTATAGTATCATTCTTGCATGTATGGATGTATGTGGTAATCTATTTCCCTGTTGATAGCATGTTGCATTCATTATGACATGTATGTTATGCATGGGATATGGATCTGATGTTTAAGGGGAAGTGCTTGTTTTTTTTGGTCACACAGTGATCAGTGGCTAAGCCACGTTATATTATTTTGGTCACCTAGTGATCGGCATTATGACTGACAGCATGACTGTCAAAGTGGCGTGTAGCGGATGAAGGGTTGATTGTAGAAATCCCCACGGTGTGATTGGCTGATACAGGTTGGCGTGTAGAGGATGGAAAAACTAGGTTTGGGCTGGGACATGGTGCATTCATTAATTTTTATGTCATCTTGAGTGGGCTAAGGCCCAATATGCGATTGTGGGCCTCGAGCCGTTTATGTGTTATAAAGGATTTACACACTGAGTCACGGTGACTCACCCCTTTGCTTAACCTTTCAGGTAATCAGTAGATCGTGGATATGAGAGCCGAGGCGAACTCGTGGAGGCCATAAAGACTTTACTTTTCGTAAACGTTTCCCGCTTTACTTAAATCTTAATTGGGGATTTTATTTGTGTAATAAGGCCTTTCTAAGTTAATATTTGGGTTTTATTTTACTTATGTATTGTTTACTTAAAATTTGACACTATGCAAACTTAATCACGAAATTAAAAAAAATGGGGTTTTCAAAATACGAGTAACTCAAAACATACCTTATCTTTCAAATATCACCAAGCTTAACGAATATTTGATTAAGTAAAAGTTGAAATTTTTCCTACACTACTAAACCGCTGTTTTCAAGACATCGCCTTAATCGGGAAGTTTTCAAATCTACGATTTTTCCTAAATTAAACAAAATTTTGTTTTTACCTTACCCTGTAACATACCAGATCCGGTCGTAACGTTTAGGCTGGGTTTGGGGTGTTACACCTAATCACCTCCCTTCACCACTATCCCTCCTTTCTTGCTCTCTTCTTGCCACAGTTGAACCTCCTTCACCGCCTTCATTGTCACGCTGCTGCACTACCACCACCACTTTCGCCCATCGATTTCCTTCTTTATTCATCCCCTCTTCATCTATTTGGTCATAACCGAATTTTAACATCTCTTCTTTTATTTTTTTCTTAAAATTATTAAATAATTTTCATATTCACTTTGTTCCTTTTTTTCTTTAGCCACCACTCCTTCATGTAACCAAAATTTCCCAGTGAACCGTTAATCCTTCCAATCTACCTGATTTAGTGTAAGTAATGATTTATTCATCTACTTTTAATTCTTTCTTTTCTTTTCGCAAAATGAAAATATATAATAATATATATTATGTTTCTTGAAGGATCTAATCCAAATCATTTGAATTTTCTCTAAAGCAAGTGAAACATTTGGATTTCCTTTCAAAAAAGGTATTAAGGTAAATTTCTTATATGATCCTATAAGATATTATCTTTGGTTTATGGTCAGACCTAATAAGTGTATCTTTGGTGTCGTATCATTATCATTTGATCAGATCAAGCAAGATCTGATTAAATCTACATTATTGAAAGTAGAGTAGTGTCAAATATTGTGTGACCCAAATTCTTGTTAAAGAAAGTGGTAAAACTAAGGGATCTATGGTGGGCTTAAGCACAAGTAGAATCCATATAGAACTACACTTCCTTTATTTGACCTTGATTAGAATAAGGTTTTTCAACATCTAAATAGATGTAGTCGAAACTCCTCTTGTATCATTCAACATTAGTGAATTTCTCCTCCTCTCTGCCTATGGTTTTTTCCCGAAAGGGTTTCCATATAAAATCTGTGTATTTTATTTTTCTTCTCTTTCTGCTTTGTGATAGTTCTATATTGCCATTATAGACATTAGATTTAATAAACTAGTATCGGAGCTTTTCAAGTTGCTTATCTTGATCACAGTAATGGCGGCAATGAAGTATGATATTTCGCTGTTGGATCACAACACCAGATTCATGTTGTGGCAGGTAAAGATGCAGACAGTTCTTGTGCAGATGGATTCGGAAGATGCCCTGCTAGAGTTAGATAAGATGCCTTCGACATTGACGGATGAAGAGAAGAGGCATAAAGATCAAAAGGCTTTAACACAATTACATCTACATCTGTCGAATGAAATTCTACAGGACGTGTTGAAGGAAAAGACCGTCGCTGCATTATGGGCAAAGCTGTAGCAACTATGCATGTCAAAAACCCTAACTAGCAAGTTGCATATGAAGCGTCTTTATACTCATCATTTGGAGGAAGGTTTGTTTGTGCACGAACACTTAATTCTGTTTAAAGAAATTCTCTTGAACCTAGAGGCCATGGAGGTTCAATATGATAAAGAAGTGTAACACCCCAAACCCGGCCCATAAGTTTTGACCAGATCTGGTATGCTACGGGTTGTACATTGAAAACTTTTGCTTTGTTGGTTTTTGGAAAACATAAGTTAATTAGACAATATTTGAATAAATAAGTGACATTTGAAAAGAAAACCTTGTATTATTATTATTCCATTTAATTAAACCTTTGACATAATTTCAGGAGTTGCAAATAATAAAAACTACTTAGATGAATATAAACTATGGGGCCTTATTACATAAATATTCCCAAAATAATAAATAAAAGAAACTTAAAGAAAATCGAAAATATTCTATAGCAATAAAACTTGATGGCCCCTCGAGTCTGTCTCGGCTCCCATGTCCACGATCTACTGCTCATCTAAAAGAGTAGGAAAAAATAATAGGGTGAGTCACCAAGACTCAGTGTGTAAATCCCGAAAACACAAAAAAAAGGCTTGGGCCCACAAACACATTATGGGCCTTAGCCCATACACAATGGCAACAATCATAATTACATGATAAATAATAAATGATGAATGGCCCAACCCATCCTAGAATTCCATCCTCTACACACCAACCCGTACCAACCATCACACCTTGAGGATTTCTACAATCAATCCGCCAATCCCTACACACCATATCGACAGCTATACTGCCTGTCTTAAAGATCGATCACTGTGTGACCTATGTGGCAAAGCCACCGATCGCCATGCAACCTTAATAATACATCGTAGCATTTCGACAGCTGAGCTGCCTGTCATAAAGACCGATCACTATGTGACCTATGTGGCAAAGCCACCGATCGCTATGCGACCTTCTTCCCCTTCATCATATCAATCCCATCCCATGCATACATACATGCAAAACCAAACAATTTATGACCTAAGAGATTTCAGTTTATCGCATACATCGATACACATAGAGAAGTTTCTATGATTACGTACCTGGCATCCCTTGCCTACTCTTTTTGGGTAATCCGACTGTCTATACAGCCTTTTTCCGGCTTTTAGCCTATAACATATATTTAGTTTAGATTACTATTTAGCCTTTTTCTGGCTTTTAGCCCATAACATACATAATACAGTTTAATTAGTGTGTTAGAGATCTACACACCTGATTACCGTTAGAACGAGACCCTCTAAGTCGACGCTATCCGTAGCCAACACCACCGCTATCTGCCTAAGGTGTTGTTCAGAAGCCGATGACGAAACATTAGGTTAAGGAACAACTAACGAAAAGAAAACGGTTGATCATCTTAAGGAGAATTCAAATCCTTACCTTGAAACCCCAAAATTTGAGACTAACGATTTCCAGCTTTTAAATCTAAACGAACAGGTTTCCTTCAAATCTTGGAATGCCGCCCCAATGCAAAAGAGAGGAAATATTAGCCTCAATCGACAGGCTTCACAACCAAGTGGCCATTCGGCCTTGTCTCTTAAAAACCGAAAGAGAGATTGAAGAGATAGGAAAATCGACACTCACCTTAACACAAAGAATTCGACTACCCCTTAGAGATTCCGACTTTTTGAGAAGATCAGAAGAGAAGATGATAGGAAGGAGTCTATGTAGATTCGGCTTTTAATGAAGAAATCGGCAGGAAAAAGAAAAGAGAATTTCGGATGACCAGAGGTAGGTTCGGCTTTAGCAAAGATCAACAGAAAAGAATGTAGAAAAAGGATTATGAGGTTTCGGCTTTTAGAAGAAAGAAGAGAAAAGAACAATGGAGTTTTGGCTTTTGAATCAAAGTGAAGATGAGGGAATAGGGTTAGGAATTTCAGCTTTTACTCAGAGAAGAAGAGAAAGAAAAGATGGAAACCCTAAATGTCGAAAAATAAAGATGAGAACCCTCACCTGGCTATTTAAAGTTTCAGTACTCCTTAGCCATATCAGAAACCGATTTCTCCTCCCCCTCAGAGTTTGAAATTCGGCCACCACTTAGCCTTGCAGATAATTCCTATATTTTCTCCTTTATCTTCCATATTATCAACTATAATATCTACATTATTCCATTCACATAAATCCTCTTATTTTTGAGCCTTGTTGCCGTCCACTCCACCTAACCCTAATGCCGAAAATTAGCTAACTTAAATTAAAAGAATTGGGCTCCATGAAACTTAAATTTGGGCCCCTTACTCCCTTGTGTGGCGTCACCTCCTTGCTCCCTAAGTGGCGCCACTGACCACTGGGCCACAAGCCCATTTTGACATTTTAAACACAGATACCACCTTTTAAACCCTATAGTGCCCAACAGATAATTTTAACCAAGGCCTCTGCCTAAGTCTGAGCCCAATTTGGACCCCTAACACTTAAATTAACTCATTACACATGTTCACCCATTAAACGCATAGGCCCAAAAATTCAGGATGTTACAGTTCTACCCCCTTAAAGAAATTTCATCCTTGAAATTTCCAACAAACTATTAATCGTACTACCCAAGTCTCACCACTATGCTTTCGTTGCACATTCTAATTTAATAATATATAAACATTGCACGCATACAGTTTCTAGACCCAAAAATATAGCATCCACACAAAACATACCCGACTTAATGGTGATTGAACAATCCCGAGCCTTATGCTCCTCAGACCCGCATCTTAAACATGTTCCTGACTTCCTCCAACATTCACCCGGATGACGCCTTCTGCAATATTCGCAAACCCGAAAGTTTGGACGTGCCTTAACATGCTTCACAGAACGAGACTGCAACCCTAGAAAACTACGATCTCTTTTTTTCTTACAGTCCACGCACCCAACCCGAAGTGTTTCACTGATTTCTTTAACCTCCTTCAGTATCTCCCTAACTAGCTGAGTCAGCACATCAGTCCTAACACTTCCACGACCTCGGCTGCGGCCTCTTCTTCCACTCCTAGCGCTCATTGTTGATTCTCGTAGTATCTGAATTAGAAATTTTATGAGTTATTAATTTCTTTCACTGATTAACCACGAACAGTCTTATGAATAGTAGTTTGAGAGTAGTTCTTTCGAATTTGTACCTATCTACAGCTTCAGTCTCAGATTTATCTCCTAATTCTGGAAACCACATACATTCAACCATCACACATCAATAAACATATAACATCCAAGAACTCACATTCATCACATAAGGGTATCTTCGTTATTTCACTACCAGGGGTTTTTCCGTAGTTTTGCCCTACAGGGTATTTTTCAAAATAAAGTATCTTGGTGATTTTCTTTGAATTAGAAGTACTTTCGTTCATTTTTTTCTTTTTTTTTATATAAAGCAAGGGTATTTTGGAAAACAAGTTTTTTTTTTCGAAATAGAGATATTTTGATATTGTTGTTGTTGTTTTTTTTAAGCAGGGGTACTTTGGAAAATTTAATTTTGCAAACCGGGTTACTTTTGTAAATCTATGGGGTTCCTGGTAAATTTGCAAAACATGGGTATTTTATAAAATCACGGTTGTTTGGAAATTTTCACAAACCAAGGGTATTTTGAAAATTTGCCAACCGAAGTGTTTCGGTAATTTTCACAAATTTTGGTACTTTTACAATTCTGGGGTATTCTGGAAATTTTCACAAATCAAGTGTATTTTGAAAATTTTACAAAACTTGGGGGTATTTTAGTTGTAAAGTAGGGTGGTTGGTCCCTTTCGGGTTTTAGTTATAGATTTTGGCCCGTCAACAAATCCTCGTGGCTAAGGTAAACAGTCACTACGCACCAGGTAGGATTCCAGAAAAGAGGAAGTGAGTCACTAGGACTGCTTAAGTACCAAGCTCTCCCTGAATCCAATCCTAGACATGCGTATGCCTGTTGCCACACCCTAACCCAGCGATTTGTTCACATGTTTGTTTGGATAGATTAAGTCTTATGAATTTAAAGAGTTGCTTAAACTAAGCCTAAAGTCCATCAATGCCTAACATACTAGTCTACGTCCATCAAGCCCATCAAGCCCAATCATACATATCATATCAAAAGTTAGAATACTTACCTGCGTGGATCGGGTGCCGGTAGACTCGAAGGCCATATCTTCATCCAAGACATTTTTCTCAAATTCACATCAAATTTTCAAAACACTACTAGACCCATTTCACAGCCCGAGTTTTGAACTGGGCTCTAATACCAAATTGTAACACCCCAAACCCGGCACATAAGTTTCGACCAGATCTGGTATACTACGGGTTGTACATTGAAAACTTTTGCTTTGTTGGTTTTTGGAAATCATAAGTTAATTAGACAATATTTGAAAAAATGAGTGACATTTGAAAAGAAAACCTTGTATTATTATTATTCCGTATAATTAAACCTTTGACATAATTTCAGAAGTTGCAAATAATAAAAACTACTTAGATGGATATAAACTATGGGGCCTTATTACATAAATATTCCCAAAATAATAAATAAAAGAAACTTATAGAAAACCGAAAATAATCTATAGCAATAAAACTTGATGGCCCCTCGAGTCCGTCTCGGCTCCCATGTCCATGATCTACTGCTCATCTGAAAGAGTAGGAAAAAATAATAGGGTGAGTCACCAAGACTCAATGTGCAAATCTCGAAAACACAAAAAAAAAGGCTTGGGCCCACAAACACATTATGGGCCTTAGCCCATACACAATGGCAACAATCATAATTACATGATAAATAATAAATGATGAATGGCCCAACCCATCCTAGAATTCCATCCTCTACACACCAACCCGTACCAACCATCACACCTTGGGGATTTCTACAATCAACCCGCCAACCGCTACACACCATATCGACAGTTATGCTGCCTGTCTTAAAGCCCGATCACTGTGTGACCTATGTGGCAAAGCCACCGATCGCTATGCAGCCTTCTTCCCCTTCATCATATCAATCCCATCCCATGCATACATACATGCAAAATCAAACAATGTATTACCTAAGAGATTTCAGTTTATCGCATACATCGATACACATAGAGAAGTTTCTATGATTACGTACCTGGCATCCCTTGCCTACCCTTTTTGGGTAATCCGACTGTCTATACAGCCTTTTTCCGGCTTTTAGCCCATAACATATATTTAGTTCAGATTACTATTCAGCCTTTTTTCGGCTTTTAGCCCATAACATACATAATACAGTTTAATTAGTTTGTTAGAGATCTACACACCTGATTACCGTTAGAACGAGACCCTCTAAGTCGACGCTATCCGTAGCCAACACCACCGCTATCTGCCTAAGGTGTTGTTCAGAAGCTGGTAACAAAACATTAGGTTAAGGCACAACTAACGAAAAGAAAATGGTTGATCATCTTAAGGAGAATTGAAATCCTTACCTTGAAATCTCGAAATTAGAGACTAACGATTTTCGGCTTTTAAATCTAAACGAACAGGTTTCCTTCAAATCCCAGAATGCCGCCCCAACGCAAAAGAGATGAAATATTAGCCTCAATCGACAGCCTTAACAACCAAGTGGCCATTCGGCCTTGTCTCTTAAAAACCGAAAGAGAGATTGAAGAGATAGGAAAATCGGCACTCACCTTAACACAAAGAATTCGACTACCCCTTCGAGATTCCAGCTTTTTGAGAAGATCAGAAGAGAAGATGATAGGAAGGAGTCTATGTAGATTCGGTTTTTAATGAAGAAATTGGCAGGAAGAAGAAAAGAGAATTTCGGCTATCCAGAGGTAGGTTCGGCTTTAGCAAAGATCAACAGAAAAGAATATAGAAAAAGGATTATGAGGTTTCGGCTTTTAGAAGAAAGAAGAGAAAAGAACAATTGAGTTTCGGCTTTTGAATCAAAGTGAAGATGAGGGAATAGGGTTAGGAATTTTAGCTTTTACTCAGAGAAGAAGAGAAAGAAAAGATGGAAACCCTAAATGCCGAAAAATAAAGAAGAGAACCCTCACCTGGCTATTTAAAGTTTCAGCACTCCTTAGCCATATCAAAAACCGATTTCTCCTCCCCCTCAGAGTTTGAAATTCAGCCACCACTTAGCCTTGCAGATAATTCCTGTCTTTTCTCCTTTATCTTCCATATTATCAACTATAATATCAACATTATCCCATTCACATAAATCCTCCTATTTTTTAGCCTTGCTGCCGTCCACTCCACCTAACCCTAATGCTGAAAATTAGCTAACTTAAATTAAAAGAATTGGGCTCCATGAAACTTAAATTTGGGCCCCTTACTCCCTTGTGTGGCGTCACCTCCTTGCTCCTTAAGTGGCACCACTGACCACTGGGCCACAAGCCCATTTTGATATTTTAAACACAGATACCACCTTTTAAACCTATAATGTCCAACAGATAATTTTAACTAAGGCCTCTGCCTAAGTCTGAGCCCAATTTGGACCCCTAACAATTAAATTAACTCATTACACATGTTCACCCATTAAATGCATAGGCCCAAAAATCAGAACCGGAGCCTCAGTCAAAATCTTCTTTAACTTGTCAAAGCTTTCCTGTTGTTTCTCAGTCCATACAAACGGAACCTCTTTCCTTAATAACTTAGTCTTCGGCGCTGCTATCAACGAGAAACCCTCAACAAACCTTCGGTAGTATCCGGCCAAACCCAGAAAACTCCGAATCTCAGCCACTGACCTAGGTGGCTTCCAGTCCAAAACAGCCTCAATCTTACGAGGATCTACCCGAATCCCCTCAGCCGACACTACATGACCCAAGAACGTCACTTCTTTAAGCCAGAACTCGCACTTACTAAACTTAGCATAGAGTTGCTTTTCCCTCAGAATCTGCAGCACCACCCTCAAATGCGCATCATGCTCTTTCTCTGTCCTTGAGTACACTAAGATGTCGTCTATGAAAACCACGACGAACTGATCCAGATACTGCTGAAACACCCTATTCATCATATCCATAAACGCTGCCGGTGCGTTAGTCAACCCGAATGGCATTACCAGGAATTCGTAGTGCCCATACCGAGTCCGAAACGCTGTTTTATGGATATCAGCCTCCTTAACCTTTAACTGGTGATACCCAGACCTCAAGTCGATCTTCGAAAATACTGCTGCACCCTTCAGCTGATCAAACAAATCATCTATCCGTGGCAACGGATACTTGTTTTTAATCGTCAGCTTGTTCAACTGGCGGTAGTCTATGCACATCCGCATCGTGCCATCTTTCTTCTTAACAAAGAGTACCGGCGCACCCCACGGCGAAACACTTGGCCTGATAAAACCTCGATCCAATAACTCCTGGATCTGAGCCTTAAGCTCCACCAATTCCTTTGGTGCCATCCTATACGGAGCAATAGACACTGGCGCAGTCCCGGGTAACAGATCTAACCCGAACTCTACCTCACGACCTGGCGGCAAACCCGGAAGTTCCTCAGGAAACACATCAGCAAGTTCCTTAACAGTACGAACCTTCTCTACAGCAGACTCTTTAGCCTCCAAAGCATACACATGAACCACATACGCTTCGCAGCCCTTCCTGACCATCTTCTCCGCTTTCAAAGCAGATACCACATTTGATAAGTAATCCCTCCTATTACCTATCATAGCCACCTCATCACCATCAACCGTCTTAAGAACCATGCGCTTGGCCGCGCAATCCAACCTCGCCTGGTACTTAACCAGCCAATCCATCCCAAGAATCAGATCGAACTCCCCAAACGGCAGTTCCATCAGATCAGCAGCAAATTCTACCCCTTGGAGTTCTAGAGGTACATCTCTAAACAGCTTATCTACTACTACAGAGTGACTTAAAGGACTAATCACAGTCATCTGCCTAGAAGATATCTCAGAGTCTAAGTCCATGGTCTCTACTATACTACTGGCAACATAAGAGTGCGTAGAACCCACATCAATTAAAGCAGTATAAGGAGTACCAAAAATCAAGAACGTACCGGTTATGACGTCCGGTGCGTCGCCCTCCTCTCGGCGCCTCGCAGCATACACCAATCCAGGCTGTCTAGCATCAGAACTACCCGCACCTCTGCCCGGTGCTCCACGGCCCCGACCAGAACCATTACCACCTCTGCCATTACCACGGCCCCTCTGCGGTGGCGGTCCATTACCTCTGAACTGATTACGGCCCTGACTCTCAGACTGAATCCTGGCCATCCTACGCGGACAGTCCCTAATGCGATGCTCCAGAGAACCACACTCGAAGCAACCTTTACCTCCAGTCCAACAACCACCCAATGAGATTTCCCACACTGATTACACTGCGGCGGTCCCTGCCTAGCAGCAACAAACCTAGCAGACTGATTCGGCCCACTCGGTCTAGCCCTCTTCTGCGGATTACCCGACGATCCAGAAGACCCAAAGCTCCTCTTAAGCCTACTCCTGTCCATGCTCTGCCTTACCGACTCCTTAACACCCTCGGCTACCTTAGCCTTTTCCACTAAGACAGCAAACTCGCGCACCTGCTGAGGAGCAATCAGCAGCCTCAACTCGTCTCGCAAACCATCCTCGAAACGAACACATCTCTCATGCTTAGTGGCTACAATGCCCCTGGCATACCTACTCAGCTTCAGGAACTCAGCCTCATACTCAGCAACAGATTTACTCCCCTGAACAAGCCTCAGAAATGCCTTTCGCTGGGAGTCGATGTAACTAGCCCCGATGTACTTCTTTTGATATGCAGCTCTGAAGTAATCCCATGTCAAATCCTCTGCGGCCACACTATCCCGAACCGTGAGCCACCACTGATATGACTCATCCCGAAGAAGCGATACGATACCCTTCAGCTTCTCTTCAGCCGTCAAGTTCAGATCATCCATGATCCGCTCAGTTGCCTCCAGCCAATATTCAGCAGTGCTAGGAGCAACACCCGATACACCTCGGAAGAATTCAGCCCCATTAGCCCGGAGTCGCTCAGGAACAGATTTCCTAACTCCTGCACCACCACCTGCCCCAGCTACTCTTTCCAACACTCGCAGCATCGCCTGTGACACTGCGTCATCCCCGGTCTGATCTTGGAACTCACCACCTCCAGCTGGTGGCGGAACCGGTATCTCATTTTCTGAACCCTGCCCAGATCCTACGGGCTCAGAAACCGTCATTCTACCCCTACCTCTACCACAAGTGTTACGACCACGTCCACCTCGAGTGCTCATGACTAATCTTTCTACGTGTCTGATTAAAGAATTTTATGCATCAGTATTTATTCCACTTGTTTAAAAAGCAAGTCTTATGAACATTTAATGAGGATTTGTTCTCGCGAGTTCACAGAATCCTATCAGTTTCAATCTCTAAAGTAGTATACTATTGCTAATCATCAAATCATACCACATCCAATCAATTCACAAAGAATAGTCCGGGGTACTTACCTGGGTGAACTGGTGCCGGAGACTCGGTGCCATGCCTTTCAAACCATACTTTCAAGAAAAACACTTAAACAGACTTTTGAAAACCATTTTGGGCCTCAGGCCCACAGCCGAGCCTTTGAACTTGGCTCTGATACCACAATTGTAACACCCCAAACCCGGACAAGACACCACGTCCGAATCTGGTATGCTACGGGAAAATCGTTTTTGAAAAGTTAGATTGTCCGTTTAGAAGCTAAGTGAAAACACAGTGTATTTGAAACAAATTTGAGTAGACTTGTTCGAAATACGGTTAGTGTATTTGATACCCGGAGATTTTGCAAACTTAACCAAAATGTGTAGTTAAAACGAGTTTGAACCATTTAAAACCTGAATAGCTTCTTAGTGTTACCTAAAACATTTTTAGACTTAGGAGTAACCCAAGTTTGTTTTGGAAATCATTTGAGTTTGCTTATTAAAAAGACATAGTGTGATACCCGATGGTATAGTTTAAAAGCACAGTGCGTTATAGTTTTGAAATCATTGTCTTTCCAAGTTTTAGTAAAATTTATTCCAAGTTACTTTGTTAAGGCATATCAAAATCAACTTAAAGCATAAACAACATAAAACATAACTTTAAAGGCCTTTTACAAAACTAAATTAAAACCCAAATAAAAGTAAATAAACTAAAGTACCCAAATAGTAGAGTCTGAGTAAAACTTTATTAAGCATGGCATGTGCACCCCGAGTCCATCCCGGCTCCATGTCCGCATCTACGAGTCACCTGAAATGTCAAAGGAGAGGGTGAGTCGAGTGACTCAGTGTGTAAATCCCGCTCCCGAAGAAACAACATGCTAACACACATCAAACATAGCAACATAATTAATGCAACCCGATCCTAACCATCCATTTCGCCTTTCCTACCCCGTGTGGTACCAAACCACTGGTGGTGCCAAACCACTGGTGACATATAGTCACAATGTGTTACCAAAACACTGGTGTCCCAAAGACACAATATCTGTCAATGTGGTACCAAACCACTGGTGTCCCAAAGACACAATTGTGCTACCAAAGCACTGGTGACCGAAGTCACAAATCCAATGATGATGGGGCCAACCCATCGTGTGATACCAAATCACTAGCAGACGATCCCATATCTCAAGTGGGGCCAACCCACGGTGGTCAAACCACAGGGACAAGTCGCAATGAGGTGCCAAACCTCTGGTGTCCCAAAGACACAATGTGCTACCAAAGCACTGGTGACCGTAGTCACAAATCTGGTGATGGGGCCAACCCATCGTGTGATACCAAATCACTGGCGTCAATCCCGTATAATCATCTGTGGGGCCAACCCACTGTGGTACTGAGCCACTGGGACGAGACGCTGAGGTACCAAACCTCTGGCGGTGCCAAACCTCTGGTGACCCAAAGTCACAAAGTTGTGTTACCAAAACACTGGTGCTCGTCAGCACAATATATCACTGCTCCCTCCACTCGTATCACCCATCAACATACTATACTCATGTAATCATGCATATCATACAATCATGCATATCATGCTAATATGTCAAATCTCATATCCCATGTCACATATATCCACAGTCATGATAACATATAGATCATCCTTAAACTCATAATAATAATACTGACTTACCCGAGTCCAGAATCATACCCATATGGGTATCATATCAATCCATCAACTGCCATGATTTTAATAGGCAACCAGGTTTACTAATAATAATATCACTAAGTATGGGTGTGTTAGTTACACACCTGATAATACGAGTCTAAAGATCCCAATGAAACGATCTAAGTCCCTCGATTGCTAGCTCCTACAATCGGCCAAACACTAGGGGTTAGGCATCCATAACATTCGGCCAACATCTTTTAGACCAAAAGGGTTTGTATCAAACCCTTAACTTTATACTTGGTTTGGTTTCCTACCAAATCTCGAATCAATCAATGATCCTCCTTCCAACAATCGGCACCCTAAAAAGACAATAGTTAATCTCTTGTCACCCTTGACTTAATCGAAATCAAAAGATTGAATGGACAAAACTAATACCAACCACTTACCCCTCACTTACCAAACAACCAAACAATCAACGATGACTGCCTCCTTTGCTCACCACCCAAATCCAAGGCCCTAATCTGAAAACGGTTCAACACCAAAAGATTAATGCTCCTCAACAAGGCCAAATTCGGCTCTTTAATCACCCTACATCAATAATGTATAAGGGAGAAAAGAAATGGCCATTCGGCCCAACACTTACCAATTCCAAACGATCGAAGCAAGACCCCAACACTCTACTGATATTCGGCCAAGGGAGACTACTAGGAGAAGGGGAGAATATTCGGCTATGTTGGAAACAATAGAAAGAAGAAATCGGCACTAGGTGTCTAACACCTCTGTTTTCGGTTTTGGGGGAATAGACAATGTGAAAAAGAAACAGAGTTTCGGCAACAATGCTTAGGAAAAGAAAATAAAAGTTCGAGAACAACTGGTTGTAGTTTCGGCACAAAAGAAATGAGGAGAACAAATGGGTGATTCGGCTATCACGGTTTCAAGAAGAGAAGAGAATTCGAGTAAGGAAGAAACAAGTTTCGGCTCACTAACACAAATGAACAAAACGAAAAAAGAAGTGGGAGAGAAAAGAATGTTCGGCCACACACAAATGAACAAAAAGAAAACCAAAAGAGAGGAAGCATTCGGCATACACAAGATGGTTGAGAACTTTCGGCCACCAACACAAAGGTAAAACAATTTCGGCCAAAGAGAGCTTATGTTTCGGTTTGCAAAAGAAAAGATGGAGAGCTTACTAGGAATTTCGGCTTGACACCTAAATGACCGAATATGCACCCAAAAACTCACAAATGAATTTCGGCTCACCCATTTCCCCACACCAAGCCGTCCACTCCCCTACCAACTCCCCCAAAATCGGCCAAAATCCCCCCATTCACTCCACTCCTCCCATTTCAAATGTGATGACCAAGTCCTCCTCCTAAACTTCCTCTCCACCCTCCATTTGAAAGTGAAGACTTGGTCCAACGTAGTGTTCTAGTTGCTCTCTACCTCTACCCCCATGCCGTCCAAAATAGGTGACAAAAAGGGGACTCTGCAGCTCGAACACCAGACCTCCCTCACATGCAGATGACGCCACACCAAGCTCCCAAGTGGCACATGCCTTGCCACTTTGCCAGCTCTTCCTTTGTGCTATA
Source organism: Gossypium australe (assembly GCA_005393395.2). NCBI lineage: Eukaryota > Viridiplantae > Streptophyta > Magnoliopsida > Malvales > Malvaceae > Gossypium > Gossypium australe. Next base: position 35,965,464 of record CM016626.1, on the reverse strand, counting down.
AAATACCAAAATAAATTAAAAACCCCAGCTTCCTCAACTCCCTTCACTTAACACCCTAAAACCAAAATTTACCCATTCACTCAGGCATACTCCTAGCCTACAATTAAGCCCCGAAAACATAAAAATAGCAACACAGCACACCAACCACATGCAATATCATGTAACAACAAAATAGCCCCTAACCCGGGATATTACAATAAATATATTTATTAAAGTTTCATATAAAAATTAAAAATTGATTTAGTTCAAATGGTAAAAAAAAGTTATATATATATGGTATTTCTAGTTAAAATTTCATTATAGAAATTTTTTTATTAATTTATAAAAATATAAAAAAAATACTCACATAAATCATATAACTTACTTTGCAAATAACATATTTATTTGGTAATTATTTGATTGAGTTAGGACCTAGTTAATGAGTGATACCAACTCAATAAACAGTTCTATAAATAGTATAGATAAATCATTTTTAAAATATTAATTAAATAGGTTAAAACATGCTCTACTTCTTGCACTTTTAGTATATTTGAAATTTTAGCTTCTTTATTTTTATTTTTAAGAATCTAATCTTTTAATTTTTTTATATTTCAAAATCCAGTCCAAACGTTAACACCGTTTAATATTTCTGTTGGTGTGACATTATAATAAACCTAAATTTAATAGGAGAACTTTAACTGTGTTAATATTAGGACTTATATTTTTAAATCCAAAAAGTAGAGAGATCAAGGCTCTATTTGTTTTTTGAAAATATTATCTATTTTTATTTTTCATTTCCACTTTCATAAAATAGTTGTTATTTTCTATTTTCTTAAAATTGAAAAACTATTTGTGTAACACCCTAAACCCGACCCAAACATCCAGACCAAGTTCGGAGAGTTACATCACCAATACTAAAACTACTACTATAATAACGCAGTCGAAATGAATCATTCATTACATAATATCCATCACAACCATTAATTAAACACATAATCTTCACAAATACTATAACATCATAGAACACCAAAATCCCTAATAGTAATGCTTAAAAGAAAAATAAAAGCTTGACCGAGCTCCCGCGGCACCGACCCGATCAAGACTAGGAACCACCTGAAATCCAAACAATAACAAAATGAGTTGTAAACTCAGTGCGTAAAAGGAATTTTATTCAATTAATGCTCGCTTATAAAGTAATTCCAAATTCAGAGATTCGATTCAATATAAAAGTAATTTCATTTCAGATTCAGAGCAGATGAGTTACATATGTATATATGCTATTTCAGTTCATATATATGGTACAGATCAGATTCAGATGCAACATTCCTATTTCTGTCCGCTACACACCGTCTTTGGCCATCCCAACACACCATTATGGACATTCAATGCCCAACCAGCCCTGCACTGTAACAGCCCGATTCTGACCCTAATCGGAACAGTGGTTTAGTGACCACAAATCCGAGTCAGTAGAGTATTTTTATAATATATTTGCTGTCTATGATATATGTTTGAGCATGTGTTAAAATATTGTGGAATAATTTGTCCGCTTGTGTGTTTAATTTAAGAAAAAGGACTAAATCGCATAAGTGGTAAAAATAGCTTTTTGTTTAATTGAGTGGCTTAATTAATGTGTCTTTATAATGAGAAGGTTTTATGTTGCAAAATTCCCTTTTTATAAGAATAGTGAACGGCAATATGCTTTTATAATGCATATATATATGTTTGTTTTTATATGTTAAGTTTATATTAATAATAAATAATATATTATAAACTTATTATAATAAAAACATAAAAGAAGAAGGTTACATGTTCATCTTTTATTTTTCATTTCATTTGACCGAAACTAAAAAGAGAAAAGAAGAGAAAAACTTCAAGGGTTTCGGCATTGTTCAAGCTTGATTAAGGTATGAGATTAGCTCGGTTTTTGATAATTTTTACGTTTTTGAGATTGTTGCTTTGAATACTATCCGACCCATGCTAGAATTTCTGATTTTCATGCATGTTTGGAGTTCGGCCATTGATGAAATTTTTTGTTTTGTGATGGTTGATGACTATATATTAAAGATATGTTTTAGATTTATATGTTTTGTATTGGAAATTTTGATGATTTTGAGTAATTAGGACTAAATTGTGAAATTTGTAAATTGAAGGGTCAAAATGTGAAATAAATGGAATGTATGCATTTGTATGGACATGAGTGACATTCGGCCCTAAAGGAGTATGTTCAAATTTTGCATATTTTGTGTTTTATGCAATAGGGACTAAATTGTAAAAATTGTAAATGTCAGGGGTAAAAGCGTAAATTTGCTAGATTATGTGTTTTTGGACTAAATCGAATGAAAATATGTTGAATGAGCTTAATTTGAAATTGATTTAGATCAAGAACAAAAAAGATCGGGATTGGATCGGGGAAAGGAAAAGATAATCGAATAGTCGGAAAATAAAGTCCGTCGATAGTTAAGGTAAGTTTTTAAGCAATTGAACTGAATTGAACTTTTAATTATAATAATTGTACATGTAATTGTTAGAGATAAATTTGTATAATGTGGTATGGTCGAATGTAGTATTTGTTTGGAAGTTGAATTTGGTTGAATGTGAAATATAAGTATATATGTGTGACATTGAATTAAGATATGAATTTCGCCGAAAGAAATGTTTATTTGCCGAATGTAATGTATTTTGGTACATCTTTAGCATAATCGATTGTGAAGTTGACATGTAGATGTAATAATCTAAAATATAGATATGTGTATATGTTTAATGAAGTGAGTAACAGGTTCGAATAAAGCACTAGGTGTGCGAATCAAAATACTGAGCACTGTGTGTGCGAAATAGGTTATTTGGCATTAAGTGTGCGGAATATAATGTAATGGCACTAAGTGTGCGATACATTACAAGTAATTGGCACTATGTGTGCATTTTATCAAAGTAACGGCACTAAGTGTGCGATACTTTATGTAACACCCCAAACCCGGTCAAAACGCTACAACCGGATCTGGCATGCCACGGAAAAGAAATTGTTTTTGAAACCGATTTGTCGACTTATTTTAGATAGAAAACCGATGTAAGATTTTAAAGAAAACGTCGATGTATTTTGTATCGTGTAAAACATGTTGAAACTCAATTTGAAAACTTAGTGGTCACATTGTTACCCCGTATTGTTTACTGAGTCATTGCATAAAAATAAACAAATATTTCTTTAGCCTTTGAAAACAACCAATTCATAGTCTAATCAACATATTAAATAGAACTTTAAAATCATCTAAGTAAAAGAACCCAAAATAAAACTTCAGCGGCCGTATTACATAACTGAAAAACCAAAATTTAAATAAAATAGCTAAATCCAACAGAAAACTTTGATATAAAACAAATGTTGTGCATGGCCACCTTGAGTCCACTCCGGCTCCATATCCACAATCTAAGCCTGATCTGCAAAATATAACGGAAGGGGTGAGTCGCCTAGACTCAGTGTATAGATCCCCATCCCAAGAGAAAATATGCTCTTACACAAATTCATACAATAATATGCAAGTCATGCAACCCATCCAACCTAAGTATCCATCCATGTCTCCCAAATCTACCCCTTGTGGTACCAAACCACTGGTGGTGCCAAACCACTGAGACTTAGTCACAATTTTATAATATGTGGGGCCAACCCACTGTGTGATACCAAATCACTGGTGACAGTCTGATAGATCATACTTCCCCCTCCTCTCATAACCCATAACACATATTTATGGTAACGACATCAGTATGGTCATGCTTAACATACCAAATTATGTATGCAGAATAACATGCTTTCATATATCACATTCATCGCAAGTAATAATAACAACTTACCCGGCATCCACGCTTTTACCCACCAGGGGTATTTTAGTAACCATTGTCGTCATTCCGGCTTTTTAACAACACACAACATTAACATATTACGTAAGAAAGTGTGTAAGAGTTACACACCTGGTTTTTGTACTAACGCTTTTACTACCTCTACGCTACTGTCACTCGAGACTACCACTATCGACCTATGATCTACTTCCGATGTCGGCCCACACCCGATGGCCAATCTCGCACTCCCGATATTGATCGTTTCTTGTACTTTGGCGTTGGATTTATAGATCCAACCTCTCCTATTGCTTGGCTGTTATTCGAGTCCATAGTAATCCCTTAATCACTAAACCATTTAAACGATGAGATCTAATTAATAATAATAGCGTTAAAAAGGAACCCTTACCTAACTATCGAATCCCGAAAGTCTTTACGAACACGTCACCTTCCAACCTACATTTGGCCAAGCCCAAAACATCAAACCCACCGATAACCACAACCCCTCAACACCTTATGCTATTCGGCCAAAAAGAAAAGAACAGGAAAGGGCCATTCGGCCGAACCTACCATCAACCACCTACCTTTGGCTTTTCCACAAATCAGCAAAGGAGACTTTAATGAAACAGATTCGGCTTCTAGGGGTAGAGAGTGAAATCGACAGGGCCTCTGAGCAACTAATTCGGATTAGAACTTGATAAAAACAAAGAAATCGCAAAGAAGGAAAAATCCCGAAACTCACCAGATCACTGAGGAGTATTTGGCTTATGGTGCACCTTCGGGAAAATGAAACCACTCTTGTAGATTCGACTGTGGAGGAAGATGATGGGGACCAGGGTATTCGGCTTTTAGAAGTATGATGGAGAGGAGAAAAGTGATAGGGAGTTTCGGCTAGAAGGAAGAAAAATATGAGAAGAGAAAAGAAAGGAATTTCGGCCAGGGAGAAAAGATGAGGAAGAAAAGAGGAAAAAATGAAAGAAAGATGGACACTTTGGCCTACAAAATTCGGCTACTCATGCACACACCTCAGAGTTGGAGTTTTGGCCAACTCTCCCCTCTCCTGATAGCCTTTATCCCTTATCTCATCCATCTATTATCACATCCCTTATCCCCTTCCTTTTATCATCTTTTTATCACTTAAAATAAAAAGAATTAAAGCTCCTAAAATGTAGCCTCTATGCCGTCCACCCCCTCCCCTTCTCAATGCCGAAATTTGACCCAACAACCTTGGGCTCCAAGCGGCTATACTAGGCCCAATTCCTCCCCCCTTTGTGACGCCACCTTAATGCCCACTTAAAGCACCTCCCAATTTTGGGCCACAAGCCCAGCTGGCTATTAAACTTAATAATTTCAATTAAATTACTACTAACTCTATTTTTAATCAATTTAACCCAGATTTAAGCCCAAACCTGAGCCCAATCCACACCTCAAAGCCTTTATCTACTAACTTAGCCATGCAACGCACCAAATGCACAGACCCACAAAATCAGGATATTACACGTTACATGGTTTGCACTAAGTGTGCGGGTTTACGGATCCTTCAAGGATATCAACTAGTGATTTGTGATAAACGAAATCAAATCAACAGGTATGTGATTCATGATAGTTGGATAACTTAGTATTAATGAGGTAAGATATACTTGCTTATGAAACTAAAGAAATGAGATGTGATTATTAGTTTTTTTTTTTTTTTGAGTTCATTTTGAGATGGAATAATGATGCATAGTTTAAAATGATATCTATTAAAGAATGCATGAGTATTCAGTTTTGAGACTACTAAATATGGTAGTTAATGAATTGTGATATGATCTATACTTATGTTTATGAGTTTCGTTGATGATCATGTTAAATTGATTTAATTTGTATAATGTCAAATTGTATACTTTACAATTTCTTATAACTTACTAAGCTATGTTAGCTTACTGTGTGTGTTCATTTGACTATTTTATAGATTTTGAAGTCTAAGTTCGAGATCGGGGATCATCGTCAAAGTCAATCACACTATCATCTATCTTTGGTATCCTTTTATAAGTTAAACTTTCAAAACTATGGCATGTATAGGCTATATTACTCTTTAGAGTCTATTATGATTAAGATGTATAAAAATGCCATGCGAAAATGGCTATAATTCTATGTTTGGGTTTGATTTGGCTATACTTGATCATGATGATAATTTTTGTTTATGTTTGGCCTTGTTATAATCTTGTTTTTGGAAGTTTATTTCTTAATATTTTATATATGCAAAATTGAGTGCATGAATATGGTTTTTGAGTGTGATATATATAGCATGTATTGGATGTGGTATATTAGTTATAAGATTCAGCCATGGTATTGACCTAATTTGAAGTTTATATTTTGCATTGGATGAATTATGCTATTCGGATATGAAGTTTGAATGATTAAATTATGGTTGTGAAGATCTAATTTTGGTATGCATGTGACCTAATGAATACAGTTACATGATTGGTATAAATGACATTATAGTATGCTTTTAAGTTGAGTACATTCGAAAATGTTATGAATAAGTTTTTATAAAGGATCGATCGATAATGTAGTTGAATGATAATGGCAATTAGTAAAGTTTTGGCATATAGGATATTTGCCTTAAAATGTTGGTGCATTTGATTGGTATAAATTGAACAATGGTAAATGTACATATTCGGCTATTGTATTTAAAATGACCAAATGAATAGTATTTTTACTATTTGAATAAAATTATTTTTATGTGATATTAATGTAATAATATTTATGTGAGTGTGTTGACTTGTGGTTAGACAACTAATGCCTCATAACCCTAATCCGGCGACGGATATGGGTTAGGGGTGTTACATTTGATTGGTATCAGAGCTACAGTTTAGTCAGTTCTCGGACTAATGTAGCACGTGTGAGTCTAGCTATACATGCCATAATTTTTACTGTGATAGTGTGATGACTTCTGACTGCGAAATGTGTTTTCTTCTTTCATATAGTAATGGATCCTAATCCCAGGCGAGTCGTAGCTGATGACATTGTGAGTGTGGCGCTTGCTCCCGTGTAAGGGACTGTGCCGATTGAATCTCAACCAAGTACGAGTAACCAAGATGAGGGGGTTAAGCAAGCCTTCTTTAGTATAATGAATGATTGGTTCACTCAATATATCCGGACCAATCCGACTGTTCAACAAGCACCGAATCTGAATACTCCACCTATTGTACCAGTGGTACCTTTGATCATTGATCCTCAGAGAATAAATAAGCCTCCGATCGACAGAATCAGAAAACACGGAGCTCAAGAGTTTAGAGCTGAAGATGATGATGATGTTAAACGAGCTGAATTTTGGCTCGATAATACAATTCGTGTTTTCGATGAACTATCCTGTACACCTGATGAGTGCTTGAAATGTGTTATATCTTCTGCCTACTATTGGTGGAACACTCTCATATCGGTTGTTCCAAAGGAACGAGTTACTTGGGACTTCTTTCAGATAGAGTTCCGTAAGAAATACATCAGCTAGCAATTCATAGATTTGAAACGCAAGGAATTTCTCGAGCTTAAACAGGGTCGTATGACCGTATCTGAGTATAAGCGGAAGTTTGTACGACTTAGCCGATACGCCCGTGAGTGCGTTTCATCTGAGGCTGCTATGTGCAGAAGATTTGAATAAGGGTTAAACGAAGATATAAAATTATTGGTTGGTATACTTGAAATAAACGAGTTCGAGGTACTTGTTGAGCGAGCTTGTAAAGCTGAAGAGCTTGGGAAAGAAAAACGAAAAGCTGTGAGTGAAGCTAGAGATTTCCATAAGAGATCAGCGGGTAAATTTTCTCAATCGTCATCAAAGAAGTTCAAAAATGACAATAGCCGATCCAAAGCTAATACAGGGATCTCTATACGAGAACGACCACCAGTGAATTCATGAGCTACCTCGATTGCTAGTGTCGGCAATACTCGACCAAATAAACCCGAGTGTAAACAATGTGGTAGGTGACATTTTGGTGAATGTTGGAGCAAGTCCAACAACCGAGCTTGCTACAAGTGTGGTTCGTAGGATCACTTCATTCGGGATTGCCCGGAGTTAGCTAAAAAGGATAATGCTCAGACTGTAAGATCGAGTGGCACTGCGGCTAGAGGTAGATTACCCCAAAATGTGGGAGGTAGGAGTGGCACTCAGAGAGGGACTTCAGATACAGCTATTCGATCAAAGGCTCGTGTGCCTGCTAGAGCCTATGCCATTCGTGCTAAAGAGGAGGCTTCATCTCCAGATGTCATCACCGGTATATTTACTCTCTTTAATACTAGTGTAATTGCTCTGATTGATCCTGGTTCAACCTATTCCTACGTGTGTGAAACATTAGTATCCAGCAAGATTCTACTTGTTGAGTCTATTGAGTTTGTGATTCGGGTTTCGAACCCCCTGGGCCGGTGTATGTTAGTTGATAGAGTGTGCAAGAATTTCCCTTTGATGATTCGAGATTCATGTTTTCTGGCTGATTTGATATTAGTACCATTTGATGAGTTCGATATTATCCTCGGTATGGATTGGTTAACCATGCACGGTGCAGTAGTGAATTGCAGACGAAAGACTATTGATCTGCAGTGTCAGAATAATGAGATAATTCGAATTGAATCTGCGGATTTGAATGGACTACCAGCAGTGATATCTTCGATGTTAGCTCAACAGTATTTGAGAAAGGGTTGCGAAGCTTACTTTGCTTATGTGATCGATAGTAAAGTAACCAAAAAGAAAATAGAATCTGTACCAGTTGTATGTGAGTATCCGGATGTGTTTCTGGAAGAATTACTGGGATGCCACCTGTTCGGGAGGTAGAGTTTGGTATTGAGTTAGTGCTAGGGACGACTCTGATCTTGATAGCTCCGTATAGAATGGCATCGACCGAATTAAAAGAGTTGAAAGCTCAGTTGCAAGAATTGACAGATGGAGGTTTTGCTCGATCGAGTTTCTCTCTCTGGGGTGCGCCAGTTCTATTTGTGAAGAAAAAAGACGAAACTCTGAGAATGTGCATCGATTACCGACAACTTAACAAAGTGACCATAAAGAATAAATACCCATTGCCGCGCATTGATGACTTATTCGATCAGTTGAAGGGAGCCTCAGTATTTTCAAAGATTGATTTAAGATCGGTTATTATCAACTGCGAGTTAGAGATTCTGATGTGCCTAAGACTGCTTTCAAAACGAGATACAACCATTACGAGTTCTTGGTGATGCCGTTCGGACTCACTAACGCCCCTGCCGTTTTCATGAATTTGATGAATCGGGTATTTAGATAGTATTTGGGTCTGTTCGTGGTTGTGTTTATTGATGACATTCTGATCTATTCGCGCGATGAGACCGAGCATGCCGAACATTTGAGACTTGTGCTACAGATTTTGCGTGATAAGCAGTTGTACGCGAAATTCAGTAAATGTGAGTTCCGGTTAAATGAAGTTAGTTTTCTGGGGCATGTTGTTTCAGCATCAGGTATTCGGGTTGATCCGAGTAAAATCTCAGCTATACTTGATTGGAAACCCCCACGAAATGTTTCTGAAGTTTGGAGTTTTCTAGGACTTGCCAGTTACTATAGACTCTTTGTGAAAGGGTTTTCAATGATTGCAGCTCCGATGACAAAGCTGTTGCAGAAAGATGTCAAGTTTGAGTGGTCAGAAAGGTGCCAGAAGAGTTTTGATCAGTTAAAAACTTTGTTAACGGAAGCTCCAATGCTTGTGTAGCCAGAATCGGGTAAAGAGTTCATTATCTTCAATGACGCATCTTTGAATGGTTTGGGCTGTGTTTTGATGCTGGAAGGTAAGGTTGTAGCATATGCCTCGAGACAGTTAAAGCCGCATGAAAAGAACTATCCGACCCATGATCTCGAGTTAGCTGCCATAGTTTTCACTTTGAAAATATGGCGTCAGTATCTATTTGGTGAAAAATGCCATGTCTATTCCGATCACAAGAGTCTAAAATATTTAATGACTCAAAAGGATCTAAATTTGAGACAACGACGATGGTTGGAATTATTAAATGATTACAAGCTTGTGATTGATTACCACCCGGGGAAAGCTAATGTGGCTGCTGATGCACTAAGCCGAAAATCACTATTTGCTCTACGTGCAATGAATGCTGATATAGCTATGACTGATGAAGGTGCGATTATTGCAGAATTGAAAGCAAGACTGTTATTCGTTCAACAGATTTGCGAAGCTCAAAAGGTTGATAATGACTTATTAGAAAAAAGGAATCAGTGTGATTCGAATACTGATTCAGAATTTTAGATTGATGCTGAGGGTTGCTTACGGTTCAGAAACCAAATATCTGTACCAAAGAATCCTGAGTTGATTCGGATGATTTGTAATGAAGCTCATAATAGTAGATTGTCTGTTCACCCGAGCAGCACGAAGATGTATAATGATTTAAAACAACATTACTGGTGGCACGGTATGAAACGAGATATTTTAGACTTTGTGTTGAAGTGTTTAATATGTCAACAAGTAAAAGCCGAGCATCAAATGCCATCGGGATTGCTTCAGCCGATCATGATACCTGAATGGAAATGGGATCGAGTCACGATGGATTTCGTATCTGGGTTACCATCGACACGGAGCAAGAAAGATACAATCTGGGTTATTGTTGATAGATTGACGAAATCGGCTCACTTTATCCCGGTCCGTACAGACTTCCCGCTTGATAAGTTAGCTGAACTGTATATTTCTCAAATTGTACGATTACATGGAGTACCTATTTCTATTGTTTCGGATAGAGATCCGAGGTTTACATCGCGGTTTTGGAAGAAACTGCAAGATGCTCTAGGTACCAAATTGCATTCCAGTACTGCAATTCACCCTTAGACGAATGGTCAATCCGAACATGTTATTCAAATACTCGAGGATATGTTGAGATGTTTTGTTCTTGAGTTCGAGGGTACGTGGGAACGAAACTTGCCTTTGATTGAATTTGGGTACAATAATAGCTTTCAGTCGAGTATCAAAATGGCACCTTATGAAGCTTTGTACGGTCGTAAATGCCGTGCACCTTTATATTGGACCGAGCTAAGTGAAAGCAAGATACACAGGGTTGATTTAATCAAAAAGACCGAACAGAAAGTAAAAGTGATCCGAGAAAGTTTGAAAGCAGCGTCAGATCGTCAAAAGTCATATGCGGACTTGAAACGTAAAGATATAGAGTTTCAGGTGGGTGACCGAGTATTTTTAAAAGTTTCACCACGGAAGAAAATACTTAGATTTGGTCGCAAAGGAAAGCTGAGTCCGAGATTTATTGGGCCGTACGAGATTATTGAGCATATCGGGCCAGTTGCGTACATGTTGATGTTGCCACCTGAGTTAGAAAAGATCCACAATGTTTTCCATGTATCGATGCTTCAACGATACAGATCCGGTCCTTCTCATGTGATTAGTCCGTCAGAGATTGAGATTCAGCCTAATTTGACTTATGAGGAAGAACCGATTCGTATTTTGGCTCAAGAAGTGAAAGAGTTGCGTAATAAGAAAATCTCATTGGTGAAAGTAATGTGGCATAAACATGGGGTTGAGAAAGCAACCTGGGAACTTGAAGATTCAATGAAAGAACGCTACCCACATTTATTCATCGGTAAGATTTTCGGGGACGAAAATCCCTTAAAGGGGGGAGAGTTGTAACAGCTCGATTCTGACCCTAATCGGAACAGTGGTTTCGGGACCACAAATCTGAGTCAGTAGAGTATTTTTATAATATATTTGGTGTCTGTGATATATGTTTGAGCATGAGTTAAAATATCGTGGGATAATTTGTCCATTTGTGTGTTTAATTTAAGAAAAAGGACTAAATCGCATAAGTGGTAAAAATAGCTTTTTGTTTAATTGAGTGGCTTAATTAATGTGTCTTTATAATGAGAAGGTTTTATGTTGCAAAATTCCCTTTTTATAAGAATAGTGGACAGCAATATGCTTTTATAATGCATATATATGTTTGTTTTTATATGTTAAGTTTATATTAATAATAAATAATATATTATAAACTTATTATAATAAAAACATAAAGGAAAAAGGTTGCATGCTCATCTTTTATTTTTCATTTCATTTGACCGAAACTAAAAAGAGAAAAGAAGAGAAAAACTTCAAGGGTTTTGGCATTGTTCAAGCTTGATTAAGGTATGAGATTAGCTCGGTTTTTGATAATTTTTACGTTTTTGAGATCGTTGCTTTGAATACTATTCGACCCATGCTAGAATTTTTGATTTTGATGCATGTTTGGAGTTCGGCCATTGATGAAAATTTGTGTTTTGTGATGGTTGATGACTATATATTAAAGATAAGTTTTAGATTTATATGTTTTGTATTGGAAATTTTGATGATTTTGACTAATTAGGACTAAATTGTGAAATTTGTAAATTGAAGGGTCAAATTGTGAAATAAATGGAATGTATGGATTTGTATGGACATGGGTAACATTCGGCCCTAAAGGAGTATGTTCAAATTTTGCATATTTTGTGTTTTATGCAATAGGGACTAAATTGTAAAAATTGTAAATGTCAGGGGTAAAAGTGTAAATTTGCAAGATCATGTGTTTTTGGACTAAATTGCATGAAAATATGTTGAATGAGCTTAATTTGAAATTGATTTAGATCAAGAACAAAAAAGATCAGGATTGGATCGGGGAAAGGAAAAGATAATCGAATAGTTGGAAAATAAAGTCCGTCGATACTCAGAGGTAAGTTTTTAAGCAATTGAATTGAATTGAACTTTTAATTATAATGATTGTACATGTAATTATTAGAGATAAATTTGTATAATGTGGTATGGCTGAATGTAGTATTTGTTTGGAAGTTGAATTTGGTTGAATGTGAAATATAAGTATATGTGTGTTCAATATAGATATGTGTGATATTGAATTAAGATATGAATTTGGCCGAAAGAAATGTTTATTTGTATAAACTTGGTTTAGCCAAATGTAATGTATTTTGGTACATCTTTAGCATAATCGAATGTGAACTTGACATGTAGATGTAATAATCTAAACTATAGATATGTGTATATATTTAATGAAGTGAGTAACAGGTTCGAATAAAGCACTAGGTGTGCGAATCAAAATACTGAGCACTGTGTGTGCGAAATCGGTTATTTGGCACTAAGTGTGCGGAATATAATGTAATGGCACTAAATGTGCGATACATTACAAGGAATTGGCACTATGTGTGCATTTTATCAAAGTAACGAAACTAAGTGTGCAATACGTTACATGGTTTGCACTAAGTGTGCGGGTTTACGATCCTTCAAGGATATCAACTAGTGATTTGTGATAAACGAAATGAAATCAATAGGTATGTGATTCATGATAGTTGTGTAACTTAGTATTAATGAGGTAAGATATACTTGCTTATGAAACTAAAGAAATGAGATGTGATTATTAGTTTTTTTTTTTTTTTTGAGTTCGTTTTGAGATGGAATAATGATGCATAGTTTAAAATGATATCTATTAAGGAATGCATGAGTATTCGATTTTGAGACTACTAAATATGGTAGTTAATGAATGGTGATATGATCTATACTTATGTTTATGAGTTTCGTTGATGATCATGTTAAATTGATTTAATTTGTATAATGTCAAATTGTATACTTTACAATTTCTTATAACTTACTAAGCCATGTTAGCTTTCTGTGTGTGTTCATTTGACTATTTTATAGATTTTGAAGTCTAAGTTCGAGCTCGGGGATCATCGTCAAAGTCAATCACACTATCACCTATCTTTGGTACCCTTTTATAAGTTGAACTTTCGAAAGTTAATCACACTATCATCTATCTTTGGTACTCTTTTATAAGTTGAACTTTCAAAACTATGGCATGTATAGGCTATATTACTCTTTTGAGTCTATTATGATTAAGATGTATAAAAATGCCATGCGAAAATGGCTATAATTCTATGTTTGGGTTTGATTTGGCTATACTTGATCATGATGATAATTTTTGTTTATGTTTGGCCTTGTTATAATCTTATTTTTGGAAGTTTATTTCTTGATATTTTATATATGCAATAATTGAGTGCATGAATATGGTTTTTAAGTGTGATATATATATATAGCATGTATTGGACGTGGTATATTAGTTATAAGATTCGGCCATGGTATTGACCTAATTTGAAGTTTATATTCTGCATTGGATGAATTATGCTATTCGGATATGAAGTTTGAATGATTAAATTATGGTTGTGAAGATCTAATTTTGGTATGCATGTGACCTAATGAATGTAGTTACATGATTGGTATAAATGACATTATAGTATGTTTTTAAGTTGAGTACATTCGAAAATGTTATGAATAAGTATTTATAAAGGATTGACTGATAATGTAGTTGAATGATAATGGCAATTAGTAAAGTTTTGGCATATAGGATATTTGTCTTAAAATGTTGGTGCATTTGATTGGTATAAATTGAACAATGGTAAATGTACATATTCGGCTATTGCATTTAAAATGACCAAATGAATAGTATTTTTACTATTTGAATGAAATTGTTTTTATGTGATATTAATGTAAAAATATTTATGTGAGTGTGTTGACTTGTGGTTAGACGAGTAATGCCTTGTAACCCTAATCCGGTGATGGATATGGGTTAGGGGTGTTACATGCATACCTTTAGAGTGTTCATTGACACTTTCCCAGAGACGCAACTTAGCTGCTAGATTAATATGCGACAAGTGCCAAAATCAGAGTAATACTCATTTTGGCATAGCCACGATTTCAGAACAGACTTCTTCCCCCTTCACAATATTCCAACACATGCCAATGCAGAACACAAATACCCATAATATGTATTCAATCATTCTAATTCATTATACAATTAAATAAGACAGTTCAATATCAGAGTAAGTATTATAGTGCACATATAATTATGTTGTTCACAGATCAGTATCAGAGTAATAGACAGTTCTCATATTATTAAATTCAATCATTCGTACGCTGAAGAGGCCAGTATCAGTGTTAAGTAACACTTTCAGCCTCGAAAATAGGTTTCGGGTGTAACGCCCCAAAATTTCTAATTTTATTATTGCGAAAATATGATACAAATATCTGTTAGCTTTAGTGGTTATGTGTTCTGGGAGTGTTTGGGAGGTCCCAAGTTCAAGCCTTCGCTTGGGAAAATTTTGGTATTTTGAATGAATTAGGCCTTAATCTTGTTCAGTAGGCTTTTATTTGATTGTTGGTAAAAATATATCAGAATGGGCCTGCTGGTCTAGTAGTTAAGTGGAGTGTTAGTGTGCAGGAGGTCCTGTGTTCGAGTCCTTGCGCAAGCAGGGGAATTAATTTTTGTTTGAGGCGTGTGGCATGGTGGAGTTCAAATTAAACTAGACTGCTGAGTAGTTGTGTTTTAGTGGGTTAATAGGGAGTGTTTTTAGGAGATAATTGGGGAGAAGTTATCAAAATAAGATTTTCTTCTTATTAGTTTTCTATTTTCTATTTTCTTTTTTCCCAACAAATTTTCTAATGTTAGACTTTTGTTTCTCTGCCGTTTCTTCTCCCTTCTTGTTCACTTCTGGTCTTTGTTCCCCTTTGGCCGAATCTTGTTTCTTCTTTTTCCCCTCTCTTTTCGTTTCTGTATTTTTTTTGTGAGTCATCTCTTTGGGTGCAACTTTCGAATTCATCTATTTCGGAAAGTGGAAGTTTCCCCTTAGTTATCGTTTTTCAATGAGGCAATTAACAAAGGGTTCGTTTTACTCTCGTTTAGGTGTTGTTCAAAGGTTTTTAAGCAGATATTCCAGTGTGTGGAGACGACTGGTTATCGGATTCATCGCGGTAAGTTTTTGAATCGTCGTTGTTTAGTTTCTCAAGTTTTATGTTGGGGATATTTGGTTTGATTGACGAATCAAGTGATTAATTAAGGGATATATTGGTCAAATATAGGTTTTTGAAGGCTCGGGTTACTTTGCATAGCGAATCGATACCAGGTGTGTACCCGAAAAGCAGAAAATAGGATTCAGCGAAAAGTCAAAATTGCTTGCTGTCGAGAAACAAGAGAAATAAGAGAAAATGATGTGAAAAATTGTAGAGAATGGAAATAAGGGTGTTGTAAACTTGGAAATCAACATTTTGCACTAAAATAGTTTTGGACTGCAGCAGTAGTCTAACTTTAAAAAATCATTAAAAATAGTGGGAATTGAGTTAGAGGTCGAATAAAATATGAAATTAAATTTTATTGAGTCTAGTTTTTCATGGAAGAAACTGTGTATGCAATGAAATTGTAAATCATGAGATATAATAAATTTTGTGAGACAAGGTCAGAATAATTTAGGGTTCCCCTGTTTTGACTTAGGAAAATCATCAAAATTTGTAAAAATAATAATTATAGGCTAAAATTTATATTTTTAAATCCTTAATGAGTCTATTTTCAAGATAAATAAGCGAAAACATCAAATAAATTCTGTACTAAGAGATAAATAATTTTTAGTAAGGAAAGGATGAAACTATCAAACAGTAGAATAGGGACAATTTTAAAGATTTTACTGTACTTATTTGATAAACTATAAATTCTAAAAATTTTATGGTAGAAAGGTATTTGAGTCTAGTTTTAAAAAAATGAAGCGGATCTTAATTTGGAATTCTGTAGCTCAAGATGTAAATAATTTAGTGATAATGACTCAAGTAGACAACTTTGAATGAACATTTAAGTAAATAGTGAAAACATATATGAGTATTGAGCTAGCATGGGTTACTTTAAAAATGGATCACACGGCCAGATCACATAGGCATGTGGGCCCATTTTTAGCGAAATGATTTTAAGGTTGCACGGGTCGCCCAAGTCAACTGTGAACCTATTGTAGGGTCGGTAAGCGCTACTTAGACCCCTAAATGTGTGAAATTGACTGAACGATATCTGTACTGGGCATGTTAATATCTGAATTGAATATATATACTGAAATTGCATAATAGCATGTCATCCATTATGTGTTGCATTGCATTGGGTTGGGGGTTGTTATTTGGAGGAACTGTATTGAAAGGCTTTAAGCCTAATTTACTAGTAACTCAGCTGCAAACTACTGTATTGTGCCGCATTCGGTACTACTTGGAGTGTAGGGATGGGTGGGTTGATTATTTCCCCATATGGAGTGTAGGGTTGGATGGAGATGGTGTGTAGAGGCTGGTTGGGTAGGATTTTGCTACTGCATAACTGTTACTGCTACTGATACTGTGATGGGCTACGGCCCTACTGCATTTTTGACACTGTACTGAGATGGGCTAAGGCCCAAACTGTCACTGATACCAGAAAGGGCTTAGGCCCAAGACTGTTCAATTGTGCATTGTGAATACTGATTATTTGTTTGTTTCTGCGAGATTACACACTGAGTTTACGTAAACTCACCCTTTTTGTTTAATGTGCACAGGTAATCCCCAGACTTGGACGGATCAATGCGACGGAGGACTCAACGGTGACCACAGTAATTTTTTGACTTCATGGTTTTCAATTTACGATTTATGATTTGATTATTATTGATTATTTGGGTTGTAATTTAAGGGCCCTTTAGGACTTTGGTTTTAAATTTGAGTTTTTATTTATTTATTTATTTTACTTTATAGATTTATACCTGCTGGTCGTAGGAAATTCGGTTTTCAAAAAGTTAAAGTAATTTCTAAATACATGATCACCTAAACTGTTTTATTAAAGCTTCCACGACAAGGGATGTTTTAAAACAAATGTTTTAAATTAATAAAGACAACTTCCTAAGTTCTAACAAAGGTTTACTAAAGATAATAACATGGAAGGTTTTCATCGTAACAAAAAGGTTTCAAAAACACTATAATGTGACATTGCCAGATATGACCATAACGTCTAGGCTGGGTTTGGGGTGTTACATCGGGCCTTAATATCATGTCACACGGCCAGGTCACACGTCCATGTGCCTTGCCCGTGTGGTTTCGAAGCATAAACAGTGAGTTACACAACCTGGACACATGCCCGTGTCCCTGGATTGTGGCTTTGCGCCACAAACAGTGAGTTACACGGGCTGGGCACACGCCTGTGTCCTTGGCCATGTGGGATCTTGTACCACAAACAGTGAGTTAAACGGCTTGGGCACACGCCCGTGTCCTTGGCCGTGCGAACTTTGCACTAATATGGCCACACACGACCGTGTGCCTTGCTCGTGTGGCCCTAAATCGATGAACAGTGAGTTACACATCCAATCACACGGCCTATCACACAGTCGTGTGGCGTCGACAGGCACCATTTCCAGTGATCGAAACTTGCAAAAACTAAGGTTTTCGGTACGCACCTGGAGAAATTTTGAAGTAATAACAACGCAAAAGATCCTCGGAGCCTAACACAATCATACGGTAATACAATTTAGCCATTTAATTACCAGAATTTCCAAACCACGTGCTTAATGCTTATGTTAAAAGTTTTGACACGAAATCTTCGACGGAAACAAACTCACCAAAACTTCAGCAACAACTTCGGAAGTTATCGAGTTGCTATTCCTTAATGCTAATATTCTCGCCTAATAGAAAACAATAATCATTTATCAGAGATTCTCGAACTCACAGAAAACTCAATTCCTCGTAAGTCACGGAAACGAAAGCAATCCGCGAGAAAGTTCACATTGACAATTACATACCCAATAACTTTCTGACCAGTAACTAACAACAAAATTTCTGTTGATCACATATCTCCCACAATTTCGATTAGTAACAAAAATTTAAATCACAGCGAAAGTGAATCAAAAAGAAAATGGACGTGAAGAAGAAAAGAAGGGAAAAAATAAAAAAAAAAAAGTAAAAGAAACTAACTTTAATTAAATTCCTAACTTCCAAGCAAATTTTTGGTATTTGGCAAAATTTTTCCTATTTTCCCCATTCAAGACTCGAACACGGAACCTAACAGAATACAAAACAGATGCTTAACTAGTGAACCGACATGCTCATTCTTAGCATAGTTTCACACTAAATTGAATTTAATCGGGTAATGTATGACTAAGGGTTGATTTTAAGATAACAAAACTTTTAATGACGCGACTCGAACTTTAGACCTTAAACACAAAAGCAAAGCACAAAACCAGAGATCCAGAAATTTAATTACTATAGATTCTCACAATAAAATTCCTAAAATTTCGGGGGTACAATTTGGTAAATAAAAAAAGTATATTTAATAATGAAAACATGTTTGGTAACTATTTTTGTCTAAAGAAATAAAAAAATTGCTTATATAGATTCGAGCTAGGGTACCAAATTTAATATTATAAAAATAAAGAAAAGAAATAATATTTTTGCGTTTATATGAATTTAATCAAGGGTCAATTAATCTAAACTTAAAAATCATTTTTTTCATCATTTTCTCTTTTACAAAGCATTTTTAGTAAAAACAATAAAAACAACTTTTTATTGTTTTCTACTTTTTACATATTTTCATTTTCCAAGAATTATTTTTAAAAATTTAAACAAATACGTTTTCTTCAATGTTTCTATTTTTTTTTTGAAGAAAACAAAAACAAAAAGAACCTCTATTTCCTAAAACCAAATTCAACCTAAATTCTTTAAAGTAAAAATAAGAGAACTAATTTCTAAATGTGTCTAAACAGTACAAAAACTTTAAATATATTTTAATCAACTAAACATATTTTAAATGACAAAAAAGTCTTCTAGGAATCAAATTCAGGGTTCAAACCTTTGAATGTTTTCTTTTTCGACTAATATTTTCTTTTTTTTTTTAATAATTTCATTATAAGTTCAGCTGTTATTTTTGACACAATGTTTAAAATTATCTACAGCCCCTCCTCAACCCATAAATAGAAGTATAATGCACGTCAACGCACTTGCATCCACGTCTTTCTGTATTGATGACAATATCCATACCAATCGAAGTAAGACTCAATCGACTATCTTTAAATGTTAATTCAACGAAGATTAAGAATTCTATTGTATCTTTACTCTTCCTTGTTTAGAATACATATACTCAAAATACATTTATTCAATGTTAATATAGGTTGAAGATATAATATAAATTTTGAAATATATTGAAAAAATAAATTAAAAAAGGGTTAATCTGAGTAATATTGCAATAGATAATCAAGTAGAATTCATGAATATAATCCCATAATAAGCAAATGACAAATCAAAGTACAACGAATAATGGGAATTGGGGAACTCCCATTTATACAAACAATTAACAAAGAAATGTGGTGAAAAAAAGAGAACAAAACAATACTCAAAATCAAAAGAGACAAAGACGACTAAAAACACATCAAAACAAATCCAGTATGCAGCAGATTTCAAGTAGCAGCAGGAGGAGAAGATGGTGGAGAGAGGAAAGAAATAGAGGGAATAGCTGTTGGGATTGAGGGCATGCTTGGCAGAGGTGGCAGTGTGGCCCTTGGTACACTTGGCAATGAGGGCAAAGCAGGCATGGTAGGAAGTGGTGGAAGCGCCTCAGGCCTCGGCATTGTTGGTATGGTTGGCTGTGGGAGATTAGGGATAGATGGCAATGGTGGGAGTGTTGCTGTAGACAAAGTTGGCATTGGAGGCAGCTGCTGAAGGTGACGAGCAGCTTGGCCAACGCTAATGCTTGGAAACGACAAAGCCATCAAGAATGCTAAAGCAATGCAATTGAAGTAACCCATTTTTGTTGAGAGATTTTGAAACAAATTACGCAGACGAAACAAAGTTCTTTATCTGAATAGTTATGAGTGAGGAAAACAAAGGCGCATGATATTGGGGTTTATATATGCATTGGAGTAGTTGGTAATATTTGATCATATATGGTTGGAAACGAGAAAACTTGGTCAATGTCGAAGGTTTTGGTAGCTCATCTTCTCATGGGATATTGGAGTTTAAAATTGGTGAAATGCAGTAGTTGTGGTTGGCATAATTAATAGCTACCTCATGTAATCAAGTCAGCCTCTTAATTAAATTAATAATATGTAAAATAGTATATTTCAACAAATCTCCAAGTTAGTAAGTGTCCGATACTAATATTTTAAATATTGATGGTGTAAATTTACCGCATAATACTTGTCAATTGAGATAATTTGCATCAGATCAAGTCAGTTGGGTTGATGGTCGAATTAATTTCGTGTTTGAGTTTTTTTATTTTAGGTAATTTGAGTTTTACAAATAAAATTTTTATGTAGGATCATTTCAAATTATTTATTTGATTCAAACCATTTCAAATTTGGGTTATTATCGAGCATTAAATAATAATGCTGGGTAAAAATTAAGAGGTTTGCCTCAAGCTGAAATTGCCATTAGCATTAGGCAGTCTACGAGCAAGCAAGAAATAGGAAATTATTCTCAAATCTTGTTTAAAATACAGATATTGGGTGTTAATATAGGCAGAAGATATACTACATTGAAAAAATAAATTAAAAAAGATTAATCTGAGGAACATTGCAAGAGGTAATCAAGCAGATTTCATGAATATACTCCCATAACAAGCAAATAACAAATCAAAGTATAACAGATTATGGAAAGTGGGAAACTCCCATTTCTACAAACAAATACTATCCGTGTTGAAGAACAAACAATACTCCAAATCAAAAGACGAAGACGACTAAAAACACCTTAAGCAAAATCCAGTATATATGCAGCCACATTTTATCTGTCAATAGACAGGGGAAGAAAGGGTTATTTCAAGGAGTAGAAGAAGGAGAAGGTGGTGGTGAAAGGACTGGAATTGAGGGAATTGCAGTTGGCATTGTGGGGATTGAAGGCATGCTTGGCAGAGGAGGCAGTGTGGCCGTTGGTATAGCAGGAAATGTAGGTAAAGCAGGCATGGTAGGAAGTGGTGGAAGCGCCCCAAGCCTTGGCATTGTTGGCTGCGGGAGATTAGGGATAGATGGAAATGGTGGGAGTGTAGTTGTAGGCAATGTTGGCATTGGTGGCAGCTGCTGAAGGTGACGAGCTGCTAGGCCAACATCAATGCTTGAAAACGACAAAGCCATCAAGAATGCTAAAGCAATGCAATTGAAATAACCCATTTTGTGGAGAGACTTTGAAACTAATTAAGCAAATGAAACTAAGTGTTTTATCTGAATAGTTACGAGTGAGGAAGAGAAAGCATGGTGTTGGGGTTTATATAGGCATTAGAGCAGTTGTTAATATTTGATCATTATATATGGTTGAAAAGGAGGAAACTTGGTCAATATTAAAGGTTTTGGTTGGTCATCTTCTCATGCATACCTGAGTTTAAAACAGGTGAAATGCAGTTGTGGTTGGCATGGAACCTACTCAAGTAATGAATTCACAGCTTCTAACTTCACATTCACGCCTTTAATATTTAATTAATTTTTTTAAATATTATACTTTTAATTAGGCGCAAAATAATATTTTTTATTTAAATTTATTGAATATAATTAAAATATATTAATTTATCAATTCAAATATTATAATAAAAAATTTTCAAATAATAATTACAGCATTTTTAACATATTCAATATATAATATAATTTTACTTTTATGTGTAAAGTACTATTATTCAAAATAATAATTAATTAACATAATTAACCATAATATTAATTTTTTTAAAAGTAAAACTAGATCTTTTATTCAAAGAAAAAGCCGAAAGAAAGACTACAGATGAGTTCAAAATAAAACAGTAAAAGCACGATCCAAAACAATTAGGAAAGCAGGCTTAGAATCCAGCAAACACATAGGAAGCTCTAGAGACTTCTGTTGTCTTAGCTGTTATAATTAAGGGCAAATTACACCAACAGTCACCCACCTTTGGGGTAGCTGACACATTTCAGTCACTCAACTTTCGAAAAGTTACAAAACAGTCCTTTTTTCCGTTTTTCGTCACAGACGTCACGGCAAAGTGACATGGTAGGTGACGACATCGTTGTGTCAAAAAATCGTCCAACTAGCTGGTTACTCTCACTTGAACAGTCCTACCAACAGCATTTTAGGGTTAGAGAAAAAAAAAGAAGAAGAAGAGGAGGAAGAGGAGGAGAAGAAGAAGAAGGAGAAGAGGAAAAATGGAGATGCCTGAAGTGATTCTGGTGTGCTATTGTGGAAAACCAGCCAAGTTGAACACGTCTTAGTCCAATGACAACCCAAGTAGGAGGTTTTTTGGATGTAACAAATTTGGCTCTAGATTTCGAAAACCATGTCGATTTTTCAGTTGGTTTGATCCGCCACTGATGCACCGTTCACGAATTGTGTTGTTGGGTCTTTTGAAAAAAGTGAGGACATTGGAGGATGCAAGGAGGAGGGAGAGAAGAACCTGGTTTTTGGTGCTTGTATTTGTAACTGTGTTTTTTTTTTTAAACCTTAAAAATCAGCTTATGTTGTTGTTATCGATGAAAACCAGCTTATGTTTTGTAATATTGTTGCTAGTATATTATTGGTTATGTTAGTATACATGGCTACTGGCTACTGGTATATTGTTGCTTAACATGTGTTATACATGGCTGCTGGTATACATGGCTAACCAGCTCATGTTGTTGTTTACAAACACTTGAAAGACTTGAAATGGGATATTTTTGTTGATTACAAATTGTTTTTTAATATTTTTGTTGCTTACAACAGTTAGAAGATAACAGATGGAAAAACACAAATGTATTTCTCAATACTCAAAATACAGAAGATAAGAGATAATAAACTAGAAGATAACAACATTTTTCAATGTTGATTCCAAATGTATTTCTCAATACTCAAAATGCAGAAGATAACAAAAATAGCATGGATAAGAGATAACAGATGGAAAAACACATATGTATTTCTCAATTCTCATACATTTGTTTTTTCAATACTCATATGTTAGAAGATAAGAGATAACAAAAATAGCATGGATCAATGCTCATATATTAAGGCCAAAACGCCAACTGTTTACAAAAGGAATGAGGGGCAAAATATTGCCAAATTTCCCTACAATTCAACACAAGTGAACATATGTGAATTGTAGGGAAATTTACAAAAAAAATTCACTGATTATATGCCTAAGTTTATCAGCTGTAGCAATCATACGCAAATTTGCAAAAAATTTATTTGCCTAAGTTAATAGATCAGTAGCAGGCAAATTCACACATTTTCAAAAAGTTAACAAAATAAGGTTTCTAGTTAATCAATGGACCGTCATGGATGACTCTTGAGTAGAAGGCATTCATCTAACAGTGGTTGGTCTTCTCTTGAATGGGAGCTTTTCTCTTAGGGCAGCTTGTTGATGAGTTGGGGTAGTAGGTAACTGAGTTGAGGCAGCCTGTTGAGTTGGGGTACTCTTTTGCTGATTTGGGGTAGCCTATTGCTGAGTTGGGACACCAAATTTATGTCTTTTGACCTACAGGAACAAGAGAACTTTGTCAAACAAATTCATAAACAGAAGTATACTAAAACTTAAGGCAAATGGCTTACTGGAATGTTTTGGCCAACTTCCCCTTTGCAACTCCTCTTATTGTGGCCTATTCTTTTGCATTTACTGCACCTCATGTCCACCCCTCTCTTGCTCAACCTTTCTGTTGTCTGTGTTTCATCAATTCTTTCCTTCTCACCTTAGTAGGTTTGCCAGGTGGTCTTCTTAAAGTAGGAGGCAGTATTGGCAGCATGTTTGACAAAGAGGCCCATTGTTTAGGACCCCTTACTGGACTTATAAAGTTGGAGTAAATTTGAAGCTGGGTTTGCTTGGTGTACCAGGTTTGTACATAGGTCTGTGGGAACTCATCTTTTAGATGAATGACAGCGAATGCATGCATGCAAGTGATGCCAGTGAGATTCCAATTCCTGCAGGAGCAGCAATTCTCAACTAAGTCCACCACATGCTGGCTGCCAGGACCATATTCAACCTGATACTTGTCCCCACCAGCATGTGATGGAACACACCTAAAAAACAGTCAAGCATGCTTGGTTAAAAAATAATCACTAAAATAACTTTTTGAGCAGCCCCACCAATAATGGTACACACACACCCCTAAAAAACAGTCATTATATGCATATTATAAAAAAATACTCATTGCATGCATATTAAAAAATAGTCAACACACCAACAATTACTACATGCATATTAAAAAACATTCACTAAAACAGCGTGTGACTAGCAACATAAAGTCAGAATAAAGGCATCAGAAAGATTAAAAATGGTAACTTTACCTCAAGGAATCTTTTATATTTACATCCAGCTTTTTTCTTGATCTTTGGACATAATATTCCTTTCTATTTGTCAGCTTTTTCTTTCTTCTTGACAATAAGCAACATAATCTTGGTCCTTACTGTATCCATCATGGTCAGAATAGGTTTCCCTCTTGCTTCCAGTATCATCTGTCAGTAAACAACATAAATGATTAGTGAATTGCTAATGATTAGTAAGAAACATAAAACATAGGGGTTTACCTTGTTAAATAATTCAGAAAGATTATTCACTAACATGTCAGAATGGCTCCTAATTGAGAAGTGAGACATTGACCAGTGAGTAGGGTTCTTTTCCTTCAACCAACCATAAGCATGCTGATTGGTTTTCCTCAGTTCATCCATGGCATCCTCAAAATCCTTTGTAGTGCTTGCTTTGGCAGCTTTCCAAAGCAAATATTTCAATTCCTTTGTTCAGAAACCAGCCTTCTTGAAATTGGCATGTAGGTGTCTAACATAGTGTCTTGTTTCTACATTAGGAAACAACATACATATTGCTTTTAAAAGTCCTTGCAATTAGAAAAAAATAGTTTAATTCTTTGACAATCCCTAAATAGAAACAACATAGAAAATAAATAAATAGAGTTTTACCTTTTGTTTGTCAGACATGAAAGATATTTGGTACGAGCTCACAATTTCCAAGTCTATTGCAAGCAACTCCAAGAACCAAAGCCATGATGCTTGGTTTTCACTTTCCAAAGCAGCATATGCAAGAGGATAGATGCTATTATTTGCATCTATCCCAACAGCTGCAAGCAAGTAGCCACCATAGTAGCCCTTCAAGAAACATCCATCTAAACCTACTATCCTCCTACAACCAGCCCTATAGCCATCTTTGCATGCCTGTAGACAGACATACATCCTTTGAAACAACTTCTTATCCAGATAACAGATTGTTGTTGTTCCCTCATTTTGTGTCCTAACCTCTAATAAATACTCGTAAATCTTCTCATATTGAGCCTTATAAGCTCCTTCAATTAATTCCAATGCCTTAAGTTTAGCCCTCCTACATTTGGTTAGTGAGACTATGTAATACAAATCTTTTTTGACATCTTGTTCTAATGATTTTAGAGAATAATCAGGATCAGCAATGAATTTTTCTTTATAATGTTCACCTATCCAAGCTGAGGTTACATTATTATTTTTACATACTTTAGAACAAGTATGGTTAGGGTTTGAACTCCTAATTTGCCAAGTCTGGTTAGTAGCCATTAGGGTTTAGTCTAGAAGCCCATATGAACCAAGGACATTTTTCACTGCAGACTGCCTTTAACCTTTTTAAATCATTTTTAGGAAACTTAATAAAATAATTGTTCAACCTACCATACTACTTGGCAGCTTCTTTTAGACTATCCTTAGACTTAAATAACATTCCAACCTTAAGTCTAGGATTACTCATGTCATTTTCTAGGTTGAACTCAGGCCAATTTTGGCCATCTGAGTCAGATTCATGTGCACTATCTAACCTCCCTAAATCATCACTATCACACAGTTCATCTACTCCTATACCATCCATGTTTAGACCATCTAAACTAACTCCTATATCATCACTATCACTTTCAGATGCATCACTACCAGACATGTCTTCTTCATTCTCATTAAGATTGTCATCAATTAAACCTGCCAAACAAAGTACTCATCAATAAAGGCAGACAACATAGGCAGACACTTTAACCATTTCTGTCAAACAATAACCAATACAAAATACTCAATAATTTAATACAAACACAACCATTTCTATCATGCACATGGCAGAGAACAACCAATACAAAAATAGTTTAATACAAACACAACCATTTTTTTCATGCAAATGGCAGACAATAACAGACAATAACCAGTACAATAAAGAAGGTAAATAACAAATTTTGATTTTTCCACATACAATATAGCAGCTTGGATACAAACATTGGCAGATATACACAACAAACATCAGTTTCATAATGGCATTCATACAATGGCAGATACAAACAATAAACATAAGTTTGATAATGGCATTAATACAATGGCAGATATACACAATAAACATCAATTTGATAATGACATTCATACAATGGCAGATACAAACAATAAACATCATGCACATGGCATACAATACACCTTATATGTCATACACTTTAATAGCCAAACCCTAATCTGTCTTGCACATTAATAACAAATAAAACCAAAATCGAAATAACCCTAAATTGAAATCCAAATCGAAATCAAAATCAAATTCTAAATCTAAATCGAGATCGAAATTGAAATCAAAATCAAAATCAGAACCAGTGAGTGTTTCAAAATTGAAATCAAAATCGAAATAGAAATCGAAATCAAAATCAGAATCAGAATCGAAATTAAAATTGAAACCGAAATAACCCTAAATAACCCTAAATCGAAATAACAGCATTGAAATCCAAAAAAATTAAAACTAAATGCAAGAACTTACCTGTTAAAGTAGATGTAACAACAATGGTACCTTCTCTTCTATTGCCCATTGTCGCTGACAATCAAAAACACTGAATGGTTTTCGGTTTCGTCTTTTTTTCTCCCCAAACAGAATAGACAATCGCACCCTAAACCCTTATACCCTTTTAATCGATTATTGAACTGATTTCTAACCTTAAAACCTTATTAATTGATTCCCAATTTAGTTTAAGCCCTAAAAACCCCAAATCAGCAAAAGAAAATTTCCCAAATCAATTTCCCTATTTTCCCCCCAAATCCCCTTAATCTTAATCTGTTTCTAACCCTAAAACATTAAGCATAACCATTCAATTTTTCCCCTAAACCCGCCCCAAACCAAGCACCCATCAGCCGCTTTGCTAACGTGGCAAGTTGACTTGCCACATCAGCTGGTTAACTTGCCACGTCAACAATTCCATTAACACCCTAACGGTAACTGTTAATCAGTGACTGTTTTGTAATTTTTTATAACGTTGGTGACTATTTTGTAACTTTTTGAAAGTTGAGTGACTGAAATGAAACCTAGGTGACTGTTTTGTCAGCTACCCCAAAGTTGGGTGACTGTGTGTAATTTACCCCATAATTAATTAACTGCACTCCTGATAATCAATGCACTTTTCTTGGGAAACCACAAAGCATATCATTAATGTCGTCCATCAAGCTTCCATTGGAAACAAGCCCTTTCTCTATGCCAAATAGATAACTTTTCACTGATTCATCTCTCCATTTCCTTTTTGACTCGCATGGGTCTTACAACATTCTATTTCAACTCCCCGATTCCACCCATCTCACTAGATAAGTATTATCCCTTCCCTTAATTCCCTCTATAGGTAAATAAAAAAAACAAGAACCAAAACCTAAGCATAGCTTTTTCGAGTCTTCTATGTAGATTTCTAACTCAAATCTATCTTCCTCTTGTGCTTGTAGCTTTTGTATCACTGATTGAGCATCGCCTTCGATTTCTACCACTAACAGTCCTAGATCCAACCCTAGCAGGATCGCCTGGAGGCACACCATCGCTTCAGCAACAAAAACATACAGTATGTGCGCATGCCTGGTTATTTTTGAGAAAATAATCTCTGCCTTATCATTTCTAACCACTAACCCAGAACATGATTCCTTCCTTTTCCTATTGAATGCAACATCAAAAATTGATTTTGAAAGATGACCCCTTTGGAGCAGTCCATCCACCTGGGTTTAAAACTCGACCAGGTAAGTTTTTGTTCACCCCATCCAGTTCTTTAAGATAGTTAAGCATGAATTCCGCAACTTGAGGGCCTGGTCAGCATTCACCTTCATAAATAAATTTGTTCCTTGACATCCATAACGCCCATATTGTGCATGCTATTAGTCTGCATTGATACATTGAGTTAGATTCAAAAACATCTTTAATCCAATCATTGAAATCAGTATTTGTTGTTGCTGTAGATCATGTGACATGTAACTTTTCCCATGTTTCCTTTTGCTATAGGACACTCATGAAATACATGTTCTCTCGTTTCCACACCATTTTGGCATCCTCGACAAGTAGTAGGTCCCATTAATCTTTTGTAGTGTAGATTACAAAACGTAGGCAGAAAATTATGAGAAATCCTCTAGTTTGTATTTTTTATTTTTGGAGATAGTTCTAGGTTCCATAGTTTCTTGTAAAATGGTCTGTAAACATTTAGCCTAGGAGACTGTAAATCTTGTAACAATAATTTATGTCCACTATGGACCATGTACTTCCCCATAGGCTCTCCTCACCATGTAATGTGATCTTTGTGCCATTCCATTGACAATGGGATGCACAAAATCCTGCCAGCGTCTACGGCAGTAAGATCAGCAATTGTATTTAGACCCGAATTCACAACCCTATTCAAAATTTTGTGCTCTTCATTTCCAAGAAAAAAATTTCTTGCCAAATAGAAACTTTCTGTTTATCACCAATTCTCAATCCCAAACCTTTTCGAATAAGGCCTTTTGCAGCCCAAAAACTTTGCTAGGTAAGCGAAGGTAAGTTACCTAACTTGGAGTTTAAGAAATCAGAATCTCGAAAATATTTAACTTTTAAGGTTTGTGCTAATAATGAATATGGATTACGTACCAAACGCCAACCCTGCTTGGCCAATAAAGCAATATTAAAATTGGATAAATTCCTAAAACCCATACCCTCTCCTCCTTGATTGCGCATAAGAACTTCCAATCACACCAATGCATCTCACGCTTTCCATGATTTTTCCTTTACCAAAATGCTCACATTATATTTTCTATTTCCACACAGGGTTTTTGGCAAAAGAAAACAAAGCATCACATATGTAGGGATAGCTTGTAGCATAGCTTTTATAAATACCTTTTTACCGCCCTGTGAAAGGTGTTTAAGATTCCAGCCGTTGATCTTTTATTTCAACATGTCCTTAAGTCCTTGAAATGCCCTTTTTCTTCCTCTACCCATCATATTTTGTATTGCTTTTCCAAGTTTATAGTGAAGTGAACATTAAGTATACGGAAGGTCATCCCTTTATCCTACTCGGCCACATTAGCACTAAATAAGGCAGTTGACTTTTCAAAATTTACACATTGACCTGAGTAGGAATCATATTCATTCAGAATATTTTTGATGACATTGATCCCCCTTTCTATAACCTCCCCAAAAAGTATGCAATTATCTACAAACATTATATAGGTAATTGGGGGGGCAACCTTACAAACTTTGCCCTTCTTGTCTTGCTAACCGCATTAAAGAAGATAAACCCTCTCTAAAAAATAAGAATAAATAAGGGCTCAAGCATTCGCCTTGACATAACCCTCTAGATGGCTCAAAGCTGGCTCCTACTTCTCCATTTATAAAATATAGAATATGTCACTGTGCTTATACAATGAAGAATAAAGTCAATAAAACATTTTGCAAAACCCATTTTCGGCATCATACCTCTAAAAAAGGTCATTCCACCTAATCATAGGTCTTACTCATATCCAACTTCATTGCCATAAATCCCTTTCGTCCCTATCTATTATTTTTGAATGTGTGCAGCACCTTGTATACTAGCAAAATATCATCAGTATTGAGTCAACCAGGTACGAAAGCATTTTGAGCATCATCCATACAAACATCCAAAACTCTTTGAAGACGATTAGTGACAGTCTTGGCAATAATTTTATAAATTACTGTACAAAAACTAATAAGGTGAAAATTTGTAAAATTAAAGGGATTCAAAATCTTTGGAATTAACATTATCATCTTATTAATACAATCCAAATAGTGGCCATTATTCAAAATATCCAAACGGAATATACTAGTGTCTTTACCAATAATATGCCAAAACTTCTAGTAGAATAGTTGGAAGACCATCAGAACCGAAGCTTTTGTCGGCCCCATACTGTTTAATGCTTACAAAACTTGCTCTACTGTATATTCAGCTAACAAGCCTTGATTCATATTATCTATAATGCATCATGGCACCCGTGATATAATATGATCCTAATTTCTAATTCCTTTTTATTCGAATAGAGCGTTAAAATAGTTACCAGCGATTGCCCTCGTCTCAATGTGATCATTGGCCAAAGTACCATTAGCCCTTTCAGCACCTTTATCCAATTCACAGGTCTTCTCTGGGATGCATAATTATGGAAAAATGAGGTGTTTTTATCATCGGTCTTCAACCAATTCACTTTAGCTCGTTGCTCCTAATATCGTTCCTCCATCTCCATCTCCAAATTTAAGTGCAATTAAACATCTATTTCTTGCATGTGTACGCAACAACACCTACATAAGAAACTATCTCTTTGGATGCCATGATTTAACCCCACTTGATAGAAACTATTTCCACGTCCTAGACACCCACATAAGAAATAGAACAGGGTTAACTTTTCAAATTTGAAATTTGCATAGGTAAAGTTTGATGTAGAGATCATAATTTCCTTTCGTCTTTTCAATGGCTTTCGAACATCGATCTATACTCTAGTGCAAAGATAATTACTAAGACCACGAGACACTTACTTAACCTCATATTTCAGAACTTTGCCAATAAAGTTTCCAAATTGCATAACCACAGATTCTTTAAAAACCCCTAGTGGTAAACTGTGGACTTGAACCCACCAGTTTGAGTACACTAGTGGTACTAATATTGGATCTTCGTTCTCTTGCATCTTATGGATAATCAATAGATGATTGTTGAAAGTCTAAGGAACATTTATAATGACTCGATTGATATCCAATTCATTAAAGAACTTGAATAAGAACCTTTTCTCGCCCAGATTTCAGATTTGCACCCCTTCCAGTGGATGCCATAAATTTTCCATCGTATTCCTCATGCCCGGAAAATGAACTACACTTGCAGTCAAGAAACATCCAACCAAACCGAAACTATTCACTGAGCTTTGAAGTTAAAATTCATTTGGAATAAGGAGAGCTTCTTCACCATCATCTCGACTTAGATCTACTAATCCTTTTTCCATCGCACCCCCAGTAACGATGAACTACCTACTTCTAGGGAATTTGTTCTAGGGAATTGGTTGTTGCAAAACGATGAAGAAAATAGAGAGTAATATCGAGAGCGAAAAATGTAAATGTAAGAGATAAGAAAACATAGGCATGCTAAACAACATACTAAAGCGTGCTAGATGGCAGACTAAAATCCATATTTATCCCTATTTTGACGAAATTAACCCTAATGTTAATTAAGTAATAATTAACATGCTTAAAATTCTATTCAAATAATACCTTGATTTTATATTATTAATAATGATAAATTATAATTATAATTATCACAATCTTTTTCCCTATATTTTAAGCTTAAAATTCTATTTAAGTAATAATTTTATTGTAACACCTTACACCGACCCGATTGTTGAATTTGAGTATGGAGCGTCATAATTTAAAACAAGTAGAACGGGCGTACCAAATAAAATCTAATATCCCGAGTTCAGTGTACTACTCTATACATTGTGGTGTTAACTCAAATTGTCAAACGACATAAGTTTTAAAGTGCTTCCTACAGTAGTACGCTAAGTATAAATAAACAATGTTTAATCAAACATTTGACGGAAACTTTTAAGTAAAAGATAAATATGTTAACTCTAATTTCAAAGTTCAAAATTCATTGTTGGCTGATTATCATCATTTTAAACAGTTTGGCACATTACCCAGTAATACTGCTCATAAGATCTCAAAGGTACAAAAATCAATTGTTCATGTACAAGCTTTTGAATTTAAAACTGGCGAATTTTAACATTGTCCTATCCCTAATGATTACATGTTACAAGCAAAAATAGAAGATGGCTCACTAAAGAGGTCGCAATTCTGGCTGAATCCTTTCTACAATCTTCCAACCTAAACACCTGGAAATAAGAAAAAGAGACTAAGTAAGTTCATAAGAACATAGTGAGTTCCACAGAATTTCAACTTCGCAACAAGGTTCAACTAACACCGCATGACCAAGACTTAGACCGTTTATAAGACACGCCACTACGGGTGGATACAATATCCCCTTTTCGAAACATCCAATAGTGGATACCATCTGCAAGTGGATACAGTTCAATAGCGAATACTATGCGCTATCAGATACAAACATTTGACGGACACACGTCATGACGACTCTATTGGTATGTCACGCTTGTGACCCAACTTTCATAATTGATGCGTCGTTGAATGCACCAAACATATATCCTATTCCCTGCAAAATAATGAAAATAACAGTAAGGGGGAAGTAGGGTCGAATCCACAGGGATCGGATTATACAAGTGCCTGTTTATCGAAATCCTGGGCAGAATCGTGCCCAAGAAATCTTGCGTTCTTGGAAAAATAAAAAACAGAATTAAAAATTTCATTCGGGAATAATGAAAACAGAATCTAAAGTGAATTGAAATTGTAAAATTAAATAAATTACGAAAAAGGAAAATAAAAGAGTTTAGAGAAGAATGAGTTTCTTATTTGGCGAGATTCTAGCCTCCGGTTGTCTCGTTCCTCCTTGGGTTCAATCTTCGGCTTTTAGATGACCTTTCTCTGCCCAAGTAAGCCTGTTATAGTGGAAGAGGACGCCTACGACCAGCAACTCCAAGAACTTAGACTTATGAATTTAGGGAGCCTGACTCTAGCCTGCAATCGATTTTGTGAGTCATTTATGCTAGATCAACGCTTCTCAATGGCGAATCCCACACCATTTTGTCTCTTTGGCTCGCCAACCTCTGACGCAGTAAGCTCACGAACCGACGGTGCAATCCTTCCAAAACACACAAAGCGGCCGCCTTTGCATACGTTGAAAGGGTTACTTTTAAAGGGACCTGGACGAAAGCGTCAGCCCCGTAATGCAGAGAAACGATGAATACCTGGGTGAGAAAGTTAAGTGCGAGTTCTAAGCCTCAAGAACCTCTTTAGGGCATTCGACAACCTTCAGCTAGATGGATTTTAGTGGCTCATAATTGTGGTGGAAAAATAAATAAATATATAAGTATGGAAAAGGGAATTTTTATTGAAAGAAAGATAAAGGTAGCACAAAAGACTTACGGGAGAAGAGTGTACAGAAAAAGATGAACCCCCTAAATGAGTCACTTCATCCCCTATTTATAGTACTAAGGTGGATGGACTAGTTCTACTCAAACTCCCAAAGATAATTATAAATTAATTAAAGATAAATAGAGATAAATAAAGAAATTAAATAATCCTCAATAATTATCCTAATATTAATTATTCTAATATAATTAAAATAGAGTTTGATAAAGCAAAGTCTCTTCTTTTTGCATTTCAATCCCTCTGCCCTCCATGTTTGGACTTTTGGCACCATCTTTTCCCTTTGTTGCACATTGGTCCATTTTGTCTCTAATTTCACAGTTTTGGCCCTTAATTTTGCTTTGGTCTCCAATTTAGTCCCTACGAGATAAAAGTCAATAAATAGCCCAAATTAGTAGAATCAGACTCAAAATTAATATGCAATTAGCACATAAAACATGACATTCTAGAGTGTTATCAAATCCCCCTTACTTAGCCCATGCTTGCCCTCAAGTTTGGTTCCTATCCACTGTGAAAATTAGATCCTGAAAGAAATTTTACTCCAAAGTTTTATAAAGATTAGTCAAAAATGCAAATGAAAAATAAAGAGAACTCTAAGCTTGCTTTAAGTAAAACAGAAAAAGTTTTCTAATTAACACACACAAAAATTAAAATCGTCTTGAATTATTTCATGCTATTTAGGTAAATTACCAAACCTACCAAGACACTCTATTTATTTTCTCCTTTAGTCCCCGACTGAAATTTTATTAGTACTATTTTTCTTTTCTTCTTGTTTTTTTTTCTTTTTTTTGCTTTTTTTCTCTCTTTTTTTTTATTTTCTTATTTTTCATTTTTTTATATTATTTATTTACTTAGGAATATATTGAACCTTTTGACGCGAAGAGTGATGCCAACCCAAGCACCCCACCCCGATTACTCAGCCCAACATACTTCTAAATATTATTTATTTCCGGTTAGCGGAGTTTTACTCGTCACGTCACACAACCTTTTGACGCGAAGTAGAATGACAACCCAAGCACCCCACCCCGGTTACTCAGCCAGTCACGTTCTGAGCCATACTCATAACCTTGGCTAGCGAATTCTTACCTATCACGTCACACAACCTTTTGACGCGAAGTAGAATGACAACCCAAGCACCCTACCCCGGTTACTCAGTCAGTCACGTTCTAAGCTGCACTCATAACATTGGAAATATTTATTAATCACAATTTTCGCGAAATATTAACTTCAAGAGGACCTAAGAGAAATAATCAAGTGTCAAAAATAAGTTTTAGTAACCACCTAATAGTCATGAACATAATTTAGGCATACAAACGTATTAAGTGTCCACTTGTTATTAAACTTGATCAATTTTACGAAAAGCAAGATAGAGTTAATTTATTACTCATAAACATTATTGGCCTAATAAGAATAAAACAGTGGATATAAAATCAAACAGACAGAATCAGAATTAACTCAGTGGCCAAGAATCATGTATGTGGGTCAAGCAATGGCAAGTCATGGGCAAATTCTTGGGCATGAAAAGCGACAGAATATTCTAAAAAAAAAAAAAAATTATGGACAACAAAAGAGCCTCAAGTAGAAAACACAAATCACAGCAGAAGACAACAGTAATACGAAGAGTTCCTCCACCTACTTAAAACACATTGCCCTCAATGTGGATGCAAAAGAAATAAATAGGAAGAAAAGTTTAGAAAAACTCCCCGTTAGGCTACTGAGCTACTGTCGATTGCGGAGGAGAGTGAGGAGTTCGGTGAGCTGCTCGCTAAAAGTGTCGAGTCGAGCCTCAATGCGCTCTAAACGTTGTTCAACCCTCGATGTGGGTTGGGCTGGAGCGGTAGCTGGTGCGTCAGGTTGATGTCGTTGTCGAAAGATGCATTCGGATGGTGTAGAACGAACACCAGGGAGACAAAGTGGAAGGAGGATGGAGTGCCAAGTAGGAGCCCCATTGAGTTGAGGCCTCGGACATCTAAAGGATCGGCCTGACAAGCAACATGTAAATATGAAATAGGAGCGTTAGAACCATGCAAAGAAAACGAAAGTTATGTAATAAGAGAACCTAAAATGAGAGGGCGTTTAGCTTTGATAACATGCTCGAATTGAAGTGCAAACCAATAACCCAAATTAACCGGATGACCGGTATACATACACCATAGAAAGAATAGTTCCGTCTTCGAGACGTTAGCCGGAGCATCTCGACGGCCTGAAAAATTGTAAGCTAAATAACGGTGTATGTAACATAAGGCAGGGTCGCGAAACCATAAATCTTTCGATGTTTTTGGGTTATATATAGTCTCGACATTATTAGTTAACAAAGAAAAAGCCTCAACAGCTTTGAAAGCAGTAGGAAATGTACACAAACTATTCTGAAAATCCTGAGACATAGCATACTCTTCAGTTACAAAAGATAAAGCAATATTAAAGTCAATAAGAGATAAACTATGCCTTGTACCTAATAACTGGAATTTGACAACACCAGGTGTGTCAATCGAAACAGGATTGTGCCGAATAAATTGAAAGGTAGAATAGAATTCAAAAACAAGTTCATAATAGGCAGAATAAGGGACATCAAAATTTCCAACCCAGCCAATATTCTGGAAATAATCGGTAACAGCAGTTTCAATGTCCAAGGCAGCCAAAATAGGTATCGACAAACACTTACAAGGTACTATCGCTTTATGGCAGATACCTGTTCCGAGCAGTAGAGGATGTGAAAGTAAGGTTACCGTGCAAATGGCCCTCCGGGGGTAAGATGTTGACGCGAGAACGATAGGTTCGGCATCGAGTCGGCACGAGATGGTTCTCGTTGGTATGGGTCGAGGGATGTGGCGTTGATTGTTCGGGCTGCATGGTGGGGTGGACGATTACGAGGCCGACGCGATGGTCCGGGCGACTTGTGGCATGACGGTGACGAAGAGGGCTCCGTCGGTAGGGGCGTTGGAAGGTGTTGTGGTAGATCGTGTTGTGAAGGGGTGGGGTGGTGTCGTGGCCAATGGGCAGGGAAGAGGCCGAACGGTGCAGAGAGGACGTCGGCGCGATGGGTGGTAGGCTTGTTTGTCCAGTAGGCGTCACGGAGGGCGTGGAGGCACGAGTGGTCAGAATGCTTGCGTGTGGGGGCGAAGATGGAGCGGGCAAGGCGGCTTGGGCGGCAGTCGATAAGGAGGAGGGAGAGGAAAATGGAGAGTTGGGCGAGGATGGCGTGTCGATTGGCGGCGAGGGAGAAGAGGAAGAAGAAGAGGCGTCGGTTAAATCGACGGCTTGGGGCGCGGATAGGCGACGGCGGTGCGAGTTGACGGTGAACGTGGGTTCAGCGACGGTGCGGCTCTGAGTACGGACCATCAGGGTCAGTCAGCGGCGAGTTTTGGAGGGCAAACGGCGGTTGGAAGGGAGAGAGAGGTGCTTGCGGCGGCTAAGGAAATGGAGGGAAAAGAAATGGGGAAAAAAATGTTTAGGTTTTGGGGTTTTAATTCGCTGATAAGGGGTGTTTGGCTGCAGGGTTATGGAATTCTAGACTGGAATAAACCTAGAATAGAGGCTGTTTGGTACCTTAGATAGGGCTGTTTGGCTCTATTTTGTCTCCCTCTTTTTCTGAATTTTTGCTCCATTTGACCTAATTAAAGAAGAGAATTTTATGAATATTTAAACAATAATAAAAAACATAAAAATGAATTAAAAATAAAAGAAAGTAATAAATAGGAAATAGAAACAAAAATGAAAATAAATATTGGGTTGCCTCCCAACAAGCGCTTGTTTTACGTCATTAGCTTGACGACTCAAACGGTTCTACGGAGGTTCCAAATAAATTTTTTCAATCGAGTGAGCTCGAAAATTCTCATAAAACGGCTTCAACCGCTGGCCATTGACTATGAACCACTTCCCTGATTCTTCACTTTCTACTTCAACTGCACCATGAGAGAACACTTCAGTAACAACGAAAGGTCCTTGCCATCGTGATCGAAGCTTACCTGGAAATAATTTCAACACAGAGTTATAAAGTAAAACCCGTTGTCCTACTGAGAAGTGCTTTTGAGCTATTTTCTTATCATGAAACAACTTGGTCTTGTTTTTAAAAATACAAGCATTCTCATAAGCATCGTTACGGATTTCTTCCAACTCTTGGATATCTAACTTCCTCACCTCTCCTGCAGGGTCTAGCTCCATATTACATTGTCGAACCGCCCAATAGGCTTTATGCTCTAACTCCACAGGAAGATGGTAAACTTAGCCAAAAACGAGCCTGTATGGGGTCATTCCAGTTGGTCCTTTATAAGCCGTTTAATAAGCCCACAGTGCGTCATTAAGCCGAAGACTCCAATCTTTTCGGTTGGGCCGAACTGTCTTCTCCAAAATAGTTTTTATCTCCCTATTTGAGACTTCGGCTTGTCCATTTGTTTGGGGATGGTATGCCGAAGCTATACGGTGATGGACTCCATATTTCGACAATAGTGCCTCCATGATTTTATTGCAAAAGTGGGTGCCACGATCACTGATTAAGGCTCGAGGTGTGCCAAACCTGGAAAAAATAGTTCGTTTTAGAAATTCCACAATGGTCTTGGCATTATCATTACGAGTAGGCTTTGCTTCTATCTATTTAGAAACATAGTCTACTGCGAGAATTATATATACATTGCTAAATGAAGAAATAAATGGACCTATGAAATCGATACCCCAAACATCAAAGATTTCGCATACATGAATCGGGGATAAGGGCATCTGATTTCGTTTAGTGATGTTACCTGTACGTTGGCATCTATCGCAAGACTTACAGAAGTTATACGCATCTCGAAAAATTGTGGGCCAATATAGCCCACATTCAAGCACCTTATGAGCAATTCTCTTAGGGCCAAAGTGTCCTCCGCAAGCTTCAGCATGACAAAAATTAAGGGTAGAAGTTACCTCAGTTTCTGGGACACATCGTCGAGTCATCTGGTCCGAACAGTGTTTCCACAAGTATGGGTCATCCCATTGGTAGTATCGAGCTTCTCGTCTAAGTTTATCCTTCATGGAACGTGTTAACTCAGTGGGTAACGAGCCTGTGGCTAAAAAATTTACCATATCAGCGTACCATGGGAGACATGCTTCGGTCGAGAATAGGCTTTCTTCAGGGAATTCTTCCTTAATAGGGACGTCATCAAAAGGCACTTTTATTCTGCTTAAGTGGTCAGCCACTAAATTCTCGCATCCCCTTTAGTCTCAAATTTCAACGTCAAACTCTTGGAGTAACAAAATCCACCTAATGAGCCTTGGTTTTGCATCCTTCTTTGCAATCAAGTACCTGAGTGCTGCATGATCAGAAAAAATAATTACTTTAGATCCCAATAAATAAGGTTGAAATTTATCTAAAGCAAATACTACGGCTAAAAGTTCTTTTTCGGTAGTGGTGTAGTTGCTCTATGCCGCATCCAGGGTTTTCGAAGCATAGCAAATGACATGGGGTTCCTTATCTATCCTTTGCCCTAACACCACTCCTACACTGCGTTCGCTTGCATCGCACATAATTTCAAATGGGTACTTCCAATTTGGCGGCTGCACTATAGGAGCAATGACCAACTTCTGCTTGAGTGTATCAAAAGCCTCCTTACACTTTTGGCCAAACTCGAACTGCTTATCTTTTTGTAACAACTCACAAAGTGGTTCTGCTATTTTCGAAAAGTTTTTTATAAAGCGCCTGTAGAACCCTACATGGCCAAGAAAAGAACGAATTTCCCTTGTAGTAGAGGGATAAGGTAAAGAATTTATAATGTCAATTTTGGCCTTATCGACCTCAATTCCCTTTGAAGAAACTATGTGCCCTAGAATTAAACCCTTGTCTACCATAAAATGACACTTTTCATAATTTAAGACAAGATTGAATTCTATACACCTGCTCAAAATTATCATTAAGTTTTTAAGGAATTCATCAAAACAATTCCCATAAATAGTAAAATCATCCATAAAAACTTTGATAATTTTTTCCACATATTCAGAAAATATACTCATCATGCATCTCTGAAAAGTAGCCGGCGCATTGCAAAGACCAAACGGCATCCTCCTATACACAAATGTACCAAATGGGCACGTAAAAGTGGTCTTCTCTTGGTCCTCTGGCGCGACCGGTATTTGAAAAAAACCTGAATATCCATCAATACAGCAAAAGTGAGTTTTTCCAGCTAACCTTTCAAGCATTTAATCAATAAAGGGAAGGGGAAAGTGATCTTTTCTAGTGTAAGAGTTCAACATCCTATAATCAATGCAGACCGCCACCCATTTTGCACTCGGGTTGGCACCAAGTCACCTTCGGCATTTTTCTTTACTGTCACGCCCGTTTTCTTGGGCACGACTTGCACTGGACTTACCCATCTGCTATCTGAAATGGGGTAGATCACGTCAGTATCTAAAAGCTTGATTATTTCCTTTTTTACTACCTCCATCATATTCAGATTTAGTCGTCTTTGCGCCTCTTGCCTCGGTTTCGCGTCCTCCTCTACGTAGATCCTGTGTGTGCACATCAACGGGCTTATTCCCTTTAAGTCTGCAATGCTCCAGCCAATCGCCTCCTTATGACTTTTTAATACACGAACCAAACTTT
The DNA here is from genome assembly GCA_005393395.2 of Gossypium australe. Taxonomy (NCBI): domain Eukaryota; kingdom Viridiplantae; phylum Streptophyta; class Magnoliopsida; order Malvales; family Malvaceae; genus Gossypium; species Gossypium australe. Next base: position 35,925,092 of record CM016626.1, on the reverse strand, counting down.
CCTCTTCATGGGGGGAGAGTCGATTGGAGACTATGACTGAGAGGGTATCGTCATTACCTAAAAACGCATACTTCAAATGTTCAGGTAGCAGTTTCAATTCCAATTCTGGTGCCTACATAACAGAAGGTAAAAGCTTAGTACCTAGGGATAACAACTCATTAACGGATTCAAATTTATCAAGGTCAAATTTAAAATCATAAATGGACTCAAAATTTTCTTCCACTAATGAGTCAATTATGTCGACACAATTCACGCTCAAAATTTCACTGGGATGGCTAATGGCATCGTAGACGTTAAATTTCACGATCTCCCCATCAAACTCCATTGTGAGAGTTCCACTTCGAACGTCAATTTTAGTACTAGTTGTACGAAGGAATGGTCGTCCCAACAAGAGATCTGAAGATCCCGGAGCACTGTCCTCCTCTATTTTTATCACGTAGAAATCTACAGGAAAAATAAGTTCGTTAACTTTTACCAATACGTCCTCGAGGACTCCTTTAGGATGCACAACGGACTTGTCTGCCAACTGGATAATAACACCTGTTTTTGTTAAGAAACCTGCATTAAGTGAGTCATAAATAGAATATGGCATTACATTTATGGAGGCTCCTAGATCACACATAGCCTTTTTAATTCCCAAATGACCTATTTTGCATGGTATTGCAAACATGCCCCTGTCCTTACATTTTGCCGGCATTTTCCGTTGTAACACTGCAGACACGTTTTCACCAACATTCACCCTTTCATTACCTGTTAATTTCCGCTTGTTGGTGCAAAGCTCTTTAAGAAATTTAGTGTACCTCGGTATTTGCTTGATGGCATCCAACAGCGGTATGTTGATTTCGACATTCCTAAATGTTTCGAGGATTTTCTTGTCCTCCTTACCTTTTCGACACTGGTTGAATCGTTCTGGAAATGGGGGTTGAATTTTGGGCAATGAGGGTTTCGGTAGGACCTGTTCGTCTTTCTCAGGTTTTTCTTGGGCATGATTTCTGTCGAGAAATGATTCCATTACCTTTCCACTTCGCAGCGTCACTGCATTCGCGTTTTGTCTTGGGTTTGGCTCTGTTTGTGACGGCAACTTCCCTTGAGAACTTATTCTCTCAATCGATGTGGTCAACTCCCTTATAGATGCCTCGGTTTTCTGTTGAAACTCAAGAACATTAGTTGCTAGTTTATTGACAATAGCTTCTAGAGAGTTACCTGGATTTTGTGGCTGCTGTAGAGGTCGGTTTTGGTATGGCTGATTATACCGTGGATTAGCTCCATAACTTAGGTTAGGATGATCCCTCCACCCTGGGTTGTAGGTATTAGCATAGGGATCATAACGCCTTTGTGGTGGCCCAGGGAAGTTTCCCACGACATCCAAATGAGCCATAGTGTCATCAATCAAACTGGGACATGCATCAGTTGCGTGCTCCGGTGTAGCACATATTCCACACAATCGAGCTGGTTTAGCTAAGAGAGCTCACAATATTAGTAAGTCTATCAAGTCTATCTTCTATGGAAGAATTACTTAGCTGGTGAACCCTTCTAGGGGGCTCAGGATTAGCTCGAAATTGCTGAGAATTTGCAGCCATTGTAGAGATTAAGTCCCTTGCTTGTTGGGGAGTCATGTTAACCAACGCTCCTCCACTAACGGCGTCTACCATATTCATCTCCATCGGTTTCAAACCTTCATAAAAGTACTGGAGGAGAGATTGCTCTGTTATACCGTGTTGAGGGCAGCTTGCACACAACTTCTTAAACCGCTCCCAATAATCGTAAAGAGTCTCTGCTTCTTTTTGCCTTATCCCCACGATCTCCCTTCTTAGCTCAGCTGCTCTAGATGCTGGGAAAAACCTGTTGAGAAATAAGCGAGATAGATCAGCCCAAGTAGTTATAGATCCAGGAGGTAAATAAAATAACCATTCCCTAGCTCAATCTGCTAGGGAAAAAGGGAAAGCGCGCAATTTAATTTGATCCTCAGTTACGCCTTGGGGTTTCATACTCAGACAAACCATATGAAACTCCTTCAAATGTTGATGGGGGTTTTCATTTTGTAACCCTAGGAATGTTGGCAGCAACTGAATTAACCTTGATTTTAGTTCAAAATCGGTATCCATAGTAGGATATGCGATGCACAGTGGCGGTTGTTCCGTCGGAGCTTCGGCTAGTTGCCGAATCATTTGAGCCATTGGTTCTTATACCAAATTAGGGTTTCCATCAACCCTAGCGTTGAGCACCTCTTCAAACGGATCGACTCCTTCTGCTTTACTTTCAAGTGTTTGAGTAGGGTTTTCATTAATCCTAGACTCTGCTTCGTCGTCGATTCTGATTTCTGGCAGTGGATTGCTTTGAGTCCCTACCACCACTGACTGCCTTTTCCTTAACTTTGTTTCTTTTCGATTAGCTTTTGTAGTCTTTTCGATCTCCGAGTCAAACGCAAGAGTGCCTGGAGCAGAACTGGTCATAGAAAACAAAAAACAAGATTAGTACGTTACCGATCCCCAGCAACGGCACTAAAATTTGATGCGTCGTTGAATAAACCAAAAATATATCCTATTCCCTGAAAAATAATGAAAATAATAGTAAAGGGGAAGTAGGGTCGAATCCACAGGGATCGGATTATACAAGTGCCTGTTTATGGAAATCCTGGGCAGAATCGTGCCCAAAAAATCTTGCGTTCCTGGAAAAATAAAAAACAGAATTAAAAATTTCGTTTGGGAATAATGAAAACAGAATCTAAAGTGAATTGAAATTGTAAAATTAAATAAATTACAAAAAAGGAAAATAAAAGAGTTTAGAGAAGAATGAGTTTCTTATTTGGCGAGATTCTAGCCTCCGGTTGTCTCGTTCCTCCTTGGGTTCAATCTTCGGCTTTTAGATGACCTTTCTCTGCCCAAGTAAGCCAGTTATAGTGGAAGAGGACGTCTACGACCACCAACTCCAAGAACTTAGACTTATGAATTTAGGGAGCCTGACTCTAGCCTGCAATCGATTTTGTGAGTCATTTATGCTAGATCAACGCTTCTCAATGGCGAATCCCACGCCATTTTGTCTCTTTGGCTCGCCAACCTCTGACGCAGTAAGCTCACGAACCGACGGTGCAATCCTTCCAAAACACACAAAGCGGTCGCCTTTGCATACGTTGAAAGGGTTACTTTTAAAGGGACCTGGACGGAAGCGTCAGCCCCGTAATGCAGAGAAACGATGAATACCTCGGTGAGAAAGTTAAGTGCGGGTTCTAAGCCTCAAGAACCTCTTTAGGGCATTCGACAACCTTCGGCTAGATGGATTTTAGTGGCTCATAATTGTGATGGAAAAATAAATAAATATATAAGTATGGAAAAGGGAATTTTTATTGAAAGAAAGATAAAGGAAGCACAAAAGACTTATGGGAGAAGAGTGTACAGAAAAAGATTAGTACGTTACCGATCCCCGGCAACGGCGCCAAAATTTGATGCGTCGTTGAATGCACCAAAAATATATCCTATTCCCTGCAAAATAATGAAAATAACAGTAAAGGGGAAGTAGGGTCGAATCCACAGGGATCGGATTATACAAGTGCCTGTTTATGGAAATCCTAGGCAGAATCGTGCCCAAGAAATCTTGCGTTCCTGGAAAAATAAAAAACAGAATTAAAAATTTCATTCGGGAATAATGAAAACAGAATCTATAGTGAATTGAAATTGTAAAATTAAATAAATTACGAAAAAGGAAAATAAAAGAGTTTAGAGAAGAATGAGTTTCTTATTTGGCGAGATTCTAGCCTCCGGTTGTCTCGTTCCTCCTTGGGTTCAATCTTCGGCTTTTAGATGACCTTTCTCTACCCAAGTAAGCGAGTTATAGTGGAAGAGGACGTCTACGACCACCAACTCCAAGAACTTAGACTTATGAATTTAGGGAGCCTGACTCTAGCCTGCAATCGATTTTATGAGTCATTTATGCTAGATCAACGCTTCTCAATGGCGAATCCCACGCCATTTTGTCTCTTTGGCTCGCCAACCTCTGACGCAGTAAGCTCACAAACCGACGGTGCAATCCTTCCAAAACACACAAAGCGGCCGCCTTTGCATACGTGGAAAGGGTTACTTTTAAAGGGACCTGGAAGGAAGCGTCAGCCCCGTAATGCAGAGAAACGATGAATACCTGGGTGAGAAAGTTAAGTGCGGGTTCTAAGCCTCAAGAACCTCTTTAGGGCATTCGACAACCTTCGGCTAGATGGATTTTAGTGGCTCATAATTGTGGTGGAAAAATAAATAAATATATAAGTATGGAAAAGGGAATTTTTATTGAAAGAAAGATAAAGGAAGCACAAAAGACTTATGGGAGAAGAGTGCACAGAAAAAGATGAACCCCCTAAATGAGTCACTTCATTCCCTATTTATAGTACTAAGGTAGATGGACTAGTTCTACTCAAACTCCCAAAGATAATTACAATTTAATTAAAGATAAATAGAGATAAATAAAGAAATTAAATAATCCTCAATAATTATCCTAATATTAATTATTCTAATATAATTAAAATAGAGTTTGATAAAGCAAAGTCTCTTCTTTTTGCATTTCAATCCCTCTGCGCTCCATGTTTGAACTTTTGGCACCATCTTTTCCCTTTGTTGCACATTGGTCCATTTTTGTCTCTAATTTCACAGTTTTGGCCTTCAATTTTGCTTTGGTCTCCAATTTAGTCCCTACGAGATAAAAGTCCATAAATAGCCCAAATTAGTAGAATCACACTCAAAATTAATATGCAATTAGCACATAAAAACATGACATTCTAGAGTGTTATCAATAACCTATATTTTAGACTTAGAGTTCTATTTAGGTAATAACTTTATTTTAAAATTAGCACAACTAATTATATCTAAATGTATAATTATCACTAACTTTTATTAAATCATAATTAGTTTTAAATGTATCATTATCACAACTTCTATTTTATTTCAAATTCTTTAATCAATAATATTAAATTAAATATTATAATTAAAGACTTGATGGACTCAAAACAGACAAACAGAAAACCATACTCAGAAGTAAAGTGGAGGCCCCCATCTGGACAAATGCTGAAGATAAACTTTGACGGAGCGTTTGATGAAAGACGAAAGCAATCGGCATCCGGCGTTGTTGTCAGGGACAGAAAGGGTCGCATTCTCCTTACAAAATCAGAACTTCACAGTGGAGTGGATTCCGCCTTTGCTGCAGAAGCATTTGCTTGCCGCCGTGCAACTCAAATAGCTCTCGAAAAAAACAGAGAGAATATTATTATCGAAGGTGATTCGTTGTCTATCATCAAGAAATGCAACAACCCAGATCTTGACAAATCAATGGTAGGGGGTTTATATACAGGATATTCGCAGATTGCAGGCAAAATGTAGGAAAATAAGATTCGAGTATACCCCGAGAATGGCTAACAACCTTGCTCATATAATAGCAACGAAATCTTTGAAACGGAGAGAGGAAATTTACCTGATTGAAGCAGTTCCCAGTTATGCAGAGCATCAGGCAAGAGATGAGAGTACGAGAGAACCAGATGGAGATGGAGTAGAGACGGAAGATAGAGGGGAGTTTTCAAAATGAAAACCAAACAGTCGTCTATGTTTATCACTTCCCTTGGTAATCTGATTTCGCCATTAATGAAGGAAATGATAGATGAGGCAGATTAGGCAGGCGAACAGGTGATGTGATTGGGCAGCAGATTTCGTCAGTTTTTTTAATTATGGTCTCTAGAGTCTTCTTTGAGACGTTTGATTTTTTAATTTAGGGCCTTCAATGTTAGTCTATTTTGCTGGGCCTCTTTTGGGTCTGGTCTTTTTCTATTTGTTTTATTGCTTTTGTAAACTTATTTTTTAATCACAAAGCCTAATCTGATTTGAATAAAAAAATTTATAATTATTTTTAAATTTAAATTTAGTAATATGAAAAAAATAAATAAAAAGTATTTTTGAAAAATATTTCCAAACTTATGCTTTAGATTAATAATATTTCAAATAATAGCTTCGACAAACCTTCAAATTAGCAAAGTGTTCGTAGCATGTTATGCACGATGCTAGTACTTTCGAAGCTAATTATATAAAGAAACTACGTAATTATATGCATACATGTTATTAGTATTTCTGTGTTATATAATTTAAAAATCCAAATCATTATCTTCCTATTTTTATCTGATCAAAATTATCCAAAACAACTACTATCAAAAGTTAGGATAATGAAAAGGTCCAAAAGAGTATCACGTGGACTAAATTAAAATATAAATTAATAATGAAATAAAATTTCTCTAAACTGAATTTCTTTATTTTAATGTACGGGATAATGGCAAGAAATACCTTGTACTTTAACAAATTTGTTAGTGTGATATCTGTAGTTTTAATTTGTCCGATTTAGTATCTATCCTTTTGTTCTGTTTAACTTTTTAGAACTTTGATCTAACGGTGTTTTTTTTTTTTGTCAAAAAATGACATATCAACCACTGAAAGAAAGCCACGTGGTAATGTGGAATTGGTCTAAAAAAACGAAATAGGCAAGAAGGAAGGACTTGCAAATAAAAATTTCTTTTTTGATAAAAAAAAACCCTTTTATCCGAATAAAAAGTTTTTTTCCGGTTTTATTTATGTACTTTTCCGTTTATTTTTTCATTATTTATTCTTCACCTTACACAAGAAAACTTTCTTGATATCCCTTTTATTTATTTGTTTTTTTAAAAGATTAGATATATGATTAATAAAATTAAATTTTACTTGTATATTTATTTCAGACAATATTTTCTTATATTTTTTATAGCTCAAAAGGTACCAATAAAATTAAAACATTAATACATTCATTATATTTTTAAATAAAAATAATTTTAATACTTTTAAATTTTATATAAGTTAGAAAAAAAATCATCTTTAGTGAATCTAACAAATGGTTGTTCATATTCATTTTGGACTTGACTTTTAAATAGTTTTTACTAAGGCCATCAATAAAAAATCAAAAAATTAATTGAACCCTTATGAAACGATGCACCCAATTGAGTCTTCAATGACTCAAGAAAATTATTTTGCCCTTCTCATTAATGAAAGCAATCTATTGAACAATTTGACCATTAATTGCGATGATGTGGTTGACGAAAGCCACCAGAAGCTATCATGTGACAGTATGTTAATTGGCATGCCATGCCACATCAGCAAACTTAAAAAAGTATAACAATATTTTAAAAATAATAACTTTTAAAATTTTTACTGACATGGCATGCCACATTAACATATTATCACATGGCAGTTGTTGGTGGCTTCTATCTATCAACCATGTCATCGCAATTAATGGTCAAACCAGTCAACTAAAGTTTCCATTAACGGGAGGGACCAATTGATTTTCTTTTTTGAGTCATTGAGTGCTCAAATTGATTTTTCATAAAGGCTTAATTGATTTTTTTATTCACAGTTTTTTCTCTTTAGCCTTTTATTAATTTTAAAATTTTTAAGGTTTTAAATTTTATTTAATACTTTTATAAATTTTAATAGTGTTTTATAAATTTATAAAAAAATAATTTTTTTAAATTAAAAAATTAAGTCTAAAATTAATGGTTGTTTAGGTTCATTCTAGTAGAATTTTTTAAATAATTTTTATTAAAAATTATTTAAAACATTTTACTAGAATGAACTTAGACAATCATTTGAGAGTTGATGTACAGCACTAACGTAGCATTGTCACATCAACAACTATTGTTGATGTGGAGCACCACGTCCGCATTGTAATAGTACAAGATAGAAAACATTGGTTGAAAGGCTTAATTGATGCAATTTGAGAGTTTAAAGACTTAATTGAGTATATTTTTCTCGGAGGGAATTAAACAACTTTTCACCAAAGTTCAAAAGCTTATCTACTTTTTTAGCCTTTTCCTTGTCTAATCTATCAAGACATAAAATTTAATTATTATTTTAAAAATTATTTTACTTCTAATTAATAGATTAATTAAAAAATTCTTGAAATTCCCCGAGGATTTCACTTTAGTATGGTTGAAAAGAAGAAAGCTTAGTCAATATTAAAGGGTATTTGGTGGGTCATCTTTTAATGGATATTGGAGCTTATACTAGAGAACTACAGTTGTTGTGGTTGGCATGGAAGCTACCCCATCATTTAATGGATATTGGAGCTTATACCTTAAAAACCTCTACTTAAAACAACCCACCATGTCAGCAAGCTTCAACTAATTGCCTATTATCTACCTTTAATGTTAGTTTTATTTTGTAAATTTGTAATATTATTTACTGTCTCTCGTATGCTCTTATAATTGGCATCAGAATGTCAGTGTAACGTTATATCAGGAGAAATAATATCGTAGTATTCATTGTAAATTCTTATCCTTATTTTCAGTCATACTTGTTTATCTTAAAACTCATATATATGTTATTCTATCTTATTATAGCCTGTTTATGTCTGGGTGAGACTATTAGCTTTTTAAAGATAAAATTTGCAATCATGCTACGTATCTTGATTTTAAAAATGAGAATAATATTTCAGCTCTTAGTAAGGGTTTTAATAGTTTAATTTCTATATATTTTCATAAGTTATATAATAAAGTTAGTAAAATAGAACAACAAATAAATAATTTAGGAGAAGTTACAGAATTAGATTTGAACAATGAATCTAAAGAAACCTTATCTGAAGTTAATAATAAATAAGAACAAGTTCTTATTAATAAAAATATAAAACAAAAAATAGATTTAAGACATTTCTATTATGGAAATAGTAACATAATATTAACTTTGTCAGAAGAAGAAGACACTTACTCTGAAGAATCATCTACCAAAAACAAAAGACATAAAAAATTGAAAAATAGAAAAAGAAAATATATTTATCAACAAAAATATGATTTCCAATCCTATAAACAACTTATAGAACATTAGAAGAATAAATTTACTAAGACGTGTGATAAAAATGAAAGAATAGAATATCTAAACCTAATAGAACAAAAAACATAAAGATTTGTTTACATTATTTAATTATCATTATATGTTAAACTATGATACTACAAACAACAGTAGTAGTAGTTCTAATAATTTTGATAATTTTAAAAACTTAGAAGACATAAATGTTACAAGTTACAAATCTGATGAAGAAAATACTTCAACAGATGAAGAAGAAAATATAGAAATATTAGAACCAATTGATACTGATCAAATAGACTATAATCCTCATGGAAAAAGAAAAATAGAGCCAGATCTTCAAAAAGATAATTATTTAAGATCTTTTCATAAAAACTATTAACAAGTTGAAAATACAACTAGAATTTTTGGTAATCAAATCGAAAATATTGCTACTAATGAAATAAAATCTGAAAATTTAGGAGAATCATCTACTCAACCAGTCCTACATAGAATAGATGATCTAAACAAAAGAAATGTTGCCCAAGGAGGAATATATTTAGATCTAACTAATATTCCTATAGCAGACTATGAAAAACTCATAGATGGTTGGGCACAATCTATGACTATAGTTGTTAACAACATGTGGTCAAAAGAAAAAAATTTAAACTACTTTGTTGAAACATTTCGAGGAGATGTTTTACAATTTCTAAGAAGAAGGGAAGAATCAAAAAAAAGGAAAAGAACAGAAAGAATAGTTAATCAACCAGAAACTTTCAAAGATTTATTAAAAGGGTTAACTTTTATTCTAAAAACATAATTTTGTGGATATACTGATAAAAAAGATCAAGATTGTCTGTCTAGTTATGTATTGTCAAAAATTAAATTATGTGACATCAGATGCCTAGAAAAATTTTCTAAGTTCTTTTTCATAAATATCAAAAACTAAAAAATGAAAATATAAATTTGTGAAAAAAATCAATATTTCCATAAATTACCATGACCATGGGATAAGATTTGTATAAAAAAATACGATTCTTATTTAGAAAAGCATAGTAAAATAGCTGGTGTAGAATCAAAAAGTATAGATTCTATAGGAAATATAATTAATTTTGCAAAAGAAAGAATAACTATGCAGTGTTTACAAAGTAAGGCCTCTAAACAAGTAGCATAAATTTAGATGTAAATCAGTACTGTAATAACCCATTTATGCCTGGGCTTAAAACAAACAAAAGCCAAAATAAATAAAATAAAATAATAATAAAATATCCAGTTTATTTGTACAGTCCATTTACAAAACCAATAAATTTCCCGTGGCCCAACTAGCCCAAAAAGAAACCCAGCTAAACCTAATCCCATTACCCAACTAGACCCACTAACCCAATACCAAAACCCGTTACACCCTTAGACCCAGACCCAACAGACCCAATACTAAGCTGGCCCAAGTGGCCCAAATAGCTTGCGGACGCAGGAAACCCTAGGTTTCCACTGCGCCGCAAGCGCCCCAGCAAGTAGCCCTTCCTCGCGCCCACGCCTTGCGGCGCGAATCACTCTGACGTCGGACTTCTCGCTCCCGACCTGCAAAAAAGGAAAGAATAGCAGCAAAAATGGCAGAATCGGTGTATTTCCTTTTTTCTTCATTTTTTTTGGGTTATAAAAACCTCAAAAATCCATAAAACGGAGGCACACAGAGAAATACATACATAGACAAAAATATACTGAAATAAAAATACAGAGAACTTTAACAGCAGAGGTGATTTTTTATTTTATTTTATGTTGTTTATTTTCTTCTTTTTTCTTTTGATCTATGCATTTTTTACATGTAAATATACTATTTTCAAAAAAATAAAAGAAAAAGGGGGTTGCCTCTTTATTGGCGCTGAAAAACTGAGGTTTTTAGCCTCCAGCCACCGTCCGCGGTGGCGCGTGAGACGCGTGGGTGTAGTAGCCCTAAGGTCTGCCGATTGGAGCCAAATGGGGGAATGGGGGATTTCAGAGGATTTTTTGAAGTTTTTTTTTTAAAAACAGATTAAAAATGATTTTTTTATTAAAACTGACTTATATAGGCTGCTGGAACGGCGTCGTTTTGGGGGGTTACCTTTAAAGGCCAAAATGACGTCGTTTAAAAGGCTGAGACCCGCGCGTTGACTCGACCCGGGGAGGATCCGTGTGTTTTCGTTTAAGAGTCTAATTGCCTATAGGCCCTTCCGCATTTTTGCAAATTTACAATTATGTCCGAATAGCATTTTTTATTTTTCAATTTAGCCCTAAAACTTATATTCTGTTACAATTTGATCCTCGGGCTATTTAAAGACCAATGACAGAATGGCGTCGTTTAGGAGATATGGCATAATTGCCAAATAGATCCCTACAGTGTGACGCGCGTTTTTTTTATCCTTTTACATTATTTTTATTTCTATTTAATCCCTGTCTTTTTTTGTTTCTTAAAACATTTTTTTTATTTTAACATTATTATTTTATCATATTAAAATTCTATATTTTTTTATATTCATTTATTAATAGTATAAAGTTTTTTAGGAGTTATCTTTCTTAAAAATGTATTATTTATATATATATTAAATTATTACTATTTATTATTTTATTTAGCCTAATATTATTTATATATTACATATTATTTTATAATTTATATATTAGTTATTATATTATACATTTTTTGTAACACCCTAGAATTTGAGTTTGTATGTGTTTTATAAATTGGTGATTAAGTTTGTTAGATTATTAAATTTTGTTTGTTAAGGAGGTCCAGAGAAGGTTTGCGATCTATTCGGACCTAGTGAAAATTTTTATCATTTGGTACTTTAAGAGAGGAAGTCAGTGGATTTATAGCATATGGAAATTTTTGAGTAAGTATATAGCATAAATGAGCTATTGGTTAAGAGGATATGCACCACATGTATTGTCTTGAGGGGAGAGGTTCGAATCCCTTGGTATGCATTTTTATGACTTAAAATTTTTTTTCTTTCTTTCTTTTCACTCATCTAGTTTGTGTCGGTCAAGCTTTATTTTTGGAAGGTTGGACTTTTGGTTTTATGACAAGGTGGCTAATGGATTAAGACAAGAATTAACATAGTGAAAGGAATCAATAGGATAAGGTAGGTAGGGGAACAAGTGGCTTAAATTGAGGAATGTTTTATGGAAAGAATAGTTGGTAAAGGTTGACTCTCTTGGCCATGAACTTGGTGGGTTTTGGGGGCTAGAGGGATTGGCCGAATATTGATAGGGATTAGGAGCTAGTTGGTCAAATTTCTTTAGCAATTTTGTGCACTATTTTCTTTTCTCTCCAAACTTCTCTCCCTAGTCAATTTTTGTCATGAGCATTGGTAAAGCTTTTGTTTTCTTTTGGTCATTTCATTTTTAACCATTTTGGTACCATCCTTTTCTCCCTAAACTCTTTTCCTTTTTGTGCAAAAATCGTACAACCTTGAGGGACATTTTCAATTCCTTTCTTCCTTGGCCGAATGAACACCAACCTCAAAACGTCTTCTTTGTTCATTCTCCATCCTTGAAAACCAAAACATAAACATCTTATCCCCTATTTCTTTTTCTTCTTTACTTCTTACAAAAGACTCTCAAACATCTCTCTCCCTAATTCTTCACCATGGCCGAATGTCAATAATCATCTCCTTAGCCGAATCTTTTTCTTCTTCGTAGTGTTCTAAGTGGGTGGCCGTGTATCATCCGTAGCCACAATTCAATCAGTGGAAATCGGATTCATCAACGTTAAGGTAAAGAGTTTTGTCATGGTTTATTTCGATCTCTCATTGCTCGGTTATTTTGCAAATCAGATCGAAGGTTATGACTAATCGATTATTTTAGGGATTGAATCACTCGCTCTTCTCTACTCGTTGACCTTTGGAAGTAGTGGTAAGTCGAAATCCTCTCCCTAAACAACTACTTTCTCTCATCGTGGTATTTTCTGATCGAGTGTTATGGTGCATAGGTACCGACGATCAAGAAGGTTTAGTCCTTACCGAAATCAGGTGTGTAATCTCACACCTCTTTGAATGTTGGCATAAAATGTTCTGTGATTCGTTCGAAAGACCAAAAAGCCAAAACCGGCATCTGTGACCACTCGGACGTACGCATGTTCGAAGTGGTAATCATATTTTGCAATGAAACAGTTTTGGTTAGCAGCAGTGACGTGAATTTGAAAAATCACCAAAAATAGTGAAAATTGAATTAGAAAGTAAAAGAGATATTGATTGAAAGATAATTGAGTCTATTTTCTTATAAAAGAAACAGAGCAAGCAAAGGATTAGTTTATTTTGATATTTTTAGATTTTTGTGAGACTGGTTCAGAGTGATTTCGAGATCCCCTGTTCTAATTTGGAAAAATCATTAAAAATTGATAAAAACTAATTTTGGCACAAAACCTATATGATTTGATTCCTTAATGAGTCTATTTTTATAAGAAACAAACTAGAATATCATTTGAATTCTGTACAAAAAGATAATTAAATTTTAGCAAAGAATGGTCGGAATTGTCAGACAGCAGAAAAGGGGAGAGTTTGAAGAATAAACTGTACTAATTGGATAAGTAAAAAATTCTATAAAAATTATAGTAAAAATATATATGAGTCTAGTTTCAAAGAATATTTACGGATCTAAATTTCGAGTTTCCTAACTCGAGTTATAGTCAATTTAGTCAACATAATGCGGATGGACAGTTTCAATTTTTATGCCCCAAACAAATTACCCTTGGTGGGTAAAATTTCTGAATTATGAATATACCATCAATAGGTCGTTTTTATCAGAATACCTTAACGGGCTGAATTGTTTAAATGCCTTTAAAGTGTTGATTTACGAAAATGCCTCTAATGGGCCAAATTACGAAAATGCCCTTAATGAGCCGAAATACGAAAATGCATAAATAAGCCAATTTGATAATTTACTATATGGGTAAATTTGATATTTAATATATGGGCCAAAAGTGATATTAGATATATGGGCCAAATGTGTTATTTGATAAATGGGCCATATTGATATGTGATGAATGGGCCAAATGTGTTATTTGATAAATGGGCCATATTGATTTATGATGAATGGGCCAAATGTGTTATTTGATAAATGGGCCATATTGATATGTGATAAATGGGCCAAATGTGTTATTTGATAAATGGGCCATATTGATATGTGACAAATGGGCCAAATGTGTTATTTGATAAATAGGCCATATTGATATGTGACAAATCGGCCAAATGAAAATGCATACTATATGTACATGATTTGCATGGGTTGGGATTTTGATGAAGAGAAGTTCTGGTAGCTTTGCTACAAAATTCTGGTGGCTTGTCCACAAATTGATAAATGGCTTAATGCCCAGTTTGAAATATGGCTAAATGCCCAGTTCGAAATATGGCTAAATGCCCAGTTTGATTTATGGCTTAATGCCTAGTTTGGTGTGTTGGCGAGGTGGGTGACTAAAGCTCCCCACAGGTGTGCTGGTTGGTACGGGTGGTGTGTAGCGGATGGAAATTAGGTTGGGTTGGGAATTGCATATCACTTGCATATTATATGTTATTATTAATGGGCTTAGACCCAAATAATTGCTTAATGAGATATTGGCCCAGTGGACTATGGTAAGTGGGTTACACACTGAGTTCTTGTAACTCACCCCTCTTTCTCTTAACCCTTTCAGGTAATGCTTAATGACGTGGACTTGGGCCATAGATGACTCGATGGAGGCCATACTTCAGAATGATTTATTTGGACTTTAGACTTCTTTCTCGTTTATTTTATTACTTTACTATTTTAGGTTAAATGTTGTAATAAGGCCTCTGGACTTTTTTTTATTTTGCTTTATTGTTGGGATGTTTTTATTATTTTTCTTAAATTGTTTAAAGAGGGAATTTTCTGAAAACTCATATAATGGTTTCCAACAAATGGATTTTCAAAATAAACTTACATAAATATTTTAACTCAGAAATTTTTTCTCAAATTCTCATCAATGTTTTCAAAAGTCACGGTTTTGTAAGATCATTAGTTCAAATTTATCGATTTATCAATCAAATCTTTGAGGTTAGTAGTATTTTATCAAATCCAACTTGTTTTCTTGATTTTAACAAAGTAATATTTTAGTACGAATAAAAAGGGTTTAACATATTTTGCTTGTGTGACATGCCAAATTCGCTCGTAACGCATGGGCCGGGTTTGAGGTGTTACATTTTATGGTATTAGAGCTCGGTTGCAAAACTCGGCTGTGGTTTGGGTTCAAAAGTGTTTTCCAAAGCTGTTTAAAATTTTAATTTATAAATGCATGTTCTAAAGGAAGTATGACACCACGGGTATTCGGCACCAAGTCAAGTAAGTATGTGTTTTTATTTATGATTATTGTGTTAGTACTGTGGTAAGAAAATTCCACAAAATAGAATACTCTCGAACTTTTAGCTTTAGGAGCTAAAACTATAGAGATTGAGACTTTAGGATACGTTTTACGAAAACCACTTCAACTCTTATACTTCATAAGACATTGTTTAATAAACATCGAATATATATTGATTCATAAGACTTATAATTAGATTAAATCGACATTAGTGAACATGAATGCTAGAGGACGTAGACGTGGTAGTGGCCGAAGTGTTAGGGCTAGACCTTCAGCACTGAGGCATGTGCCCGAAAGGGAGGCCTTGACATCGCCAGTAGTTGAGACGGAGTATCATGATCGAGCTGGTGTTGACGAGCTAACTCGGATAGTTAAGGAGATATTGGAGAAGGTTAAAGGAATCGGTGAAGCATTTCGAGTTTGGTCTGTGGACTGTAAGGAGGAAATAGATCGTGGTTCTTTTGGGTCGCAGTCTCGTTTTGTGAAGCGTTCTAACCTTCATTAGTGCGTTGGATACCAAGGAATTATCGATGGAAGGCGTTAGAACGGTAAAGGAGTTTTCGGACGTTTTACCCGAAGAACTTCCAGGATTGCCTCCGGATCGTGAGGTAGAGTTTGGCATTGAGTTATTGCCAGGAACGGCTCCGGTGTACATTGATCCTTATAGAATGGCGCTGAAGGAGTTAGCGGAGTTTAAAGCTCAAATTCAGGAGTTGTTGGATCGGGGATTCATTCGACTGAGTGTGTCACCATGGGGAGCACTGATCTTGTTCGTCAAAAAGAAAGATGGGTCGATACGTATGTGCATCGATTATAGGCAGTTCAATAAGTTGACGATCAAGAATAGGTATCAGTTGCCGAGAATCGATGACATGTTTGATCAATTGCGAGGAGCTTCGGTTTTCTCGAAGATAAATTTGAGATCTGGTTATCACCAGCTTAAGGTCAAGGAGGCGGATATTCATAAGACAGTGTTTCGAACTCGTTATGGACACTATGAGTTCTTGGTGATGCCGTTTGGGTTAACCAATGCACCAGCTACATTTATGGACATGATGAATCGGGTCTTCCAACCCTATTTAGACCGCTTTGTAGTGGTATTCATAGATGTTATCTTGGTATACTCTAGGACTGAAGAGGAGCATGATTCACATTTGCGGGTCGTGTTGCAGATATTGCGAGAAAAGCAACTTTATGCCAAATTCAGTAAGTGTGAATTTTAGCTGAAAGAAGTGACCTTCTTGGGGCATGTTGAGTCAGCCGAAGGAATTAGAGTTGATCCCCAGAAAGTAGAGGCTGTGTTGGATTGGAAACCACCAAAGTCAGTGGCTAAAATTTGGAGTTTCTTAGGATTGGCTGGTTATTATTGACGTTTTGTTGAGGGGTTTTCGTTGATTGCTGCACCCCTAACTAAATTGTTGCGCAAGGGAGTACCATTTCTATGGTCAGATCAGCAGCAAGAAAGTTTCGAGAAATTGAAGAAGATTCTGACGGAAGAGCCAGTAATGATTCAATCTGAGGCTGGAAAAGAGTTTGTTGTTTACTGCGATGCGTCACGCACGGGCTTAGGATGTGTATTGATGCAAGGTGGGAAAGTGGTGGCTTATGCATCTAATCAGTTAAGGTCGCATGAAGTGAATTATCCTACTTACGATTTGGAGTTCGCTGCAGTGGTGTTTGCTTTGAAGATTTGGAGGCACTACCTATACGGTGAGAAGTCGATCATTTATACGGATCATAAGAGTCTAAAACACCTCCTTACTCAAAAGGAGTTGAACTTAAGACAGCTGAGATGGATAGAGCTGTTGAAGGATTATGACTTCTCAATCGAGTATCATCCCGGAAAGGCTAACGTGGTGAAGACGCACTGAGTCGTAAGGTGATATCGGATTTGAGAGCGATATTCACTCATCCTAGTCTGTATGAAGATGGTAGTCTGCTAGCTGAACTTCAGGTGAAGCCTACAAGGGTAGATCAGATTAAGGAAAAATAGTTATCAGACGAAAAGTTGAGTTCCTTATTTCAGCTAGTGGAAAGTGGTGTGATAGAGGATTTTGGATTGAATAATGACGGAGTACTGTGTTTTCGTGAAAAGAATCGGCATGCCAATAGATTCGGAATTAAGACAAATAATTCTGCGAGAGGCGCATAGTAGTTCTTATGCTATGCACCCCGGGGGAAATAAAATGTATCGAGACCTTCGTAATCAGTATTGGTGGCCAGGGTTGAAACGGGAAGTTACAGATTTTGAAAGTAAGTGCTTAACATGTCAGCAAGTGAAGGTAGAACATCAAATGCCATCGGGATTGCTGCAACCGGTGAAGATTCCATTATGGAAATGGGAAAGAATAACGATGGACTTTGTTAGTGGGTTACCCTTATCGCCTACTAAGAAAGATTCCGTCTGAGTAATAGTGGATCGGTTGACAAAAACTGCCCGTTTCCTACCTGTTCGTACAGATTACTCATTGCAGAAGTTGGTCAAGTTGTACGTAGCTGAGATCGTGAGGTTACATGGGGTACCAGTGTCTATTATTTCGGACAGGGACCCTAGGTTTACATCACGATTTTGGAAAGCCTTACATGAAGCTTTGGGAACAAAGTTAAATTTCAGCACGGCATTTCATCCTCAATCAGATGGTCAGTCTGAGAGAGTAATCCAAATTCTGGAAGACATGTTAAGGGGCTGTGTGATTGACTTCAGCGGTAGTTGGAAGGATTTCCTACTGTTGGCAGAGTTTGCTTATAACAATAGCTATCAATCCAGCATCCAGATGGCACCCTACGAGGCGTTGTATGGTCGTAGGTGTTGTACTCCTACTTGTTGGACTGAGCTGGGGGAGCGACAGTTATTGGGTCCTGAGCTAATTTCAGAGATGGAGAAAAAAGTAAAGGTAATTCGGGCACGGTTAAAGGAAGCTTCGGATAAGCAAAAATCGTATACGGATTTGAAGCGTAAGGATATTGAGTTTGCGATGGGGGATCAAGTCTTTTCAAAGGTCCCACCTTGGAAGAAGATCTTCAGATTTGGAAGGAAGGGCAAGTTGAGCCCCCCGATTTATTGGACCATATCGTGTTGAAACGTTTTGGGCCAGTAGCTTATCAGATTGAGTTACCTTCGGAATTGAGTCAGATTCATAATGTTTTCCATGTCTCAATGTTGAGGCATTATCGATCGGATCCGTCTCACATTGTACCGGTGGAGGAAGTTGAGTTAAGGCCTGACTTGTCTTCGAGGAAGAACCAGTGAAAATTTTAGATCGGGATGTTAAAGTGCTGAGAAAGAAGTCAGTACCGTTAGCAAAGGTTCTTTGGCGTAATCACGGAGCGAAAGAAGCTACGTGGGAGTCTGAGGACACAATTCGACAGCAATATCCTCACCTCTTTTAACCAGGTAAATTTCGAGGACGAAATTTTCTTAAGGGGGTAGAATTGTAACACCCTAGAATTTGAGTTCGTATGTGTTATATAAATTGGTGATTAAGTTTGTTAGATTATTAAATTTTGTTTGTTAAGGAGGTCTTGAGAAGGTTTGGGATCTATTCGGACCTAGTGAAAATTTTTATCATTTGGTACTTTTAAGAGAGGAAGTCAGTGGATTTATAGCATATGGAAATTTTTGAGTAAGTATCTAGCATAAATGAGCTATTGGTTAAGAGGATATGCGCCACATGTATTGTCTTGAGGGGAGAGGTTCGAATCCCTTGGTATGCATTTTTGTGACTTCAAAATTTTTTTTCTTTCTTTCTTTTCACTCATCTAGCATGTGTCGGTCAAGCTTTATTTTTGGAAGGTTGGACTTTTGTTTTATGACAAGGTGGCTAATAGATTAAGACAAGAATTGACATAGGGAAAGCAATCAATAGGATAAGGTTAGGTAGGGGAACAAGTGGCTTAAATTGAGGAATGTTTTATGGAAAGTATAGTTGGTAAAGGTTGACTCTCTTGGCCATGAACTTGGTGGGTATTGGGGGCTAGAGGGGTTGGCCGAATATTGATAGGGATTAGGAACTAGTTGGTCAAATTTCTTTAGCAATTTTGTGCACTATTTTCTTTTCTCTCCAAACTTCTCTCCCTAGTCAATTTTTGTCATGAGCATTGGTAAAGCTTTTGTTTTCTTTTGGTCATTTCATTTTTAACCATTTTGGTACCATCCTTTTCTCCCTAAACTCTTTTCCTTTTTGTGCAAAAATCATACAACCTTGAGGGACATTTTCAATTCCTTTCTTCCTTGGCTGAATGAACACCAACCTCAAAACTTCTTCTTTGTTCATTCTCCATCCTTGAAAACTGAAACATAAACATCTTATCCCCTATTTCTTTTTTCTTCTTTACTTCTTACAAAAGACTCTCAAACATCTCTCTCCCTAATTCTTCACCATGGCCGAATCTCAATAATCATCTCCTTAGCCGAATCTTTTTATTCTTCGTAGTGTTCTAAGTGGGTGGCCGTGTATCATCCGTAGCCACAAGTCAATCGGTGGAAATCGAATTCATCAACGTTAAGGTAAAGAGTTTTGTCATGGTTTATTTCGATCTCTCATTGCTTGGTTATTTTGCAAATCAGATCGAAGGTTATGACTAATCGATTATTTTTAGGGATTGAATCACTCGCTCTTCTCTACTCGTTGACCTTTGGAAGTAGTGGTAAGTCGAAATCCTCTCCCTAAACAACTACTTTCTCTCATCGTGGTCTTTTTTGATCGAGTGTTATGGTGCCATAGGTGCCGACGATCAAGAAGGTTTAGTCCTTACTGAAATCAGGTGTGTAATCTCACACCTCTTTGAATGTTGGCATAAAATGTTCTGTGATTCATTCGAAGGACCAAAAAGCCAGAAACCAGCATCTGTGACCACTCGGATGTACGCATGTTCGAAGTGGTATTCGTATTTTGCAATGAAACATTTTTGGTTAGCAGCAGTGATGTGAATTTGAAAAATCACCAAAAAAGTGAAAATTGAATTAGAAAGTGAAGGAGATATGGATTGAAAGATAATTGAGTTTATTTTCTTATAAAAGAAACAGAGCAAGCAAAGAATTATTATATTTTGAGATTTTGTGAGACTAGTTCAGAGTGATTTCGAGATCCCCTGTTCTGACTTGGAAAAATCATTAAAAATTGATAAAAACTAATTTTGGCACAACATTTATATGGTTAGATTCCTTAATGAGTTTATTGTTATAAGAAACAAACTAAAATATCATTTGAATTCTGTACAAAAAGATAATTAAATTTTAGCAAAGAATGGTAAGAATTGTCAGACAGTAGAAAAGGGGAGACTTTGAAGAATAAACTGTACTGATTGGATAAGCCAAAAATTCTAGAAAAATTATAGTAAGAATATATATAAGTCTAGTTTCAAGGAAAATTTACGGATTTAAATTCTGAGTTTTCTAACTCGAGTTATAGTCAATTTAGTCAACATAATGGGGATGGACAATTTCAATTTTTATGCCCCAAACAAATTACCCTTGGTGGGTAAAATTTTCGAATTATGAATATACCCTCAATAGGTCGTTTTTATCAGAATAACTTAACGGGCTGAATTGTTTAAATGCCTTTAAAGTGTTGATTTACGAAAATGCCTCTAATGGGCCAAATTACAAAAATGCCCTTAATGAGCCGAAATACGAACATGCATAAATAGGCCAATTTGATAATTTACTATATGGGTAAATTTGATATTTAATATATGGGCCAAAGTGATATTTGATATATGGGCCAAATGTGTTATTTGATAAATGGGCCATATTGATATGTGATGAATGGGCCAAATGTGTTATTTGATAAATGGGCCATATTGATATGTGATAAATGGGCCAAATGTGTTATTTGATAAATGGGTCATATTGATATGTGACAAATGGGCCAAATGTGTTATTTGATAAATAGGCCATATTGATATGTGACAAATCGGCCAAATGAAAATGCATACTATATGCACATGATTTGCATGGGTTGGGATTTTGATGAAGAGAAGTTCTGGTAGCTTTGCTACAAAATTCTGATGGCTTGTCCACAAATTGATAAATGGCTTAATGCCCAGTTTGAAATATGGCTAAATGCCCAGTTTGATTTATGGCTTAATGCCCAGTTTGGTGTGTTGGCGGGGTGGATGACTAAAGCTCCCCACAGGTGTGCTGGTTGGTACGGGTGGTGTAACATCCTGAAAAGGGCCTATGCATTTTCGGTTTAATTGTACGAAATGACATGTCTTAAGTATTATGAATAAATTTTGAATATTTTTGGAAACCTGAAAATGCATGGAAATGATTTAAAAATGAACATTTTTGGAAACCTGAAAATGTATGGAAATGATTTGGAAATGATTCAAAAGAGGAAAGTGAACATTTCTGGAAACTTGGAAATGTAAGGAAATGTCAAGTTTAAAGAGCCAAACGAAAATTTTTGGAAACTTAGAAATGACTTGGAAATGTCGAGTTTTAAAGTTTAAAAGAGGAAATTAAGGCAAGATGGCCTTAAGAGAAAAAATATGTGAAATTTGACACACAAACAGGCTTGAAAAAGTGGCCTGAAGATGCCACTTAGGGCCTCTAGAAATGGCGCCACATGCAAGGGTGTTGGGCCTGAGTTCGAGTCACATGGGAAGCAAATAAAAGAAATTTTATTTTGCTTCCAGAAGAAGTGAGGTGGACGGCACAAGCTTTTTTTAAAAAAAGGAAGAGTTTTATTCTCTTTATTTTTTCGGCATTTATCTTAAGTATTTTCAAGAGAAAAAATAAGGGATTTATTTATCATTATTCCCATGAGATAAATGTTGGATTAAACTCTTTTATTTTATGATAATTAAAGGATAAAGTTATCAAATAGAAGAGTGGTGGCCAAGTAAGGGACTCCTTAGATGATAATTTCGGCTATAAAAGGAAGGAAGGAGGGCTACTCATCAATTTTTATCCTCTTCTCTCTCTGCCGAAATTCTTAGTGCTCTCTTCTCTTCTCTTTTTATTTTGTCAAGCCGAAATCTACTTCTTCTTTATCCACCATTGTCGATTCTTTAAGTTTCAAGAACCGAAAGTGTTAATACACCTATAGGCCATAGTCGACTAGTCTTCAAAACTCCATAGCCGAATCTTTGAGGAGCTCCAAGCTTAGGTGTTGTCGACTTCTTCAAGCAAGGGTAAGATCAATTCGGTTTCAATTTTTTTTCTATTAGACTTATCGAAATCGGAGATCTAATCTCTATTATTGCTCTATGGCCGACTACTTGAAGGAAATCTCGGGATCTAGCAAGTGTCGACTTCTAAGGCAAGGAATACTTTCGGGATTTGGAAAATCGTAAGGTAAGTACATTGTACAATCGGCCTAGGCTCTCTCTTAGTACTTAGATCTATTTGTCTAATCAAAAACTAACCGATTCAAGGGATCTAGTGGCTAGCCGATTTCAAAAGGGAAAGGATACAAGTTTTCGGGATTTGATTAATCATCAAAACGGCAACGAGGTAAGTCTTAAGAATACAAATCCTATTAGGATTTGGTTTTAAAGTCGAATAGGTTTATTAATGTGTTTAAGTGATTGGTCGAATATAGGAGTTAAAGGATCTAAAGCAATAGATCGGTCTTTCGGGATTTCAAGGAATTCGTTAAGCAAATCAGGTGTGTACCCCACACTAACTTTTAATATGTTATATGGCAAATATTTAATATATAAATGTATAAGAATGTGAATGTGGCTAAAATACCCTAATGTGGTACAAAATACTCAGGTACGTTTACTCCTGCTAGGATTACGAAATATGTTATATTTTAACATGTGAAAAGTGACATGAATGTGAATTCAAGTATGATATGCATGACATGAATAATATGGGGCATTCGGGATATATGAGAAAGGGGAAGTGAATGTGATGACTTCGGTCTCACTATCTGAATGTGGTGACTTCGATCACATTATCTGAATGTGGTAACTTTGGTTACATTATCTGAATGTGGTGTCTCATGACACAATTATTTAATCTGGTGGCTATGCCACGAATTTATATGGGCGATGAGCACGTCGACTGCAGCGACTGCCTTCGATGGTGTGTAGCGGAAGGAGGGTTGACTTAGTAGTCCCCACGGTGTGCAGGTTGGTACGGGGATGTGTAGCGGATGGCATCTAGGTTTGGGTTTGGGATTGCATCATTATCTTGAATTATTTTGTGAGCATTGACATGTATGGTATGCCTAAATCTATTAAATTTTAGTGTTGGTTTACACATTGAGTCTGTTGACTCACCCCGTTGTGGGAACATTTTTCAGGTGATGAGCAATAATGGACCGGGTCGGCAGGAGCTAAAGGTGGCCATGCATAGCAAGGAAAAATCTTATTATTTGGGACTTTTATTTTACTAAGTACTTTAATTTTAAGTTTGGGAATTATTTGATGTAATAAGGCCATAAGGCCGTAGTTGAATTTCTTTATTTCTTTTACTTATTATTATTATGTTACGAATTATTATTAATAACGAATCAAGTAAATTTATTTTTGAATAAGCCCTAAATGTTTTGTCACTCTAAATAATGGATTTCAATATAAGATAAATTGGTTTTCAACACAAGCCCAACCCAAAACAATATATTTTTTTTTTAAAATTTGCACAAGTTTTTCCTAAGAAACAAAGAACTTTGAATCGGTTTACTTGAGGAACATACCAAATCTGGTCAAAGCTCGTGGGCCAGGTTTGGGGTGTTTCAGGTGGTGTTAGCGGATGGAAATTAGGTTGGGTTGGGAATTGCATATCACTTGCATATTATATGTTATTATTAATGGGCTTAGACCCAAATAATTGCTTAATGAGATATTGGCCCAGTGGACTATGGTAAGTGGGTTACACACTGAGTTCTTGTAACTCACCCTCCTTTCTCTTAACTCTTTCAGGTAATGCTTAATGACGTGGACTTGGGCTATAGATGACTCGATGGAGGCCATACTTCAGAATGATTTATTTGGACTTTAGACTTCTTTCTCGTTTATTTTATTACTTTACTATTTTGGGTTAAATGTTGTATTAAGGCCTCTGGACTTTTTTTTTTTATTTTGCTTTATGGTTGGGATTTTTTTATTATTTTTCTTAAATTGTTTAAAGAGGGAATTTTCTGAAAACTTATTTAATGGTTTCCAAAATTGGTTAACAAATGAATTTTCAAAATAAACTTACATAAATATTTTAACTCGGAAATTTTTTCTCAAATTCTCATCAATGTTTTCAAAAGTCACGGTTTTGTATATTATTTGGGACTTTATTTTTACTAAGTACTTTAATTTTAAGTTTGGGAATTATTTGATGTAATAGGCCATAAGGCCGTAGTTGAATTTCTTTATTTCTTTTTACTTATTATTATTATGTTACGAATTATTATTAATTAACGAATCAAGTAAATTTATTTTGAATAAGCCCTAAATGTTTTGTCACTCTAAATAAATGGATTTCAATATAAGATAAATTGGTTTTCAACACAAGCCCAACCCAAAACAATATATTTTTTTTTAAAATTTGCACAAGTTTTTCCTAAGAAACAAAAGAACTTTGAATCGGTTTACTTGAGGAACATACCAAATCTGGTCAAAGCTCGTGGGCCAGGTTTGGGGTGTTTCGGTGTGTTAGCGGATGGAAATAGGTTGGGTTGGGAATTGCATATCACTGCATATTATATGTTATTATTAATGGGCTTAGACCCAAATAATTGCTTAATGAGATATTGGCCCATGGACTATGGTAAGTGGGTTACACACACTGAGTTCTTGTAACTACCCTCCTTTCTCTTAACTCTTTCAGGTAATGCTTAATGACGTGGACTTGGCTATAGATGACTCGATGGAGGCCATACTTCAGAATGATTTATTTGGACTTTAGACTTCTTTCTCGTTTATTTTATTACTTTACTATTTTGGGTTAAATGTTGTATTAAGGCCTCTGGACTTTTTTTTTTTATTTTGCTTTATGGTTGGGATTTTTTTATTATTTTTCTTAAATTGTTTAAGAGGGAATTTTCTGAAACTTATTTAATGGTTTCCAAAATTGGTTAACAAATGAATTTTCAAAATAAACTTACATAAATATTTTAACTCGGAAATTTTTTCTCAAATTCTCATCAATGTTTTCAAAAGTCACGGTTTTGTAAGATCATTAGTTCAAATTTATCGATTTATCAATCAAATCTTGAGGTTAGTAGTATTTTATTCAAATCCCACTTATTTTCTGATTTTAACAAAGTAATATTTTAGTACGAATAAAAGGGTTTAACATATTTTGCTTGTGTGACATGCCAATCTGCTCTTAACGCATGGGACGGGTTTGGGGTGTTACACTTTCAAAACCTTGTTATTATATAATATTATATATATCATATCATATTACTTTAAAATTTATTTTGTATAAAATTTATTTATATTATAACATTATTATTTATATTGTTTATATTATATATATTAATTTTTATGACTACTGTATTATATATATATTTCTATTTTAAATTTTTTTAATATTTACTTATAATCGTTTTTATCCTATATTATTATTTATTTTTTATGCATTAAATTATTAAATTGTAAATATCTTTATATTTTCATATACTCTAAGTTTTTATATTATTTATTTAAAATATCGTTATATATATTAGATCGTTTTCAAATTAACATATTCCTTTTATTTTTTTGAGTCATAATATTCATTCAGTGTTTAAATATATTTTACTTATTTTTATTTGATCTTGTTTATGGAATTTAGAATTCATTTTCTTGACTATTTTTTATATATTTCACTGCTTATTTTATTTTTCATATTTCTATTTATTTTCTTTCATTCGTTTATTTTAGCATAGTTTTTTATCTGTTATTCATGTTATGTTATTCTTTATTAGTAGTAATTGTTATATAATTTGTAGTTATGGTAAATTGCTATTAAGTATGTACATCATAATGTATCAATGTAATATCTTACTCAAACCATTGTTTTATAAAACACCTTTTGAATTGACGCATTTTGTTCAAATAGTTTTAAAAAATACGGTGATATCTAATATTTGGGGGCTTCGAGAAAAATTATGCCCAAACTCACTGAGTTTCGATTTTTATCGTTGAACTTAAAATAGTATCCCTTTTCTTTTAAAATTGAAATTTATAAATTTCCAAAACAAAACTTTCTTGGGAATTCAAAACATTTTATCCTAACTTATTGGATAGGATGCTTTGTGTCTCGAGATAAGAATTTTCTAAATAAAGGTGAGCCTAGTTTCGAAGCCATGAAATGTTATATCCTAACTTACTGGGTATAACATTTTATTTCTTTGAGATAGGTAAGTCTTAGTTTTCTTTCTAATAAAAGGATCATATTTTAAAATTTTTTAAATTTTCAACATTAGGACATGATTTTATCGATTAGATAGCAATTTTTGGGCATTATGAGGGTGCTAACCCTTCCTCATACGCAATCGACTCCCAAACCTGTTTTCTTGTTTTCGTGAACCAAAATCAATGTTTTGAAATAAAATGTTTTACAAGGTAATCCAATCCACCTAAGTAAAGGGATTGGTGGCGACTCCATTTCCCTTTTTTTAAAAGTCGATTCCCATTTTTATAAACTTTTCAAAATTGTTTCGACAGCTTGGCGACTCCCCTGGGGAAATAATAAGAGAGTCAAGTCGTAAAATTGATTATTTCTTATCCTTTTGTCCAAATTTTAAAAAACCGATTTGAAAAACTATGATCCTTTTTATTGCATGTGGTTCTATTTTTATAAAATATCTCTGCATTGCATTGCATGACCGTTGTGGTCACCCTTTTAAGTGGGAGTGAGAAGCTACTCCTTCGTGAGGTTTTCACCTCCGTGCAGTATAGTGAATCGCTTTCGGGATGCATCCGTACCTATATCTTCGTGAGATTTTCATCTCCGTGCAGCTATAGGGAAATGTATTCCCCTGAACTGAACTCGGTCCGCATGAGCCTATAATGGGTGAGGATCGAGGAATCTGCTGGTTCAGGTATCTCAACTTTAGAGCTAAACCACATGTAGAAAACCTAAGGGCTTACCCTAGGTAGAACTATACCAAACCTTAGCAATCACCTAGATATGCGTTTGGTTATTTGCTTTATGTTTTACTTTATGTTATTAACTGATTGTGTTTTATTTTCTTGCATGTCATTTCATATTTTAAGAAGTACCGATTCACAGTCAGTTACAAAATTAGAAAGCTGGTTATGGAGAACGAATTCCTTGATAAAGTGGAAGACAATGCAATCGTCCGTAGGTGGTCAGAGCAAACACAATTAGAAAAAGGAGATAGTCTGGCCAAAGGGTACAAATCAGAGCTATGGGATTATACTCACATCAGTGTGATGCAAAATAATCTCCAGGAATTAAGAGAAGCATGAGACCGGTGGAGTGACGAGACCAAGCAATTGTTTTACTGTAGCTATGGGGATTTTCGTACTTGCTGGACGTTAAGGTAGATGAAAAAGTGTTTCGGGCCATCACCCAATATTGGAACTCTGCATACAGTTGCTTTACTTTCTGAAGGGTTGATTTGGTGCCTACAGTGGAGAAGTATACAGTTTTATTGCGTTGTCTCAAGATTCAAGTTGATAAGGCTTACTCAAGGGCTCCTAGTGTTCCAACCTTTTGGAGGAAATTGATGAATATTATAGGGATGAGTGAATAATGGGTCACAAACGGAATCAAGCAAAAAGGTGAATATAAATGCATCTCATGGAAAGCTTTGAAGGATTTTATTTTAGTACATCCTGATATGAAAGAGAGTCAATGTATTTTCTTTGAGTATATGGATTAGTGATCTTCCCTAAGGCATTGGGATATGTGGATGAAACAGTCTCAGATCTTTTTAATCGACTTGACAAACAAGTCACATGTTCCTGTGATCTTGGCGGAGACATTTCGATCATTGGGTGCATGTAGGAAAGCTAGGGAAGGCAGATTTATAGGATGTGCGCAGTTGTTGTTGGCTTGGTTCCATAGTCAGTTTTGAAGGGTGGACAAGGTTTCTTATCAGGCCTTTTCAGAAAATTACTCTCCATTAAAAGAGATAGTGGCTACCCCAATGAGAGACGACATATCTGAATAAAATTGGATAGCGCTTCTACAAAATCTCCGAGAAGAAGATGTTGAGTGGAGATCTCCCTGGATGGTTCCTAATGATGTTTTGTATCGGTGTGGGAGTTTTGATTGGGTCCCTCTACTTGGAATTTGGGGAGCCATTGGATATGCGCCCTTGCTTGTACTAAGGCAATACAGATCAAGGCAGTTCATACAGGCTACACATGGGTTGGCTCAAAGTGAGTTTTCGTATAAAGGAGATAGCTACAAGAAAAGGGTTAGGGAGATTTCTAGTGCTTGGAATTAGACCCGTCGCATGAAGAGAGTGGATATAAGCCTAATGACGACCCCAGAATATAATGGATGCTAGAGTAGAAGAGTTAATGACAATATCCCTGTGCCAAGTCTAGAAGGCGCTTGATCGATCGAAGAGTACTTACGAGTGGTCCCATCAAAATTGGAGATTATAAAGCAAGATTTCGAAAGAAGGAATTTAGAGCTCGAAAAGAAAATAGAGAAGTTGGAAGAGGAAAAAATGTACCTGATCTTAGACATGGATGTTCAGAAACTAGAGACCGAAAAATTAAGAAAGGCGAAGAGGAAGATTGAGGAAGATCGAGATTGTTTGAAGACAGAATATAAGAAGATGCATCTGTTGGTGAAAAACGCTGGATTGGGGAAGACTTCAGAACAGTGGCAACAAGAGATTCGGGAAGAAAGGGCCAAAGCTGGCCATTGGGAGAGGAAGTTTTAAGAAATACAAACACGAAACGAGGCCTTAAAGAAGAGTTTGGCAGAAAGTTGAAATGAAAAGCGAGAATTAAAAGCTAGAGTGGCTGAATTTGGACAGTCTCTTCATCATCATCGAAGCCGCAATTCTACGATCGAGCTAAAGTCAAGTCTGAACAAGATTGAGGAAATGAAGGGTAAGATCGAAAGAGTTAGAGTCGGCATTGCATAATTGTGAACTTCGGATCGAGCTTCTTGAAGCAAGAGAAGGGCATTGGAAGGAAGAGCTCCACCATTCTCATGATCAAGTTAGAAGTCAGGATTATCTCATGGGTGAAGCAATAGTTCAGATTCGAGAGGTAGCTGACCACCTACAGACTTTGGTAGTACAGGCTGGTACATTGAGCACGAAGTATGAGCTACAGTTAGATCGTGGTCAAGAGTTAGCCTTGTTGTTTGGAAAAATCAAAACTTTAGGCCTTAGGGCAAAAGTATATTTGTAGTCCGTTTTATGTAAAGGATTTTGTTTTCTAATAAAGTTTTCTAAAATGAATTTGAATCTAAATTGATGCCTCCTTGCATTCATCATTTGCATTACATCACATCATATGCATTTAAGTCCATATAGAGAGCCTAATTAGTTGAAATTATTAGAGAGAGAGAAGAAGAAGAAGAGAAAGAAAGAGAAGGAAATCTGGAAACTGAACACCATTACGTTACACGTGCCAAAACAAAGAAAATGGATTATAAGACTTGAACAATTCCAGAGAGACATGCACAAGACCAGATGCAGGAGCAATTGGCAAAGCTCCAACAGAAATGAGAGACCAAATGTTGGAAGCTCAAAGGAACATGATGGCTCAAATGGCCTAGATGCTGAGTGGGGTGGAACAAAGGAAAGGGTCTCATAGTTAATGCTGAAGATAATGAGAACTTTCCTTGGGGATTCACCCCACCGCATGTACAATCTAAGGAGTATCCCCGAAGGCCACCTGCCACGATTAGGCCTCAACAGGGGCAAGCTGATACTAGACCACCCATGAACTTCCAAGTTGGCTCAGGATCTAACCCAGGAGATAACCCTGCTAATCCTGTTATCCTTGACTTAGACATAGTAGAGAGGGAGGGAATAAGAACTGAATCCTCGAGGCAGTTAGAGGATCGCTGTAAATGGTTGGAAGAAAAGTTCAAGGCTTTGGAAAATGTCGATCATCACCATGGTATTGACGCAAAAGACTTGAGTTTGGTTCCAGATTTGGTGCTTCCTCATAAATTTAAGATGCCAGAATTTGAGAAGTATAATAGGACTAGCTGCCCTGAAGCCCACATCACTATGTTCTGTAGACGGATGGCTGGCTACGTGAACAATGATCAACTTTTGATTTATTCTTTCCAAGATAGTTTAGTGGGGGCTACATCCAGGTGATATAATCAACTCAGCCATGCTAGGATTAGCTCCTAGAGAGACCTAGCCTAAGCCTTCATGAAGCAATACAATCATGTCACGGACATGACGCCTGACAGAATCACCTTACAAAACATGGAAAAAAAGTCAAATGAAAGCTTCAGGCAATACGCGCAATGATGGAGGGAAGTTGCCAAGCAAGTTCAACCACCTCTCCTAGATAAGAAAACTACCATGCTTTTTATCAACACCCTGAAAGCTTCATTCATCACCCACATGATAGGAGGTACTACCAAGAGTTTTGCGAATATAGTGATGGTAGGAGAAATGATTGAAAATGCCATAAGGGGTGGCAAGATTGAAACGGGGGAAACCACTAAAAGGTCTGCTCCTAGAAAAAAGGAAAATGAGGTGAATAATACGAGTACATACAACCAAGGGTACTCGAAGGCAATCACCGTTAGCCAGCCAAAAGTAGTTACGGCTGGCAACAAAGGTCGACCAGACAAGAATCAGGCGCAAGGCAAAATTCTGAAAAGCTCCAATTTATGCTCCCAATGACGTATAAGGATCTATATCAAAGTTTATTTGACGTGCACGTGGTGACTCCATTTTATTTGAAGCCATTACAGCCCCCATATCCCAAATGGTATGATTCAAACGTTCAATGCGACTACCATGCAGGAATAACGGAGCATTTAACAGAACATTGCACTGCCTTCAAAAAGTTAGTCGAGAGATTCATCAAGATGGGGATTGTGAAGTTTGATGATACGCCTAGTGTAGAGAACCCTTACCTAACCATGGCTATAAGGGGATAAATGCAATTGGTGAAAATACCATGAAAAGAATCAAGGAGGATATTACGGGGATAAAAACCCCGTTGAGCATGGTTTGAAGAGAAATGGTAAAAAGTGGACTGATAGAATCAAATTCTATGAAAGGATGTGGAGGAATAAGGGACTATTGTGAGTTCCACAAAGTAGAGGGGCATGAGATCCAGGAATGCATTGAGTTCAGAGTCTTGGTGCAAAGGCTTATGGACAATAAGGAATTGGAGTTTTATGAAGATGGCTCAGAGGGAGGAAATATATATGCAACTGAAGAAGAATTGACAAAGCAAAAAGTCAATTATCTGAGGATCATTATCTCCCGACCACGAAGTACGGAAGGTGGAGCACAAGTGGCGCCAAAGGTCGTAATCCAGAAACCTGTTTCCTTTCCTTACAAGGATAACAAAATGGTGCCTTGGAATTACGACTGTAACGTGACAATACTGGGAGTGGAAAGCTCAGACGACACTTCTAAGGAAGTCCAAAATGAAGGGTCCTACACACGTAGTGGAAGGCGTTACGATTCAGGAAAAGTCAAAACAGAACCAGCAAAGTCAAAGACTGTGGCAGTTGAACGAGAGAAAGGAACTGAGGCCCTTATTAATGAACTAGTTAAAGAAGAAGAAGTTAAAGAATTTCTAAAATTCTTGAAGCATAGTGAATACAGTGTAGTAGAACAATTGCGCAAACAACCGGCTCGCATATCAGTGTTGGCACTGCTTTTAAGTTTGGAAGTACATCGTGAGGCATTAATGAAAGTGTTGAATGAGACTTACATTACTAAAGATATATCTATCAATGAACATGATCGATCGGTTAGTAATATAAGTGCTGACAATTTCATTTACTTCAGTGATGATGAAATTCCACCGGGGGCATGGGATCAACAAAGGCTTTACACATCACTACTCGTTGCAAGGGATACACTCTACCAAGTGTGTTAATAGATAATGGATCGACTTTGAATGTCTTACCATTGTCTACACTAAAAAGATTGCCTATAGACAGTTCTCACATGAAGACATGCCAGAACATAGTGAGAGCATTTGATGGCACTAAAAGAAGAGTGATGGGAAGGATTGACATACCATTGCCAATTGGGCCAAACATATATGAGGTGGACTTTCCGGTGGGGATATAAAACCTTCTTACAATTGCTTGTTGGGAAGGCCCTGATTCATTCGGCAGGGGCAGTGCCCTTATCCTTGCACCAAAAGCTGAAACTGGTAACAGAGGGTCGACTGGTAACTATAAACGCAGAGGAAGACATCATAGCGAATGTTACCAATAAGGCACCATATTTAGAGACAAATGAGGAGGCCACTAAATGTTCCTTTCGGTCTTTAGAGTTCGTAAATGCAACATTCATCTTGGAAGGGAATGAGGTTCCAGTGCCTAAAATATCCAGGACCACAAGAATGGGCCTGCAAATGATGATGGGGAGAGGAGCCTTACCGGGTAAAGGACTGGGCAGACATCTTCAGGGAGAGACTCAAGTTCCAATGCTGAAAGAGAAGAGAGATCGTTTTGGCTTGGGTTTCAGGCCAGATGCCAGAAAAGGAAAAGGGAAATAGAGAAAAAGCAAGAAAGAAGAAGAGCCCGATTGAATGGGGAAGAAGTCAAGTGAGAATCGATGACATTCCCCCACATATCCCAGACCTTTGTATCCGGAGGGATAATTCACCCTGAGAGAGGGTTATTGGAAAATCCTCACATCAATGCCATACACGGGGAAGAAACTGAGCAAAGAAACCTGTTGGGCATTCACCCTTATGAACCTGAAAGCTTTTTGGACAATTAGACTGCAGAGGAACTTCCTGTAGTTTTTAGAGATTATACAGAGTAATATTCAGAATGCACTTGTTGTTTTTTTAAGCCTAGGAACAATAAGATTTCTTTTGTGAAATAGGCTCATGTTCAGACATTGTTGTTTCAATAAAATACATCCCTAATGACCAATTTTGGCAAATATTCTTTCATTATTCTTTTGATTTTCTAATTTCATTCCAATTTTTTTTCTCTCATTCATATCATGTGAATAGTTGTCCTCGAATTCATTTGTTCTTTGTACATTCTTTGGTGCCCACCAAATGTCCCTAGATATCAATGATATGAGCAACTACTATAAACCCAGAGGTCTATTTTGAGCAAGACATGTGTTTAGAGGAAAGATTTTGAAGGTGATAGAGATTGTGACTTATCTCCAGATTTGTTAAGAATGGTAAAGCAAGAGGAGAAACAAATTTTACCCCATGAAGAGGAGGTAGAGAACATAGCCTTGGAGGAAGGAAAGGTTGTGAAAATTAGAATGCTCATAGCTGAGGAGACGAAACAAGACCTTGTTGAGTTATTACAGGAATTCAAAGACGTCTTTGCATGGTCATACCAAGATATGCTTGGTCTAAGTACTGATATTGTAATGCATCGCCTTCCAATAAGAGAAGAGTGCAAGTCAATTCAACAAAAGCTACGAAGGATGAGGCCTGATGTGGTGTTGAAAATAAAGGAGGAAGTCAAGAAACAGTTTGATGCTGGTTTTCTACAGGTGGTCAAATACTCAGAGTGGGTTGCCAATATTGTTCCGGTCCCTAAGAAGGATGGAAAGGTTCAGATGTGTGTAGACTATAGGGACTTAAGTAAAGCCAGCCCAGCGGATAATTTCCCTTTGCCTCATATTGACACGTTGGTGGATAATACGGCGGGATACTCATTGTTTTCTTTCATGGATGGTTATTCGGGATACAATCAGATCAAGATGCACCCTGAGGATATGAATGAAGAAAACTACTTTCATAACACTGTGGGGTACCTTTTGTTATAAAGTAATGCCATTCGGGTTAAAGAATGCAGGGGCAACATATCAAAGGGCCATGGTAACTTTATTCCATGACATGATGCATAAAGAGATTGAAGTATATGTTGATAACATGATCGCTAAATCTCGAATAGAAAAGGAACACATTGAGGTTTTGAAGAAATTATTTTTGAGAGTGAGAAAATTTCAATTGGAGCTTAACCCGGCAAAGTGTACTTTAGGGGCTCGGTTAGGGAAATTATTGGGTTTTGTGGTCAGCGAGAGAGGAATTGAAGTTGACTCAAACAAGGTCAAAGCAATACAAGAATTGCCTCCACCACGCACTCAAAAGGAAGTTCGAGGCTTTCTTGGAAGATTAAATTATATTGCTCGATTTATTTCACAATTAACTGAGAAATGTGATCCCATATTTCGCCTTATCAAGAAACACAACCAGGTGTATGGGACGATGAGTGCCAGAAAGCTTTTGACAAAGTAAAACAATATTTGTCGAACACCCCAATACTATCTCCGCCTAATCCAGATAGACCATTGATATTGTAT
The DNA here is from genome assembly GCA_005393395.2 of Gossypium australe. NCBI lineage: Eukaryota > Viridiplantae > Streptophyta > Magnoliopsida > Malvales > Malvaceae > Gossypium > Gossypium australe. The sequence continues at coordinate 35,890,548 of CM016626.1, read as the reverse complement.
TTGTCAGTGTTCAATAACTCCGTGGGATGTGTGCTTGGCCAATATGATGAGTCAGGAAGGAAAGAAAAGGCGATATACTATCTCAGTAAAAAGTTCACTGAATGTGAAATGAGATATTCGTTGATTGAAAAATTGTGTTGGCCTTGATTTGGACAACTCGGAGATTGAGGCAGTATATGCTATATCATACAACCTGGTTAATTTCGAAGCTTGATCCGTTAAAGTATATGATGGAGTCAACCGCTTTGAATGGAAAGATGGCAAGGTGACAAATTTTGCTGTCTGAATTCGATATAGTCTATGTGAGCCAAAAGGCTATAAAAGGGAGCGCAATAGTAGAATTTCTGGCTAGCAGAGCTTTAGAGGATTATGAACCTTTGAGCTTTGATTTCCCTAATGAAGAGTTGATGTATGTGGCAAATACTGAAGAATATCCATGGAAGCTAAATTTCGATGGGGCATCAAATGCTGTGGGAAATGGAATTGAGGTAATTTTGGTATCCCCTAAAGGTGATCATTATCCATTCACATGCAAATTGGATTTTGATTGCATGAACAACATGGCGGAATATAAAGCATGCACCATAGGAATTCGAGCAGTTGCAGAGCATAAAATCAGAGTGCTAGAAGTATATGGAGATTCTACCTTAGTAATCTACCAGCTTAAAGGAGAATGAGAGACAAGAGACCCCAAGCTAAGTGATTACCGAAAAATAGTCTTGGGATTGATTGAGGTGTTTGATGAAATTACTTTTAATTATCTCCCACGTGATGAAAATGAGATGGCGAATGCTTTGGCAACCCTGGCTTCTATGATCAAAATAAACAGACCAGAGGATATGAGACCTATTCAGATGAGTATTTTCGAAGTTCTAGCTCATTGTTATAACATGGAAGAGGAAGAAAGAGATAACCACCCTTAGTATCACGATGTATTGCGATACGTAAAAGATCGTGAATACCTGGAGCATGCAACTGAGAATGAGAAAAGGACATTAAGAAGATTGGCCTCTGACTATGTTTTAGATGGGGATATCTTGTACAAAAGGAGAAAAGATCAATGTACTATTGAGATGCGTTGATGCTGTTGAAGCTAGGAAAATCCTAGAGGATGTTCATGAGGGCGTTTTTGGAACACACGTTAATGGATTCACAATGGCCAGGCAGATAATGAGATTTGGATATTATTGGTCCATCATGGAAGGAGATTGTATCAACTATGCCAAGAGATGTCATAAATGCCAGATTTATGGAGACAAAATTCATGTGCCTCCGTCACCTTTGCATGTTATGACTTCCCCATGGCCTTTTTCCATGTGGGACAAGGATGTTATTGGACCAATCTCACCGAAAGCTTCGAATGGGCATCGATTAACCTTCGTGGTAATTGACCACTTCACAAAATGGGTAGAAGCTGCTTCATATGCTAGCGTCACTAAGTCAGCAGTTAGTCGGTTCTTAAAGAAGCAGATCATTTGTCGATATGGAATGCCCAAGAGGATCATATCAGACAATGCACTAAACTTGAACAACAGCACGATAGCAGAAGTTTGTAGTCAATTCAACATCAAACACCATATCTTGTCTTCATATCGTCCAAAAATGAATGGAGCAGTGGAAACAGTCAATAAAAACATCAAGAAGATAGTAGGAAAAATGACCGAGACTTATAAGGATTGGCATGAGAAACTACCATTTGCACTCTATGCTTATCGGACGTCCGTCAGAACTTCTACTGGGGCAACGCCTTTCTCGTTGGTCTATGGGATGGAGGCAATTCTACCTATTGAAGTGGAAATACCTTCTCTTCGAGTTTTGTCAGAAATAAAGTTGGATGAAGCTGAATGGATCCAGGCTTGATATGATCAGTTGAATTTAATTGAGGAAAAGAGGCTAAGGGCTATTCGTCACGGTCATATGTATAAAAAACAAATGATGCGAGCCTATGATAAAAAAGTCCGACCAAGAGAGTTTCACGAAGGGGACCTTGTACTAAAAAAGATCCTTCCCATACAAAAGGATTTCAGAGGAAAATGGATGCCAAATTGGGAAGGACCATATGTGGTGAAGAAAGCTTTCTCTGGAGGTGCACTGATTCTGACTGAAATGGATGGGAAAAGCTTACCCAATCCCGTGAACTTGGATTCAGTCAAAAAATACTTTGCTTAAAAAGATGAAGAGGCCAAGGTGAAAACCCGCAAAGGGCGCTTTGAGTTTCTAAAAAAAAAGGAGAGGCCAGGGCGAAAACCCGCAAAGGGCGCCTTGAGACCAAAGGGGTTTTGAGTTGAAAACCTGAAAAGGGCAGCTCAAATTCTGAATGTGCACGCAGTAATCTTGCTATACTTGAATCAACAAGTAATGAAGTATGTTGCATATCAGGGCATCAACAAAGTACTTTGGGTCTTCTAAACACATGTTAAGCACAAAGCAGTCTTCGTGGAGTTTATATATAGAAGCCCAATTTGCGATATCTAGGGCATCTGATTTTTGTCCTATTCATTTTACTATCTTTGGATTCTTTTTCTTCTCAAAGATATGTTCCCAGTTAATTTTCTTTGTATTTTGATAATTCATTTAACTCTCCTTGAGATCAATTTATTTGTTGCCTATTATTCATAAGCATGTTGCATTGAAATAATGATTGATGAACTAATAATTTCACAAAAGAAATTCTACATATTACTTTGTAAATTTCTAGATAAAACAAGGAACTGAAACAGGACAATAGTTTAGAATTTCCATGTGCATAGATTGGAAATATTTGAGAAAGAAGAATCTGGATAGAGACTATTTCTCTAAATTCTTTGTCCAAATGATAATTGGACAAAATAATGAGTTGATGTGACGAAAATAAGTGATGCCATTAGGTCATAACATTCGGGGAATGGTGTGACAAACTAAGTTGATGAAAAATTCAGAACCTCTAAATTGTGGTGGAATGAGTTGAATTTGAAGTAAATCTTATACCCTAAAATTGCAGATGAGATGGATTGAAAAAGTTTCAATTCCTATAAATCGTGGTAGGATGGTACAGGCCTTGTGTCCTCAAGTTTTAAGTGGAGTTGACTCTGAAATTATAGCGAGGCAAGCTTGTTGAGCAGAATATGATTGATGTTTCGAGAGGAACAAGGATGGAGAACAAATGAGTGATGATACCTAGAGTAGGAATCATATTCATAACATTTTTGCATAGCAAATCTCATTAGGAGCATTTGATTCATTCCGGTCATTGCATCCAAATCCTTAAACGTTCAAAAAGGAATCATTTTCATGACATGTTGCACACATAACATGTAGCTAGAAGCATTTGATTCATTCTGATCATAGCATTTTGGTCATCTGAACCGAGTCAACAGGACATGTCCCTTAAAGGACGATGTAGCAATATAGGTGCATTTATAGATCTTATCTCCCTAAGCGGTAGTGGAACAGATCAAATTTGGTGAATCTTATCTTCCCGAGGTAGCAGTGGAGCAGATTCACCACACCAACCTTATTTCCCTGAAGTTGCAGTGGAGCAGGTTGAAGATATAAGTCTTATCTTCTTGAAGTAGCAAGGAAGCAGACTAAAGATTATAGATTTTGTTTCCCTGAGATAGCAGTGGAGCAAATCGAAGATGGTGAATCTTACCTTCTGGAGGTAGCAAGGGAGTAGATTTTAGCCACCAGCCTTATCTCCCTGAGGTAGCAAGGGAGTAGGCTGAATATGATAGTCTTATATCCCTGAAGTTGTAGCGGAGCAGGCTGAAGACAGCAGATCTGGCCATTCCTGAAGTTGTAGTGAAGCAGATCGAAGACATTAATCTTGTCTCCTTGAAGTTACAGTGGAACAGATTAAAGAAAGCAGATCTGGTATTCCTGAAGTTGCAGTGAAACAGATCGAAGACAACAATCTTGTCTCCCTGAGTTTGCAGTGGAGTAGATTGAAAACAACAGATCTTACCTTCCTAAAGTTGCAGCAAAAAGATCAAAGACATCAGTTTGGCCTCCCTGAAGTTACAGTGGAGCAAACTGAAGAAAGCAGATATGGCATTCTTGAAGTTGAAGTGAAACAGATCGAAGAAAACAGTCTTGTCTCCCTGAAGTTGCAGTGGAGTGGATTGAAAACGACAGATTTTAACTTCCTGAAGTTGTAGGAAGAAGATCAGAGACAAAAGTTTGTCCTCCCTGAAGTTGCAGTGGAGCTAACTGAAGAAAGCAGATCGAAGACATCAGTCTTGTCTCCTTGAGCTTGCAGTGGAACAGACTAAAGTTAGTAAATCTTGTCTTCCTGAAGTTGTAGTGAAGCAGATTGGAGATATTAACCTATCTCCCTGAAGATACGACCATTTGACAAGACCGGGCAAAATGGGTCCGTCTATCGTTTTTGCTCTATTCTTGTTACACGACAATGAGCAAAGAGGGGCAGCTGTAATAACCCATTTATGTCCTGGCTTAAAACAAACAACAGCCAAAATAATAAATTAAAATAATAATAAAATGTCCAATTTATTTGTACAGTCCATTTACAAAACCAATAAATTACCCCCCAAAAAAACCAGCTAAACCTAATCCATTACCCAACTAGACCCACTAACCCAATACCAGAACCCGTTACACCCTCAGACCCAGACCCAACAGACCCAAAACTAAGCTGGCCCAAGTGGCCCAAATAGCTTGCGGACGCAGGAAACCCTAGGTTTCCACTGCGCCGCAAGCACTCAGCAAGCAGCCCTTCCTTGCGCCCACGTTAGCCTTCGGTTCGTCGCAATCAGCACGCGAATCACTCCGACGTCGGACTTCTCGCTCCCGACCTGTAAAAAAGGAAAGAATAGCAGTAAAAATGGCAGAATCGATGTATTTCCTTTTTTTTCATTTTTTTTCGAGTTATAAAAACCTCAAAAATCTGTAAAACGGAGGCACACAGAGAAATACATACATAGACAAAAATATACTGAAATAAAAATACAGAGTACTTTAACAGTAGAGGTGATTTTTTTATTTTATTTTATGTTGTTTATTTTCTTTTTTTTTTTCTTTTGATCTATGCATTTTTTACATGTAAATATACTGTTTTAAAAAAAAATAAAAGAAAAAGGGGTTTACCTCTTTATTGGTGCTGAAAAACTGAGGTTTTTAGCCTCCGGCCACCGTCTGCGGTGGCGCGTGAGGCGCGTGGGGGTAGTAGCCCGGAGGTCCGACGACTGGAGCCAAACGAGGGAATGAGGGGTTTCAGAGGATTTTTTGAAGTTTTTTTTAAAAACAGATTAGAAATGATTTTTTTTATTAAAACTGACTTATATAGGCTGCTGGAACGGCGTCGTTTTGGGGGTTACCTTTAAAGGCCAAAACAACATCGTTTAAAAGGCTGAGACCCGCGCGTTGACTCGACCAGGGAAGGATCCGCGTGTTTTCGTTCAAAGGTTTTAATTGCCCTATAGGCCCTTCCGCATTTTTGCAAATTTACAATTATGTCTGAATAGCATTTTTTATTTTTCAATTTAGCCCTAAAACTTATATTCTATTACAATTTGATCCTCGGGCTATTTAAAGGCCAATGACAGAACGACGTCGTTTAGGATATATGGTATAATTGCCAAATAGATCCCTACAGTGTGACGCGCGTTTTTTTGTCCTTTTACATTATTTTTATTTCTATTTAATCACTGTCTTTTTGTTTATTTCTTAAAACATTTTTTTATTTTAACATTATTATTTTATTATATTAAAATTCTATATTTTTTTATATTCATTTATTAATAGTATAAAGTTTTTTAGGAATTATCTTTCTTAAATATGTATTGTTTATATATATATTAAATTATTACTATTTATTATTTTATTTAGTCTAATATTATTTATATATTACATATTATTTTATAATTTATATATTAGTTATTATATTATACATTTTCAAAACCTTGTATATTATATAATATTATATTATATCATATATTACTTTTAAAATTTTATTTTGTATAAAATTTATTTATATTATAACATATATTATTTATATTGTTTATATATATATATTTAATTTTTATGACTACTGTATTATATATATATATTTTTTAAATTTTTATATAATATTTACTTATAATCGTTTTTATCATATATTATTATTTATATTTTTATGCATTAAATTATTAAATTGTAAATATCTTTATATTTTCATATACTCTAAGTTTTTATATTATTTATTTAAAATATCGTATTTATATATTAGATCATTCTCGAAATTGACATATTCCTTTTTTTGTGTGTCATAATTGTAACACCCCCAAACCCGGCCCATGCGTTTCGACCAGATCTGGTATGCTACGAGTTGTACATTAAAAACTTTTGCCTTGTTGGTTTTGGAAGTCGTAAGTTAATTAGACATTATTTGAATAAATAAATGACATTTTAAAAACTAAAATCCTTTGTATTATTATTATTAAGTATAAATAAACCTTGTCATAAATTCATAAGTTGCAGAATATTGAAAACTACTTAGTTGAATAAAAACTAGGGGCCTTATTACATAAATATTCCCAAAATAAAAATAAAATAAACTTAAAGAAATCCCAAAAATAATTTGTAGAAATAAAAACTTGATGGCCCCTCGAGTCTGTCTTGGCTCCCATGTCCACGATCTACTGCTCATCTGGAAGAGTAGAGAAAAAGGAAAGCGTGAGTCACCAAGACTCAATGTATAAATCTCAAAACACACAACAACCTGAGCCCACAAACACATTATGGGCCCTGGCCCATACATAAAGGCAACAATCATGATTATATATCAAATAATAAATGATTAATAACCCAACCCATCCTAGGTTTCCATCCTCTACACACCAACTCGTACCAATCATCACACCTTGGGGATTTCTACAATCAACCCTCCATCCGCTACACACCATAACGACAGCCGTACTGCCTATTCCTGTTATTCAGGAATCATTAAACGTGGCATAGCCACCGATCACTATGTGACCTATCATTTATATTTGTGGGTTTTCTACCACCGATCACCAAGTGACCTATCATGCATTTCCCCTTCAATATCATAATCCCCCCAAGCATACACATATTAAGAAAACATCATGCAGGCTTATATATATTTTGATACACATAGAGAGTTCTATGTTTACGTACCTGGCATCCATGCCTAACCCTTTTAGGGTTCCATTCGACTGTCTATACAGCCTCTTTCCGGCTTTTTAGCCCATAACATATATGTCGAAACCAATTTTGAAAACGGGCATCGATCTTGGGTTTAGAAAATAAAAACGGGAGTCGCCACCGATCTTTGCTTGGTGTGATCGGATCACCTTTGTTTTAATAAAACTTTTTGATTTACTAAAACAGTGTTTTTGGTCTACGAAATTTGAGAAGACGGTTCGGGAGTCGGTTACGTACGAGGAAGGGTTAGCACCCTCGTCACGCCCAAAATTGGTACCGATTTAATCAATTAATGTCCTCATGTCAAAGGTTGAGAATTTTAAAAGAATTTGAAAATCCGACCTCCTTTGGAAATTTTTGAGTTTTCTTAAATTAAATCGAGATTGTCTCATTTCGAGGAAATAAAACATCACATCCAATGCTTTAGGACACGATAGTTTAAATCTTCGATCTTGAGGTCATCTCGTGATTTTCCGGAAATGCGAGTCGAGATTCTCTCGTTCCAAAGGAATCGAAGTATCACATCCAATACTTTAGGACATGGTAATCCAAATCCTCGAACCCGAGGTCATCCCGTATTTTCCCTTTTTAAAAAAGAAATCAAGATTTTCTCGTTCTCAAAGACCAAAATATCACATCCAATACTTTAGGACACGATAAGTTAAGCCTTTGAATCCGAGGTCACCTCGAAATTATGGATTTACATAAAATGACGCCGATAAAAAACAATTGAAAAGTTGTAAAAATGATATAAAGTATGGAAAATAAAACGCAAAGTTCTAACAAAAACAATTGCCAAAGTGCTAGAATTAATAACAACGAGGGTAATGGATATTATAATGTGAGTAATAATAATAAGAATAATAATAATAATAATAATATATAATTAATATAAATGTAATAATGGTAATAGTGATTAGTGTTAGTAATAATAGTAAAGTAATAATATAGAATATATACCATATAATAATAATACTAATAATAATAGTGATGATGATAATATGAAATATATACACAATAATAATATAAGTATAGTTAGAATAATGATAATAATACGTGAAAATTATGCGACTACTAATGCTAATTATAATAATAATATTAACGATAATACTGAATATGTACGAGATAATAATATAAATATATAGTAATAGTAAAATACTAAGACAATAACATAGTAACATGATAGTAAAAGGAGACATACACAATATACTAACATAAGAATAGAATAACAATATGACAATAGTAATAATATATATAGTAACAATAAGTAATAATAATAATAGGTAATATAAGCAATATGCTAATATAAACGTGATAATAATAATGATAATACTACAATAAATTAACAATAATAAAAGTAAATAAATAAAAAGGGACTGAATCGGAACCAGAATATAATAAAAGGGGTGAAACAGTAATAAATTAAAGTAGAAAAGGGGGTGCTCGTAAATAAATAAAACGTTAGGGTTAAATTGAAATGCATGATAGAAAGGAGGGGCTAAAACGCGAAATAACCCCTCCCTTCAAAATGCGCCGTAATGGAGGGACCAGATCGAAAATGGGGCAAATTTTCTGGGTAAATTTTGAAGAAATGGAAAACCTAATTGCAGGAAAGCAGAATAACGGAGGGGCTGAATGCGCAAATAGCCCCTCCACTAGAAAACGCGCGGATCTTCTAGCTAGCGGGTCGGGTCACGGGTCGGATGCTTGAAACGACGCCGTTTTGGAGCCATCAGCCTAGGCCCTAAACGACGTCGTTCGGGCTATCATATAAAACACCTATTTTTCTTTCCTTTTTCCATTTCTGTCGTGTTCCTCAAGAGGGGAGGGGTAGTTCACGTTTTCTCTGCTAGGGTTTCAAAAGGAGGAGGCCTCTTAGTCGCAGATCTCGCCGTCGGCCACCGCACGCGGTGGCCGAAACCCACGAAGGTCAGTTTTTATGCTTCCCCTTTTATTTATTTTATGTATATATATATATATATTTGCGAGCACAGAAGGAGGAAAGATTTCGAAACAACGACGAAAATATATACCTTCGACTATACTGCTATGGCTTCGGCGTTTTTGATTTTTTTTGACCTCTTACTACTGTATTTGTATTGCCTTGAATCTATTTCCTTTTATTTCTATTTTTGCTTTGAATCTGTTTTCTTTCTATTGCCCCAAAAAAAGGTCTTTTTACATTGTTTCATTCATGGCTTTATAGCCGAATGTTGATGAAAATAAAATAGATAAACCCATTCTTGGCTTGCGGCGTGCTTGTAATCTTGTCTCTTTGTGCAGGTATGGGCACGGTAGTGGGGCGTGCGGGCGAGGCTGTGGTGGCAGGCACATGGGCAAGGGAGAGGGGTTGCGGCGCGTCAGGGGCTAGGGTTTCTGAAACCCTAGCTCTCTGAAAATTTTTCTTCCTCTTTGGGTCATTTTGGGCCTGTTCGGGGTTTAGTAGAGGGCCCGGACGAATTGGGCCTTCTACAGCTGCCCCCCTTTGCTTGTTGTCGTGTAACGGGAACAGAGCAAAGGTATAAAGAAGGCCCAGATTCGTTGGAATTCACCGAGTCTTGTCTCCTTTGGTGCCTTTCTTTGCCCGGTAGCTTTGAACTCCATCGCAACTTGTTGCTTTGATCCCTCCAGTGCTTCTTTTGAGAGATAAGACTTGTGGCTTCAATCCGTTTTATTGTTTTGCTGAGTCTTCAAGGGGATGATATTTGCAATCTTCGACCTATTCCACCACTGGTCAGTGGTAATAGGATAATCTTCAATCTATTCCACCGCTGGTCGATGGTAATAGGATAATCTTCGATCTATTCCACTACTGGTCAGTGGTAATAGAAAGTCTTCAGCCTATTCCACTACTGGTCAGTGGTAATAGAACAATCTTCGGTCTATTCCACTACTGGTCAGTGGTAATAGAACAATCTTCGGTCTATTCCGCTACTGGTCAGTGGTAATTGAACAATCTTCAGTCTATTCCACTACTGGTCAGTGTTAATAGAACCATCTTCAATCTATTCCACTACTGGTCAGTGGTAATAGAACAATCTCAATCTATTCCACTACTGGTTAGTGGTAATAAAACAATCTTCGGTCTATTCCACTACTGGTCAGTGGTAATAGAACAATCTTCTGTCTATTCCACTACTGGTCAGTGGTAATAGAACACTCCTCAATCTATTCCACTACTGGTTAGTGGTAATAAAACCATCTTCAACCTTCAACCTTCAACCTTCAATCTATTCCACTACTGGTCAGTGGTAGTAGAAGAATCTTCAGCTTCCGATCTATTCCACTACTGGTCAGTGGTAATAGAACCATCTTCAATCTTCGATCTATTCCACTATTGGTCAGTGGTAATAGAACCATCTTCAATCTATTCCACTACTGGTCAGTGGTAATAGAACAATCTTCGACTTAGTCCACCGCTGGTCGATGGCCGTAGGATAATTTTTATATTGCTTCCATCAGGAGGTTATCAATCTTCAGGTTGCTCCACCTGAACTTGTTACATCATCCTTTGAGGGACCTGCTCTGTTAGAAAATGATGATGATGCGATGCTCGAAACGACTCAAATGCCCCTATCTACATGTGCTATGAATGACATGAGAATGATCTTTTTTACTATGATTAGGATGCACTGATCGGAATGAATCGGATGCCCCTGATTAAGATGTGAATGAATGCATGAAGATGATTTCTTCGTGACAGATCACTCTGCTTTCTTGGTTTGATTGGTCTCTTTGGGGGGTCACCAATTTAGGTTTCGATTGCCCCATGCACCTGGTTAGTTTTGAACATTGCTCCCCCTTTGGGTTCTTGTAACAATTAGAAGTTTTCAGAGTAGTATGCGAAACTCTCTTAGTTTGAATACTGGTGGTCCATTAATCGTTATTCCAATGAAAAGTGTTTAAAAGTATAATCATAAGAGATATCGAGAGTAAGGCTCAAAATGAATAGATTGACAAAAAGATCAGCTTTTGACAGGGTAATTTTAACTAAAACATGTTACAGAGAGGACAAGAACAAGTGTCCAGATATCATAGCATGAGTTTCCCTGCTCAAAACTTCTTGAGGACTCCTTTTGAACTCGATAGGTGTCTGGCGGAATAAGAAGACTTCACTGATGCCCCCAAGTCGTGACATTTCTTCTTCTTGTTAATTTTGGTTATAGCGAGGCTGCCGCATATCCCCTCCAATCAATGATTTGGATCGCCCATTTTTTTTTTTTGGGGTTTTCGATCCAAAACCCCTTGAGTCACGAAGTGCCCTTTTCGGGTTTTCACTTTGACCTCTCCAGTTTTTTTTTTTTTTAGGCGAAGTATCTCTTGACTGAATCTGAGTTCACAGGGTTCGGCAAGCTTTTGCCATCCATTTCTGTCAAGATTAGAGCTCCGCCGGAGAAGGCCTTCTTTACTACATAAGGTCCCTCCCAATTTGGCATCCATTTTCCTCTAAAGTCTTTCTGTATGGGAAGAATCTTTTTCAGGACGAGGTCTCCTTCATAGAACTCCCTAGGGCGAACCTTTTTGTTGTAAGCCCGTATCATTCGCCTTTGATACATTTGTCCATGACGAAGGGCTTTTAGCCTCTTTTCCTCAATTAGGTTCAGCTGATCGTACCGAGATTGAGTCCATTCTGCTTCGTCCAATTTTATCTCAGCTAAGACCCGAAGGGAGGGGATCTCAACCTCTATCGGAAGTACCGCTTCCATTCCATAAACTAAAGAGAAAGGAGTTGCCCCGGTAGAAGTTCTAACTGATGTCCGGTAAGCATAAAGGGCGAACGGTAGCTTCTCGTGCCAATCTTTGTAAGTCTCAGTCATCTTTCCTATGATCTTCTTGATATTCTTGTTGGCTGCTTCGACTGCACCATTCATCTTCGGACGATATGGTGATGAGTTGTGATGTTTGATCTTGAATTGGCTGCAGACCTCCGCTATCGTGCTATTATTCAAGTTTAGTGCGTTGTCAGATATGATCCTTTCAGGCATCCTATACCGACATATGATCTCCTTCTTTAAGAACTTGCTGACCGCTGATTTCGTGACATTTGCGTATGGAGTAGCCTCTACCCATTTGGTGAAGTAGTCAATTACCACAAAGATAAATCGGTGCCCGTTCACAGCTTTTGGTGAGATCGGCCCAATGACGTCCATCCCCCATATAGAGAAAGGCCAAGGGGATGTCATGACGTGTAGGGGTGAAGGAGGCACGTGAATTTTATCTCCGTAGATTTGACATTTGTGGCATCTCTTGGCATAGCTGATACAATCTCCCTCCATAGTTGACCAATAATACTCGAACCTCATGATTTGTCTGGCCATCGTAAATCCATTAGCATGAGTCCCACAGACACCTTCGTGGACTTCTTCGAGAATCTTCTTGGCTTCAACCGCATCCACGCATCTCAACAGTACTTGATCTTTTCTTTTCTTGTATAGGATTTCTCCATCCAGGACATAATCATTGGCCAATCTTCTCAACGTCCTCTTATCATTCTCGGTCGCTTGGTCGGGGTATTCACGATCCTTCATATATCGTAATACATCGTGGTACCATGGGTGGCTATCTCTTTCTTCTTCTTCGTCGATGTTGCAGCAATGTGCCGGAGCCTCGTAAATGCTCATTTGGATAGGCTTCACTTCTTCTGCTTTGTTTACTTTGATCATGGAAGCCAAGGTAGCTAAAGCGTCGGCCATCTGGTTATCTTCTCGTGGGAGGTAACAGAAAGTGACGTTGTCAAACTCTTTAATTAATTCCAAAACCAGCCTTCGATAGCTGATTAATTTGGGGTCTCTTGTCTCCCATTCATCCTTCAGTTGGTAGATTACTAGCGCGGAATTGCCGTATACCTCCAATGTTCCAATTTTCTGTTCAATGGCTGCACGGATTCCCAGGATGCACGCTTCGTATTCGGCCATGTTGTTTGTGCAATCAAAATCCAACTTGCTAGTAAGAGGATAGTGATCTCCGTTGGGGGACACCAGGACTGCCCCAATTCCATTCCCCATCGCATTTGAAGCTCCATCGAAGTTTAGCTTCCACGGGTGCCCTTTCTTTTGGACCTCTTCTTCAGTGGCTGCCACATACATTAATTCTTCGTTTGGGAAATCGAAGTCCAATGGCTCGTAATCTTCTAACGCCCTGCTGGCCAGAAAATCCGCTATTGCACTCCCTTTTATGGCCTTCTGATTTACGTAGATTATGTCGAACTCTGAAAGCAGAATTTGCCATCGGGCCATTCTTCCATTCAGTGCAGTTGACTCGATCATGAACTTGAGAGGATCTAGTTTGGAGATAAGCCAAGTGGTGTGATATAGCATGTATTGTCTCAATCTCCGGGTTGTCCAAACCAGAGCGCAACATAACTTCTCGATCGGCGAATATCTTGTCTCACATTCTGTAAACTTTTTACTGAGATAGTATATCGCTCTTTCCTTTCTTCCTGACTCATCATGTTGGCCTAGCACACATCCCATGGAGTTCTCGAATACTGAAAAATACAATATCAGTGGCTTATTTGGGCATGGCGATACCAGTACCGGGGCTTTAGACAAGTAATGCTTGACTTTATCGAATGCTTTCTGGCACTCCTCGTTCCATACACCTGAGTTGTGTTTCCTAAGGAGGCGAAATATGGGGTCACACTTCTCCGTTAGTTGTGCGATAAACCGGGCGATGTAGTTTAATCTTCCTAAGAAACTTCGAACCTCTTTTTGGGTACGTGGTGGAGGCAACTCTTGGATAGCTTTCACCTTATCGGGATCAACCTCAATTCCCTTTTTACTGACTACAAATCCCAACAATTTTCCTCACCTAGCCCCAAAGGTACATTTGGTCGGATTGAGTTTCAACTGGAATTTTCTCAATCTTAGGAACAGTTTCCTCAAGACTTGCACATGTTCTCTCTCAGTTCTGGACTTCGCAATCATGTCATCTACATAAACTTTGATCTCCTTGTGCATCATGTCGTGGAAGAGAGTCACCATGGCCCTTTGATATGTTGCCCCTGCATTCTTTAGTCCGAAAGGCATCACTTTATAACAGAATGTCCCCCACATGGTAATGAACGTGGTTTTCTCCATATCTTCGGGGTGCATTCTAATCTGGTTATACCCCGAGAAGCCGTCCATGAAAGAGAAAAGAGAATATCCAGCCGTGTTATCCACTAAAGTATCAATGTGAGGTAGCGGGAAGTTATCTTTAGGACTGGCCTTGTTCAAATCCCTGTAATCCACGCACATTCGCACTTTTCCATCTTTCTTAGGGACAGGCACTATGTTTGCTACCCATTCTGAGTATTTAACCATTTGCAAGAAACCGGCATCAAACTGTTTTCTGACCTCTTCTTTTACTTTTAATAAAACATCTGGCCTCATTCTTCGAAGTTTCTGCTGGACGGGTTTACACTCCTCCTTGATGGGGAGTCGATGCACCACTATGTCTGTGTTTAACCTGGGCATATCTTGATATGACCAAGCAAAGACGTCCTTGAATTCTTTGAGTAATTCAATGAGGTCTTGCTTCGTTTTTGCGGCTATACCAGTCCCAATTTTCAACTCTTTTCCTTCTCCTAGGTTCACCATTTCTATTGTCTCTTCGTGGGGTAGGATTTGTTCTTCGCCTTGCTCTACCATCCTTAACAAATCAGGAGACATGTTACGGTCTTGGTCATCTTCGAAGTCTTGAGAATCCTCAATGTCCGTATCTTGTTCAAAGGGGGACCTTGAGTCGATAGCAGTGTTGCTCACGTCATTGATATCTGGGGACCTGTTAAGAGGGCAAAGAAAGGCGCAGAAGCAACAATCTAAGAATGGATGTTTTATGTGTATGACTATGAATGGAAAGAAAATTTGCTCGAAATATGCATTTTATTGAAATAAAGACGTTTGGGCATATGCCTATTCAACAAAGAGTCTCTCATTGCCCCTAGGCCTAGAGCAACAAGCGTGTTTCGAACATTACTCTGAATTACTCCTAAAAGCTACAGGAATTTCTTCTATTGTCCAATTGTCCAAAACGCTTCCAGGAGCATAAGGACGAATCCCAGATAAAGCTCTTTCCTCGGACCTTTCTTCCGATACGGCGTTGATGGTTAAGCTCCCCAACATTTCTTCCATTGCTTTTCTTGCTGCCATGCCTCGGTCAGGGTACCAGATTCCCCCGGAGATGAATGTTTTGGACAGCGGAGGGAAAGTCATTGGCTCCCACTTGATCTCTTCCTCATTCAGGCGTGCCTTTCTTCTCTCTCTTCTTTTCTCTTCTTCTCTCTTCTTTTGTTTCGCATCTGGCTTGAACCCTAAGCCGAAGCGGTCTCGTTTTTCTCTTTGCGTTGGCACCTCAGTCTTTCCTTGCAGGTTTCTCCCGAGTCCTCTCCCGGGCAACGCTCCCTTCCCAATTGTCATTTGAAGGCTCATCATCGTTGACTTGGATATTTTAGGCATAGGAAAGCTTGCTGCCCTCGGCAACGAAGGTTGCGTTAATAAACTCCAATGATCGAAAAGAACACTCCATTGCCTTTTCATCCACCTCAATGTACGGAGCGTCACTAGTGACGGATGCTATGATCTCTTCTTCAGCGTTGATCGTGACCAATCTACCTTCCGTTACCAATTTCAACTTCTGGTGCAGTGACGACGGTACTGCCCCTGCCGAATGGATCCAAGGTCTCCCGAGTAAACAGTTGTAGGAAGGTTTGATATCCATCACCAAGAAGTCTACTTTCATATGCATTTGGGCCAATTTGAAGCGGTATATCGATTCTCCCCATGACCTTTCTCTCCGTTCCATCAAATGCCCTTACGACATTATGGCATGCCTTCATGTGGGAGCTATCCACAGGTAACCTATTCAGTGTGGATAGAGGCAATACATTTAGGGCTGATCCGTTATCAACTAGCACCCCCGGCAACGTGTACCCTTTGCAGCGCGCGGTTATGTGTAGGGCTTTTGTAGATCCCATGCCTCCTGAAGGTATCTCGTCATCATTGAAGAAAATGAAGTTGTCCGCGCTTATATTACCGACGAGACGGTCCAACTTATTAACAGATATATCCCCCGTGACATATGTTTCATTTAGTACTTTCATCAACGCATTTCGATGAGCTTCTGAGCTCATGAGCAAAGTCAGTACCGATATGCGAGCGGGCTGTTTATGCAACTGCTCCACAACACTATATTCGCTATGCTTAAGGAATTTTAAAAACTCCTTGGCGTCGCTCTCTGTCACGGGCACGTTGACGAACGCTTCGGATTCGATGGTTTCCTCTTCCCTTCGCTCAGTTGCCACCGCTTTCCCTTTGGTTGCTGCCGCACTCGCGTTTGGGCTGTAACGTCTCCCACTACGTGTAAAGAAGCCTCCATCTCGTCTTCTTCTGTAGCATTGACCGGATTCTCTCTTCCAGGAATTTCCACCCTACAATCATAGCTCCAAGGTACCTTTTTATTGTCTTTGTAAGGGGTAGCCGTGGGTTTTTGAATTACGACCTTCGGTGTGATCGATGTTTCAGTCTCCCCTATCTTTGGCCGTGATATAACTACTGCAGGGTAGTTGCCCCCATAGACTCTCCTAGACGTCCCTTCCTTCGATATGTCGGCCTCTCTCTTTGGCGTGATTTCGACCGCTCTAGGTCGTGATATAACCACTGCAGGATGATTGCCCCCGTAGATCCTTCTAGCTGGTCCTTCTTCTGACGCGTGAACTTCTCCTTCTTCTAGATCTCCGATCTCTTCATAGAATTCTATCTCTTTGTTGTCCATGAGACCTTGAGGTGAGAGTCCTGAACACGAGGCATTCTTGAATGTTATGGCCCGTTTTGGCGTGAAACTCGCAATAATTCTCTGCTCTTTCAATCTCTCCCCCTGGCTGTTGGGTGATTAAGCCTCGGCTTATCATTTTTCCTCCAAACCCATCTCAGCGGGGTTTTTATTTCATCGACGCTCGTTTTTACTTTCTTCCCTACCTTCTCCCCCAACATGTTCACACCGTTATTAGTATGGTTGGGTAATGGGTGCTCTGTGTCGTTGACTTTCACCACACCCATTTGAATAAGTTTCTCAACCAGCTTCTTGAAGGCGAGACAATTTTCAATTGAATGTCCGACAACCCCAGCGTGGTATTCACATTGCGCATTCGCATCGTACCATTTAGGGTATGGGGGTTGTATGGGCTGTAGGTAATGGGGGGCAACAACATGCGTGTCATATAGTTTTTGGTACAGCTGCCCATAAGTCATGTAGATCGGAGTGAATTGGAGCTTCTCTACATTCGGCTTTGCACTAGGTTCTTGTCTATGCAGCCTTGGACGATCAGTGATTACAGTTTTAGGTTGATTCAGGGTGCCTGCTTTGTCATGGGCATTCACGTTATTTATGTCACCCTCTCTTTTCTTCAGAGTCGTTTTTCTGGGGCCTTCCCCTGTTTCTATCTTACCGCATCTGACTGCGTATTCTATCCTTTCCCCACATCTCACAATTTCTAAAAAATCGGTCATAGAACTTCCCAACATGTGGTTGATGAAAGGGGCCTTCAAGGTGTGAATGAAGAGTGTGGCCGCTTCTTCTTCTAAAAGCGGTGGTTGGACCTGTGTGGCTACCTCTCTCCACCGTTGCGCGTACTGCCTGAAGTTTTCGCTTGGTCTTTTCTCCATAGTTTGGAGAGTGACTCTGTCGGGAGCTATGTCTGCTATGTGGCCATAATGTTTCATGAAGGCTTGAACTAAGTCCTTCCATGTTTTGATTTGGGTGCTACTGAGTTGGTCGTACCATTTAGCCGCAGACCCAACCAGGCTGTCCTGAAAGCAGTGTATTAATAATTTCTCATTATCAGCATATCCCGCCATTCGTCGACCGAACATCTTCAGGTGTGCTCCCGGGCAGCTGGTCCCGTTGTACTTTTCAAAATCCGGAGTTTTAAACTTTGGTGGAAGCACTAAGTTTGGGACCAGACTTAGTTCTTTGATATCGATCCCGTAACGAGTTTTAGACTTCTCTATTGCTTTGACTCTCTCCTCTAGCCACTTGTAGCGATCTTCCATTTGCGCTGAGGGTTCAGTCTTCATTCTTTCCTTATCCATTTCGTCAAAATCCGGTACCATAAGATTAGTGAAACCGTCTCCTGGGTTGGACCCTGCCCTTATTTGGAAATTCACGGGCGATCCGATGTTGACTTGGCCTTGTTGAGGCCTAATAGTGACAGGTGGCCTCCGGGGATGTTCCTCGTGCTGCGAAGGCACTTGGGGTAATATAGATTCTGAAGGACCATCTTCATTCTCCCCTCCAGTGATGGCCATGGGGCTTTTCCCTTTCCCCAAGAACTTGTTCAATAGTTCAGACATTTGAGATATCTGAGCCTTCATGTCTTTCTGGGATTCCTCCATTTCTTGTTGGATTTTGGTTAAGTGCTTTTGCATCTGTGCTTCCATTTGGTCACTCATCTCTTTTTGGAGTTTTTCTAGTTTCTGATCCATTTTCTTTATCTTAGTGCGGGTGTCGTATGGATGTTCAGCTTCCAGGCTTCCTTTTTTCTCTCTCTTCTGTATAATTTCGGCTAGTCAGATTCTTTCAATGCTTGTGATGTGATGGGACGCAATGTGATGCGAGTGTATGAAATGCAAATTTATGAAATGCAAATTTATGAAATGCAAAATTTATGAAATGCAAGAAGACAGGAAGGTGTTGATTTGATTCAGTTCTATTAGATCAACTTCATTGGAAAACAAAGTTCTTTACATAGAGTGGACAATTTATGCGTACGGCTTTGCCTTATCACCTAGATCCTTAACTTCTCTAAGAAGCCCCGCTAGACTTTGGCCCCGATATGACCCTAACTCATACATTAGACTCAACACGTCAGCTTGAACTGCCAGAGTTTGTAACTGGGAAGCCACTTTTCGGATTTGAACTACAGCCTCACCCATCATATAATCCCTATTTCTGATTTGTTCCTGAGAATGGTGGAGTTGATTCTTCCAATGTTCATTGAGGAACTCGACCTGATGTTCGCCATTTTGTAATGCAGTTTCAAGTTCTTCTATCTTTCCTTTTAACTCATTGACCTTGCTTTGGCTGGCTCTTAATTCGCTCACCGAGTTACGATTTTGATACAGGAGCAGTGATCTTTCTAGTTCCGCAGCTCGGATCTGTAGCTGTTCTTTCTCACTTTGACTTTTCGACAGGCTCTTCTTCAAAACATCTTCACGTGCTCTAGCATTTTGGCATTTCCTTTCCCATTGGTCAGCCTTAGTCTTTTCTTCTTGAATCTCTTGCCGCCACTGTTCTGATGTCTTACCCAAACCAGCGGTCCTGATTGACGCACGTAGTTTCTTGTAATCTATTTTTAAGCTCTCCAGATCTTCTTCAACCTTGTTTTTTCCTTTCCTTAACTTTTCGGCTTCTAATTTGTAGATGTCGATGTCCAACCCTAAGTGCATCTTTTCCTCCTCTAGCCGCTCTATCTTCCTTCCTAATTCTCGACTCTTGGTCTCAAAATCCCATTTGATGATCTCTAACTCAGATGGGACAACTCGCAGATGCTCTTCTATGGGTAAAGTATCCTCTTGGCTTGGCATTGGGACATTGTCATTGATCCTTGCATTCCTCCACTCATCATATTCGGGGGTTGTCATCGGCCCTACGGCGAGTCCCTTCATTCGTCGGGTTTGGATCCACGCCGCCGTTATTTCACGAATCTTCTTCTTATAGCCGTCATCTTTGTATGAAAACTCACTCTGGGCTAGCCCATGCGTTGCGGGTATGAACTGTCTTGATCGATACTGCCTTGCTACGAGTAGTGGTGCGTACCCCACAGCTCCCCATATCCCGAGTAAAGGAACCCAGTCAAACTCTCCACACCGGTACAAAATCTCATCAGGGATCATCCACGGAGCTTTCCATTCTACATCATCTACTTGTAAATTCTGGAGTATTGCTATCCATTTCTCTTCAGACAAGTCGTCCCGTCTTGGCTTAGTTGCTAATTCCCCCAAAGGAGAGTAGTTCTTGGAGAAGACTTTACACGAAACCTTTTCCACTTCCAAAAGTGGCTATGAAACCATGATAGCAGAAGTTGCGCGCACCCTACGAATCTCCCTTCACCTACTCTTCGGCTAGCGTTTAGTGATCGGAATGTTTCGGCTAAGATTACGGGGACAGGTGTGACTCCTTTATCTAGTTTGTCAAATAGATCTGAGACGGCTTCCTCCACATATCCTAAAGCCTTGGGAAAGACAACCAAACCGTAGATGCCTAAGGCAAAAACGTCAACCTTCTTTTTTGTATCAGAATGTACTAGGATTAAATCCCTTAAATGCGTCCAAGGGATACATTTACAATCCCCCTTTTGCTTGATTCGAGCCGTAATCCATTGCTCACTCATCCCTGTGATGTTCATTAGTTTTTTCGTGAATGTTGGTACATTAACAGCTCTTGAATAAGCCTTGCCCGTTTGAGCACTTGGGCACCGAAGTAAGGCTGTGTATTCCTCAATAGTGGGTACCATGTCTACTTTCCCGAAAGTAAAGCAACTATAAGCGGGGTTCCAGAATTGGGTAATAGCCCGGAATAGTCGCTCATCCACCCTGACGTCAAGGAAATAGGGTAGGTCGCCATAACTACTGTAACATAGCTGTTTCATGTCATTATCCCATGAATCCCATATCTCCTTCAGTTCTTGCAGGCTATTCTGAGTCACGCTAATACGGGCGAAGTCCCACAATTCTGATTTGTATCCCACACTCAGGCTATCTCCTTTCTCGCGTTGTACCCCTTCAGACCATGTTCGAACGGCCGCATTATCCTCCACTCTATCAAGAAATCCCTTTTCCATGTTGAGTTCTTCTACCTAGTAACCGAATACAAATCAACACCCTTTTATGATGAAATGCCATGTGATTATAATGAAATGCCATGAGTTAGTACTATGTACAAAAACTTCAAAGCAAGCAAGAAACAATCACTCTTATTCAGGTAACCGCCAGGGTCTGGCGTGGTCCTAACTGGGAGTGGTTCTTTAAGGTTCATTACATGGGGCTCGGCTCTAAAGAAAGGTACCCGAACCAGCAGATTCCTCGATCCTCACCCATTATAGGCTCATACAGAACGAGTTCGGTTCGGGGGAATACATTTCCCTATGGCTGCACGGAGATGAAAATCTCACGAAGACATAGGTACGGATGTATCCCGAAAGCGATCCACTATCTTGCACGGAGGTGAAAACCTCACGAAAGAGTAGCTTCTCACTCCCACTTAAGGGTGTGACCGCAATGGTCATGCAATGTAATGTGCACAAGAAAGCAGGAACCACATGCAATGACACAACCAAAGGCAACAAAAGGATAGTAATTTTCAAATCAAATTTTCAAACTTTCGACAAAGGACATAACATAATCAATTTACGGCCTGACTCTCTTTGCTCCCCAGTGGAGTCGCCAAGCTGTCGAAACCATTTTTGAAAACGGGCATCGATCTTGGGTTTAGAAAATAAAAACGGGAGTCGCCACCGATCTTTGCTTGGTGTGATCGGATCACCTTTGTTTTAATAAAACTTTTTGATTTACTAAAACAGTGTTTTTGGTCTACGAAATTTGAGAAGACGGTTCGGGAGTCGGTTACGTACGAGGAAGGGTTAGCACCCTCGTCACGCCCAAAATTGGTACCGATTTAATCAATTAATGTCCTCATGTCAAAGGTTGAGAATTTTAAAAGAATTTGAAAATCCGACCTCCTTTGGAAATTTTTGAGTTTTCTTAAATTAAATCGAGATTGTCTCATTTCGAGGAAATAAAACATCACATCCAATGCTTTAGGACACGATAGTTTAAATCTTCGATCTTGAGGTCATCTCGTGATTTTCCGGAAATGCGAGTCGAGATTCTCCCGTTCCAAAGGAATCGAAGTATCACATCCAATACTTTAGGACATGGTAATCCAAATCCTCGAACCCGAGGTCATCCCGTATTTTCCCTTTTTTAAAAAGAAATCAAGATTTTCTCGTTCTCAAAGACCAAAATATCACATCCAATACTTTAGGACACGATAAGTTAAGCCTTTGAATCCGAGGTCACCTCGAAATTATGGATTTACATAAAATGACGCCGATAAAAAAACAATTGAAAAGTTGTAAAAATGATATAAAGTATGGAAAATAAAACGCAAAGTTCTAACAAAAACAATTGCCAAAGTGCTAGAATTAATAACAACGAGGGTAATGGATATTATAATGTGAGTAATAATAATAATAATAATAATAATAATAATAATAATATAATTAATATAAATGTAATAATGGTAATAGTGATTAGTGTTAGTAATAATAGTAAAGTAATAATATAGAATATATACCATATAATAATAATACTAATAATAATAGTGATGATGATAATATGAAATATATACACAATAATATAAGTATAGTTAGAATAATGATAATAATACGTGAAAATTATGCGACTACTAATGCTAATTATAATAATAATATTAACTATAATACTGAATATGTACGAGATAATATAAATATATAGTAATAGTAAAATACTAAGACAATAACATAGTAACATGATAGTAAAAGGAGACATACACAATATACTAACATAAGAATAGAATAACAATATGACAATAGTAATAATATATATAGTAACAATAAGTAATAATAATAATAGGTAATATAAGCAATATGCTAATATAAACGTGATAATAATAATGATAATACTACAATAAATTAACAATAATAAAAGTAAATAAATAAAAAGGGACTGAATAGGAACCAGAATATAATAAAAGGGGTGAAACAGTAATAAATTAAAGTAGAAAAGGGGGTGCTCGTAAATAAATAAAACGTTAGGGTTAAATTGAAATGCATGATAGAAAGGAGGGGCTAAAACGCGAAATAACCCCTCCCTTCAAAACGCGCCGTAATGGAGGGACCAGATCGAAAATGGGGCAAATTTTCTGGGTAAATTTTGAAGAAATGGAAAACCTAATTGCAGGAAAGCAGAATAACGGAGGGGCTGAATGCGCAAATAGCCCCTCCACTAGAAAACGCGCGGATCTTCTAGCTAGCGGGTCGGGTCACGGGTCGGATGCTTGAAACGACGCCGTTTTGGAGCCATCAGCCTAGGCCCTAAACGACGTCGTTCGGGCTATCATATAAAACACCTATTTTTCTTTCCTTTTTCCATTTCTGTCGTGTTCCTCAAGAGGGGAGGGGTAGTTCACGAAGGTCAGTTTTTATGCTTCCCCTTTTATTTATTTTATGTATATATATATATATATATATATATATTTGCGAGCACAGAAGGAGGAAAGATTTCGAAACAACGACGAAAATATATACCTTCGACTATACTGCTATGGCTTCGGCGTTTTTGATTTTTTTTGACCTCTTACTACTGTATTTGTATTGCCTTGAATCTATTTCCTTTTTATTTCTATTTTTGCTTTGAATCTGTTTTCTTTCTATTGCCCCCAAAAAAAGGTCTTTTTACATTGTTTCATTCATGGCTTTATAGCCGAATGTTGATGAAAATAAAATAGATAAACCCATTCTTGGCTTGCGGCGTGCTTGTAATCTTGTCTCTTTGTGCAGGTATGGGCACGGTAGTGGGGCGTGCGGGCGAGGCTGTGGTGGCAGGCACATGGGCAAGGGAGAGGGGTTGCGGCGCGTCAGGGGCTAGGGTTTCTGAAACCCTAGCTCTCTGAAAATTTTTCTTCCTCTTTGGGTCATTTTGGGCCTGTTCGGGGTTTAGTAGAGGGCCCGGACGAATTGGGCCTTCTACAATATATATAGACATACATACAGGATTAATAGTGTGTTAGAGATCTACACACCTGACTACCGATAAAACGATGCTTTCTATGTCGACGCTATCCGTAGTCGACACAACTGCTATCTGCCTAAGGTGTTGTTTAGAAGCCGGTCCACAACCAAGTGGCCAATCTTGAATGGCAGATACCGCTCGTTTCTTAAACTTAGGGATTCTCTCCTTTGCCTGATCCATATTTAGTTCCATCACAAGCCCTTGTCAGAACTACTATCACAATGTATGATCGTTAATCCTCATCATAAAGTTAAGATTTTTGTGTACTATGAACGAATCTAGTAAAAATCTAGGGAAAATCTCCTTACCTTAAAATCCTGAAATTGGAGACTAGCGATTTTCGGCTTTTAGATCTAGACGACCAAGTTTCCTTCAAATCCCGGAAGGCCGCCCAACATAGAACCATTAAACTATTAGCTTTTCAGCTTTTGCCTTTCAAGAACCGAAATAGAACATGAGATCTAACAGAAGTCGACACTTACCTTAGCACAGGGAATTCGGCTAGCACTGGAGAGAAGATTCGGCAATGTCAAAGAAGAAGTTTTAAATGCCGGAAGAAATAGAACCAACTCACAGATGAGATGAATAGACAAAAACTATGGAGATTTCGACTTTTTAGAGAAATCGGCACAAGAGGAAAAGAATGGAAAAGAGAGTGAAGGGAGAGGTTTCGGCTTTTGAAGAAATTAAAGAAAAGAAATTGTAGAGGGAGAGACTAAGAATTTCGGCACAATGGAAGAAGAAAAAATTAGGGTTCAAGTGCCAGAATCAATGAGATATCCCCCCTATTTATAGAATTATCGGCACTCCTATAAGAAAAATTGAAAGTACCCTTCCTGATAACTAAAAATCAAGCTAATAAAAAGGGAAAATTCGGCACCCCTTTTCCATGAAGTAGCCGAATTCTTTACTCCTCTAGGTGGTAGATTTTTGGCCATCACCTTTCCTTGATAGCTCCTATCTTTTCTCCTTTTTATCTTCTACATTATCAATTATAAAATCGATATAAATCCTCCTATTTTTCAACCTTGTTGCCTTCCACTTCACCTAACCCTAATGCCGAATTTAGCTTACTTAAATTAAGAGAATTGGGCTCCATAGAAGTTAAATTTTGGGCCCCTTGCACCCTTGTTCTGGCGTCACCCCTTGCTCCCTTTTAAGTGCCAGAAATGGCCTAAAAACATGGGCTCCTTGCGGCCAAAACTTGGGCCCCTTTAACTATTAGTGACGCCACCTTCTAACTTCCTTGCAGCGCCACCTATTGTTGGGCCACAAGCCCACATTGGTATTTTAAACACAATTACCACCTTTTAACTCTATAATGCCCAATCAGATAATTTAACCAAGGCCTTTGCCTAGTCCTGAGCCCAAATTGGACCCCTATCACTTAAATTAACATATTAAACATATCCTTACACTAAACACATAGACCCATTAATTCAGGATGTTACAATAATATTCATTCAGTGCTTAAATATATCATTTACTTATTTTTATTTGATTTTATTTATGGAATTTAGAATTTATTTCTTGAATATTTTTTATATATTTCACTGCTTATTTTATATTTCATATTTATCTATTTATTTTCTTTCATTCGTTTATTTTAGCATAGTTCTTTTATCTGTTTATTCATGTTATGTTATTCTTTATTAGTAGTAATTGTTAATATAATTTGTAGTTATGGTAAATTGCTATTAAGTATGTACATCATAATGTATCCATGTAATATCTTACTCAAACCATTGTTTTATAAAAACACCTTTTGAATTGACGCATTTTATTCAAATAGTTTTAAAAAATACGGTGATATCTAATATTTGGGGGCTTCGAGAAAAATTGTGCCCAAACTCACTGGGTTTTGATTTTTATCGTTGAACTTAAAATATTAAGTATCCCTTTTCTTTTAAAATTGGAATTTATAAATTTCCAAATCAAAACTTATTCTCGGGAATTCAAAACATTATATCCTAACTTATTGGATAGGATGTTTTGTGTCTCAAGATAAGAATTTTCTAAACAAAGGTGAGCCTAGTTTCGAAGCCATGAAATGTTATATCCTAACTTACTGGGTATAACATTTTATTTCTTTGAGATAGGTAAGTCTTGGTTTTCTTTCTAATAAAAGGATCATATTTTAAAATTTTTTAAATTTTCAACATTAGGACATGATTTTATCGATTAGGTACCTTTAGGCATTATGAGGGTGCTAACCCTTCCTCATACGTAACCGACTCCTGAACCCGTTTTCTTGTATTTCGTGGACCAAAATCAATGTTTTGAAATAAAACGTTTTACAAGGTGATCCAATCACACCTAAGGAAAAAGGGATTGCTGGCTACTCCATTTCCGTTTTTGTTAAAAAGTCGATTCCCGTCTTTATAAACCTTTTAAAAATGGTTTCGACAAGTACGTGTGAATACTTATAAAAAAACATAAAAAGAAAAATAGAAGATATAAGCTAGTTAGATGGAAACTAGGAAATAAGAAAAATTCTAGTTATGATAAAAAGAAAATATTTATTAGAAGAAAGACTGTTAAAAATCCTAAAAAAACAAAAATGTAAGTGTTTTATATGTGATGAAGAAGGAAAAAGTGCAAAAAAATGATTAAAACACTTGAAGAACAAGATTTAGAAATATGTTCAGGAGAAGAAATAAATTCTAAAGAAATATTATACGAATTAATATTAGAAACGGATTCTGATACAGATGAAGAAGAATATATATTTATGTTTAATATAGGAAGCAGTTCTAATAATCAGTTAGAAGAAATTCCTAAGAATGAACAAAATATAAAATTAGGAAATATAATCGAAGAAAAAATGACTTTTTTGATGAAATGATAAAAAAATTAATAAAAATTATATTTCTAAAGAAGAAATTTATAAAATATCTAAATATAAGATATTGTGTCAAAGACAGAGAAAAAATAAGTGGTAATATAGTTGCCAAAGACGCTAGAGGCGAATTAACAGAAATCTCACTATTTAACAAATTATATTAAATACAACTATAACAAATACTGTAACACTCTAAAACCCGGTCTAGAAGTTTTGACCAAATCTTAGAGGTTACATTGGCCACCAAAAGTGGCGGAAACAAAAAACTTTAATTCAAATCAAGAAAACCTTTTTATTTGTTAAGTTTGAAACAATATTAAATCATCGTTAAATATTCGGAAATAAAATCCACAGTTTCTAAAGTTTAGTTAAAATAACACCTTACAAAAGTCTAGCATAAAAACTTGTATCACAATTTATATAATCGTTTTACAAACTGACTTAAAATTAACCATACAAAACTTATGAGATTTTACTTAAACCAAATCAAACCATATTTTTTTGGGACCTTCGATATGCCGAGTCCAGCTCTAAAACAAGGAAAGTTCATGAAAGGAAAGACACTATAGAGATGAGCTACACGAGCTCAGTGTGAATCCGAAACATGAATAGACAGCAAAAGACAGAGTGGCGCAATAAATATTTTAGACAAGCATGTGTATAAAAAATATCACTTACGAAAGTCTCAATCGGTATGTCAAATACAATATCAAACCACAGAAATGATTTTCCAGTCATACGCAATAATTAGATCATATTACATGACATTAACTATATTGTTAATAATCAGAAGTTCACACAGACAAAGTGTTTTGACAAACAGACGTATATTCAGATGAGCATAGATGCACAAGTCAAAATGTTCTGTACAAAAGTATCATAGTAAAAACTCCTAAGTCTGTCTACTTTCTCTTCATAGCTAGATCCCAAAATTTTCATACTATATAAACAATACACATTATGCAGACAATATACAGAAACAGAAATTAACATTTCCAGTTGAACAGATTTAGATTTGATCGCACTTGTATTCTAATATTCAGTTACGACAACAATAAAGAACTCATACTTATTCATCACATAAACGAGCAATAAAATTAAAGACAATAAATGCACATATATACACAAACCAAACTAAACCAAGTCCCAAACACGCTTATCGAGGCTTAATCGAGGGTTGGATTACACAAAAATATAAATTAGACAGTTTATGATTCAAAACAAAAATTTTGCAAAATAAGGTCACATGGCCATGTGCCCCAGCCGTGTAGAAGTGCCTAGGTTGTGTGGGGGTATACACGCCCATTTGAAGGCCACACATGCTCGTGTGGAGGGGACACAAGCCCGTCTGAGCAACCCATGTAACTGTTCAAAAATGCTAAAAATAACTTCTATTGGCGGAATGATAACTTTCTTTAAAAATAACTTCCTCTTTTTTAAAATAACTTCCTTTAAAAAGAGGAGCAATAGGGAAGAAGAAAAAGAAAAAGAAATCAAGAACGTGAACTTTAATTTTCTCTTTAAAAATAACTTTTTTCTTTTTTAAAAAATAAAATAAAATAACGTAAAAACAAATAAATATAAAAAACACTCACAGGGATTTGAACACGATACCTAGAGATATACTAATACACAACTAACCACCAGACCAGCAGGCCCATTCTAACATTAAAACAGAAAACTGAACCCTAATATTTAACCCACTCATTGACCTTAACCACAAACCTTAAAACTTTTAACCCCAAATTCCGGGATGTTACAAATACAAATGATAATTTGGTTTTTACCCTTAAATACTCAAATAGAGGAAGATGAGGAAAATCTAAGTAGAAGTTCTCTATCTTCAACACCGATAGGGATGAAAACAGTTCATATTCCTATTTTTTCACAGAACCAAGTAGAAACTTTGTTTCTTTTAGCAACACTAGAATGGAAGAAATATGAACTTCGATAATAATCAAACAAATGAAACTTGGAACAAGTGATCTAATTACATTTTCAAATTTCCAATTCAGGAAATATTACACATATATTGAAATTACATTTCAATTTAGAGAGTATAAAACATATTATTTACATGCTTTATTAGATACTGGAGCTACAATTAGTAGCTGCAAAAAGAATGCAATTTCTTTAGAAAAATAGGAACTTATGAAACATCCAATGAAAACCATAGGAATAGATGGTAATGAAACCATAATTTAATATAAAGCTAGAAATGTACCTATCTACATAAATAATGTAAGTTTGTGATACCTAAAATATTATGCTTTCTAGAGATGCATGATTATTAGGTAATAATTTTATATATCAACATTTACCATTTTCTATTAATAAAAATTTAATTATGTTATCTGTAGAAATACTTTCTACCACACCGCCAAGAAAAGAATAAATTAAACAACTTGAAACAAGTCATTGGTTTAAAATATTAGATAATAATTTTGGTGAAGAACCATCAAAATTATGGCAAAATAGCCTTAGATATTGTGATATTAAATTAAAAAATCCCAATAAAATTATTATAGTCAAACCAATGATCTATACGAAACAAGATGAATTTGGCATACAAATTAAAGAATTATTAGAAAAAGGATTAATAAAAAAAAACTAATAATCCACATTCTAGTTTAGCCTTTATGGTTAGAAATCATGTCGAAATAAAAAGAGGAAAAGCTAGAATGGTTATTAATTGTAAAAGATTAAATCAAAAATTATTTTTGATGGTTATTTTATTCCAAGAAAGGATGTTTTAAGTAATCAAGCTAAATAAGCAAAATATTTTAATAAATTTGACTGTAAATCTGGATTCTGGTAAATCTTTCAAAATATTTTAGTAAATCAAGCCTTTGACAGCTTTTAGTGCACCTAATGGATATTATCAATGGAAAGTAATACTATTTGGATTATGTAATGCACCACAAATCTTTCAAAGATGGATGGATTCTATATTTAATAAATATAAAAAATTTTGTGTAGTTTATATAGATGATATTTTGATATTTTAAGACACATTAGAATTACATAGAAAACATTAAAATATCATTTCTCAAGAATTCATAAAACATGAAATCATACTAAGTCCTAAGAAAATAGAGGTAGAAAAAACAGAAATAGAATTCTTAGGATTAAAATTATCTACACATGGTCTTAAACTACAAGATCATATTATAGTAAAAATAAAAAAATTTCCTGAAAAAATTGAAGATAAAAAGCAACTTTAACAATTTTTATGAATTATTAATTATGGAAGAAATTTATTTCCTAGCTTATCTAAAAAAATAGGTAGGTTATATGAAAAATTAAAAACGGATAAACTTTTTATCTAGTTTAAAACAGACTCGGAAACCATAGAAAATTTAAAATCTGAAATTAATCAAATTCCAAAAGTTTATTTACCTAAACAAGGTGATAAATTAATTTGAGAAACAGACGCTTCACAAAATCATTGGGGTTATATTTTAAAAGCTAAAACAATAAATAACGAAGAATTAATGTGTGGATATAGTTCGGGAAAATTTAAACCAAATGAAATTAATTATGTCATATATGAAAAATAATTATTAGCAATAAAGAAAGGAATAAAAAGCTTTCTTATATATTTAGCACCTAAAAATTTTATAATAAAAACTGATAATCAGGCAGTAAAACATTTCCTTACTGTTTATCAATTTTTATGATAAATTTTTCAGGTACTAAGTATATAAGAAGGTTTTTTTTATTCCTTTCTTTATTGCTAATGTAGCGCCCCAAAAATAATTAATATTTATTTTCGTATGTTTGTGACACAAATATCTACCTGCTTCAGTGGTTAAGTGTTTTGGGAGTGTTTGAGAAGTCTTGGGTTCAAGCATTAGCTTGGGAAAATTTTTGTTTTTAAATGAATAAACCCCTATCTCAGATCAGTAGGCTTATAATTAAATGTTGGTAAAATATGTTAGAATGGGCCTGCTGGTCTGGTGGTTAAATGGAGTGTCAAGATGCTGGTAGTTTTAAGTTCGAATCCCTGTGCATGCAAGGGAGTGTTTTATTTTGCCGCTTGTTCTTTGTGGTTGTTTTGGTTTAGCCGAAATACTGAAGTGTTTGACTGAAATTTAAATTCGGTTGTTGGGGAGATTGTGGTGGATGATTTGGTGGAGTTTGAGGGTTAATGGGTGTGTGATGGACGATTTTAGGAGGGAAGTTAGGGATATGGGGAGAAAATTAAGGGATTAGGGGGGATTTACCAAAAAAAATCTGATTACTTCTATCTTTTTCCAATATCAGCACCCACTCTTTGGTTCCCCAAATTCTCTAATGTTTATTCCCTTCCCTCTCAGCCGAATCTCTATCTTTTCTTTCCCTCTTTTTCTTTTTTCAATAGTGGTAATCGAGATTATCCCCACTTTTTGTGTCGCGCGTCCTCGTTCGTGGTTGGTAAGTACCGATTCTATCTTCTGTCGATTCTTTCTTGGTTGTTTTCTAAGACGGTGGTTTTGGTATCTTTGGTATAGGCGAAAAACCGTGAATTGTTTGGTGCTGCTATTGCAATTGGTGTGTTGGAGGCTTTGATTATCGTCGATAAGTGTCGTATTGGGTTTTGAACCATTTTCGGTTTTGGGGTCTTGATCAATTGTAAGTTAAACACTAATTGTGGTGTTGTTCTAATCATTATTAGGGGCTCATCGAAGGGCTGTTTATCGCTCGTCAACGTTCTGAAGGCAAGGAATTCCTGCTACTCGATTTAAGGTAATGGCTTACCGCTCGAAAGTGGTTACCTTGCTTCTAGATTTTGATGAATTCGACGGTTTAATCAAGTGTATATTACTGATTTTAGGTACTGGGAGTGTTCAGGAGTTTTAGGTGTAAAAATCGAAGCAAGTGTGTAAACACAACTCTGCAAAAGGAAATCGGCAAAAAGCCGAAAAGTGAGTCTGTCGACACGACACGCCCGTGTGGTAGGCTGTATATCGGACACGGGCGTGTGATCGACGAGGCAGGTCATGTGCGATTCATGGGTTGGGGCCGAATTAGGCCGTGTGGGCCCCACGTGTGTGTGGGCCCCACATGGGTAAACTACACGAGCGTGTGGAATTATTGGGTCAGGTCGTGTAATCCATACAACTAAGGCCATTTTTGGCCTTCTGGGCCACACGGGGGTGTGGGCCCACATGGGCAAATTACATGGGCTTGTGGGCCCATTTTCACTGTTTTGACTGCTAAGATTGCACGGGTCGCCTGAGACGACTGTGGACTTACTGTAAGGTCAGTAAGATTACCTAGATCCCTAATTGACTGAATGACTGTTATATCTATGTACTTTATATATATACATGTACGACTGTATTGTGAGCATGCTATTAAAACTGTACTGAATACATATATGATACCATGATTTGGCATGACATGATTGTATGATGCATTGCATGGGGATGGGTTTATATGGATCGGAGGAAGTGTACTGAAAGGCTTCGAGCCTAACTTACTGGCAGCTCAGCTGCAAACTACTGTCTAGTGCCACAACCGGTACTACTTGGAGTGTAGGGATGAGTGGGTTGATTATATCCCCACATGGAGTGTAGGGTTGGACGGAGATGGAGTGTAGAGGCTGGCTGGGTAGGACTTGTATACTGCATATTGCGATACTGTACTGATTACTGATATTGTAATGGGCGAAGACACAAATGCATGACTGCCTCTGTTCTAAGATGGGTTAAAACCCAAACTGATACTGTCACTTATTCTGAATAGGGCTTACACCCAAACTGTGATTGCCTTCTGTCTGTCAGTTTGCGCTATTTGGGATTACACACTGAGTTTTTGTAAACTCACCCTTCTATTTTAACTGTACAGGTAATCCCCAAACATAGGCGGATAGGTGCGGCGGAGGACTCAGCGGTGGCTACATGACCCATTTCGTTCTATTTTAGTACTTAAGTATAATTTTGATTTTATTTTGGGGTATTTTACTGTAATAATGGCCTTTTTGGATTTTTATGGTTAATTTGGGATGTCTATTATTTTGGATTTACAACTGCTAGTAGTAGGGTTAATTGAGTTTTCAAAACGAATCAAATGTTTTAACAAAATACACTCAAATACACAAACTGATTTAAGAAGCTTCCGCAATAAGTGGCATTTTGAAAATTAATATCGTTTTGAAAGAGAATACTTTTTTGATAATGAACTACGTTTTGAAAATGAATGATGCATCCTAGAATTAACATAAGATTTTGTAATGAGGCTAATTTGAAAAGAGATTTTTACAACAACTCATTTATTTCCAAAACACTACCATGTGACGTCGCCAAGATTCGGCCATAACTTTTAGGCCGGGTTTGGGGTGTTACATTTAGTGGTATCAGAGTCAAGTTACAAAACTCAGCTATGGGTTTGGGTTTTTAAACTTGGATTTTAAAGCACCGATTTTAGATTATTGAAATATTTTCACAGCATGTATGGTACATCGAGTCTCCAACGCTGATCCTTTAAGTCCTCTGAACTGTTATCTATTTAAAAACTGAAAATGTTTTAGATAGTATGTACCGAAACTACTATAGATAGACTGTACTAAAAACACTCAAGTTAGTGTATACTGATACTGTAGAAAAATTGATAGGCATTAATTGACACTACGATATACGAAATAAACTTCGAACTTCTGATACTGTTTTCATAAAATATACGTTAATAAACACTGAAACTGTAAACTGATGCATAAAACTGTAAATACAGATTAACGCAAATAGACAATGAGCACAAGAGGTACTCGCGAACGAGACACAAGAGGCCGTGGTAGAGGCCGTAGAGGTGCTCGAGTTGAGTCCTCATCTTCTGGCAACTTGCCAAATTTTGATACAAGTGAGATGTCGGCTTCACCTGTGACTAAGACTGGGTCTCATGACCGAGTGGCTGGGGACGACGCATTGTCCCAGGCCATGTTGAGGATCTTAGAGAGGGTCGTCGGGCCCGATATTAGAGCTGGAGGCCGAGGGTCAGTTACAGAACGACTCTGATTTAACGGAGCTGAGCTCTTCAGGGATATTGCTGGAGTTGCCCCTAATGTGGCTGAATATTGGATTGAGGCCACAGAGAGGATTATGGACGACATAGACTGCACCTCTGAGCAGAAATTAAAGGGTATTGTATCGCTGCTATGAGATAAGGCATATTAGTGGTGGCTCACTGTTAAGGAGGGCACTCAGCCCGATCGAATGACCTGGGAATTCTTTAAGACGGTGTTCCAGGGAAAGTATGGGGTGTCAGTTACGTGGATGCCCATAGGAGAGAATTCTTAAATTTGACCTAGGGTGATAGATCAGTGGCTGAGTATGAGGCCGAATTTCTGTGATTGAGCCGCTATGCATGAGGAATGGTGGCGACTGAGTACGAGCGATGTGTTCGTGATCGTGTCAGAAAGTCTTAATATTTATATAATGAATGATCTAGCCTAGAAACTAACTATGACAACGATTTGAGGCAAGCGCACCTATTGTTTGGTAGTATAGCTATGGTAAGACCGAAAATATCGTATCCTCAAAGACCAAGAGTACTAGTAATTACTATCTTTCTATTATTTAGCCTAAGAACTAAGGGAATTGTTATTTAATCTAAAACTAACTAATTACTTAGCTAAAGATGCTAAGACTTAGAGAATGAATTGGGGAAAATACTTTTGGGAAAACCAATTGATTGAGACAATACCAGAGGAAGAATCCACCTAGACTTCACTTGTTATTTAACTCTAAACCAGACGATTTATTCACTTGACTTGATCCGTAGGATTCCCTAATTTATATTAATACCTCTCTCGAGGCTACTAACGTCTAACCCTAGGTTGATTAATTGAAATCTCTTTCTAATTAAAACCCTTAGTGTTGCATTAACTCGATCTATGGACTCCCATATTAGGTTTGACCCTAATCCAGCAGATTTTCGTCATCCTATCTCTAGGGGTGCGATCAACTCCGCTTAACTATGCTAGATCTACTCTTAAACAGGGAATATTCCTCCACTGCCTAAGCACATCAATACTTGAATCAATGTCCTGAAATATTAAAACAAGAATTAAGAACACATAATTAAGAACAAATCAAGTATTTATCATATAGTTCAGAAAACAATAACAAGATTCGTTTTAGGTTTCATCCCCCTCAGGTATCTGAGGGGTTTAGTTCATGTTTAAAAAAGAATACATCTCAAAAGAAAGTATAAAACAAAATATAAGAAAAACTCCAAAACCCCCTGAAGGAAATTGAAGGGAAGATCTTCTGTCTTGAGTATGATTCCGACTTCTTGAGATGGATCAACTGGCTGTCTTCGAGTAAATCCCACAATTTGGCCTTTCTGGCTTGGCTTCTCAGCCTCCTTGAATGACCCCGTTATAGGTCACACTTAGGGTGTTCATATAGGCTTTCGGAATGTCTTTCTTTGCCCCTAAGTATCCTAATCTGAATGGAATTAAAATAGGTCACGGCAGGGACACGCCCATGTGGCATGCCCGTGTAAATCGAGTCCAGGCCGTGTTTTGATTTGCTAAAGAGGGACGACGGTGTGGATTTCTCCAAGACGTGTGGATTTCATACTTTGGCCCATTTTCTCCGTTTTTGGCCCATTTCTCGTTGTTTTCATCCTCCAATGCTCTCCTAAGTATAAAACATGAAATTAAAGGATTAGGAGCATCAAATTCCACAATATAGGGGATAAATCATCGAAAAGTATGCTAAATGTGGGAATAAAATATGTACATATTACGGTTTATCAGTTCGCTTGAAGGATGGCCTCAGGGATAATCTGAGGGTTCTGATAGCTCCACAGAGGGAGTGAGACTTTGCTGCATTAGTTGATAAGGCAAAGATCACCGAGAAAGTGAAGCGCATTGAGCGCCAAAATAGAGAGAGTCAGGAATAAGAGGGATTCGGAGGCCTCGAGTTCCATTTAGAGGCCTAAGAAAAAGGCCAGTGTTGATGGGCTGACCAGAGCTGGGGCTCCTATTGCCGCTACTAGACAGCCGTCGTGTACTGACTGTAGTAGACTCTATCAGGGCGAGTGTTGGAAAAGGACTGGAGCATGCTTGAGATGCGGTTCTTTGGAGCACTGTATTAGGGATTGTCAGCAGAGGTCCGATCAGACGCAAGCTTCTGGCATGGGTACTGCACCACTACCGAGGGTAGTTCAGCAGCCACCGAGAGGCTGTAGTCAAGATAGAAGTGGGAATGGTCTAGGCCATGGTCAGAGAGCACCGGGCAGAGGTGCTGGTCATACTGAAGCGAGGCAGTCGGCTCTAGTTTATGTTGCAAGTCTCCAAGAAGAGGGTGATGCTCCGAATGTCATTACGGGTATGTTCTTTATATATAATGTACCCTATACTGTACTGATAAATATAGGATCCACTCACTTCTATATAGCTAGTACCGTAACTGAAAACTTGGGTATACTGGTTGAGAGCACTACAAGTCATGTCACTATACTAAGTCCATTGGGACAGTCAATAAAGGTTAACAAACTGTTTAGAGACGTTACTCTAGAGGTTCAAGGAGCTATCTTTTTAGCTGGTCTGATGGAACTGCCTTTTGGAGAATTTGGTCTAATACTGGGAATAGATTGGTTAGTTAAACACCGAGTGAGCTTAGATTGTTCCACAAAAAGGGGTTTGTATTGAGAACTAAGGGGGATAGCGAGGTAGTCGTAATTAGGGAACGTCAGAACTACTTATCGAATGTGATTTCTACATTGAGGGCCGAAAAGTTGGTTCGTAAGGGATGTGAGGCGTATCTGGCCTACATCAGTCTTTTAGATTCTGGGGATTCTTTAGTTAAGGATATAAGGATGGTTAAGGACTTTCTGGACATTTTTCCTGAGAAGCTACCTAGGTTACCTTTAAATCGTGAAGTAGAGTTTAGGATTGAGCTCCTTCCTGGTATAACTCCGGTGTCCATCGCCCCTTATAGAATGGCACCGAAGGAGCTTGTGGAGCTTAAGGCACAGATTCAAGAGCTATTGGATCGTGGGTTCATTCGCCCTAGTGTGTCCTCGTGGAGAGCACCAGTTCTATTTGTGAAAAAAGAAGAATGGATCCATGCGTATGTGTATCGACTACCGTCAACTAAACAAGTTGACCATCAAGAAAGTACCCTCTACAGAGGATAGATGATATATTCGACCAATTTCGAGAGGCCTCGGTTTTCTCTAAGATTGAACTACGATCAGGGTATCACCAGTTGAGAGTTAAAGAGGCTGTCGTGCATAAGACGACATTTAGGACTCGCTATGGCCATTACGAGTTCCTAGTGATGCCATTTGGACTGACGAATGCACCACCAGCTTTTATGGATCTGATAAACCGAGTGTTCCAGCCCTATTTGGATCAGTTCGTGGTTTTTATTAACGACATACTGGTGTATTCGAGAACTGAGGATGAGCACGATTGAAACACCCCAAACCCGGCCCACGAGCCTTGACCGGATCTGGTATGTTCCTTGATGTAAACCGGTTCGAATTTCTTTTGTTACTTAGGAAAAACTTGTGTGTTTTGAAAGAAAGTTTGTTTTGGGTTGGGCTTGAGTTGAAAACGAGTTTATTTTATATTGAAAACCCATTTATTTCAGGTGGCACAATATTTAGAGTTTATTTTAAATTAAATTGAATTAATCTTTAATAATTAAAATTTCGTAACATAGTAAATAAAACAGAAAAAATAATTCCCTATGGCCTTATTACATCAAAATAATTCCCAAAAATAAATTAAAATGCTTAAATAGAATAAAAGTCCAAATAATAAAATTTTCCTTGCTGTGCATGGCCACCTTTAAGCTCCTGCCGACCCGGTCCATTACTGATCGTCACCTGAAAAAGGCTCCCACAACGGGGTGAGTCAAACAGACTCAATGTGTAACCAACACTATAACTTAACAATTCAGGCATACAATGTCATATCACATACTTATTCATATAACAGATATAAAGTAATGATGCAAACCCGAACCCAAACCTATAAGCCATCCACTACACATCACCCGTACCAACCTGCACACCGTGGGGACTAATAAGTCAACCCTCCATCCGCTACACACCATCGAAGGCAGTCGCTGCAGTCGACGTGCTCATTGCCCTTATAAAATTCGTGGTCTTAGGTCACCACATTCAGATATCGTGGTCTTAGGTCACCACATTCAGATATCGTGGTCTTAGGTCACCACATTCACTTCCCCTTTTTAATAACCCGTATGCCCATATCATACATATCATGCACATCATGCCTTAATTCACATTCTTATCACTTTTCACATGTTAAAAATAACATATATTCATAATCCTAGTAGGAGTAGGAAACGTACCTGAGTACTTTTGTACCATAGCATGGTACCTTAGCCATATTCATATTCTTATAAACATGCATATATTAATTATTGCCATAAATGTATCAAGAAATAGTGTGAGGTACACACCTGATTCGCTTAAGGTTTCCAATCCAAATCCCGAAAAGCTTGATCTAATGCCTTAGATCTTAGATTTCTACATTTAATCAATCATTTAATACTTAGTAAAGAGCCATTCGGCCATAAATCCAAATCCTAGTAGGATTAGTACACTAAAACTTACCTTGTTGCCGATTGACTTAAGAATCAAGTCCCAAAACTTTGTATCCTTCTTTCTTGAAATTGGCAATCACTAGATTACTTGAATAGATTAGTTTCGGTTTTTGAATGAATCTTAATTATGAAATAGACCTTTGGCCGAATGTACATATATGTACTTACCTTGCTTTTAAATCCCGAAACTCACCGAATAACTAGGGAACACGCGGCCTATGGTGCACCTTCGGAAAAAAAAATTTCACCTTCCTTGTAGTCGACACGTAGTAAATCCCGAAAGGCCCTTCAAAGTGTCGGCCAAAGATATGGATGGCATGAGAATCTAAATTTCGGCTTAAAGAAAAGAACCAAAACGATGTCAATAACATCCTTACCTTTAATATTGAAATCGGCAACACTTGATATCCCGAAATTCCTCCCCTAATGTTGTAGTCGACACACCTTGGCTTGAATCCTCAGCAATATTCGGCTTTTAGGAGATTGAGAGAACAAGAATAAGAGATAGGGTGTAGAAGGATTCGGCCAAAGAGAATCAAAAAGAAAAAGAGGATGATGAGCAGAGAGAATTCGGCAGAGAGAAGAAAGAAAAGAGTGGAGAAATTTGCTAGAGAATTTCGGCAGAGTCTTCAAGGAAAAAGAAAATAATGCAGAATGGCCTCTCTTTTCCTTTTATAGCCGAATTTACTAGGCCAAGACTCCCTTACTTGGCCATCACTCTTCTATTTTGATAGCTTTATCACTTTAATTATCACCTAAAACTTAATCCAATAATTATCTTTTATCTTTTAATAAAAATATCAATAAAAATCCATCATTTATCCATCTATTTGCCGAATTTTAACAACAATAAAACACCTCCCTATAGAGCCTTAATGCCGTCCACTTCTCTTGTTCCTGGCACCAAAATAAAATTCTTTTATTTGCTCCCCAAGTGACTCGAACCCAGGCCCAATTGCACCTGCTTGTGGCGTCAACTCCAGAGGCCCTAAGTGGCACCTCCAAGCCACTTAGACAAGCCCAATTGTATTTCATATTTCACCCATAAATTTTCTTAAGGCCACCCTGCTTTACTTCCCTCTCTTAACCTCAGAACTTAACTTTTCCTAAAACGTTTCCTTACATTTCCTTACATTTCCTTACATTTCCTTACATTTCCAAGTTTCCAAAAATGTTCGTTTGCCTCCTTTAAACTTAACATTTCTTACATTTCTAAGTTTCCAGAAATGTTCACTTTCCTCTTTTCAACTTAACATTTCTTACATTTCCAAGTTTCCAGAAATGTTCACTTTCTTCTTTTGAAACTTAACATTTCTAAATCATTCCTTACATTTCCAGGACATTTCCCTACATTTCCAGGACAAGACATTTCCTTACATCTTAGTGTTCCTAAAACTCCTCAGAACACATCCAACACACCCACTGAGCCCACTATCTCATGAATTACGCATAACCCCTAATCTAGGATGTTACAACGATGAACATCTCAGAGTGGTTCTGCAAATTCTATGAGAGAAACAACTATACGCCAAGTTCAGTAAATGTGAATTCTAGTTACGTAAAGTAACGTTTCTAGGACATGTGGTTTCTGCTGAGGGGATTAGGGTCGATCCTCTAAAGATAGAGGCGATATTGGAATGGAAACAACCTAAGACTATATCTGAGATCTGCAATTTTCTGGGACTGGCAGGATATTGTCGACGATTTGTAGAGGGGTTTTCACTGATCGCCGCACCCTTGACTAAGCTGTTATGTAAGGGTGTGTCATTTAACTGGACTGACGCGCAGCAACAGAGCTTTGAGAAGCTCAAGACTGTACTGACGGAGGCCCTATTCTGATATAGCCAGAGGTTGGAAAGGAGTTTTCTGTTTACAGTGATACATCACATGTCGATTTAGGATGTGTGTTGGTGCAAGAGGGTAGTAGCGTACGCGTCTCGTAAGCTTAAGACTCATGAGGCAAATTATCTGACGCATGACTTGGAGTTGGCCACGGTGGTATTTGCATTGAAAATCTGGAGGCATTATCTGTATGGTGAGAAGTGTATCATTTACACCGATCACAAGAGCCTCAAGTACCTCCTCACTTAGAAGGAGTTGAATCTTAGGCAGCATAGATAGATTGAGCTGTTTAATGATTACGACTGTACTATCGAATACCATCCTGGTAAGGCCAATGTAGTGTCCAATGCACTGAGCCATAGGGCTGTGACAGATCGAGGGTAATGTTTGTTTGTCTTAGTTTATTTGATGATGGAATTCTGTTGGCTAAACTTCAAATTAAACCGACGTGGATAGAGTAGATTAAGGGTAAACAATTGAAGGATGAGTCTTTAGGTCTTCGCTTCTGACAAATTGAGAGTGGGAATACTATAGATTTTAGATTTAATAACGAATGGGTACTCTGCTTCCGTGGGAGAATCTGTGTACCGAAAGACACCGAGTTGAGGCAGTCTATACTGTAAGAGGCGCATAGTAGCCCTTATGCTATGCATCTTGGCAGAAACAAGATGTACCAAGGCCTTCGTGAGATGTACTGGTGGCCAGGTCTTAAACGTGAGGTTACTAATTATGTGGCTATGTGTCTGACATGCCAATAGGTTAAGGCTGAGCACCAGTTACCTTCGAGTTTGCTGCAGCCAGTCAAGATTCCGCTATGGAAGTGGGAATGTGTTACTATGGACTTCGTTAGTGGGTTACCCCTTACACCCACTAAGAAGGACTCTGTATGGGTCATTGTGGATTGATTGACCAAGTTCGCCCACTTCATACCGGTTTGTACTGATTACTCTCTGTAGAAGCTGGCTAAATTGTATGTCTCTAAGATGGTGAGACTGCATGGGGTACCGGTTTCAATAATATCTAATAGGGATCCTCGCTTCACATCTCGGTTCTAGAAGAAGCTACATGAAGCTTTGGGTACAAGGTTGGACTTTAGCACTGCGTTCCATCCTCAAATAGATGGTCAATCTGAGAGGGTGATTCAAATACTGGAGGATATGTTAAGGAGTTGTGTGATTGACTTTCGAGGCAGTTGGGAGGATTACCTGCCACTAGCGGAGTTTGAGTATAACAAAAACTATCAGTCTAGCATTCAGATGGCACCATACGAGGCACTATATGGTCGTAGGTGTCGTACACCTTCATGTTGGACTGAGTTGGGCAAACGACGTGTTCTGGGTCCTAAACTAGTTTCTGATACCGAGGACAAAGTTAGATTGATTTGAGACCGACTGAAAGCGGCATTTGACAGACAAAAGTTCTATCCAGACCTAAAGCGTCGAGAGATAGAGTATTCTGTGGGGACTCCATTTTTCTCAAGGTCTCACCATGGAAGAAAGTACTGAGGTTTGGTCACAAGGGTAAGCTGAGCCCTAGATTCATTGAGCCTTATCGTATTTTGATACGTGTAGGACCAGTTGTCTACTAGTAGGAGTTACCTCCGGAGCTAGATTGGATTCATGATGTATTCCACGTCTCAATGTTGAGGCACTACTACTTTGATCCCATGCATATTATTTTTGTTGAGGAGATCAAGGTTACGCCAGATCTGACCTTTGAAGAGGAGCCAGTCGAGATATTGGATCGTGATGTGAAGGTTCTAAGAAGAAAGTCTATCCCACTAGTCAAAGTTTTTTGGCGTGATCATAGTTCTAAGGAGGCCACGTGAGAGCCTGAGGATGCGATGCGACAACGATATCCCCATCTGTTTGAACAGGTAAAAATTTGGAGCCAAAATTTTCTTTAAGGGGGTAGAGTTGTAACGCCCCAAAAATCCTTAATATTTATTTTCGTATATTCATGACAAAAATATCTGTCTGCTTCAGTGGTTAAGTGTTCTGGGAGTGTTTGAGAAGTATTGGGTTCAAGCATTAGCTTGGGCAAATTTTTGTTTTTAAATGAATAAACCCCTATCTCAGGTCAGTAGGCTTATAATTAAATGTTGGTAAAATATGTCAGAATGGGCCTGCTGGTCTGGTGGTTAAGTGGAGTGTCAAAATGCTGGTGGTCTTGAGTTCGAATCCCTGTGCGTGCAAGGGAGTGTTTTATTTTGCTGTTTGTGTCGTGTGGGTGTTTTGGTTTAGCCGAAATACTGAAGTGTTTGACTGGAATTTAAATTTGGTTGTTGAGGTAATTGTGGTGGACGGTTTGGGGGAGTTTGAGGGTTAGTGGGAGTGTAATGGACGGTTTTAGGAGGGAAGTTAGGGATATGGGGAGAAAATTAAGGGATTAGGGGGGATTTACCAAAAAAAAAATTTGATTACTTCTTACTTTTTCCAATTTCAGCACCCACTCTTTGGTTCCCCAAATTCTCTGACTTTTATTCCCTTCACTCTTTGCCGATTCTTTATCTTTTCTTCCTCTCTTTTCTTTTTTCGGTAGTGGTAATCGAGATTATCCCCTCTTTTTGTGTCGCATGTCCTCGTTCGTGGTTGGTGAGTACCGATTCTGTCTTCTGTCGATTCTTCCTTGGTTGTTTTCTAAGACAGTGGTTTCGGTATCTTTGGTATGGGCGAAAAACTGTGAATTATTTGGTGCTCCTATTGTAATTGGTGTGTTAGGGGCTTTGATTATTGTCGGTAAGTGCCGTATTGGGTTTTGAACCATTTTCGGGTTTTGGGGTCTTGATCAATTGTAAGTTAAAGACTAATTGTGGTGTTGTTCTAATCATTATTAAGGGCTGATCGAAAGGTTCTTTATCGCTCGTCAATGTTCTGAAGGCGGGGAATTCCTGCTACTTGATTTAAGGTAATGGCTTACCGCTCGAAAGTGGTTACCTTGCTTCAAAATTTTGATGAATTCGACGGTTTAATCAAGTGTATATAACTAATTTTAGGTACCAGGAGTGGTTGGGAGTTTTAGGCGTAAAAATTGAAGCAGGTGTGTAAACACAACTCTACAAACGGAAATATGTGAAAATCCAAAAAGTGAGTCTGTCGACACTACACAGGCGTGTCGCTGCCTGTGTGGTAGGCCGTGTGATCGGTCACGGGCATGTGATCGACGAGGCAGGCCATGTACGATTCATGGGCCGGGCCGTGTGGGAGCCAAAGGTGTATGGCCCCCACAAGGGCATGTGGGATTATTGGGCCAGGCCGTGTAATCCACATGGCTAAGGCCATTTTGGGCCTTGTGGGCCACACTAGCGTGTGGGCCCACATAGGCAAATTACATGGGCTTGTGGGCCTATTTTCACTGTTTTGACTGCTAAGGTTGCACAGGTCGCCCGAGATGACTATGGACCAATTGTAAGGTCGGTAAGATTACCTAGATCCCTAATTGATTGAATGACTGTTATATCCATGTACTTTATATATACATGTACGACTGTATTGTGAGCATGCTGTTAAAACTATATTGAATTCATATATGATACCATGATTTGGCATGACATGATTGTATGATGCATTGCATGGGGATGGGTTTATATGGATCAGAGGAAGTGTACTAAATGGCTTCGAGCCTAACTTACTAGCGGCTTAGCTGCAAACTACTATCTAGTGCCGCAACCGATACTACTTGGAGTGTAGGGATGGGTGGGTTGATTATATCCCCACATGGAGTGTAGGGTTGGATGGAGATGGAGTGTAGAGGCTGGCTGGGTAGGACTTGTATACTGCATATTGTGATAATTTACTGATTACTGATACTGTAATGGTCCAAGGCCCAAATGCATGACTGCCTCTGTTCTAAGATGGGCTAAAGCCCAAACTGATACTGTCACTGATTTTGAATAGGGCTTAGGCCCAGACTGTGATTGCCTTCTGTCTGTCAGTTTGCGCTATTTGGGATTACACACTAAGTTTTCGTAAACTCACCCTTCTATTTTAACTGTACAGGTAATCCCCAAATGTAGGCAGATCGGTGCGGCGGAGGACTCAGCGGTGACCACATGACCCAGTTCGT
This sequence comes from Gossypium australe, assembly GCA_005393395.2. Lineage (NCBI taxonomy): Eukaryota > Viridiplantae > Streptophyta > Magnoliopsida > Malvales > Malvaceae > Gossypium > Gossypium australe. The sequence continues at coordinate 35,846,278 of CM016626.1, read as the reverse complement.
TCTATTTTAGTACTTAAGTATAATTTTGATTTTATTTTGGGGTATTTTACTGTAATAATGTCCTTTTTGGATTTCCATGGTTAATTTGGGATGTCTATTATTTTAGATTTATAACTACTAGTAGTAGGGTTAATCGAGTTTTCAAAATGAATCAAATGTTTTAACAAAATACACTCAAATACGCAAACTGATTTAAAAAGCTTCCGCAATAGGTGACGATTTGAAAATTAATATCATTTTGAAAGAGAATACTTTTTTGATAATGAACTACGTTTTGAAAATGAATGAGCGTCGTAGAATTAACATAAGATTTTGTAATGAGGCTAATTCGAGAAGAGGTTTTTACGACAACTCATTTATTTCCAAACACTACCATGTGACGTTGCCAAGATTCGGCCATAACGTGCCGGGTTTGGGGTGTTACAGCTGATAATTCTTTTTCATATATGACATTAATTTCATTTGGTTTAAATTTTCCCGAACTATATCCACGTATTAATTCTTCATTATTATTGTTCTAGCTTTTAAAATATAACCCCAATGATTTGTGAAGCGTCTGTTTCTAAAATTAATTTATCACCTTTTTTATGTAAATGAACTTTTGGAATTTGATTAATTTTAGATTTTAGATTTTTTATGATTTCTGAGTCTGTTTTAGATCAGATAAAGGGTCTATCCTTTTTTAATTTTTCATATAACCTACTCAATTTTTCAGGTAGTTGGGAAAGAAAAATTTCTTCCATAATTAATAATTCCTAAAAATTGTTGAAGTTGCTTTTTATCTTTAATTTTGTAGGAAATTCTTTTATTTTTACTATAATATGATCTTGTAGTTTAAGGCCATCTGCAGATAATTTAATCCTAAGAATTCTATTTCTATTTTTTCTAGCTTTAGCTCTATTTTCTTAAGACTTAGTATGATTCCATGTTTTATGAATTCTTGAGAAATGATATTTAAATTTTTTATGTAATTCTAATGTGTCTGAAAATATCATCTATATAAACTACACAAAATTTTTATATTATTAATATAGAATCCATCCTCTTTGAAAGATTTCTGGTGCATTACATAATCCAATGACATTACTTTCCATTGATAACATTAGGTGAACTAAAAGCTATTAAAGGCTTGGACTCTTCTGTTAGCATGATTTGCTAGAATCCAGATTTACAGTCAAATTTATTAAAATATTTTCCTTGATTAATTAGAACATCCTTTCTTGGAATAAAATAACATAAAAATAATATTTTGATTTAATCTTTATAATTAATAACCATTCTAGTTTTTCCCCTTCTTTATTTCGGCATGATTTCTAACCATAAAGGCTGGACTAGAATGTGGATTATTAGTTTTTCTATTAATCTTTTTTCTAATAATTATTTAATTTGTATGTCAAATTCATCTATATATTGTTTAGTATAGATCATTGGTTTGACTCTAATAATTTATTGGGATTTTCTAATTTAATATCACAATATCTAGGGCTATTTTGCTATAATTTTAATGGTTCTTCACCAAAATTATTATCTAATATTTTAAACAACTAATGACTTGTTTCAAGTTGATTAATTTGTTCTTTTCTTGGTAGTGTAAAGTTTTTATCACAAACAAATTTATGGCTTTCTACCAATGGTATTTCTGTAAAAGTTTTTTTCTATAGATAACATAATTAAATTTTTATCAATAGAAAATGGTAAATGTTGATATATAAAATTATTACCTAATAATCATGCATCTGTGAAAAGTATAATATTTTAGGTATCACAAATTACATTATTTATGTAGATATAAAATTATTACCTAATAATCATGCATCTCTAAAAAGCATTGTAACGCCTAAATTGGGCCTAGAAGAAATGGGCCTTGAGTATGAGAATAGCTAGGAGACTGCACATAGGTATTTTGGATGTGCAAGGAAAGGACATAAATAAATGACTGCTTGAGTGGCTAAGTGTACTGAGAGTGTAGGCAAAGTCTTGGTTTCAAGCCCTGGCTTTTGCAAAATTTTGGTTTTCTCTTAAGTGAACCTTGGTGTTAGCATGCAAGCTTTAAAAGTAATTGTGTTGTAATTATGACACAAAAAGAGCTTGTGGTGTAGTGGCAAGGTGGTGTGTGGAGTTCTCTTGAGGTCTAAGGTTCAAGTCATGGCAAGGTAAAAAGAGTATTTATTTTGCTTTCTTGCCATGTGAGAAGCAGAAGTCAACTAGAACTCTGCAAAGTTGGACTTTGAATTGGTCAAGAAGAAGCTTGTGGAGAGGATTATGGAGGAATTTGAATGAAGTGGGGAGATTTGTGGAGGGATGTTGGGAGAGATTAAGGGAGGAAAAAGAGGAGTTTGAAGGGGAGTAGAATTGTGCTGAATAGGTAATTGGAGGCTCATGAATTCGGCTATGATTGCCTCATCTTTTCATTTTTACGTATTTGGTTTCGATTTTGTTTGCTTGAAGGCCGATTGTGGTAAAGGTGCGTTCGGGTTTTTGCATTTTGGGACCCTTTTTGTTTATTCTTTGGTAACGATTTCTTTTCCCTTTGTATTGAAGTTTGTGAGAGATTTCAAGTGTCGTTCGATTTTGGCAATTCTCTCCTCTATTTGCATCTA